>BSYO01000008.1:17317259-19717259 GCA_033239525.1 Nepenthes gracilis
GCAAGGAGTTTGATGCCGAGTTGATGTGGATGGTACCAAGCCAACCAGTACTCCACCCACCCAGTGATGGTTAATGATTTACTTGTTGAGGAAGAACACTCGGACTGCACGGTGACCGGCGGACGAGTTCTCGGACAACACACCGCGAGCGAGCTCGGGACGGCAAGGAAAGTAAGGATAGAGAAGCGAAAAGAGAACACACAAGTTTTACGTGGAAAGCCGCTTCTTAAACCAAGGAAAAAACCACGAAGAAATGTCTTTATAAGAGAATTGTTTACAAGTGTTGGCTACTCAAGCTCTAACGAAAGAAAACAATTTCAAGTGTATAACCTTCTCTCAAAGTGTATCTCCTCTATCTTCTGACAAAGGCACGCGACTCTCTCGAGCTCTTAGAACTCAAAATGTCTAGCTCTAGCACACACAACCCAGCCAAAGCTGACAAGCTTCTTTATACACAAAGGGTGGCGTGTCCGCCCACCCTCTTGGCGTAGGTCTCCCGGACCTCGCCCTGGGCTCATGGCGCGCATCTTCCGTGCCGGATCGCGGAGCTGTCATCGGGAAGTCGCGGCCCATTTACTGACATCAGTCGAGTGGGTGACCAACCCACCTGCAAAACCACCAGGCCTGCGTTGATAGAGTCAGCCTTCTGATCTAGGCTCCTCGTCCTTGTCCTTAGCAATCGCTCGGACATGGCCTTCCACAAAGTCCTCGTCCATTCTTCCCGATGGGTCCGCGGACATCATGCCACTCGGGAGTGACCCCACAAACTTCCTCACGGCCGAGTGAAGTTAGTTAGGCCGTGATATCGCACAAGCTTCTAACTTCCCCTTTGGCAAAATCTTGATCGACATATCGACCCATTTTCTTGGTCGGACCTTTCAGTTGATGAAATTTGCCATCGTAAAAAACATCTCACTTGCGATGTCTCAACGTCGATATGTTTTGACGAGAATGGAATGAGAGTTTTTACGCGAAATGAATAACTACTCGGCTATCCTAAAGGACACTCGTATGTCTCGTACATAGACCCTGACTCTTGGGCCAAACCTCTTCATCAAGCATCTCTTCCTGAGGCCTCGATCACGGCAATAAACTCTGCTTCCGTAGTGGAGAAGCGCTATACGTAGCTTGGGTGCCGGAGAGGCCCGCCCCTCATGAAATTTCACAAGTATCCGGACGTTGATTTAGAAATCGGCGTCCCCTGCCATATCTGCGTCAGGTCACCTTGTCGGTGAGCTTTTCCTCTCCCAATGCAAACTTCGTCTTGGAGGTCAGCGTAGATATCGAAAATCCACTTTACCCAGGCCCAATGCTCCATGCACAGGTTTGAAGAGGAATGCGCTCCTGGCAACCGCGTGAGGCAATGTCCGACCGCGTACAAGACGGCGTACATCGGCTGCGGCGGCCGAGTAAGGAACCTTACTCATGCAGCGCCTTCTCGGTGTCAGGGGCGGGGCATTTCTTTGTTTTCGACTGAGAATGGTTTGCCGTAGAATCTTGTGAGGGCTTGGACCCTTCATCTTGAATGCTCGAAGCACCTTTTGATATAGCCTTCTGGGGCGGCAAGCTTCTTGCCCTCTCGGTCGCGAGAAATCCGATTCCCGAGAATGCAATTGTAGAGTAGAGATCTTCATGTGAAGCGTAGAGTTGCTTCTTCGGCTCACCCCGTCAGAAATGTATTACGTCAAAATGATAGGCATGTCGTCACGTAAGAAGAGGATGAAAAGTGGATTTTACGAGAACTTCTTCGCAAAGACCGTGAATTAGAAGAAGTCTTATGGTATCACTTATCCAACACAACAGACTCAAACTTCCGATACCACTGTCTCGGGCTTGTTTCAACCCATACAAGCTCTTCTTCAAACGACAAACCAGTCCCTCTTTTCCTTTGATTTCAAAACCGTCTGGTTGCTCCATGTAGATCTCTTCCTCTAGATCTCCATCCATTCTTTAATCGTGTCCAACGTCAATCGTGCCGGTCCGAACACTACACCTGACAAGGACATCTTCACAACGGGCGCAAAAATTTCACCAAAGTCAACACCCTTTTGTTGACCCAATCCTTTACCACAAGTCGTGCCTTGTGTCTCGGCGCTTCGTCCCGATGGCCGCCTTCAAATTTAAGACCCATTTGTTCTTGAGGGCTTTTCCCCTTAGGCGGCTTCGCTAGCTCAAAGGTATGGTTCTCAAGTGAAGTGAGAGTAAGCCGTTTCCTCTTCCATGGCCTCAAACCATTTATCCTTCATGAGGAGCTCATAGCCTCGCCTAAATCCTCTGGTTCTCCAAAGATCGTGAGGAGGACATACTCACTGGGAGGCGGATCTGACGGTCGTCTCGGCTGGACGACCAAGTCTCACGGGCCTCCTCATCCACTTGAGGCACCAAATCTTGAACCCGATCCCGAGACGCCGAAATCACCTCGATCCTGCTGGCAACAACTCTACCACAAGGCGTCGGACGTGCCTGAGTCAGACATCGTCACTTTTGTCCGTCCTGGGAAGTGTTGGGTAGAGACTCTTTCCCAACTCTTGGTCTCGTCCTCCTCCACGAAACCACGTCTGGGGCCGTACACACTTCTTCTCCTTTGGGGTCATACGATCAACTCCAAACTCATCCTCGCCATAGCCCGAGAAAGACACGTTGCATGGTCTTTGGCTCAAGCTTAGTTCTCTCTCTCTTGGAACATGAACAAAGGCTTCTGACCAAAAGTCCCTAACGGTTGTAAGTCGTTCCCTTCCTCAAATCCACTAAACTTCCCCATCCAGAGGCTTATACAAATCAAGTTGATCACGTGGGCGCCATCAAGGCCTCGCCCAAAAGGATCCCTAAGCCTAGCCTGTGGACAATACCCACCGACCCTTTCCATCGTGGTGCGATTCATCCTCTCGGCCACGCCTATTCAGTGCGGGGCGTCTTGGTGGAGTCTTGATGTTTGATGCGAAGTTTTTGCACAGGCATCAAACGCGTTCGCACGAACTTCACCCAGTCATTGTCATCCTTCGCATCGCCTTTAACCTCTTCGGTTTCCGCCAACAAAGCGCGTGGAATCAAGCCAAAGGTTCCCGCAACTGGTCCTTGGTTTTCAACGGAACACCCGGCTTCCTTGAACAATCACAATGAAAGTCATAAAGTAAAAGTATTGTGCACACTTCTCCGTAGAGGCCCACACATGCGTCGTGAACGAGTTCCAAGACTCGGACCTCTTGGAAGATGCGTCTCCTAAAATGACCCTTCGTTGCTTCCGTCATGCGGTGAGGGCAAGTCCTCGGCATTTCTCCATCCATCTCTGCGGAATGAGACCCTTTTCGCGAGATGACTCATGCCACGCACGCCATGTGTCCGAAGTCTTTTATGCCACGGGCCCGTGACTCCACACTCCCCGAGCATTCACCTCTCGCTACCTCCTACTGGCCTTCATAGTGTAAAGGCACAAGCCTTTACTCTCGAGCAACCACCGTCGAGTCCTTCTTGACTTGAAACTACACTGAAAGACGACTGCCGGTAGCCTTCGTGTCGAGCTGTCCTTACTGGGAAGGATATTCATGCGAATATGAGGACGTGTCGCACGTCCTCAAAATCACCGCACCAGTGTTGGTTAACAAGAGATGTATCCTCGTCCAACAATTTTGGGCGTCTCTCCCGAAGTTGCCAGCGATCTTCAATACTCCCGAGGCGCGGGAGTATAAGTGGAGAAACATTTCTCCGGGAGTGACGTGGGATAGATGCGCTAGAATCCACCACCCGAGGCTTGTTCGGCCACGCCACCGAGTGCGTTGACCGCAAGCCAAAGGAGGTCACCTCACGACGACAGGCCAGACGAGACTCTTCGCCATGCATCTCTTTATGCCCCTATCTCCTCAGCCGTTTTCACGCTTCCATTTGTAACAAAAATTTCTTGATGTGGCCCTTCTTGCCTACAATGATGGCACTCCGTATCCCGATATCGAGAACGTGATCTTACTCCGCCTTTTGTCTTGGACTTTGGCCACGTCATCGACTTCTTCCCTCGACTCGGATAAGGACTCCGGATTCTTTGAGGTCGCTGCCTCGAGAACGCCGCCCGCACCTCCTGGGTTCAAAGATACGGCTCCTTTGACCATCTCTAAACTCACACCACTCGTTTGGAGTCAGATTGGCGATGGTGACCACCATGGTCTCGGCGTGAGTCCGGGAGGGTGGCTAGGAGCCGGAGTCCGAGCACCTCGTCCTCGAACTTAATGCCCATGCCATTGGTAGGTCCACACCACAGAAACTCATTCGTGTGGTCGACAACATGATCCGCCCTTGTACCGATATGCATCAAATATAAATCATGATAAATTTTGTTGTTCCCAGGACTTGAAAGCCATGCTTCTCCGGCTTTTCAGCGTCTTGGCACTAAGTTTCTCTGCTGACTGTACGCCGTTGTCGCTCAACGAAAGCTGATAAGGCCGCCTACACTCGCCTAACGGTTCGGCGTCCATGCCTCATCCGCTTTCGTACGGCTTTTAAGCGGGCAAACCGATTATGCATGACTTACATATAGCAAGTCGAGACATCTTGCTTTGCAATCCGCCATAGTTGGATCGTTACAAGGCATTTTACTTCCAGGTACTCCGTAGCAGTGACAACAATATCACCAGACAAAGAACCTCATCTCGATACCACTTGTTTGGGAAGAACACTGGGCGCACGGTGGCCCAGAGACGGTTCCTGACAAAGACACAGAGGAGAGCACTCGGACGCGAGGAAAGTAGGGATAGAAGCAGAAACACACAAGTTTTAATGTGGAAAGCCCTTCTTAAACTAAGGGAAAACTACGAAGAAATGTACTATAAGAGAATTGTTTTACAAGTGTTGGCTATTTCAGCTCTAGCAAAGAAAACAATCTCAAGTATACAACCTTCTCTTTCTCTCAAAGTGTATCTCACTCTATCTTCTGTGAAAAAATGCCCCACCTGACTCTCTCAAGGCTCTTAAACTCAAATGTCCTGTGTTCCTCTAGCACGCACTTGGCGTGGCAATAAGCTTTTGAGACATATGAGGTGGCGTGTCCGCCAGCGCCCTGCTGGCGTGGAATGGACCTCGCCTTAGCTCCCATGGCGGTAGCATGCTTGCTGTGGATCGTGTGTCCTGGGTAATCGGAAAAGCTCGCAGCTCGCCGCTGACATCCAATCGCAGTGGGTGACCAACCACATCGCAAAACGCGCCACCAAGCAGCTGCGTTGATAGAGTCAACGCCTGCGATCCTAGGCTCTCCTCATCCTCAAAGAATCGCTCGACATGACGCCTCCACAAAGTCCTCATCATTCTTCCAACGGTCGCCGGACATCATGCCACTGGGGAGTGACCCAACATTACTCGCTGAACCCATGCAAGATTAATATGGTAGGCGAATGAAGCGGAGACGCCCGGCTCACTCGGTAAGCTCGGTGGGAAGTACATTGCTTATGAGAGCAGCGTCCCCTGCCTAGGTGTGTCGAGGCATTCTCGGTCTTTCAAGTGAGGAGAAGGGTTTTTCTCCGTAAACTACCCAACTAGTGAGATTACGAGCCTCTACTTGTGAGCGGTTAGGAATTCCAGCGGAACTGAATGCCAGCCTTTCTTTCATTGCTGTGACAAGATGTTTAAGTCTCTTAGTCGTGCATTTTAGCAGTGCAATTTCTCTTTTTCTCAATAAATTCTCTTTTTTATTAATCGATGCTCTCAATACTGTTTGGCATGCATTTCTCTAAAACCGCCCCCTTCTTTTTGTTCCACACTGCATATATATCATGTTATCTGCATTACTAATCCCACCCAGACAAAAAAATGTCAACTGCATGTCAAAGTTCCTCATACTTCATGCAGCATTCCACTGCAAAATCTATTCAGATGTTGAAGAAAACAACCCAGATAGTTGTTACTGCTATCCTAAGTGAGTTATGAAAATAGACTAACCCCTGCTCTCGATAGGCATCAATAAATGTAAGAAAATCATATGCTAAGCAGACAAATAATGGGAAAAATATATCAAGCCCATTCTAAATTTAACTTCTAATTTTGTTCTTATTTTTTCCAATTCTCAACTAATATTATTTTATTCCAATTTTACACTAACTAAAATTTCATGCCAATGTTGCCCACATTTCTAATTAATATGGTAGCATGCACCTGACAGCTGAAAAGTTCAACAGCATAAAAGAATTGAAATAAGATGACCTAAAGCTTTAATATCACATTATCAAAGTGACATCGAAAAAGGTAACTCTACTAGACATCACAGCTCTTAGCATGTGCTATACTTTTGCATAAAATACAGTTAGTATTGAAATAAAATTGTGAATAGAATTGAGAAAATAAACATTGGGAATAAAATTGAAAAATTGAGAATATATTTAGTAATTTTCCAGATAAGTAGTGTAGTGGGAAAAATAATCATTTAAAAATAAGTGTTGGATTATGGAGATGTTAGGTAGGGGTAGCACGATATTTATGTGTGTTGCTAAAGTTAATGAGTTTACTTGGAGGTTCATGTAATGTGGTTTAAGTGAAAATCATTTCCATGAATTAAAGCAATTCCGCATGATGGGTGACTCCTATGTACATTTGAGGCAAAGGGCGCTGCAAGAAGAGAAATGAGAGAAAAGAGATGGATACAATATTATAATTTATTTCTTGATGTATTTCAACTTTGATTGCTTATTTTCTTGATGTATTCTTTTTGTAAATTGTAAGGTGCATAGTGAGTTGGATTTAACTATTATTTACTCAGATTATAATGAAGGAATCTTAAAATGAGATATTTGCAACCGACACCGTGTTAAAGCTTTAAAAATTTATTCTATAATTTTTATCTTGATTGAGAATGATTTTGCTCCACAAATTTTGCAATGCAATTTGTGTGTGTACTTGACTGCGTGAATTGGTTTCTTTTTCGCTCTTACGGTGTTTGGTGGCCGACGATTAACGGGAAATTGATGTTTGTTTTCCTGTGCCATTGTGTGTGTGTTTTGGTGTCTAAAAATCCCAACAGTGAGTTGCCTACACGCACTATAAATCTGTAGGACAGAAAGGAACATAGCTACAATCAATGGCCACATCCACTAGGAAAGGTTAAAACCAAATACTACACCTCTAGAAATCAATGTCTAACAGACTCGATATAATGATAAGCCTGTTATAAATACGTATAGAAATCCAAGCATAAAATTTGAGCAACTTTAGCAACTACAATTTTCTCATGACATTGCTGTGTCAAAAATCATCACACAATTGCACAGCTTTACTGACTACATTAGAAAAATTAATTACAAATCTGTTCTTTGTGATCATATACATCACAGCAGCATGTCAGGATTGATTAGAACAAATTTACAAATATCATGCAACTGTCAGAGCAGATGCTCACCTCAACATAAGTTTGTCCCAATTCCTGAAGCCCACATTTATCAAATTCTGAACCGTAACTTCCCTTTGGTACTCACTGCGCCCGTCAGTAGGAAAATCTTAAACCCCATATCCAGAATCTGCTCATAGAGCCTCAAGCTGAGGCTCTATGGCTGGAGCCATCGCCGCCTCGACCCATTTATCAAACTCCACAGGATCAAACACCTCCAAACTACAATTGCCCACTAATAATCAATTTCTCAGAATAGTGAAACTAATAACATACAGCAAGTATTTTTTAGAATTTCATTTCTTTGGTATGACAGAGAAAAAAAAATAGTTTTTTTAAAAATAACTCCCCCTCAATGAAAGGAGATTGTTTTCCTTTTCATTTTGGAAGGAACTGGCTTCCCTACCACCACCACTATTACAGCCACAGACACCACTGTCATGATGGTTAACCACTACCACCACGATCCACCCACATTTCCACCACTATGCCACTACCATTGTTACCACTACAGCCATTCACCACCACAATCGCCACCACCACCACAATGACTCTAGCAACAACTTCTCATGCTACTAAACTACATGGAAAGTATTTTCCAAGGAAAAGTATTTTCCTCCAACAGATAAAAGAAAATTGGAGGAATGTTATTGCTTCAAATGTTATAGTCGAAACATAGTTTCAAACAGAAAATATTTCAAAAATATTCTCATCCAATCGGAAATACTATTCATCCAACCAGACGGGGCCTAATAAAAGGAAGTCAAATAGGAAACATACCCATAGCCATGCTGCGCATAATAGGGTAAATTAGAGAGCAATGTCTCATCCACATCAAACACCCAAACATCTTTACTATCTCCCATCAATTCTAAGCTCCTCGCATAAATAGCAGCCTCATTTGAGACACGCTTCGAGATCCAAAGCATAACCCCGACCCATCATGTAATTCTTGGACATATCCGCACACTCAGACGGAATCGTCTTCCATGGATTCAAGTTATTTGTCTCAGCAGCGAACCGCCAGCTTGTGCACTGCAACTGAAGTTCTTCATCTTTAAATTTGGGTTCGACCTTTCCGGCGTACTCTAGAATCAGTGGTCTAGGGAGGTGGTGGGAGTTGACTGTCTCCTGAGATAATGCGATGGATAATAAAGGAAAGAAAAAGCAAAATCCCAAGAGCCCCATGGAATAAGGGGATCTGACAGCAATCATCGGTCAATTATCAATTATGATTATCCAACAGACTGTTCGCGCTCAACCCAGACACACAGTGAGAGAGATAGAGAGAGAGAGAGTGGTTTGGGTCCAAAAGTGGATATTTGTGGAGAGAGCGTGGACAAAGATGGAATGGTGTAAAAGCAGAGAAAGAAATTGGGAATATGCGCAGTTCTTTCACGATGGGGGAACCAGGAAACTGGGAGGAAACCTTCGTGGGTCTGTTGGGTCTTGAGGGGAAAGATCGTAATGGCGTCACCGGTTACACGAACCCACAGAATTCAAAGCAGACTTGCCATCACAGCTACCAAAAAATTTGAAAGTGCAAGCTTATGGCAAATGATACATCACAGCTACACGAATACATTGATTAAACTTTGTGGTGTTTACTCAAAAAAAAAAAAAAAAAACGAATTCATAACTTCTTTTGTAAGCTATTTCAAAAACTCAAAATCAAGCAAAAAGGGCAACTTCTTTTATGGCATGTTCAATAAATAAATAAATGGATACCCTTTTTTTTTCCCCAAAATTTTCAAAAAAAAATTAAAATGTAAATTCAAATATTTCTGTTTTTCATTAAAAAAATTTTAAATGTTTAATTTGAGTTAAACTCATACTTTAAACAAATCTAAAGTTAATAATTACATATTAAGAACACGTAGTACATGCATAAAAGAAATAGGCAATATGTCATTTTATATAATGAATTATAATTAAAAAATCCATTTGCAGTATGATATGTTATTATGTGGCACATTATTTTTTTATGATTTTTGATATATTTAAAATAAACTATTGTAAAATAGATTTGGTTTGTTAGTTATTATAAATAAATATATTTAATAAAATTTTAATAGGGATGGTTAAAAATGGGCCAGCCTATCGTAAAAGCCCATGGGCAAATTGGGCCTTGTGGATGGCAGCCCATTCTCGCAGAGGCCCAGGACCCAGCATCTGAACCGCCAACCCAAACGGGTTAACCCGAAGCCATCCAACTGGAAACAAAAACTCCAACTCAGCGGATCTATTTCCAAGACAATTACCATATCCATCGCCTCCAATATCGCCACGAAGAGTGAAGGAATCTTCTTGCTTGGTCATAGTTGCCATAATTGGCACTTGTGATCCTCGTGATAGCTCGCCGAATTCGCGCAAATAGCTGACAACCAGCTTTAGTGTTTAAGTAGGGTTGAGCTAGCTCAAACACTATAAATACCCCTAGGTATCCACACGCAAGGGACAAGCATATTGGCAAGCCCACAGAAGAACGATTCTTTGCCCAAAAAGCCACTAGAAAATTTCTCATATCTCTCTCTCGAACCGCTCATCGTTGAGTGTACCACCATCTTCAAGCCACTCCCCAATGAGCGCCCCGTCTTCTCCCAAAGCTGTCTTTCTGCCGGATGCACCCAAACACTCCATCCTTGAACCCATGTATCATACACGCACTAATTCTTGTATCATCACATCTTTCTATCCAATTGGAGAATGATTACTAACTTAAGAGTCGGAGGATATATCGGGGAGTAAGTTTTACTGATCATCTAACATCTCTTTTTAGTCGTGATGTGTAGGATTCGCAGTTATTAGGAACAAAATTAGATCTACTTAATTTGATTTGCCTAAGAAAGTTGAATGGCTCCCTAATCTATAAAACAACTTGGATACAAGGACGTATTCTTGACGCCGTTTGTGGGAACCCGAATGAAAAACCTAACCACCATCCACACCAAAGTAAATATAGTCAATACTAGAGCCCACACTAGTGCTCTGGCCACAGATGTCACCTCCTATGGCAACGACCCCTTCGTAGGTAGTCGTGTGGAGGAGCGGTCGGTGCCTTCATGCAGGAACTTGCCAACCAGATGTAGCAACATAGCCCGAATATTCCAAATTCTTTGCGTGCACAGGGCCCACAGAGGTTGGGGGCCCCTTCCTCCATGCTTGCACTTTGGCACCAAAATGACAAAGCCAAAGGAAGAGGCGCTTGACCAGAAAAACCAAGCGCCCAGATGACCTCAAAACCTGCTTGTATTGAAAGGCTCGATCACGATTGGAAGGTCAGCTTGGTCATGGGACTCATGATGAAAGCTTGGAATGACGAAATCTTCGCTACTTTCGCGACAAGCGGAGGTCCTCAACCCAAGAGGGAACCTCATGTAACACTTAGCCAACTAGCGAAAGCAACCAATTGGCCTCCCGTCGCTCTCCAGATCACTTAGGGTTGAGGACCTACCTCAAAGCAAGAAGGGCTGAGGCCTCTCCTCGAATGGAGGATTGAGTGAAAAATATATGCAGCATGTGTTTAAAGGAGATGGCAGTAGACACTATGCAAATCTGAGAATATTTCCGCTCACAATGAAATTTAGACATAGCTACTCTCTCACAAGTTTAAAATGCTAACCCTAGAACCCTATGACAGGAGCACTGATCCAATAGACTATTTGGATCACTTTCATATCCTGCTAAGCTTTCAGGGCCTAGGCGATGTTGTTGCGTGCCTATACTTCTCGCTGACCAATAAAGGGGATGCCCATATTTAGTTCTATAGCCAAAAGCCGAATTCAATCTGAATGTTCTAGGAGCTCGCTGACAGCTTCTTATCACAATTCACCTCTAGCCAGAGGGAGGAAAAACAATCCTTACACTTCACCCATATCAAATAGCAGCTAAGCAAAAGTCTGAAGAGTTTCTTGGCACAATTCACCACCGAGGCCCAGTGAATATCTTGGATAACCGACGAGATAAAATTGAACTCCTTCATATCGACCATGGACTCGGGCGAGATCTTTAAGTATCTAGCCCATAACAACCCCTAGACCATCCGTGAGGCTGAAGCCATCACCCGCACCTACATGGTAGCTGAGGAGGCTAACGAGGTAAAGTGTTTAGAGCATGAAGTCCACTTCCGCCAAAGATCGAAGAACAGGAGGAAGAGAAACATATACCACACGAACTCCTAGGACCCCAGGAAGTAGCCTTGAGTGGAGCCAAGAACCGAAAGGGAGTTCAAACCCTTGAACCTGACCCTTCTAAATAACTCTGGACCAATATCTTCATGTAGATACAGGACGAATAATTTATGAAGTGGCCAAAACCAATCAAGGACCTAAAAGGAGGAGATCAGACAAAATATTACTACTGTTATTGATCTTCGGGTCACAACACTAAGAACTGTTGGATTCTGTAGAGGAAATTTGAGAACCTCATCTAAAGGAGGCACCTCACCAAATTCTTGAGAAACCCAAGAAAAGCCCCCAGCAGAGTAGGCAAAGAATGGCCAGGGCAGCAGCAGCTAAGAAACTAAGTCACAGTCAGAGTATCCCCCGGACCGCCATGAGGCCACAACTAGCAATAAGAAGCCGAGGGTAGGAGTTATGGACGATATCATTAGTTATAACAATAATGATATGACACACGTAATGACTCTCAATTCTGACCCTTTAGCTGTATACACACTCGTTTCAAATGGTATGATCGATTACCAATTGAAATGAGTCTTTATTGATAAAAAAATTCACGTAATTTGCTTTACTCTGATGCATATTTTTAGTTAGGGCTAAAAAAGAGCTAGCTGAGATCAGCCGAATGGCCCATCTACAGATTCAACAATGAGCCAGTGCCTATTCAAAAAACCATCCAATTGAAAGTCATCTTAGGAACGTATCCCAGAATCGCATTCTGCATGCTCTTGTTCGTAGTGGTCGACCTATTTTAGATTTACAACGCTATCTTGGGCCAGCCCTACGTAACCGCTTTTAGGGCCGTAACGTCGATCTTATGCCAGAAGATGAAATTTCTAACGACGTGTGACGTCGGAGAAGTTTTGAGTGACCAAGTGACCAGTCGGACATACTACCTATCCTAAGTCACCAAGCCGCACCAAATCGACAGGCTTGGACTTCGATCACTGAGATGAGACAACTTTGCAGCAAGCCCAGTCCGGTGAGACAATTGACTGCATCCCTCTGGACCCCAATAATCCGAAGAGGTTCTTATAGATATGGGGATCACTTGCCGGACCCTTATGCGACCAACTAGTCATCTTCCTCTGGAAGAATTTTGTTATCTTTGCATGGACCCCGCTAATATACCTTGATTTCAATCGGAGTAATGGTCCATAAGTTGAGTCTCGACCCCAACCATAAGCCCGTCAAACAGAAATAGAGGAACCACTGCATCGAAAAACTCATTTCCATTCGAGAAGAAGTGAATAAATTGCTCGACATCGACATCATTAGGGAAGTTCAGTAATTGAATTAGCTCTCCAACGTGGTCCTCGTCAAGAAGAGCAATGAGAAGTAATGAATGTGCGTCGACTTCATTGACATGAATAAGGCCTACCCAAAGGACAAGTTCTCATTGCTTAGGATTGACTTGTTGGTGGACTGTATGTCCAAGCTCGAACTGCTTAGTTTTATAGACTCCTACTCGGGCTACAACTAAATCTGAATGAATTCCAAAGACGAAGAACACACCTCCTTTATGATAAACTAGGGGACGTATTGTTATAATGTTCCCTTCGACAAGAAGAACGCGGGCACTACGTACCAGCAGCTCGTGAATAAAATTTTCGAGGACCAAATTGGTTGAAATATGGAGGTTTATGTAGACGACATACTCGTCAAAATTAGAACCATTGGCAACAATATCCACGAACTGGCAAGGCTTTCGGAGTACTTCGAGCACACCAGATAAAGTTGAATCTGATCAAATACATTTTTGGAGTATCCTTCTAAAAATTATTGAGTTTCATCATCTCTTGCTAGAGGATTGATGTAAACTGGGAGAAGATCAATGTAATCATGGATATGAGACCGCCGTAGACCATAAAAGATATCCAGAGGCTCACCAGGAGACTTACAGTGCTGTCCTGCTTCCTAGCAAAATCTAAGGAAACATACCTCCCCTCCTTCAAGGTTTTGAGTGGGAGGAAAATGATCGGCCTCCAGTGGACAGCCAACTACCAGGTCATCTTACAAGAGCTGAAGGAATATCTGGCCAATCCCCTTCTCTTGATGTTGTTGAAAGAAGGCGAGGAGTTGTTCCTGTACTTGGCATTTTCGGATATGGCACTAAGCTCGGTCTTGATCCAATAGCAATCGGACATGCAACGACTGGTCTACTGCGTTAGTAAGACTTTGGCAAACGCTGAGACCCGTTACTCGCATGTTGAGAACATTGCACTAGTGCTCGCTATTTAGCAAGGGAAACCCTAGCTCTACTTGCAAGCACACAAAATTGTCGTCTTGACCGATCAATTCTTGAAGGGAATTCTACAAAAACCCCACATGTCTAGACGGCTAGTCAAATCGACCATTAAATTGTGTGAATTCGACATAGAACTCAAGTCGAGGCCAGTCATAAATTATCAATCCTTAGTGAACTTCAATGTTGACACCACGATCCCGGCTTCAGGCACCCATGGTCCCGATGAAGCTACCTACCAGCTTGAAGAAGCTCCGGCTTGGACATTACATGTAGATAGGTCATCAACGCAAATTGGCAGTGGAGCTAGAGTGGTCCTAAGAACCCCCGACAGGTTGGAGATAAGGTACTTGCTAAAGTTCATATTCTTGGCCACCAATAATGTTGCCAAATACAAGGCCTTGCTAGTCGAACTCTGATTGGCGAAAAAATGATCGGCAAGGTATTTGACCATCTATAGTGACTCGAAGTTGATCATTAACCAAGTTCAAGGGAGTTTCGAGGTGTCAAGCCCTCTGCTCGCTAAGTACCTCACTAGAGCGAGGGACATGACCTAGAAAATTGACAAAGTCAAGATAGAGTACATCCCGAAAGCGAACAACCAGAAGGCCAATCAGTTGGCAAGGTTCGCCGCAATCGGGGAGCTGGAGCAATACTCCAAAAGCATGCGCGAAATCTTGACCACCCCTTATATTGAGGAGCTTAAGCACGAAGTGCTCCGGGTATCGAGCAACGAAAGTTGGATGGCCCCATACTGGAGGTATATCACCGACGATACTCTACTAAAAAATCCAATTGATGCCAAAAGTGTGAAAAAAAAGGCTGGATAGTATGCCATTGTGGACCGGAGGTTGTACCACCGAGGGTATTTCATCCCATATATGTGATGTCTCACCCCGGAAGATGCTGACTACGCGATGAGCAAGGTATACCTCGGTATTTGCGGCTCACACATTGGGGGTAATAACCTTGCCTTCAAGATAATGCACCAGGGGTATTACTGGCCGACTATGAGACGAGACACTATGGGATTCGTGAAAAGGTTCGAGAATTATCAGATCCACGGCAACATGGTCCATCAATCGTCCACGAAACTGCGAGCTCTGCAGGCCGCCTCACAGTTTGCACAGTAAGGGCTTGACATCCTTGGCCTTTACCTTATTACCTCTGGGTAATAAAAGTTTGTTATAGTTGACATCGACTATTTCACATAGTAGGTCGAGGCCTCCCTGTTGGCCCAAATCATCGATCAAAATGCGACGAAAGTCGTTCAGCAGAGCATCATTTGCCGATTTGAGATTCCCGATGTCATAGTGACTGATAACGAAACTCAATTCTCCGGCAAACATTTCACTAAGTACTGTACGAGTTTGGGCATCAGGTTAGTCCACACTTTTGTTACTTATTCACAAGCAAATGGGTAAGTGGATGTTACTAATCGAACCCTGTTACATGGGCTGAGGACTAAATTGGAAGACATTAGGGGCTCCTAGACAGATGAGTTTCCTTTCGTGTTATGGTTATATCGGACCACACTGAAAAAACCCACTAGAGAGACACCCTTCAACTTATGCTACGGAACTGAGACGGTCATCCTTGTAGAAATTGGACTACCCAGCCTCCGAGTTAAAAGTTTTGATCTGCTCAACAATGGTCAATGACTCAAAAAGCACATCGACCTGCTGGAGGAAGCCCGAGAAGCAGCCCGGGCTTGCACGGTGGCCTATCAGTAGCGGATCGCATGCTACTACAACAAAAGGGAGAAAGCGCGTCAATTCGAGGTAGGGGACCTGGTTCTACGGAGTATAGAGGCTATGGTTAAAAATGCCAATAGAAATAAACTCTCCCCGAATTAGAAAGGCCCATTTCTTATCTCAACAATCCTTTGAAATGGTGCATACAAGCTGTGCATCGAACATGGTAAATTGGTCCTAAGGATATGGAACATTGTCCACCTCAAGAGATATCATCAATAAACCCATGTCGAACCCAGGTAAGTCTAACATGTATCATCGAGCATTCTTGTCAAAGTGTACCTTGTTTAAAATAATAAAATGAATTGTTTGTTTATTTACTGCTTGTTTGCTTATTATCTGTTTGTCTATATGAATGTTTGTCTGACATTGTGTAAAACCAAATGGCTTAGGCTGCCCCTAAGCCAGGTGAACTTTTCTTCACCAACCTCTTGACCCACAATCGATCAAAGTACCTTGGTCCACACCGAGTGGCCCACACATGGTCAAATTAGAACCTTGATCCCATCACCGGGTGGCCCATACGTGGTCAAATTTGAACATTGGATCCGCCTCGAGCAACCCATGCGCGGTTGAATGCTGAAACCTTAGGGGTCTTTTCAGCATATTTTGGGTGACCTCCAACCACAGGGATGAGCACCATCAGTTGACCATAGCCAGCGAACGAGGATCAAACGAGTAGAGGTGGCAACGACCCACCAGAGGGACCAGCCCCCAACGAAAACACACGGACAATGGCCTAGACTTCACTAAAGCCCGGCAACGACGACGATAATGTTTAGCCAGCAAATAGCGAGACATCAAATAGAAAGATTCTGCATACACACAGAAACGCCAGTAATAGTGGCTGAGGAAGCTCCATTGATTTATTGACCTGCTGTGGACTCCATGTCCAGGCACAAACTGCTAAATTTTATAAATGTCTACTTGGGCTACAATCAGATTTGGATGAGTTTCAAAAATGAAGAACACACATCCTTCATGACAGATTAGGGGACGTACCGCAACAAGGGTATGCCCTTCAGGTTGAAGAACACAGGCATCGCATACCAATGGCTCTTGAATGAAATCATTAAGGCCCAAATTAGCCGGAATATAGAGGTGTACGTAGACAACATGATCGTCAAATGCAGAACCACCAACGACATATCCATGACCTCAGTGAGGTATTTTTGGAGTGCTTCGGGTGCAACAGATGAAATTAAACCCAACCAAATACATTTTTGGAGTATCATCCGAGAAATTCTTGGGTTTTATCATCTTCCATGTAGGGGATTGAGGCAAACCCTGGGAAGATAAAGGCAATAGATAATAATAATAATAATAATAATAATAATAATAATAATAATAATAATAATGATGGGAATAGATATTTCCACAAATGTGGGAATAAATATTCCACAGAAATATTTATTTTCATTTAAATTTGTAACCAATTGGAGAAATATTTATTCCCTAAGAATAGAAATTTTATTCCCACCTTATTCCAGTAACCAAACATGGCCTTAAGGTTTAAAATTTGGAATCCCCTCTTTAAAAATTAACATGCTATAACTAAAAATCACAAAGGCAATATTAGAGATAACAAATTTTAATCAATGTTCTCAATTGTCCTATTCAATCATATGTGGCTGATTATCCTCTTTCCTAAATTGAAACATAAACTCCAAATTTTGACGATAAGAGTACGAATTTTTATAAAAATAATGAATGTTACTTGATAGAAATTTAAAGCTAAATATGTAAGATATCAAGTAAACTTTTCTTAGAGTGGATGCGCCTCACTAGCCTCTTCTTTCTTAGAGTGGCCGGATATCAAGTTTATGTTTCCTAAATTGAAACATAAACTCCAAATTTTGACGATAAGAGTACGACTTTTTATAAAAATAATGAATGTTACTTGATAGAAATTTAAAGTTAAACATGTAAGATATCAAATAAACTTTTCTTAGAGTGGATGCGCCTCACTAGCCTCTTCTTTCTCAATTTACCCTCACTTGGCCGGCTCTCCTCTTCCACTTGGATGATAAGAAAAATAAAGGAAAGAAGGCTAGACTCCAAAGCTTAAAATATAAGTGAAAGTTGGCTGATTTTCCTCCCCTTAAATGGCGGCATAAATCCTCCAATCAAATAACTAATTACCTGCTTTCATTTAACTAACAAGAATTTAGTTAACTACCTAATTTAGTTATATAATTTTGAACTTATTATTAGCCAACAACTGAAATAATCATCTTATACAATCACTCCATCTGGCCAAACCTCCTACATGAAAATAGGTACCTAACAAACCCAAGATTATGCTAGGCACCTAAGTATACTAACATATTGCTTCTTTTCCTACTCGATCGAGCTCTTTCGTGTATATCAAGAATTATTTTCAAAGATAGATGATAACATCTTTCAACTTAAATTTAATTATAACTGTCCAACATTTCTTTGTGACACGGTTAGAAGATGAGAAAATTAAAACTTAGATGGTTAATTTATTTATATTTTTCCTTTAAGTAACTTTAATTATTGTAGTCCTTGGCTTCTAATACTAGAATCAAGCTAATAATTTGAAAATTGACTACTTTAGATAGCACTAGTCACTTAACAATTTATATCAAGTATCTCACTAAACAAGGTGATCAGTTGAGTAAATGTGTAAGACGTATGGTTGCCGTAAGCAATCGGCTAAAAATACTAACAAAGCTGACTAATTAATCACTTAATATTGACTATCAAAGATTTAAGTAATAACCCAAAATATGAGCTCTATAGTTGAGAGAAAACAAGGCTGCTAACAAGATGGTAGAGAAAGAACTGGTTGAGAATTTTTCTTCTAATATAATCAAGTCTTAAAAATAGGTAATGCCCTAACGACTATTGTTACAAAAGTTATTGACTCTAATGAACTAGCAACCACTTGCTGTACCCTCTCCAATTCGTCTCATTCAATTGAGATACTTAAAGAAAGTCTAATTAATAGAGTTTCTAAGATGGCCTCCTAAAAAATAAGTCACTAAATAACTAACCATAATAGTGACAAATTTGGCTAAAGAAAATAATTAGAAAAACCCAAAATATAGCAAAGCCCAAAGAATTAAGACAATAATAAAGTTTTTTTTCCCTAAAATTTAGCACTAAATTTAGTTAAAACTAAAGTCTTATTAACATAATTATATAAGTATTTTGTAGATGGTTGGCCCTAATATATGGTCCATAAACCATCAAGCATATAACTCATTAAATTTAATTTAATCCTTCTAATTAAATTATTAATAAGTTATTTATGAACATAATTATTTATTACTAAAAATATTTGGAATGTTATAATATCAACTATATTTGAGGTTAACTTACATATTTAGTCATACAACATGTGACTACATTTGAAATGTAAAATCAACAAATGGTCAAATACAAATTGTGAAATTCTTGTAATACCAATAATCTAATCAAAAGTAGGAGTATTACCAAATTAATAATTTTCTGTACAATAAAAATTTTAAAAATAAATTTATTTCTAATAGAATACATTTACCAATGACAATTGTTGTCATTATTAATCCATAACTTTATATTCTTACAATATAAAAAATAAAAAATATGTTAGAAATACATTCTGTTATGCCTGTTCATGGGTCTTTAGAGCGAGGCTCGTTGATGAGGGGTGTTGGATCCACGACGTCCAGTCGGATAAGTGGTTTCCGAGCAACACAAGTATTTGAGGTGTTGGACACGAGATGAAGATTGAGACCGAATTTTTTACGTGGAAAACCTCCTCTTGAATGGGGAGGAAAAACCACGAGGCTCAGGGCCTGGAAAGTACTTCACTATTTGGGTTGAAGTCTTTACAAAGTACAGTTGTGAGGGTTAATCCCTTCCCTGTCTCTTGTGTCGTGTTTTTCTTTTGGGAAACTATGCTCGCTGGGAGTCTTTCTTCTTTGTGGAGTTAACCTTGGAGAGAGAGTGTCCGGTTGAAGTCCCTTTTGAGAGGGGCTTTGCTGAGTATTTATAGGAGAAGCCAGGCAGTTGGGGAGGAGGCACGTGGCGTCCATCTGGCGGTTGAGAAGCTGGTCCACCGACTCTCTTTGCTTTTTGCTAACGTGCGCGAAGCAGAGCGCGCTAGCGCCCGGGTAGGCTCAAGAAAGTGCAGGTCCGAATGACAATCTTGATTCGACTAGGCGTGCCCCGTTGAGACGACGACCGCGGTGGTTGCGTGGTTTGTTGGGAATCGACGGTTCTCTTAACCGGCATTCTCGCCTTGAATGAGCAGAGTCCTCTTCCCTAAGTGGGGTGCCTTGTGTGCTCAGGACCTTCAAGAGGCGGCCGTCCCGGAGGATTTTCTCAAAGTCTCGAGAGCCTTTTCCCCGACCACTTGGGCAATTTCGAGACTCTACTGAGCTTCCCAGTTCTCGGTCCTTGGGCTTTTACTGGGCCTCTATTGGGCCGTGTTTTATGGGCCTCATATCGGCCCAACATAGCCCCCATGCCAAAGGACTCAAGTTCTTGGGTCGTTTGGCATGAAGTCGCTAGCCTTCTTTCGGGAGTCGATCGTCCGAGAGCGTGTGTCCTAGTGGCGAGCACTTCGCGCTGAGCTTGACGGGAGGTCGCCCTCGGACCTCTTCTCGGGCCGCTGCCCGCTTCCTTGAGCATTAAATGCCGTATCCGGCTGATGTGACGCGCTATCGCGCCTTGGGAAGGAGAGATCACCAGGCTTCGAGGCGAATGGTCGGGTCGACGCGTGGCGAGGGTAATGAGTACGCCTTTTTGCATTCCAAGGCTTATTTAAACGCCTTTTGCCCTAATGTTTCATCTTTGCGCCGCTGCTCTCTTCTTTGTTCGAGTTTTGTCTTCTCCTTTGTTCTTCTGGGCCATGGCGCCCGGGAGTGAGAGACATTGTTTCCACTTGATGCTCGACAAGCTCACGAGATCCGAGCTCGTATCGAATCCCCGAGTCTATGGCCATGATGATTCCTGAGCCGCATGATAGGGCACTCAGTACCCTCTGGACTCGCTTTATCACGTTTATGAGGCCCACCTCAAAGGTGGGCTATGGTTTTTCATTTCGGAGGAGCTCTATGACATTATGAGGGCGCTGGGTGCCCCTGCCGAGCTTCACCCGAATGCGATGAGGTATCTCGTCCTCTCGTCTTCTTCCTGTCATGAGAGGCTCTTGACCGCTCTTACGGCCAATGTGATATTCCGCTTTACGCGAAACCTCGGATCGGGATCAGAATGACTCCCGCCCGAATTTTCGTCGTGTGGTGGCAACCCGCATTCCACGAGGCGGTGGAAGGACAAGTTTTCTTTCTGGTGTCGAGCACCGGGCCATCCCTACCACGCGGGGGAAGGTGGCTAACTGCATTAGCTCGACCCTTCGAGGGAGGACCGGGAGGAAGTGAAGGCGTGCATAGACTTAGTGTCACTAACTGTGGAGCTTCCATTCAACAAGCGCAACATCTCGGCCGACTACCGATAAATTCGGGGTAGCCAAGTGGGGACCGCGAGATGAGGCTCCCTACCACTTCTCCTTCCGTAAAGGCCAAGGAGAGACCAGGATTGGGGGACCCGGCCGAGTGCTCCTCGAGTGATGATGAAGATTTTGATATTAAGGGTGTGAGCGATGATGACGTGGCTGCTTCTCTGCTCACGAGGTCGGGGACTGTCTCTTTCTCTGAGTCCTCGAGGTCTGGGGGTCTCGGCTTCACTTCCACTGCTAATATTTCGGCCGAGCCCTCAAGAGCCTTTGCGCGGACTAGAGAGCTTCCGGGCGCCCAGTCCTCCTGTGATGACGATGATGATGATGTTCCTCTGATCAAGAGGGTGAGGACTGAAGCCTCTCTTCCGAGGCCCTCGGGATTGACGGTCTCGCCTTTACTTCCACTGCTAATCCCCCCACCGCACCCATGGAGGTTCTTGCTCAGACTACGGGGCTCTCGGACGTCCAGCCCCCCTGTGATGATTTTGCTCCCGGCGCTCCCGTTGGTTTGCCTGGTGACATCTCAGATAGGATTGATTACCCTTCCGAGGACATAGGAGGCGGGAGTGCCACGATGGATTCTGAGAGGGGAACGCCGGCTGGAATGATCCGAGAGATGGTGGAGGTCGTGGACTTGAGTGTTGACGAGTTCGCGCCTTCTGATCCTCCTGATCGCCCTGTTGTGGTTGAGGTCGAGCAGCTTGCCCGAGTTTCTTGGGACGTTGATTTTGGGCGCACATCTCCAGCGTCTTTTATAGCCGATTTGTACGTGGTTCGAGGCGGCGCTGCGGGGATTAGGAGCGAGCCGCAGAGTCCGAGTCCCACGGGAGCGCGTGAGGGGATGACCCTCTTGTTTCTAAGGTAGCCTGTTGCTTCCTTTCTTCCCTTGCTTTCAATTGTTCATACTTTGATGAACCTTTCTGTTGTAGATCCAGAGCTTGATTGCCTGCCTTAACGGACTAGTGGGAGTGATCGCTCAATCCCGTCTGGAAATGAGGTCTTCGAGGGCCGGCCACTCAGCCGCGCAACGGGCGTGCGGAGCCGGCCGGAGCTAAGGAGAAGATCGCTTGAGGGTACTGCCAAGGACTCGGGCTTAGGCGGGGGCCTCCTTCGGGAGGTCGGATCTCGCCAGAGGAGAGGCCGAGGACGCCCGTGTATTCTTGAGACGGCTCCCGTGTCAGGACGTGCAAGTTTCGACTGGGTATTTCGTATGTGTCGCCGAGTGGCGCGATTGATCCGTCCATCAGCGATTTCCCCAGTAGCCGCCCCGATCCTAGGAACGCCGGCGCCTTGAGCGTGGAAGACTCATACGTCGTCAATGGTAGGCCTTTTCCTGGCCCCCCTCGGACAGAGCCTGATGGTGAACCTCTTACGCCCGAGGAGGAAGTTCCGACGGAGCAGACAGGATCTTCAGGAGCCCATGGGACTCAAAGAGGAGGAAGCCGAGCGGCACTCCCTTGACATGCTGCCCCGTTTTTCTCATTTTGTTTTGTCATACTTGTACAGAAAATCATTTTTGTGAATAAGACTTTGTCCTTTTCGTATTAAGGCTTCGGGCGTTCCTTTTGTGTCTTATTTGTATGTGCGTGTCTTTTCCTTGTTCTCTTTTTTTTTTTTGCGGCGCGTCATACAGCGCCTAACTTCTTCGTTTCAAGTGGGTGACTCCCTTCAGGTGCTCAACTCTTTGCCTTTTGGACTTGGGCATGCACTCCTCTTAGGGATTTCTAGCTTTAGCCTTCGGCTTTATTTTCGTCGCTCGGTCCTAGGATCGCCCGGTCGCAGCTTGAGTTTTTGCCCGACTACCAGGTCCTACTGGGGTCACTCGGGTTGCGCCTGTTTCACTGCTCGACCACCGGGGTCCGTCCGTTGGGGTCACTCGGGTTGGCGCCCAAGTTTTGCTGCCCGACCACCGGGTCCGACTGAGTCGCTCGGGTTGGCGCCAAGTTTTGTTGCTCGACCACTGGGTCCGGTCACTGTCCGACTGTCACTGGGGCACTCGGGTTGCCAAGTTTTGTTTGTTGAATGCTGTGGGTTGCTTCACTGTCGAGGAGGGAGCGCGGGAACAAATGCATGTTTTTATTAATGTACATTTTTCTTACATTGAGTGGTCTCTCTTCTCTTTTTTTTTTTTACGCCGCCCGCCCATTATGGCATTGTCCTTCGAGCGCGTGGATCGGGCCGCTTCGCCGCTCCGGGTCGCGCCTGGCCGTGGCAGAAGCTGCCGAGATATCCTTTCATTACCGCGCTCGATTTCTCGCTCGAGCTTCGTGGCCGCCTCGTTGTCGTGGCCGCGACTCGCAATGGTAACGGCAGCATTCCCACCGTCGCCTCCTCCTGGGTTCTTCAACGCCCGGGCCATCTTAGAACTCCTCGCCCCCGATCTCGCCTCGGGATGTTGGTGAGGGAGTCAGTGAAGGCGGCCGGGCCTAAGGGCCTTTCTCCCCCAAGGACCATCCGCTCGGGCTTATCGTGCCCGGACGGTCGTTGGGTCTTCTAGTGGGAGCTTGCCCTTCACCTTCCTTCCCCTGTCCTCGGGGGCAGAGGGTCTTCTCGTTCCACCGGCTGACTAACTTCGCCGACCTTGGGTCCAAAGACAGTCTTCTAGAGCCTCTTGAACCCCTTCTTTGATGGGGTCTGGCTCATGTACTTTTTCCTGTTGAGGTAGTCCCTCAACTCGCCCGAGTCCGCGCCGAGCGTTGCCCCCGGGCGCCTCCGACGCTGGGATTTCGGAGCGTGGGCCCACATTGTTCGCCCGCCTCTCCCGGGAGGTTGCGGACGGCCTCGTGAGGCTGCCCACCTTCTCGCGCTTGCTTGCGCGCTAGTGCCGGCCGCCGCCACTCGCGCCCGACGGGGACATCCGTCAAGTAGCGCTTCTTCCCCGTGGACGTGCCGCTTTGTCTGCCGAACATCCTCAAAGGCGTTGCCACAGTAGAGAGTGGAAAGTCGTGAGTTTTTTGTCTTTTCCTTCCCACGACGGCGCCAATGTTGCGTTCCTCGCTCCGCTGGGTCTTTCGAGGAAGGCTCGCTGATGAGGGGTGTTGGATCCACGACGCCCAATGGATAAGTGGTTTCCAGCAACACAAGTATTTGAGGTGTTGGACACGAGATGAAGATTGAGACCGGATTTTTTACGGAAAACCTCCTCTTGAATGGGGAGGAAAACCACGAGGCTCGGGGCCCAGAAAGTACTTCACTATTCGGGTCAAGTCTTTACAAAGTACAGTTGTGAGGGTTAATCCCTTCCTTGTCTCTTGTGTCGTGTTTTTCTTTTGGGAACCTATGCTCGCTGGGAGTCTTTCTTCTTTGTGGAGTTAACCTTGGAGAAAGAGTGTCCGGTCGAAGTCCCTTTTGAGAGGGGCTTTGCTGAGTATTTATAGGAGAAGCCAGGCAGTTGGGGAGGAGGCACGTGGCGTCCATCTGGCGGTTGAGAAGCTGGTCCACCGACTCTCTTTAATGCTGCTGACGTGCGCGGTAAGGCATGCGGCTAGTGCCGCTGGTAGGCCTGCGTGTGCAGGGTATGAATGACAGTCTTGATTTGACTAGGCGTGCCTTGTTGAGACGGTGACTGGCAGTGGTTGCAGGTTTGTTGGAAATCGACGAAGTTGCCTAGCTGGCATTCCCGGCTTTGAATGAGCAGTCCTCGTCCCCTAAGTGGGGCGCCTTGTGTGCCAGTGGACCTTCAAGGGGCAGCCGCCCCGAGGGATCTTCTCAAAGTCCGGGAGCCTTTTCCTAACCACCTGGGCAATTCTCGAGACTCCGACCGGACTTCCGCAGTTCTCGGCCTCGGGCTTTACTGGGGCTCTCTCGTCAGTGTTTTATTGGCCCTCATATTGGGGCCCAACACATTCAATAAGATCTCAAAAGTCAGAAACAACATAGCATAATATTATTAATCACTATATTATGGGTAATAACAAAAATTTTGATGTTAACATGCTCATTAACAATCTTTGATGATAAACTTTCCATTAGTGGATTAGTTGGTAGTATTATGCTCTTAATATCGTTTGTCTGTTAACTTTTTTTTCCCTTTTAATATCAAAATAGTCAAGTTTTATTTTTTTTAACACTATTTAAATACTTATCATCACTAAAAAATGTGACTATCATAAAATTATTTTGATAATTTTTTACGACTGAATTGTAATATTAATAATCCCAACTTTTAAAATGAAATTTCATAACCATAAATACATAAATTGTGGCCTCAAAACATATTACAAAATTATCATTCATATGATAATCATAAATTGCCTCATAGTATTTCATAAAATGGATCCTGCAATAAGAAAAAAAATAATTACAGATATATTTTTTACTATTACGATATCTGGTAAAAATAAAATCTAAATAACTAACTATTTCAAAAAAATCAATTACATAAGTTTATATTTTTCTATTGGATTGATGTAACACTAGTCCATCGGTTCTTAATCCCAAATCTTTACAAAGCTTTGTAATATATGATTTCTAAGGCAGTCTTATCAATTTAGGTAATCAACTATAGAATATTTTTATTCCAATCATGTAAGTTGCCTAATTAATATAATTTATTTCAAAGTTTTTATGTAGGAAAACCAATAGATTCATACATCAAGCCAATATTAATATCGATTTCCTTTAACCTTCAAATCTATATCTCAATCACTGATATCTACATAAAAAATGCAATGAAGATACGTGATAATTTAGTCAATAGAAAACATAAATTTAACAAACATTATGAGTCATAAAATACACAAATTTAATATATATTATGACCCATTTAATGATTATTACACAAATTAAATATATTGCACATAGTCAATAGAATGAACATGAATATAAACCAATTCAAGAACAGAAACTTAATTGTAAATTTACGGATATTGTGATCTTCATTAAAATATAATGAATTGAAAAGAACATATGGTAATTTATGTATTTTCATGATAGTAATCAATTAAATGACATGATTAAAAGGAAATAAGATAACTAAAATTATTGCTCTGATATTATATGTAATAATTTTTAAATAAGATTTGATGCGCACTGATCCGACTTCAATGTATCGGGGATTCTTCGAATAGTTTGAACCTTTACCCGTTCACCGAGTACGAATCCCGCACACCATTAAAACGAAACGAGAGGCCAGCGCGGGGCGATGTAATCCCACCGAAAACACTCCGACGCTCAGCAAGAAACCAGCCTTCAATGGAAGGAATCAAAAGTGAGAGAAAGCAATGAAGGAGAGGGAATGGAGTGTCTTGTTCCGTGATGTCGAGGAAGGCGCAAGTCCTCTCTCGTATCTGGATGGTGGGAAGGCAGAGAACGTGTGTAAGGACCCGTTCGTTGCCTTGGAGTTGGATTGTGTTTGAGAGTTTGGCTGCTGGGATCTAGAGCTTGTTTCTCAGAGTACTTAGGGTTTTCTATCTCAGTCTGAGCTTGGAGAAAGAGAGAGAGTTTGTTAGTCTGCAAGCGTTCAAGAAAGCGTGCCCTGGATGCTGGATCCAGGGCTTCTTTTATGGCAAAGATGGTGATCTTCCTCCTTTGGAAGGAATCATCGTCACTGTGATCTGCGGCTGGCCTTCCTTCTGGAGGCCGATACTTGTCGCCCACCATGGAGGATTGTTTCCTCCTGATGTGGTCAACCACTTTCCAAGTTAGCCTCCTTCTTTACCATTGGTGTTCCTCGTCGGGTAAGGAGTTGAAAGGATCTCGCGCCTTCCTTATTCAAGGGCGCCAATCTTGCGGATATTTCGAGATCGTGGAATATCTTTGAGGATCGTGGCCTTTTTATGACTCGACGAGCCTAAACGGGTCGCCCGTTATCATTGGAAGGCTTTTGGGGCCTAATGTGAGAGTTGACGATCAACGCCTCGCTGACCGTCACTGCGGCGTGGGCCGCCTTCATGAAAGGCGCCCGCCGTTGGCCTTTATTTGGGCCATGGGCCCGAGTGAGTCGTGCCCATTATCAGAAGGGCCTTGCTTGGGCTCAAGATAGGGAGTGCACGGCCAACGCCTCGAGCCGACCGTCCGCCTTGTTAGCCGCCGTGGAGAACGTAGGGGACCGGCCGGGCGGCCAATCATGGGTCAAGGGCTAGAATGGAATAAACCCATCACCGCGTAAAGCTCTAAAGGCCCAAAGAACCGATCAACGCCGAGTTGACCGCTTGCGAGCAAGTCACGCCGCTGACCGGCCAACGCCAATGTTGACCGCCTTGCCTTTTGGTTCCGGGGCCTCGTCTTTCTACCGGGCCGCTATAAACGCTGACCTCGCGTTAATGTCTTGCTCACATAATAGACCGTTGTTGATGTCGACTCTTGGCGCACGAGACTCGAGCCGAGGATGTTTCCGATACCGCCAAGTAAAGGTACAGCCTCTTCCCGTCTTTAGGTGATGCTAACAACAAAGAGCTGGCCGAGCATCGCTTCAATCGATCGAGGCGGTCTGGCGCCACCCGTCCACTGAAACTGCTAGTCTTTGTCCTCTTAAGGCTCTAAAGAAGGGTGGTACTTGTCTCCCGAGACTTCGCGAGGAAGACGGACAGAGGAACACCGGCCCAAAATCCAATCGGTGGACGTCTTTTACGCTGGGGAGCTATGCCCAATGGCCTTAATCTTTTCTCGGGTTTGCTTTGATCCTTTCGAGAGACGATGAAACCCAAGAACTTCCCGAGGCTACCCCGAAGACACACTTGGCCGGATTTAATTTCATTTGGTCATGGCGAGCACCCTGCATGACTCTTCCAGTCACGTATGTGGTCGCCCGTGACTCTCGCTTCACGAGCATGTCGCCAACGTAGTCCTCCATGTCATACCAATTTGCTTTTGAACATTCCCTGTTCACTAGTCGCCGGTAGGTGGCTCCAGCTTCTTTAACCCGGGGCATGACCCTATAGCAATAGGTGCCCTCGTCCGCCATGAACGAGGTAATGCTCCTTGTCTTCTCGACTCATTTTTGATCTGGGTCAGCCCGAATAGCCCCATGAAGCTTGCAGCTCGCGCCCGCCGTGGAGTCAACTAAATAGTCAATCCGGGGCAAGGGAAAGCTTTCCTTTGGGCAAGCCTTGTTGACGTCGGTAAAATCGACACACATTCGTCATTTCCCGTTGCTCTTCTTAACAAAGACGACGTTTGAGAGCCAATCCGGGTACTGGACTTCTCTGATGAAGCCTGCGTCCAGCAGCTTCTTCACCTCCTCTCGGATGGCGATCAGTTTTTCGATGAAGTGGTTCCTCCGTTTCTATCTGACTGGCTTGCGGTCTGGATCAAGGTCCAACTTGTGGACCATCACTTCAGCTGAAATCCGAGGCATATCCGCGGAAGTCCAGGCAAAAAGGTCCGCGTTCCTTCGTAAAATCGTGATCAATTCATCGCGGTACGTCTTGAGTGAGCCGCTAACTGGACACACTTATCCGGTTCCCGGTCCAAAGGGACCGTGATCCATGGCTTCACCAGGCTGCACTCCGCAGGTGGTCTCGCCTCGGTGATCGAGTTCTCCCACCGAGCCAATTCGCCACTGGGGTAATTTGGGCCACGTAATGTGTCCGCCCAAAGACTCCGATCTCCAAGAACTTCCAACGCCGTAGGGCGTGGGGATTTTATTTTTAGATGTGGAATTGACGTGACCGCCTCAAACGCTCATAGGGCACGGCTCGCCTAGTATCGCGTTGTACCTGCAGGGCGTCAACCACTAGAAAGGTTAGCATACGACTTATTGTTTTGGGTAGGTGCCTGTGGTGACTTCGGTGATTGTCCCTTGAACGGCACCGCTTCATTGTCAAGGCCGTATAAAGGTCCTTCGGGAGGTTTTAGTTGATTCTTTTTAGGCCTAATCTAAAAAAACGCTCAAATAAAGCAAGTCTTTAGAGCTACCATTATCAATAAAGACTCATTTCACTGGTAGTCAGTACCATCTCAAACGAAAGTAAATTACAAGGAGTCGCATGGGGGAGATTACATGGTTCAATCACGGTCACTAAAGCTAATGATGTTGTCTACTACGCGCTTCTTCTTCCTCCCAAATGCTTCGCTCCTTTGTCTTCCTTAGGTCCCTTGACAGTCGGCCGGTGATCATGTTGACTACTCCGCGCCATCCGGTTCCGGGAGGTGTCCCGCTCCGCCCCTCTTCATCACCTGCTCCGGGTTCTGGTCTGTGTCCCGACGAATCGAGTGAGATGTCCTCTGCGAATAAGGTCTCACTTTCCCTCTACAAAGGTCTTGCAGCCTTCGGTTGAGTGGCCAGAGCGAGTGGAAGTCACAAAGATTTAGACCGATTTCAGAGTCCTTTTCGCTGTCTGGGGCCACTGGGAACTTTTCCCCACTCTGACCGCATCAAGACATTGGAGCGTGTCCGTCAAGGGTGAAGATGGTGGGCCCGTAGTCTCGTGGATTCCGAGGCCCTGGGGCCTGCCCAAGCTTCGCGCGGTGTTCTCCGCCAAAGAAACTTTCTTTTCCTTCTCCGTGAATCGGCCGAGGCTGATCCGCCCGTTCTGGACGTTTTGCTTCGTTGGCCTCTTCTGCAGCAGCGTAGGCCCTGGTAATGGATTCCGCCTCGTGGAATGTCTGGGGATTCTTATGAGCCAAATGCTTGAAGAAATCTCCATAAGTGAGCGCTGAGATGAAGCTGCCCAACTTCATCTCCTCAAGAATTTAGGAATCCTTCCAAGCCCAGCCACGAAGCGATCCAGAAGGGCCGTGGGTTCTCTCCCTTTGCCGCTTTTACGTGGGAGAGGTGCCAGACACGCTTCTTCTTCCCGCTCGGCCGATGCATACCGAGCCGTGAAGAGGTCTGTGAGTTCACGGAAGTCACTGATGTAACCCGAAGGGGAGATGGTGAAACCAGATTCTCGCCTCCCTTCGGGCGTAAGTGGGAAGTAGCGCACATCGTCCGAAGTCTTCTAGCCCTTGCAGACTTAGATGGGTGTGGAAGTGATCCGTGGGTCAACCTATCACCGCCCGTATCGTATAAGTCCGGGGAGGGCATCTTGAACTCGACGGCAGCGGGACGGTTCGGGATTTCGGCGGTGAAAGGTGACTGCCCAAGTCGATGGCACGTTCGTCATTCTCGAACACGTGGTTCCCGCATTTGGTCCACTCGTGGATCGGCACGAGTGGCGTTCTTGATCTCTTGAGTCGAGGAAATTCCTCAACTCCGTCTTGCTGGGCGGCCTTGCCTACCGCTTCCCTGGGACCATGCAGTCCCGAAACTCGCTCCCGGATCAGTATGCGGCGGTCTTCTACCCGAGAGTATCGAGGATTTCTCCGCTCGGCTCTCTCTGTCGGGATGTACTCCTTGAGCGCCCATTGGCCCTGCTCGCCAGAACGCGGAGGATGCCGGAGCCAAATTGTTTCCCGATTTTCCGTGCCTCGCCGCTTTCTTCCTCTCGCCACCCTTCTTGGTGGCAGAGCGGAATAACGGCTGGTGGAGCCGTTTGTTGTTGCTGTTCTTTCGCTTTCATAAATGGGCCGAAGCGTGCGATTGTTAGCCTCAGACCGCTCCACCAGCTTGTTGAAGGTAAGGCGGTGGGACTTCGCTTGTTGCCCTGTTGACCGGGATCGCCAGCATGGCCCTGGTCGGGGTTAGCAGCATCTCTGCGGGGTCGCTAGCTCCGGCTCTCGTTCACCATTGTAGAAGCAGAGGGTGACAGAGAGAGTTTTGTGCAGATTCTTTGTGGTAGGCTTTTCGTAAGCGCTTCCCACGACGGGCGCCAACGATGCGTACTGGATTCGACTTCGAATGTATTCGGATTGTTCTCGAATGGTTTGAACCGCCCGTCTCACCGAGTACGAATCCCGCACACCACTAAAACGAAACAAGAGGTCACGTTAGACCCGGGATGTAATCCCACCGAAAATACTCCGACGCTTCAAGTCAAGAATCACCTTCAATGGAAGGAATCGAAAGTGAGAGAAAGCAATGAAGGAGAGGGGAATGGAGTGTCTTGTTCCGGATGTCGAAAGGCGCAAGTCCTCTCTCATCTGATGGTGGAAAGGCAGAGAACGGTAAGGACCTCGCTCGTTGCCTTGGAGTTGATTGTGTTTGAGAGTTTGGCCGGGATCCAGAAGCTTGTTTCTGTAGTACTTAGGGTTTTCTCTCCGCCCGAGCTGAGAGAAAGAGAGAGAGCTTGTTAGTTCGCAAGCTGTTCAAGAAAGGCGCCCTGGATGCCGGGATCCAGAGCTTCTTTTATGGCAAAGATGGTGATCTTCCTCCTTTGGAAGGAATCATCGTCACTGTGATCTGCGGCCGGCCTTCCTTCTGAAGGCTGATGCTTGTTGCCCAATTGTGGAGGATTGTTTCCTTCTGAGACGGTCAACCACTTTCCAAGTTAGACTCCTTCCTTACCGTTGAGGTTCCTTGGCTGGCATGGAGTTGAAAGGATCTGGCGCCTTCCTTATTTGAAGGGCGCCAATCTTGCGGATATTTCCTTTGAGATCGTGGAATATCTTTGGAGGATCGCATGGCCTTTTATGATGACCCACGGCCTAAACGGGTCGTGCCCGTTATTATTAGGGGAAGGCTTTTTGGGCCCAATGTGAGAGGAGACTGGCCAACGCCCGGGTTGACTGTCATAAGGCGTGTCGGCCGCCCCTCATGAAAGGCGTCCGCGTTGGCCTCTATTTAGCTACGGGCCGAGTGAGTCGTGGCCCATTATCAGAGAAGGGCCTTGTTTGGGGCTGGGCGATATAGGGAGCAGACGGCCAACGCTCGAAGTTGACCGTCACCTTGTCGTACCTTCGAGAACGTGGGAGACCGGCGGGCGCTAACCGATGGCCGTTGGTCGAATGAAATAGGCCTATCACACAGGTAAAGTCTCTAAAGGCCAAAGAAACTAGTCAACGCCGAGTCGACCGCTTGTGAGCAAGTCGTCTCGACGGCTAACGCCAACGCCACCGCCTTGGGCCTTTTGGTTCCGGGCCTGCTCTTTCTACCGGGCCGCTAGAACGCCGATCGGCCGCACGGGCTTCGTTGACCTTTCTTCGGCCAAATTATTATCGGGTGTACCCATCACTAGCCCCCATACCGGTGGTCGATTTCGCCTCCAAGATGTTCATAATGGGATGTTTTTTCTTACTTTGATAATCCTCGCGGAAACTTACGTAAGCGTGAATGAAGGTCAATTCAGAATCGTTGACCGCTTTAGCCAATTCCGAAATATCAGAATTGTTGACCGTCCTGGTCAATTCCGGAGTTCCAGAATTGTTGACCGTCCTAGTCAATTCCGGAGTTCCAAAATTATCGAAAATGCGCCAATTCCGTGAGTTCCGCATTGTCGACCGGCCCCGCCATTTTCGAGTTCCGCACTGTCTGACCGCCCTGGCCAATTTCGGGAATGATTGCGCTCGCCGATCAAGGCGTAAAGTGACACGTGTCCTCCTTTGGTTGGAAGAAGATCTCGCCATTACCACGCCGGGAGATCCGCTCCTTTGGTGGGGCTGGCGGAGCGGGGACGCGTACCTGACGGTGCATTAATGAGGGGTTTCTGCAAGGGAGTCCCGCCCTTTCTTTGGGTCAAATGAGGAGGTGACGCGTGGCTGCGACCGACGGGTCCCTTGCGTGCTTGGCGCTAAGTTTTCCTTCCGTTTTGAAATCTGCTTACGCCTCCTTCGCCTTCCTCATTCCCATTTCTCGACAACCATTCGAAAACGCCCTAAAATTCTTTCCGACATTATGGCTTCCGAGCATTTTTCCTCCGATTTGAGGGAGAATGATATTAAGGCCTTGTGCGCGAATTCAACATCCCGAAGAGATGGCCTGAGGGTTCCGGGCGTGGACGATAGAGCCTTTACCCACCTAAGGCTATTTCACCGCTTACGAGGCTCACCCGAGGAGTGGCCTCGGCCCGATGCCGGGGAGTTGAATCAATTATAGCGGCCCCGCAAGTTTCCATTGCTCGGCCTTCACGCCAATGCACCGAGGTATATCTGCACTCCCGTGCATTTTTTTTTAAGATTGGCCATAAGTTCGTAATGTCCTACCTTAAGGTCGCTTTTTGTAACCTGTGGGGCGGAGGGATTCACTCACTTCACGGGATGAAAATAAATAAGGCCATCCACGATCAAGAACTAGAAGAACCTGTTCTTCTTTGTAAAGGTGGGAGACAAGTGGCCTATCGCGCGGATCAAGCAGGTCCCGGAGGTACATCTCGGGTACGCCGGTCTCGCGGCGAGAACGCCGCCGACGCCCGGCCGACCAAGGCGATACGGCAAAACCCCGATGAGTTCGGGAGGGATTTTTGGTTTCGCCGAGGAAACCAGAAAGGTTGGATGGGACCGCCGTCTCCGGTCCGTGCCGCACCTCCAATTAAAATGTCAAGCCTCGATGATTCAAGAAGTTGCTCATCCGCCCAATGTCTTGGAGGAGGCTGCCGCGAGGGCGATTGCCACGTCCTCATCTTCCTCTTCACAGATTGACCTTGTGGGCTGCCGGATTTGCGGTGGTCCCGACAAGACTTCTAGAGCGGAGAGGTCCGCTGAGGGTGGGTCGGGCGGATGCCGGAGGAGTCATTTGCACAGCTGCCATGAGCCGACTCTGTGCGCTACTGATGGGTTTTGTAGAGGAGCCGGGCTATACGTGCTCGAGGTTCGCGTGTTTATATTATAGAGCCGCTCCACGAGCCAATTCACCACCGCCCCCAAAGGCATCCAGAGAAAGAAACCTCCGCAGCCATCCTAGAGGCCGCAAGGGAGGAGCTCATCGCAAACTGCTCCGTGAGGCCGCAAGAGAGGAGCCCGCCGCAGCTTGCTCCGCAGGCTACCGTAGAGGAGCCTGCCGCCGCGGGCCGAAGATGATGAGTCCTTGAGAGAATTCCGAGGAGGCAATGGTGTGCCTTGCCAGAGAGGATGCTCCTCCCCGTGCCTCACCACCTCGAGCCTGGTCCGGGAGGCCAGGCCTAAGGGACCTAATGAGGAAATTTATGGAGGTATGGTTCTTGACGGTTGATTCCCGTACTTTGTACCTTCAAGGATTCTAACATGTCTTGTTTGTTTGTCAAGCCAGGTAAATTGAAGGTCGCTTCTGCACTTTTTAAGGCAATGGTGCAGGATTTAAACTCTAGCCGAGAAGGAGGCAATAGCCTGCCGATGCCTAGCCGGCCGCCTCAGAGGGGAGCTCGTGAGCGCATGTTCTGCTTCTCGGCCGCATGGCGGGCGCGGAGGCAGAATGCGAACTCGCGGCGGAGGTGGCCGAGCCAAGGCGAGGTCGCTTCTTCTAAAGGAAGAGGATGATCGACCGAGAGCGAGCAACAAATGCCTCGCCGACGAGCCACCGCCGCAGAGAACGACCGGCCTCACGGATGACCCCTCATGAGGTCAGGGCGCACTACACGCCCCTACTGCTGGGGGCTCAACATTGACGCCGTGTTGCACGGCTGATCGCCTGACTTTCCAAAGGAGTTTATCAACCAAAGAAACCGCGCAAAGACAATGCAAAGAAGATCCGTGAGAGCCCCGAGACACCTGTGGTGGTCCGCCACTCGTAGCCTTCTCGTATTCTCTCTTTTTTGATAGCATGTATATTGTAACATACTTAATGAAATGGAAGCTCTTTTTCAAAGTTGTCCATTGCCTTTTATTGCTTTGTGCTTGTTAGACAAGGCGGCTAACTTGGTCAAGGGCGATCGCTGTTTCGTTACCTAAGGAGCCGAGCCCCCGTGCTCGCAGTGGTTGCATTAACCAACCATGCTGGTGCCGCCCAAGCGAGAACTTCGTCATCGTCGTTAGAGAAGGAACGCCTCTCGCTTATCGCTTAACCATGCTGCCCTTTCATGGAGAAGGTTGGTGCGTGGGGTAGCTAACTTGGTTGGCTGGCCGCCTAAGGAGTGAGATCCTTAAGTCGGCAGCGGTCAGAACCAGCTCGGTGGCGCCGTTCAAGTGAAGGCTTGGGCTGCCTATGCTGAGAAGGAATGCTTCTCCTTCGACCGTCCCGACCGACGCTTGCGCTCCCCCGAAAGGAGGTCGTCGCGTGTGCCATTCTTGCCCCCTAAGGTTTTTAGACCGCTAGGGCCACTGGATGACCAAGGTTTAGTACGACCGCATCGGGCCGCCGGGATGACCGAGATTTCGACCGCCATGGGCCACCTAGATGACTAGGGTTTAAGACCGCTTATAGGCCACCCGGATGATCGGGGTTTCGTGACCGCCATGGGCCACCTAGATGACTAGGGTTTAAGACCGCCATGGGCCACCTAGACGACTGTGGTTTCGTATCACTTTTGGGCCATCTAGATGACTAGGGTTTAACGAGAGGGGGTGAAGACCCTCCCGACTTAGGGGCGCCTAGGTCGGATGGATACCGCAAGGCAAACACAGCTCATAGGCCCTAGAATTCTACATGCTAAGTAAACTCTCATTTTTTCAAAGTGAAAACAAACACACCTATGAATGCACGGATCAAGTAGGGCGTACACTGGGTTTCCTATCGAAGTAGCGCTCAGGGGTCATGGTTCCACGTTCGCTGGACCAACTTTCCGTCCCGGTCCCGAGCTTGTACGCCCGTCATAAAGACAAATGGAGACAAGAAAAGGTCCCTCCTGGTGAGAGAGCTTGTTTCGGGGTTTGCCACGTGCTCGTGGCTTCGATGCCACGCAGGACTAAGTCCCCAACGCCGAATTGCGGCGCTTTTACCTTTTTGTTGTAGTATCGGGCAACTCGGTGTTGGTACGCTGTTGTTCGTACTCTGGCAGCGTCACGGGCTTCCTCTAGCAAGTTCAAATGCTCCTTGATTTTCTGGGAGTTGGTCTGTGGGTCAAAGGACTCCACCCTGAGACTTGGGAGCCCGATTTCAACAGGAATTACCGCTTCAGTCCCGTAGCATAGGCTGAAGGGCGTCTCTCGCGTTGGTTCATTTGGGGTTGTTCGATAAGACCACAGGACGGATGGGAGCTCGTCGCCTCAGAGCCCTGGGCCCTCCAACTTAGTCTTTAACCCGTGAGAGTAGCGTGCGGTTTGTGACCTCCACTGTCTGTCAGCCTCGGGGTATGCTACCGGTGTAGACTAGCTTGATTCCAAGGCCGGGTGCAATACTGTGAAGCGCTTCGAAAATTGGGTCCCGCTTGTCGGGTCACCACGACCTCTGAACTCCAAATTCAGACAATGCTCGCTAAGGAACTCTAGAGCATTGTGTTCTCAGTGATCTTTGCAAGGGATAGCCTCACCCACTTAGTGAAGTAGTCGATGCCCGCTATGATGAATTTCCTTTGTCCCGTGGCAATGGAAAATGGGCCGAGAATGTCAATCCTCCATTGCGCGAAGGGCCACGGGGCCTGAAGGGACTTTAAGTCAGCGGACGGCTGGTGATGGAGGTTGCCATGAAGCTGGCAGCTCTCACATTTCTTAACAAACTCTAGCGTCCCTTTTCTACCGAGGGCCGTGAGTAGCCCCGCCGCATAATTTTGAAGGCTAGGTTCTTCCCGCCTACGTGTGATCCGCAGATCCCGAGGTGAACTACGCCCAACGCGTAGTCCGCCTCCTGGGAAATAGACAAGATACGGAGTTGAGTACCAGCGGCGATACAGCCGCCCATCAACTACCGTGTACCAACCAAATGTCTTTTTAATCATTGCCTTTTTTTCGGTCCTCCGTAAGCGATCCGTCTGCCCAAGTATTTAAGGTAAGGAGTCATCCAGCTTTCCGTCTCTAAATCTCGCATGGCCTCCTCGTTTTCTATGTCGGGAGCATTCAGACCTCCCGCATGTCCTCGAATACTTTCGGGTTCTCGAAGCAGCCTCTAGCCAAAGCAAGTCTCGCTTCCAATTTTCTCGCTCGAGGAACGTGAACTGTGGTCACTTGTCGGCTCGATAGTTTCCTTTGCCTTTGCTAGGTACTGCCAAGGAAGGGTCGTTTCAAGCCCCCATTGACCTGGTTGACGACTAATTGGAGTCGCCAGGATCACCAACCTCTTGCAGCACTCGCCAATCGCAAACCCAAATGGGAAGCCAGATTCGCCGACGCTGGTTGTCACTGGAAATCAAGTTTCAGGGAATACTTGATCTCAAATCGTCAGGGTTGTTAAGATCACCCCTGCCCCACGCTTCCACCGTCCGTGGGACGATCCGCCCACATGAAGTGTCCATTCTCGGGACCTCATCGGGCTGTTCTTCGCTTTTTGGGGTCTGCTCATCCTCGAATGGGTGTCAGGTCTCAACGATGAAGTCGGCCGCAGCCTCAGGCCTTTACTACAGGTCCGGGCTCGAACTCGACGTCGAACTCACCCAACTAAATGGCCCACTTTACAATCGCCCGAAATGCTCGGGCTTTTGGAGTATGCCTTTCAAAGGCCGGGTCTCGTAAGGACCACTACGCGATGCGCCCGAAAGAATGGCCTCACTCTGGCACGAAGATAAGTGCCAAGTGCCATTTTTTCGGCCCAGGGTAGCGAGTTTCGGGCCTGGCCAATGTCTTGCTCACATAATAGACCATTGTTGGATGTCGGACTCTTGCGCACGAGGACTGAGCCGAGGGATGTTTCCGATCTCCAAGTAAAGGTACAGCCCTTCCTTCCGTCTTTGGGGTGATGCTAACAAATGTTGAGTCAAGCTGACATCGCCAACTGATCAAGGCGGTCTGGCAACACTGTCCACTGAAACTGCTAGTCTTTGTCCTCTTAAGGCTCTAAAGAAGGGGTCGGTACTTGTCTCCGTACTTCGCGAGGAAGCGGGACAGCAGCCGGTCGTCCACTAATCGGTGGACGCCTTTTACGTTGGGGAGCCATGCCAGCCAGGCCTTAATCTTTTCTCGGGTTTGCTTTGATCCTTTATCGAGAGACGATGAAACCCAAGAACTTCCCCGAGGCTACCCCGAAGACACACTTTTCAATGATTTAATTTCATTTGGTCATGGCGAGCACCCTGCATGACTCTTCCAGTCACGTATGTGGTCGCCTCGTGACTCGCTCTTGACGAGCATGTCGTCAACGTAGTCCTCCATGTTGCGACCAATTTGCTTTTCAATATTCTGCTCACTAGTCGCCGTAGGTGGCTCCAATATTTTCTTAACCCGGCGGCATGACCCCTATAGCAATAGGTGCCCCGTCCGTCATGAACGAGGTATGCTCCTTGTCTTCCTCGACTCATTTTGATCTGGTTGTAGCCCGAATAAGCGCCCATGAAGCTTAGCGGCTGTCGCCCTACTGAGTCAACCAAACAGTCAATCCGGGGCAAGGGAAAGCTTTCCTTTGGGCAAGCCTTGTTGACGCTTAAAATCGACACACATTCGCCATTTCCGCTCTTTCTTAACAAAGACGACGCTTTGAGAGCCAATCCGGCACGGACTTCTTCTGATGAAGCTCACGTCAGCAGCCTTCTTCACCTCCTCTCTGATGGCGATCAGCCTATGAAGTGGTTCCTCCGCTTCTATCTCGATCAAGCTTAGGGTCCTGGATCAAGGTCCAACTTGTGGACCATCACTTCAGCTGAAATCCGAGGCATATCCGCGGAAGTCCAGGCAAAAAGGTCCGCGTTCCTTCGTAAAATCGTGATCAATTCATCGCAATGGCCTATGAGTGAGCCGCCAACTGACACACTTATCCGGTTCCCCTCGGTCCAAAGGGGGACCAGATCCATGGTTTTACCAGTTGCACCGCGCAGGGGTCTCGTCTCTGATCGAGTTCTCCCACCGAGCCAATTCTCGCCACTGGGGTAATTTGGGCTATGTAACAGTCCGCCTGAACACTCCGATCTCCAAGAACTTCTCCAACGCCGTAGGGCGTGGGAATTTTATTTTTAGATGTGGAATTGACGTGATCGCTCAAACGCCGTTAGGCACGGCCTCGCCTAGTATCGCGTTGTACACGAGAGGGCAAGTCAACCACTAGAAAGGTTAGCATACGACTTGCTTGCTTTTGGGTAGGTGCCTGTGGTGACTTCATTGATTGTCCCTTGAACGGGCACCGTTCATTGTCAAGGCCGTATAAAGGTCCTTCAAAGAAGTTTTAGTTGATTCTTTTTAGGCCTAATCTAAAAACGCTCAAATAAAGCAAGTCTTTAGAGCTACCATTATCAATAAAGACTCATTTCACCGGGTAGTCCAAGTACCATATGAAACGAGTGGGAAATTACAAGGGAGTCAAGCATGGGGGAGATTACATGGTTCGAATCACAAAGTCCACTAAAGCTAATGATGTTGTCTACTACGCTACGCTTCTCTTCCTCCCAAATCACCGCCTTCCTGTCTTCCGGTCCTCGACAGCCTACCGGGTGATCATGTTGACTACTCCCGCCGCCATCCGGCTCCGGGAGGTGTTCGCTCCCGCCTCTCTTCATCACCAAGCCTCGGGTTCTGTCTGTGTCCCTCGACGAATCGAGTGAGATGTCCTCGCGAATAAGGTCTTAATTTCCCTCTACAAAGGTCTTCAGTCTTCGGCTGAGTGGCTGCAGAGCTGGAAGTCACAAGATTTAGACCGATTTCGTAGTCCTTTTTCGTTGTCTCGGGGCCACTTCGTAAACTTTTCCCCACGGATCCGCATCAAGACATTGGAGCGCGTGTCCGCTGGGTGTGGAAGATGGTGGGCCCGTAGTCTCGCATTCCCGAGGGCCTGGGGCCGCGGCCAAGCCGGCGCGGTGTTCTCCGCCAAAGAAACTTTCTTTCCTTCTCCAGAATCGGGCCGAGGCCGATCCGCCTGCTCGACGTTTTGCTTCGTTGGCCTCTTCTCGCAGCAGCCGTAGGCCCCGGTAATGGATTCCGCCTCGTGGAATGTCCGGGATTCTTATGAGCCAAATGCTTGAAGAAATCTCCATAAGTGAGCGCTGAGATGAAGCCGCCAACTTCATCTCCTCGCAATCCTAGGAATCCTTCTGGCTTCAGCCACGAAGCGATCCAGGAAGCGTCGTGGGTTCTCTCCCGGTTTCTGCTTTATGTGGGAGAGGTGCCACGGCTGCTTCTCTTCCCGTCGGCTCGATGCATACTGAGCCAGAAGAGGTCTCGTGGAGTTCACTAAGCCGCTGACGCGTAACCAAGGGAGATGGTGAAACCAGATTCTGGCGTCTCCCTTCAGCGTAAGTGGGAAGTAGCGGCACATCGTCGAGTCTTCTAGCCCTTGCAGACTTAGATGGGTGTGGAAGTGATCCAGGTGGTCAACCGGATCACTGCCCGTATCGTATAAGTCCAGGGAGGGCATCTTGAACTTGGACGGCAGTGGACGGTTCAGGATTTCAGCAGTGAAAGGTGACCTGTCCAAGTCGATGGCATCGTTGGCCATTCTCGGAACACGTGGTTCCAGATTTGGTCCACTCGACTCGCACGACGTGAGTGGCGCGTTGCCGATCTCTCGAGTCGAGGAAATTCCTCAACTCCGCTTGTTTTCAGAATGGCCGGCCGCCGCCTCGTGGACCATGCAACAAAACTCGCCTCCCGGATCGTGGCGGCGTCTTCTACCCGAGAGTATCGAGGATTTCTCCGCTCGGGGCTCTGTCGGGATGTACTTCTGAGCGCTCCATTGGCCTGCTCGCCAGAACGCTGGAGGATGCTGCCGAGCCAAATTGTTTCCATTTTTCCAGTGCCTCGCCGGCTTCTTCTTCCTCCTCGCCACCCTTCGGTGGCAGGAGCGGGAATAACGGTTGGTGGAGCCGCTTTGTTGTCATGTTCTTTTTTTCATAAAGCGCCGGAGGTGCGATTGTTAGCCCTCAGCATCCGCTCCACCAGCTTGTCAAGGTAAGGCGGTGGGACTTCGCTTTGTTGCCCCTCGCCGACCGGGACATCGCCAGCATGGCCCCGGCTCTGGGTTAGCAAAGATTCTAAGCCAAATGGGTCGCTTAGCCCGTGCTCTCGTGTTCACCATTGTAGAAGCTGCAGGTGACAGAGAGTTTTGTGCATTCTTTTGTGGTAGGCTTTTCGTAAGCGCTTCCCACGTACGGCGCCAACGATGCGTGCACTGATCCGACTTCAATGCATTCGGATTGTTCTCAATGGTTTGAACCGCCCGCTCACCGAGTACGAATCCCGCACACCACTAAACGAAACAAGAGGTCAGCGTTAGCACCCGCGGGATGTAATCCCACCGAAAATACTCCACGCTTTCAAGTCAAGAACTGCCCTTCAATGGAAGGAACCAAAAGTGAGAGAAAGCAATGAAGGAGAGGGGAATGGAGTGTCTTGTTCCGTATGTCGTAAGGCAAGTCCTCTCTCGTATCTCGGATGGTGGGAAGGCAGAAACGTGTGTAAGGACCCGCTCGTTGCCTCGAGTTGGATTGTGTTTGAGAGTTTGGTCAGCGGGATCCAGCTTGTTTTTCGTAGCACTTAGGTTTTTCTGTCTCGCCCCGAGCTTGGAGAAAGAGAGAGAGTTTGTTAGTCTCGCAAGCGTTCAAGAAAGCGTCCCCTGGATGCTGGATCCAGAGCTTCTTTTATGGCAAAGATGGTGATCTTCCTCCTTTGGAAGGAATCATCGTCACCGTGATTCGCGGCCTTCCTTCCTTCCGAAGGCCGATGCTTGCTGCCCACCAGGAGGATTGTTTTTCCGAGACGGCCAACCACTTTCCAAGTTAGACTCCTTCCCTACTGCTGAGGTTCCTCGCCGGCATGGAGTTGAGTGATCTGGCGCCTTCCTTATTCAAGGGCGCCAATCTCATGCGGATATTTCCTTTGAGATCGCGGAATATCTTTGGAGGATCGTGGCTGGCCTTTTTTACGATCGACGGGCCTAAACGGGCGCCCGTTATTATTAGAAGGCTTTTGGGGCCCCAATGTGAGAGCGGACGGCCAACGCCCTGGTTGACTGGTCACAGGCGTGGGCCGCCCCTCATGAAAGGCGTCCGCCGTTGGCCTCTATTTGGGGCCATGGGCCTGAGTGAGTCGGGCCCATTATCATGGGCGGCCTTGTTTGGGCCTCAAAGATAGGGAGCGGACGGCCAACGCCTCGAAGCTGACCGCTGCCTTGTCACCACCTTCGTGGAGAACGAGACCGGGCGGCGGCCAACCACGGGTCATGGTCGAATGAAATAGGCCTATCACACCGCCGAAAGTTTCTAAAGTGCCTGAACCAAGAAACTAGTCAACGCCGAAATTGACTGTTTGCAAAGAAGCCCAGCGCGACGGCCAACGCTAACGCTGACCGCCTCGCCTTTGCGTTCTACCGCTTTTCTACTGCTGCCGCTAAACGCTGACCCAATGCACGCTTCATTGACCTTTTCTACCACCCCATTATTAAATGTATCCATCAAGATTTAAAATTTAATTCTCAAGATAATAATAATAATAATAATAATAATAATAATAATAATAATAATAATAATAATAATAATAATCTTGTTATAATAAAATCAGAAAATGATTTCCTTATCTTATATCTTCTTTAAGAAGCATAGATATTTATGCTATTTTTGTGCTGCTAAAAATGATAGAGATAGATGATATGTTACAGAGTTAGAGAATATATAATTTCTCTTATATTATTATTTTATTAAAGGGTATGCCTTTGAATTTTTTTGATAGGAGCATGCATGGTTGTCATTAATAATATCAAGACAATGGAATAGAATTTAAAAAATGCTCTACATAACATGATATATTATTTATTTATTTATTAAATTAATAAATATTTTAATCTTATATTTAACATTTAATATAAATAAATAAATAATATAATAGCTGAAAAATAGCAAAAAGTCCCGTGGAAATGCTGAATGTGCTTCCTATTGGCAAGCTTCGGCATTCACGTGGGACCCACGGCTTGATTCTACTCACGAGGCACGACTCGTTCATCCAAAGCGTTCCGAAGCCGTGGTACCTCATCAATGCAGACAAGAACGAAGGACTTTTCTCCAATTAGGCCACCTGATAACGATCGGATCGCAGAACGCAATCGCTGTCTGTATTGGATTTTACAATTATTAGGGTTGTTTAATTGCCAGCTTTGGTTTTTTTGAGGAAACATCTCAGATGAAAATGGAGAGAGGCGGAGATGAATTTGTAGGAGATGAGCGTCTCCGAGACAGACAATTTGACGGCGAATCCTCAATATTGAGCTCTGCATTGTTTTTGGATCATGTTGGTGAAGTCGTTCTCTCTGTAAATTCAACCGGTTTGTCTTGGAAACCGGTGGATTGCCCTTGCGATGTGAGTTTTCCGGATAGCATTTTTGCTGTATAGTTCTATCCTCATCAACTAGATACGAAAATTATGCAGTTCGACATCATTAAGGCTGATATATTCTTTCGTTGTTTACTCTGCTCATTCTCATTTAAAATAATCGGGACTATGTATTCTCGTGGGACTTTTCATGTTAGCGTCGTACATACATGCCGCTGAGTTTGATTTATTTTTCCTTTTTCTTTTTCGGATGAACACTGGCTTATGCGTGTCCTGAAACAATACTGAAAACATAGGTACTGGAAAAAAATAAGCCTGCAAATGCTTAGGACATCATATAGCATTATGCAGCCTATTTAAAAAACATGTATCTGTTATAGCTTGGTTTTGCAATAGGAAGATCAAACACGGGGACTGAGTATCCAAAGAGAAGATCAATGGAAAAATTAGTAGAAAATAGAGAGATTTGCTAGTTTGGAGATGGTTGAAATACTCTAGAAAGTGCGATGGTAGATTCTAGAGGAGGAGGATGATTACATATTTGCCGACTTTGAGATGGCTTAAAATCACTAAGAAAGTGTCACCGTGATGTTAGGTTCTAGAAAATAAGGAAATATTACACTACAAAAGTAGATATCATGGGATGCACACTTGACTAATGTTAGCAGTGTAAAACAGGGAACTTGGATTTTGTAATTACCTTGATTTACATTAAGCGTATGCCCTATTTTTATGCTTTTGGAACTGGAGATATGTTAAATGAAGTAAGTGACGTTTGTTGGGTGATAATATTTTGACAAAATCAAAGAAGGTTTGAGTGTAATGTTTCACATGGAGTAGAAGTAATTGTGACTTGCCTATAAGCATTTTTTTAGCAACAGCATGAGGGATGATTGGCATCATCAGTGAAGCTGAAGTCCCCACCATGTGAAAACTATATGAATCCACTTATATACTTGTATGAGGGATAATGAAGAAGTTACTATTTAGCTTTCATGGTCAAGGTGAAATTCCAAAAGTAGTACAATTTGTTAGCCGGACCCATAGTTTTGCAATTGAGAATAAGGAGAGGATGTCATGCATAAGATTGAGGTAGGTTAGTTAAAATGGAAAAGTGCATTAGTTTATTTCTAATATTGGAAGAAAATTTTGATAGTTTAACCATAAAGCTATGCCATACTGTTGTTGAGTAAGTAGCCAAAAACTTACAGTAACTCAGTGCAGCTAGCAAGAAAATGCTTAGTGGATGAGGGATCTAATATTAACAGACAAGTTGAAAATGGATCACTATACAAAAGCCTATGATAAATAGCATTTATGTTAATGATGTTAAAGATGATTTAGGCACTTGAAAACAGAAGTTAGATAGCATTAGTGTGAAATATTGTTTTCATTGAGCATAAGAGAGTGAGAACTGGCCGTAGAATGACTTAGAGTTAGGTGGTAAAAAATAGGTTTGGCAGCCTTTGGCTCTTAGAGCATGTCAGCATGGATTCAGCAAAATGGCAAAATAGGATGTTTATAGTCAACTCCATATAGTAGGACTTATATACTTAGCATGCCTTTGTTTGTATTTAGTATTTATTGGGCCGATTTATGTTCCTATTCTAATTGGCATATTGCAACTGCTTCTGTTGCATCTAGTTTTGATAAATGTCGTGCCAATTGCTACGACGTTTTAGCACTTCCAAAATAGTCTTTGTGCTATTGTTTTTCGTTTTTATGAATGAATTATTAGCTATTTCATCATTTCTTCTTTGGAGTACTTTCCTTACATGACTTACTCTCCGACTGTGTCTATTCTCTCTACTCCCTTGCCACTGTGCATGCATATGCATGTAGTGACGTTCCTTTATTATCAGGGGTATGAAAGGTAACTTGTTGGTTGGGCTGTCCACTTGCCTAAGCCAATAGCTGAGGTTCAGTCTCATGGAAACTCAGTTTGGGATGGGATGGGGCAGGAAGGGAGAGTACAAGGAGAAGAAGAACACTTGTACCTCACTCGTACAAATAGAATGGTAGTGCCATTTGCCTCTATACCCATAGTCCGTTCTCAATTATCCTGCCTTAGATTGAGTATGGGCAAATATGAATAGATATAAATGAAATTGCTATTCTCAGTAAAAGTAACCATGAAAGCTAAAAAACATTATGCTTTTATTTTTTCACATTGATTTGTTGTAGAATAGTAGCTTGTGCTTTTATGGTACAATTTTTCTGAAATTTTGTTTAATCTGGTAGACAATTGTCTTTTGATTGTCAGGTAGGCACATGCTTTTTTACTAAGAACTTCGAATATTGACAAATATGAATTGAGAAAAGTTATGGCTGATAATTACCTTAGGTTTTGGAATATGTATGTGTAATCTCCACTGAGACACTGTAATAATTGGAACTTCAAACTTCTGGAATAATTTGGATTCTAGTCCCAATAAGGATCCCCCAGGCTTCTAGAATAATTTTATTCTAATCCATAAGGATCTTTCACCAACCATTGGCACATCAATCATGATGTTGCTCTGTTTGCATCTTCTAATGATGAATGGGGGTACCGTATATAAAGCAACTTGAATGCTAACAAAAAAATGTGAAATAGATCAGGAAAATGCTGCAGAGGATGCACCATATTAAGGTTAATTTGAGGAATAACAAAGACCTATGAATTGACAATTAACATCAACTAAACAACTTTTTTATTAAAAAAAAAAAGAGTATATTAACTGTCTTAATGCTTAAAGCTAAACACCACTTATTGATAGATAGGACTACCACTCATTGCCATTGAGCACTTCTTTTCCAGCAGTTATTTTAGCATCTTTAGTTTCTATATCAGATGATTAGATCTGCATTGATGAGAATTTGAAACAGGCAGCAGTGACTAGCTTTGCTGAGCCATGAGAAGGGAGGGGAAATGTTTTTGACGTCAATATGAATTTCAATGTTCCTATCTTGACTCCATTCACAAATCTGTATGATGCATGGATCAGAATTTGCACATAATTGTGTTATTTGAAGATGTCAGCTCATCAATTCTTGTACAGGCAAAGATTTATTTGCGAATTGCCCAACCCGTTGCCTAAGAGACATCATCACTCTTGAGTCTATTTGTTAGCATGTTATGGTGCTATGTGCTAGTTAAAAATGCTCAATGTGTTTGGTTCCAGGGAATAGTTATTCTATTCCCAATCTATTCCAATCACATATAAAAATAGAGACAAAATAGCAATTCCCTTCCACAACCCAAAATATGTAACGTCTCGCCCTATGTTATTTTTCACTCCGTTCTATTCCCGGGAAGTCCATTTTCATCTTACTCCATTCCAAGGACAAGACCAACATAAAGATGTGGCATAATAATAGGACTATTGAAACTGGGTAATAGTGTCAGATTATTAGAAATTATGTTTATTTGTATAACTAGGTTAGCTGCAATGGAAGTTATTATATATAATATAAGTTATATAACTAATAAGTGAGAATAGCTGTGCAAAATTTTATAAATGCAACATGGAAAGATGCCTAGTAGTCGTGGTTTTATGTTATAAAAACCGGTAGTTATGTTTCCTGTTTGAAGTTATGCTGTATTGAACGACTAGGTAGTTAGAATATACTATGTGGATACCATGGGATCATGATATAGAAAATATGGATCATGATATTAGTTAGAATATACAATGCTGATGTTATGGGATTAGGATGATGATATCATGGATCATGTATTTGCAATTGATTCTAATTGACTATCTAGGTATTGGTTGTATAATTTGAAATTTGAATTGATACTATGTAACATGTATGTATATATCCTTGTGATTAATGGAAAAGTACACGAGGTAATTCTTTTTCCAATTTGGTATTAAAGCACATGGACCGAATCCTCCTGCTGCTCCTTTGGCTGCCCCTGCCCTAGTTGACTTAAAGTAACCCCAATTTCAATTCATAGCGGCCTATCCACCAGCCTAGTTGCTCCACCTCTCACCAGCTCCTCTCATCTAGCCACTTTGTAGCTTTTCACCATGTCTGCCACAATTGATGTGAGCACTTCTAATAGCACGACATCTTCTACTATGGTAACCTTTCATGATACTTCCCTATCCATCCCTATTAAATTGGATGGTGTAAATTATCATGTTTGGTTCCAAATTTTAGAGGCGCATATTTTTGGTGGGAAGAAAAAGGGGGCATATTACAGGAGGAAAAAATGCTCCCGTAGAAGACAATCCACGCTATTATAAATGGGAAGCCAAAGATGCACTTGTTAATTCGGGGCTCATCATTCCATGACTAACAAGTTGGTGCCTCATTTTGTGCAATGTGGAATGGTTAGGGAAGTTTGGATGCTGTAAAAGGAGCTACCTAGATGTTTTCCTGTCCTCTCAAGTCAATGAACTAATAAAGAAATCCCTCCAATCACATCAAGGTAGCTACCCTCTTATTGAATTCTATGCATGTTGAATTTTATTTTAATGGAACTTGATTATCTAGGGCCCAAAGATATGGTGTGCACCACAGATATTGAAAACAAAGAGAGCAGACTGTAGAATAGCTGGTTTACGTTTTCCTTGCTAGTTTAATTTGCAGCTTGAACCAAGTTAGCAGTTGGGTCTTGGCCACCTCTCCTCTACCTAGCTTGGAGGAAGTCTATTCCCTAGTTATCCATGAATCACAAAGGCATACTACCATGGGAACCGAAGATACTCTCGAATCCTTGGCATTGACTATTTATGGACATACTACTCAGCCTCCTTCTCTGGCTCCATCTATTGGTGGTGACTCCTCATGGTTCTGCACCCATTTCAGTAGCACTTGGCATACAGTGAACGTTTGCTGGAAAAAGCATACAGTATCCAAAATGGTTCACACTTAAGCGAGACAAGAGAAAACATAGGAAACCTGCACTGACGTCTTTACTGCAGCTAACACTGCTTCTGCTTCTCATGTTTCTCGATTACCTCCATAAGGGTAACATTGGTTCAACTTTCACTTTATATGCTGATACTTGGGTTATTGATTCGGGGGCCACTAATTAGATGACTAGTGAATCCTCCTTATTTGACTCCTTAACCTTCCCACTTGTTAAATTTGTCTAGATTGCTTATGTGACATGTATGGTAATTTCAGGGGCTGGGAACACTCCATTTTCTCCCACATTTTCCATGTCCTCAGTTTTAGTTGCGCCTACTCTCTCTATAGTCTTCTTTCCATTAATAAGATTACTAAGCATCTTAATTGTATAGTAAGCTTTCACTCTACTCACTGTGTGTTTTAAGTTAATCTTATGAACATTAAGATTTGCATGGCCAAGGAAAGAGGAGGCCTGCTCTACTTGGAGGGGATGCCGAAATAGAACATTAATCTAGCTAAGGGTTTCAAGTAGCGAGGGAAACATCCGATGGGGAGAACATTCTTTCATGGCATTGCCAGTTGAACATCCATCTTTTCCATGTTTAGAACAATTATTTCCTCGATTTTTCCATCATGTTTATGCTTCTAGTCTATGTAAAACAATCATTGTGTAGATTTCCAAATAAGTTTTCATAAACCTTTACTTGCATTTATACTGATATTTGGGGTCCTTCCTCTACTCGATCATCTTTAGGTCATAAATGCTTTGAGTTCTTTATCGAGGATTGCACACAAGTTAGCTGGGTATACTTAATAAAATCCAAAAATGATGTTATCCATGCAGTTCTCCAGTTTTTTACAAATGATTTCACAAAATTTCACTCATATTCAGGTCTTCCATTCTAACAATGGGATAGAGCTTCTAAGCCACTCTCCTAATGAGCTACTCTAAGCATAGAACCTTCTACCAAACCACTTGCACATACACACCACAACAAAATGGTGTAGCTGAGCATAAGAATTGCCATATCCTTGAAGTGGCTCGTGTCCTATGCTTTACTATGCATGTTCCCAATATTTTAGCCAGAGGGTCTCATGACCGCAATTTTCCTTATCAACTGAATGCTCGCTTGTATCATTGACTATCAAACTCCTTTATGTTAATTATCTCAGTTTAATTATATTCCTTTGACTCTAAATCTTTGTCCCAAGGTCTTTACTTGTGTATTTTTTGTTCATATACACCTTCATGAAAGGAATAAACTTAATCCTTGTGCCCTTAAGTGTGTGTCTCTCAGTTACTCTAGTTACATAAAGGGGCTATAAATGCTTCCATCCCCCTATTGAAAAATAGTATGTCTCCATCGATGTCCAGTTTTGCGAACGAGAATCTTACTTACTTGGAGAAGTGTCCCTGGTTCCTCTTTTGGGGAAAATTTACAATAAGGAAGAATGACTATAGCCAAGAGAAATGCAATTATGGAATTTTGGACAAGGGGAGGAGTCTTCAGAGCTTATGGTGCCCAAACTCAATATTTCCATATAGTAGGAGGATTTCACCAGGACTTTTAAGCCCGTGGGAGTCGAATTTGAACATGAAGTCCACAGGAACTTATGGTCGTCTAGACTTTTTCAACAATGCTATACAAGGTGGACTTGAGTACTACCACCATGTCCCTTCATGGCTCCACTACTCCTCTTGACGATGCTATTGTGCCATCAAATTATTCTTCCAAGACTAATCCTATGGTACACATTCCTTCTTTAAATTACAAAGAAAACTACCTTACAATCACATGCTAGTACTAGGGTAAGAGATACTCTCTTCTTAAACGAAAAGAACTTGATGGTCTAGGATTCTCAAAATAATCTTCTAATATCATTTATCCTATTATTGATTTTTTCTCATATCATCATTTATCAAAATCTCACATTGTTTTGCCCTTCAATTGTCCTCTATCTCTATTCCTAGTCATATTTTGGAAGCCTTGAAGATCCTAAGTGGAATTCTGCCATGGTAGATGAAATGAAATCCCTGTAGAGGATCTCTACTTAGGAGTCGGTCAAGCTACCTTAAAGGAAGAAGACAATGGGCTGCAAGTGGGTGTTTAAGGTAAAGCACAAATTGGATAGAACAATTGACAAATATGGGGCCAAACTAGTTACAAAAGGATATAGCCAGACTTATAGGATTGACTACCAAAAGACTTTTACTCTTGTGGCTAAGATGAACACTTTCATTCATGCTTTCTCTTGTTGTTAATTTGGACTAGCCCTTAAGACTGTTTGATGTGAAGAATCCTATCCGTCATGTTGATTTGATTGAAAGAGGGTACATAAGTCCTCCAAGATTTACACCAAAACAAGGAAACATATGCAAATTAAAGAATACCATGCATGGATTGACACAGAACCAAGGGTGTGGTTTGGAAGGTTAAGCTACTCTTGAAGAAGTATAGATTTAAGCAAGTTATGGCCAATCACACTTTATTCTATGAGAGAGATGGTGAGGACATTACCTTATTGTCTAAGTTGATGGCATGATTTCTATAGGTAATAATGTCAGTAAAATCAATAACTTAGGAGCTACTTGATCAAGGAATTCGAAATGGAGGACTTTGGAGCTCTCACGTATTTCCTAGGCATTGAAGTATCTTGGTCCAAGCAATGACTCTTCCTTTGTCAACAAAAATATACATTAGATTTATTGGCTAAAATGGGTAATTCTTCATGTCTATCTATCCTGATCAAATTCCAACAAATAAAGAAAGATACCAAGGATTGGTTAAAAATTGATCTATTTGACTCATATTAGTCCTTATTTATCATATGCACTAAGTATAAGAAGTAAATTCATGTATTACCTAGGCAACTAACACCTAACTATGATAAACCGTATTTTAGCTTATCTAACATCCTTTCCAGGAAAAAGTATTATGCCATCCAGACATGGATATCTAGTTTTTTTGTGAGCTATAACAACTTTGATATAGTAGAATCTATTGGATAGGGAGTCTACCTTCGGATATGTTTCATTCTTAGTAACCTAGAGGAATGAGAAGTAGAATATGGTAGTATTGTTTATTGCATAGGTTAAGTACCATGTACTCTATCTTGCAATTGCAAAGTTGATTTGGCTGGGTATACTTTTGGGTGAGCTCGGTTTTTGCCTTAAAACACTGATGGTGATGTTTTGTGATAGCACTGTAACTATTGAGATCGCAAATAATCCAAATCAGCATGATCGAACTAAGCATGTAAAGCTTGGTAAAAACTTCATCAAAGATAACTTAAATTTTAGTATGATAAATGTTCTCTACATCAAGAGTACAGATCAACTAGCAGATGTGATGACCAAAGCCGTTACAAGTGGTCCATTCCCCGTGTCATTGTCCAAGTTGGGCATTTGTGATTTATATGCACTAACTTTATTGGAATATACTTTGCGGATATTGTGGAATGATGATGCAGATATTATGGATCATGAAAATAGTTAGAATATACTATGCAGATATTATGGAATCATGATGAGGATATTATAAATCATGATAATTGTAATTGAGTGTATAATCTTATTTTTGAATTGATACCATGTAACATAATATGTATCCTAGCGATTAATGGACTTATCTGATATCCATCAGATATCAGTTTGATGAGCAGCAGTTAGACATGCTACATTACGCTTTGGAGCAGATGCTGAGTAAAATGAGAAAGTAATGATGTACTTATTTGGTTGAAGCAGTGGGATGACATTTAGCTAATTTATTTAACTCATCACAGAATATTTTCCTTGATTTACTTTCATGAATTTCCAGATAGTTGAGTATATCTTGACGTTTTATTTTTGACATGCATAAGTAAGAATATCACTATTTTCAGGGAGTGTGCCTTAGCATAATAATAAAGTTACTTTATTATGACCTAAAAGGTCATATATTCAAAACACAAAAGGGAGTATGCTTTATTATGACACCCTCCCCCCCAACGCCATTTTCAGTACATCAGATGGTTGCCAATAGTTTTATTTTTGAATGCATTGCATTGCCATTTATATTGATCTGTTTTATGAGCAGGATGAATCTTGTTGGCACAGAAAACTTACCTTTACAAGTACGGCTAAGGTCAATTTTTCTGACATATATGCTGTTGAGTTGACTGATTTGGGTTTGATTCATCAATCTATACTTCCAAAGGCTGATTGCTGTTTTTTGCATTCAGACTCTGAGGTTATTGCTTTTTTCTGAATAATTCCTTCTTCCACACAAGGTGATTATGTTTGTTAATGGGTGTGTTTCTTTTTACTAATGCAGATGTACCGCTTTATAGTTCATGGCTTCCAGAGATCTAAGACTCAGCCTTCTATGTGGATGTTGGCTATGTACACCTTTGGCCACAAGGATTTGCAAATATGTGAGTTGTTTGTGAATCAAATTAATGCCTATCTAAGCAAGGAAACAGGGAGACCAAAGAGTCTTCTGGTAAGATTCTAGTCTAGCGAGCATTTTCGTTTGTTGGGTTTAGCAGGGTTCTGGTTCCCTTAATTTTCTCTTTCTAATATAGAAATATACAAAAAGAAGTGACTACACAGTTCCAACTATTTTCTTTTCCTGGTCAAGTAGGTGTTTGTCCATCCATTGAGTGGTAAAAGGAATGGCAGAAGAATTTGGGAAGGTGTGGGCCCTATATTTTCTCGTGCTAGAGTGAGGACAAAGGTTGGTTCTCTGGCATGGCTTACTACTGTGTGTCTGTTGACATATCCACTACCTATTTTTAAAAAAATAAAAAGAAAAGTATTTGCCTTGGCACTGCCTATTTTGCCCTGAATTTATGTGCTGTCCAAACTATGTGCTACATATAGTAATTGTTGCAAGTAATTCTTTATCTTTGTTGACAAAAAGATCTTGTTTTCTAGTTCTGTTGGGTTATGAAATGCCAATGGAGATAAATACTGCAACAGGTAATGCAATTTTTGTATTTTGATGAACAACTGCCACATGCCACTATTATTTATGTACAATTTTGTACTTTTTGACAATTTTATTCCAATAGTTGGTTTAAGGAGTGCAGCACTGCTGTACATTTTTGCTGGATAAGGTTTAAGCATGGTTGATGAAGCTGTAATTTACTTGGATATTTCACTATTTTTCTATTACGATTGGGCACATGGACCTCAATTTAACCATGAATCTTTCTATGTTTCTTTTACATTTGAGCATGTGAACTTCTAGTTGACTGGGGTATCATTTTTGTTGGATGCATAAGATGGTAAGGCGAGATTTGTTGGAGATAGAACCCAAGTTATTGCCCTGGTTATCGGGTAGCTACTGGCTAACCATCGGGCTACCATAGACTCTGCTAGTTGACTATGGTTGTTTGGTGGTTTATTTTTACTTTGCTTGGACCGAGGAGACTCCGTGGAACTAATTTCTTTGGACTTCGATTCCATTGAATTGCCACTTATAGCATTTGTTAAAATTGCAAATTATTTGGTACATTGTGCTCTCCCTCTCCCTTTCTCTCTCTCTCTCTCTATATATATATATTATTTTTTTCTCTCTATTGTACAACGTGAATGGTGACATGTTTCCAATATGCTGTAGGTGTAATGCAAATGTCACATCTTTGGCATATACGATTCCAATTGTATTGACCAAACTAATCAAAAACTTTAATTTGGCTAAATTCTATGTTATATGCCAATCGTTTACTTCAGATATACCATGCCAAACGAGCCCTATGAAACTTTTTTTTTTCATCATGTTATGAACAGAAAGATGAATGCTATCCATCTAGCAATCTAGGTTCAAACTCTTCACTCTTGGTGAAAGATTATTAAAGCAATGGTAAAGGATGATTTATCCTAAGGATCACCAATGAAAATGTACGAGAGAAATTATTATAATATTGAGGATGAAGAGCCATGAACTACTGTAAGGATTCCTATGTTACATGCTCTCTCAACTTCTTAGACAGTGAAGCTAACAAAGAAATAAAAAAAGGAATATATACTACGAAATGTGTAAACAATAGGAACGACCTGATTGCGAATGGCTCAATCAGTATCTAGATCATCCAAACAATGTCAAACCAAGCACCTATAATGAGTGTTCCAACTTGTACCATTTCCGAAGCTCCCTATATTAACATCATTTAGGCCCCTTGCGGCTTGTCATAGGCTCATACAAACAAATCAATACACACCCATATGCACATGCATCTACCCACTGCTCATCCAACCACACTATTTGCAAATGGCAACCCATTTTATATCTTTATAATTTATAGGTTAACATTTGTTATCGGGGAATCATGGGTAGGCTTGTATTTGACTAGTCACTTGCCTTGAGTGAGCTCTATTTTATTCCCATCTATTTCCCCTCTTCATAAAAAAGGTTGGTCCAATTCCCAAAATCCCATGTCGTGGATAGTCAGATGTGTGCAGTATTATCTTTGCATTGTAGAGAGGCTTTCAATAAGAACATCACATTTTTTTGCCAATGAAGAACCAAGATTGAAGTTATTCATTCAAGACTGTGACTTATTTTTGACCCATTCATAGAGCAATGAGCTAAAAAGTTGCTTTATGACTAATTTATAGGGCAATGAACTAAGAACTTGCTATAGATTAAAATCCATTTACTCAATGTACATATTTATCTAATCAAGCACTGGATGTATGCTTTGTAATGCACAATTTTATTTAAATCTTGAATTATGTATGTTTTATGTGTATGAGAACTACATTAAACCTTAAATGAAAAGTCCCAACTAATTAATATTAATTCTCAGAATTTGTTCTAATCACTGACTATTTGTGATAAACGGCCACAACCCCCAATGTTAATCTATTTTCATTCTTTTGCTTACTGTGGTATTGGAATTTGGTCTGGTAAAGACAGATCTGTCATTAAATTCCTTCCCAGTCTAATTATCTTCCTTTATAATGCGATTCTATTAATGAGAGCCAAGAGTGGGCAAAAAAGAGAGCTCCATGCAATTTTAGGCATAATAGTACACATGAACAGCAAAACTAATGCTGCGATTTTGTTAAACAAATTATATATAAGAAATTCATAAACGCAGCTAATGGAAACATAAATGCATAAAAAAACATGATTAGATGGCACATATCAACATCTATGGTGATTTGACCTAATTAATAAAAAATTAATTTTATTTTACTTTGAGATAACTGTACAATATAAATTTAGTCTCTAGGTTGCAATAGAATACTATAATTCTGATTTCAATATTCCTAAATTAGTATTAATTATCCTTTTCTACTCGAGTTATTGTCATATTTATTTCAAAACTTAGTTGAATTAAAATTGTCATAATTCATATAAATAAATTTTTTGTCATGATTCGCTTGTCATGCTCGACTCCTCCTCTCCGTGGAGAGTGGTTGGCCACCGCAGACGGGAAGTGGCGCAGGTGTTGTCTGCCACCACCATGGTTAGGTAATAATAATATGCCCTAGAACTCTTTGGGCTGAAATAAAACTTATCCATTATAATCACCTGGCCAATAACCAAAACCGATGGGCCGTGGGCCATAATGGAAACACTACATACTAACACCATAAGCAAGAATCCCATTTTTCAAAGTGTACCCATCGTAATTATCCTTTTCTACTCGAGTTATTGTCATATTTATTTCAAAACTTAGTTGAATTAAAATTGTCATAATTCATATAAATAAATTTTTTGTCATGATTCCGGTATGGTTAGGTAATAATAATAATATCAGAAATAAAACTTATCCATTATAATCACAGTCCAATAACCAAAACTGAGTCAAACACTACATACTAACACCATAAGCAAGAAAATCAGACATAATTACTGCAGTCTCGAGAATAACCAAATTACCATATTCGGCTTTGAAACTAATATTGTACCTGCTCAATTCATATGTTGTTGTAAGGAAAAGTATTTAGCCAATATACTAAATATGCAAATTGCAAAAAATCGTACATAACTTCTTAGTGGCACACCGACCCAAATCCAACTACGAAATCTTAAAATCACTCATATATATTACAAGAAATCTGAAAATAAGCCCAAAAATCATAAATAAAACTCATAACTATATTCCTTCGACAGTGCTCTATCTAATTCTATAAGAATCTAATGCCCACTAATTTGGAAGGGTTTTAAAAATATTACAAACATGAGTTTAATGCTCAACAAAGTATATATGTACAACATATTAATTTAAATGGATAAAACATATGAAAAAGGATAGCAAATCATGAATCTCATACGAAAATCCAAAACGTTCAATTCTCGATAAACATGTTCTAAAATATGATTTCATTTGAAATGCCCTGCATATACAAATATATAAAATATACGAAACATACAAAAATATAGGTATACCAATAAAGATGTAAAAGTATATTTGAAAATATGAAAACTGAAGGATCATATCGAAAACGTGTAAGAACTTAAGAACCAAGGATCGGTAACTTAAACACCAACTAATCGAAGGGTAAACTTTAAAGAACGGATTATTTATATTTCCGATAGCCTTTGGCCAATATATTACTATTTAAGACTTAAAAGCAAACCATCTATAATGCCTTATAGGCGGCAACGAATGCCGTTTTATTTTGCTACTCGTGGATGATGGGTATGCTCTTTAAGAGTTACATAATATATCAGGATATGTCCAAATATAGTCTATTCACAATACGATGATTCTTATTTTTTCAAAATAAATAACTTTACATCACATATTATATATCCAAAACTTTTTCAAATATGGGAAAAAGTAAAATGTTTGTTCCATTTCATAAAGTAGAGTTTTCATCAAATGTTTGTATGAAAATAGTATGCAAGGTCAAATATTCAAAAATTTCATGATTTTCTTAACAATATTTCAAATATGAGCATAAACCTTAAAAAATATTCAAATGTTCGGTAAAAACAAACATGCATGCAACAAGATGTTTTACCTCAAATGCGCATATGCGTTGTACTTTCGTCAATTAGGTGCTAAATCTCTTTCTTTAAATTTTGATTTTTCTTAAAATTTTTATTATACAATTATTTTCTACATTGATCCAATGCATAAAGATTATGATGTCATAAATATAAATTGAAAAAGCGGGTGTTACATTTTCTTTATTGTCACTTCATTGCATGTTCTTAGTTTTGTGGTTTTTTAAACCTCTCAGTTTTCCAATCAGTCTCACTGAAATATCTTCCCTTATAGAAAGCAAATAATACATTATGTTGGCAAGCTGAACAGTTCTATGAAGTCCCATTTTCCATACCTCATTGTACAGTTACCTTTTTTAAGGAGATTTGAGCTTCATTTGTTCATGTCTTTTTTCGTACAATTTTTTTTTTTTTTTACATCTTTTGGCACTATTGGACATTCTTTTATGGGATGTTAAATTTATACTGATAAATGTGGTGTTAAATGTATATTGATAAATGTAAAAATATGAATGTGGAGTTAAATGTATATTGATAAATGTAAAATAACGTAATTAGGTTTAAAAAAATTAATGTATTATTGTTATATTTTCTTAAAAAATGGAGCAAAAATAAAAACTAGAAAGATAAACAAGAGAAATGAGACAATGTCAAAAAGATAGCTTCAACACTTAGCTTTTTTATATTATATATAGTTTTCTTTTGAGAATCTTATTTTTTTATATCATCCCTTCAATTATCCAAATTCATATACCTTTGATCAATTTTGAGCTTCATAAATAGTGTTATATCGCGATCACGTTCCGTTTTTGCTTATTAGAATTGTTGTCGCTACCGCAACTGTGAAGGGTTAGTAATGATTAGAAAGTTAACCCTACGACATAGAAGTGCAAGAATTTGAGTATTGAATGACAATGTTAAGCCATCTAAGGAATTTTGATTATATTTTTTAATAATGTGAAATATTTATTGTTATTTTCAAGTATATTAATTGAATCTAAATTACATGACTTAAACAAATCTTTAATTATATGTTGATTTATTTTGCATAAATAGGTAAATGTCATTATAAATAATAAATAATGTCAAACTTATCATGGACATATACGAAATAAAATCTTTAGTAAATTACATATTAATTATCTATAAAGCATCTAAATTTTAAATAGTGAAAGAAAAATGATGTTAATTCCTAATATGGAGGTATTGGTGGTATTGATATAAAATACTTGCAAGTAACAAGTTCAATGTTTAATTCATCTCAATTTTCAAAACCAAAAGGAGTGTCTTGGAAGATTTTGAGATTGATTTTTGGTCTTAGTATTTTGTATTTGTCCGTAATTCTTTGCCCCCCCCCCCTTTTGGATAATAAGAATTAATATTGAAGAAAAAGGATCTGAAACCATACAGATCCAGTGGAGTTTGGCTCATCGCCAACTACCATTTGGCATTATATAGTATCTCATTTGGTTGAATGGATCATCAAAAGTATCAGGATATCGCTGCGGCACAAGTCACCATATGGATCATAAGACTGTGGATATTGCAGCTGCTAATGCCAGATCCATGATTAGTGGTAGAAGAGCTAGGTTCAATTGATGTATCAATGGTGCAATTTCCATAGTCAGCAGAATGATCATGATGTAGTTGACTTTTCTTTACAACTCAAACTCAAGGGAAAATTTCACTTGCTCATTGTTCTAATTGACTAATCTAACTTTATTTTGTGTTAAATAATCTCTAAACTTTAAGGAATTAGCTCATCTTATTTAATTTCAAATCAATCTGGAAATTTTAAATTTTTAATAATTTTCTAAACTTGCCAATTGTCGCATCCATTGTGGCATTATACTGGCTGAGATTGCTCAGAAATGCAACTTTCTGTATCAGCTCTTGTATTGTAATGTGTTTTTCAAATACTAGTATGCATCGGCCAAAATTGTACCATGTTGTTCAAATGTGTTGTTCAAACATCATATGGCCTCTGTCTGTTTTATGCGGTATGATTAAGTGAATGGTATGAATCACACATGAAAATATTATTGAAAATGTTACAACTTACTCAAGGGATTGTTTGTGCTGTTGCCGTTATATGTTGTGTTAATACCATGCTGACTAAATATAAATAAGCCTTCCAAATAGTGTAGGACTTAAATCTTATTGGTTCCATATGAAGTAATGAACATGATTATAATTTCCGAAGATAATAAAACGGCACTCAAATATTATAGAAGTTTTTTTTGTAACTTACAAAAATAAGTGGTAAGTCTGGTCAATTACAGAAGTAATGAGGTATGTTAACTTGGGGTGATGAAGGTCAGCCAACAACTAAAAAAGTACAAAAGTAACAGCTGGGTTGATCTGTGGTATGTAAGGAAGTGACATTTGGTAGCCTTAGAGCAGCCCATTTGAGGTTCTAGTTTTATTTATTGGTTGAAGAATCACAGAGTGCGAAACCTGACCCACTCAGACGAGTTTTCAAACTTAGCCCAGTGCACTGTTGTCACCAGTATGCAAGAAATTAATGAGTTTATTTTTCATATGTTATCAACCACCAATCTAAATAGCCTGTCGCTATTGTATATGCCAAAATTTTAACCTGTTCTTGATGACTACTGATCTAAAAATTATGGATGTATGATTAAGTTTTTGATGAATATTGGCCCTAACACCATTAGATCTCTCTAGTTTGCATGATGTGTTGGTGTTTGCTAGAGTTTTGCCTTTGAATTATTTATGGACTAGAACTTTAGCGACTGTTCTTGGTTCATTCTTTCAATTGTTACATACTTTAAGCACTTAAAATGTATGTCTCTTTTCGTTTTATAAGTTACTGCAATAAAATTAGAAAAGAATAACTAATCATTGTCAGTACATGGCAAATAGGCAATCTCTGTGTACAATTTCTTCATTTCATTGATTTGTTTGATTGACATGAAAGTTGCTTTAAGACATTATTTTGTCTTTTCCCAGCTCACAAAAAGGGAAAAAAATAGAAATAGAAAAGAAACAGATGTTTTCTTTTTCTTATAGGCATATACAGTTACTCTGGAGAGGTTTTTGAGCTTGCCATTTTATTCAATGCAATCTATCTCTACAGTTCTTGATTTCTTTCAAATTGGGTTCTATCTTCTTAAGTTCATTAGTAGAATAACTTGTTCAATCGTGATGGCATATTTAATGACTGTGCTACTTAATCATGATTAATTGTTTTCCCCTTGATTTTATGTTGAATATGTGATCTACAATCCATGGATTCATAAATTGTTTGCTAATGAGGATGTATGGGCTGAAACGTTTTGGGTAGTCTCAGGGCTCTGGCATGTTACATAAGCAAAACAACTCCATTCCTAAAATAGGTTAACTCTTTGAAATTTGGGGCTTACGGTTTTTTGTTAAAAACCAATTGGAGATGCTTGAATAACATAATAGGATAACCTGTCGATGCATGGTGATCAGACATAGATAATTTTATATATCTTTCTGCTAAATGTGGAAATAGTGAGTGTAGAACCTCATCGAGCATAAATTGATGTGCACATACTTCAATCAAGCAACCGGAGTTATTAATCGAAGCAATCCCATGGTATTGATTCCTCCCTGAAGAATCAGAATAAATTCAACTGTGTTGTCGTCTTCAGTGCTCAGCAGATTAAATGGTATTAGCTTCAATTGATAGAATTGAAGTATGTTTCACTTGTCTGGATTTTTTATGATATAACTCAGATCCTTCAATTGAACATCCGAAAGACAGTCAAAGTTAGAGCTCGGGTCTCCTGATTGCCAGGTAAAGTCACTCTTGCCAATCAGTTTGCCAGACAAATTAGTGGCATCATGGCATGGCGACTTTGTCACTGGTCACATATAGGTTAGCAGTGTGAAAGTTTTTTCTACACTGCCCTTTCTGGCACAAGGGTGATCAGAAAATCTGTGGATGCATTTGCACTAGAGCTAGAGAGAGAGAGAGAGAGAGAGTAGTAACAGTGTTAAAGAGGTGATGATCTGTTGTAGGAATATATTAAAAATATTCTCATTCAACTTTGGCAACTACACCAAACTAAAAGCTGTCAAATCTAATAGTCCCTGTACTGGTCCTCCGGTTAGATCTTGTAACTTCTCTTTATTTTTAGTGGTTCCTTCCCCCCTGAGAATGAAGTTGATTGTGATATGATAGTACAGGATCAGTATCTGATTTGTGATTTGTCAGAACAGCTGAAACTTTGTTTAGGGCCAAACTAATTGATGCCATTGCTGATTCTCAGCATTTTTGTCTGCATGTTGCATGATTTATTCGTCTCTGAATGCATATTTCTGTAATTAATAAAGCAAAAGGATCATGTAACTTATATATTTGGCCATTTTACTAATGCTGCTGTCAACTATCCATCAGGTAATAGTGACGGAGAGGACTGGACATGCATTTGATGTAATGGGATCTATGACAAACCAAGATCTCAATTCATATGATGGTGTGGTGGCTGTTGTAAGTTGTTAATAACTTCACATTAATCATTTTGATTTTATTCCATCTTCAAATTGAATTGTGGGCCTTTACTGTTGATAAGTTTTGAAATTCTGTCAGCCTGGTGTATTGCAGTACAATCTGCGCTTTGGTGCATTTTCATTGATTTATTTAGATGGTTCATGGAAGAAAATAAAACAATTTAACTTACGAAGATCATTATTATATGATGAACTTTGAAACATTGGGAAGGTGACTCTACAATGACCCAAAAGTAGTGGATTCAAATTACCAAAATAGTCTTTTTACTATGGAGGATTATGGTGGCATACATGTAGTCTCCTTAATCTTCTTGGGAGTTCCACAAAGGGAAGTCTTTACCCCATGACTATTCTGATGTTGTGAAAAAATGAACCACCAATCACCACCGCTTAATAACAAGAACAGATGAAACCCCAGAAACTAAATCTTGGAATGTTTGGATCATTAGCTACGTATGTATCACCAAAGATTGCTGCTAAATCTGCTGGGTAAATTTAAAGAGCTACCTTTATTCATTTGGCATCATTCTTGTTCATAGTTTTCTGGCACTTGGAAGACACACCCGAAATTCAGTAGTTCAGCTTGCAGGATTTTCAACTCTTCTTCTTTCTGCATGGTCTACTTTTGCAAGTGATGATCTTTTTATCCTTTGCATCTGGTAAAATTGATGACTATTTATAGGTTCATAGCTATGTGATTCCTCCTAGATGCTCTTTTTTCTCCCTCTATTCATGCAAGAGCACTTAGTCAAATATGGGGCTGGGAAACTCTGAATATTGACTTAGGCAGCAAGTGATTGGCAATAGTTTAGAGGAAGTCCCAAATATTAGTTGGAGGGCAATGCAATTCTTCATTGCTGGATGTATGGGATATGTATTAGGCCTGGATATTCAGCATGATATATGATTGGTCCTAGAAGGAATGACATCAATGAAGATTTGTTAAGACTGTATGTGTTGTACTGCATTGACGAAGCTTTCTATTAGTTTCTTCTTGTTGTGGTTGGCAACGGCACCCAAGAGTGGGAGAGGTTAATTGGATGTGTACAATTTCTTTTCTTCATTTCCAGTTATTGTTATTTCAAACAAATTAGACAATTTATGCAATATTGCAATCATCAAGCTTTCAAAAGATATGCCAAGTATACCTATAAAACAATTGAAAGATTATTCCTTAATTTGGTGCTAGATAATGTGATTGAAGCTGAACAAGCTCCACTCAGTTTTTTCAAGGCTGAACGTCAAACCTATACGACTCAAACACACAAAAAACAGAATTCTAACCGCAGTTTGAGAGTTATCTCAAGCTTTCTCTTTTCCCATGTCTTATTTCTCCCTAACCTTTTTCATCACAACAAATAAGAAAATGACGGTTGTGATATGATACAATTGTAACCTCTGAAACTTCTGGGTAGTTTTATCACTGAAGCTAGTTGTTACTATCGTTAAGCTTTGGGCCCTTCTCAGTGATCTTTGATCACTTCATGTGTATGCAAGTATTTGAGCTTCAATACCTTTTGTATTTTCTCAAGATATGTCAATTATGAGCACTTGTGTGTACGGAATTTGGTGTAAGCTTTATGGCCCTTTAGAGTGTCGAAAGTGTTTGTTGGCAGCCATAAGCCCATTATTTATTGGTCTTTTAAATGTTCTAGTCACTGGGGAATAAGGCAGTGGACATTTGGAAACCTCCCCCAATGCTCTGCTTTCAGTTATGTCCATACCTTAGTGTGGCTACTAAGGATTATGGGAGAGATACTTGGTGCACCTAATGAAGGGTGCATCAACATACGGACCTAGTGTTGGTCTAAAGTGAGCCACTTTGATCATCTATAGGATGTTGGAGGACACTTCTTTTGGACTGGCATGTTAATGTCCAACACATGTCAAATATTGACAATCTGTGACGCTTAACTGAATATCTTATTTTTTTTCTTTTTAACTTTGACACATTTGGAGACGTTGGGCTGTTATATAATCTTCAAAAAAAATGGGATTTTCAATATAAGCTAAAAAAATTTGAGTCATTTAGTAATTCAAAAATAATTAAAATCCTAAGCCCCCATTGTGTTCTTTTTTCATTATGTGAGGCATGTTAGTATTTGGGGATATGAGCAACAGTAAAATAAAAACAATTGCATAAACAGACACCAAATTTATTTGGAAAAACCTTGAAGTGAAAAACCATGGGCAAAGGAGGAGAAGCTTCACTAATTTTGAAAAGAATACAAGGAGAGGCGGATAGAGCTCTCAAAAGCTGATAATACATGACTCTCATACAAACCTTGAAACAAAATGATGTATTTATATCCCAAGAGGCTACTTGAGTGGCTATCACGTTATCCCCTTGTAGTTTGTCATTAGAAAACTACCCAACCTTTTAACATAAGCGAAATATCTCATAGAAAATTATCTGTACAATTTCGCTTGAGTAAAACCTTGCACGAAACTTCCTTGCAGCAAAAAAATAGAACTTTGCACAACAAACTTTTTGTGTTGAACAAGATAAATTCAAGTCACACATAACAAATCTTCACATTGAATTGAATTTCACACCAAAATAAATTTTCCAACAAGACTCCCCACATTTTCCACGAAGCCCCTAAGGGTACACAACAATCAAACATGAATATTATTCAAGTTTAAGAAGTGCTCAAATTTAACAATTGGAAGATGCTTTGTTATCATATCAGCAGAATTATCCTTGGCCCCAATCTTCCTCAAAATATTATCACCACATGCAATGATGTCCCGAATGAAATAGTATCTTATATCAATATGCGTAGTTCTCTTGTGATTCATCTGATCCTTGGTGAGGTAGATATCACTTTGACTATCGCAGTAAATTATAATGACCTGAAAATTCTCGTCGAGTTCACTAAACAGCCCCTTTAACCAACTAGCTTCCTTTGTAGCCTCAATAATCGCCATGTAATCAGCTTTAGTAGTGGATAATGCAACTATAGGCAGAATAGTAGCATTCCAACTAATGGCACATCTAGTGAGAGAGAACACATATCCAATAAGAGACCTTTTATCAAGATCTCTAGTGAAATCTCAATCAACAAAGCCAATAATGGCATCGCTGCATTTTCCAAACTGCAAACAAGCATTTGTAGTGTCATGCAAGTATCTCATAATTCACTGAGCTGCTTTCCAATGCTCTTTATCTGGATTGGCCATATATTTGCTAACTGCACCGTGTATTCCAAATTTGGACGTTTACACACCATGGCGTACATCAATAAACTAACAACACTGGAACATGGCACTTGTGACTTGTACTGAATATCTATTTCAGAATGAGGTGATGAAAGTTTGAAATGCTCGACAAGTGGAGTGAAAAAAGGTTTGGCATTCTTTATGTTGAATCTTTCAAATGCTTTATGAATATACCTGTCACATTCCAATTCTAAGTTCCTATTATTTCTTTAATAATTATTAAATAACTTACAGCAAATTTTGTCCTTGATTAACCAAAATTTATTTATTTTTTCTTCCAACCAATACTCAAACAATGACGTGATGCAAACTTGAAAATCAAACTCCAACAAACATTTGAAATAAAACAATAAATCAAATCATAGGACCTGAAATGCCACATCTAACAGTGGCTCTGAATTCTAACAAATATAACATCGATCATATGTAAGGAAAAAGTATCCGTTCAAAAATTCAGAGTAATTGAGCATTATAAACCAAACAAATTAATGAAATGAACGAAAATCAACTCATAAATTGACATTATGCAACATAACCACTTGAAATTACAATTCTTAACAACTGGAGTAATATTAACAATTTAAACTACCATTCTCTCAATAAATAATACATAAAATTGAAATTCAACATCCAAATCTAGCTCTTGAATAGCCATCCTTCCAAATGATTATCTATAAGTAAGCCCCGAGTTATCTAATCTGAAAGGTTAGTGAAAAACCCAAGTAAAAGTGAGCTAATTGCTCAATAAGACATGTAATTTTCATAATTAAACATATATACATAAAAAATATGTAGGAATTTGACATTAATTCATAAACATGTTATGCATAATTTGAATTGATGATCAACTTTAAAACCTGTACAATATTTGAAATATACATAAATTATGCCAAAATTTAGGAAACTAAGGATCAGTGATAGCCTCATAAATAAAGAGATGAGGATCAAAGCTCAAGTTATAATTGTTTCCATATATCTAAATGTTATATGTTACTATTAAAGACCCTTATGTGAGCCGTCCTACATATAACACTTTGAATAGGGTTGAATGCCACTTTCAACCATGGATGATAAGTTCAAACATTAATTTTTATTATAATATATTAGGATATGTCATAATATATTTCATCAATTTTCTACACTTGCCCATATATAATTGAATAGAAAACTTTATCCAAATACGAATATATTCTTTATAACTTCTCATACTAAAGAAAATATTCTTATCGTCAATCTTATGTAAATTTTTTCTTTATCTTTTCTCAAATGGATGACATGTAAAAACATATGAATATGCAGGAACATTTGTAAGCATTTTTAAAGCATGCAGGAATGGCAAGTACATGATTTATAGACATGTTGAAGTATTCATTACTGAAATTACAGAAAAATCATTACAGTTAATGTAATTTTATCACATTATAACAGTTATAAAGCATGCATGCACAGTTTTATGAAATTCTAAGGCATGTAATAACATATATGTAAAATTTAGGGATATGCATGAGCATTTAAACATGATTTAAAGGTATATATAGACAGTGTTGTAAGAAATCAGTTTTCAAACCCAATATATATGAATTGAATGCATGTATTGTATGAAAATCACATAAAATGAGAGTGGGAGTACATGCATGTGAAGTATAAATGTTACATATACGAAATTATAGCATGTATGAGTATTTGAAACAATAAATACTCAAGAGGCAAAGAAAGATTAGTAATAAAGAAAAGAGGACTTGAATGCAATTACCTTATACTTGAAATTATCCAAAAATCTCTTGAATTTCACTTGCTTCCTTCTTCTCCTACCTTCTCTCTCTCTCTCTTTCTTCCTTTCTTCTCTATCTCTCCCTTCTCTCCAAAACTATGCGAACATGACTGAAAATCGGCCAAGGGGGTCTTTTATAAAAAAGTGATGCATGTGCTCCTCGAAGGCATGCATCTAACACCAAGGCATAAACCGTATGGCGCACGAGTATTTATCAGGTACTTACATTCTACCTTGAATACACACATATGTATATTGGGCGCACATCAAGCGTGATTGATTTGTTTAAAATACGCATGAGCACCTCAAAAGGGTCTATGTGCATCCTTACTGTTTGAAATATACATGTGCATACGTTAGATGTCACTCGGTTTGATATAATCTCGTCAGAATATTGATTTTGACCTAAAATCTTATTTGACTTCGATATTTTCATTAACTTATGTTAATTAATCATCATTAAAAATATAATTCAAAATCCATACCTTACAATAACCATTGTAGCTTAAATATAACTTTTCTGCTTCATGTCTCTCAATATCACTGTGCCAAGAATCTTTCTTGTGGCTCCAAATTTCTCATCTCAATCTTGCTACTCAAAATAGCTTTAAGGTTGCTAATTTCATTTCTATCCTTTGAGGCTATTAGCATATCATCAATATACAGAAGTAGATACACGGTAAAACTATTTTCCATTCTTTTCAAATAAGCACAATTGTCATATCTATTTATGATAAAATCATGACTGATTATAAAGAATCAAAATGTTTGTAACATCACCTCAGAGACTACTTTAGATCATAGAGGGAATTCTTTATTATGCACACATGATCTTCTATGTTTAATCATGAAACCCTTAAGTTGCTCCATGTGGATCCTCTACTCAAGTTTTCCATGTAAAAAAGTTGTGTTCACATCAAGTTGCTGAAGCTCTATGTCCTGTGTAGCCATAATAAAAGGAAGGGCAGGAATGGAGGTATGTTTCATCACAGGTGAAAGCACATAAGTGAAGTCCACACCGGATTCAATCTCTTCCTGTATAGCTGCAATTAAAAGAACTTGAATCTCTTCTTACATAGAAACTAACCATTTGATTGAGTTAGCACAAGTAATAGCTTCCCTATAGGTAGAGGGCTTCTCAATGCTATTAACTTCCTCAACAACATTCAAAGCATAAGCAACTAGATTAGCCTCACTATATTTTTATGGAGGTCTAATATTTCTTTTGGGCCTGTCTCTAGGAAGGAAATATGATTGCTCATGTTATGGTGGCAGGCACAACACCCGGTTGAGAAGGAATAATAGAAGATTGTGTAGTAGAGTTGTAGCTGGAGTTGATGTTTAACTCCAGCTACATATTAGACTGCTCCTGCCTTGATAACATGGCAATGTAGGTGAAGAAAACTTTTCCCTCTTAAGAAACATGTCGATTCATTAAATACTATATCTCTACTAGCTATATTCTTTGATGTTTCTAGACACCATAACTTATATCCTTTTACCCTAGATGTGTAACCAATGAAAACATATTTAAGATATCGTGGTTCTAACTTTCTATTATTAACATGGGTATAAGAAGAACATCCAAAGATTCTCAAAACAAAATAGTTAAAAGGGTTATTGAACCCTACTTCTTCAGGAGTTTTACATGCAATGATAGTAGACGGAGAAATATTTACCAAGAAACACTCTGTGGTAGCAGCCTCCACCCAAAAGGATTCAAGCAAATAGCAAACCAAAATTCGAAAGCAAACAATGTACTTTCTTTATTAATGTCCTATTCGTCTACTCAGCCACACCATTTTGTTGTGCTGTTTCATGAATTGTGAAGTGTCTCATGATGTCTTGTTCTAGCAAAAATCATTAAACCAACTATAACAAAATTCAAGACCATTATCAGTGTAGGGATACTTAACTTGTTTGCCCGTTTGCTTTTCAATCATAGTTTTTATTGCTTGGATGTCTCAAATGCATCACTTATCTCATTTAGAAAAAAATACCTGGATCTTTCTCAAAAAGTCATCAATTATAGAGAGCAAATACTTGGAATCACTTTTTGATGGCACCTTGGCTGGTCCCCAAAGGTTTGAATGAACATAATCAAGCGTTCCTTTTGTACTCTGCACACCATTATTAAAAATGACTTTTTTTTGTTTTCCAAAAACACAATACTCACAAAACTTTGGTTTTCCTATGCTCTGACCATAAAGAAGACCTCTCTTACTCAGAACAACCATGACCTTTTTACTCATATGTCCAAACTTCATATGCCACAACTTTGTAGTATCAAAATTTAACATAGGAGTCGATACAGTAGCGGCACCTATCATGGTAGAATCCTTCAAAACATACATATTTACAGCTATCTTCTAACCTTTCATCACAACAAGGGTGTCTTTACTTCCCCGAAGAACTTCACCTTCACTAGTATACTTTACCCGTTTGAGTTAATGAAATCATATTTCTCTTTAGCTCTGAGATGTGTGACATTTGATAATGTTTTGATAACATCATCATGCATTTTGATTTTCATAGTTCTAATACCAATAATTTTGCAAGATGCATTATTACTTATAACAACGGATCCTTTGGAGACTTCTTCATAAGTTTAAAACTAGTCCCGATTGGGACACATGAAAAGTATAAGCAATATCAAGGACCCATTCAAAAATAATTTTAGAATCATCATCAGATATCACCAAAAGATTCCCATCAGATTTATTGCCTTTTGCAGCAACACTAATGCTAGTTTGGTTTTATTTTTTAGATTGATTTGCCTTTTGTTCAAAGTGTCTTTCTCCTTTAATTTTGTTTTGTAGCTTATAACAATGAGCACTAATGTGCCAAACCTTACAAGTCAAATTTTTTGTATTTCAGTTTTGATTTGCTTTTAATTTTGTTTCCGAAATTAGAACCCTTTCTTGTAAACCTTCCTCTAACAATCAGACTTTCACCCTGATTATGATGCTTAAACATTAACATAATTTGTCTATCAATTTTATCTTCAGTTAACAAACATCTTGAACATCTTTCTGAGTGCCCCTTTGTCCCAATATCGTTGACATAAGTTCAACCTATACTCGCGGATCACAAACCATTATTTAAAAATGACACCTATCAATTTAGAGTGCACCCATTTCTATGGAGAAAGGAAGTATTCCCCCGAGCCTACGTTCCTAGAGCGCTCTTGCATCTTGCTTTCGGCTTAGCTTACAATCAACATCTCCCTATAACTCTTGAGGCGAATCATCCATCGCCTTATGCCTTACATATCGTACTCCTTCTTTTGAGAGGTAGAGGCTTGGGCATTAGGTGAAGGCAGATTAGGAACGAGGACGTTCAACCAAAAAAAAAAAAGCACCAGGGATTGATTAGGGACCTATACAGAATAGTTAGACGACAGATAGACCCAATAGATGACCATAAGTGAAGGATCCAATATCGCCTTTTGTCACTTAGATACTATGTTCGGTCCTAGTACTGCATTCCTCCTTTTTTAGACATAACATAGTCATAGTCTTGTATCCATTCCTACTAGATTTCGTTACTTTATGAATGGTGAGTTCAACATCCCTGCCACAAGGGCTTCTACCAGCTTTGATTGATCCCCCTATATGAGAAGGATTACACGGGAACCCTGCAAACAGAGGTAAAAGTTCAATAGGGAGAATCGAGTTGATAGCTTCCAATAGTAGTTGCTTGATGGTGTGTAGTGGGATGACCTGGTAGCGATCATATTAGTATGTATATGAGCAGTTTACCATGAGCAGGAGTTTCTCGATATCTGATCTTGATAGAAAGGAGGACCATTTCTCACATCAAGGTAACTACGATAGGCAAAAGAAGACTCTTAGGTCGTTGATTCAAATTCTACCTATATTTGCATTCACTCAATGGTCAAACCAACAATGGAATTGACTCTAACATCCGGCCGGAGGAAAGACTGACTACTACAAGGGCTCGTGCCAACCAACAAGAAGGGGGGCGGAGCAAAGACATCTCTTGGCCAGAACCGGACAATTCCCTTTACCATCCCACCACTAGGAGACTGGGACTCAAGGCGTGGTTAAGTATGTCCTTCTGTTCTGGAAGTCCATTTTTTTTCCCGGTGAACAGTATCTTTATTTTCTTTTATTTTATGTTTATTTCTAGGAATAATAACTTTACCTTCCTCTGTAGTGAGCTTCTAGAGAGCGTGAAGTCAGCCTTGTAGATCCAGGGTTTTTCCGACGTAGCCACCTATGCCCTACCCGAAGGGGCGGTGGTTCCTTGTCTCTGTTATCCCTATCTCTCACAAGAGTGACTTAACACAACAATCCATCAAAGCTCGGCGTATGCGATTAGAGTCAACTTGACTATCCCATAGAAGTGAAAGTAGTCCCACGAGAGCTAAGAAAGAGGGGGAGACGAGCAAGGAAGGGGGAACTGGGAAGACAGACAAAGAAGGAGTTTCCAAGACAGATAGCAGAGTGGTAATGTGATCGCAAGGCTAAGGCTACTTCCGCTAAGGGTTTACATTATAGGAAGTCCTCAACTCAGAGGGGAAAGTATGGTGTGGTGCCAATGCTTTCCTACTTATTTATATAACCTATGCCATGCGAGGCGAGTGTAGCAGGGCGAAAGAAGAAAAAGCACAAGCCAGTAAAAGAGTTCCCAAGTAAGATTATCATGACCATATAACCTGATATCTCTAAATTGGGAATGCGAAATAGGCAACAAACACAATAATATCAAAGTTAAATATTTGCTTTCATACTTGATGTCTAGATTTTTCAAATCAGTAATAATGTCCTTAAAATCATTAAGATGATCAGTAATCAACTTACCTTTTGCCATATGAATCGAAAACAGGCGCGGTATTAGATGGAACCTGTTGTCAGACTCTTCAACATGCACCAGGACTCTAACTTAAGCCATACTGAGGAAGCATTCTTCACCTTCATGGCATCACATTGAATCTAGTTTGAGAGTTGTGAATGAATTTGAGATAAAGCCTTACGATCCTTTGGTTGTTTCGTCCATTCATTCTAATTGCTAGGAATCCTTAAGAATCCTAGCAACGCATCAACTAAATCTAACTACTTCAAAAATGCCCACATCTTCACTTGTCATAAAGAAAATTTGGTGTTGCAATCAATAAGAAGATTGTTGAATTTGATCGAAGCCACAACAAAATTGAATTAAAAAACTCATTCTCTGATACTAGTTAAGATTTGGAGATTTGAGCATTAGTGAAGTAACAAACAATTGCATAAAAAGGACACTAAATTTACTTGGAATAACTTTAAAGGGAAAGAATCATGGGTAAAGGAGGGAAAGGTTCACTAATTTTGAAAAGAATAAAAGAGGAGGTAGATTGAACAAAAGCAGATAATAAATTACTCTCATACAAACCCTAAAACAAAATGATATATTTATTTCCCAAGAGATTGCTTGAGTGACCATCACTTGATCCACTTGAGATTTGCCACTGGAAACTACCTAACCCTACAATATAAACAAAATATCTTGTGGAGAACTATTCAAATAGTTTCGCTCGACTCAAACATCACATGAAATCCCTTGTAGGGAAAAATAGCAAAACATTACATCACAAACTATTTGGGTCGAACACGACAAATTCAAGTCACACTTAACTAGACGTGTCATTTTACAACTTACTCATATCGGCTCACTTTCATAATGGTTCTTCCTATGATTTTTCAAAATGATAAAACAATAAATATATAAATTTATTAATATTTTAGTATAAAATACTATAGTTGATAAATTATATTCGCATATCTATAAACTATGAATTTTAAATAATTTGTCCCTAGCTTATCACGTCCCCAACTTTAGAAAAATAATATATCGGCGTGTCGGTCTCATGTCTTGTCTGCACCTGTTGTCAGTGTCCATGCTTCTTATGTTAAGGGACTACTGTGAGATAAGATTATTGGAGTGGCCTATCAGTTCAAGCATTGAGACCAATCAGGTAGGCGTGAGCCCCAAACTGCTTCACTTGTTTATTCTTAAGTGGGCTGACCTAGGAATATGAGCAAGGAAACACGCTTGTGTCAGGACATTCTCCATACCGACTGAATGAGCATAGGCAGGAGGATCTCTTTGGGACCTATCATGGCTGCTCTTATGTTTAGTTGCTTCAAGACTGAGGATAGGAATCTACCATTTGGGATGTGGAGTGCATGATATTTTGGAGTTAGTGTAAGTAAAGAGACTGGGGAAGATCTGAAGAACACTGATCTCTTGGGCTATGACAGGCACGTGATATGATTGGATATGAGTATCCATTTTTTAGTTTGTGAATTTTGTTTGATGGGGGTGATTGTCATAAAATTACAATACTTTGAGTATTTGAAGTGAACCTGCATGTTGCTATGAAATTAATATTACCTAATATCCACTGGAAACTATGCTTGAGCAAATTAATGCAAGTCATGTAACTAAACTTTGGTTTCATTAGGACACCCAATTCTTGATGTCTCAAAGTTTCTAAATTCTCAAAAACATATATTTTCTTCTGGAAGTAGAACTCATTGTCCACTGCTTCAGTATATATCATATTGCATTATTTTGTTATTCTTTGAAACATTTACTTCCACAGATGGTTTCTGATTTTCTCTACTGTTGATTTATAATTCTGCCTGCTCAAGCTCAGGCTTATAGGAAGTCCCCCACAATTTACCAGGATGATGGATGTTATTTCTACAGATATTGCAGTTGCCAGGGTTTTAGTTTTACCTATCTGACTGATGTCATGGTTATCTAGAATACATCCTCATTTCTCTCCCTTGTGAATTTGATGTAGTTTCTTAGCTGTCTTAGTACCTCTATGCTTGTTTGTGTGCAGGGAGGTGACGGGTTCTTCAATGAAATCCTCAATGGACTTCTCTTGTCAAGGCTTAAGGCTCCTTATCCCCCTGTCCCTCCAGATTTTACTGATTCTCTTGAGAATGAGCTGGGCAACTCTGTTCCCAATTTGAACGAAACAGCTGCAGGTACTTTTTATGAATGTGAAGACCACTCTTCTTATGCTTGTTTGAGTGCAGGGAAGTGATGGGTTCTTCAGTGAAATCCTCAATGGACTTCTCTTGTTGCTTAAGGCTCCGTATCCCCCTGTCCCTACAGATTTTACTGATTCTCTTGAGAATGAGCTAGGCAACTCTGTTCCCAATCTGAATGAAACAGCTGCAGGTACTTCTTATGAATGTGAAGACCAGTCTCCTCTACTTCCAACTTCAGGGCATAATCAATCTGGATTTTCAAATTTCAGTATGTACTTAAATAACTATGTTCACATATAAATGCACCTAGTTTGGGTTGTGGTCAAATTAATCATAAAAATGTATTTTATGTCTATGAATTTGTATGAAATTGCAGAAATCAAAAAAAGTGACTGCAGCTCAGGTTAGCTGATCCTATGTGCAAATACCGGCTAAATGACTCCAAACCTGTAGTGTTGCTGTTACTCTTTGTTGAGTGCAATTGCAAATGTTATTGCTTCTGTTTTTATCTCTCTGAATATTTAGGTGAACAAGATAGTGAGTTATGCATATCAAATGAACGGTTCCGATTCGGGATTATTCCTGCTGGTTCAACTGATGCCATTGTCATTTGGTACTTCACCTCTGTCTATTTTCATCTGATTTCCTTATGTTTTTGCTGCAAAGTAGTGCTCTATTTATTTTTGAGGTCAGCTTTGGTTCTGTTGTATTTCATCAACTAGGAAATGACCAAATTTTATGATGTCTATTAGTTTACATCCACATTTACTGGGTGACTTGAGTCCTTGAGTTTATTGTAGTGACTCATGCTTCCAAACTGGGATCTGCTGGTAATGAGATTCACGTGGCAATATTGGAGGGGGTACCGATGCAGTTCCATTATGATTATATAGTATTTTGGATATAAGCTGGAGACATTTATGTGTGATTTGTGATTAGATTTGTTAACTGTGGGTATCTTATTTTTCAGAGGAAATTCCCCAAATTGCCCCTGGATGCGTTTGCTTGCTTTCACTGAAGCCACCAACAACATGCAATGATGTAGTCACAAGCATTTTTAACGAAATTCTTAGACATATTTTTCCATGTTAGGCACAATCTTGCTGAACCCATAAGCACAGAGCACACAAGATGCTTCAGAAGCCTTTCTTCAAATAAAATCATTACACATAATTGTAGAACGCAAAAGCAAGTGGAGAAGGGTGTCCCAGTCTAAATTTTTTTGTTGTCTTTCCCTGTGCTTTTAGATCTCTGTCTATTTATCTTCCTTCATCTTTGAGTTGATGTTCAGTTCAATTTTGGTAACTCCAGCAACAAAAAAAAGAAAAAAAAAAGTAGTTTAATTTTCATAAGAAAACAAGACATTTCACTGAACAGATTTTCTGCTATACTCTTGGCCCTTTAGCAACTTATTTTCTCGAGAAAGATGGTCAGTTCTGATCTGAAACATGCATCTTTAAAATAAGTGGCCAAACGATCAGAAAGGTGGACTAGTTGAAAAGAGAGCTACCATCTTTTGTTATCAGCACCATAAATTTGCCTTCATGATCCTGAGTCCTGATATATTTCAGTTTCATAAAAGGCTTATTTTCCCATTGGATGTTCTATGTACGAAATTCAGATGCTGACATGGTATGCTGTTTTGCTTGTCTGTAACTTTGAAGATGTAAAGAGAGTCCTTCCATATGTGTTTGCCTTTTTTTTTTTTTAATCCAAAAACTGATTTGTTTCCTTATATAAATGCATTCCATGAATTTACATTGCCATGTATGACCTCCTCTCTTTGTTCTTTGCTTGCTTGGGATGCCGATGGGAATACTGCCTTTCACACCATAAGCCGGAGAGGAAAGACACCTTTCAGAACTAATTCTTGTTCAACACAATCATCTTTTTTTAAAATCAATTTTGTTTCCTACTCTGTTCAAAGTTTTTTGGTTGAATGCCCTTAATTTCCTCTTCTTTGCAATAGTTTATGTACAAAATGTTTTGTAAGTGACTTCATATTTTATGTACCTGATCTGATGGCTTTTTTTTGCAGTACAACCGGAGTTCGAGATCCTATAACATCAGCATTGCACATTGTCCTTGGTAAAAGAGTTTCCCTTGATATAGCTCAAGTTGTGAAATGGAAAGCTACTTCCAGTTCAAAAAATGAACCTGATGTACGCTACACTGCTTCTTTTGTTGGGTAATTCTGCATTCTATTTGTTGGCATTTCTCATTGAAAGTTGTTTAAGCTTTTCCTTTTCTAATTATTTCTGCTCCTTTACTGTTTACATTAAGCAAATTTCCTTTGGTTTATTTTTGTGTTGGGGTATGGGAATGGATTGGGTGTGGAGGAGAGGCTAATCCCAGAATATATGATCTTTTCTTTTATATATGGCATTGTCTTTCCTCTGATGGTGGAAAATGTCTTAATAAAGCATGTCCATACATTGTGTCTGTCAGCAGATGTTGCTGCTGAGTGCATGTGCTTGTTCTGCAATGTGCATATTTTCCTTTGTCTTAATGATGTCGCGTTAAATTCTGCCATTTGTACATTATAAATGATACTTGCCTAATTGGCACCATTGACATTGCAAGCATTCAAAATGTTCATTTCATCTTTCAATGTCAGTTTTTTTATTATCGACAATTTTCCTGAATCACATTATATATGCACATCACAAAGGGGCTTGTTTCCTAATATTCTGGTTTGTCCTTTTCATAATAGTTTAAGCTTGTGGTGGCAAGATGATTTGACCATGGATCATCAGAGATTGACCTTCATAAATTCTTCAACCATTGCAAATTGTTAGGGGTGATAATTAATGTAACAGCAATTTAACATTATTTCATCGACTGTAACTTTTTTTTTTTCTGGATGACCTCTCATACCAATGCTACTTATGTTGGTTGCTTTTACAATAGTTCCTCTCTTCTTCTTTGTTTTTTATCTTTTGGCTTGTGGAAGGGGTGAATCCTAAGTAGCACTTTACTAAATGTTTGTTTTTGTGAAAATAATTCATCTTTGAACTAAATAAGATGTTGTTTGTGCTAACGGAAACAAAAGAGCTTTTGCAGGTATCGAAATATTGCCCCCCTTTCAAGCATAGATGCTCCAAATCTAGGTTAAACTTCTGATGTAATTAGTTTCTCTTGTTAGCAGTCTTGATAATCCAGGCTAAACTTCTGACTTAATTGACTGGACGAATAGTATTTTGGATGATGATTATGGATGTGCTTAGGATGTATAGTAGATCATGTTCATTTCGTGTATTGACCTATGCAATCTTTCCAGGTATGGATTTTATGGTGATGTCATAGTGGAGAGTGAAAAATACCGCTGGATGGGGCCCAAGCGCTATGATTTTGCAGGAACTAAAGTGTTTTTAAGACACAGGTAGACCTCTTGTTGGGGCTTTTAATTCTAATACATTCTTAACCCAATACACTTATTGACACTGTCGTAGTTTAAGGCTTAATATGTTCCATATATTGAGAACAATGGCTTAATTTGTTCTTTGAGAGATTTGGTGCTCAGATTCTTTTGAATTGGTTGGAGGCCTTCATTCACTTACTTCCATGCACACTTATTGATGCAGGACGCTTCAGCCTGGGGACCACAACTCAAGTAAACCTCAATTTCATCTTGCAAGAAATTGAACTACAATGCTAATTTCTTGACGAAAACCATAATGAGGAAGGAGAGAGAGTATACTGTGAAATGCTAACACTGATAAACTAGCAAGGCACATAAACCTTAAAGACAGCTAAAAAAATAATAAAAGAATATATTACAAGTTTTATTAACGTAAAGTTTTGTCATAAACATTAATAACTTGAATTTTCATCTTGGACTTCCTTTCAAACACCGTCACCGATAAAACAAGCATGAAAGGGACCTGAATTCTCTCATCGCATAGAAATCTAGCAAGGCCCGAACCTGTGCAGCCAAAGCCAGCTTGTTTGTGATTTTGTCAAGTTGTTTTTTCCTTAGTTTTTAAATAGAGAGTGGCACAAAATTGTATTACTGTCACTAATATTTTGCAGAAAGAGGAAGATTTCTACTGTTTGTGGGCAAAGTAATTGAGTCATCAATTACTTTTAAATTTCTGTAACTCCCTGCTGTACCTGGTTACAATTTCTGTTCAACAATCAATCAGCACTAATGTTCCATTTGTTTATGGAAAAAATATTTGCCAAATAGAAAATGTTTTCTGTGGAAAATATCTTCATGGAAATATTTTTTCAGATTTTTTATGGAAAATATTTTTAATGAAAATAACTTCTCATAATAATTTCCAACATTTGTCTTGTACAAGAAAATTTGGATTATCAGGCAAATCAATTAATGATTCTAGATATGTGATGCCTTATCATCAAGAAAATATTTTCAGACACCTCGTATTGGTCATCGATGTGGTGATATTTCCGGCAGGTGGCAGAGGACGGTGGTTTTGCAACTGGCAATGGTCGCAGTGTCTCTGGCCGGTGACCAATGGTGATGGTCGGTTGTGACAGGCTAATAAGAAAGAGAAGTCAAGGAGGAGCTTGGCTTAGCAATGGAGGAGAGAGAAGATAGGCTGGCATTGTAAGAGACAGGACAATAAAATTAGAAGAAGAGAACATTAAGGTTGACTGTGTGATAATGACAGTCTGCAACTGATGCAGCGCATGGAGAGAGAAGAAAGTCTGGCGAAATCATAAGGGCAAAGGTTAATGCTTCGTGGCAAGATCTGGAGCATTCCATGGAGGGTTAATCTGGGCCATCCAATTATCCTGATCAGGCACATGCAGGAGAGGCTCTCGAAGGAGCATGTGAGCCGCATGTGACGGGAAAATTTAAGTAGAGAAGCATTGCAACCATTTTCCTCCACAAATCTTCCATTCCAGCTCACTATTGTTATTTCTGTTTGTAGGAATCAATTAGTTAGAATATTACAAAGAAGGTGAAGATTATTATAAATAATAGATTTTAATAGGTAGAAGATATGAAGGAAGATTATCAGAAATTTTACCTCTTTGTTGGAGAATTTTTCCTTCTCAAACAGTAATTCTTATCCTTTTTCCTCTCTACTCCAAAACCACAGTTGATGATAATCTGGATAATTGAGATCCAAATACGAAGGAAAATCATAGAAAAGTACAATAATCAAAAAGAGTTCTTACAATTTGGTATTAGAGATGTTGCGATAGTTGAGGAAACATAATTCAGTGAACCGATTGAGGCAGTAGCAATGGAAGCCCAAAGAATGGATGCTCTAGAACGGAGCATAGCAGAATTGACTGAGTGCAACATGTGTTTAACTTGCTACAGGTGGCTCCGGTAGCACTACTCCCCTCCCCCCTCTGAACCTGATGGAACAGCCGGAGGAAGCAGGGATTTAGTTGAATCAGCATGTGAGGATTGACTTTCCTCAGTTTGTAGGCGAAAACCTGAGCAGTTGGATTTTCCAGGCAAGGCAATTTTTCAAATTTTACTAGAAACTTGAAGCCCAGAAGGATCTGTTTGCCTCCATTTTAATTGACGTGGGGGCCTTAATATGGTTCCAAGGTGTGAGGACACTAAGGAGTTTAATGATTGGGCGACTTTCACTGAAGCCCTACTAATCAAATTCAGAGGTTTGGCTTATAATGGTCCTATGTAACAATATCAAAAATTAAGACAGCTTACCACAATAGCCAATTACAAGGCCCAATTTGAGGCTATCACAAATCGGCTACGCAATGTCAATGCTTACGCGAAGTCAAGCTATTTTCTGGGAGGATTAAAAGGCGAGATCCGATATCCAGTGAAGCAACTCAGACCTCCTAGTTTGCATCAAGCTTTTTGGTTGGCAAGAATACCAGAAGAGTTCATTTCTAGTTGGAAAAGATCAAATCCGAGTTAGAACACCTCTTAAGGAGGTTATACAAGTCATCACTCCCCTGCTGAGGCAATTGGTCTGAATCGAGCTACTATTAAACCAGCAATGAGAGTGCAGCGAATCTCTCCAGCACAAATGAGGGTGAGAAGAGAAAAGGTGCTTTGTTATATATGTGATGGGAAGTGTAATCCGCAACGTCAATGTTTGGCACTAAGAGTCTATGTGATTGAGTCGATGGGACTAGAAGAGCCTGGCTGCGAACAAGAGCTCGAGGAGCCCTTATCTCAAGAAGTTGAGCCCATAGAGGCACAGTTGATGCCTGAGATAACTCTCCATGCAATTATGGGAGCCCCACATGTGAAACTATGACGGTTCAAAGGAGGATTAATGAGGTTGCCAGAGTCATATTAATTGATTCAAAAAGTACGCGTAGCTTCCTGGAAGAAGGGTTAGTTTGGAGGAATAGATGGAGAATAATGGAGACGGCCTAGATCCGTGTTTAGATTGTGAATGGGGAAACGATTAAGGGGAATTGTTACGGTTTCGGGGCTCCTTAATGGTTCCTCGGACATACGCCAGCAATAGTCCACAGCAACACGGCAGAGCACTCGACTATCCAACGATTGTCGCTGAAGCTCCGTGATTATATTTAATTTATGAACTGAATAAATGTGGTCCCCTTCCCTACACGTGCACTGTTCTGTTCAGTTAGTTTTTTCCTTTCTTCCCTGCTAATGAGTTTGTTATTAATTTGTTAGATGGTTACTTTGTTTAGTGGCCGAGGTGTTTTGTTAGTGGTTGAGATACATGAGACCGAGGTCTTTGTGATCGTGGTGTATAAAGTGTGTTACTGTGTTGGGCAAAGAAAGAAGATAGAATCCTCTTATTCACTTCTCTTCTCAGCTCTCCCTCTTCCTTATCTCTCCCCTTTTTTCTCTTGCTCTCTCACTCTCGTGCTCTCTGTTGTCCCTCTTTTCCCCTAACTCCTCTGCTAGAACTCCCCTCTCCTCATCATCTCGCCGTCGATTACCACGATACGGCCATGGAGAACGTATCAAGAATGGTGATCTTACTGGAGCAAAATTTCTAGTTCAAGTTAAGTTATTCATGGCAGACATTTAATTTTGCCATTCGGAGGTTGTGATGTAGTAATAAGGATACAGTGGTTGTCAACTCTAGGTCCTATACAGTGGGATTTCTCAGCCGTTTAGATGAAATTCCATCATGAGAGAAGGGAGGTAATATTGAATGGATTGAAGATCCCAGGTAACACAATGGTGGAAGGGAGTTGTTGGCGGGAGAATTTTGTTATAGAAAAGAAGGGGGTCATATTGTATCTGCTCTACAGCACTGTTATAATGGAACCCCAGATCTGCTCTATAGCACTGTTATAATGGAACCTCCGATTTGCTCTCAGACTATCTAAGGAATAATTCAAGAATTTCTTAAGGTCTTTGAAGAACCTAAAGGGCTCCCCCCCTTTGCAGGGTCATGAACATCATATTAATTTGAAGGATGACTCAAAACCATTTCTATTAGCTTTATCGGTACCCCAACTACCAAAAAGAGGAGATTGATAAGGTCGTCACAGAGCTTTTGGAAACCGAATTGATTCGCCATAGCCAAAGCCCGTACTTATCCCCAGTTTTACTAGTTAGGAAGGTCGACAGGAATTGGAAGATGTATATTGATTATCGAGCGCTTAACCAAGAGACGATCAAGGACAAATATCTCATACCGGTTATTGATAAGTTATTAGATGAGTTGAGCAATGCTATTATATTCTATTAAACTGGGTCTAAGGTCTTGTTACTATTAGAATCGGATGAAGGAGACAAACATTCTAAAAAATGCTTTTTAGACCCATGAAGGCCACTACGAATTCTTGGTCATGTCATTTGGCTTAATGAATGCTTCCATTACATTCCAAGGGCTCATAAAATTATATTTTTCGACCATATCTGCGGAAGTCCGTGTTGGTTTTCTTTGATGACATTTTGTTTTACAGTCTGACCTTGAAGGACCGTGAGAACCACTTGTAGGTGATTCTCCAGACTATATAGCCCCATCAACTCTATGCTAAACTCAGCAAATATCGACTTGGGTGTGGGAAAATTGAATAGGCATATAATTTCAGATCAAGGAATACAAGTTGGCCCCTCAAAGATTGCTGCAATGATGGAGAGGAAACTACCTACTATTGTTAAGTCACTAGGAGGGCTTCTTGGATTGATTGAGTATTAACGGAATCATTAGGGGTTATGGTCTTATCGCTGCCCCACTCACCACCTTTTTGCAAAAAAAATTCTTTGAATGGAATGAACAGGCCAAGAAAGCTTTTTGAGAACTTAAGGGAGCAATTTTTAGGCCTTCGGTTCTAGCCTTACTTTATTTTTCAAAAAATTTCATAATAGAATGCAATGCATAGGGGGTAGGAATTGAGGCCATGTTGATGAAAGATCACCAGCCAATTGCCTTCCTCAGCCAAGCTTTGAAGGGCAAGGCATTGCATCTTTCAACGTATAAGAGGGAATTATTGTCCTTGGTGATGGCCGTTAAAAAATAGAGGCCCTACTTGGTGATGGGTTATCATAAAACTCATAGTCATGCAAAAGCTGGTTTTTATTGGAAGGGGATGATGGATGAGATTCAGAAATTTATTAGAGAATGTTCCATTTGTCAGCAAACTAAAATAGATTTAAAAAGATCGTATGGGTTCTTATAACCCCTCTCAATCCTTGATCGACCTTGCACTGATCTCTCTATGGATTTCATAAAGGGCTTGCCAATATCTCACGACTTTAATTGCATATTAGTGGTGGTAGACCACCTCACTAAATATCTCTCACACATCCTTATACGGCCACCAAAATAGCTAACCTATTACTCAACCATGTCAAATTGCATGGGATTCCCAGGACAATGCTAAGCGTCTGTGATCCCACTTTTGCTAGTTCCTTCTAGAAATAAATTTTTAAGCTATAGGGAGCCAATTAGCTTATATTTCTGCCTACTATCCCCAATTCGAAAGACAGATTGAGGTGGTTAACAAATGCTTAGAAGAATATTTGTGGTGTTATGTAAGGGACAAACCAAAATTCTAGTCCCAGTGGTTAATTATGGCACAGTGGTGGTATAACATGAACTACCATTCTTATACTGACATGACCACTTTCAAGGCTTTGTCAAAATAAACAACCTCAAACGCCGCTATTGAGGAAGAATTATAGACTCAAGAGCACACCCTGAGGCTTCTAAAGGAGAATTTGGCTACGGCTTCAGGAAGGATGAATGTTCAGTATGATGGGCACCGAATGGAGGAGTTCCAAGTCGTGGATTTCATATATCTCCGCTTGCAACCATATAGCCAAAAATTAGTTACTTTTTGAAATAATTTGAAGTTAGCACCTCGTTTTTCAGGCCGTACAAAATTATTGAGAAAATTGGAATAGTGGCTTACCAGTTGGATCTTCCTTAGCCTTCTAAACTTCACTTGGTTTTCCATGTTTCGACCCTTAAACGGCACATTGGAGCTCATATAACTGCAAACCCCTCTCTTCTACCAGTTGATAAAGAGGAGGATTGTTATCCAAGCAAAAGAAAGTCTTGGAAAGTAGAGTACGGAAGCTTGGCAAGCAATCGATAACAGAGTTTCTTATAAAATGGATAGGGGCTTTAGATGAGAACAACACTTTGGAGCTATTTCACACTCTCCGCATTCAGCACTCTCACTTTAAAGGCAAGGTGCTTTAAAGGGGAGGGTCTTGTTACGGGCTAACAAGGAAGAGAAGGCAGGGAGGAGCTTGATTTAGCAATGGAGGAGAGAGAAGATGATAGGCTGGTGTTGTAAGAGACAAGATGAGTAATTAAAATTGGAAGCAGAAGAAAATGTGAAGCCTAATAGTGTAATAATGACTGCCTGCGACTAACCTAACACGTGAAGAAGAGAGAAGAAAGTCTGGCCAAATCAGAAGGGCAAAGGCTACTGCTTCATGGCAAGATCTGGAGCATCAAATGAAGGATTAACCTAGGCCGTTCACTCATCTTGATTAAGCATGTGCAGGAGAGGCTCTTTAAGGAGAATGTGAGTCATACGTGACAAGGAAAAATTCAAGGAGACAAGCATTGCAACCATCTTTGTCAACGAATATTCCATTCCAGCTAACTGTTGTTATTTCTGTTTATAGGAATCAATTAGTTAGAATATTGCAACTTATAAATAGTAAATTGTAATAGCTAGAAGGTTTGAATGAAGAATGTTTGAAATTTACCTATTTGTTGGAGAGTTTTCTCTTTACTTGAAGACTGCAGTTACTGATAATCTGGAGAATTGAGATCCAAATACTGAGGAAAATAAAAGAAAACTGCAATAAGCAAAAAGAGTTCTTACATTGGGGCGTCATTTGCCAGCGATGGTAATATCTACGGGTAAAAGGTTTCATTAATCAGTGTTGTTGGTCAATGATGAGTAGTGAATAAGTTCTGAAATGACTTCTTGTAAAAATGGGAAGTTATTATCTGAAGATTAACGTTTCTGTTGACCAGGAAAATATTTTCTGATTGAGTTATTTTGCTATATGTGCCACGCACCGGGAAATGGGGAAAATGTTTCCTTATGTTCCACCAAACACTGAAAAATGCTGAAAATGTGAAAAACATTTTTCAGCAAGTTATTTTCGACCAAACAACTAGAGCCTAATGCATCAAGTTTGGACCACTTCCTTGGACCTTGTTTGTGCTTACAACCTTGGACAATTACAACTTTGTATTTGTCATTGAGTTCTGACCCTCCCCCTCCTCCGTCTTTCCCTTTTCCATAGATATTAACACAGTATCTATGTCAAAGGCTATTGTTCAAGGGAATACATTAATTTCCATTCAAAGGCAAGCTTTGTCTTAATCTTTAAGATGGACAGTAAAATCTTTACAATTATCCATCATAGTACAACAATATTAGAGGATAAAATTTGAATATTTAGATTGAATTTGTCTGCATGTGCCCTATGGTGTTATTTGCCAGCATTCTCCACTCCTGACTGTCACACACCCTGCCCTGCCTCTTATCTCACCTGCGTCAAGTTGCTGAAATTTCTTTATAATCACTTCAATCTTCTAAATTTGTTCCACTTCTCTGTGGTATGCACATGCTACCAATATAAATTGGTGGGCTTTTTATTTCCTAAATTAAGACATCATTTGTAGAACTTTTGGTAGCATATTGACAACAAAAGCAATAACAATAACAATTACTCCAAAACAATAATATAAAAATAACAGCCATGATACTGATATAATAATATGACTTTAAATATTGCTCCTTAAATAAAATTATTGCCAGAAGACAAATGCGGGAGATACATACAATGTTATTCTAGGAATAGGTGATGGTCAAGAAGTTCTTAGAGCTGGGTATCTAAATGGATACCGAGGTTAAAAATAATTAAGGGTACGAGAGGATATAGCAAGGAGATAGATTTTTTTGCGGCAATATAGGGGGTGACCTTTTATAAGCTTTTTTATCTTTTAATTTAGGGTATGGAAACAGTTACTCAAATGTGATGTGCCTTAGCGTAATGGTGGTAAGATTGTTCCATTGAGATCTGAAAGTTATAGGTCTTAACCTGGAACAACTTTTTTTGTATTTTTAAGATAGGCCTACGAATATCTGACTCTCACTATATCCATAATATGTCTATATATATATATATATATCCTTTTATTTGTATTGATTTTGTACATAATATTACATAATTTTTAGTTGCCTTATTTAGGAGATATTGATTGCTTGTAATTAAAGGAAGATAATATTTAGGGTTATAGTTAAGGGCTAATAATTGATTGTATTATTGTAATTAGGGAAATGTTTACCCTATTGAAAGAAGGAGGACTCTCAATTGAGAGGCATTCAAACAAACAAACGCTTTGGTATGGTATCAAAACCATAAAATCAATATTGACTTCTTAGTTACTTGTGTTTCTTCAACTTGAATGACTTGTCTTTCTTTTGGCTTTGATTTTCAATATCCACGACTCAGATTTTTGGGTTTAAGATACTAACTTCTTGATCTAGCTTGATTTTTGGCTATTTTACTTTTTATTTTGTGCACTTCTTGGAGTTATCTTGACCCTATGTTTTATATCCGTCATCTCGGCTTCAATTTCTTGTGATTACTTCACCCTCAAGTATTTTCATCTTTGATTGAGTTGTGATCTTGTAATCTCCGTTTGAATATCTTAGATTTGGTATTCATAGAGTTACACTTTTCTTCTTCTTCATGAATTGATCTCTTCATGTGGTGAACTAGATAAATAGGGTCCAAATCGTGTCTTCAAATTGGGTCACTGTGCATTCTCTTTACCTTAGTTACTGGTGACCATCACGTGGATCATTTTTTTGCTCTTGTTCTAAATAACATGTGACCATTACATGTATCTCTATGCTGATTTAGGAGTATTACTGTTTTGTTATTCATGTGGATTATTCTTTTTCTTTTTGGTAATATTCTCCTTAAGCAAATTTTGGGTCCCTCTTTTCTTTGTAATGTTAGGAGAAAATTCTATTGTTTATTTTAATGGAAGAAGTGCTCAACATGGAAGTTTCAATTAAAATGTTTGTAAATGGGAATGAACTATGGAGTAATTTAGATGAATTACCTAATACTTCCACTAAGTTAAAGGAACTTGATAAATGGGAGAGTGAGGATGCTTGCATTATGTATTGGTTGCTAGGTTCAATTGAACCACATATGCTGAATAGTTTCTAGTACTTCACTACGACTAAGGAAATGTAAGAACCACATATGTTAAATAGTTTCTAGTACTTCACTACGACTAGGGAAATGTAAGATTATCTCAAACAAAATCTATAACCAAAATAACAAACGCTAGGAAATTTCGTTTGGAATTCGAAATTGCTAACTATAAATAAGGCAATCTCTCTATTGAATAACTCTATTCCAGATTCCTTAATATGTGGACTCAATGTACTGGGATAGTTCATTCTAAGGTTCTAAAAGTAGAACTTGTGGCACTACAAGAAGTTCATGTTGAGAGCCATAGGGATCAGTTTATGATGAAACTAAATCTAGGATTTAAGACTATGCGGGATTGCTGAATTGCAATCCTCCTTGGCTGTATAATTAGGGAAATTTCTATGAGAAGAGCAGTGTCTAGCCAACGGTTTTAACAGGACTTAAAAGATGGTAACTTCTGATATGGTTAATGTGGCATACATTGCTTATGAAAGAGAAAATTCAAATCCTTTACCCAGTGCTATAGTTGTAAGGAGTTTGGACTTATTTTAAAGAATTGCTGTAAGAAATTGTATAATTGTTATAAAAGAAGGACTATATCATTAAGGATTGTCTTATACAGTCTCAGTATCGATGAGCTCATGTTTTCCACACTGCTATCCAGTTTATTTTAACTATGGCTCTGATCATTTTTACCGCTAACTAGCCATTTGTAAGCACTTATCACGTCCTATCACACCCGAGAGGGTAGAATAAATGATTGTGTCTGCTTTCTATGCCTTGGGCTTGAAAGGTGCGTGAAATACTCTCACTTATCCTTGGTTTGTTTATTTTGCCATATCGAATCATATGTTAGGCAATATGGATGCGTTATAGGAAATTCATAAGTATGATGAGCAAGCAGCATATTTAAGTTGCCAATGATAGTTTTCTTCTAATCATAGCAGTTGGAAATTTGGGTCCTCCTGTTAATAGTAAATTGTATAATCAGAATTATCTATTGGTTTAATTTATGTTGAACAATTGGTCGATAATAATTGTGAACTTCATTAAGCGTCAGGGATGGTGATTGCGAAGGGGCCAAGTGGGACATCTATCTCCTCTTGAGTTTCTATTCCTGGTATAATCTATTTGGCTTATACTGCTGTTTCTAATTTAGTAATGTTTGGCATAAAAAATTGAAGCATCCTAATTCTTTATCTTGATTTTTCTTATGGAGCATGGTTACTTGAGTGATGAAGATTCGTTTTCATCTCTTAATGTTGCATCTGATTGTGTTTCTTGCAAACTTAGTAAAGGCAAAATGTTATCCTTTCATTTGCAAGATAGTTGTATTTCCGCAAATTTTGAGATTTTCATACCGATTGGGAGTGTGAGCTTGGTCACTTCGCATGTTCAATACAAATATTTTGTTACTTCAATAAGGACTATAGTTATTTCACTTGGATATACTTTTTTCTGTCAAAATCTTCGGTATTTTCCACTCCTCAATCTTTTGTTACTTTTGTTAAAACACAATTTTCTCCATGTATCAAAGTTTTACGTTCTAACTCTGTTGGGAGAGAGTAAATCTTTAATTCCTCCCAGACTAATCTAAACACATAAGATATTATTTCGTTACATTTTTGTTCTTATACTTCATAACAAAATTGGTTAGAAGAGTGTTAGAATTGTCATTTTTTAAAAATAGTCATACCTTATTGATAGAATCTTCTTTGCTACTAAATTTTGGGTATAGGCCTTGTTTACAATTTTTTATTTGATTAATCGCTTACTATCACTAATTTTATATCATGAATTTTTATATTTTACATGTTTGGTGTCACCCTTGAGTATCACTCTCTTCATATATTTGGTTGTGTATGTTTTGTTTACTTACCCTCAACCGAATGAAATAAGCTTGTTGCACAAACTACTAACTGTGCATTTCTCGAGATAGTAATGCACATAAAGGGCTTATGTGTTATGATGCGGATGCTAACAAGCTCTGTGTTTCTCGTCATGTGGTTTTCTTTGAAAACAAATATTTATTTTAGTCTCATGTACTTCATGATTCAACTTCCATTAATCTCCCTACTATTGATGATGTATCTTGTACAATCAAACGGTTTAAGCTAGGGATAGTGTATTAAAGATATCATCTACTGTCTCTTCTTGAAACTAAACTGTCGCTTGATTCCATTGCACTTGAACCTCGATGGTTCACTCAAGCACTCAACCTCCCAATAGGTATAGTTTTTTTAGATGCTACGCTTCTAGCAACTTTCGATATTGCATCTTTGCCTCCATCTTATTCACATGATTCTACTCAAGTATACTAGTAGCGGGTTATGTAAGTAGAGCTTAAATCTCTTTAGGAAAATCATATCTGGGATATCATACCTTGTCTTAATACAGTAAAACTAATTGGATTCAAGTAAATATATACTATAAATCTTCGATCTGATGGCACTATAGATAGGTGTATGGCATGTCCGGTGTCTCATGAAAATCAACAAGAATATGGACTTGACTACAAGGAAACCTTGGTGCTTGTAGCCAAACTATTACCGTGCGAATCGTTAATGTTCTCGTTGCCTCAAAAGGTTAGTCTCTTTGATAGATGAATATAAAGAATACAATTCTACGTGGGATCTCAAGAGAAAAATCTATATGACTCCTCTAGTTATATTCATTCATTTCACCTCTAAGATTTGCCAATCAAGGAAGTCTCTATACGGGCTGAACCGACACCATGTGCATGGTTTAAGAAATTTCGAACCAACCTTCTTGATTTCAAGTTTACTCATAGCTGATATGATTCCTCTTCTTTTATGCAAAAGACTGCTGCTGGGATTGTGTATCTCTTAATTACGTGGATAATATTGTTATAATTGGATCTAATCCTAAATTAATTGAGTAGCTCCAAAGGAATCTCGAGAATTCATTTCATATGAATGATTTTAATGTGTTGCAGTGTTTTCTTGGCTCTAAAGTGCATCTTATTCCTACGGGCATACTTCTGCATCAATACAAATATACTCGAAGAGATTACTACTAAGGATTGTCTTCTATCTGGACATTTTGTTCTAACATATATGAGGTAAACTTCAAGTTAAAATTAGAGGAGAGAGAATTATTATCTAATCCATCTATATATGGGAAGTTGATTGGCAGCTTGAACTATTTAATAATTATAGGTCGGAATTTTATTTACTGTCCAACAGGTTAATCAGTTTATGCAGGCACCTCGACATCCACGCATAGCTATACTACGATGTATCTTTTGCTATTTCAAGAGCATTTCTGGTCAAAGCATATTCTGTCTTATCGGGTCATATTTATAACAAATGAGCTTTAGTAATGCTGATTGGCCCGATGTGCAAATGCTCATTGTTCAAAAATTGGTTGGCACATGTTTATTGGTACTTTCCTTATTTCTTAAAAGTGTAAGAAGCAACACCATCTTTCGAAGTCCTCCACCTAGTCTTCATATCATGCTATGTCCTCCACTTGCTCATAGATCGTGTGGCTTAGGGGTTTGTTCAGCAAACTTGGGCTTCCTTAGCAAAATCCTAGTCTACTTCATACTAATAATACGAGTATTGTTCCGTTGCTTCCAATCTGATCTTCCATGAGTGCAAAAAACATATTAAAGTATATTACAACTCCATTTGTGAAGCATTGGGTCAACATGTGATTACTCTTTCACATATTTCCACCAACTTTTAGATGGCTGATGTCTTCGCCAAGGTTCTACCACTTCAATGAAATCAATTAATGATTAAAAAATTGATGCTTCGAGATTGAACAGCATGAATTTGAAGGAGGATGTCGGCGGCATTTTTGGTAGTGATTTTGTACATAATATTGCATAGTATTTTGGTGCTTTGTTTAGGAGATATTGATTGCTTATAATTAAGGGCCGATTATATCCAAGGCTGTAATTAAGAGATATTAATTGTTATCGAAAAGGTTTCTCTTCTTTAATGAATGAGGACTCTCAAATGAGAGGCATTCAGACAAATAAAAACATTGACACAATTGAGACCCAAAAGTCATAGGTCCCAATCCTAAAACTTCTTTATAGTATAAGGTTAGATTGTGTATATCTAACCTTCCTTAAATCCATAATATGGGAGTCTTGTATGTTGGGCTATCCTTTTTAATCAATTGCTCAAAAAACTAAATAGCTGTTTAATAATATTTGAAAGTGGATTAGGCAATGCAGTAATTCTTTTAAGAACAATGAAAATTTGATCGGGGTTATTTAAAGAGACAGTTTTATTCAAAAAATAGCTTTTAGTGCCAGGTATATGGCAGTTTCAAAGCCTTCTATGGCGCAACACTATTTAACATGTTATGGAATGCGACAAAATGACCTGCAATTTGTGAGCAGAGGAAATGTCGCTTTGTACATAACAAAATCTTCAAAAGTTTTTCTATCTTTCATGGAATCAAAATAATGAGTCATGGATGAAACGTTACAAGAGTAACTAATCCAACTTTAAAGCAAGAAATCAGGGTATATTAGAAAAGCAATATGGTTCTGGACTGGGAAATCAAGGGCACTTATCTACAAGATTAATAAAATAGGAGAGGAAAAGTGAAATTGACAAATTGTATATGATTTAGAAAAGAGTTATGATAGAGTACTTAGGAACATTTATCAGAAATTTTTTGAAAGACAGGATCGTGTGTCATGTATTATTTGTCATCAAGAACATGATGGGATGCCGATAATTGCTAGGACTATATGAGGGGAAATTAGGAATTTCTCTTTTATCAAGTATGAAATAAGGATTTCAATACGTAATACATAAGTATCTGCATGTGCCCTCAGCTATTTGCCTTTGTTATGAGGAAACTTAATAAACATATTGAAGATATTCTGATTCTGTAGTGTATGATGTATGCTTGTAAATGATGTTGTCTCATAACTGGAATCCAGGAAGTCTTTAAAATTTGAAGGGTTCCATGTTGTCAGTATAATTGAGTCATTAAATTTTATTTTAGTTGTGTGAGGTTGAATAATGAAAAAAGATCAACAAATCTTTCAAGCAATTGATTTTGTTGCCTAAGATGTGTAATTCAATAAAATGAGGAAATTTAGGACACAACACATGGGTTGAGTCAGGCCAATCACTATGGACGAATGTGCTATAGTATTACATTATGGTAACATACTTCTAGCATCAGAAGGGGCATTTATTGGCTGTCTATACAAGAGCAAATATGCTAAACTAAGACAAATATAATATTACATTAACATGAGAATGAGCAACAATCATGTTTATACTAAGTGGCAACTATAAAGGAAAAGGTGAGGGAGATTTGCAAGCTGTCTTGTGTGTTTGGAATATAAACCAAATATTACTCTGGTGAAAAGGGTGATTTGGTTGAGGATATGAGAAATAGGAGGAAAGGTAGGCAAATTGAGTGTAGTAGTGGAAATGGATTTGCCTATTTGTTCGATTTTCGGATTATATTGCCTTAGATCAAGTAGAATCGAAAAGAACGTTCATGTAGCAAACCTGATTGTGTCGGACTTGAAGGCTTTGATTGTGAACCCCATTAAACTGAAAAGTTGCACCAATCACATCTAGGAAGATGATAGATTAGATAACGCCCTTCATAGGATTATTGTTAGAACTATCATACTTGCTGGCCACCAATGAATTAAACCATGAAAGATATGTGGCAACTTTGTTGTTTCTTTTCCATGTTCGTAGACATTTAGCTGATGACAAATCTTTAAATGATGTTACACAGGCAGCATATGCACCCAGTGGTCAGATACTATAATTTGAAGGTTTTAACAGATATGGCATCTACATTTGACAGCATTTACTAATTCATATTTTGCTTGCTTTCCTTAGATCATATGAGGCTGAAATATCATACTTGGAAGCAAAGCGAGAACAAAATATTTCTGATTCTGAGAAAGATCAGCAACATGGCCGGGCAGGAGACTGCAATGAGCTTGAAAATTATGATCTAGGTATTTGTAGAGCAAACTGTCAAACCTGCCGTGCATCATCAGGGTGCACAACTACAGGATCTCGACCTGCAACATTTTACTCAAACCCTGGGAAATCTAGATGGCTAAGGTCTAGAGGACATTTTCTTAGTGTTGGCGCCGCCGTTATCTCCTGCCGAAATGAAAGAGCACCTGATGGTTTGGTGGCTAATGCACACCTTTCAGATGGTTTCCTTCATCTTGTATTGATCAAGGAATGCCCTCATGCATTATATTTACGGTGAGTGGTTAAATGATAAGGCTTCAAACACCATCACCTCGTCTCAATCCTGCTTTCCCCCATGTGTCGGTGTGGAAAATGGGAAAAAAAAAAAAAAGGAATATCTAGATTATAAGTTTATCCACCACCTTATTAATTTTTAACTTTTTTTCTCCTTTTGTGGCATTCCCAATGCTGAAAGTCTCTTCCACTTGACATTCCTGTTATTTAGAATTTTATTAAATAATTGCCAATGTGGAATTACCTGATGTGAACTAATTAAAAGGGAGAAAAAGAAATTAGACATAAAAGCATCTACAAATTACTGATAAGATAAGTCTATATCTTATCTCTACATGTTCTTGAAGGCTAGCATTTCTTCCCTGTCGTAACACTCAAAATAGATCAGACATTACTGAACATAGTGAACTAACCTCTGGATATTGTTCGTCGCCGTACTTATAAACAACTCCCATGCCAACGTGTCATAAGTGGATCGGGTCAAATACTATGCTTCAAAGTTTCTGAGAAACTTTGCAAAACGAATACAAATGCTGTACAGGACAAAATTTTGTTTCTGGATTGGCCATCTAGGTTATAGGCATTTGTATCACTTCAAGGCTCCCAGTCTGTTAAACGTGGCATGTTAATAGATTAGATGTTTTTTGCTAAGCAAGATTGCATACGGTCAAACTGTTTTCTTTGGAGCTACCTTATGCCTGCTAATGAAATTTTGAACTTAGTGGATTAGAGTGACATTTTCGGATGTCGTAGTGTCCCATCCATCTATCCACCCACACCAAAGGGACCATGTTTAAGAAATGAATGGATGTGTGTCGTGTCATTTGAAAGTTTCTCTCAATGGTATCCCTGATACATATCTCTGTAACTTTATTAGAGAACCCTGACCTGAGAAGATAGAAGAGCAGTACACAAGCTCAGGGAAGAGGACATGTCGTTGCCTGATGAATCCATCAAAAGGATCGATATTATAATCTCAAATACATGATTCAAATAGTCTGGTCACAAGGACAAACTTTTTGCAACTCTCATATTTCTGAACTTTGAACTATGAGAAATCATATCTTGGTGACATTTTCATCACATGCACATACTCTTAACTCTAAGTAACTTGATTCAAGGGTATGTAGAAGAACCCAGAAAATTCCCATAGTAAAATGAAGTTTGTTCTGACACTTCTGACTGTACTTTCCTTTTATGCAGTTTCTACCCATTTGCTGAAGATTCATGTCTCTCTATCTGACATATTATAACTCTCAGGCACCTTATTGAGCTAACGAGAAAAGGTGGAAAGCCCCTGGATTTTGGGTTCATAGAGCACCATAAGGTATGTTGCCTCCACAACCATTTGTGTTCTTCACAATCTCTCTCTTTCTCTCCAACGTAATTGATGATTTTTCTCTTAAAAACATAATGTGGACCATGAATAGACCGCTGCCTTTGCGTTCACTTCTTTTGGCAAAGAGGGTGTGTGGAATTTGGATGGGGAGCTACTTCGAGCACATAAACTATCGGCACAAGTTCTCCGTGGCCTTGTTAGCTTATTTGCCACTGGTCCTGAAGTTTAACAAAATCAGCTCATGACAATTTGGTAACAATATTTCTTGCTTGACAAACATTCCAGGCTGCATAATCTGTCCCAGCATTCACCTCTTGGCTCTAATTTCATACTTGTAGTTGTTCTTTTTGCCCCTTGTAAAATTTGAACTTTGAGAATTTTTTGCATTCCCTTTACATTTTTTTCCCCTATTTCACAAGACATCAGCTCTTTTATGTTTTGGTTTTTTTGTTGGTTCACAAGTCAGGAAAAGATAATGAGGTGAGATTCAAGCCTACATCAAGCACAACTCTGTAAAGAGTAAGCGTTATCTATGTACCCTTTGATCTCGTCCTTTGTTTTTCATTTAGAATAGAAATTGAAATGGTATAGTCTGAAGTTGGTGAGCCAAAAGTTAGATTGTAAGTACCATTTATTCTTCTTATACTTTCCCAAATAGTGGTCAAAGCAATTGCCCCTGTATTTACCAGATCAATGCAAGCAGTTTTATGGATATTTCATGCAGGATAAATTTGATTTCTTTAAATCGAAACAAAAATCAGTATGCTTAGATTGTAGTTTAAAGAAGTCAGGAGGAAGTCGAATGTGTCATTGACTAACAAACTTGGATCTGTTACCCCACATTTGATAGTGCAACGGAGCATAAAATGCATGAGAAACTATGATAATTATCTGCCATATTATGTGTGCATCTCAGTTATAATTAGGGCAAACAATGAATCAAATTGCTTGTAAGCAGCTTGGCAGCTTATCTCAGCTGCGAAAACGTGTGATACTAAAGTTTAATTTTAAAGCTCGAGGGACAGATGAGTCAAGTTTGAGCCTAGTTGACATAATGTTTTTGGGCTTGTGAGTTGATCAGGCTTATTTATGAGTTCGTGAACAAATTCATTGAAGTATATGAACATATTTCCTTGTAAAACTAATAATAGCCTTGTTTATTTTCTCATGTAGATTCCTCTAGGGTTTTGTTAAAATACTTGCTAGAAGATTTGAATTTGACTCGTTTATGAGTTTGATTTACCTACTAAGTTTAGATCGGCTTGTTTATGTACAATAAACAATGTTTAAGTTTGAGTCAATTTAGATCTTTTATATATAAACTAACTCAGTGCTTGTTAATATACTCATGTAAGGGTATGAGTCGAATTTATTTATAAATTTGATCTGATAAATGAGTTTGGGTTGGCTTTTCTATGAATGCAGAAATAGGGTATGATTTAGAGTTAAATTTAAAATTCATAAACAAACTGGTTTAAGCAAAGCTTGAATTTATTGATTCTCTCTCCTATGCCAAGCTCAAAAAAAGAAAAAACTCAGGTGGATTTTATTAGTAATATACGGAGAAAAATGTCCAAATGTATGTCTTATTTCCTTTGATACCCCATTTTGGAATAACTCCATTTGGGAAAAAAAGTAATATCTCAAAATGCCAAATGGAGCTCCGGTTTTCCAGAATCGGATCGCTTTTTAAATGATGAATTTAAGAATGGTTCGTTAACGTAAAGTGGTTTCTTTAAAAAAATAATATTCATTTTAACAAGCCTTTGTTTTTTAATTTAAATATATAAAACAAGACAGCAAATCCGTATTCTAACAGCAATTAACCAATTAGCCTCCGATCAAAAGCTGAATCCCATATTTTTTAAAAATAATTTTCTTTTTCTCGTAAAATATATCTACCGTTGCCTAGTAAAGCGAGTTGTTAATCAAGCGAAGTAATAAGAGTAAGAGAAATAAATATTATTAAAAATATTTAATTCAACCCAATCCCATTCAACCAGGCGGATTGTCAATCAAACAATGCAAATGAAGCCAGGCGTTCGAAGTCAACAGAGACAATGCGATTCAAGACGTGAACTACCGAGAGAATACTTCCCCGACAGCAGCGTGTGAAACGCGAGCGGCTGAAGCTGAAGGGATCACGGTGAATACCTCGACGTCATCCATGTCGGAACTCCGAACCGAGTACTGAAATGTCCATCCATGGCAGGCACCGGCATGTACGCCATTCTTATTGACGGCAAACACGGCTCCTATGAAATCTGGATATTTTCTTGCTATTCTGGATATGGCATCCTCGGCAGCAAGCTTCGGTTCCAATCCAAGCCTCATGCTCTCGACAACTTGATAACTGACATTCAGATCGTAACACAATTCGATTCTGTAAGTTTGATTCTAACAACCAAGGGATGAGAACAAAGACTGTTCTAGCTTAGCTTCTACACCGTTTTGATGATAGTTTCTACACCGTTTTGATGATAGTTTCTACACGGTTTTGATGAGCTTCAAAAAATAGAAACCCTAAGGGAACAGTTTCCCCCCGAATTCTATATAGTGATCCGGTTCTGATGAACTTTCGAAATTGTCCAAGTATTCAGAATTTTACTCGAATAGAAATTCCATTGCAAACTCAACTTTGTATACATTACCATGGAAGGAAGCGCATCATAACATCCCCATCTCCAGTTGCACCACATGCTCCAACTTCATCATCAGCATATCCTGAAGATCCTACCATAGGCCCATCGCCAACTCTGGATTCAATGACATGTTTCCGATCGGGAGAAAGTGTCTTAGAGGAATTCCAACAAAAAAACTACTAAAAAATAACACAGATTTTCCTGTTATGCAATTAAAACATGTGATAGAGGTGTTAATTTTACAGCTAGGAAAGGTGAAGACAATCCGACATGTTTAAGCGTGTTTTTATTTGAGCTTCCGAGGTCATTTTCAGAATGTCCCAACGGAAGAAATAAACCGAGCAGAGGGCACTAGGTTTTGAGAGGAACCAGATTGACATTTTCCCTTTACTCTTTGTTATACTCCCTTTCATCTCTGTCTGAACATCAGAATGGCAAGTCCAGATCGCCACGGAGCAACAGCCACATCCAGATCTAATCTATCTACTCAGCAATTCACCTGAGTGCATGCTGAATATGGTACTCTTTCAAGAAAACCATTGGATGTTCATCAAAATTTTCCCAGATTATTGTGGTGCCAGGTAGTAAGCATGAGACTAATTTAAATTTCTGGGCACCAAAATTCGCCGGTTCTGGCAATTACAGAGAAAATAAGGTTCATATCTGGTCTACAAACTCCACCCTTCATACGGCATAAACAAGAAGGAACAGAGTGATGTTAATGTCCATTCCACATTTTTCCAGAATTAGAATTTCAATAAATGAATATTAGAGATTGTATCAAGTGAGTTAAATGACAATTTCATCTTCACTATTCATCTATCAAACTTCTAAACCTAACCATTAGGTTACGAGGAGCCTAAAATATTGGAGGATTTCAACATCTCTCAAAGAGATGTGGCAAAGTCAATATTATTAGTCCTCGCAGCACTTTAGGGGGGATGTGCCCTTGAAATCAGAAGGCAAGGGTTCCAAAACCTTAATGACAAGTTGTGGGCTAGTGCCTAATAGAACTGTTAAGGTGAATCCAGATTTTTTTGTCTTCCTATTAATTTAATAGTCAAGATTCTGTTAAGGTGAATTCAGATTTTTTGTCTTCCTATTAATTTAATAGTCAAGATTAAAAACTGAGTCCAGATGTTAAGCAAAGCAAGCACATTTAGATGAAAAAAGGTTCAGGCATCTGACAAAAAAAATCGATTTTTTTTAGCAACATTTGAATCTTCTTTTACAAGACATAGACAGAAGTAAACTTACGTATTAATTCTGCTTACAAGGAAGAAATCAAAACAAAGTAATATATTAGCACGCCAACCTATCACAGCTACCAGCAGAGTTCTGCCCTTATACGCTTAACGTCTATGTAAAGATGGTCAGTGGTTAGGATTTTATGCGATCATCAATCAGCCTTGTGTCTCACAAACATTTTTATTTGATCTGCTTTATTTGACATCCATTGAAACACTAACAGCAGTCAAAGTGTTTGCATACAGGACAACGAGAAAAAATCGAAGTGATTAGGAGTTCATTCCCCATCATTGACTAAAAGATTGAACCTCAATACAATACCATCCCAACAAAAGTGTTATATTTCCCTCTAATGGCAATCTTTAACATATTTACCCACTTCAAGAAGTCGAGGTAATACGAGATTTCTTGCACCAAATCTGAATACTCCTTACAACTCAATAAAAAATCAAGGAACCATGTTTCTCACTGTGTCCGTAAAAGAAAAATTTTGGATTGTCAATATTTGTGTACCAGAAGCGAGGCATTTCTAGAGGCACCTAGGTCATATTTGTTGAAATCTCTCTCGCGTGAAGAAATTAGGTCAATCGGGGTGTTAACCGCAGGGCGGTCAACGGACGGTCAACACGGTTGACCGTCGGGATCGAGTTGACCGTCTTAGGCGAGACTCTCGAACAAGCTGTGAAAGACGGTCAACATGATGTTGGCCGTCACGAATGGAATGACGCGTCAGCGGGATGTTGGCCAGGTTTCTTGGAAGGGCGATCAGCGGGATGTTGACCATTAGTTATGCCGAGTTTATTAATGCAACACATAGCTCCTACTATGTCGAAAAGAAGTAGAGTTGGCCCGCCTGTTTAGGTGACTGAACTCAAAGTCTGAGATCTGTTGTTCTTTGCACCTCTAGGCATCGCCACCTTTACTATGCTAAAACATACTTCTTGGAAACCGTACACCAACCATGGATGATGATGATGATGATGTTGACCGGTTTGCTTGGAAGGACGGTCAGCGAGATGTTGGCCATTAGTTGGCCGTTTATTAAAAAAGACACATAGCTCCTACTATGTCTGAAAAGAAGTAGGTTGACCTGCCTGTTTAGGTGACCTTGGAAACTCAAAGTCTACGGTCTGTGCTGCTGTCCGATCTGAGCGCATGCGCCACCGGTTCTCTTATGCTAAAACATACTTCTTGGAAACCGTACACCAACCATGGATGATGATGATGATGATGTTGACCGGTTTGCTTGGAAGGACGGTCAACAGGATGTTGACCGGTAGTTGACCGATTTATTAAGGCAACACATAGCTCCTACTATGTCTGAAAAGAAGTAGGTTGACCTGCCTATTTAGGTGACCTTGGAAACTCAAAGTCTACAGATCTGTTTTAGCTGATTCAAGGCATAGCGCCACTCTTACTGCTAAAAACATACTTCTTGGAAACCGTACACCAACCATGGATGATGATGTGGTGATCCAGCTGCTGCTAAATCTTTAGTATATTCTTGTATATATGTATAGGTGTGTAAGCAGGCTGGACTGTGAGAGTGGTGTAGAAGAGAGAAGTTGTTGTAAGCAAGAAAAGATAGCAGAGTGTGTGCGTGTGTGAGAGTAAGAAGAAAAACAGAGGAGAGGAAGAAAGCCCAACTGTGTGTGTGTGTGTGTGTGAGCATTTTCGCCTTACTGTTTTGTAATCTCTATCTCATACATAGTGCAATTTTACGGACTTAACGTCCCGTGGTTTTTCCCTTGATTCATAAGAGTTTTCCACGTAAATATCGGTTGTTATTATTCTTTCTTTCTTTCTCTTCAATTCCTCTGTGCTTGTGACGGTAGGTCGTCCCATTTCCGGCCAACAAGTAGTATCAGAGAACAAGGTTGAAAACCTTGTTCTAATGGCGTCGACATCATCGAATAATCTGCCGTTAGCGTTGAACCGTTTAACGGGCAGGGTAACTTCATTCTCTGATAAGAAAGGGTGAAGAACGTTCTCACCAGAGAAAGGACGATAAATGCGCTAAAGAAGAAGGAAGAGAAGCCTGCAAAGTTAACAGATGACGAATGGCAAGACAAAAGAGATCTTGCAAATTGCACTATCAAACTATGCTCAGCGGGCAACCTCTCGAAGTGCTTGGCTTGACCGACCAGAAGTCTCGCGAAGTTGGAGAGCCGAGTAAGTTGAATCCTTGACAACCAGATTTCATGTAAAGAAGCAGTTCTATGGACTACGGTTGTCGGAATGAGGAAGCTTCGAGAAGCATTTGGACGAGTTTAACCGAATATTGACGCAGATGTCCGCCCTTGAAGAAGAGATCAAGGAGGAGGACAAGGCGTTGGTCCTGCTGGCTTCTCTGCCGGCCTCCTATGATCATATAGTCACAACCTTGTTGTTTGACAAGGATACTTTGAAGTTGGATGCGGTCATTGCTTCCTTACTCATGAATGAGTCAAGGAGGTCACAAGGAATCTCGACGTCTGAGGTACTTGTGACTGAATCTAGGGAAAGAAGCAGAGGCCGTGGTCAAAAACAAGGCGAGAAAGCCCGCAACAAGTCAAGATCGAGGCATCAAAACCTTGAATGTCACCACTGTGGCAAGAAGGGCCACATTAAAAAGCATTGCTTCAAATGGAAGCGAAAAAATGCGGAAAAAGAAAAAAGGTAACAGTGGACGGGCAGAGGAAAGGTCCTCCGTCTCAGTAGTAACAGCAAGCGGTCTCTTGCTGATAAGTGAAAGAGACGTGGCAAATCTGACAGATGAAGAGTCTAGGCCTAATCGATCTCTGCCACCTTACCACGTCCGGTCAGGGGTCGCTTACATCCTATACTCCTGGAGACTTTGGAGTAATAAGGATGGAGAATGAAGGAATATCTTCCGTTGTAGGCAGAGGAGATGTCGTCCTGGTCACAAATAACGGGACGAAGCTGATATTGAACGACGTGCGTCATGTCCCTGACATTCGGTTGAATGTCATCTCAGCCGGATGCCTGGATGATGAGATTATTGCAATACCTTATGTGAAGGCGAGTTGACGCTGACAAGAGGATCTCTTGTTGTATCAAGTGGAAAGAAGGCCTTTGGCCTGTATCTGATGAAGGCCTATGCAGTGGCAGGAGATGTGAATGCCACAACCAGCACAGAGACCGATGACCTGTGGCATAGAAGGCTAAGCCATATGAGTGATGAAGGGCTGTCCTGCTTGGCCAAAAAAGGCTTGATCACTGGAGCGAAGGAGGAAGGACAAAAAATGTGTCCTCATTGCTTGGCTTGAAAAGAAAAAAGAGAGTCTCATTTCATGGAGATGTCGTCAGGCTAAAGCGAGCTCCTAGAACTAGTTAACACAGCAACGTATGTGGGCCATTCGAGAAAAATCCTTTGGTGGAGCCCAATATTTTGTTTCTTTCATCGATAGATTGTTGGAAGGCGTAGGTCTATCCATTCAACACGAAGGATCGGAGTTCACGATATTTTGAAGAAGAGTTTCATGCTCTTATGGAGATGTGGATCGGGCGAGATCGGAAATGAAATTCTCAATCGTGATGTCACAAGACTCAAGGCTTCGAGATCTCCGATGATTTATGGTTTCAGATTCCAGGATTAAGGATCTAAGTTCGATATAAGTGGTATCGAGGTTGTGATATCCTTGGAGCTTGTGAATATGATTGGTTGGGTTAACTTGAATCGTCTTGTGGTGTCAATCTTGTCGTGACGTTTAAATGATTCGGTCGATAAGTTATCGTGTCAATCCCGGGTTGGGTTGGTAAACTGTTGTGCCTTGTGATTAGATTGTGCGATAGTGGGTATGAACTTGAGATAGTTAAAGTGTTAAGTCGTGTCAGTCTTAATAGTAGTTCGGTGGATGAATGCGATGCTAATATGGCTCGGATTGGTAAAAGATAACATCCGACATTCGGGTTGTGCGATTTGAAGCATGAGTTTAAATTGATCGAGGTATCAAGAAGTTGATATCTTCTTTCTTGTAGATCATTGGACCGAGGACGTCATCAAAAGGAAGATTAGGTTGATGTATCCGTTGGTCAAGTATTCAAGGTTATGTCAAAATTGCGCCGATTGTTGAGGATTCCATGCGAAGCGAGGAGATATCGAGTTTTGCATCGTGTGAAGTGCTCCGGAGCATTCGAGGTAATAAGATGGACCGATCGGGTTGTTCGTGAATTTCGGAATGGGGTTGCCTAGGAGATTGATGGTTTGTTAGTCGGACCTTGTGAATGGATAGGCGTAGTTCCCGAGCCGTTGTAAAGCTTGATGAATTATGAAATTGACTTGGGTCCATAGCGTGATATTGTGGATCTATGGAAGTTGCCCAAGCGGTATCGGTCGAGATACGGTCCTTTGTAAAGTTTAGGAAACGTCGTTTGGGTTTGTTGATTCGTCGGCGTTTCATGAAATTTTATGGGATGATCTTTCGACCACGTCTGGGTCGATGTTGAGGTTGCTTCATGTTATAATCAAGGAATTAAGTCATGGATTATGGATGGCTGATAATTTGCGTGTTCCAGTGAGAAAGGAATGCGAATTTGATTGAGAAAATGCCTTCCTAAGCTTGTGGCTTTGTAATTGCATGATTTTGAGGACTTAGGATTTTAAGCATGATTGGGCCGGGAGGTCGATTTATGTCGTGGAAATGTACTGTCATCTCGAATCTAACGGATGGGGCGATCGACGCCGTAACATTTGGGTTGACCCCTAATGGGTCGATAAGTTCTTGTGGAATGTTATACCTTTGAGATAAGTGGGGGAGGAGTTCGGGATTAGTGTTACCCCACGTGTATGTCGGAAATTGGCCATGAGGTTTCTTTTGAAAACTCAAGAGTATTGTCTTCGGAGATAGGAAGATGATCATATGGCCTTGCTTGTGGTCGAGTTTGTTTATAATTTGAGAAATGAACATCGGTGTTTCCCTTGGGTCGAGAGGCATCGATGTTGGAAATTGATGCTACGAATCTTGGACATGTATGTCTTAGGAGTTCATAGGTAATGTGAAAGCTAAATCGCGAGTAAATCGAAAATTTGGGTTTGGAATGTCGTGATCTTCTTTGGAAGTTAGAATCGTGTTCTTGTTCGGTCGAGTTGGCTTGTTGATATGCCAACGGGATCTTGAGGTTATTAGGTAACCTAAATTTTGAGAATTTTGGGTAAGGATTGAAATCCTGTCAACTCCTTGGGTAATCGTCATGATTAGAATTTTGATTGTGGCGTAATTTAATGGTTTGAGGAATAATCGAGTGCGCGGGGGTAAGCGTTGTGGGCCCGTGGCCTAGAGATTTCTAAATAAGGTTGAGGTCTCGATGACCGATTTCTTTCGAGGCTTGGAATGAATTGAAGGAAAAGTCCATTGGCCCGTTCGAAGTGTCGGTTTGGGTTGGGAGATATCTGGCATGATTGTAGGTCACTTTTGAAATTTGGAGGATCGCTATGAGGTCTTCCTTGTATCGATGGATGAGAGAATCGATAAGTGACCGGATTGGGCCGTTTTGAAAGGCTAAGGATTTGTTTTTGACGAGAATTAGGACGATTCCAATGCTTGAGGTTCTAAAATAGGCGTTGTCCAGAAATGATTTCGGTCTTTGAGGAGTTCACCTCGTATTTGGGAGTTTGAGGCTTTTAAATTTCGGGACGAAATTTTATAAGTGGGGAGAGTTGTGAGGTTCCGAATTTGTGAACCCGACAATTATGAGGTGATTAGTATGTTAATGATCAATACTAATCTTATGGGATGATTAAGGTTTGGTATCGGAAGAAAAATCGAAAATTATTGAATCCGGTGCTGAGCCACCCGGCGAGGCTTGGAGAGTGTGTGTAATCTGTGAGAATGGTAGGAATCAAGTGATTCCGATTTGCTTCTGGTCCCATCTGTTCCTTGATTGTGGAGAGTGTGTATCCCTCTCGTTTCGGTTCTTATACGTGTCTTGGAGGGTGTTTATGATTACATTTGGCCGAGCTGTTTGGCTCCCTCTTCTTGATTTGATGTTTTCCTTCGGATGAGAACACTTAGCCGACCGGATAGATAGAGCAAGGAGAGGCTTGCTTGATGTGATTGGGCCGGGGGCGAGTGATCAAAAGATTTGGACGTAGAGTTGGATCGAGTTGTGGTGACCACTCGGGGATGGCGTGGCTCATTATTGTTGTTTTATGGTTTTATTATGCTTCCGCAGATGTATGATGATTTAGTTATGCTTCCGCGTCTGTGTATTTATATATTTTGATTTCGGTTTCATTAGATGGCATCTCTCTAGATCCAGTATAGTAGATAGGAGTACTGTATTGGAGCCATGGATGATATGGCAGATGCGTGATCCTGTGTGGCGTGTTGTAGGCTTTGAGTTAAGCCTCTGGATTAGATGTGTGCTTGTTGCAGGATAATATTTAACAGGTTGTATTTTCGATTTTCGTCCAATTGCAGAGGAAACTTTGCCGGATTTTCTGTAGAATCCATAGTTTAATTATGGGCTTTAGGGTATGCGTTGCCATTGACGGAGGTTATTCGATAGAGAATAATCCGTTCCGTCACAATGTGCCCTTGAAATCAGAGGGCAAGGGTTCCAAAACCTTAATGACAAGTTGTGGGCTAGTGCTTAATAGAACTGTTAAGGTGAATCCAGATTGTTTTGTCTTCCTATTAATTTAATAGTCAAGATTCTGTTAAGGTGAATTCAGATTTTTTGTCTTCCTATTAATTTAATAGTCAATATTAAAAATTGAGCCCAGATTTTAAGCAACGCAAGTACATTTAGATGCAAAAAGGTTCAGGCATTTGACAAAAAAAATGGATTTTTTTTAGCAACATTTGACTCTTCTTTTACAAGACATAGACAGAAGTAAACTTACGTATTAATTCTGCTTACAAGGAAGAAATCAAAACAAAGTAATATATTAGCACGCCAACCAATCACAGCTACCAGCAGAGTTCTGCCCCTATACGCTTAACGTCTATGTAAAGATGGTCAGTGGTTAGGATTTTATGCGATCATCAATCAGCCTTGTGTCCTCTCACAAACATTCTTATTTGATGTGCTTTATCTGACATCCATTGAAACACTAACAGCAGTCAAAGTGTTTGCATACAGGACAACGAGAAAAAATCGAAGTGATTAGGAGTTCATTCCCCATCATTGACTAAAAGATTGAACCTCAATACAATATCATCCCAACAAAAGTGTTATATTTCCCTCTTATGGCAATCTTTAACATATTTACCCACTTCAAGAAGTCGAGGTAATACGAGATTTCTTGCACCAAATCTGAATAGTTCTTACAACTCAATAAAAAATCAAGGAACCATGTTTCTCACTGTGTCCGTAAAAGAAAAATTTTGGATTGTCAATAGTTGTGTACCAGAAAAGCAGGCACTTCTAGAGGCACCTAGGGTAATATTTAGTGACATTAGAAGGGCCAGTCTTGCAAAGAATTTGTATCTTCATTATAAACATTCATAAAGATGGAATAAATGATGGCTGAGGCCAATAATAAACGCATATTCAGTTTCTTCTTTGTTTCTTTTCTGGATCCCTTTTTTTCTTTATTTTTCCTTTCTCCCTTGTCATTTCATGCAGCCTATAAAATGAAAATTATCCAGAAATGATGCAGGAAGAAGGTGTCGATAAATGAATTATACCACCATTACCTGCCTGGGATCTTGAAAGTGGCTCCATTACTAGATGTACCAACAGCAACGTGTCCCATCTATGCACCATAAATATAGTAAGTTAGGTGTCTCAAGCAAATCAAATGGAACATAGCCCAGGATAACCTTACCTTATCAACAACAGCCATAGCAATAGTATCATGATTGTGGATGTTAATATCAGATGATTTCAGTGTAGTAGTTTCCACCATATTTGTTTTGGAATGAGTTGGACCCCCAAAATCATAGTCGCCTGTTGGATGATAAGGACCACAACCTTTTGAAGGTAAAACATCCTTCCGAAAGTTAGGTTGGCAGCGATTCTCCTTCCATTTACTCCATTTCTCCAATGACTCTGCAGAACTAAGGTTTGAAGGTCCTGGAAGACCCATTGAAATGGCAAAAGCAGAGGCTTTTTCACCAACAAGCAGAGTATGTCGGGTATGTTGCATCACTAGCCTTGCAGCTCTAATTCCATATTTCACATATCTCATTGCAGCAACAGCTCCAACCTCCATTGTTGCCTATGTATATCCTTAGCAACACATCACATGTTAGTCCAAACGGACAAGGCAATGTACAAAATTATGGAAATATGAAAAAAAGGGAGAAAGAAAAGAAAAAGAAACACACATGCATATGCACACGTATACACACAGACAGAGAGAAGCAAGAGAGCTTTGCTTACCCCATTCATAATTAATGCATCAAGTGTAGTTTCTCCATTCTCGTCTGGACTACCACCAGGACCAACTGTTCAAACAGAAATTCAATACCAATTGGGCTTATCATCATGACAAAGAGAATTTCCATACATCATATCATTCATCAAAAATATAACCACCCATAATTCAGAAGTGCAAATTCAGATCATTAATTGATACTAACTGCCACGAATTCTGTAGTGGTAGCCAAATAAGAGGACTGACCCATAGCTGCTCATGGAATCCTAGTGTCAAGAAACTTGGGAGAGTTGATGCTGAAGTTGAAGGGAAGCAAATCAAAACCTAATGACGTAGTTGCAGCATTACCAGGTCCCATAAATATTAAAGGTCAAACTACTCTTATTTTGTGCAGGTAATGCAGAGCTAAATTTTGATTCCTCTGCTGCAGAAGACAATATATTTGGCACGTATGAGGATGCAGGCATTCAGACAGAAGAATTGAGGAATTGTTATAACAGTCAGAAAATGCAAGGCTCAAATCCCAAGTTGCATAGCTTTGCTACATTCCTTTGAAAAAGTGATACTAGTACTGCGGCTCCCTTTGCACTTCATTTTATGACAATTTATCTTCTGAAGTCTGTTAATCCTTGTTATACTGCTTTTAATTAATCTGATCAATGTTTATCCTGAATGAACCTGTCCCACTTTAATTGATTGTATTGATTTTGTGTTAGCCATTTCTCCAATGCTCTAAATGATATTAACTGAAAAGGTTTATTGTGCCGCAGGAAATGGGATTTGAATTCAACACCAAGAATAATGAAACAATTTAGGGGTAGAATAGACAAATGGGACCTTGAATCCCTCTTGGGCACCTTGAAACTAAAGCAACATTTAATGGTTCAGAAGGGCAGCCAGAGATGAGAAATGGGAAGACATAGGCATAATGAGAGAGTTCTTGGGTTAGGGTGGGAGTAAAATAGGGCATTGAATACGTAGGGAAAGGTGCATAGGAAGAAAAGCGATCTGCACCATTCATTTTGATGTCCAAGGTTAGAAGTAGGAGTCCACATTTTAAGAAGGTTCCATGAAAACAGAGGCTCTACATCAATCCTCCCCTATACAATCAAGTAAAGGTTCCAAATAGAAGTTTGAAAGACCGAGTTACATCCTATCCACTCTTTGTTCTGGGATAATATCTTGAAAATAAACTTTCTGGTGATGGATGAAAATATTGACTAATATATATCATCCATTATTTTTGTTTTGCTTCACTCTAAATGTTTAAATTCACATGTTTGAACTGTACCTCTATCTTTTAAAAACATGAACCATATGTTTGATGGATGAATAAAATATGCAAAGATCTAAAGTTTTTGAAAATTTTTAATGACTTTGTAGGATATCAAAACTAATGTAGATAAATTTACTAAAACTCTTCAAATAAACATAGATAATTAAAGGCTCACCTGAAGAAAAATCAATGGGAACCCAGCCATGACCCATATCATTAGGGATAGTTAACTTTTAGTATAACTTACTTCAATGAGATCAAAAGAAAAAAAAAAAATGTATCTACTATATTCAATACTGATATATATCACCTAATATGATAGATATCAATATGGCCAATATTATTACTACTATTTTTATCCATATTTCCATTGATTCTTCAATTGATACAGTATTATTTATTTTATTATACATTTTAAGAACCCTCTTCAATTAAGGAGCTCAAATGGCTAAGAGAAAGAAGAATGCTATAAACCACATACGCTTGTCATCCATAATCCGAACAACTAAAACAATTCATCATAAATACCAACATGATCAAATTAAACACAACACAACCAACCAAATTAAGAAAACATTGATTAACATGCACTGGGACATTCATAATTTCCTTCTCAATTGCAGTAAGAAAAATGAGCAGAGAAGGACCAACTCTTCTGCTTCGTACACCAGAAGTTTACTTGCCTCCATATTTCTTGCACATCTAGTATTATAGTCTTTAACTATTGGTTAATTATTTCACAATTGAGTGAATCTGGGACAAAGATTACAACGAATATAAATTATTGTTTCATTGCTTTTAAGGATCATCTCCTGAAATCCTATATACACTAAAAATGGTGGGGGGTGGGGGAGACAATGCACAGAGGATCAAATGTACGTAAACTTACTCTAGATTTGGAAAGAGGTGGTTTAATTGGTTTGAACCCATGGCCTCTAATCACAATGGGGCAATTTTACTGTAGCGTCGAGGCTCATCCTTAACATTACCATAGGAATTTTAGGATATATCGATGCAGGTGATTTGGGTGGCAAACAGAAAGTGTTTTTCTTTGTGGTTATACTCTGGATCAAGAGAGTGCTTGAGGATATATTGGGTGCCAATGATTCAACCCGATCTTGGGTCTAAACTAATTTTCGTGAATAAGTTTTAGCATAATATTCTTATACATATTAGGCTCCACACTCTTTATAGTTTGCTTCGGAACTTCATCTTTGATGTGTCTCATAAGATCATTTATAACTAACATGTAAAATAATCAAAATAGACTCTTGATGTACGCCAATCATAATACGAAACCTTAGCATTTTCTTTTATAATTCAAACATTAGTCATTGCCCCATCATACATATCCTTAGCAACATCAATGTTTCTTTTACAAGGCCTTTCTTTTTGAATGCCCATCATATGAAATGATAGCCATGTTTAAATCTTTTCTCTAATTTTTTATGAATCCTCTTAAAAGATGTATAACTCCAACTGTGAATGCCCTAGAATAAAGCCAAATTAACTATAAGATGCAATAATTTTTTGTCTTCGTTGGTGTTCAATTATTTTAAGCTCCATGGTATGGCTCATTAATTTAATACCCCCAATGACTAATAATCTAAATATCTCTTTGAATTTTATAAATCACCACTAAATTGCTAATCCTCTACTCATCTGACATTCCTTTAAATTCAATATGCTTGCATTTTAAAAATTTCATTCTATTTTCATGGTAAATGTGAGCTTGTTCTTCTTCATGCTTCAAGCCCAAAGAACAATTACATGAGAGATGTAATTTAGTATGAAACTATTATTGGACCCAATCGTGTAAAATTGAATGAATCGAGGCCTACTAAATGAAAAACAATTTGCTCGAGTAAAACAGAGATAACATATTGCAATAAAACGTAAAACAATTTCAGATTATTCCATTTCTAACCTGACCTGTGCCATCACATTTGAGTTCCTCACAAACAGAACAACCCTCCACGACCGCATCAACGGCGGACAATCCACCATCAACAACCCTCCAGGCAGCCCGAACGGCATCCAAAAAAGGCCATGTACTCACCACCATAGGATACTTTTCCATAATCTCAACACCATGGCACAAACCCTAATAGACAGAGAAACAAACAAACATGTATACAAAAGTAAAAACCCCATTCAATCCCTCATATCGGATACATAAGAAGCATGGTTTGAAGCAGAGGATGCTACGACCAACCAAGAAAACATGCAAATCCCAAGATTACACCGACATCAACATGAAGATCACCCCAAACTCCATATTGATGGAAGTAACAACTTCCCAGAGATTAGACTAATATAAAAGGTCTGTCGAAGCCGGAAAACAGTAGAATATATAGAGAGAGATGTACCATAGATACTTCTATGATGAGAAAGAGGTGTAATAAGGAGGAGCGCGGAAGCCATCGGAGTTCGTCGATTATCCTCTCCATATGGAAACTGACTTCCTAACAGCATCTACCATTCCTTTTAAGTCAAACTTCAGTTTCCAACCCCGCCGGCCGGAAACTACCGAGAGTCGCTTGTTCAATTCTTTCCCGCATTTTCGTCAATATATTTTTCCCTTTTCTCATGCACGTTAGCATGGAAATAAACAGAGAAATTTTCTTAATTATAATAATGGCATACCCGAAAATAATATGTAATTTTTTTATTATGATTTTGAATAAATTTTTAATATAAATAATTAAATTATTAATTTTTTAAGAGTTTATTAGCATTTAAATTGTTAAATTATTTACCTGTTCAAGTAAATTTTCATTATGCTGAAAAAGTTTTATGTGATTAAAAATTTTAAAAATTATATTATATAATATTTTTTCTATGCATTATATTTTATTATTTTAATATTATTTTTTAATTAAATAGTATCTTATAACTTTCTTTTCTTATTAAAGTATCTAGGATCATGTTTAAATTCAATTTGATGGTACATCTTAATTGATGAATAATTTTTAACTTAAAATATTATTTTATATTTTTTTTATTTTATATTTTTACTATATTTATTTTTTATTTTAAAATATATTTAAAATGTTCTTATTATTATGTCAATATTATTCTTTGTTTACTTTAAGATAAAAAAAAGTGGATATATAAAAACACGAAATGGTACAATAAAAATGATTTAAAATTTCTTATACTCTTGGGATAATATTATAATAAATTATGTAAAAATAGAAAAAATAAATAAATTTATATAGTCGACTCAATTTAATGTAATATATAATTTTGTTGTATCTATGAGAACCCATGATGTCAAACCAAATGAAGCACTGAAGAACAAATGTAAATTAGTTATTATTGAGAAAAAATAAAAAGAAGTGGACCTAAAAAAATTTTAAATGATGTGAAAAAGCCATTTAAATTTCTTCATACTCTCAAAAAAATATTAAAAATGGAATTGATAAAACCAATCCACACTCAGTGTGTTGGGTATTTTCAAAATAAAAGAAATGAATATGCATGATTCTTCAAATAATTGTAATCATTTTAATAAATATGATTATGGAAATATAAATTATTCGAATAGATGTGTTTTTTTAAAAGTATTAAAAATAGTATTAATTATTCAGAATAGATATATTATTTTATTTTATTGTTTATAAAAAGTCATATTGGAAGTTAATTTTTAAAAAGAATATAAAATACAATCAAAGATGTGAGAAATAGAAATTGTCAAATATCTTATCATTCATGTTAAATATTTATTATAGTAAATAATTAATATGCTATTCTTGTTATTGTTTAAAGTTTTAGATTTAATTTTGCTAATATAAAATATAATTCAAAAGGTTTTATTATATCATCAAAATATTTTGTATAAACCCTTTTATACTTTAAGAGGAAAAAACCATATTAAGAAAAATAATATTATAATATGTTTTAAAATTTTATCTTTAAAATATTTTTTATAAAATTTATTAGATGATTGTCAAATGCCTTATTTTTTCTCCAATATAATGTGACATATAACTTTGTTATTATTGTTAGAAATATATGTTGGGAATCACTCATGTGAAGAAATTCTTGTGATCGAAAAATTTGGACGGAGCACGAATGTGCTGTTTCCTTCAGGAAAGAAATTTCGGTCAACATAGTTGACCGGATGGACGGTCAATGGAGTTGACCAGATTGACGGTCAACATTTTCGGCAAACAATGTTGACCGGTTTGGCGGTTAAGTAAACCGGATTCACTGAGAGATTCCAGAATGGCAAATTTCAGACGGTCAATATGGGTGTTGACCGGTCTCGTGAAGAACGCGGATGGCCAACGGTTGGCGCGCCAAAGAAATCGATAACGCTTGTTTCAGATTTTACGGAATCGTGATCTCAAACGGTTTTGCATGAGCCGTTTTTGACAAAGAATGTTCATATTGTTGGAAAGGATTGATCCTGTCCTTTTCTAGAAGGAAGATTGCCTTAGATCTCTCGGTATGTGATTTTAAAAGCAAATATTGTAACTTATTGTATATATGTATGCGAGTGGTGTGTGAGATAATTTGGCAGAGCGTCTGAGTGCTAGAGAGAGCGAGAGAAAAAACGATGAAGGGAGGAGAAACTATAAGCAACCGTGTGTGTGTTGTCGTTACTCTGTTCTTCAATTTCTCTTTATTCTCTACTGTGTAATGGGGAAACTTATTCCCAAATCTCTAACATAGTGAAATATGTTCAGTGGACAGATTGTTCCAGTAATTTTTCTTTAATTGATAAGAGTTTTCCACGTAAAACTCTTATGTTTATTGTTCTTTTTCGTTCATATTTCTTACTGTATTATTTGAGTGAGAAAGTCTGTAGCCCTCTTTTCCAACAATATATTCAACATGATGTGGTACATGAATTATTGAATTAATTAAATTAATACAATCGATTAATTTATATATAATAAAGAAAATTTTTTTAAAAAATACGCTCATTTAAAACATATCCATTGATATAAAAGATATATTATTTTTTAATAAATTCGCCATTTCAAGACATATTCATTAGAAGAAAGGATATTTTTTCTCAATAATTATATTCATTTAAGACGTGTCATTCTGACAAAAGGAAGGCGTATCTAAAAAATATGCATATTTAAAACATATCTTTTGATGAAAAAGATATATTATTTTTCAATGAATGTGTCTTTTCGAGACATATTTATTAAGAGAAATGATATCTCTTCTTAATGATTATATCTATTTAAGACGTGTCTTTTATGCAAAAGGATGGTGTATTTAAAAAATACACTCATTCAAAATATATCTTTTGATGAAAAGGATATATTATCTTTCAATACATGCGTCCTTTTGAAACATACGTATTGAGAAAAAGTGACATCTCTTCTCAATTGTTATATTTATTCAAGACGTGTCCTTTGGGCAAAAGAATAGATATTTGATAATTTAGGAATGGTCTTCTCCCTCCATAAAAGGATATCTTTGACCATTAGAATTGGAATGTACAAGATATGTATAAACACTCTACAAATTATAAGAAGAAGAGAGAAATTATTTTCAAAATTTTCGAGACAAGAATATATTACGGTATTGTATAAATATTTAATGACAATGAATTCAAGTACACAAATTTATTTTTATATATAGTTAATTAATAAAAAATTATAATAATAAAAATTATGTGAATTAAAATTTTATTTTATTAAAGCTTCTTACAATTATATCTATAAAAAAAGTTCCCTCATGTCAAGTGGACTATTTAATAAAAGTGCTATACTTCTCTAAGTGGCATTAAGGTTCCAAGTGAGAAAAATTTTGATAATCACACAGCATTGTCAGCGAGACATGTACGACCTCTCATTGGTCTACGTGGAGATTTTTCTTATTTGTATTGAATTTGTTTTTGTAAGTCTTTAATTTTCTAAAGTAGAATAACCATGAGAATAGTTGATAAAGAAAACATGCAGCCCATATCGATGACTCCCCTCAAACTCAGAACCTTGTAGATCGATTGCATCTGAGGTGATTTCTTAGGTTCGATCTTTAGTTTTTAAAATTCATAACACATACGATCCTAATATTATTTATTTACTTTCAATCTACCATTTTATTGGACAAAAATAACAAAAAAACATTATTCATCGTTTAAATATTCCCAAACTTCTATATATATATATATATGTTGGGTCCAATACCAATGAGGCCCAAAGGAAACGCAAAGCACAGTCCAGAAAGTAGTGGTCCAAGTGGCCAACTCAACCCAATATTTAAAAACGGCCTACGTGGTAGTCCAGTACCCACAATCAATTGCCGCCACCTGCAACTCATTAATGCGACTACAGGCGGCAGGCACAACGCAAAGAAGACAAGCAAATGAGGTAAAGGTCAACACTGCTAGTCGCGATTCACACCGCTGCCTATAATTCTCTAATCAATCCCAGCGCGAGAGGTAGACAAAGCGTGGCCTGTGATGCACAATGGTCTCCCTATCACTACAAGGCGACAACTGACACGCCGATGACTACCACAGGGTAACAGCCGACGAATCCCTGTGTGAAGGATTCTCGCGCCCAAAACTCCAAGTCAAGGAGTCTATAAATTTTCTCTCCCTTCATAGGAGAAGAGAATCGATTCCCGATTCTTGAAAATGCAGCTCAGCATTAGGTACTGAGACAAGCACTCCTGGAGTCGCAGCTCTTGAACGTGCATTCAAACCAAACTCTAGTGCCTTCTTCAGGCTACGAGAGTGAGCCACTCTCTGCGGTGCATATATGGAGTCAGGCCTCCCACTAACGCTCATAAAATCTCTCATTCTTGTATCCATATACTCCAACCGTATACATAGCATATTTCCACGTACTTCTAAGCGTGCGCCCCTTTTTGTTCATTGCGAAAAATTGCTGACTTGAGCGTTGGAATATTTTGGTGGAAGAAATCCCGCTGAATCTCTGATCTCCCGTTTGTGGTTTGTGTTGTGCAAGTTCTAGGTTCACTAACATAAATTGGACTTGCTCGAGACTCGATCCAGATCAGGAATCTAAGGCTCCTTAATCCGTACGATAACCCAGGATGTAACATTGGAGCCATCTGTGGGAACGCGACAAAAAGTCTAGCATTTCCCTTCAACACTTACTTCTTTACAACAAGATGGTCAATACCCGGGTGCAAGCCATCGCTCCGATAAGAGGTGCAGCCGCTCACGGCGATGACCCCTTAGTGGGTAGCCGTGCTGATATCCGTTTGTAGCCTGACGTTCACAAGCTAGCAGGCAAAATGGGCGACATGAGGCTGATGTTCCAGACTCCCTGCACCGAGACGGGCACGCAGTGGATGGGGGCTGCTCCCCCAACACCTCAGGCGTCATCCTCCAAGAGGGGAAGGCGTCTCACCAGAACCCCCAGGGGTAGATCAGATCGGCTTGACGATGCCTAGGCCAAAACGGCCTCCAGCAGCAGAACCCAGTCCGTAGTTAGAAGCCACCCTAGCCAAGATGAGTGGGAGGAGAGCCCAGAGCGGCGCAATCCCCGTAACTCTCATAACGAGGGGAGGTAGACGGTCACGAACTCATACAATGTGCGACCGCCTAGCGCGAAAAGTGACCACAACCGACAAGTTCAGCACCACCAATAGGGTCACCTAGAGCTCCGCGATGTCATCAATGTGTGGAGAAGTGAGTCTAACCCACCGATAGAGGAAAAGGTGAAGGTGCTATGGGACTTCTTATACAAGAAGAGGCTAGTGCGGTCTTCCACTGTCCTACGAAGATTGCCCTTCGCCATGGATCTTTGGACCCAGTCACTCCCCTGCAAGTTCATAATGCCAACACTGGACGGGTACGATGGGAGTAAGGATCCGATGGACCATTTCAACTACTTCCGCACTCACCTTCCGTCCATGGAGCCAGTGAGGTAATGTGTGTCTGTGCTTCCCCATCACCTTCAAGGGGGACGCATTGCATTGGTTACATGGCCTCCCGTCAAACTCCATTTGCTCCTTCAATGAGCACGCAGATTGCTTCTTGAACAAGTTCGCCTCCAGTCGAAAAGAAGAGAAACAGCCTTGGCACCTGGTCCGCCTCCACCAGAGGACGAACAAAAGCTTGAAACGATTCCTCAACCACTTCATAACTGAGGTGCGTCAGATCCCCCAGCTCCCTGATGAACTGAAACTCAACACCTTTGTTGCTACCTTGGCAGTAGGGGACTTCTTCAAGTACCTGTCGCATCAATGCCCTCAGTCCTTCCGGAAAGTAGAGGCCATCGCCCGAGCCTATATCTCGACGGAGGAGGCTAATGAGGCGAAACTTCCTGAATGTGTGGACCACCCTCCAGAAGGGCCTAAGCTAGCCATCGGAAAAAAGAGGAACGGCGACGGTGGTCGCTTCCAAGAGCGCTGCAAGCAGCCGTGGCTTTCACCGAGATCAAGGAGGAAGTATGAGACAACGTCCCTGATTCCCTTAAATGATACCCGCGCAAACATCCTAATACAAATTTAGGATGAAAAGTTCTTCAAGTTGTCGAAAGCGCCGAAGGGCCCGAGCAGCGGTGACTAGACGAAGTATTGCCAACACCACCACTGCCTGGGACATTCCACAGAGAATTGTTGGACCCTGCAGTAGTAGATAGAAGACCTGATTCGTCGCGGACACCTTAGACAGTTTGTGAAGTGCTTGGAGCAGGCCCTTGCAACCTCAAAAGGCGAGGTAAGTAAGCCTCCGAAGAATTGAACTACCGCTAGCGTGATACATGATCTCAATTGCGCCAACCAAGAGTAGCGTACAAGCACAAATTGGCCAGACTTCCAACAGCAAGAGAGCGAGGATAGGGGATAGGAGTGCTGTCATTAACTTTAGCATGGACGATATGACTCATGTAACCTTTCCCCATTCTGATCCCCTTTTATATCTACCCACATTTCAGATGGTACGATTGATTACCAATTAAAACGAGTCTTTATTGATAATAGAAACTCTCAGAATTTGCTATATCTTGTTGCCTTCTTTAAGCTTGGATTGAGAAAAAGCCAGATGAAAGCGGCCGATGGTCCTTTATATGGTCTAGATAACGAACCTGTACCTGTGCAGGGGGTCGTCCAGCTGGAGATTACGATGGGAACCTATCTGCGTATTGTAACGTGAGAGCTAATGTTCCTTATTGTCGATTTACCATCCGTTTACAATGCCATCCTGGGTAGATTATTCCTCACGGCCTTCGGGGCTGTTACATCGATCCCTTATTTAAAGATGAAGTTTTCAACCTCGTATGACGTAGGAGAGGTGCTTGGTGATCAGGTGATGGGATGGACGTGCTACCTGTTCCAAATCGCTCTAGCGACGCTAAACCGCATGGACGGAGACTTGGACCTCCATGATGAAACCACGCTACAGCAAACTCAGTTAGGAGAAGCAACCGAAATGATTTTTTTACACCTTGCTGAGCTAGAGAAGTGTATACATATCGGTAGCTCTCTCATTGCAGCCAACCGCTATCGGCTGATTAGCTTTCTTCGGAAGAACTCTGACGTGTTCACGTGGCTCCCTACCGACATGCCCGAGATATTGATCGAAATAATAGTCCACAAGTTGGGCATCAATCTTGGCCATAAACCTGTTAGATAAAAGTATAGGAACCACTCCGCCGAGATACTTATAGCCACAAGGAAGAACGTAAAGAGACAGCTCGACGTTAGATTCATTAGAGAGGTCCAGTACCTGAACTAGCTATTCAACATTGTGCTCGTGAAGAAAAGTAATAGCAAGTGGCAGATATATGTGGACTTCACCGACGTAAATAAGGGTTGTCTTAAGGACAGCTTCCCGCTCCCTTGGATCGATCAACTGGTAGATTCTATGTCCAAATACGAGCTTCTGAGTTTCGTGGACACTTACTCAGGCTATAACCAGATTAGGATGGATCTGGACGATGAGGAATGCACCTCCTTCATGACTAACTAGGGAATGTACTGCTATAAGATAATACCTTTCAGCCTCAAAAACGTTAGGGCAACCTACCAGTGCCTCGTGAACAAGATGTTCGAGACCTAGATCGGAATGAACGTTGAGGTATATGTCGACTACATACTCGTGAAAAGTCGTCTAGCCGACAACCATGTTTGTGATTTAGGGGAGACCTTCCAGGTACTCCGAACTCACAGGATGAAGCTCAACCCGGCCAAATGTGCATTCGAGGTGACCTCCAAAAAGTTATTGGGCTTTATTGTGTCCTAGCACAGTATAGAAGTCAATCCGAAGAAGATCAGAGCTATCCTTAACATGAACCCTCCGCAAACCGTGAAGGAAGTACAGAAGCTCGCAGGACGGCTGGCGGCCCTCTCGCAGTTCCTAGTTAAGTTCGCGGAGAAGTACTTGCCTTCTTCAAGGCGCTTAGAGGGACAAAATCGTCCGAATTTCAGTGGACAAATGAGTGCGAGGAAGCTTTCAAAGAGCTAAAGGTGTACCTCGTTAGTTTGCCTCTCCTAAGTTCACCATTTGTGGCGAGGACCTTGTACCTCTACCTTGCCATGTTGGACATGGTGCTTAGCTCAGTACTTGTCAGACAGCACGAGGTCGCATAGCGACCCGTGTAGTACGTGAGTAGGGTATTGACGGACGTAGAGACTCACTACCCACATGCAGAGAGGATTGCACTAACATTAATTTATTTGGTACGGAAGTTGATGCCCTACTTTCAAGCACACTGGATCATCGTTCTAATGAATCAACCATTGAAGTCGATCCTACAGAAATCAGAAACCTCCAGGTCGCTGGTCAAGTGGGCCATAGAATTGGGAGAGTTCGACGTGGAGTTTCGATCACGACCAACTCTTAAGGACCAAGCTATGGCGGACTTCATCGTTGAAACAATGATCCCAACTCTAGATGACCCACATAACCCGAAGAGCTTGGACGCGCCGGGCATTCCATCATGGACCCTGAATGTGGATGGATCAAGCACCTAAACAAGCAGCGGAGCTCGAGTCGTGCTCAAAACTCCAGACGGTACAAAAATCAAGTACTTTGTTGCGCTGACCTTCCCTGCAACTAATAACGTGGCAAAATATGAAACCCTTCTTACAGAATTTCATCTAGCAAAGGAATGTTCCACCAAGTTAGTGGTCGTGCGCAGCGATTCGGAGCATGTGGTCAGTCAAATCAAAGGAGTTTTCGAGGCATCAAACCCTCAGCTCACAAAGTGCCTGGCAAGAGCAAAAGCCCAGATCTAGGTATTCGAACGTTTCAAAATTGAACACGTACCCAATGCCAAAAACTGGAAAGCTGACCAGTTGGCTAGGGACGCAGCTATAGGATCTCCGGAGCAGTACGCCAGGATCTTGCGAGAAATCCTGGCCGCACTCAGTGTGGACGATTCATACCATGAAGTACTGCAGATTGACGAAGGTGACAATTGGATGACCCTATATTACAGGAATCTGGTGGATGGCACGCTACCTACGACCTACGAACGCAGACGAGGCCAAGCGAATTAAGAAGACAGCAAGTTGATATGTGATCCTCGATGGTAGGCTATATAGGCGAGGGTATTCCACTCCCTACCTAAAATGCCTAACCTCTAAGGAGGCTGGGTACGCACTGAGCAAAATCCACATCGATATATGCGACTCGTATATCGGAGGAAAGAATCTTGTGTTCAAAATCATGCGACAAAGCCTTTTTTGGCCCACAATACCCTGGAATCTGCAAAGAAATGTGAAAGCTGTCAGGTTCATGAATCCATGGCGCACCTACCTCACATGGAGCTACATAGTCGTCAGTCCCTGTGGCCGTTTGCGCAATGGGGGCACGACATCCTTGGACCTATGCCTTTAGCCTCTGGACAGAGAAAATTCCTTATAGTCGATATTGACTACTTCACCAAATGGGCAGAAGCTGTCCCCTTGGCACGGATCATGGAGCAGAACTCAACGGAGTTCCTTTGCCAGGACATAATTTGCCATTTTGAGATTTCTGAAGTCATAGTAACCAACAATGGAATATAGTTCACCTGCAAATGGTTCACTAAGTACTGTGCAAGTCTGCGTATCAGGTTGGTTCATACGTCTGTAGCATACCCTCAGGGAAACAGACAAGTCAAAATCACCCACCACACACTGTTACATAGATTGAAGACCAAGTTGGAGGACGTAGGGGGCTCATGGGTGGATGAGTTGCCTTTCGTGCTCTTGTCATATCGAACAATCCCGTAAGAACTAATGAGAGAGACACCCTTCAACCTCTGCTACGGAGTTGAAGTGGTTGTTCGCATTGAAGTGGGACTTCCCTATCTACGGGTCGAATGCTTTGATCGGGCCACCAACCCCCAAAGACTTAGGGAGTGCCTTGACTTTCTCTCGAAAGTTTGCGACATGGCCCGCCTGAGGACTGCATCCTACCAGCAGCGTATCGCATGGTATTATAACAAGTGGGTGAATGCACACCCACTCGAGGTTGGAGACCTCGTCCTTCGGAGTGTAAATGCCACGGGAAAAGCCACTAGCAGGAACAAGCTCTCCCCTGGCTGGGAGGGTCCGTTCATCGTCTCAACAATCCTCCAGAGTGGGGCGTACAAGCTACACACCAGGATGGCAAGTTGGTCCCAAGGACCTCGAACGCCGCTAACCTTAGAAAATCTTATCAGTAGGACAAAATTGGCCCAGGTAAGGTATACACGTACACCTTGAGGAATGTCTATACATGTATTGTGTGTTTCCATTTAATAAAATTGATCATTTTTGTTATTTTATGTGTCCATTCATATGAGTGTTTGCACGTACAACATTCTAAAAAGTGAAACGACCTAGACTGCCCCTAAATTGGGGGGATTCTCATCCGTCCGTAAATAAAAGCCTTGGCTCCGTGCCAAGTGGCCTGAGAGCGGCCACCCCAGAATCTTGACTTCGCGTCGAAAGGCCCTGAACGGTCCCTCAATCCTTGGCTCTGTGCCAAGTGGCCAGAAAATGACCAACCCAGAATCTCGACTCCGCGTCGAAAAGCCTTGAGTGACTCATCAATCCTTGGCTCTGTGCCAAGCGGCCTGAAAGCGGCCACCCTATAATTTTGACTCTGCGTCGAAAGGCCCTAAGCGGCCCTTCTAACCATGGTTTCATACCAGGTGATCCGTGTGGTCAAAACATCAGACGTGGGGGCTTTTGAAATTCCTAATGTACGACCACTAAAACCTTAGGGGGCAAGAATTGCAGGTGTGCGGCGACCTTCTTTTGAAGAAGAGAGCACCCTCAGTCTAAGATGATCATGGGCTAGGATCGTGCATACGAGAGCAACGACGCCTTGAGCGAGGGTTAAGCACCTAAAACAGGTATCGTGTGTGAAAAGGCCTAAACTCGGAGTCCGGCTGCTGTGGCCTAAAAACCTAGCTGGCCCTTGGTGTGGCTCCACGGGACTTGCGACGGCGTCTATTTTACTAGACCGAGCTTTTCATCAAACGCGCAAGATGCGACGACGTCCTCTGACAAATGACGGGTACAGAGCAAGAAAGCGCCGGATTGGGGCCTTGGCGACAATAATTTTGCAAGCTTAGCCATTAAAACACGAGTTATGATCTCAAAAAATACATCATACACTCAAAGGCATTGAATGCAAGAAAGGATACTGCTTTTCATTCAAGACACATATACAAGGTATTGTCAAATGGCAAAAAGGGAAGAGGCTATGTACAAACAAGGCTATTCCTGTGGGTTTGATGGGCCCGCCTCCTCAAAAACGTTTCTTAGGCAAGACCTGTCACAGACCCTAGATTTGCCTAGATGAAAGGCGCCCTTTGAGACACCTGGAAGCACGAGGGAAGCAATCTTGCGACACAGACGAATGCCATCCCAGTACCTACGCTCTAGTGCGAGGGCCACATTTGTCGGCGTAAGCCATCCCCTCAGGTCTCTGGAGAGGCGGGAGTTGTCGTCCTCTAGAACAATGATTATTCTCTTCAGCTGCTCAATCTCCAGCCTTAAACGCATGGTTTCTTGCGTCTGCTACCCACTCTCCTCCTTCAGTTGCTCGATCTTTCCCCTCAGCTGCTCATTTTCTCCCCGGAGGGTAGCGATCTCAACTCTCGCACACTGAGCCATCTCCTGCTCATGACGGAAGTATCCACACAATTGAGCAATTAGCGTGTCAAAAGAGTCGACCTCCCTAGGGACCTGTAAGGGAAAACCAAAGGTCAGAAATTCTCAAAGTTTTGGTCAATAGAGGAATGCTCAACTCGGGATGATCATACTTGAGAAAGGAAGCGTCCGGATGACAAGCTCCGTCACCTGACGCGAACAAACTCGGAGGCTCTGTGCGTCTAGCTGCGATCTCCGCGGAGTTGGGAAGGCCTGGAGCCATAGTTGATGAGGCAACACTTGGGGGCTTCGACTCCTGAGCCATCCCAGCCACGATAGTCTCTAGAGTTAGATCGACACCTGACAGATTGGTGTCCCTTTTGGCTTCAGCCTCCACCTCCACGGCTTGCACTCTTCTAGGATGCACACCTCCAAGAGTGACTGGGCAGACAATCCAGGAAGCTTTGAAGTCCCTCCAAGGATTAGCATAGACTCCAAAGCGCCCAACTTTCTCAAACTCCACCAGAGTTGACGTGCCACCCTCCACAATCGACGTGCCCTCAGCAACCGCTTCCTGCAGCTCCAGGTTGATGAAGGGACCCATAGGGGACTCTTCCCCGAAGTGAAGCACCACCATAGGGATGCTGTACTCAGCTAATGCCATGGCAGGAATTGGTAAATGTTCAACCACTCCCTCCTGTGGCTCAATGTCCGACATCTACCCTAGAATGGGGCCCTTAGCTTGCACGGCTGGTCCCATAGCTAGTCTCTATGATCTCCGAGTGGAGGTGCCTCCGGCCTCCCTCAACCTCTTTAGAGGAGCCTAAACTTCCTCATCTGAGGATGTCCCTAGCATTGAGCAGCTTTCCTCAGCCTTTTTCCCTAAAGGCTCACAAAGTATAGCGGCCCCAAACATTTTCTTCTCGGGGCCAGCTATGGCCCAACAAGACGTGGGACCCCACTTGGTAGCAGCGAAAGCATGGGATGTCAGATCGTAGCCCTGAACGGAGAACGTCTCTATCTGAGAGCCAATGGTGGCAACCAACTCCGACGCATCCCTGATCTCCTTTGTGGACGCATTTCCGCGAAAAAACTGTGGGATAAGACCCCACTTGTGAGAGAGCTTCGAATCAGAAAGCTCATGAAGGAGGAAGAAATGGTTCTTCCAGTTCTTCATCGAGTCGGGATTGGTCCCACAAAATCAAAAACCAGGTCGAGGAGATATCAAGATCCAATCCTCTGACTCAGTAAAGTGGAAGATCACCTTTGCCACCTTTGCATCGAATGTGTCAGTATGGAGGCAGGCGAAGATGCACAACGAGACCAAGTAGCGGACGACATTAGGGTGAAGCCTCGCCACTGGAACATCCAATGCCTCAACAAGTGCGTACAGGTTACACGGCATGGGAAAGCGGAGCTCCCCTTTCCGATGATACTCATAAACTGTTACGAAACCCTCTGGAGGGGCATTGGCCCTACTGTCCAAGCCAAAAGCCCGGTACGCCATATCATTGGGGATCCTATAATCTACCATCAAAGTGGCAATGGTATTGATAGTTAGGACAGACTCCAGTGTTTCCTACCCCGTGTCGAATCGTTCGAGAAACGCCGAGGAGGGAGGAGAATTCTTCTTCACCATTTTTTCTCTCTCAAGGAAGTGTTATGGACTCACAGTGCAAGGAAGCATGAAGAAGGGAATCTGTGAAGGGCACTACTTAAATAGACAACAGAATGCCGGTGCATGGGAAACTCAATCGGTGTTTTACTTGATGACCAAGCCATGTGGCCGTTCATCAGAAATGCCTCGAATCCTAAGTGGCAACCAATCATGGCCAGTGCCAGATCACAATCACTTCCGCGCTTGTCAAATCCTGGTTGTCATGCCAACATTAAATGCTGATTCTGATCGAGACTAGCGGCGGTAGGGCTTCTAGGACATGCTTCCAGAAGAACAAGTTAATCATGCCAATACAATGGACAGTAATGAATAAACCGCACGGTTAAGTGAAAAGTTTTATTACATGACATGCTAATAAATTCTTTCTACACAGGATGTGGTCAACAGCTGCAGATTACAACTAGTCACCCTCACTGGGCATAGAAGGATCTGGAGTGGTGAACTTTGTCGTGTGCACACAGTCCGGACGCCTAAATTTCGAGAGTCCAGGAAGCCGATGCGGAAGCTTGGCTTCTCTAGCTTAGCTAGCCTCCGGCTGAGAAGGATACCATCCTAGAACCTCCTTTCCAGTGAGGGCCACCTCCTTTGGCCTGAGCCTCGACCTTAACTCAGCCTCCAGTGGTGCATGTTTCTCTCCAGAGTGGACTCGGAATCGTTCAAGCTCATCCTGAAGAGCCAGTATGCGCTCCTGAGCCTACATATTGGCGCTAGCGAGCCTCGAGGCCCTTGCCTCAAATTCTGACCCATGCCTTTCAAAGCGCACCGCACGAACCTAAACCCACTCGACTGTGCTGGCAGTAGTTTGCATACGGACCTCCATGTCCTCTACGACCCTGGTGACTTGACCAAGGGAGAATCCATCCTCTTGGGCCTGCATGGCGCCGCGAGGAAGTGGACACCTCCTCCCTCTCGAAACCTAGTGACGCTCTCAAAAATCGCATCGAGCCCACAATAGTAGCCTCTGAATAACATCCCTCTGCTGCCGCTACACCAGGTGCAGCCTCACCATGAATCCCTGAAGCGTGAGTGTCCATCGCAGATTCTTCGGAGGAAGATTCAGATTCTGATGAGGAGGATAACCTTTCTATTGAAACCATAAAGTGGAAAGAGAAAGATGAAAAAACTCGAAGGCAACGCAAGGCTTTACATTGTTAAAATGGCAATAGGGCACAAAGTCTTGGAGGAAACTCGGGCATTTAAATAGCCAAAGGCCCCTAGTGAAACGGCGTTGTTCTGGAACCGAAGCGTGCTGGAAGAAAACAACAGACTCCTTCCATGTGGCATATCCTTGAAGCGTCGCATCGTTCCAAAGAAGTCATTATGATGCGACGCCCCGAAATCTCCCACACAATCAATGCGTCAGACCATTCGGCGGATGTGACGTCTGCGAGCAGTGTTTGATCTCCCTGAGCAGCCAGCGTCAGCAATCTCTTTGCACTGCGTCCTCTCGTCGATAGTCAGCACAATGACTTGAGGGAAGGCACCAGCAAAGGCGAGCCACAGACCACAGGGAGCGCTCAAATGTGCGAATTAGCGCGTGTGACGAAAAAAGAAGCCTTGTAATCCGGGGGATGTAATGCACCAAGTGACAAAAAGGGAAAAGATTCATGCGACAGGCAAAGAGAATAAAGGCAATAACTACTGCTTTATTAATCAAAGTTCCTTTACAAGTATACAGTTCGCGACAGTAAAAGTACAAGAAAGAGCAAGAAGATACAGCACGGGGTATAAACCCTGGAGCGACTGCCCCGAAAGCTTGAAGCGTGATTGGGAGAATGTGATCCACATGGGATCACCATGGCTCCATCGCAGGAACCCCAACAAGCCCAAGCACCGGAGCCGTCGGTGTTGGCCAACTCCTGCGGGCTAGCCCAATGCTAACCGTAGAGGCAGAACCAATACCTGTAGCAGTAGTCTCCGGCAGGGACGCAGAGAGCCTGCCCTCCCCTATGGGGACTCCATCCTTCGACTTCCCTCTAGATGGCATGTACGATGGCCTAAGTGAAGTGGAGACCGTGAGCGATGTACTACACTGGAGGCAAGGCGCCCCATGATAGTTCCGTTGCGATCCTCCACCACATCAGAGATCACAACAGCCTGGAGGGAGGCATATGATGACGATAGAGTGGCCGAGCCACCATCATTAATATGAGGAACCGCCCATGGTGAGGGCGTGAGGACAATCTTCGTCAGAAACTCTGGATCTCTAGCTAGTCCATCCGACTCCTTCGCAGACTCCCATCAAAAGTGGGACAAGCTAAGGCCCTCGCATTGCTCCTCCAAAATCAACCAAGGGATGAGCCACACTGGTCGAAGAACTCCTCTATTTATAGATGAACCAGCATCCTACCCGTGCTCAACGGGCACTCTCCCTAGTAGCTGTCATTTATGAAAAAGGAAAGTCCTCAATACCAATACAATCTTACGCGTGCGAATCTATCTCTTCAGGGCACCGAATCACTGGGGCACCTAAAAAGTCAGCATGACTACCTGGGGAAGACGCAATGCCAGAAGAAGACAAAACCTATCGCATCTTGAGGAAGGTAGTGCGGTGACCAGTTGGACTCGAAGCAGACATGCCAGGCCTCGACCATAAGTCGGTCCAGGTATGGGGGGTTAGTGTTGGGTTTAGTATTAGTGAGGCCCAAAGGAAACACAAGGCCCAGTCTAGGAAGCAGTAGTCCAAGTGGCCAGCTCAGCCGAATATTAAAAAATGCCCGACGTGGCAGTCTAGTACTCATAGCCAATTTGCGCCACCTGCAGCTCATTAATGTGGCTGTAGGCGGTAGGCACAGTGCAGAGGAGACAAGCCAATGAGGAGGAGGTCAACGCTGCCAGCCATGACTCACGCCGCTGTCTGCAATTCTCCAGCCAACCCTAAAGCAAGAGATAGACCAAACATGGCCTGCGATGTACGACGGTCTCCCTGCCATTATAAGGCGACAACTGATATACTGGCGACCACCATTGGGCAACGGCCAACGAATTCATGCTGGAAGGATTCTCACGTCAAAAACTCTAAGCCTAGGAGCTTATAAATTTCCTCTCCCTTCATAGGAGAAGAGAACCGATTCCTGATTCCTGAAAATATATCTTGGCATTAGGTATTGAGACATGCACTCCTAGAGTCGCAACTCTCGAACATGCGTTTAAGCCAAACTCGCCAACCTTCTTCAGGCTACAAGAGTGAGCCACCCTCTACGGTGCGTATAGGGAGCCAGGCCTCCCATTAACGCTCATAAAATCCTTCATGATTGCATCCATACATTCCCACCGCATATACTACATATTTCCATACACCTCTAAGCGTGCATTCCTTTCCATTTATTTCAGGAAGTTGTTGACTTGAGCGTCGGAGTATTTTCGGTGAGAGAAATTTCGCCGACCTTTGACCTCTCTTTTGTGGTTTATGTTGTGAAGATTCCATATTCACAGCGACGGAGATCGGGCCCGCTCGGACTCGATCTGGATCAAGAATCCGAAGGCTCTCTAATCCAAAAGACAACCCAGGACCCAAGATTCAACAATATATATATATATTGTTGCATCATCGAATTTGAATTGTTGTATGAATTAGGGAGACAAGAATTGTTCGATGGATTTGAAGCAGGTCCAATCTCTGTATACTCTTAATCTCGTTCCTGTACAATACATAAAGTACGGTTAAATGATTGGTAGGATTAACTCTTCGGTATATCATTCGATACGTAAGTCAGAATCCTTTTTTTGAGGAAAGGAAAGGAGAGGATGCAAGTGTAAATACGTATAAAAATATTTTTAGTTTGTGGTATGTGTTTTTAAAAAGCATCTTAATGAGAGAGAATGTGCTTAGAGCTTTTTAAGTTTGTTTTCGGTTAGTTTTTATTTGGTTGAGCGTTGTCTCCTCTTTGTCCCCTCTTTCTATTCGGAAGGAGAGGTTTTATGGGAATTAAGGGGTAGTTGACTTTTCCTACTAACTACTTAATAAATCATCAAGTGAATAAGACGCCGTTTAGTTGGCAGTTTTAATTGGCGCCCGAAACCGTTGAATTAAATAAGAGAAGGAAAACGTTTCGGTCGTTAATGTTGATTTCGTCTTATTTCAAGGAGTAAACGGTTTGGATAGGGCTGACGGATTCGTCTATCGATCTTGGGCTATATAGGCTAACTGAATTTCTTTTCTTTTATGAGCTGAGACCTTGGACATACTATTCTTCTTATGTCGTTAGCAACTATACCTATATATATATATATATATATAATATGATATGATATATGATAAGTTGTACAGGAAAGATTTGATCATTTAATTTTAAATTTCAGATATTATAATTTTCTGTACACACACATACATATTTATTATTATTTTATTTATTTGTCATTATTTAATTTTACTGAATGGCCCGTGAAAAGGGGAATTAACCTGAGCCGTTGGGTTGCATTATTTGGAAATTTCCAAGTAATCCGTACTTTGTTAAACGTAGCATCGAGTGGCTCCTCACGATTCTGAACACATCGAACTAGTCAAGAAGAGCACGCTTCAATCTCTTCTCGCTCACCGCTCCCGATGATAATTCCTTAACAGAGTTTACATTCTCGTTTTGCCCCTAACGATTTTTTCGATCTGATCACAAAGTTTTTTGAGTTGTACTGGCAAGCGGCTGCAAGTGAAAGGTAAATTTTATTTTGTATTTGGAATTTCTTGGTTTTTAGATCATCGACTTCTTGTCGATTTCCAGGCGTCGTACTGCACTTTTGCTGAACTTTGTTAACTAGTTACTTTGATATCTTTAACTGGAATTCTCCTTCTGGTTGCTTGCAAAATTTTTGGAAATGGGAAATCTTGAAAAAAAAATTGTAAAAAAGGAAGTCACTTGATAAGTATTGATTCTTCATTTAGACTCGATTGATTCTCTTTTTATTGTTTCGGGTGCTAGCGTGAAAAATTCTTGCATTTTAGCTCTTTTATGGTGTGTTTTGGCAAACGAGCGAAGGAATTGTTGTTTTCTGTTCTTGCTCCTAACTAAATTCTTGTCTTTCCATCCTGTAGTTCGCACGGAAAAAGTACCATAGTGTTTCGAAACTTATTTGTTACTTGTTCCCTTTCTGTGATGGTGTTGGTAATTTGTATGTGAAACTACTATTTAGGGATCGTTTGGTATTGTTTATTTTCCAAGGAGATCTTTTGGAATTAGGTTCATGAAATTTTAATTTTATGAAGTTGACAATTTTGTGTTTGTTGAAAGTGGATAAATTTTGCTACATCCCATTAAATCTATCCTTTTCCCTCTTTCCCTATCCTTTTCCTCTCTCTAAATACCATGTAACTGATGAAATGCATCATGATAAGTTGCATTTCCAATTGCATTGTCTGGCATAATTCAAATACCACAACCAGCTTGACCAAACTCCATAATTGACATGGAATCAGCTGACTGTGGAGCGCCTATTTTGGCATACCCCAAGAGGTTTTAGTGAATTAATGGTGAATAATTAACAAAGTGTTTTGTATTTTAACACATCACCTTGGTCTACTACAGGTTGACTGATATTCAGCTGGATATATAGCTGGTCCTTGGCTACAGGTCAATGCCATCCCTGGTATCTCCTCAGTGGCAGGAGAAGGCTGGTGAATTTTTCTCTAACCCAGGTAAACTTAATTTTGTTTTGCTTTAATTTGTTGGGAAACAAGTTGTCTCTGCAGTTGTAAGTATTACCGATGTCCTTTTTTAGGGGTTAAACTTAAAGAGGCTGGCCAGTCAGCTGGAACTTTTGTGGGAGAGGTTGCCAAGGATGCAAAAGGGAATGTAGTTGATGTGGCAGAAAGAGTTGGGTCTGTGGTTAAAAGTAAATGGTCACTGATTCAGCAACCATCCACAAAACATGCAGTGCAGGAACGGCTTCTTTCTGTTGCAGCGTCAACAGGATTTTTCTTGAGGAAGGGATTTTCTGGGACAAAAGACACGGTTGCTGTAGGAAAGACAAAAGTTGAGGAGGTATGGCTGTGTTCATTTTGGTTTGTTATTGGAGTTAAGACGAACTTTTATTTTATTCTTCTGAAAATCTATGAACAAATCAAGAATATGTCTCTTTAGAGCATATATCTAGCATGTGTAAGCTGGACAATGTTTATCAATTGTAATTGTAGTTTGCTCCTGATCCTGGACTAGGCTAAGTTTGGCTAGGTTGGAGTCACTTGTAATTTAGTAGTGCAGTTGATTTTAGTTTGATATGTCCCAGCTTGAATTATGCTGTCCATCATTCGAAGTTACCATTTTCATGTACTGTACATATGTGCCTTTTCATATTTTGGTTTGTAATTCATAGTTTGGCTAGGGGAAAATCATAAACTTGAGCACTTACCATTTAAGGGTGATGTTAATTACATGCAAGAAATGAAGTTTTTGTTTAGTGTTAGTATTACCTGGGCATGCACATCCTTTTCTTATGGATTTTGCCTGATGTGAGGAGCTCCATATCATGAATTCTATCATGGCTCCTTCAAAAAATTTTGTCCGGTTAAGTTATTCATATGATTAATGAATCATTGAAGCAAGGGGCTCCATATAAAGTTTGATGATGTATTTAAATTTGTATATGGCCTTTTTATTATGTTGTGCCATGACTAAGTGGAGCTATCATGATGGAAGTGAGTAAGACAAACTTGAAATCCAATTCTCTCTGACTTTCTTGAAGTGGAAAATTTAAACGGCAAATGGTTGCTATTCAGTGTGATTTTGGTCAGAAAAAGAAGTGCTTGTCTGTGATAGTGCCATGTCTGGTCTAAAATAAGTGGGATTTGTGAAAGATCAAAAGCATTTGTTCAAACCCTTCGTGAAAGATATATTCATGAATTACTCAATTAGTGGTCAGATTCAACAAGTTCTCTTTTGTCAATCAGTTAGAAAGCAAGAATCATTTTCAAACTTGACAACAAGGGGGTGCTGCCCCATCACAGAAGCAAACTTAATATCTTCCAATACTCACCAACAAATAAAATAGAAGTATACCCATTGCTAACGTTACTCAATCATAACTTGAAAGTCATTGATTCAAATTATGGAAACAAGCTATTCCGATGTAGCGGTTTGGTTTTACATACCCTAAGCCCATGATGTGGGAGCCTTGTGCTCTAGTACACCCTTCATGACCAACCTCCAACAGAGTGACCAGCTTTACATCCCAACCGAAACCAAATAACAAACCTCAGTAAATAGAAAAAACACAGAAAGAGAAAAAGTCAAAAACCTAACACCTGATTCCTTATGGTAGTCAACAAGTTCAAAGTGGAAATAATACTTCCTTATGTGAAGCCAAAAACAAAGTTAATCCATAATTGATTTCAATAGCACTGTCTTATTGATAAAACTCCCTGGTGTTTTGTCTATTAAAAGTTAACGGACTTGGTGTCAGATTGGGATAGTTTGTTGAATACACAGTATTGCAATAAGCAAGTAAGACGTCCCTGCAGTTGATGCTTGGTTGCACTTGCTAAATACCACTTTTGTTGCTGCCTTATCCTCTCTTTTCCCCCTTTCAGGGAATCATCAGTTCTTGATTGTCAACATTAGGAAAATCATGAGTCATTCTGTCAGTGAAATTTGAAGTGTTGAGGATTATTGGATATGGAAAGCGGTTTTCCTTCACGCACATACAAACTAAGCATAAAAATATGTTGGTTTTGTTTGAACGACTTCTTTCTTATAACTTCTCTTTCTCTGTCTCTTTCCTTCACTGTTCTGTTGGTCTCTTTGTCTCTCTTTGTAGGTTGTTTCTGTGCCTTTTGGAAAGTAGCAACGCAAATCATACTCACTTTGGTGCTAAATAATGGCCCAATGTAGCATCACTTTTTTTCTTTTGAAAAACTTATGTGTTCAAATTCTGAAAGTTAAGAAGTGCTGAAATTGATTAAGTGGTGTTTAGTTGTACTAAAAGTTCAATAGCTAAAATTGTTGATGAACATAGTCTGACCATTCACGATTTTTATGTTTACGCATAGATTAGTCTTAATTCCATGAATTTATGGGCTTGGATGATTTTTATGCAGTAAAAAGGTCTCGTAATCTTCAGTATTTTATTTCAATAGATAATAGGATGAATAGGTGAGCCTTGGAGCAATAGTAATGTTGCCTCTTTGTGATATGGAGAACACAAGTCCATGTCACAGAAACAACCCTTTTACAATGCAGGTGTAATGTTCAAGCAGTTGACCACCCTCTTTAGGCCTCACAATTTGAGAATATACATGGCTGACAAAAATACCACTAGATATCTTCCATGCTGAAAATAAGTGCTAAATAGAAATAAGTTTGAAGTAGTGATCTTAGATAGGGAAAATGTAATGTATGCAACACATGCCTTTTGCTTTAGATGATATTGTGAAATCATCAACAGGACATCCATTTATGATTTTTAGTACATAAGTATAGCTGTTAGTCAAATTTAATAGTTTGTGGTCCTTACATAGGTAACTACATACTATAAAGTTATGGAAAAGGATGATCAAGGAGGTTAAAGTTAGAGACAACTGTACCAACGAACAAAATTGGGTTATGCTAGACAGGTTAACTATGGAAGTTATCAATGTATTAAGGAGTCTGATGGAGCAATGAAAAAAAAAAGAAAAAGATAGGAGGACCTATGCATTGTCATTGATTTGGAGAAGGCATATGAATACGATTCAGTCCCCTGATAAGTACTCAGTGAAATTCTTAAAAAAGGAGTTTTCATCGTGTACAACCAAGTTATAAAATCATTATTATAGAGTAGTGACTTATGTGACTTACGTGGGGATGACTAGACCTTTTGAATTACAACAGGCTTATACCAAGGGTTAGCTTGGATCTCTTATTTGTTTTTCATGGCTATGGATGGACTAATTAGGCCAGCATGAAATATTTGTTGTGATGGATGCTATTTGCAAATACATTATTGTTGAAAAAGAGGAGGAAGGCGTTGATGTAAGCTAGAATTAGGAGGGAGACTTTTGAAGTCTGAAGTGTGAAATATTTGAATAGATCAGTGATGATGGGAATGTCACAATATATATGGAAAGCCTACTAGGGACTCTTTTATAAACATTTTGCTCAAATCTAGAATGAAGAGGTGATTGATGATGATTTTACTCATTAAATCAAAGTAGGTTGGATAGAGTGAAGAAGTGATCCTTGTCCATCAAAAAGTATCTCACACTATTAAGAGAAAATGCTATGAAGTGGCCATCAAGGCAGCCATGTCATATGGAGTGTACTGTTAAGGACCAGCAAATCCAAAAAATGGTCATGGTGGAGATGAAGTTAGATGGATGTGTTGTCATACAAGAATAGATAGATTTTTAAGGATGCTATACAAGAGGAAGTTAGAGTAGCACTGTTAGACAAAATACAATAGATGATGTTTTTAGTTGGTTGGCCATGTGAAGCAAATACCATTTGAATCACTTGTAAGGAAGTGTGAAAGGATGGAAGAGACTCATTGTGATAGTTGTAGAGGCATATCGAAGAAAAATTTTAAGGAAACAATAAAGTATGCTCTTGCTTAATTCGAAACCATTAGAGAAAATGATCAATGACGAGAAATATGGAGGTGACTGATTTAGTATCCAAACCCAATGACAAAGCTTTTTTTAGGTGACTAATTTATGTATCTGACTGCATCAAATTGGTTGGTTTTGTTTTTGGTTTGGTTTGGGCATTTAATGGGATAGAATGGATCATTAAACTTCAGCATTGTGAACTCTTTGCCATGAAAGCTCAGGCGGGACTGCTCCATCTTGATATTAGGGACTGATGGCATTTCTGTGTCTCTGTGCTACATGTGGGTATAAACTGGTAGTTCATCTTATTTTCTTTTTTGGGCAATGTCTGAAGAATTTATGTTACGATACTTGGTTAGGTTTCATGGATAATAATATTGATATGGTTTTATTCATAACCTTATGTAACAGTAATATTTATGAATCACTATGTCCTAGGCAATTATCTAACAAAATCGTGAAGTTTGAAAATGCAAGGATGAAATGTTTTATGCTTTTTACAGTGGCTTTGCTGTAGCATATAATTTGACATTGCTTGGACTCTAGACTTTTATAACACAGGAGGGCTCAATTAGATTAGTTCAACTACTCGATTTCCAAGTTAGAATCATCTTGATGTATTTCTGAAGAAAATATATCTTGTCAGTTTTGTTTTCATTTTTTTTTCAATTTTTCCCAATTATATACTTTTTTCATTATATGGCACCCAACCTGTAGTTCAAGGATAATTGACATCTTCAAGATGGTCATTTTTGTTAGGTGGCAAAGAAAACTACACAAAGAAGTAAAACCCTTTTATCTGATATTGAACGGTGGCAGAAGGTACTTAATTTTCTCCTTTTGTCTTTCATTTTTACTTTGGGATGTAACATTTGGTTTTCAAGTTCTGGTCTTGCACACTTACCTGTGAATCTGTTTTGCAGGGTGTTGCAAGTACTGATGGTAAGCCTTTGACTACTTCATGAAAACTTTTTGTTAATTTCAGTTATTTTTTTAACTTCATATTTTTAGTTTTCTGTTTTGTTTGTTTTTTCCTTTTCTCTTTTGCCTCTTTGTCATTTAGGTTCCAATTGGTGTAAAAGGTCAAATGTGAAAGTGGAAGGAGAATATGTTTTTTTTCAAGGAATTTGTTATATTCTGAATTTCTTCTTGAGAAAAAAATTTTCCTTTTTCCCTTGACTTCTTTAAAGTCCAACTTGAATTTTGTTATTGTAGAAGGATAAAGATCTGAGGCTCACAATTTTATATGTGTTCACTATGGCATATTTAGTGTCTAATAGGTTGAGACAAGGAATGCTGCTGTATTGAGGGTGATGAAGGACAAAATTCAGATTTTTGCTTACATTTTGAAAAAAATTGGAAACTTTAAGCCTGATTTAGTTGGCAAAACAGTTTTCTATTTCCATTTTCTTTTTTTTTTTTTACCTTTTCACCTTTTCATTTCTATAATTTTCCTAGAAAATGCACATTTAAGTTCAAAAACCCAAACATTTGAACAAGTCATGTTTATAATTGTTAGTAAAGTATCAATCGTTCGATATGATTAAAATTAGCAATCAAAAAATTAAATGATAAATTTTTCCGTAGTATATTCATTTATAATAAATTAATTGATCGAACTCAATATGATATTTTGGTTCATAGTTACTGAAAGTTGTAAAAAATCCTACATACCACAAACCAACATATCATGTACCAATTGTGATTTTTAAGGATAATCTATCATATAAAATGGCACTTGTCATATATATTTTGTGTTTTACTATGTGAACGATACATTGAACTATTAACTATAGTTTTGTTAAAAGCGTTAGCTCAGTTCATTTGAAACTAATGAGTTGAGCTCAAATGTAATTTTATGCTCACCAAATTAATGAGTCAAGTTTAAATCGAGTAATACTAAAATGTTTATGGGTTACCTGTGTATTTAATTGTCAAAAAAGTCAATAATTGATATTAATAACATATTATTTTTGATAAAGATGATCATTAAACTTATTAGAATATACTTAGTATAATTTGGTTATTAAATTAATAAAGCACAATGTTTGTTAAGGTTATAGAAAACATTAGACTGTAACTTGTATATTGTCATTTCCAAAAAAGCCTAAATATTGATGAAACTTTTGTACATTAGCTTTTCCTATTGGTCAATATAACTATAATTTCCAAGGTGTAAAGTAAAATTGGTTATGAAATTGAATGACTATGTCATTATTTATTAATATATCTTTGCACATATTTTTACTTATAAAGAGTAGGTGGTCTTATAGAATAATATTTCAAATACAAGAGCACAAATTCTTCTTCTTCTCGGGCAAGTATTAGAGCTAAAAGAGAAAAAGAAAGATTTAATATTTCAACAATCACGAATCCTTTATATATTAGTGTAAAGGAGGGTTTCCCATTTGAAAAATTGTGTTCTCTCTCTCTCCAACTCCAAAATTTTGTTTCCTCGATAGCCAAAGAAAATTTTTATTGTCAAAAATAAATTTGATGTTTTCATTAGCTTTTCTTAACTATTTTCAGTTTAAAGTAAAATTGGTTAAAATTAATGAAAATGTCAAATTTATTAAATATATTTTGCAAATTTTTTTGTTTAGAATAATATTTTTTTTTATATATTTGTGTAAGTAGGATTTAATATTTCTGGATTCCACTGCTGAATATTAGTTAAAGTTTGAACATGAAAGGGGGACTGTTTATTGTCTTTAGTGGTATCTGTTAAAAGGGCTAGGAATGAGGCTAGGATGCTGGCACCTTTAGATTTTGAGGTTCTAGGAGGATACAGAGCTTTAAGATTTAGAGGCAAAGAGATTTCAACTTTCCTCCAGGTTGGAATAGATATGAAAAGTACGTCTTGGATAGGAGATTGATTTGATGGACAGGAAAGGTAATGATTTATAGCGGGTTGGTGCTGTGGCAACACCCCGTCACCTTGTATGCTTTAAACAGGGCCTATATATACATGTATGCTTCATTTCTTCTATATGTTTGTTTTCTCACCCTCTCTGACCTTGCCAGTTCCTCTCTCTAGTCTTTCCCTACCTCTGTCAGAGTTAAACATATTTTTGTGTCTCCGGTCATCTTTTTCTGAATACTGCAAGTTATCCTTTGATTTTCACAGACATCACTCATCAATCATTTCTAGCTGTCAACTGTACTCCAAATTCACTGTTGGAAATCATGGATGTTCACTATTTTATATTCTGTCCTCAGTATTTGGAGTTCCAATTGAGGTTACGGTACAACGGCAACAAATGAGCAGGCCTATTCCCCATATTCTAGTTAGATGCGCAGATTATCTCATATCATCAGGTGGTGCATTCAAGATATTTGTAAATCGTTTTTGCACACACTGCATCTTCGCATGTGACAAGTGGATATTGATTTTATTTATTTATGCTTTTATTTATAGGACTGAACACACAATATTTGTTCAAATTGGAAGGTGATACGAAGGTTATTCAGCAAATGGTTTCACTATACAACCAAGGTTACTGGAAATTATTGTTGCTCAATTATAACATTGATTGAAGTTTTGGATGCTAGGTTCATGTTAAAGTTTGCCTATTGTATTGCAGAACCCAATGCTTTGTTGCCTGAAGGCACAAATCCACTTGATGCTGCAGCTGTAATTAAGTGTTACCTTGCTAGTCTTCCTGAACCGCTGACCACTTTTGAGCTTTATGATGACATAAGAGGGGCTCGATCCAATATAAATGTCATGAAGAACATACTTAAGAGGCTTCCTAATGTGAACTATGTGACATTGGAATTTATTACAGCACTGTTGCTCCGTGTCAGCCAGAAGTCACTTCTTAACAAGGCATCTCTTTTTCTCCCTCTCTCTGTGTGCATGTGTGTGTGAGTGTTTGTTTGTTTATGTCCATGCCCTTTATTATTTATTTATTTTTTTTTTTTGATTTTTTTAGTTGGGGAGTATGAGAGGTTGTGAATGGTATATGAGAGGGATGATTATATTAATCACTTAGTGTTCTTACTGCTTGTGTCCATGAGGCAAAATAGTTCTTGCGGATGATTGGTCAAGTGATGGACATCCTTGATAATTTTTTGAGAAATTCTTAGAGCCCATACAACAGGTTTTTCCTTCTCCACCTTGAAAATTCCTTCCTAAACCAAACCCTAATGCATCTGGATTTGATCCCAAGTCTTCTTGGATGATGACAAGAGATTTTTTTTTGGCCAAACTAGCCGATACCTGCCAAAATGATATCCCTCTTTTTTTTTTTTTTGTTCCCCCAATCTTGTTTGACTACTTTTATTCAATGCTGTCTAGTACTATAACTTCATCAGATGTCCTGTAGCTTCCATCTATGCTGACTGAAGACAAGTATTATTGATTGCTTCTTTTCCAATTGCCACCTCATATTGATAAATCTGGCAATTGTTCCTTTTCTGAATATTATTATGTCCTGTGCAGCTTAAAATTTGAGAGATTGAGCATTGACCTTCTAACCTTTATATATGACTATTTCAAGTAAAACATATATTTTGGATATTAGTATAATCACTATTTCACATAAATAATATAACTTGGGTAGATCAAATATTAGCAATCGTATATCTTAAATATATGAGGGAAGACTGGTTCTCCGCTGTAGTACATGGCTTGGAAACTCTGTGTGACAGAATTGAATCCACTGCCTCCTAATTGGTGATGCAGCAGTTCAGCTTCAGAATGTGATTTTGTGTAGTACTTTTTTTTTCCGGCTTTCTTCAAAAACTGTTAAATTCTGTTGTTTACAATGCTTTTTATCAATCATTTTTACTTCACTACATAGCCTCCTTCCCTGGTTCTCAAATTTGACGTGCAGCTGTATAGTTGTGTTTCAATATACTACTGCCTCTTTTCGTAGTTCTCATATTTGATGTGCAGCTGTATAGTTGTGTTTCAATATACTACTTGTGGTTGTAGGCATTGTGGCGACCATATGAGTTCTATATGTTTGTATTGGTTGGACATGATGTGCAAGTATAATTGCTTCTACAGCATCATAATATACTGCTGATGATTCTTAGGCTCTTATTCTTATATCCTCATCTTATTATTTGTAGTTCCTCATCTTTCCCCTTTGGTTAACCTCCTCATCATAAGATCTCTCTCTCTCTCGCTCGCTTGCTCATATTTTCAGCCAAGTAGCTTTTGAGTCTATGCATTATGATATGGCCAGACCTTCTAAACCAAACCAAACCAAACCATATTTAGCCTTTTCCAACTAAGGGGATTGAGGTTTTTTGTCTCCAGCTCTGTTATAGGCCATGTCCTCTACTAAGTCAAAATGTGTAAGATCATGTCTCATTGTTTGTTTCAAATTGATCTTCCTGTTCTTTTTTTGTAAAATAATGAGCCCATTCCATGACTGGTCTAATTGGCACATTAAATGGTTTTTGCCTTACGTGACCGTGTAAAGCCTGCCTCTTGCAATTTTTTTTTCCAAGTGTGCCTCTTGGCTTTCTCTGTATAATATATTTTGGAATCAAACCATTCTTATATGATTACAAATCTATGTCAACATCTTCTCCACTAATGCTATTTTTATTTGTTGGTATTTAACCACCCAACATTTCAGTCCCTATAGCATGATGGCTTAATAGCCACCATATAGTATTTTCCTTTAGGTTTGAGCGATATTTTCCAATTATGTAGGATCCTCATATAGCCTCTTTTAATACTATTAATAATATTCTCAACGATCATCATGTATTTCCGAACCATTTACCTAAGTTATTTGCAATGATTCCTCTATGGAAGGCATTTAGCCCCTATCCTCTCACACCTTGTGTGATAGGGAGAATTCTTGCATCACTTCATAATGCCACTCAACGATGCAACATTCCTCTTATGTTACTAAACTCAGTTTCAATATATTAATTCTTTTTTTATTAATTCTAAAACCTTTAGCTAATAAAGTTTCATTCCAAACATTTATCTAAACATCAATACATTCTCTTACCCCATCAATTGAAATTTTCATTGCAAAACATTGTGCCCAGATATATCATATGAATCTATTTGGTTTTTCATTTATAACCTAAGGTGAAATAGATACGTGATGTAACCAATCTATTTAGAAAAGCCTTGATCTTTGTGTATGCATGCGTGCGTGCTTGCAATGATTACTCTTTCTTCTTTAAATTTATTCATTATACTTACTTTGGGATTGTGTATTTTGCTTTCTCTAAATTGATAAACTCCATATGAAGTTCCCTATGTCTTTCATTAAATTATTTCATTCAACACCTCAATAAATAGATAGCTTCTATAGTAGACCTCCTTGACATGAATCCTATTTAGTTCTTTGATACACTCATATACCCCTTCAGCCCTTTTTCAATTATGCTTTTCCATGATTTCATGAATATTCAACTTCAATGCCTAAGTAGTTGACAACTCTTAGTATTCCAATCATGACTTGGGGGTGTTGTGACCTTAATCTCTAGATTATGACGCTGCAAGTTATACTTCTAATCTAATCATATATATCCCATCTTAGACTTTCAATTAACCCATACAAGATAGAATATCAACAAAGTACTCATTATCTTGTATTTTTTCAACCTTTAAATGTTCCATGATCTCCGCAATCATTGTACAAATTCCAACAATCAAGGAAATCAAACAAGGAGGTAATAAGTAGAAGAACATCATGCTGTCTATATAAATGAGGTCTTATGTTGTTCGAAGCCTTTGGGAAGAGTATCACATCTACTAATATGGGACAAAGGAACAAAAGAGTAAGTCGAATGTCCAGGAAGTAAAATCATGATCCAGAAGTGAATATAATATGATATGAACACATAAGACTCATAACTGCACAACAGAGTCAAAATCTCACATCATATTCCAGCACCATCAGCCAACATATTTCTACCTCCCCATTGGTGGGGACTAATCACACAACATATACCATCACATACATGCAATTGTTGGACATGTCTCAATTTCTAAACACTTGTCATTTCTTATATGATGATTTATACATCTCTAACATATAAATGCATCAACCGGAATGAATTAGGCCTTGTTCAATATGATCTATTTTAAGGATCCCTCGGGTTCTATATTCTCGGATTTCTTAGTGTTTACACAATTGTTCTTAGCTTATCCATGATGAAAAATAGGATGATAAAAATAGCAAAAGAAGCGTGACCCAAGAATAATCAAAGCCATGAAGAAATTTTAAGAAGATGATATCTTTCACCAAGTCTAAAATTTTTAGCACTTCCATATGTAATAATTTTGAACTCCAATTTTCAACTTAGTATGCCTCAAAGCTTGATTTAGGCCAAGGTTAATTATTTCTTGTGACTCAAACATGAATTTCTTTACTTAAACATACTAAATCATTTTCAAAATTATCATTATAACTCTGTTGTTACTTCATTACAAACCTATAAAATTAAGACAAGTAAACCTGAATTACTTATAAAATTTCTTCAAGATGGCTTCTCCTTCATTTAAAAACTCACACAAGCTCTCTCCTTTCTTTTCTCCACCCTAATGGTTGAGATGGATAGTGATTGAGTCTAAGGCTCCAAATGATTAATGCATATTTATACTACTCTTGGAGGCCTTCTTCCCTTGCCACGTTGCAAGACAAATGGATTGGGAGCATGCTCTAAGTACACAATGCTTCTATATATGTTCCACCTCCATTAACTTCTTCCTTGGTGAGACCTAGCCACCTTCTTTCATGTACAAAGAAGCAATGCAAGACTTTGTCAGTGCTCCAGTAAATTCAAGTCTAGTAATCCATAGGTCATAGCTGAAAACCATTTGACACATACTTGGAAAAAATCCATAGATTATGTAACTTGACTGTACTTATGTTGATCTTGCATAATTTCAAGTAAGGACATAATCCATGTTAAAAATTAAAGCCTTTTAAGCATGTTTGGGGAAGCATTGAAATCAAGGATTAACTTAAAATCGGAATTTAGATATCATAATTCTCTTTATTCTTTTGTATGGGTACAATGTACTTTTTCTTCTATGAGTTTCTAAGGTAAGCAACAATAGAAGGGTCCATAAGGCTAGGCCCATTTTTGTAGTTAATTTGGTATGGCTAGGAACACTTTCATCATTCTCATTCTGGTAGGTGATATAGTAATGGAAAAGCTCATTGGTGAAATCAAATACCTTGCCTTTATAAGGATTCCACTGGGACACCATTTAATTCAAAATTTGACTACCTTTCTTGTCTTTAATGTTTCTTTAACATATTCTCTTTCAATACTCAAATAAGAATGACTTATGTTTACACCAATATCAATGAGAAGCACTATGGTGTACTCCTTACATCTTGTAAAATGGTTGTGAAAATATCCCATCCTATCTCTTTTTTATATATTCATCTATAACTAGTGCTCTTTCCTCATCATCCCTTGATACATTTCACTTGGTTAAAGTCTTTAATGCTTTTATCTCTTGCTTTCACTAGTCTAAGGACATAATTTTCTCCTTCCTTTACATTAAGCCCATGGCCCAATACTGGTATGTTCCAACACTAAAAATTATTACAATATATCTCTATGTTGGTGACATATCATAATATATTGACCAACATTTAAATTGTCCATTAATTTTTTGCTTTGCTTCTCTTATTTGAAACTTAAATCCATGTTTTAAATATGCCCGCCTTTTAAGAAGTCTAGATTTACATATTCTGAAAAGGAATAAAATATGCATATGACAAAAGCTTTTGTTATTTTTAATAACCTAGAAGGATGTCAACCTCAAAATAATATGTTTTGCATTGGTGATATTCGACCTTGATATGGCTACAACCAATACTTATAGTGGCACCGACATTTTAATCCATGGTTAAGTTGCTCATACAAATCCATTGTAGTTTGAATTACTTACTCTTTAGATTCTTATCACACTCACTCTTTTCTTTGCCCCCTTTTTTAGTGCATTCATGCCTGTATTTGAATTCCTATTATTTTTACACTTTTGCAAGGTCTTGTCTTATAACAACATCTCCTAGCTTTGAATTTCTCTTGTACTTATTTGCACCACCACGAAGTTTTTTTTTTTTTGCTAGGGGGCATGGTACCCTCTCTTTTGATTCCCCTAATTTCTTTGGTTGCTCTTGGAATGCAGTTTGCCACAGCATCATGTATCTTGTTCCTACTTTCCCTAAGATCCAAATTCCTCTAATGAGAGATTGTTGTCACCCTTTAAGTTCGTTGTTTACCTCTTTGTCGATTGTACTTCTACCCTTTTGATTTCTTAGAATGCATAATCTGAATTCAGTGAGAGGTTTTTTGTAGATGAAATATTTGAACTAAGTTTTGGATGAGTTACTCTTATACAAGATCAAATGCTTCTCCCTTTTCTTGAAAATGCCACCTTAAGATCATAAGCCACAATAAAATCCAAAATATCCTTTCCTTCTCCATTTCTTTCTAAACAACCATAGCCTTGATACAGCTTGTATAGCCATTTGTCTTGTCTTGTATGGCAATTTAGATTCCATTCCACCTGTAAAAATAAACCATTTCTTGATAATATTTTGGATTACTTCGTCCAATTCCTCATAAATGGTTCTAACCAATTTGGGTGTATATGCACTGATAACATGCATGATTATTTCAGCTCCATTCCTAGCTATATCATTTCCCTAGTAACATGGTTTTGTAATGGGTTTTGTATATAATTGGCATTCTCTCCTAATCGGATTGTCTTTTGTAGGTACATTATATTGATCATCTCTAATCATATTCTCCACATTCTTTATTTGTTTACCTGTCAAAGTATCAATATTCCAAGTTCCTAGTTGAATCTTGTTATCTAGAACTAACCTCTCTAATTGTACATTTTCAGGTTGCAATAGTGTTGCTACTTTTGCAATACACCTAGGTGATGATGCAAAGACTTTATCATATTTAACATTGAACTCAAATGATAAAATACATTGCAAGTAAGGGATGCCCTATTTATTGTTCTCATACCATGTCAAACATCCGATGAAAGTATTGCACTGATTGTTGGGTACCTAATAGGCAACCGCCATTTGTCTAGGCTTTGGACCATCTAACAATAGGAACAAAATTCTCAATATGATCGTAGTTTTCTCAGACCTTCCAATTGTACTATTTTACCCTTAGAAAAAATATTCTTGTATTCCTTGACAACCATGGAAGGAAATATTTGTTAATATTAATATATCAGTATCAATCCTCCTGATATTGGTATTATTGTGACAAAATCATAATATGTTCCTATATTGGTGACATATTGGCTAGTATATCCAATATATAGCCGATATACCAGCCTATTTGCCGGTTAGCTTACTATTTATAGGATTTTTTTTCCTTCCAGTATATCCGATAATGGCATTTTTTGTTCAATGTTTGATACAATATGACTACAACCAATATAAATAGTAATTTTTTCTGCCTTGTGAGTTTTACCCCTTATTTTTTCAGCTATTGTGTCCATTCCAATGGAATTATATTCTTAATTCTTGTTCCCTGATCAATGTAGGATTTTGCATTATGTCCTTTCTTGGTTCCTTTTGTCTTGGCTGTTTTCCAAGTAAAAACATGCTAAGATTCTTCTATTGTAGTGTGTGAACTTGGAAATCTTAATAATGGATTATGCTTTCAATTGTGCTTATAACAAGTTTTTGCTAAACACCAATTTACGTTCTTAAGATGTCATAATAACCCTTGCTTTGGTACCCGTATTGATGAAATCTAAGCAGATGGATGCTCAAAGCCTTTCTGAGGAACTGGCCTCTGTCATCATCTGGCATAAGGGATGGAGACCTGACATCTACAGGCAGTTTTGGCATCATCAATCTAGAAGTCTATCCAAGAAGAGTACTGATCCACTCCCTGCTTATAGTGCATGGGACCTGCTTGGTTAGTGTTTTAAATATATCTCACTTGTGTCATCTGTAGATTGTTGCTTCTCCATCTATTACTATTGGTTCCATGCTCTTGTGTTTGGTTATATTTATTGTGCAGCTGTAGTGCACAATTTTTGAGATGAATGACAAACGTAAAGTAAGTTGGAAGAGAATGTAGTATTTTCTGCAGAAAAGGAAAATGAAATCTATAAATGGAGGATGGTACTATTGTAGAGAAAATTTCATGAATAAACTTTGAAAAAGTGTGTAAGAGATGATTACAACAACAATAACAATGAAAATGCCTAAAGTCCCAAGGTTAATTATAGGAATGCTCTCCGTCATTTTGCACAACTTATGGGATGACTGACGACCCAAGGGGTTGTGGGTTTTTTTCTACTAATTGGGGCCCTCCTTTTACCATCCCTATGGAGATGATATGCATGGTTCACAATTATGCCTTTTACTATAGGACACTAGTCAATGCTTATATTTGGCTCTACCCAAATTTTTTTGGTTCACTCTAGCATTTCTTGCTTGTCCGGGTAGTTTAGAAGGCTCTTTTTGATCTATAGTTGCTCGGAGCAAGGGGTTAGGCAAGTCGTCTGACTTCCAGCTATGTGTTGTATAGCTTTGGGCATGACAAAATGAGCGGGCACTGCTAACCATGCCAATCCTAGTTTGTGATGCTTCCTAGCCTTGCCTTGTATGGGTATCCATAGCCTGAAAGCGCCTTAAACACTCGTGCAATCCTCAAGTCAATGATCTGGCCAAAGAGGGGATGTGGAGGGATGTCCCTAGTCAAGGTCAATCCCAAAGCCATAATGTTTAAAAACAAGGTGGCCATAAAGAAACTCATTGTTATTCCTTTATCTTGAACTTCGTGAAGAACTTCATTCGATCTCTTCCTTGTTACAAAAAAATAGGAGCTCTTCATGAACCCCATGTAGAGAATGAAGAAGGTCCAAGGATCTTCTTCTCAATAATGCTTCTTGACACTTATTTTCTCCCCTTAAAAAGTAAGCTATATGTGTTATGAAACTCTCAAGTACTGTAAGAAGGAAGGAATTGATCTACCAACAACTAGGTTCTTGAAAAGTAGAAAGGATCCATATGCAGGAAAACTTGTGTGGTTCTGGCCTGGGACCTCGATATACTGTATTAATGTATAGATTCCCATAATTTGAGTGAGATTGTTATGACACAAAAGTAAATATGGTATTCCTTGTTCCCTATATTGGTTATGTTCTTTATTTCATTTTTAGCATAAAACTAATCGAGCTCTATTTGATACCACGTCCATCTTTTGCAAGAAGATGTGCTCTTAGAAGATTGGAAGCATAACCACCCTTGTGTAGCGCTTCTTTGTAAAGTGCAAAAGCTAAAGCCCTACATAGAGCTCTTTAATTATAGGGTTTGGACGTGAATATGTATGTACCTTCTAGCTCATCAACCAACCAAGGATTTATTTCCATTTGAAATTTGGAACTTGATAAACTTTCACCCTTATGGTTTGTTCGCAGTCTAGGTGGCGCTTGTTATAGTGCTTGGTAGCTTATTTCAGTACCATAGCAAGCATTATCAGTATATTGTGACTATGTGGAACATCGATCACCTCCCTTTCAAAATTTGGTTGAGAAGGGATTGACCTGTTGATCCTTTCCTTAAGGGCCTCATCGTTGATTTTATTCGTGATGGGATAAAACCGAAAAAGTGAAAACTCCCTCCTGAACATATATTCAAGAAAGAAAAAGTAGGTTGTTAGAAAATCGCATCTTAGATATTGCACAAATGAATGTATGGTTGGAGTCAGTCTTGGTCTTGGGAGTTAAGTCTCCCGAGCAAAGGTGTGAAGCAGAAAAGCTTGCTCCTAGCCATTAGTAAAGTATGAATAAATGTCTATATTGAAGTTCTCCACCAGCTTTGCTTCGAGAGGTGAAGCACTTACTAGCGGAGCCATTAGGCTTCAGAAATTGAATCTCTGTCTCTAGCATCCAATGTGATGGACATCCCGATTTCCAGCAAGCTCATTAAAGATCCTTCACATTTTATGTCAGATTTCAGGGGTGCAATAGGCCCACCATGCCATTGCCACCGTCTTAAAGGCACCTCCTCCGAACCCCTCTTTCAAACTAGGATCCTATTAAGGATACAAAACATGAAGGGCAAAGGATTGATTCCAATTGCAACGACCCAATTCTAGACCAACTGGCAGCGAGATGTTTCAACACCTTAGCAAGCTTAGGATGGTGAAAGACAAGTCCTTGTTTCTAAGGGATGAGATTTTAGCACTTATACATTGATCTCCAAGTCATCAAATAATCTGGTTGGGATGGGTTTGTGCCATCTCACAAACTAGTCCTAGGACTTCTCCTAGTGGATGACTATTATGGAATCTCGGAACCTGTTCATCACATTTCAACCACTATGACTTTTAGTAGGGCCCTTGGGATGAAATATCGATTATTCATCTTTCCTAGGTCTTATTCTGACCGTCATTAGATGATCTGAACGGGATGGGATGGGAAGATGTATTTTTATGGATGGACGCACAGGAGGGATGAAAAGATTGTTTTGAAAAGAATTCTTAATAGAGGTGAAGCTTGGGAGAGTAGGAACTATTGATTAAAATGAAGGAATGGGTAGGCTGTGTACCTTGTGAAAATGGCATTTAATTTCATGCTAGTGTTTATGGAATCTCTGACCAGGATTTTAGGCACCGGCCTGGGTAAGAAATGCACTTGGTGTCAGCAACTCCTAGGACTGGCATTTTGTGGCCTGGTTCCTTCAACAACAAGGCTAAGGTGTGCTTTTGCCTTGGCTGAAGTTAGAGAAGTGCACCTCCTGTCCTCAGTGTTGTTTTCTGAAGCTCTAGAACCAATTCTACACTGTTGAAGTCTTTGTCAGTAAGCCATGACAGAGAGATCTGTGCTGACTAAACTTCTCCATCAAATTGATAAAATCCCGATTTTCTAAACCTTTAGTAGTTCTCTGAAATCCTCAACTTGTTTGCAACTCCAAAAATAACTTGACAAACAGCCTATCACCTCTGCATAACAAGCACGACCATCCACCAAGCTTCTGCCCACATTGTCATCCCCAATAATTGCCAATGACACTGATGTTTTTCCCCGTCAAGCTCACAATCACATTGTTATTGTCAATTGGAGAATACCACAAGAAAGATATTGACTACATGAGCTTTAAGAATGATCCTTGATGGGGCCGAGATTCTGCAACCTTATAAGACTTGATGCAGACATCTTGAGATTAGAGATTTGATTTGATATTATTTATTTTCATATTTTGTCATTTATCACACTAGAAGTGATGAAACTTTTCTCATACTTGTACATGGTTTGAAGAGTGGATTAATTATAGGCTCACTTTCATCCTGTGTGGAAGTATAACAAATGAGATAATGGGTATTATCAGCATTCGAACTTTAAATTACTCTGTCCAAAATAAGAAAAAGAAAACTTTGATATATGTTGGGAACTACTTTAATCAAAAAACTTAAACTGTTAGGTGAATGCTTCATAAAATTTTTATATGTCAATGCATTTATTTTTCTTTTTAATTTTATCACGAGAGTTGAGCAATTCTTGGAAGAAGTGGAGGAGTTATGAAATATCTTGTTGCCTTTTCTTTTCAGCACCTCACAATGTGGCTTGCTACTCGCACAAAGAGTCATTACCTTTTACACTTAGCCGATTACATCTTTTTATGGAAATAACTGTTGTTTCAATAATGATATCTTTTTATTTCATATTTCCCTTGATTGGCAAACCTCTTACTTCTTTCCCTTTTCCTGCTTTTTCTTTTGCATTCAGAGGAAAACCAGGATAATGCGTCATCGTCCATTCCCTTGGATGATGGCCTGTCCATCGACTTTGCTGCTGTCGAGGTTGTCCACTGCCTCATAGAACATCACAATGCAATTTTCACTGATGCCAATGAAACCATATGGAGATGACTTGTCTTGTCATTCCGGGTCAAAGACAGTTCTGACACTCTCTTCCCAAATCTACCCCGGTTACGAAAAACTCATTTGGCTGCATGTTATTATTGTTGCTGAGTTCCGAGACCCAGTTGGCGACCGAGTTCTGTTGCTTATTAGTTGGGAGGGCATCGGATGCTGAGTTGTGTTTGGGAAATAGAAGTCCTGTTTGTACCCTAGTTTTGTGCATAATTTGTTGCCAATGTGATTTCTAGTGTTAACTTAGGGATTTGATAGCAGCATTGCTTTTGAAAGTTTTATTTTACGATTGTCTTTCAATAAGATGTTGTGGTTATGTTATTATATCCTGTTAGTAGTTCGATATGCCATTGTGAAAGAGTCGGGATGATGGATTGAGCAAGTCTAGACTTGAGTTTGGTTCGTCTGTGTTTAATAAATTAGATCTAATTGTGGTCGATTAAGTTTTCAATTGTAATATATTATAAGTTGAGCTCTAGTTTGGTTGATATTTCACTCGCTAACTTGTTGAAGTTTAGCTTATTACAAAATAGATAAAAAATAGATGTCGATCAAAATATTGGTATTGATATTAGTCGGATTTATATTGGGTGGTGTGATAAGTATTAGACATTTTAGATGTAATTTTTTTTATTTTTTTGGTACTCATATTAAATATAAATTTCATGTTAAAATTTGTCTTTTTTATCATCTATTTACTAGTTGAGGAAAATAAATTTTCTCTTATTTTTTATTTTTTATACCTTTTTATATTTAAATACACTATAAATATAATTTAAGTTAATAATATAAAGTGATTACTAAAAGATATAAAATTATATCATTTGTTAATAATTAATTAATTTAAAAAATATTTAGCAAGAAAAATTGTGATTTTAAATAACTAATACTGTTACAAGTATTTTTAATATATTGTACGGCTTCTAAACAAGTTGGGATATTGGGTGGGTATTTTATTATATATCTTTTTATTTTTATATTTTTGGGCCCAGGGATAATTATAGTAATTCATTAAAATATTACTTTTAGTATGATGCGAGCATAAGCTGGAGGAAGAGTTTATCTTAAAAGACCAGTCTAATAGGAGAGAAAGCTCCTTAACTTATAAGTTGGAGGTTTTGTCTCAAACTTTCTAATGTGAGATTCACATCATTCCTCCCGTCCTTCAAGTAGTGACCCGGCGGTTTGCATCATGACACTTCATTCATTGGCTTTTGTTGTGTGCTTTTCTCTTTCCAGTGTGCAAGTGGCCAACCTCCCAGTAGGTAGCCCTTTCCGATTAGAACCCTCTGTAGGTAACCTTCTCCGGGTCGGAATTAGTCTCAATGAAAGTACCATTTGATGCGAGTATAAGTCAGATAGAGAGCTCATCCTAAAAAATCGGTCTCATAGGAGAAATAACTCCCTAACTTATAAGATGGAGGTCTTGCCTCAAACTTTTCAATGTGGGATAAATGATGCGAGTATAAGCCAAAGAGACAACCCATCCCAAAAAATCGGTCTAGTAGGAGAGAGAGCCCCTAACTTATAAGCCGGATATTTTGTCTCAAGTTTTTCAATGTGGGACTCGCATCATAGTAAGCGTCAATTTGAAGAGAATTCTACCATATTTAAAACTAATTTAATTTTTTTTAAAAAAATTTATATATTACAAACTTAAAATTTTAAATTATATTCATAAAAGACAAAATAAAAAAATAATTTTCACGTAGAACATATTTTTTATTTATAATTTTGTTTTAAATTATAGTTATTCTTTTTGTTGCGGATCTGGTTCGGAGTTAGATGGAGTCGATTAACATTTTCTGTCTTTTTAACTTTCAGGGCACATGCAATCTGAAAACAAGATGGTCGTAAAAATGATTCATTTAAATCAGAAAAGGCTCCGTCTTTCAAATCGATTATGGCGCTTTTTTGAGAATAAAAAGAAAAAGATGTATCTTATTTTCATTTTAGATAGTAATTTTCAGAGAGAGAGTTTCAGGGCACGTTTTGGAGGATTACATTATAACATATAGGGCACTTCTTTCGGTTTTTGTAAACATCGGATAAGCGTAACTTATCCGGATAAGTATCTTGCTTATTTTAACTACCGGTTGGTTTCAACTTTGTGGTCGGTTGTGGTTCGTTTCTTTCGAGCCGCGGGAATTATCGAGGAGTTTATCCCATTGGTGGTTATCGGTTATGATACCCATCACTAGCCCCATGCTAGAAGATTAAAATTTAACTTGGCATGTCTTGATGGGATTGATAACTTAGGATTTTTAATGATTTGGTTTATTTACTCGAATTTGGGGACTCTTTTTGGTCACTCAGGGTTTATTCACTCGGTTTGGTGACTCCGTTTTTGGTCACTCACGGGATTATTTGCTCGGGTGGTGACTCTAGTTTTTGGTCACTCCGGGATTATTTGCTCGAATTTGGTGACTTCCACTTTTTTGGTCACTCCGAGATTATTTGCTCGGTTTGGTGACTCAGCTTTTTGGTCACTCGGGTTTATTTACTCGGGATTTGGTGACTCCCGATTTTTGGTCACTCACGAGTTTATTTACTCGGTTTGGTGATTCCCGCTTTTTGGTCACTCCGGGTTTATTTACTCCGGATTTGGTGACTCTCGTTTTTTGGTCACTTCGGGTTTATTTTCTCCGAATTTGGTGACTCCAGCTTTTTGGTCACTCCGGGTTTATTCACTCCGGTTTTGGTGACTCCCGCTTTTTGGTCACTCTTGAGAACCGGAATGGAAATCAACCGTAGTTGATTGAATTCCGGAGTTTGACGGTCTCACTCTTGGGAGCCATAATGGAAATCAACCGAAGTTGATTAAAGTCCGGAGTTGATTGAAGTCCGGAGCTGAATTTTGATTGGATGAGATAACGCGTTGCGGCCGGAGTGCTTAATTTAGGCAAGATTTCTGGAGCTCTTCGTGCTACTAGGTAATATCTGCGCCCGAAATCCGTGGTCGATTGAAATTTGGAGTGGATGAAGTCCTAGTTGGGACATCCGGCGTTGGCGTGACCTTCCGGAGTGGATGAGCACTCACGAGCCGGAGTGATTTTTGAGCGACGAAAATCAATGGAATGACTTTTCTTGAAATTCTTTGCTTCCCTGCGTAGGGAAAATCGGGAGTTGATTTTTAGATCCGATAAAGCTGTGGTAGTGCGGGACTTTGGGAGCTTTGATTAACAAATCGGCAAAATTGTTGCTAGGCAGTTGCTTGTGTGTCTTTGGGTACTAGTTTTTATAAGAGCAAAACACTTTATGCCGGGTGAAAATTAGCCAATTGTGTGAGAAAAGGTCTTTGGATGCCTTTCATATGCCGGATGGAATGCAATATTTCAGAGTGGAATTTTGACGGAGTGAAATTTTCGGAGTAGAATTCTGACTGAGTACAAAATTCCGGAGTGCAAAATTCCGGAGTCCAATTTCTGACGGAATGCGAAATTCCGGAGTTCAAAATTTCGGAGTCCAATTTCTGATCGAATGCAAAATTCGGGAGTGCAAAATTCGGAGTCCATTTTACGACAAAATGTAAATCTCCCGTCACAAAATCCGGAGTTCATTTTACGACGGAATGCAAGATTTGGAGTGTAAAAATCCGAGTCAATTTACTGACGAATTCAAAATTTAGAGGCAAAATTTGAGTCCATTTTAAACGGAATGCAAATCTCGGTCAACATCCGGAGTTCATTTTTTGACGGAATTCAAGATTAGAGCGCAAAATCCGAGTCAATTTATTTGAATTCAAAATTCCCGGAATGCAAAATTCTCGAGTCACAATATTCGGGTAAATTCGGAGTTCAATTTCGAGCGCTTGTTTGGTGACAGAAAGATCTTGGGCTCCATAATAGAACGCAGTGGATTTTGGGAATCAGTGGCGAAGGGCCAGGACAGAATTTGGAATCTAGAGTGAGTCAGACATGAAAAATGCCGGGTTGGATTTGAAACCGGATTGAATTACCAGTGTTGCTTCAATACCGATTTAGAAATGAAATCGGATTTTTGTCTTCTCAAAAAGGCGATTTAGAAATGAAATCGGTTTTTACGAGAAGAAATGTCGACCATAATCTGTGAGAAGAGATGCTTTCAAATGCCCGTTTGGAAATGAAATCGGTTTTGACACTTTCAAATGCCGTCTGGATTTGAAAACAGATTTTGTAGTGGAAATGCGATTTAGAAATGAAATCGGTTTTTCGAAAAAATGTCATCCGGCAATGCGAGAGAAGAGATGCCTTCAAATGCCGATTTGGAAATGAAATCGGTTTTGACACTTCAAATCTGCGTCTGGATTTGAAAACTGTTTTTTGTGAGTAGAAATGCCGATTTAGAAATGAAATCGGTTTTTTGCGAGAAGAAATGTCGACCAGCAATCTGTGCGCGGTTTGAGGAATCAGAGAGAGAGCTTTGAAGAACACCAGTGAAGTTCGTACAGGCGATATCGCCAGGCATGGTGATGGCCGTCTGGTGACGGGATTTGTGGCAACGGCAGCTTACGTGAGCGCCTTCAGTGCCTTTTCCTTCTCTCCACCACGCCACGTTACACAATGCACCAAAATCTCGCCGAATCACCACAAATTTGCCACATGCAACCACAATACATGTATCCTCAAAGAGGGCGGAAGGGTTTGCTTGCCTTGATTTGGAGATTTTCTTCCCATGATGGTAGTTGTAGCGGCGGTGGTTCCTTGCGGCTCACGATCTCCTTTCTCCACTCACATCTTGGCATGAAATCGGAGGGAAAAGGGAAGAAGGCATCACGGCTTGGAGATCGGGCTACGCCTCCTCCCGGCGGCAGTGGTCCCGCTGCCCATTGCTAGCCTTGGGCCGTCTTCTTCCTCCTCTCTCCCTCTTTCTTCTTTCTTTTACTGCTGCTGCTGTAGCCCATAATCCGACTGTTTTTTAAGGAGAAGGATGAAGCCGGTCAAACCGCCATTGACCCAAATCTGGGCTTTTCTCTCATCATTTATTTTATTTTATTTTATTTATTTTATTTTTTTTTTGAAAAGTGAGTAGAGACCGGTTTGACTAAGTCAAATAGGCCGTGGGAATTTTTTTTTTTTTGTGAAAGGTAAAGTCGGTTTGACTAGTTAAAATCGGCCGTGGGAAAGAAATTGGAGCCGGTTTGACTAAATCAAACCGGCCGTGGGCCAAATCTTGGCCTTTTTTCCTCTTTTTGTTTTTTTTATTATATTGGAGACCGGTGTTGAGGAGAAGCCCCCAGCTTTACCTCTTCTGACTAGCCCCTTCGTTTCAGGCTAGAACTATCGCTTCAGCGAGATAGCAATGCAGAATAGTATAGTAGATTATTATGCCTGTATGTTTTCTAGGCGGGCTGCTTTCTTCATTTCTTCCTCTTGAAGTTGCAGGATGGTTGGTTGAAGAAAGTAGCCCCCACTGGGCTTTGGCTTGGTTCTCAGACTTCTCCTTACTGGGAAATCGCAGAAGATAGGAAGTGGCCTCTAACCCCCAAGTGTCAACGCGCCAATGGCAGGGTGAGTATTGCCATAATTTGTTTAGGAAGTCGTCTAATTTCTCTGGTCGGAATGCTTGATATAAGTGCATTAGTTTTGTTTTTTGGTGGCAAAACTGGCTTTTTGGCCAGTTCCCACAGACGGCGCCAATGTTGCGGATCTGGTCCGGAGTTGGATGGAGTCGATTCTTGCCATTTCCGTCTTTTTAACTTCAGGCATGTCAATCTGAAAACAGATGGCGGAAAGTAGAGTAAATTTAAATAAAAAAATTTCTCAAATATTTCCAGTCGATCGTGCGCTTTTTAAGAATAAAGGGGAAAGATGTATTTTATTTTCATTTTAGATAGTAATTTTGAGAAGAAAATTTCAAGGCTTTAGTTTTGGAGGATTACCTTTCTTTATATAGGCGTTCTTTCGGTTTTTGTAACCTGGGATAAGCGTAAACATCCAGGATAAGTATCTTGGTTATTTTAGCTACGGTTGGTTTTGGCCTCCCGTAGGTTGTGGTTCGTTTTTTCGGCGCGAGGAGTTATCGAGGAGTTTATCACGTTGAGTAGTTCTGAGTTATAATCTACATCACTTTTAAAAAAATAAAATTAATTATGAATCTGATATAAAAATAATATAATGGATTTTGGAAACAAAGCAAGCCATGAGTACACTTCTCCATCAGTTGCCTCGCTTGCTAAAAGTGAAAGCGCCATCCCCAATAATTTCAACGCTTATCCATCGCCACAACTACAAATCCAAATCCCATATTCTACTACCACTTTCTACCTCCATTAGTAACGCCGCCTCCGCTGCCACCACCACCAGATCTATAGCTACGCAATCAGTTGTGAGAGCAGCTGCGGCGTCGCCTCCAACTGCACCGCCAATAATGGTCAAAGCCATTAGGGTTCATGAACTCGGTGGCCCCGAGGTCTCTCTCTCTCACACACACACACACACACACACACACTCTTTTCTCTATAGTTTTGAATTGGGTTTATCTGTGCTCTCATCAAATCACGATTGATCATCGATGATTTAATGGATATGCACAACAGATCCTTCTATCACCTGTGAACGTCCTGTGTTACGTGCCCAGTCGGCGTCGGCACCGGTGAACGAAAGAAGAAGACGAAAACAGAGAAGAAGACGGGGGAGGGGGAGTTTAGCAGAGGAAAATAAAGTGGAAAAAGGGAAACAGAGGGGGAAAGTCGAGAGAGGCAGAGAGTCGGAAGGAAGAGACAGAGAACAGGGAGAGAAAGTGGAGGGAGACAGAAGACGAGAGCCAGGAGAGATTAAGTACATTCCTCCTTTTCAATAACCACATAGTGGCCCTATATACAGTAGCTACCATAACCAAAACAACCCCAAGCATAAAATGCTAACCGAATACGGGTAACCAATAACTAACAAGGCAGGAAACTGAAAATAAGTATATATATGTACAACCGAAAATAATAAACAGAATTTTAAATGTAATCCTGAAATTAAAGCGGTTGTCGAGTCAACCGCGCACCCTTTTGGGAATGCCAACGAATCGGTTGGCGTTGTGGTATCTGAATTGATAAGACCTGTAACATTGCCACAATCATCAAAAAGAACCTTGCTTTTAAGGTTGAACGTGGGGTAGTGCTGGATAAATTCCACAATTGGTTCCCAAGTGGCCTCCGAGGGAGAATGTGACTCCCATTGTACAAGTAATGGAGGAAGAAATTTTCCATACTGTAGCACCTTCCGGACTCCCAGAATATGTTTGCGGGACAAGAGAGGCCGGGAACTGTGTGCTTCAAATGGTAGGGGAATGCCTTGATTAGTAGGATTGCCATGCCATTTTTTTAACAGGGAGACATGAAAGACATTGTGAATTTTTGCATAAGCTGGAAGCTTCAGCTTGTAGGCTATTGATCCGATCCGTTCACTGATGCTGAAAGGGCCGTAATAACGTTTAGCAAGTTTATTGGTTTGCTGATGCACAACAATGGACTAGCGACAAGGCTGCAGTTTGACAAAGACCCAATCGTTGACTTGGAATTCACGATCTGTCCGATCAGCATCACTCTGATTTTTCATACGCAATTGGGAGCACTGGAGGTTATTCTTGAGGGTGGTGAGAATGTGAGAGCGATCAATTAACAGTTTGTTAATGGAGGCAACCGAGGCGAGCCCCGAATATAATCGGTTAAGGTTGGGGAGTGTCGCCCGTAAACAACTTCAAAGGTGGTCATTTGAGCGGAAGAATGCCAAGCCGTGTTGTAGCTCCATTTCGCCCACGGCAGGTATTTGACCCATGTTGAAGGATTGTCAGTTGCAAAACATCGCAAGTAATCTTCCAAACTGCAATTTAGCACGTGGTCTGTCCGTGGATGATAGGAACTACTAGTGGATGGTGTGGTATCCTACTGACAGACGATGCCATGAAACACGAATTCATGGACATCTTGTCGCATGTTTGGCCAATAGAAGAAAGCGGCAACTTTGGCTGATGTGCGCTGGAACTCAGTGCAAGCCCAAGAGCCTTCGGATAACTTTGAATAGTTCAGTAAGGCCTTGTTCTCCACAAAATTATCATCACCATCGTGCCAAATATGACTTGCTCCAAAATTGAGGCCACCATGGTAGATTCCTGCCCCAGGAAGCCATGCAAAAGGCACTGCTCTTCTTTGCTTTATTAAAAAATTGCAATTCATCGTTTGGATTTTCTTTAGGAAGTTCCATGAAGTGTAATGCTCGATCTACGTAACTAGCAAAGTAAGTCTCTAGTGATCCAATTCCAGTGAAAGAATAAAGTTGTCTGGGAGTAACAGCCATCACATAGTATCTAGTTCCTGCATTGCTTATGTTAACTGTTTCCATCTGCAGACCCATAAAAGCTTCCGGAACTTCTGTTAGTTCAAATAGAAATTTTATATGTTTTTCCCTTTTATCTTTCTCATCCACAGCCATCTCCTGAATTTGTCCATTGTCAGTATCAAGAATGATTTCCTTTGTTGAAGTTTCTGTGATCTGCTGCTTATCCCAAGCAACAGCATTCACAACCAGGCCTTTCACTTTACTAAGGACATGAGGTTTGCTCCACTTTGCATGTATACAGAAGGTTTCAGCACCTCCACTGCCGACAACTCTGGCAATGCAATGGCTGCCTCTAGGATCAATAAAAACTCTATGGATAGATTGATTCCCAGTTCAACCCACACAGAGATCAACATCATAGGGATCCCCAATTCCAAAGTCGGATCATCCATCCCTTGCTAGTTCCTAATACAATTACATCATTTCCCGCAGCCCTACATGTGATGACTCCATGTTCCTTGGCAGCATGCCATTCAAGAAGGTCCACCGTGAAAACTTGCAGACCAAAATCCATCTTTAGACTCACAAAACCTGAATTGTGCACATCGAACAGGAACAGGGTGATTTGGTCCACAAGGTTGAAGGAGGGGAAATCGTGGTGGATTTCAGCTACGGACTCCCACGTAGCTTCCTTCGTAGAATGAGACTGCCATGGAACAAGTATTGGGGAAGTTATCCGTCCGTTGAGGAGTGTTTTCCGAAACCCGAGCAGTTGATGGAAAAGCAGGAATAGCTGCGAGTCCCAAAATTCTGTAAACAGAGCAGCAGGCTGAGAAGGTGGATCACCATGACATGTTGAGCAGGAGAGCATGGCAGACATTCAAAATTTTGAGCAACTAAAATGCTCCATACCACACACCAATAGGATCAACAGTCCAATACAATGCAACCAAAGTACACCAACCAAATTTGTACCATAATGGAGGAATTGATTTCCCTTCTAGCAGTTGGATTGTGGTGATACAAACTCCAACTGCACTGTAGATTTGGGGTTCTGAGTTTATGGCAACAATCGGAACAGAGTCGTCTTCCTCACCCATCATAGATAAAAATTGTGGGGCTTTACATTGATAACCTAGCATGAACCGTTCATCTCACTTAAGGCACAAGCCTCGTTTTGGACAAGAGGCCATTTCAGCTAGTGTGAATTTCTTTACTGGCAATTTGGGGGAAGGGCATTTGGCCAAAGTTGAAACAGGATTACTAGAGAGCATGATGAGTAATAGGTGATGAGAACTTACTCGGTTGGCATCCACTTTTTCCTCTACCCAGTTTTCCATACCGAAGACATCCGGTCACAGGCTTCAACAATAGGAGTCATGGCTTGGTGGTCCCGCCAGGATGTGTATTTGGTTGTTTAGACAGCGGCAGGTAGTGGAAATTTGACCGTCCAGTACCAGCAGTGCTATCGTTGGGAAATCAAACGGGAGTAGAGATGTGGAAGACGGATGATGCATGTGATAGTAAGGGTAGGGTTTGAGTAGGTTGGGATAGAATATCAGAGGTGAAAGTCGGTAACCATGCGGAAGTTGGAAGTATAGGGGAATTCGCGGAGTCGGTCAATTCGGTTCACGGTATGAAGGGTTTCGGTGAGGGAGTGTTGAACCTATTCTGTGGTGGAAATAGAGGTGGCGATCTGAGCTGCGTGTGGTTGTTCAAACGCCTTGCAGGAAGGAATGACAAGTTGGGGTAAATGAAGTTGGAGAGCGATTTGGGCTTCTGGTGGTGATGGTAGCTTTCTGGGGAGAGTGTGGGTTGGAGGGTGGAAGGTGACAGTTGGAGAAGCCACAAATGGTGAAGGGTGCACTGGTAAGCTAGGGCTTCGCTCGATGTTGTTGAGAGATGGAAGGATGTCAGCAATGGAGTGCTGGATATGCTTGGTAGTAGAAGTAATTGCGGCGATTCGTTCTGCATGTTGTCGGATGGTCGTCGCACATCTTTGGGCCCAGTCCGAACAACGTTCTTCATTCCCTTCGAAGGCCTTGCAACGGCAGCTTCGATCATTTCGAGCGCTTGTTCTTTGGTCGTCATCTCCTCAACCATGTCTCAATGAAAGCACTAATGTTACGTACCTAGTCGGCGTTGGCACCGACGAACGAAAGAAGAAGATGAAAACAAAGAAGAAGACGGGGGAGGGGGAGTTCAGCAAAGAAAAATAGCGGGGAAAAAGGGAAACAGAGGGGGAAAGTTGAGAGAGGCAGAGAGTCAGAAGGAAGAGACAGAGAACAAGGCGAGAAAGTAGAGGGAGACAGAGAAGACGAGAGCCAGGAGAGATTATGTACATTCCTCTTTTTCAATAACCACATAGTGGCCCTATATACAGTAGCTATCGTAACTGAAACAACCAAAAGCATAACAATCTAACAAAATAAGAAACCAAAACATATGAAGCTAACCAAATACGGGTAACTAATAACCAACAGGGCAGGAAACAGAAAATAAGTATATGTATGTATAACCAAAAATAATAAACAGAGTTTTAAATGTAATCCTGAAATTTGAGTGGTCGTCGAGTCAACCGCACACCCCTCCGGTAACACCGACAAATCGGTTGGCGTTGTGGTATCTGAATTGACAAGGCCCGTATCATCCTGTTATTGCTCCTTATTTAAACATTGTTTTTATTTATTTTGTTATTTTTAATTTCCCCCACCTATTTTGTAGTTGATCATGTATGAGTTTGTTGCTCATCTGCTAGGAATTTGTTTGGAAAAGTATATCCTTAAAGTACTGTGTCCACAATGATAGGATAATTGAACTTTTAATCCATCAATTGGGGTTCCTTCTACAATAAAGTCCGTAATGTTATATTTCTTCCAAAATCCACTATTTCTTTACAAAATTATTGTTACTCCAATCTTTCAATTTCCTAAAAAATTCTATCGGAAAATTTCATACTGAAATCATGTTTGAAATTTAAGTTCACCAAGTGCTTGAAGATATTAGCAAATTACAGAGTCAACTAAGCCTGGAATCACTAAAACATTGCATTTTCACTAGATTCACCAAAGATTAGATAATTGGACTTAGTTGTAGAGTAGAGAAACTTATCACATCCGATTGTAACAAACAAACTAGACAGACTCAATTGCAAATGCACCGAAGGTGATTGTCTAAAACTTCAATTTATTCTACAATCACCTTTTATATTGAAATTTATATTGAAATATAAATTCATATGCGGAGAAACAAACCCAAGGGACCCCTATTCTACTTTTGACTTGCTTGCATTTATCTTTTTGTGCTGGGGGGAGGGAGGGGTTGTTAAAATTTGATTAGAATGCTTTTTTAATTTTTGTGATTGAGAACTTACAGCGAGGATTTTAAATCCTGCATCTAAAGCTTGTTTAAATTTGATTTGATTAGTTATTACTAAAATTTGATGGTGGCATGTTAATAGGTACTGAAGTGGGAAGATGTGGAAATAGGGGAGCCAAAAGAGGGTGAGATTCGTGTGAAAAATAAGGCAATTGGGCTGAATTTTATAGATGTTTACTTCCGCAAAGGAGTTTATCCGGTTTCCACTATTCCCTTCACTCCAGGTTTGTTCATTTCTTTTGTTACTGGAAGGCATAATTGCATGAAACGTCATGAAATTTGCAAGAACACCGTAAATTTTTCATCCAAACGATGTCTATTATCATCGCAATTGAATGATGTTATATATGCACTTGTATGTTTTATGACATTTTCCTTAGTACGGAGGACTTAGCCAATTAACTTATTTTTTCCATGTTGGTGAATTCTTGTGTCATGTTACAAGAATACTACAGAGAAAGTGAACTGTTACATATAATACTACAGAGAAAGTGAACTGTGAATCCCGTTATTTTTATTTCCATTAAATTACACCTTGTCAATCTAGCTTATTCTGTAATAATTAAATTTCTGGCAAAATTCATATACTAGTATTTCAATTCAAAATTCAGGCCAATGAAAACTTTTTAATACTTTGGGTGTGCAAATAGTAGTATGCTAAATGTGGGCCAAGAGAAACCTACCCACTTATAAAAGTTAAAAGTTACAGCACTAGAACATTAGCTAAAATAATTCCATCAAAATACGTATCATATAAGAACTGAAACAACTGAATGTGTGAAAGAGGAAAGTGACCTCTCATCTTGGGGGGAGGGGGGAGGAAGAAGCCAATTCAACCACCCAGACTGGGCAGCCTGTAAAGCAACTACCTCAGTGTTGAAAGATGCATGATTCCGACAACCAGATGATAGCTAAACCAAAGTGTTCCTCTTCTTTCTCTTTTTTCTATCTACTCGAACCAACTAATCCCATTGAATGTTTAGCTGCAGACCAAGCCATACACTTGAAGTCATAAGGGATTTTGCTTTGTTCAACCTGTTTAGGTATGTATCTTGAGTGCACACCTGCACACACAATGTGTATTTTATTCTTGATAAAAAGAGAGTACACAAATGTGTATTTTATTCTTGATAAAAAAGAGTGTTGTAGTCTAGAATTTCACTATTTCATATAAATGCTTTCAATATTGGATTAATCAATACATCATGCCGAAACATACAGGACTATCGAGGATACAGTATTGTGTGTAGTTTAAAAGCTCAATTGAACCACATCAACTAAAGCGTCCAAATTTTCTGCCTCCAATGTGCTGCTTTAGAGTTATATAGCATACAGATATGTTCCTGTACCACACTTGAGCATACCCTATTTTGGCGGCTAAGGTTGCACATGCCCTGAATGGTGTAGAAGCAGCTTAGGATTGTTATTTCCTTGATGCATGTTTTGCTTTTAATTATTGTTTAGAGAAATCTCCATGAATGATTTGATTTTTTAATTCTAAATTTAGTGACTGCTGCTTCTTGTCTTGTTCCTTTCACTATTTGACCAAGCTTTCACAAGATGGAGACATGTTATCATGTTTTTTCAGGTCTCACTGTCTTACACATCTTAATATTCTTTTGCAGGAGTGGAAGCAGTAGGAGAGGTGATAGCAGTTGGTGGTGGACTCACTGGTCGGAAGGTGGGAGATATCATTGCTTATTGTATGAATCCAATGGGTGCATATGCTGAAGAGCAGATCCTTCCTGCCAGTGCAGTTGTACCGCTTCCACCTTCTGTTGATCCTATTATTGCAGCATCCGTCTTGCTTAAGGGCTTGACAGCTCATTATTTACTCCGCCGTTGCTTCAAGGTAAATTTAACTTTTGTTTTTCTGCATGCAGAGCTCAAAGATACTTGTTTGAAGGACTGTGAAACTGGAATGGTAAAATGACTTTTTGTGCTTTTTTGTGTTTTTGTTTTTTTTTTTTTTTGGGGGCCTTGTGGCTTAGTCTGGTAGATATGTGAGCTTTCTATTTAAAGTCAATAGAGAAATAAAATATTGCTAGCTGTGTGCTGCAGTCTTTCAAAATATGAATATAACATCTCAAATATTTTTATGGAAAATGGTTTTGCCAATGCATGCCATCTTGTTTCTTCCACAATGCATGCCATATATTGATGAGCTTGACCCTACATGAAGCATGGTTGTCATTTTGCTATGTATATACTGTCATAGGATTTAAGAGAGTTTATATGTAGAGGTCCTAGGAAATGACAATTTGTATGGAGATTATGTTTATAGAATTGGCATTCAAGCCATAGCAGAGCTGTTATGGAGGATTACAGTATGCCCATAATAGTTTCCACAAATCAAAAATTCAAATTCAAATTCATTGTTACCTATTTTTGTTGACTTTACACACAAAAATTCTCAAAGTCTCACAAGCACAGGATTGTTGAGCAAAACAAACAAGTCCAAAATCCTATAGGATTTGGGTAAAGAATTGGAGATTTTGGTTCTATTTATAGAAGAAAATATCGGTCTGTATTTTAAATATCAATCAATATATCGCAATAAAATGCTAATACGAAAACAGATTATGATATTGTTGCAGTGTCGGGCTGATTTAATTTATGGTTCTTAGAAATCTTTTTTTCCTATACATCCAATATCAATTGGTATTATTCGATAAGGCTGATGTCAATATGGTTGATATCCGTCAAAACTGATATTTTCATCCATGGTTCTATCAGATAGTAGTGCAGGAACATGTATTTTATTCCATCATTATTTAACTGTTTGCTCCCATCTCTTGTACCATCTACTAGTTATGGATATTTTATGGAGGTGTTGTTTGAGAAACTGGACATCTTAACATTTTATGATTTAATAACATCAATGGCAAAATAAAATTACCATTATATTGCCAAGTCATTAGTTGCATTTGTGATCCACCATGTATCATCTTAGAGAATGTCGGGGTGTCCAGCAAGCACAACAATAAGAAAAAGCAGGTGAAGAGCGAGTGGTACCTACCTCAGAATATCCATTTTAATGGATAAATCAGTATATGTCAAACTAGTACTTGAATGGATAAACGGCTGCTAAAAAGAGAGGGGATCTGCGTATGAGTATGTATTATGATAGCTTGTGGGTACGTTTTTGAACATAGAGAAGAGCCTATTATTAGATGCTTAAAAAGTGCCTATCTGAGCCTGGTGAAGGTCCATCAAAATATAGATGGGAAGAATCTAGTGGTTATCTAGATTTTTTCTCGTCTCTTTTGAGATAGGATTTTGATCAATCACCGTCTGGTTTATGAAGTAGGATTTCTGCGTTGATTCTAGATATCCTAATAGTGTCATGACAACTTGAAATATTATCTTAGAGATTGTTGGTTTTCTTGGATAGCCAGTTGTCAAGGATAGTTGGCTAGTTTTGGGGATTATATGTTGCCGTGACAATGAGCTTGCACTTAGGCTGAATTGATCTTGGACTGCAATGGGCCGAGCTGACAAGCTTTGTCCTAAGGCCGAACTATTGAGCTATGAATATTGTATGGGCCCACATTTTAATTTGGCTCATCCAGTTTAACTAATCATTGGGCCTTGTCCAGGTGAGCTCATGACCTATGGGGGGATCACAATCTGGCTGGCCCATAAACTGTGTTAGCCCACTATGGTTCAAGGACCACATCAATTACCCTCACTTTCAAGTGGAACTGAATTGTTGTGTTTGGCAGTGGAGTACCTATGAGTTTTTCAAAATCCAAAGGTCACACCATCATTGATGATCGTATCTGAAGATATGCAGTAGCAATGATTAATACTCACAACATTGAGTAGCGTACTGGTTTTCACCAAATGCACTTACATTTGTGACACATCTAGTTTAAAGGACTGTTTATCTTTCGGCATTGTGCTCAAGCCCATGCGTAGGAACCAAGGAAAAAGGGGACTAGAAAGAGAAAAGGAGCCAAGAGGAAGAAGAGAAGCGTTAAAAGAATATTTGGTGAAGAAAATGGTGATGAGGAATTCTATGCATGTCAATGGAGTCGTTAATTTGGGAAGGTGGACATTTATAGTTTTTTATCCATTTCATACGCTGGTTCGATGTTTCCATGCTGTTGGCCTTAGTTTGGTATGTTGACAAATCATCTATTTGTTTTAGCTTTGGTTGTTTCAAGGTATTTATTCCTCACATTTCTTTTAGTAGTTTGAAACCATGAGTTTATATATGAAATAGATATTTTTATTATAAATGAGTTATTGGAATTTTTAAAAAGGAGTTATATATGAAGTTTTGCTTTGAGCCTGGTTACAAGAAGGGCTACTTAGGAGAGGGCTGCACATCTTCGTTTATTTTTTTACAATGCAAAAGAGGAATGTTAAGAATTAATGGGCAATTGAGGAAAACATTCAGTCTAGTGCATAAAATAGATGTCTTTTGGCTCAAAATCTTTCGGTCCTTTAGTTTTTCTCAAGTTATTAAGCCTTTTGAGGCTTCAGCTGAATCCAATGGGCCATGACATTTGAATTAGTTCCAACCTTCTGACTTTGCTTAGTGAATCAAAGGAGAGTATATACGCTTTTAGTACCTCTACCTCTTATAAGGTGGATGTCTATTTGGGATGTGGACTTTTGAAGATTCGAGAGAATCCCCTAGTGCAATCGAAAGTAGCATTATGCAACATCTTAGTATTCAAACTTGTGTTATGCCATTGTTCCTTATCTTTGTTCGGGTTGGTTTCATCAACCATACTACAGTACATCCATGTCTAGTTGTGTAGCTGAAGTTGCTGACATCATTGGTCATCTTCCAGTCTCACTCCATGTTTCTAAATGGGTGCTTAGCTTTAGCCCCTTAGCATATGGACGTGGAAGTGTAGCAACACTGGCTTTGGCCTTTCACTTGTGTTGACCGCCCGGTCTTGAGCATGGCCTGGGGGGTGTTCATGCACATAGTGCACAATGTTAGCATAATGCATGTAATGCACTGCACTGATGTGCACACATGGCATGTGAGTCCCTCGACGCAGCATTAGCACACTCAAACTGATGCAAGTTGCAACAAGAGTGTAGGATATGCAGCATGGATGTCCAAGCATAGGAAGTGGCACATGCCCTATGGAAGTGGGGTGCATCACTAGAGTGTCTTCCATCTGAGCACAGAAACTCGGCAGTGGTGTATCTGCACTGCTTGGCACGGAGCTCGGCACTATAGTGTCTGTACAACTTGGCACTGGAGTGTGCACCATTCCAGACATGCTTGCTGAGCATGCGAGTATGTGATGTAGCCTTGGATCCAGATCATCATTGAGAGCACAACATTGATCCCACACTAGGCACAACAGTCCCTTGCTTCAGATATGCAAAGGACCTGGCTACTGGCAAGGGTGCAGAAGAAGCACGGATCCACAAGCCAAGTGGCCACAAGACAGGTGGTGAGAACGCTCGAGACAATTAATGGGAGTTGCCCAGGATAGCTCATAGCAGTTACTTGTGGCAATATGGGAGTTACCAAAGGTGTTTCTGGGAGAGTGCTTGGAGCAGTTACTTGATTGGGTCAAGTCCAAGGGTTGCAACTGCTTGAAGGATGTGGTTGGGATGCCACTGTTTGGTCTTCCATGTTGTGCAACTGCCCAACAGCCAAAATGTTTAATTGGTTGCCTGTGTATATGTATGTATGTATGTATGCTATTGTTCTTTTAGAGAGAGAGAGAGAGATTGGGGGAGTTGTATTGATTTTTTTTTATTGTTGTGTAGCTTTAATGAAAGGTTGTGGCTTTGCTTTCCATTAACCCGGTGTCTCTTGTTTGAGTGATTTAGTATCACCAACTCAAATAAACACAAGTATTCGAGTCGGCTGAACAATGTGTATTTGGTTGCTGCACAGTTGTGACTGGTGTTTGCAATTGAGTGTGTGATCACACTTAGGAAGATGAACGGTACTAAGAAGTTTTTGGACTTTCCATATAGTGGCCTTGTTTTTAAAGCCATGCTGTTTTGAAATGTTGTTGAGAAGCATAATTTTCTATCTCAGATATAACAGTGTAGAAGATTTAATTGACACTCTGTAAAATTACAGGTTGAGCCTGGTCATACTATCCTTGTTCACGCGGCTGCTGGTGGTACTGGTTCTCTGTTATGCCAGTGGGCAAATGCCCTTGGGGCAACAATCATTGGTACTGTGTCAACAGAAGAAAAAGCAATCCAGGCTAAAGAGGATGGCTGTCACCATGTCATCATTTACAAGGAAGAGGATTTTGTCTCTCGCGTCAATGAAATAACATCAGGCCAAGGGGTTGAAGTTGTATATGATTCCGTTGGAAAAGACACCTTTCAGGTAATGGCTTCCTGCCCTCTTTATTATTCAAATGCACTCCCTTATCTGGTTTTCTTTTTCTGCTAATTTTCACGTGGATGGGATTTGATAATTGAATATCTTCATATGATCTGCTTTTGTCATATTTACATTGCTGCTACATCCCTTTCAAGCTGAGTAAGCATTTATCATCGGTCTTTAATCTAAATTTAGATGGTAAAAAGCCATTAGCGTGATGACTAATAGCTTGTTCATATTGCAAGCTGGTATAGTTTATTTAGAACAACATTTCTTCAGCATGGGTTCTTAGTTCTGCATGTCAAATGAAATGAAAATGTTCTTACTTTATCCAGACTAGAATAATAGTGATGTTTCATGGTGCTTTTCTTAACACTAGTTCAAAACCTATTTCAGCACTGTCTCCCCCTCTTGTTATCCTGTTCTAACTATTCTTTTAACACTTGGCTCTATTTGGTTTGATGGTAAATGTGATCCAACATTGTATCCTGTTGTATGGTTGAAAAGACTTTTTTTTTCTCCTTTATATAAAAGAGAATAACATTGTTTTAATTTTGACTCGTTCATTAATGGAAATTTCACAAAGAATAATGAACAAATAAAAATTAAAGAGTAAGATATCCCTAAAATAATATGTCATTACACTATATCTAATATTCAAAAAAATGGAGAGATTGGCGATAATATCACATATATGATCAATATAAGATGGTTAAAATGGAAACTATATCAAGAGTTCTTTATGATTGGAAAGTATCTTTGTGATAAAAAATTATCTAATGGTTGTTAGATCCATTTTATTGATCAGAATATCAGGCAATTAAACAACATGTACCAATTGTAAGCATTGCGGATATGATAATATTAAGATTAACGAGTGGAGTTAAAATAAAAGATAAACACATGGGAAATAATATGAGGGAAGGATGTCTAAGATATTTTTGACAGTAAGAAAGTAGGCCGAATGATTCAGAGGATGGATGACTTGGTTGAAAGTTCTGGAAATAAATTTAAGGGAACTAACAAAAATGCTTTGCTGTTTCTTCTACTCAAGTTAAGGCCCTAGATCAATGAAAATGTTGAATTCATATCCATATTTAACCACAGCATGCTATTTATAGTGATAGAAGTCATTTTTTATCATTATGTTTTAACATTTTGTTATTGAATAAAGCATAAACTTGATCCTCTCATGTACGAATATAGTTGTTTAACACAACAAAATTGAAACTATAAATATAGCTATCACAAGTATCTATTTTAATTGAAATTTTAGTAAATTACTTACTTAGGCCTCTGTCATGAAGTGAACAAGAGTTGTCAAATAATGCTTTAAACACAAATGTTTTGGGCTTTGCTAGTGAGCTGCTGCCACATCCTTCTCACTGATGCATCTGGTTACACATAGCAGACTGCTGAAAGGGCAGATTAGGCAACAATACAGATCAGCATACACTTCAGCTACTTCAGCACAACAGTTGAACCTGCAGCAAGCACATCAGTTTATCCAGTGAAGCGACCACAGATTCCACAATTGCTACAACAAATTCTGTTAGATTAGTTAATTTGCTTGTATTCTTGTATTCTTGTGATAAATATTGGATCTAGCTATGGCTACAAATAGGAAGGTTGGGCTATAATAGAGTACTAAATTTGGACAAATGAAATCGTAAACCTGCTCTGCAGTTTTCTCTTCCTCCCATTTCTGTGGTACATAATCCAGATTAACCTCTTTCCTCTTCTGTTCTTTTAACAAACTGGATGATCTTGCCTACGTTATTACAATTGGTATTAGAGAGTTCATCCTAGTCGTATTTGTTTGTAATAAAACATCGTTTAAATTCTTTGTCATAATCTTGTAGCTTGTGGTAGGTTAAATTCCCACGCTTGCAACTTTCCGGCCTCCAAAAGCGTAAACACAATGAAAAAAGCATGCCAAGAAGATTCAGGATGGAATATCGTCTAGAATTCCAAGAACTGCGAGTTGAGTGCCAAGAATTTAGAAACGAATACTATGTCAAGCAAGCATGAACAGATGAGAAGTTGGCTGCTGTCATGATTCTTCTAGAGAACCTGAATGCCAGAATCACTTGAAATACCCTGATATGGAAACTAGCAGTAGGAGAGCACAATCTGAACATCAAGAAGAATTCGCTATTCCTAGATGGGTTTCATCCTCGGCCTGTGGAGGAAAGAACTTCACTGCAAGGAACAAAAAAAGCTAGCAATCTTGGTTGTGGAAACAACTCTGTCTTATCCCTTCCCACGGATTGAGTTCCCTACATTCCATTGAGTTGAGCCAAGAAAATGGGTAAGAGAATGTTCAAAATTCTTCCAATTGTACAATGTAGTGGAAGGACAAATGATGAAACTAGCCTCCTTGTATTTGGCTGGTAAAGCTGATGTGTGGTTTCAAAGCTATATCTCTCACCATAGAGATATTAGCTGGGAGTAGCTTAAGGGAGATATATGTAGAAGGTTTAGTAATAATCACCATACGGATGCCTGAGGAGCTGAATAAATTATAGCAAAAAAATGGTGTTGTGGAAGCTGTAATTCTGAATTCTTATCCCATGATCCCTGAAAAATTTTTCATATCATGTTTTCTAGTGGCTTTAAAGAGGAAATCATTCCCCTAGTAAAAAGTCAGAAACCCTCCTCTTTGTTTGTGTTATGAGCTTGCATATCTCCAAGAACAGTCCCTAGAAGGCCTGTCCAGGAAAAACAATGGCATCCGTAAAGCATTTGATACAGCCCAATTCAGCTTCTAAAATCGTTTTCAGCATTCCCTGCATTAACCAAACACAAAATCAGAAAACTCTTAGCCCATCACTTGCCCAAAGAACAATTGAATTGTGCTTTAGATGTAATGAGAAGTGAGCTCCTGGAGAAAGTTGTGAAGAGAATGTTGGATGCACTAAAAAGGGAATCAGAGGAAGACCCAAGGGAAGTGATGAAGAATCAAGAAGTTGATCAAAAAGAGGAAGAATTTACTGATATCTTTGCCCAAGCTAGTTGTGATACTACTAGAAATCGTACTAGCCGAGTAGAAAGAGGATTGAAGGCTAGAGCTATTATCATTTTAATCAATAGTTGAAGTACTCTTAGTTTCCTCAATCACTAGACTGCACGTGAATTGAAAATTGAAAAGGAAGATGCTTACCCCTTGTGTGTAACTATGGGCAATGGAAAGTAATGAGATGAGTACACGTCAATGTTGCAACCTTACCTAGAAGGTGCTAGAGCACTGGTTTACTTCTGACTTCAGAATTTTTAAATCAGGTACTTGCGATATGGTGCCAAGTGTTGGTTGTTTGAAGACCTACTTCTCTGTTTCACTAGATTTTGAGAAACTGGTACTGAAATTTCATAAGAATGGTTAGCCACTTGAGGTTAAGAGGTACAAAGGATACCACGAAACTGGCATCTCCAAGGAACGACTGAGGTTATCCTTGAGGACAAGGATGATTTCAACCGGTGGGGATTGTCATGAAGTGGACCAGCTTGTTATATGATGCCGTAACCCCTGATGATTTGGGCATTGCTGATGAGCGACCATCACATTCTTCTTATTGTTGTTTCTGGTTTCACGCAGCAGACAGCTAAAAAGGGCAGATTTGGCCACAATGCAGATCGGCACACTTCAGCACAACAGTTGTACCTGCAGTCAGTTGATCTAGTAAAGCATCAACCAGTTGAACAGTTGCTATAGATTTGTTGATTTGCTTGTATTCTTGTATTTCTTGTGGTAAATCTTGTATCTAGATATGGCTGTACATAGGGAGGTTGGCTGTGTAACGGAGGTACTGAACTTTGACAAACGAAACCTGAAACCTACTCTGCAGTTACTCTTCCTCCCATTTTTATGATTTCTGTCCTACAGAAGTCAGATTAACCTGTTGTCCTCTTCTTGTGACGAAGTGGATGATCTTGCCTATTTTGTTACAGCCGCTTTTTGCTCTCTCTCTTTTTTTTTTGTTTTCTTTTCGGTTGGAGAGATACAAAAACTTGGTTATTTGTTATTTTTCCAGACGTGTGAACCAAACAATAGAAAATGTTTTCCAAGCAATTCCTTTCCTATGATTCCTATTGTCCATCGACATTATTTCCCAACTGATTGACTTATAATCCATTTTGCTTGCCTCTCACTTGAAAGAATCACAACAAATTAAGAATTTTAAACATCCCGTATCAATTTTCAACCATTAATGCTTTGCTTGTTGCACACAGATTGTGTTTAAACCAGGTTAAAGTTCTCAACTTGGAAGATCTTTCTTTGCAGGGATCACTGAAATGCTTAAAGCCTCGAGGGTACATGGTTAGTTTTGGGCAGTCATCAGGGGCACCGGATCCAGTTCCCCTGTCAGCACTGTCTCCAAAATCTTTGTTCTTGACAAGGCCATCGCTCAAGCATTACACAGAAACGCGAGAAGAGCTGCTTAAAGCTGCCGGAGAGTTGTTTGCCAACGTCTCTTCTGGTGTCTTGAAGGTACGCGTTAACCACAAGTACTCTCTATCACAGGCTGCACAGGCCCATGCCGATCTTGAGAACAGGAGAACGTCGGGATCAGTTGTGCTGATACCGGATGCTGCCTAGTAGGGATGCCCAAACTTGGGATTTTCTAGCTTGATTGTATGAATATGTTGCTACTTAATAATTGTGGTGTTGCATATTATGATTTTCCAAGTATGCTACTTTTAACTAGCTCTATGTCTGGGATGTGTGTTTTTCTCTTTTCTTACTGGGTCTATTTGAAAAGTTGTCATATCCACGTTATGGTGTCTCTTATGTCCATTTTTTCTTTTATTGCAGAATACATTTTGTAGGCTTATTACAATTGTTTATGGCATTTGTTATATTTTTGGTACTTTTCTTTTCCAAAAAATATTTTTTATTTTTTAAATTTTAAATATAAATTATATGTTAGTGTTTATTTTATTATAACATTATTTTTTCTTAGAGAAAATTTGAAGTGAAATTGACTGTATTACAAGTTATATATAATGTGATGAGCTCAAATAATGTAAATAATAATGATAATGTATACATCCAATATGGGGGGTTTTTTTTTTAATGTTGTGTATATACCATATATTATTTAGATATGATAAATTTGGGGAAAAATTAATCAAGTTAGTATTGAGATAAAAATTGATAATAAAAATTAAAGAAAAAAATAAAGTTAGAGAACATTTCAAATATTATCTTCTGATGTTCTGTTAGCAATTGTATGTAATATTGAACACTAAAATTATAATATGTAATTTTAAATTTTTAACAAAGTTAATATATTAATATTTATTAGTAAAATATCAATTATTTGACAAAAAATCAAAATTATTAATCAAATAAATTTCTTGATAAACTTTATTACTATATTTACTTATTAAAAATAATATAATTAAATTTAATTTGTGATAGCTGGATATATAATTATCAAGTCATAAAAAACTTTATGAATGGTATATTAACATTATAAGTATTGAATATAGATCTTAATGATAATCTATTCTACAACAGCATATGTATGTATATATATATATATATATATACATGTATGTATGTATTTTATATAATATAATGCATATTGAATATTAAAATCAATAATTACTGTTCAATTTATTTGAATTAAACTTATTAAATTGACAAAGTTTTAATGTGTCCCTGAATCCAAATTATTGTACGGATAAGGGAGCCCATTTGATCTTCACGGTGAGTCGAACTAAAGTGGGTTCGATCTCATTTCTTTGAAACGTAGATCTTTGTGCAATCTGATGAGCAAATAAGATATCAAAATATTGGTGGAACTCATATCCCGATTTATCCTCAAATGTTCAAATTAGAAATATTTCTATCGAAAAAAAAAGATAAATGATGCAAAGTACACTGATACACAGGTGAGGGGATTGAGTGTTAGAAGAGGATTGAGCTTCGAAGAACATGCCAGGCCTAGGGGTGGCTTTGAGATGGACGTGTTTATGGGAGAGTGGCAGTCTGGAGGACTAAGCTCTGGAGATTGCACTAGGCCAGTGAGTGTCTTTAAGAGATGGAGGATTGGGCTTCGCTGATAACATGTTTAGAGGGCGGTTGTCTGGAGGAGGAAGAAACTCCTTGGCGATGATAATGGAGAGAGGAACACCCACTACACTCCTCCTCGGCTACTAGTGAGAGGGGCTTCCTACGGTTCGCTACGTGAACCATTTTCACCATCTTGGCGGCATGAGAGTTTGGAGTAGACGCGGTGCCCACGTTGTCATGAGCCTGAATGGGAAGGTAGCTTTGAAAGCCGGCAGTGCTCCTACTCTACTGAGGTAGCCCTTTGAGTTAAGTGAGGAAGTACGAGGGTGAGCATGTTTTGTCGACCTTTTTTTCCTCTATTCGGTTCTCTCATATTTTCTTGGTTTCTGCTCTTCAGAATCTTCTCCTTCCTCCCGATCCTTCTCCCCCATTCTTTTTTTTGTAGACGAAATGTGGTATATGCAGAGTAAGGGTTGCGAAGCCTACTTTGCGGCACATGGCTGGCGACAATTGCCTACGGGGATTCGTTGAGCTGTCCTGGCGATTGTGGATCTCTACTAGGGGGATTCGTTGAATCATATCTGCTATCTTGGGGCAACACATGATCCAAGATAATATTTTGAAAATATTTGCTGAATTATTTGAGTGGTTGTCGTGGTTATATTATGACAAGTTCTCTTTGTTGGCCCGTGCTTGGCTACGGGAGCTACGTGCAGGTAGGGACACATGGGCCTGCCTTCCGAGTTGGAGTCACTGAACTGCGAGCCTTCTCTGGGCTGAGCTACATGTACTTCTTGGTGGCCTCTCAGGACTTTGCACTGGGCTTTGGAGGAATCTTTAACATGTTGTCAATCTGCTGTACTTCAGACTTTGGGCCGACCCATGGAACCAAACCCATTACTAGCCTCCCACATCGGGAGGTTTGAAATTTCAACTCCTGACATGTAATGATGGGACGTTACTGTGCAGGTCCATAACAGATTTGGCTCTATTTAGTAGGATTCGGTGCTGATTTGGCTCTCTATCGCTAGCAATCCTTTGTAATAGCTAGCTCATGCTCTTTTTCTAAGTGCTCTGCAACCTTCCGTATAGAAGTTCTGTGATTCGGTACTTTGTTTGGAAGGATTTGAGGGCAATCATCTGAACTTACCGATTGTCTACGAATGGTACTAGCAAATGCAATCTTCTGCAATTATGGTTCACCAATCTCCTCCCCCGGCCATAAATGGAGGGGCTTCCTACGCCTTGCCTCACGAACCATTCTCCCATCAGCCAAGTGATGCGAGAGATCAAAACAAGCATAGAGCTTACACTGCCATAAGCCAAGATCGAAGGAAGTTTTGAGAGATTTGAAGATGCATTTGAAATTTGCCTTGATTTCCATACTTTATTCATCTTCATGCTGTATTGAGAGTGATCTGAGCATAGGGTCGTTGTTATCTTTTTCTCCCAACTGTTGTCGTATAGTCTTTGCCAATGCGGCTTAGTAGAATGGTGGTTCAACCCTCGAAGTGGAGAAGGTCACCTCTTCTCCTTCCTGTCGGGGAAGACGACCATTCCATCTGTTGCTCACGCTGGATTGTTGGTGACCGCTGGGGGTGGATCCGCCGAGTCCACCTCGAGTCTAGGCGTCGTTGTTGTGTTGGGTATGGAGCATACTCATGGGTCTTGCGGCTACGACTTGTCTTGATGGAAGATCTCCGAGTGTTGCCTCCCAAACGAGAGTTGGTACTTGGCTCCTCATTCTCGCCAAGGAGGGCTTTCGCATGTGCTTCCTACATCAACAACCCGAGGGCAACAGTACGTAGGAGCCTCATCTTCTTGACAGTCAGGAATTCGCTACTCTGATATTCCTTTTCAGGGTCAAGAGCCTACCAGCCCTTTGGGTGTTTGTCCCCGTGAAGTAGGGCTTCGACAATCGGATTGCCATTTCATGTACTTTTTTTCTTCCCTTTGAATTGTACATTTGTCGTTATAGGCTTTGTACTTTATAAAAGGAATTAATTAATGGAATTATCGAGTATTATCTGACTTTATTATATTGTTATAATATTCTTATATGGTGTAAATGATTGAAGCGTTCAGATGTTTCCTTTGGCCACTTCAGCCACCTCGAGCCTGTTAGGGTTGAACACCGTCGGTCTGTAATGCTTGAGAGAACGACGCATCTAGGCATCATTATTAGACATGTGCTGCTGAGTGCATTAACCAAGGCGCTAGTACGCATTAATTGCCAGTGGGCTGCGGTTCGGAGCGTTACATCACTTTGAAATAATGGCGCTAGAAAAAAGACACGCCACTATGCACCAGGGTGCGGGCACATGTCGCAACCATTATGGGGATTTCAACATATTCAAATGAAGTCGTTGCTAGGCCACGGTATTTGGCTATTTAAGTACTGATCCCTAACTGTTTTGGTGTCCTTTCGCTTTGTGAATATCTCAGCCCCATATTAGCCATCTTTTCTTCTGCTAATGGCTTACTAAGATGTCATTGATATTCCTACTTTGCTTGCTTTGTCCTTAGAAAGTGTCGTCTTCCTCCACCTCTGTGCCTTTGATTGAGGAGGGAAGTGACGATGAACAAACAATTAAGGACATTGGAGAGGATGGCTTGGAGAGCTTGGTTGTCGCTAGAGACGGGCATCATTCGGATGCCTTAATTCCTGAGCCATCGGCGGCTCGAAGGGCGCCTCCTGTCTTTGAGTCCATTGGATGCTCTTGTCCAATCTGTCTACCTTCCTGTGAGGTGGGGCTTTGTAGGTTTCTGTGTCATTTGATTATGGTCTTTCACTGTAGCATGTTTGACCGCTCTTTTCTGCTTGACAGCTATGGGGGGTGTCTCATGCGGTTTTGGAGGTTGTGCACCTGCAGGAGTCTGAGATGGCACGTGTGCAATAGGAACCCCAATCGAGACGCCGAGGAGATGCAATGTCAGGTCCACACCACCATTGCGGAGGTGCAACAGAGTTTGGAGCGGACCAGCTACCTTGATCAAGCTCTATTTGAGTCTGAAGTGAGATCATAATAGCTCTCAGAGACCAATACTCAAACACTAGATCAGATCGCATCACTCAAGAACAAATTTTAGGAGAATCGACGATGGCTCAACGATCTGTTGGGCGTGTGTGCCTAATTGGAAGGAGAGTTAAGGATGAGATTCAGCACTGATGAGGTGCCCTTGCTATTAGGTGAGCAGTTCCATGAAGGCATTCGCTTTTGTCGACGAATAGTTTCCATGGCAGCTTCGAACTTCCCTATTGGTTTCTTGGACTCGAGGAACGCTGGAGCCCAATGCCGGTCTGACATGATTAGTTTACCAGTGAGAGAGGGAAGAGGGCTAGCGCCGCGCTCTTCAGGGGGTCCCCGACTGTAGGATAGTCATCTAGTTAGGCCATAGGCATAGATAGTATCTCGTATCTTTTGAGGCTGTCGAATGCCTTCATATGTATGTCTTGATTCTTTAATGAAACAACTACACTGCTTTGATAATTGTTGCTGATACTTATCATATTTATGTTTAACTTCTTTGTTCGTTGCCTTTCTACTCGTTGGATGAACGTTTTCACTACCAGGGTTGTTGGGGTTAACTTGGACATGCGTGCCGGATTGTGCTCGCTTTCGCCGTGAGGAGGTCGTGACACAGATATAACTTGTTTGTTAGCTAAGTAGAGGAGCTATTGTCATCGAGTTTGACCGGATACGTTTGTTCATTTGTGCTCTATCCTGCAAAAGGACGTCGTGGTACTGGTATGGGTGAGTGTTATGAGGGTCGGTTGGGTTTTATGGTCGTAGCCACCGAATCTAGCGAAATCTAGGCTATTGCCCACACATTACCATATTAGTGTTCGACCCTATCAGAGGACGTCATAGCTCACGCACGACTAGTCCTAATTCACTGATTATCGTTGACTAATGGTGATGTTTCCTTTAGGAGGATGTCGCCACGCGCATATTGTAAAAACCTTTGTATCCAATCATATATGGGTCGCTCGATAGTGGGATTGAGGTTCAAAATTTGAATGCATATGGGCCGCTCGGTAGCAAGACTAAGGTTTAAAATCCAACTACGCATGGGCTGCTCGGTTGTAGGATCGAGGTTCAAAATCTAACCGTATATGGGTTGCTCAGTGGTGGGACCGAGGTTCAAAATTCAATCACATATAGGCCGCTCAGTAGTAGGATTGAGGTTCAAAATCTAACCACATATGGGAAACTAGGTAGCGGGACCAAGGTTCAAAATCCGATCACGTATAGGCCACTTGATAGTGGAACTGAGGGTTTTTGACTGTGTAAGTCGAGTTATAGGTGAACGGAAGTCCATTTGATTTAGGGGCAGTTCTGGTTGCTTGAGATGATATTCAAGCACTCGCATGAGCCGATTAAGCAGATAAAATGGCTATTTTATTAATCAAAGCGTGGTTCAAGCAATCTGCATGATGCATGCAAGACTTATCTGGATTTGACTTAAAATCATCGGTTGCACCTTACAGGCGAGCGAGAGGCGCCACAGGCCCCATGAACCAACTTTCTGATTTAAGCATGTAGCACTTACACCCCTTGGAGGATCATCGTGGTTGAAGCTTGATCTTTGACGGGAGGAAGCTTGACCACTCTGCTGTGACCTCGCACCTCTGAGTACATGCGCTCACGAAGGATTAGGTCGGTGCGTTGAGCGGAATTGCATGTTTGACCGCTCTTTTTTGCTTGATAGCTATGGGGGGTGTCTCGTGCGGTGATGGAGGTTGTGCACTTGCAAGAGTCTGAGATGGAACGTGTGCAGTAGGCACCCCAATCGAGACGCCGAGGAGATGCAATGTCGGGTCCACACCACCATTGTGGAGGTACAGCAGAGTTTGGAGTGGACCAACCACCTTGGCCAAGCTCTATTTGAGTCTGAAGCGAGATCATAAGAGCTCTCAGAGACCAATACTCAAATACTAGATCGGATCACGTCACTCAAGAACAAATTTTAGGAGAATCGACGATGGCTCAACGATCTACTGGGCGTGTGTGCCTAATTGGAAGGAGAGTTGAGGATGAGATTCAGCACTGATGAGGTGGCCCTACTACTGGATGAGCAGTTCCAAGAAGGCATTCGCTTCTGCCGACGAATAGTTTCCATGGCAGCTTCAGACTTCCCTATTGTTTTCCTAGACTCAAGGAACGCTGGAGCCCAATGCCGGTCTGACCTAATTAGTTTACCAATGAGAGAGGGAAAAGGGCTTGCGCCGCGCTCTTCAGGGGGTCCCCGACTGTAGGATAGTCATCCAGTTAGACCATAGGCATAGATAGTATCTCGCATCTTTGAGGCTGTCGGATGCCTTCATATGTATATCTTGATTCCTTAATGAAACAACTAGACTGCTTTGATAATTGTTGCTGATACTTATCATATTTATGTTTAACTTCTTTGTTCGATGCCTTTCTACTCGTTGGATGAACGTTTTCGCTACTAGGGTTGTTGGGGTTAACTTGGACATGCGTGCCGGATTGTGCTTGCTTCCGCTGCGAGGAGGTCGTGATACAGATATAACTTGTTTGTTAGCTAAGTAGAGGAGCTATTGCCGTCGAGTTTGACCGAATACGTTTGTTCATTTGTGCTCTATCCTGCAAGAGGACGTTGTGGTACTGGTATGGGTGAGCGTTACGAGGGTCGGTTGGGTTTTATGGTTGTAGCCACCAAATCTAGTGAAATCTAGGTTGTTGTCCACACATTACTATATTAGTGCTCGACTCTATCAGAGGACGTCATAGCTCATGCACGGCTGGTCCTAATTCACTGATTATCCTTGACTGATGGTGATCTTTCTTTTAGGAGGAGGTCGCCGCGCGCATATTGTAAAAACCCCATAAGGTTTTGTATCCAATCATATATGGGCCGCTCGGTAGTGGGACTGAGATTCAAAATTTGAATGCATATGGGCCGCTCGGTAGCAAGACTGAGGTTTAAAATCCAACTACGCATGGGCTGCTCAGTTGTAGGATCGAGGTTCAAAATCTAACCGTATATGGGCTGCTCGGTAGGTTCAAAATCTAACCACATATGGGCTACTTGGTAGCGGGACCAAGGTTCAAAATCTGATCACGTATAGGCCGCTTGATAGTGGAATTGAGGTTTTTTGACTGTGTAAGTCGAGTTACAGGTGAACGGAAGTTCACTTGATTTAGGGGCAGTTTAGGTCGCTTGAGATGATATGCAAGTACTCGCATGAGCCGATTAAGCAGATAAAATGACCATTTTATTAATCAAAGCGTGATTCAAACAATATGCATGATGCATGCAAGACTTATCTGGATTCGACTTGAAATCATCGGTTGCACCTTCTGGAGCAGAGGGCCACTGGGTCCACCAGACAAACTTTCTGATTTAGGCATGTAGCACTTACACCCCACTTCGGAGGATCATCGCGGTTGGAAACAGTCTTTGACAAGAGGAAGTTTGACCACTCTGCCTGGTAACCTCACGCCTGCGAGCTGTACACTCTGAAGGATTAGGTCAATTGCGTTGAACCAGTTGCATGATTTAGATGCCGAGCTTTCATTGTCGATGTGTGACCTGTAGGTACTAAGGGTGGACTTTGGTTGGCACGAGGGAAAGTCTTCTGTCATGAAACACCACAAGCAAGGGGATGATTGCTTTGCCACCCTACAGGGCATTCCACTCTACTGCCCGCTTCGCACGGCGTGCTGGCAGCATTATCTAACGTGAAATGACACATGTGAGGGGTTGAGGGCTCTACTGCCCTAAGGGCATTCTAGTCTGTTGTTGACACTATGCTAGAAACTTATATGGCCTTAGGGGCCCGACAAAGCGTAGAAGTGATCTAGGTGGAGCACTAGATCGAGCCTTCAGACTGGCTTCAGGTTCAATTCTCAGATGCTATGAGGAGATGGAGACAACTAAGTTTGCGTCATGAATGGTGACTTTGCTAGGTCAGCAAATTGTCATTTGATGTTGCGTGGAGTTCCTTCCAAGGCAGGGGGCCTCTTGTCATTATGGGAGCGGCGTGGAATGTACCACTTTGGGCTTTTATCCCATGCCTCCCGACTCAGTCAGCCCTTTGGCTGTTGCTAAGCCCTATCACCCATGGCAGGATAAGCCACAAGATTGTCAAGCCACTTGATCCTCCATGGATATTGATTCACTCCGATTGTCTTGCAGTTGGAGGGTGAAGCTCCGAGCGTAGCACCCTTGGAGGGTCATTGTCAAGCACTGAGAAACTGTATGTTTGGGGCCGATCGTCCAACACCATAGCTATCATGGGGGATAACGTTTCTGGCTAGTGTGATTGGTAGTGGGCCAAGCATGTGAATCTCCCATTGTGAGGATTGTGACAACTCCTGTAGGATTTGCTAGTCTACACAAAGTCAATGAGAAGTGTTGTCGCCTGATTGGCAATGCCAAGCCTCCAGGTTAAGCCTCTCGCTCTAGTAAGGCCGCTCGCGAGAAGAGGACCGAACACTCTGGAAGCTCTCTCCAAGTCACATCTCTCGCCTTAGCGTGAGAATGATAGGGTGTTTGTCGGCGTTGTAGGAATTTTCTTTATGGAAGGTTGCCAGTCATCTCGGGAATTGCAAAGGCATCGCCTCTTTAGGCTGTTGCCTTACGCTCCGAGACCGGGTCAAACTTTTTTTCCAAGAGTAGGCCCTATTTCTCAGATTCTCTAGTGGTTGAGCTTTTTCTCTGGTGGGCGGTCTCTTCCCTCAACTTTTTCTCTTGGGTGTCGACGCTTGTGCATGAGAGGAAGGATCCCCCAGCAATCGTTCATTCATATGAAGACATAGGACCTGTGGCTATTTAAACATGACAACCTGTTGGGCAGCGAGCGTATGTTCATCAAAGGCAAATTGCACATCATCATGGCTACTCAGGAGGTCATCACCATGGCAGGCAATATCTCTGGCCAATGTGTTGGTTGAAGTACGAGTATTAACTACACTTATTTGCTGATGTGCAGTGATAAGACTTTTTAGTCGTTCCCATAAACAACGTCAATGATACATTCCTGGATCTGAGTTATCGTATGGATTAGGGAGTTACTTGATCTTCTACAGTAAGTGGAATTAAAGCAGGTCCGTTCTCTATTATTTTAAACTTAGATCCTGTATAATACAATGAATAAATAATAGGTCAGAGAATTGACAGGACTTACTCTCCGATTTATTCTCTAATGTTCAAATTAGAAACCTTTCTGTAGAAAAAAAAAAGATGGAGGATGCAAATCCAGTTGCAAGCCTAGATCGAAGGGTAACTTCGAAAGCCAACAATGTTCTTGCTCTATTGGGGTATCCCTTTGAGCTCAATGAGGAAGTACGAGGGTGAGCATGCTCTCTTGACCCCCTTTTCCTCTGTTCGATTCTCTCCTCTTTTCTTCGGTTCTACTCTTTGGAATCTTCTCCTTCTTATCGCCCTTTCTCTTCCCTCTTTTTTCAGTGGAGGAAATATAGTATATGTAGAGTGAGGGTTGCGAAGCTTGTCTTGGGGGGTATGGCTGGCGACGGTTGCCCATGGGGATTCGCCGAGCTATCCTAACGATTGTGGGTCCCTACTGGGGGATTCGTCAAATCATATCTGCTAGCTAAGGGCGACACCTGATCAATGATAATATTCTGAAAATATTTGTTTAGTTGTTAGAGCGGTTGTCGTGATTATATTATGACAAATTCTCCTTGTTGGCCTGTGATTAGCTACGGGAGCCACGTGATGGTAGGGACACATGAGCTTGCCTTTTGAATCCAGAGTCACTGAACCATGGGCTTTCTTTGGCAAAGCTATATGGACTTCTCAGTAACTTCTCAAGACTTTATGTTGGACTTTGGAAAAAACCTTGATGGGCCGTCAATCTTACTGTATTTCAAATATTGGGTTGGCCTACGGTATTGGATCAATCGATTTTATTTGTGCATAATTTGTTACCAATGTGATTTATTGGATTAATTACAGTATATTACTTTTGAATATTCTATTTTAAAATTGTTTTTCAATAAGATATTATAATTTTACTAATACACCAAATCAGTAGTTTGATATAGATAGAAATATTCGAGCCAAAATAAATGCTATTGTAAATGAGCCGAGATGAAGATTTAGGAATGACTAGGCCTGAGTTTAGCTTATTGAGTTTAATAAATGAGATCTAATTGTACTTGATCAAGTTTTCAATGGTGATATCATAAGTTTGAGTTTTAGTTTGGTGAATAATTCATGTGGCATTTTATTAAAGTTTTACTTGTCACAAAAATAGTTGAAAAATAGATATTAATCAAAATATTAGTATCAATATTAGTTAAATTTATATTATTTGATATATATAAATATTTGACATTTTAAACATAAATTTTTTTTCTATAATTATATTAAATGTGAGTTATAAATTAAAATTTGATCAGTTTTATCGTCTTTTTACTGGTAGAGAAAAATAATTTTTCTTTTATTTTTATTTTCTCAATAATTTTATTTTTTAAAAACTTTTTTAAATTCAAATACACTGTAATTATAGTTTAAACTACTCAATAATATAAATTAATTATCAAAAGATATATCATTATATCATATGTTAATAATTAATTAATTTAATAAATATTTTGCAAAAAAAAAAAAATTATGATTTTTAATATTATTACAAGTATCTTTAATATATCGTGTAGTTTTTAGACAAGTTGAAATATAATGGATGTTGGAAACGAAGCGAGCAATGAGTGTACTTCTCCATCAGTTATCTCATTGGCTAAAAGTGAAAGCGCCATCCCTATCCATTTCAACGCTCATCCATCAGCATCACTACTGGTCCAAATCCGATATTCTGCTGCCACTTTCTGCCTCCATTATTAACGCCGCACCGCCGCCGCCGCCGCTGCCACCGCCACCAGATCTATAGCTACGCAATCAGTTGAGAGAGCAGCTACGGCATCGCCTCCAATTGCACCGCCGATAATGGTTAAAGCAATTAGGGTTCATGAACTCGGTGGCCCCGAGGTCTCCCTCTCTCACACACTCTTTTCTCTGTTGTTTTGAATTGGGTTTATCTATGTTCTCATCGAATCACGATTGATCATCGATGATTTAATGGGTATGCACAACAGATCCTTCTATCACCTGTGAACGTCCTGTTATTGCTCCTTATATAAATATTGTTTTTATTTATTTAGTTATTTTTAATTTCCCCCATCTATTTTGTAGTTGATCATGTCTGAGTTTGTTGCTCATCTGCTAGAAATTTGTATGGAAAAGTATATAGGATAATTGAACTTTTAATCCATTAATTGGGGTTGCTTCTACAATAAAGTCCGTAATGTTATATTTCTTACAAAATCCAACATTTCTTTTCAAAATTATCGTTACTCCAGTCTTTCGATATCCTAAAAAATTCCATCGGGAAATTTCATACTGAAATCATTTTTGAAATTTAAGTTCACCAAGTGCTTGAAAATATTTGCAAATTACAGAGTCAACTAAGCCTGGAGTCACTAAAACATTGCATTTTCACTAGATTCACCAAAAATTAAATAATTGGACTTAGTTGTAGTGTAGAGAAACTTGTCACACCCGATTATAACAAACAAACTGGGCAAACTCAGTTGCAAATGCACCAGAGGTGATAGTCTAAAACTTCAATTTATTATACAATCACCTTTTATATTGAAATCTAACTTCATATGCGAAAAAACAAACCCAAGGGACCCCTATTCTACTTTTGACTTGCTTGCATTTTTCTTTTGTGCTGGGGGGATCGTTACAATTTGATTAGAATGCTTTTTTATTTTTGTGACTGAGAACTAGCGGCTAGGATTTTAAATCCAGCATTTAAGGCTTGTTTAAATTTGATATGGTTGGTTGTTACTAAAATTTGATGGTGGCATGTTATTAGGTACTTAAGTGGGAAGATGTGGAAATAGGGGAGCCAAAAGAGGGTGAGATTCGTATGAAAAATAAAGCAATTGGGCTGAATTTTATAGATGTTTACTTCCGAAAAGGAGTTTATCCAGTTTCCACTATGCCCTTTACTCCAGGTTTGGTCATTTCTTTAGTTACTGAAAGGCATAATTGCATGAAGCATTATGAAATTTGCAAGAATGCCTTAAATTTGTCATCCAAACGGTGTCTATAATCATCACAATTGAGCAATGTTGTATATACACTTGTATGTTTTATGAAAATTTCCTTAGTATGGAGGACTTATCAAATTAACCTATTTTTTCAGTGTTGGTGAATTCTTGTGTCATGCTTCATAGAATACTACAGAAAAAGTGAACTGTTACATATAAAACTACAGAGAAATTGAACTGTGAATCCCATTATTTTATTTCTATTAGATTACATATTATCAATCTGGCTTATTCTGTAATAATTAAATTTCTAGCAAAATTCATACACTTGTATTTCAATGCAGAATTCAGGCCAATGAAAAATTTTTAATTTTTTGGGTGTGCAAATAGTAGCATGCTAAATGTGGGCCAAGAGAACCTACCCAGTTATAAAAGTTAAAAGTTACAGCACTAGAACATTAGCCAAAATAAATCCATCAAAATCAATATCATCTAAGAGCTGAAACAACTGAAGGTGTGAAAGAGGAAAGTGACCCCTCATCTTGTGGGAAGGGGAGGAAGAAGCCAATTCAACCACCCAGACTGGGCATCCTGTAAGGCAATTACCTCACTGTTGAAAGATGCATGATTCCGAGAACCAGATGATAGCTAACTCAAAGTGTTCCTCTTCTTTCTCTTCTTTCTATCTGCTCGAACCAACTAATCCCATTGAATTTGTAGCTGTAGACCAAGTCATACACGTGAAGTCATTAGGGATTTTGCTTTGTTCAACCTGTTTAGGTATGTATCTTGAGTGCACACCTGCACACACAAATGTGTATTTTATTATTGATAAAAAGAGAGTACACAAATGTGTATTTTATTCTTGATAAAAAAGAGAGTGTTGTAGTCTAGAATTTCACTATTTCATATAAATGCTTTCAATATTGGATTAATCAATACATCATGCCAAAACATACAGGACTATCGAGGATACAGTATTGTGTGCAGCTTACAAGCTCAATTGAACCACATCAACTAAAGCATCCAAATTTTCTGCCTCCAATGTGCTGCTTTAGAGTTATATAGCATACAGATCTGTTCCTGTACCACACTTGAGCATACCCTATTTTGGCAGCAGAGGTTGCACATGCCCTGAATGATGTAGAAGCAGCTTAGGATTGTTATTTTCTTGATGAATGTTCGCTTTTAATAATTGTTTAGAGAAATCTCCATGAATGATTAGATTTTTTATTGCAAGGAAGATCTTAATTCTAAATTTAGTGACTGCTGCTTCTTGTCTTGCTCCTTTCACTATTTGACCAAGCTTTCACAAGATGGAGACATGTTATCATGTTTTTTCTGGTCTCACTGTCTTACACATCTTAATATTCTTTTGCAGGAGTGGAAGCAGTAGGAGAGGTGATAGCAGTTGGTGGTGGACTCACTGGTTGGAAGGTGGGAGATATCGTTGCTTATTGTATGAATCCAATGGGTGCATATGCTGAAGAGCAGATCCTTCCTGCCAGTGCAGTTGTACCGCTTCCGCCTTCTGTTGATCCTATTATTGCGGCATCCGTCTTGCTTAAGGGCTTGACAGCTCATTATTTACTCCGCCGTTGCTTCAAGGTAAATTTAACTTTTGTTTTTCTGCATGCAGAGCTCAAAGATACTTGTTTAATGGACTGTGAAACTGGAATGGTAAAATGACATTTTGTGCTTTTTCGTGTTCTTTTTTTTTTTTGTTTTTTTGGGGGGCGGGGGCGACATTGTGGCTTAGTCTGGTGGATATGTGAGCTTTCTATTTAATGTTGATAGAGAAATAAAATTTTGCTAATTGTGTGCTGCAGTCTTTCAAAATATGAATATAACATCTCAAATTTTTTTATGGAAAATGGTTTTGCCAATGCATGCCATCTTGTTTCTTCCACAATGCATGCCATAGATTGATGACCTTGACCGTACATGAGGCATGGTTGCCATTTTGCTATGTATATACTGTCATAGGATTTAAGTGAGTTTATATGGGAGTGGTGCTTTGTAGAGGTCCTAGTAAATGAGAATTTGTATGTTTATAGAATTGGCATTCAAGCCATAGTAGAGCTGTTATGGAGGATTACAGTATGTCCATGATAGTTTCCACAAATCAAAAATTCAAACTCAAATTAATTGTTACCTATTTTTGTTGACTTTACACCCAAACAATTCTCAGATGTCTCACAAGTACAAGATTGTCGAGCAAAACAAACAAGTCCAAAATCCTATAGGATTTGGGTAAAGAATTGGAGATTTTGGATCTATTTACAGAAATATCGGCTTCTATTTTAAATATTGATCGATATATCACGATGAAATGCTAATGCGAAAATAGATCATGATATTGTTGCAGTGTCAGGCCAATTTAATTTATTATTCTCAGAAATCATTTTTTTCCTATACATCCAATACCAATATGTATTGTTCGATATGGTCGATATCAATATTGATATTTTCATCCATGGTTCTATTATATAGTAATGCAGGAACATTTATTTTATTCCATCATTATTTAACTGTTTGCCCCCATCTCTTGTTTCATCTACTATTTATGGATATCTTATGGAGGTGTTGCTTTAGAAACTGGACATCCGAACAATTTTAGACTTAACATCAATGGGAAAATAAAATTACCATTAAATTGGCGAGTCATTAGTTGCATTTGGGATCCCCCATGTATCATCTTAGAGAATGTGGGGGATCCTGCAAACACAACAATAAGATAAAGCGGTTGAATAGCATGTTGGAATATCCATTTTAATGGATAAATAAGTATATATCAAACTAGTACTTGAATGCAAGTAATAATGCGATTTTCTGGATCTCAAGTAGTTTAAAGGGCTACTAAAAAGAGTGAGGATGTGTGTGTAAGTATGTATTATGATCACATGTGTTTACGGTTTTGAACATAGAAAAGTGCCTATTAGATGCTTAAAAAGTGCCTATCTGAGCCTGGTGAAGGTCTATCAAAATATTGATGGGAAGAATCTGATGGTTATCTAGTTTTTTTTTCCATCTCTTTTGAGATTGGGATGTAATCAATCATTGTCTGGTTTATGTAGTGAGATTTCTGTGCTGATTCTAGATATCATTATAGAGTGTTTTGACAACTTGAAATATTATCTTAGAGATTGTTGGTTTTCTAGGATAGGCAGTTGTCAAGGACTAGTTGAATAGTGTTTGGGATTATATATAGCCGGGATAATGAGCTTGTACTTAGGCTGAACTGATCTTGGGACTGCAATGGGCCGAGCTGACAAGCTTTGTCCTAAGGTCAGACTATTGAGCTATAAATATCATATGGGCCCACATTTTAATTTGGCTTATCCAGTTTAACTAATCATTGGGCCTTGTCCAGGTTGGCTCATGACCTATCGGGGAACCACATTCTGGCTGTCCCATAAACTGTGTTAGCCCCACTATGGTTTAAGGACCACATCAATTGCCCTCACTCCCAATAAGGACTGAATTGTTGAGTTTGGCAGTGGAGTACCTATGGGTTCCTCAAAATCCGAAGGGTCACACTATCATTGATGATAGTATCTGAAGATATAATACTCACAACATTTAAGTCTGTGGCTCCAAAGTATCATGCAGGTTTTCACCAAATGCACTTGACATGTCTAGTTGAAAGTATTGTTTATCTTTAGGCATTGTGCTGTCAAGCCCATGTGCAAGACCTGAGGAAAAAGGGGACAAGAAAGAGAAAAAGAGCCAAGAGGAAGAAGAGAAGCAGGAAAAAGAACAGTTGGTGAAGAAAATGGTGATGAGGAATTCTATGCATGTCATTGGAGTTGTTATTTTGGTCAGGTGGACATTTATAGTTTTTAATCCATTTCATATGCTGGTTCCATGTTTCCTTGCCGTTGGGCTTCGATTAATTAGTTGGAAAATCATCTACTGATCTTACCTTTGGTCGTTTCAAAGTATGTATTACTATTATTTCTTTTAGTTGTTCGAAACTGTTAGTTTATATATGAAATATATATTTTTATTATAATTGAGCTATTGGAATTTTTAAAAAGGAATTATATATGAAGTTTTGCTTTGAGCCTAGTTACAAGTAGGGCTACTTAGGAAAGGGCTACATGTCTTCGTTTATTTGTTTACAATGCAAAAGTGGAATATAGAGGATTTATGGGCAATTGAGGAAAACTTTCGGTCTAGTGCATAAAATGGATGTCTTTTGGTCTCGAAATCTTTTGGTTCTTTTTTTTCCCTCTAGTTATTAAGCCTTTTGAGGCCTTAGCTGATTTCAATGGGCCAGGACATTTAAATTAGTTCCAACCTTTTGTCTTTGCTAAGTGAAGATGACAAGTGGACCTTGCATGATGGGTTTCAGCCCTTATCTACTCAGTAATCTGTTTCATAGCACATTCATAGCAGGAGGAACTCTCTTTTCACAGGTTGCAATTTTAGAGTTTGCTCTCTTTCTGGTTTTGCCTAGCCTTTCTTATTCATCGACTCGCTCTTCAATGGAGAGGATATACGCTTTTAGTATGTCTACCTCTTATAAGGTGGCTGTGTGTTTGGGATGTGGACTTTTAAATATTCGAGAGAATCCTCTGGTGCAATGAAAAGTATGATTATTCGACATCTTAAGATTCAAAATCGTGTTATACCATCATTCCTCTTCTTTGTTTGGGTTGTCCTCATCAACCATACTATACTACAGTACATCCATGTCAAGTTGTGTAGCTAAAGTTGCTGACATCATTGATCCACTTTTGGTCTCACTGGACCATGTTTCTACACGGGTGCCTAGCTTTAGCACCTTAGCATATGGACTTGAAAGTGCGGCAGCCCTGGCTTCGGCCTTTCATCTCTGTTGACCACCTGGTCTTGAGCATGGCCGGAGGCTTGTTCAAGCAAGGACATACACATGAAGCTTGTTCGAGAAGGCACAAGCATAATGCATATATTGCACGGTGTCAGCATAATGCATGCAGTGCACGGCGATGGTGTGCACACATGGCATGTGGGTCCCTCGATGCAGCATTAGCACACTCAAACTGATGCAAGATGCAACAAGAGTGTGCACTATGCGGCATGGATGTCCAAGCATAGGAAGTGGCACATACCTACAGAAGCGGGTCATATCACTGGTGTGTGTACCATCTGAGCATGGAAGCTCGGCCCTGGAGTCTCTGCTCAGCTTAGCATGGAGCTCGGCACTATAGTGTCTGTACAACTTGGCACTGGAGTGAGCGCCATTCCAAACATGCTCGTGGAGCATGCAAGTATGTGATGTAGCCTTGGATCCGGATCATCATTGAGTGCACGACATTGATCCCACACTTGTATGCTCAGAGGCACAACAGTCCCTTGCTTCAGATATGCAAAAGCACCTGGCTACTGGCAAGGGTGCAGAAGAAGCATGCATCCGCAAACCAAGTGGCCACAAGACAGTTGGTGAGAATGCTCGTGACAATTAATGGGAGTTGCCCAAGATAGCTCATAGCAGTTACTTGAGGCGAAGAGTGCTTGAAGCAGTTACTTGAATGGGTCAAGTCCAAGGGTTGCAACTGCTTGGAGGAAGTGGTTGGGACAGCTGTCTCACATTTCTCTGCCATGTGGCCACTGTTTGGCCTTCCATGTTGCGCAACTGCTCAACCGCCAAAATGGTTAATTGGTTGCCCAAGTATATGTATGTACGTATGTCTGTATGTATACTATTGTTCCTTTAGAGAGAGAGAGAGATTGAGGGATTTGTGTTGATTTTTTTTTTTTTATTGCTGTGTAACATTAATGAAAGGTTGTGGCTTCGTTTTCCATAAGCCCGGTGTCTCTTGTTTGAGTGATTTAGTATCACCAATGCAAATAAACACAAGTATTCGAGTAGGCTGAACAATGTGTACTTGGTTGCTGCACAGTTGTGACTGTTGTTTGCAATTGAGTGTGTGATCTCACTTGGGAAGATGAATGATACTAAGAAGTTTTTGGACTTTCCATATAGTGGCCTTGTTTTGAAAGTCATGCTGTTTTTTAATGTTGTTGAGAAGCATAATTTTCTATCCTTGTGGTGATGATGGTTCTCAGATATAACAGTGTTGAAGATTTAATTGACACTCTGTCAAATTACAGGTTGAGCCTGGTCATACTATCCTTGTTCATGCAGCTGCTGGTGCTACTGGTTCTCTGTTATGCCAGTGGGCAAATGCCCTTGGGGCAACAATCATTGGCACTGTGTCAACAGAAGAAAAAGCAATCCAGGCTAAAGAGGATGGCTGTCACCATGCCATCATTTACAAGGAAGAGGATTTTGTCTCTCGCGTCAATGAAATAACATCAGGCCAAGGGGTTGAAGTTGTATATGATTCCGTTGGAAAAGACACCTTTCAGGTAATGGCTTCCTGCCCTCTTTATTGTTCAAATGCACTCCCTTATCTGGTTTTCTTTTTCTGCTAACTTTCACATGGATGGGATTTGATAATTGAATATCTTCATGTGATCTGTTTTACAACCCTTTCAAGCTGGGCAAGTGTTTATCATCCATCTTTAATCTAAATTTAGATGTTAAAAAGTCATCAGCCTGATGAATAATAGCTTGTTGATAACTTGTTCATATTCCAATCTGGTATACCCTGTTTAGAACAACATTTTTTCAGCATGGGTACCTAGTTCTGCATGTCAAATGAAAATAAAATGTTCTTGCTTTAGCCAGACTTGAATAGTAGTGATGTTTCGTAGAGCTTTTCTTAACACTAGTTCAAAACCTATTTCAGCCCTCTCTCCCCCTCTTGTTATCCTGTTCTAACTATTCTTTTAACACTTGGCTCTATTTTGTTTGATGGGAAATGTGATCCAAGGAACTTTTTCCTGTTTTGACATTGTTTCCTGTTGTGTGGTTGAAAAGACTATTTTTTTCTCCACTATATAAAAGAAAATAACATTGTTTGCTCATTAATTTTGACCTGTTCATTATTAGAAATTTCATATAGAATAATGAACAAGTAAAAATTAAAGAGTAAGATATCCCTAAAATAATATGTCATTACACTGGATCTAATATTTAAGAAAATGGAGAGATTTGCAATAGTGCCACATATATGATCAATATAAGATGGTTAAAATGGAGAAATATATCAAGAGTTTTTTATGTTTGGGGAGTACCCTTGTAATAAAAAATTATCTAACAGTTATTAGATTCATTTTATGGATCAAAATATCGGTAAATTAAACAACATGGGCCAATTGCAAGCATTGCAAATATGATAATATCAAGATTAATAAGTGGAGTTAAAAGGAAAAATATGCACATTTAGAAGATAATGTGAGGGAATAATGTCTAATATATTTTTGATAGTGAAAAGGTAGGCCAAATGATTCAGGGGGTGGATGAGTTCGTTGAAGGTTCTGGAAAGAAACTGAGAGGGGCACCTAAAAGGTATAAGGGAAGTAATAAAAATGCTTTGCTATTTCTTCTACACTTGAAGTTATGGCCGTAGATCAAGTAAAATATCAAACGCACATCTATATAACCAAATCTCACTGAGTGGATCTTGAAGGTTTGATGATGATGGAAGTCATTTATAGTGGCCCTAAAAGATATAAGGACCACGACATGCTATTTATAGTGATGGAAGTCATTTTTGATCATTATGTTTTAACATTTTCTTATTGAACAAAGCATAAACTTGATCCTCTCATATCACAATAATCTGTTTTAATTGAAATTTTAGTTAAATACTTACTTCGGCCTGTGTCATGAAGTGAACAAGTCTTGTCAAATAATGCCTTAACCACTGATGTTGTGGGCTTTGCTAGTGAGCTGCTGTCACATCCTTCTCTCTGATGCATCTGGTTACACACAGCAGACTGTGAAACGGGCAGAATAGTTAACTATACAGATCAGCATACACTTCAGCAACTTCAGTACAACAGTTGAACCTGCAGCAAGCATGCCAGTTAATCCTGTAAAGCAACAACAGATTCCACAATTGCTACAACAAATTCTGTTAGATTAGTTAATTTTGTTGTATTCTTGTATTCTTGTGATAAATCTTGGATCTAGCTGTGGCTACAAATAGGAAGGTTGGACTATAATAGAGTACTAAATTTGGACAAATGAAATCTGAAACCTGCTTTACAGGTTTTCCTTCCTCCCATTTCTGTCATTTCTGTGCCACATAATTCAGATTAACCTATTCCTCTTCTGTTCTTGTAACATAGTCGATGATCTTGCCTAGGTTATTACAATTAGTTTCAGAGATTTGATCCTAGTCTTCTTTTCTTTGTGATGAAACATTGTTTAAATTCTTTGTCTAAATCTTGTAGGTTGTGGTAGATTAACTCCCACAGTTGCAACTTTCCGGCCTTCAAAAATGTGAACACAATAAAAAAGGTTTGCCAAGAAGATTCAATATGGAATATCATCTTGAATTCCAAGAACTGAGAGGTGAGTACCAATAATTTAGAAACGAATACTATGTCAAGCAAGCACAAACAGATGAGTAGTTGGCTGCCATCATTATTCTTCTGGAGAACCTGAATGCCCGAATCACTTGAAATACCCTGGACTGGCAACTAATAGTAGGGGAGCACAATCTGAACTTCAAGAAGAATTGCCTATTCCTAGATGGTTTCATCCTCAGCCTGTAGAGGAAGGAACTTCCCTGCAAGAAATGTAAAAGCTAGCAATCTTGGTTGCAGAAACAGCTCTGCCCTATCCCTTCCAATGCCACAGATTGAGTTCACTACATTCCATTGAGTTGAGCCAAGAAAATGGGTAAGAACATGTTTAAAATTCTTCCAATTGTACAATGCAGTGGAAGAACAAAAGATGAAACTAATCTCCTTGTATTTGGCAGGTAAAGCTGATGTGTGGTTTCAAAGCTATATCTCTCACCATAGAGATTAGCTGGGAGTAGTTTAAGGAGATATATGTAGAAGGTTTAGTAATAATCACTATTTGGATGCCATAGAGGAGCTGAATAAAAATTGCAGCAAAAGAATGATGTTGATGAGTATCAAGAAAAGTGATGAATCGAAAGCTGTAATTCTGAATTCTTATCCCATGATCCTGGAAAAAATTTTCATATCAAGTTTTCTAGTGACCTCAAAGAGGAAATCATTTCCCTAGTAAAAAGTCAGAAACCTGAGCTTGCATATCTACAAGAACAGTCCCTAGAAGCCCTGTCCAGGAAAAATAATCCCATGCTTAAGCCTTTGATACAACCAAATTCAGCTTCTAAAACAGTTTTCAACATTCCCTGCATAAACCAAACATGAAATCAGAAAACTCTTAGCCCATCACTTGTTCAAAGAACAATCTAATTGTGCTTTAGGTGTAAAGAGAAATGCACTCCTGGACATAGATGTAAAGAGAGAATGTTGAATGGACTAATAGGGGAATCGTTGGAAGACTGAAAGGAAGTGATGAAGAAACAAGAAGTTGATCAGAAAGAGGAAGAATTTACTGAAATCTTTGCCCAAGCTAGTTGTGATACTACTACAAATCATACTATTCGAATGGAAGGAGATTTGAAGACTAGAGCCATTATCATTTTAACCAATAGTTGAAGCACTCTTAGTTTCCATGATCACAAGATTGCACGTGAATTGAAAATTGAAAAGGAAGATGCTTACCCCTTGTGTGTAACTATGGGCCATGGAAACTAACAAGAGTACAAGTCAATGTTGCAACCTGACCTAGACGGTGCTAGACCTCTGGTTTGCTTCTGACTTCAGATTTTTGAAATTAGGAACTTGTGATATGGTGCCAAGTGCTGGTTGTTTGGAGACCTACTTCTCTGTTTCACTAGATTTTGGGAAACTGGTACCAAAATTTCATGAGAATGGTCAGCAACTTGAGGTTAGAGGTAAGGATACCACAAGACTTGCATCTCTAAGGAATGACTGAGGATGTCCTTGAGGACAAGGATGATTTCAACCGGTGGGGATTGTCGTGAAGTGGACCAGTTTGTTATATGATGCCGTAACCCCTGATGTTTTGGGCATTGCTGATGAGTTGCTAGCATATTCTTCTTACTGTTGTTTCTGGTTTCACGCAGCAGACAGCTAAAAAAGGCATATTTGGCAACAATGTAGATCGGCATACACTTCAGCACAGCAGTTGTACCTGCAGTCAGTTGATCTAGTAAGGCAACAACCAATTGAACAGTTGCTATAGTTTAGTTGATTTGCTTGTATTCTTGTATTTCATGTGGTAAATCTTGTATCTATCTATGGCTGTACATAGGAAGGTTGGCTGTGTAATAGAGGTACTGAACTTTGACAAATGAAACCTGAAACCTACTCTGCAGTTTTTCGTATACAAGTACAAGTTTGGGGGGAGAGCCCACTCAAAAGGACGCCTTATAGGGGGAGAGCCCCCCCTTAACTTATAAGTTGGAGGTTCTGTTTCAAGTTGTTTGATGTGGGACTTGTAATATTCCTCCCTCCTTCAAGGGCCGCTGACGTCGGCGGCTCTCACTCTGGGAAGCTTCACTCCGCTCCGGCGCACCGACACAGGTTAGCCCCTCCACAAGTAGCCATTTTCGAAAGTCGGGGCCACTTTCAACAAGAGCACCACTGATACGAATATAAATTCGGGAGAGCCCACCCCAAAAGGACACCTTATGAGGGGAGAGCTCCCCAAACTTATAAATTAGAGGTTCTATCTCAAGTTTTCCGATGTAGGACACGCAATATTAAATGATACTTGCTTCACAACGGCTGCTAATAAATCAGAGTCGGAGACGAGGAGAGTGGAGGTAGAGGGGAGTTTAGGCGGAGGGAAACAGAAGGGGAACGAGAGATAGAGGGAAAAGATCGAGGATTCAGAGAGAGAGATTGAGGACATAGAGAGAGAAAAATGTAGACACAGAAGAAGGGGAAACTATTCTTTCTTCCCTTACTGTAGCCACAAGCCTTTACATTTATACTAGAAGTCCAACCGAATTGGTTGGAATCTAATTGACATAGCCCCAACAGAAAATCAAAAGGAATAAAGCAAAACAGCAAAACCAAGGGAAAAAATCATAAAAATTGGGGAGGGAAAAATGAGAAAATGGTAAAACAGAAGGTGCGTAACATTGCCCTCTTTATCGGAGAAAAGAACATTGTCCTCAATGTTGAATAAGGAAAAAGTTTGGTGAAATGTTGCGGTTAAACAGCCAGCCCAAACCTCCTTCTTTGAGTTATCAGCATCACTACTAGCAACGCCGCTTCTTGTACTCATCTGGTTCATGGTGTTAGATTTTGGCATCAAAAACATGTTAGTCGCCATGTAACACTCCTTATTCACTCCGACGCATTGAGAAAGTTGCAGTCCCTTAGGCTTCGGCACAACATCAGATCCATCATTGTTATCAATACTCGATAACTTCACCGTCTCCTTTGCCTTCTCAACCAGTTTAGCACCACCGTTGTCCTCATCGGATTTGGATGATGATGCATGTGGAAAGAGGGGTAGGGTTTGGCGCTCGGCCCGTGGCATCTCACTCAAAGGCACCATGAACAAATTGGTGGTCACTGGCAAGAGAGTGTTGCACTCAAGTCTGGTGAGCGATTGCCGGATTTCAGTCATGGAAGACTGGATTTGTGCCGTGGTGGACGCCAAGGAGGACATGTTTGCGACGAGTCTGTCGGTAGCTCGCTGGATGTCCTTCATCACGTTGGCAAGCTCGGCGATGGAAGTGTCGAGCGCGTCGAGCGCTTGTCCTTCAGACATCAGCACCATGTCCCCTGCCATTGTTTCAATGAAAGCATCAATGATACGTGGTTCATGGCGGCTGCTGGTAAATTGAGAGTTGGAGACGAGGAGAGTGGAGAGAGAGGGGAGTTTAGGCAGAAGGAAACAGAGGGGGATGAGGGATAGAGGAAAATCAGAGAGAGCAGAGAGAAAAGACCGAGGACACACAGAGAGAGACATAGACACATAAGAAGGGGAAACTATTCTTTCTTCCCTTGCTGTAGTCACTAGCCTTTACATTTATATTGAAAGTCTAACTGAATCGGTTAGAATCTAACTGACAAAGCCTCAACAGAAAATCAAAAGGAATAAGGCAAAACAACTGAACAAAGGGAAAAAATCAGAAAAACTGGGGAGGGAAAAATGAGGAAAGGGAAAAACAGAAGGCACATAACATTTTCTTCCTCCCATTTCTATGATTTCTGTCCTACAGAAGTCAGATTAACATGTTGTTCTCTTCTTGTGACAAAGTGGATGATCTTGCGTATTTTGTTACGGCCAGTTTTTTCTCTCTCTCTCTTTTTTATTTGTTATTTTCCAGATGTGTGAACCAAACAATAGAAAATGTTTTCCAAGCAATTCCTTTCCCATGAGTCCTATTCTCCATCTACATTATTTCCCAACTGGTTGACTTATAATCCATTTTGCTTGCCTCTCACTCGAAAGAATCCCAACAAATTAAGAATTTTAAACATCCCGTATCAATTTTCAACCATTAATGCTTTGCTTGTTGCACACAGATTTTGTGTTTAAACCAGGTTAAAGCTCTCAACTTGGAAGATCTTTCTTTGCAGGGATCACTGAAATGCTTAAAGCCTCGAGGGTACATGGTTAGTTTTGGGCAGTCATCAGGGACACCAGATCCAGTTCCCTTGTCAGCACTGTCTCCAAAATCCCTGCTCTTGACCAGGCCGTCGCTCAAGCATTACACAGAAACACAAGAAGAGCTGCTTAATGCTGCCGGAGAGTTGTTTGCCAATGTCTCTTCCGGTGTCTTGAAGGTACGCATTAACCACAAGTACTCTCTATCACAAGCTGCACAGGCCCACGCCGATCTTGAGAACAATAGAACATCAGGATCAGTTGTGCTGATACCGGATGCTGCCTAGTAGGGACGCTCTAACTTGGGATTTTTTTAGCTTGATTGTATGAATATGTCCCTATGTAATAATTGTGGTGTTGCATATTATGATTTTCCAAGTAATCTACTTTTAACTAGCTCTGTTTGCCTCTTTTTGCTGGGATGTGTGTTTTTCTCGTTTTCTTATTAGATCTATTTGAAAAACCTTGATATAATGTTAGAGTTGTCATTATATTATCTGATGATAATTATTGATTCGAGTCATGAAACGGTTTTTTTATAGTTATTGCATATATTAAATGTTTTATAGTTTTATAACAATTGCTTATGGAATTTGTTATATTTTTGGCACTTTTCTTCCCAAAACCTATTTTTATATTTTTAAAATTATAAATATAATTTTCATGATAGTATTTATTTTATTCTAATATTTTATTATAGCATTGTTTTTACTTAGGGAAAATTTGAAGTAAAATTGACTATATTATAAGTTATATATAATGTGATAAGCTCAAAATATGTAAATAAATAGTGATAATGTGTACATCCATTTTGGAGTTTTTTATGTTGTGTATGTATCATATAATATTTAAATATGATTAATTAGGGAAAAAATTAATAAAGTTAGTAGTAAAATAAAATTTCGTAATAAAGGTTAAAGTTAAAAATAAACTTTAAGAACATCTCAAATATTATCTTCTGATGTTCTGTTAGCAACTGTATGTAATATTGAACAAAAATTATAATATATAATTTTAAATTTTTAACAAGTTAATATTTTTAATACTTATTAGTAAAATATCAATCATTTGATATAAAATCAAAATAATTAATCAAATGAAATTCTTGATAAACTCCATCACTATATTTACTTATTATAAATAATATAATCGAATTCAACTTCTGATAGTTGGATACATTTTATAAATTTTTCACTTGCATAATAAACTATATTTGCTACTTGATATGTCATGAATTCATATTGTTGACAAATTAGGATGCCATTTAGTCTTTTATGATAGGTCGAATAAAAGCGGGTCTGGTTTTCATCCCTAATAGCTTGGATTCCATATATTATAATTTAAAAGTAAGAGATCAGAAGATTGAAGAGATTCGCTTCCCGATTTATCATATAATCCTCAAGTTAATAATCTTCCTCAAAGAGATAAAAAAAATGCAATAATGAAAGTTACGCATCATGACATAAAAGTATGGGTTTTGAGTTTATCTTGGAAGTGCGCTTTGTATTGAGCAGCTTTGATGTGGTATTATACTTGGCAGGGAGCGGCTTTGAGACTAAGGGAGCAAGAATTGTGAAGGACTTCTTAGGAGACTCTTTGGGTAAAGAGTTGCCTTTTTATGAGCTCTTAAGTACAGCCCCTTATCCATAAGAATGAGGAGGTATTTATAACATTTGAGCCAATTCAACCGTACTTGGGCGCCGCGACTACCTAACAACTATCCATGCAGATTTGGTAAGTTATCATAGGGATTCGGCTGTTGATTATGGCAACCATGGCTGATCGAGGAGATTCCTTTTTTCTTTGCGACAATCATAGAACGCCTGTTATGATAGTTGCCTTTAGAAAGAGATTTACCCTGATTGTTATTGCCATTTTAGTAACGATTGTGCTAGTGAATATTCTCAAGATTCCTACCAGGCTGTATCAGTTTGTTACCACAAGTAATTCCAATGCACAGGAAGAGGATCACAAGCCGTTCGTGATTGGGCCGATGAGGCCAGCTTAGCCCACCGAGTCGTCTGGGCCAACAGAGATGTTGGCTGGACCTTAGGTCTGTGGAGACATGTTGTGGGCGGGACACCCTCTCGATCCTCTGTCCATCTGTGGGCCTTCATATTAGGCTGGCCCATTTCTTCCTTCCCCATCACTAGACCTCCATGTCGGGGGTTTGAATTTTTAACCCCTGGCATGTTCATTGAAGAGGCATCACTTGTCGTTTTCCTCTTTCATCCCTTTCCTAGGCTGCCTCCTGATTCGCTGCCTTATCAGTTTTGGCATGATTATCTACATCTGACAATTTTTCTACGAATTTGCTGGCATAAGAAATCTTTGACATTTAATGACCGTCGATCCTTTCGAGCACTATAAATTGATGGGCTTGCTGTGCCTTGCATCACACCTCACTTTCATTAGTCAAGTGGCATGGAAACTTAAAATCGACATGAAGCTTGAGTTGCTTGTTGCCCGGGTCGGAGGGAGCTCGTTTTCAATGTTCGAAGGCATCATCCTGGGATGCACGAGAGAACCGCTTTAGTTACCCTTTTTGTATGAGGAACTGCTTTGGTTATCCATTTTCGTGTCGGTCTCGGAGCCAAGCTTACTGCTGTTCCTTAGTGGGGCGAGGCTTTCTTGTAGTTGTGCCTCCCCCTTGGCAATGGCTTGCCTTTAGAATGGGCCACTACTCTAACTCCTCAAGAACTACTGTCTCAATGAGCCACACTCCTACTGCTGGTAGGGTGGGCACCGAGCCCCTAGGCTTGAGCCCATTTCCCTGCTTGCTTGTCTGGGAGTTCTTTGCTGTCGAGCATGGCTTTTTGGTAGTCGGATAGTTGCTCCATGTACTTTTTTTTGTTATCTTCCTCTTTGTTATATGTCCGTCCCTAGATGCTTTGTACTTTATAAAAAGAGATTAATGAATGGAATTATAGGGCATTTTGCCCATATTGCTTGCCTTTTAGATCCATTGAAAACTCCTTTTGTTGTCTGACGTCAGTAGACCTGGTTGCTTGGGCCACCCGCAATCCTGCTTGATAGTAGTTTCTTATACTTACATAGGGTGGCTTTGATATGGTGTTGTGCTCGGCAAGGAGCGGCTTTAAGATTGAAGGAGCAAGAATTGTGATAGACTTCTTAGGAGACTCTTTGGGTAAAGGGTTGTCTTTTTGTGAGCTATTGTGTGTAGCCCCTTGCCCACGAAAGCGGGGAGGTATTTATAACCTCTGAGCCAGCTTAACCCTATTTGAGTGCTAAGGCTAGCTGGCAGCTGTTTATGCAAATTTGGTAAGTTGTCACAGGGATTCGGGTATTGATTATAGCAATCGTGGCCGGTCGAGGAAATTTCTTCCTTCTTTGTAGTGATAATGGTGCCCCTACTATGCCTTTGGGAAGAGACTTACCCCGACTGTTGTTGCCATTTTGGTAACAATTGTTCGGATGAATATTCCCGAAATTCCTGCCAAGCTGTATCAGCTAGTTATGACAAGTACTTTTGGTACACAGGAAGAGGATAACGGGACGTTTGTGATTGGGCCGATGAGGTAAGCTTAGCCAATTGAGCTGTCTGGGCCAACAAAGACGTTGACTAAACCCTAGGCCTATAGTTGTGGGTTGGACACCCTTTGGATCCTCTATCCATTCGTGGGCCTTTACATCGGAGCAGCCCATTTTTGCTTTTCCAATCACTACCATTTGATTTTTAGGATTAATTACAGTTCTTTATTTTGATTATTCTATTTTAAAATTGTCTTTCAATAAGATATTATAATTTTACTATTGTACCTAATCAGTAGTTTGATATGGGTAGAAATATTCCGGCCAAAAGTAAATGCTATTGTAAAGGAGTTGAGATGAAGATTCAAGCATGACTAGGCTTGAGTTTAGTTTATGGAATTTAATAAATGAGATCTAATTGTGGTTGATCAAGTTTTCAATCGTGACATCATAAGTTTGAGTTTTAGTTTGGTAAATAATTCATGTGGTATTTTGAGTTTTATTAAATAATTTAATATTTAATAAAAATATTGATATTAATATTAGTTAAATTTATATTATTCGATGTATTTAAATATTTGACATTTTAAATATAATTTTTTTCTGTGATTATATTAAATATGAGTTATATATTAAAATTTGATTAATTTTATTGTATTTTTATTGGTTAAGCAAAATAAATTTTCTTTTATTTTTATTTTTCTCAATAATTTTATTTTTTAAAGCTTTTTTAAATTCAAATACACTGTAACAATAGTTTAAGCTACTCAATAATATAAATTAATTATCAAAAGATATATCATTGTATCATATGTTAATAATTAATTAATTTAATAAATGTTTTTGCAAAATAAATTATGATTTTTAATGATTAATATTATTACAAGTATCTTTAATAAATCGTGTAGTTTTTAGACAAATTGAAATGTTGAGTGAGTATTTTATTATATCTTTTTTTTTTTCGGTGAAGGTATAATTATAATAATTTTGAAAAAATTTTACCTTATTTATAACTAATTCATATTTTTTTAAAAAATAAAAATATATAATACGAACATAAAATTTTAAATTATATTTCATAAAAGACAAAATCAAAAAATCAAAAACAAAAAAAAAAATTGTTACGTTTCGGATCATTGGTTGTCGTACGGATTAGAAAGCATTCGAATTCTTAGCCATTCTGAAGCGCACGTGAAAAATTCTAATCTCCATTTTTGTTAACCTGATGCCTACACAACACAATAAAGAAACGAGAGGTCAGAGGTCTGGCAGGATTTCTTCCACCAATGTCACTCCGACGCTCAAGTCAGCAAATTCCCGCAATAAACGAAAACAGGGCGCATGCTAAACGGTGCACGAAAGTAAACTGTAAATGTGTGGATGGTGCGTGTTTGTTTATGTGAGAGAGAGTAATGAGCGGTCCCTAGGTGCACCGCTACGGTGGTTGACTTCCTGCCGTCTGAGTAGACTTAAGAGTTTGGATTCGTAGGATAGCTGGTAAGCTTAAGGTTTGTGACACTGAGTCAATTATCTTGGATACGATCCCCTCTCTTCGTTGAAGAAGAGGGATTTTATAGACCCCCTGACGGGGGATTTTGGGCATGAGAACTCTTGTCATTAAGGTTCGTTAGCCACTGATCGTTGTTGATGATTGCCGGCGTGTCGGCTATCATTTTGCGGTGGCAAGCAGACTATCGGGTATTGTTAGCTACACTTGGTCTCCTCCTTGAGTTTGGATTGGCGGGTCGCCAATGGGCGGCCGCCTGAATCACAATTGGTAGCGTTGACTGCTTCTACATTGGCTAGTTTCTCCTACTCTTTTGTCACTTTTCGGCAGCCGCATTAATGAGTTGTAGGATACACTCACTGGCTGCTAATGGTGGGCTGCTACATACTCATATAGTTAGGCTGGGCTCCAAATCTTTTTGAACTTTAGTATTGGACCCAATAAAAGTATTTTTCACGAAAAACATATATTTTGTTTATAATTTTGTTTTAAATTATAGTTATTCTTTTAAAAGGAATAAAAATAATATAAAAATAATATAATGGGTGTTAGAAAAGAAGCGAGCAATGAGTGTACTTCTCCGTCAGTTGCCTCATTGGCTAAGAGTGAAAGCGCCATCCCCATCATTTCAACGCTTATCCATCAGCACCACTACTAGTCCAAGCCGATATTCTGCTACCACTTTCTACCTCCATTATTAACGCCGCCGCTGCTACCACCACCACATCTATAGCTACGCAATCAGTTGAGAGAGCAGCTGCGGCATCGCCTCCAACTGCACCGCCAATAATGGTCAAAGCAATTAGGGTTCATGAACTCGGTGGCCCCGAGGTCTTTCTCTCTCTCTCTCTCTTTCACTCTTTTCTCTATAGTTTTGAATTGGGTTTATCTGTGCTGTCATCAAATCACGATTGATCATCGATGATTTAATGGGTATGCACAACAGATCCTTCTATCACCTGTGAACGTCCTGTTATTTGCTCCTTATATAAATATTGTTTTTATTTAGTTAGTTATTTTTAATTTCCCCCATCTATTTTGTAGTTGATCATGTCTGAGTTTGTTGCTCATCTGCTAGAAATTTGTATGGAAAAATATATAGGATTATTGAACTTGTAATCCATTAATTGGGGTTCCTTCTACAATAAAGTCCGTAATGTTATATTTCTTACAAAATCCACTATTTCTTTACAAAATTATCGTTACTCCAGTCTTTCAATTTCCTAAAAAATTCTTTCGGGAAATTTCATACTGAAATCATGTTTGAAATTTAATTTGACCAAGTGCTTGAAGATATTTAGCAAATTACAGAGTCAACTAAGCCTGGAGTCACTAAAACATTGCATTTTCACTAGATTCACCAAAAATTAGATAATTGGACTTAGTTGTAGAGTAGAGAAACTTATAACACCCGATTGTAACAAACAAACTGGACAGACTCAATTGCAAATGCACCGAAGGTGATAGCCTAAAATTTCAATTTATTCTACAATCACCTTTTATATTGAAATATATCTTCATATGCGGAGAAACAAACCCAAGGGACCCCTATTCTACTTTTGACTTGCTTGCATTTATCTTCTGTGCTGGGGGGACTGTTAAAATTTGATTAGAATGCTTTTTTAATTTTGTGACTGAGAACTAACAGCTAGGATTTTAAATCCTGCATCTAAAGCTTGTTTAAATTTGATATGGTTAGTTGTTACTAAAATTTGATGGTGGCATGTTAATAGGTACTTAAGTGGGAAGATGTGGAAATAGGGGAGCCAAAAGAGGGTGAGATTCATGTGAAAAATAAAGCAATTGGGCTGAATTTTATAGATGTTTACTTCCGCAAAGGAGTTTATCCAGTTTCCACTATGCCCTATACTCCAGGTTTGGTCATTTCATTAGTTACTGAAAGACATAATTGCATGAAACATCATGAAATTTGCAAGAATGCCTTAAATTTGTCACCCAAACGGTGTCTATAATCATCACAATTGAGCGATGTTGTATATACACTTGTATGTTTTATGAAAAGTTCCTTGGTATGGAGGACTTATCAAATTAACCTATTTTTTTCTGTGTTGGTGAATATTTGTGTCATGCTTCATAGAATACTACAGAAAAAGTGAACTGTTACATATAAAACTACAGAGAAAGTGAACTGTGAATCCCATTATTTTATTTTGATTAGATTACATATTGTCAATCTGGCTTATTCTGTAATAATTAAATTTCTGGCAAAATTCATACACTTGTATTTCAATGCAGAATTCAGGCCAATGAAAACTTTTTAATTTTTTAGGTGTGCAAATAGTAGCATGCTAAATGTGGGCCAAGAGAACCTACCCAGTTGTAAAAGTTAAAAGTTACAGCACTAGAACATTAGCCAAAATAAATCCATCAAAATCAATATCATCTAAGAGCTGAAACAACTGAAGGTGTGAAAGAGGAAAGTGACCCCTCATCTTGTGGGAAGGGGGGGAGGAAGAAGCCAATTCAACCACCCAGACTGGGCATTCTGTAAGGTAACTACCCCACTGTTGAAGATGCATGATTCCGACAACCAGATGATAGCTAACCCAAAGTGTTCCTCTTCTTTCTCTTGTTTCTATCTGCTCGAAGCTGCAGATCAAGTCATACACGTGAAGTCATTAGGAATTTTGCTTTGTTCAACCTGTTTAGGTATGTATCTTTAGTGCACACCTGCACACACAAATGTGTATTTTATTATTGATAAAAAAAGAGTACACAAATGTGTATTTTATTCTTGATAAAAAAGAGAGCGTTGTAGTCTAGAATTTCACTATATCATATAAATGCTTTCAATATTGGATTAATCAATACATCATGCCAAAACATACAGGACTATCAAGGATACAGTATTGTGTGCAGCTTACAATCTCAATTGAACCACATCAACTAAAGCATCCAAATTTTCCGCCTCCAATGTGCTGCTTTAGAGTTATATAGCATACAGATCTGTTCCTGTACCACACTTGAGCATACCCTATTTTGGCGGCGAAGGTTGCACATGCCCTGAATGATGTAGAAGCAGCTTAGGATTGTTATTTCCTTGATTCATGTTTCGCTTTTAATAATTGTTTAGAGAAATCTCCATGAATGATTAGATTTTTTATTGCAGGGAAGATCTTAATTCTAAATTTAGTTGCTGCTGCTTGTTGTCTTGCTCCTTCCATTATTTGACCAAGCTTTCACAAGTTGGAGACAAGTTATCATGTTTTTTCAGGTCTCGCTGTCTTACACATCTTAATATTCTTTTGCAGGCTTGGAGGCAGTAGGAGAGGTGGTAGCAGTTGGTGAAGGAGTCACTGGTCAGAAGGTGGGGGATATCGTTGCTTATTGTCTGAATCCAATGGGTGCATATGCTGAAGAGCAGATCCTTCCTGCCAGTGCAGTTGTACCTCTTCCACCTTCTGTTGATCCTATTATTGCAGCATCTGTCTTGACTAAGGGCTTGACAGCTCGCTATTTACTCTGCCATTGCTTCAAGGTAAATTTAACTTTCATTTAATGTACTGTGAAACTAGAATGGTAAAATGACTTTTTTTGCTTTTCTTTTTTTCTTGTTTTGGGGGGGGGCATCTGTGGCTTAGTCTGGTAGATACGTGAGCTTTCTATTTAAAGTAAATAAAGGAATAAAATTTTTTTGTCTGTGTGCTGCAGTCTTTCAAAATATGAATATAACATCTCAAATTGTTTTTTGGAAAATGGTTTTGCAAAAGCATGCCATCTTGTTTCTTCCACAATGAATGCCATAGATTGATGAGCTTGACCCTACATGAAGCATGGTTGTCATTTTTCTATGTATATACTGTCACAGGATTTAAGACAGTTTATATGGAAGAGGTGTTTTGTATAGGTCCTAGGAAATGACAACTTGTATGGAGATTATGTTTACAGAATTGGCATTCAAGCCATAGTACAGCTGTTATGGGGGATTACAATATGTCCATGATAGTTTCCACAATCAAAAAGTCAAATTTAAATTCATTGTAACCTATTTTTGTTGACTTTACCCCCAACAAATCTCAAAAGTCTCACATCTAAAAGATTGTTGAGCAAAACAAACAAGTCCAAAACCATATGGGATTTGGGTAAAGATTTGGAGATTTGGGTTCTATTTATAGAAGAAAAAAAAATCAGCGTGTTTTTTAAAATATTAGCCGATATATTACAATAAAATGCTAATACGAAAATATATCGCGATATTGTTGCACTGTCATGTTGATTCAACTTATAGTTCTCAGAAATCTTTTTACCTATACATTAAATACCGTTATATATTATTTGATATATCCGATATTAATATGATTGATATTGATATTGCCACAGTCAAAACTGATATTTTTATCCATGGTTCTATTAGATAGTAATGCAGGAACATTTATTTTATTCCATCATTATTTAACTGTTTGCCCCATCTCTTGTTCCATCTACTATTTATGGATATTTTTTGGAGGTGTTGCTTTAGAAACTGGGCATCCTAACAATTTTAGACTTAATAACATCAATGGAAAAATAAAATTGCCATTAAATTGCTGAGTCATTAGTTGCATTTGGGATCCACCATGTATCATTTTAGAGAATGTGGGGGATCCTGCAGACACAACAATAAGATAAAGCTGTTGAAAAGTGTGTTGGAATATCCATTTTAATGGATAAATCAGTATTATAGAGCGTTTTGACAACTTGAAATATTATCTTGGAGATTGTTGGTTTTCTAGGATAGCCAGTTGTCAAGAACTAGTTGAATAGTGGTTGGGATTATATATAGCTTTGATAATGAGCTTGTACTTAGGCTGAACTGATCTTGGACTGCAATGGGCCAAGCTGACAAGCTTTGTTGTAAGGTCGGACTATTGAGCTATGAATATCATATGGGCCACATTTTAATTTGGCTCATCCAGTTTAACTAATCATTGGGCCTTGTCCAGGTCGGCTCATGACCTATCGGGGAACCACATTCTGGCTGGCCCATAAACTGTGTGAGCCCACTATGTTTTAAGGACCACATTGATTGCCCTCACTCCCAATTGGGACTGAATTGTTGTGTTTGGCAGTGGAGTACCGATGAGTTCCTCAAAATCCAAAGGGTCACGCTATTATTGATGATAGTATCTGAAGATATGCAGTATCAATCATTAATACTCAACATTTAAGTCTATGTGGCTCCAAAGTATCATGCGGGTTTTCACCAAATGCACTTACATTTGTGACACGTCTAGTTGAAAGTTTTGTTTATCTTTAGGCATTGTGTTGTCAGGCCCATGTGCAAGGCCCGAGGAAAAAGGGGACAAGAAAGAGAAAAGGAGCCAAGAGGAAGAAGAGAAGCAGGAAAAAGAATAGTTGGTGAAGAAAATGGTGATGAGGAATTGTATGCATGTCATTGGAGTTGTTATTTTGGGAAGGTGGACATTTATAGTTTTTTATCCATTTCATATGCTGGTTCCATGTTTCCATGCCACTGGCCTTCGATTGATTTATTGGAAAATCATCTATTGATCTTACCTTTGGTTGATTCAAGGCATGTAATCCTATTATTTCTTTTAGTTGTTCGAAACTGTTAGTTTATATATGATTGAAAGGAATTATATATTTTATTGTAATTGAGTTATTGGAATTTTTAAAAAGGAATTATATATGAAGTTTTGCTTTGAGCCTAGTTACAAGAAGGGCTACTTAGGAAAGGGCTACACGTCTTCGTTTATTTTTTTACAATGCAAAAGAGGAATATAGAGGATTTATGGGCAATTGAGGAAAACTTTCGGTCTAGTGCATAAAATAGATGTCTTTTGGTCTCAAAATCTTTTGGTCCTTTAGTTTCCTTCACGTTATCAAGCCTTTTGAGGCTTTAGCTGATTTCAATGGGCCAAGACATTTAAATTAGTTCCAACCTTTTGTCTTTTGTCTTTGCTTGGTGAAGATGACAAGTGGACCTTGCATGATGGGTTTCATCCAGTCTCTACTCAGTAATCTGTTTGATAGCACATTCATAGCAGGGGGAACTCTCTTTTCACAGGTTGCAATTTTAGAGTTTGCTCTCTTTTCTGGTTTTTCCTAGCCTTTCTTATTTGCCGACTCGCTCTTCAATGGAGAGGATATACTCTTTTAGTATGTCTACCTATTATAAGGTGGCTGTATGTTTGGGATGTGGACTTTTGAATAATCGAGAGTATCCTCTAGTGCGACCAAAAGTAGGATTATTCAACATCTTAGGATTCAAACTAGTGTTATACCATTGTTCCTTATTGTTGTTTGGGTTGTTCTCATCAACCATACTATAGTACATCCATGCCAAGTTGTGTAGCTAAAGTTGCTGACAACATTGATCCACTTTTGGTCTCACTGGACCATGTTTCTACATGGCTGCCTCACTTTAGCCCCTTAGCATATGGACTTGGAAGTGCGGTAGCACTGGCTTCGGCCTTTCACCTGTGTTGACTGCCTGGTCTTGAGCATGGCTGGAGGCGTGTTCAAGAAAGGACATACATGGGAAGCTTGTTCGAGAAGGCATGAGCATAATGCACATATTGCACGATGTCAGCATAATGCATGTAGTGCACAGCGATGATGTGCACACATGGCATGTGAGTCCCTCGACGCAGCATTAGCACGCTCAAACTGATGCAAGATGCAACAAGAGTCTGCACTATGTGGCATGGATGTCCAAGCTTAGGAAGTGGCACATACCTACAGAAGCAGGGCACATCACTGGTGTGTGTGCCATCTGAGCACGGAAGCTTGGCACTGGAGTCTCTGCACAGCTTGGCATGGAGCTCAGCACTATAGTGTCTGTACAACTTGGCACTGGAGTGAGCACCATTCCAGACATGCTCACGGAGCATGCGAGTATGTGATGTAGCCTTGGATCCAGATCATCATTGAGAGCACAACATTGATCCCACACTTGTATGCTCAGAGGCACAACAATCCCTTGCTTCAGATATTCAAAAGCACCTGGCTACTGGCAAGGGTGCAGAAGAAGCACGCATCTGCAAGCTTAGTGGCCACAAGACAGGTTGTGAGAACGCTTGTGTCAATTAATGGAAGTTAGCTCATATCAGTTACATGAGGCGATATGGGAGTTACCAAAGGTGCTTCCGGGAGAGTGCTTGAAGCAGTTACTTGATTGGGTCAAGTCCAAGGGTTGCCACTGCTTGGAGGAAGTGGTCGGGACAGCTGTCTCACATTTCTCTGCCATGTGGCCAGTGTTTGGTCTTCCATGTTGTGTAACTGCCAACAGCCAAAATGTTTAATTGGTTGCCTGAGTATATATATGTATGTATGTATGCTATTGCTCTTTTGGAGAGAGAGAGAGAGAGAGATTGAGAGATTTGTATTGATTTTTATTTTTTATTGTTGTGTAACATTAATGAAAGGTCATGGCTTCATTTTCCATTAACCCAGTGTCTCTTGTTTGAGTGATTTAGTATCACCAACTCAAATAAACACAAGTATTCGAGTAGGCTGAACAATGTATACTTCGTTGCTGCACAGTTGTGACTGGTGTTTGCAATTGAGCGTGTGATCACACTTGGGAAGATGAACAATACTAATAAGTTTTTGGACTTTCCATATGGTGGCCTTGTTTTTAAAGTCATGCTGTTTTGAAATGTTGTTGAGAAGCATAATTTTCTATCCTTGTGGTGATGATGGTTCTCAGATATAAGAGTGTAGAAGATTTAATTGACACTCTGTCAAATTACAGGTTGAGCCTGGTCATACTATCCTTGTTCACGCGGCTGCTGGTGGTACTGGTTCTCTGTTATGCCAGTGGGCAAATGCCCTTGGGGCAACAATCATTGGTACCGTGTCAACAGAAGAAAAAGCAATCCAGGCTAAAGAGGATGGCTGTCACCATGTCATCATTTACAAGGAAGAGGATTTTGTCTCTCGCGTCAATGAAATAACATCAGGCCAAGGGGTTGAAGTTGTATATGATTCCGTTGGAAAAGACACCTTTCAGGTAATGGCTTCCTGCCCTCTTTGTTATTCAAATGCACTCCCTTATCTAGTTTTCTTTTTCTGCTAACTTTCACATGGATGGGATTTGATAATTGAATATCTTCATGTGATCTGTTTTACAGCCCTTTCAATCTGGGTAAGTGTTTATCATCCATCTTTAATCTAAATTTAGATGGTAAAAAGCCATCAGCCTGATGAATAATAGCTTGTTCATAACTTGTTCATATTCCAAGCTGGTATAGCCTATTTAGACCAACATTTTTTCAGCATGGGTTCTTAGTTCTGCATGTCAAATGAAATAAAAATGTTCTTACTTTGGCCAGACTAGAATAATAGTGATGTTTCATAGAGCTTTTCTTAACACTAGTTCAAAACCTATCTCAGCACTCTCTCCCCCTCTTGTTATCATGTTCTAACTATTCTTTTAACACTTGGCTCTATTTGGTTTGATGGGAAATGTGATCCAAGAAACATTTTTCCTGTCTTTGACATTGTTTCCTGTTGTATGGTTGAAAAAACTATATTTTTTCTCCACTATGTAAAAGAAAATAACATTGTTTTCTCATTAATTTTGACCTGTTCATTATTAGAAATTTCACATAGAATAATGAACGAGTAAAAATTAAAGCGTAAGGTATCCCTAAAATAATATGTCATTACACTGGATCTAATATTTAAGAAAATGGAGAGATTGGCAATAGTGCCACATTTATGATCAATATAAGATGGTTAAAATGGAGAAATATATCAAGAGTTTTTTTATGATCGGAGAGGACCTTTGTAATAAAAAATTATCTAACAGTTATTAGATTCATTTTATGGATCAAAATATTGGGCAATCAAACAACATGCACCAATTGCAAGCATTGCAAATATGATAATATCAAGATTAATAAGTGGAGTTAAAATGAAAGATAAGCACATTTAGAAGATAATGTGAGGGAATATTGTCTATGATATTTTCGATAGTGAAAAGGTAGGTCAAATGATTCAGGGGATGGATGAATTGGTTGAAGGTTCTGGAAAGAAATTGAGATGGGGACCTAAAAGATATAAGCAAAGTAATAAAAATGCTTTGCTATTTCTTCTACACTTTATGGCCCTAGATCAAGTAAAATATTGAATGCACATCCATATAACCAAATCTCACTGAGTGGGTCTTGAAGGTTTGATGATGATGATAAAGCACCACGACATGCGATTTATTGTGATGGAAGTCATTTTTGATCATTATGTTTTATCATTTTCTTATTGAACAAAGCATAACCTTGATCCTCTCATATCACAATAATCTGTTTTAATTGAAATTTTTGTTAAATACTTACTTAGGCCTCTGTTATGAAAAGAACAAGACTTGTCAAATGATGCCTTAACCACTGATGTTGTGGGCTTTGCTAGTGAGCTGCTGCCACATCCTTCTCACTGATGCATCTGGTTACACATAGCAGACTGCGAAAAGGGCAGAATAGGCGACAATACAGATCAGCATACACTTCAGCAACTTCAGCACAACAGTTGAACCTGCAGTAAGCATGCCAGTTTATCCAGTAAAGCAACAACAGATTCCACAATTGCTACAACTAATTCTGTTAGATTAGTTAATTTTGTTGTATTCTTGTATTCTTGTGATAAATCTTGGATCTAGCTATGGCTAAAAATAGGAAGGTTGGACGATAATAGAGTACTAAATTTGGACAAATGAAATCTGAAACCTGTTTTGCAGTTTTTTCTTCCTCCCGTTTCTGTCATTTCTGTGCTACATAATTCAGATTAGCCTATTCCTCTTCTGTTCTTGTAACAAAGTTGATGATCTTGCCTAATTTATTACATTTAGTATCAGAGACTTGATCCTAGTCTTCTTTTCTTTGTGATAAAACATTGTTTAAAAACTCTTTGTCATAATCTTGTAGCTTGTGGTAGATTAACTCCCATGGTTGCAACTTTCCGGCCTTCAAAAATTTGAAAACAATAAAAAAGGCATGTCAAGAATATTCAGGATGGAATATCATCTAGAATTCCAAGAACTGAGAGGTGATTACCAAGAATTTAGAAACGAATACTTTGTCAAGCAAGCACAAACAGATGAGAAGCTGGCTTCCATCTTGATTCTTCCGGAGAACCTGAATGCCTGAATCACTTGAAATACCCTGAACTGGAAACTAATAGTTGGGGAGCACAATCTGAACTTCAAGAAGAATTGCCTATTCCTAGATGGATTTCATCCTCGGCCTGTAGAGGAAGGAACTTCCCTGCAAGAAACAAAAAAGCTAGCAATCTTTGTTGCAGAAACGGCTCTGTCCTATCCCTTCCAATGCCACGGACTGAGTTCCCTACATTTTATTGAGTTGAGCCAAGAAAATGGGTAAGAGAATGTTCAAAATTCTTCCAATTGTACAATGTAGTGGAAGAACAAATGATGAAACTAGCCTCCTTGTATTTGGCAGGTAAAGCTGATGTGTGGTTTCAAAGCTATATCTCTCACCATAGAGATATTAGCTGGGAGTAGTTTAAGGGAGATATATGTAGAAGGTTTAGTAATAATCACCATACGGATGCGATAGAGGAGCTGAATAAATTGCCCCAAAAGAATGGCGTTGATGAGTATCAAGAAAAGTGAGGAATCGAAAGCTGTAATTCTGAATTCTTATCCCATGATCCAGGAAAAATTTTCATATCATGTTTTCTAGTGGCCTTAAAGAGGAAATCATTCCCCTAATAAAAAGTCAGAAACCTGAGCTTGCATATCTACGAGAACAGTCCCTAGAAGCCCTGTCCAGGAAAAATAATCCCATGCTTACGCCTTTGATACAACCAAATTCAGCTTCTAAAACAGTTTTCAACTGAGGACGTCCTTGGGGACAAGGCTGATTTCAACTGGTGGGGTTGTCATGAGGTGGACCAGCTTGATAGATGATGCCTTAACCCCTGATGTTTTGGGTTTTGCTGATGAGCTGCTGTCAGATTCTTCTTAGTGATGTTTCTGGTTACCTGCAGCATACAGCTAAAAAAGGCAGATTTGGCAACAATGTAGATCAGCTTACACATCAGCACAACAGTTGTACCTGCAGTCAGTTGATTTAGTAAAGCAACAACCAATTGAACAGTTGCTATAAATTAGTTGATTTCCTTGTATTCTTGTATTTCTTGTGGTAAATCTTGTATCTAGCTATGGCTGTACACAGGAAGGTTGGCTGTGCAATGGAGGCACTGAACTTTGACAAATGAAACCTGAAACCTACTCTGCAGTTTCTCTTCCTCCCATTTCTACGATTTCTGTCCTACAGAAGTCAGATTAACCTGTTGTCCTCTTCTTGTGACAAAGTGGATGATCTTGCCTATTTTGTTACAGCCACATTTTGCTCTTTTTTTTTTTCCCCGGTTGGAGAGATGCAAAAGCTTGCTTATTTGTTATTTTCCAGACGTGTGAACCAAACAATAGAAAATGTTTTCCAAGCAATTCCTTTCCCATGATTCCTATTCTCCATCTACATTATTTCCCAAGCTGATTTGACTTATAATCCATTTTGCTTGCCTGTCACTTGAAAGAGTCATTACAAATTAAGGATTTTAAACATCCCGTATCAATTTTCAACCATTAATGCTTTGCTTGTTGCACACAGATTATGTGTTTTAAACCAGGTTAAAGCTCTCAACTTGGAAGATCTTTCTTTGCAGGGATCACTGAAATGCTTAAAGCCTCGAGGGTACATGGTTAGTTTTGGGCAGTCATCAGGGACACCAGATCCAGTTCCCTTGTCAGCACTGTCTCCAAAATCCCTGTTCTTGACAAGGCCATTGCTCAGGCATTACACAGAAACACGAGAAGAGCTGCTTAAAGCTGCCGGAGAGTTGTTTGCCAACGTCTCTTCTGGTCTCTTGAAGGTACGCGTTAACCACAAGTACTCTTTATCACAGGCTGCACAGGCCCATGCCGATCTTGAGAACAGGAGAACGTCAGGATCAGTTGTGCTGATACCGGATGCTGCCTGGTAGGGGCACCCCAACTCGGGATTTTCTAGCTTGATTGTATAAATATGTTGCCATGTAATGACGGTGGTGTTGCATGTTACGATTTTCCAAGATACTTTTAACTAGCTCTGTGTGCCTCTCTTTGCTGGGATGTGTGTTTTTCTCTTTTTCGTACTCAGTCTGAGAAACCTTAATATAATAGTAAAGTTATTATCATATTATCTTATAATTATTGATTCGTGTGATGGAAATAAAATTTTTTTTTACAGTTATTTCGTATATTTGATATAAAATTAAAATTATTAATCAATTGAATTTCTTGATGAACTCCATTACTATATTTACTTTTTATAAATAATATAATCAAATTTAACTTGTAATAGCCAATAGTTATCAAAAGTTATAAAAATCTTTATAAATTGTATATTAGTATTGATGGGTTCGTAAACCCGACCCAAGAAAAAAGTTCAATCGCTTTATCCAATCCATGGGCGGTTATCACCGGCGGTTAATTATGGATAAAATTTAACCACTTCAGCGGTTGACTATGGATAAGATTTTTCAACTATATAAAGATATCATCCCAACAAGGAATGAGGGGGAAAAAATGGCAAGGAAAACAGTCAAAAGCCTCCAGAAAGGAAGTTGAGAAAAGCATTTGATATAAGGATAGTCTTCATGATCTCATGGGTGGCCGTAAACTGGCGGATAGCCATCAAAAAGATCTCTCCTCATGATCTCATGGGTGGCCAATGATAATTTACAAACTCCTCATGGCGGAGAGCTCATCAAAGGTCTCGTCCTCTCCATCCACTAAATACTTCCTTCATTTATCTTTCTATATTTAAAAGGCATCCGACTCGAGGCGTCGGATGATTTACGATCGAATAATTTTCGGTTAAACGCAAAGAAATTTCTCCATATCGCACCACCAGGTTTCTCCATTTATCTTTTTATATTCTTAACCAAAAGATATCCGATCTGAGCGTCAGGAGAATTTAACCCGATTTAAACAATATATATAATACATATTGAATATAAATCTTAATGCTAATTATTCCACAATAGTATATATATATATATATGTCGTATAATAAAATGCATATTGATTATTGCTATAAAGTTTTATTTATTTGAGCTAAATTTATTAAATTGATAAGTTGGGCCTAAATTTATACCTGTCATATACAAATTACTTATGACTTTCAACATTTATTTTATTATCAATAATTTAATAAGGATTTTAGTGGCATTGGTTTTTAATCATGATAACCCTTTAAATATTAAATAATTAGTTAAACATAATCATCAAACCGGAATAATGATAAAAATAACCATTTTTTTTTTTATCTTTTCCTACTAGTAATATAGTTATATTTTCTAATGAATAAAAATATAATTTATATTAATTTGATGAATAATATAAAATTAATAGATAATTTATATTAAAAATAAAAAATAAATCTTATTATGAAATCTAATAGAAATTCAATTGTTTATTGAAAAATATAATTTTAAAATTTGCATATATTTATGTTTATAATATTAGTAATATAGTTATATTTCCCAATGATTAAAAATATAATTTATATTGGTTTAATAACTTATAGAATACTAAAAAAACAATTCAAATAAACACACAAAATAAAAGATAAATAAATTTATTATAAAATCTGATAGAAATTCAATTGTTTATTTTAAAATAAATCTTGAATTTTGCATATGTTTATATTTATGAAATTTTAAAATAATATTTTTATATTAAAAACTATTAAAAATATCGGTAAATTAGTGAGATTTATAAAACCATAAAAACTTTTACTTTATGGTCATTGAAAATTTTTAAAAACATCTTTTTAATATTTCTATTTATTTTTTTCTAAATTTTAATTTTAAATTTAAAAAACTGAAAAAATATGTTATATAAAAATCAAAAGGCGCATTCGATATAATAGCAATAAATAATATTATATTAAAAAAAATAAAACAATTAATCTTGCGCCAGGGGAAAGCTGTGCTCCTTCCTCGTCAAGTTTCACTTCTGTCGATCTCATTCCCGTCGATTCTCTTTCTCCGCTCCAGGTATGGCTTCCTTTCGTCTCTCTCTTTCTCTCTCTCCCTTGTTCCTCTCCTGCTGAACTCACTACAACCAGGCGACAAGCAGATTCTTTTCCGTCGGCCGCCAGTGGTTCTCTTTCTGCTTCTCTCTCCCTCTAAACTTCATTTGACCTAGAAATTCTTCAATTTCTAATTTAAGGTTTCAAATCAGTCTTATTGGCTAACTGAATTCCTCACGTTCTGTAAACAGAGAAATTTCTTCTCTAAAATGTATCCTAGTGTAAGCAGCGGCTCGATGGATCACAGTCAACTGCAGACCGGGTTACTCTGCCTTGAAGCAGATTCCCAAAGAACTCAGTAATCTCTCTCTCGATCTCTATCTCTTGCTTGCTAGCTCGCTGGCTGGCTTATGCACACACGTTGCTTGGTGAGGATTGTCTATATTTAGCATCAGGATATGGGATTGATGTGTTCGAAGGTTGAATGAGATGAAAATTGTAATTTGATTAAATAATTTAGTTTCTAATTTGTAATTGTTGGCCCATGAAAGCATTTTTAGGTTGCCCACTCCAATAGCTTAACTTGTTTGCTTGATTTGTTTTTTTATCTGGTATCAAAGCCTCATTGATTGAATAGATTAGAGTTGAGATTCAAAGAACTCCGATTTCTTGTATGTTACGTAATCGCAAAATACATAGAGTTGGCTTGTACTTAGTTTTTACTGCAAGTTCAAAGGAAACTGTGAAAGGGCCCGATTAGATTATATGATGATTATTTGGTTTTCACTGCATGGCTTAAGTTGGTGGGCTGGTTCAGCTGCTTGACAAATTTGTTATTTTGATATCTTTGATGGAAAAAAAAATCTAGGTTAACTTCATGATCTTGGTGTTGTGTTTAATCATCGAAGTTGTTGTAGCTTGATCTTTGAGAATTATACTTAATTGGACGCTGAGAAATGTAGTCTGCTAGATTTTGTGTTATCTGAGTTGTGCTGAATACATGGTGAAATTGACATATGACTGGAGCAAATTGTCCAATTTGCATTTCTTTAGACAGATTTCTCATTCTCTCTTTCCTTTGGAGTCTTGATGTCCAGCTGTGGTGTAGATAAAACCTTTTAATTTTAATGGGATCAAATGTTTGTGACAGGTACCCGTATGTGACTGGGACTTCTGTAATTGCCATCACGTACAAGGATGGAATTCTCATGGCTGCTGATATGGGAGGTCAGATTTTGGAATCCAAAATAATAGGGTTTCTGCTTTGTTTCTGCAGGTGTTTTCATGCCACTTCTGTTAAAGCTCACCCCCATGGAGTTTGATGACTGGGTGAAATTGTTTCAGCCTTGCTGCTAACCATCTTGCTGCTGTCTGACTCTTCCTTCTGTTTACTTTTTTCTTTTACATTGTCACTCCCACCCTGGTGAGGGGTTGCTTATGCCTCATTACGCCTACTATGGTTTGAATGATTTCCAATCAAGGGCTTGAATTTGGCTTGAGAAAGTGTCAGTGATTCCCTATATTTGCGAGCAAGTCTAGGGCATGCTTGTTGGGATTCCTAAATGGGTTTATTGCGATGGCTGCCACAATAAGGTTCCCATCTATTGCCATTTTCTTAACAGCCAAAGGAAGAGGAGAAAATAAAAAACTCTCTATCCTACTGGGACAGTATATGGAGTAAGATTTAAGGTCTAATGTATCATGTAAAATCATTCCGCTGCAGAAGAGTATCAATGTGTGTTGCTGGGGATGCACCGTAATATTCCAAAATTCTTGGGAGGGCTGACCATCCTTTCCCTGTCCACAGCCTCCAAATGAATAAATGAAAAAGAAACAGTTATTTGGAGCATACTTACGTAAACAACTTGTATCAAAATGGTCGTTTTTCCCATAAGGACTATCTATTATGCTTGCATATCACAGCCGAGCTATTACAGTGGATATTAATGGGGCCTCTTATCATGTTCTGCCTTAGTAGCACCTGGCATCCTTAGAATTATTCTGTTGTATATACTCTGCTACTTCTACTTCTGATGCATATGCTTTGCTGTAGCATGTGATATGCAAAGCTACTTGTGATAATTACTTGCAGCATGAATGAATATAGCTTTGCTTCTGTGGCTTTTGCTGATATGTTGGTACACGTGAATGTGTCTTTCTGTACAAATAGAAATATCACGAGAAACACATAGATTTCTATTTTTGATGGGGTTCGGCTAACTTGTATAATTAGAGGGGATCCTCACAATGAAATGGAATTCAGTTTTCAAACACAATTTTGTCGGTGCATGTGGAAGGAGGGTGGAAGAGTGGTGGTATTTTTTAAAGGCAAGGAACATTGAAGTCAATTGTTTAAATCTGAGTTGTGCATTATTTCTATTTATGGAGTTCATGAATTGGCGACAACTTTTATTAAAAAAATCTTCAAAAACAACTGTTGACAAGTTCACCGAAAGTGCTTCCTACCCAAAATGTTTACCAAACAATACTTATAATAGGTATATATGAGAATAATTGGGCACGATCTCCCAAAAATTAGAAATTAAGCCCTTGTTAAAACTTTTCTAGACTGAGTAGGACTTTGAAATAAAAAGTACCTGCACAGTATTGTCTCCTAAAATTACTTTATAATAAATCCTCAAAAGCATGTAGCTATCAGAAAAGTGAGTTGCAACATTACATTTTTTCCCCACATAAAAAAAGTGCCACAACAATGTAGAACCAATATTTGAACTTGAACCTGCTCTTTTCTATTTTATTTGAAGTCTTCATTTTTTGGTACCTTTTGTTGGACAGTGCTTCTGTATTTGAAATGCTCATTCCCCTTTCCCTCTAAGGTGTTTGAGACTTTTTCACACTTAGTTTTATTTGGTTGTGATTTACTGCATTTGTCTAGCACATATATGTCTGCAGTTACCTTTCTTTACTACTTTTTCACTGTTATTCCTTATAGCCCACCTAATTAGCAAATGACCAGCACAGAAAATATGCTTGTGGCTCAGCAATGATGTTTCAAATCTGACAAAGTGATTATATGATTCAATGAACTTGGGTATCCTACTTCTCTAAAAGAGAAGTAGGAACCTAATTCTCTCATCTAAACCGTTGAATTGAAAAAATCCAATTGCTGAAATTTAAGCATTATATAATATCACCTAATTCTCTCAAATTAATTGTTTTTATTAAAAAAAAATTTAATATTTGACTTAATATTCAATGGATATTAATATTATAAACAAAACAAAAATTAAAATATTACTATATTTAACGTTTTTTATTTTTAAATCTTTAGCATTGGATTTTGATCCAATGGTCTCATAAAGAAAAGTAGGACTTTACTTTTCCTTAGGAAAAGGTGGGATCTCCATTTCTATGCCCCAATCTTACTGATGTTTGTCTGAGAATTCTGCTGCATATAGTTTCCTTTTATGTCGAACTCAGCCTTCGCTTGTGCTCAATATTATGTCTCTGAGGTGCCATGTACAATATTCTTGAAATGAAATGAAAGTTTCTTCTATTGTTCCTGAAGTATTGAAATATGCTCAGGTTCATATGGCTCAACACTGCGCTACAAGAGTGTGGAGAGAATGAAGGCTGTTGGCAAGCATTCAATTCTTGGTGGTAGCGGAGAAATAAGTGACTTCCAGGAGATATTACGAGTTTTAGACGAACTAATGTAAGAAGTGGTTTTTACATGATGCCTTTGGTAATTATTGAGTTGATTAATGCCTTTGGTAATTTCTGTAATGCACTTCTCCATTGCTGAGGGATTTTGGTTGTAATGTGTTTCTCATCATGTGCTGGTGGTTCATGCTGTGTTTAGTCTCTATGACAACATGTGGGATGATGGAAATACATTGGGGCCAAAAGAAGTGCACAACTATCTCACCCGACTGATGTATAATAGGCGTAACAAATTCAATCCACTGTGGAACTCTGTTGTTCTTGGTGGAGTTAAAAATGGACAGAAGTATCTTGGAATGGTATTTTGGCTAGTCCTTAGTTGCTTTCCAAGTATAGATCAAAAGCATTTTAGAGAGACCTATTGACTGGTTATTTGTTTTGTAAACTGCCATTCTAGGTTAATATGATTGGTGTACACTATGAAGACAATCATGTAGCTACTGGATTTGGAAATCACCTTGCACGCCCAATTCTCCGCGATGAATGGCATGAGAACCTGACTTTTGAAGAAGGTGTTAAGTTACTGGAGAAATGCATGCGTGTACTCCTGTACCGTGATAGGTCTGCAGTGAACAAACTTCAGGTCAGAATCCTGCATCCTGTGGTGCTTTTTCTAGCTGTTATTTTCTACCATTCTCGTGCTAGAAAAAGGGTAATAAACAAAATATGAGTTACTAGCCTTTTTCAATGTATCTGCTTGAACTGCTGAATGTGATTTTGATGATTTTGACCTCTTTCAAAAGTGACGTAATTTTGGGTCAGACACTTGACACTTGGACATTTAAATGGCACTCAAATTCTTTAAAAATCTCCGGAAAATATACAAAATTTCAAAATGGAGGACTTTGGTACTTGACATGTACACATATTGGACACTTGCACCGATTTTTTTAATTACAATTGGCATGATGGTGGGAGAGTTAAAGGAGGCATATAAACAACCATGAATAACTATCAAATGCCTCTAGTGAGTTTTTCTAGGAAGGAAGTTCCAACAACCTTGCCGAGTAAGAAGTAGGCATTAACATAGGATTCTGGGATATTTGCAATTTTGACTTCCCCAAAGTTTTAAGAATACTCATAAGGGCAGTAGTGCTATTTCCTCTATTCTTTGCATCTCCACTGTGCAGATTTTGGCCTACCTGAAGGACGACCCTCTATCTATTTCCAAGTCAAAAATCGTTTATTGCATTATTGTTCTAAAATACGAACATTAACTCAGTTACCCTTTTACAATGTGCTACTGTTCCAGATACTTGTTCTAAATATGTCAGTACTTATTGATATACGTCAAATTAGGCCCCCCAAAATATTAATATAGTTTACCTAACATTGGGATTTTGAGCTGCAATTCCAATGTGGAGGAGAGGTGGAGGAACTAGATAGACATTGGTTTTTTGGGAGCGATGATGATTCTGTCTGTCAGCTATGACTATTTAAGATTTTATGCTTTGTGCCCCCGTAGTATTTTGATTGAGATAGATGAGAAAAGCTCTCCTCACAAAAATTTCCCTTGTAGAAATTCTTGAGAGCAGATTCAATGTTCAGTGTGGAGGCATAGTAAATGAATAATAATTTTTGTTGTGATTTTACCTGGACATATTATCTTACCTTGTATTAAAGAAGTGTAGCTGTTTTAGTTTTAGTTCTAGTTTAGAACATAACAGTATAGGACCTCTTTCTCCTGTACGCTAACAAGTTCATTCGGTAAAAAGTTCAAGAATTCATGGTTATCCTGAGCACAAACCAAGAAGAAAAAGAAAAAAAGAGGCACCAAGATGTACAGACAGGAGTAGTTTAGCGCCAAAAGACAGCAAGAATAAAATTGTGTGTCAAATGACTCAGACCAAAAAATATATTTGTATTTGGACTCTATGCAATATGATGTACTTGCAATGCACATCAATTCAGGGCAGGGAGTATAAATCAACCCTGCACTTTAAACCTTTGTCGTTTGTATTTGTTTGTGTCAAGCACGTACCCATATGAACAACAATTAAATTCCAAATGTTTTCACCTTTTTCCCGAATATCCAGAGGATCGTACCCAAGTGCTCTAGTCTGTTTTAGGTTTCAAATGCATGTCAAGTACAGAAATGGTTGGGTAAAGCAGACTCTGACTAACACAACTATTTTTCAATTGTTTCCATCAGAACTCCCACTCCTCTCAGATTATACATTCAGAAGATAATGTGATGTTAATGTCTAGTGACTCTAGTCGGTGATGCAAAGCTCAAACCAGAGCGCCAAACATTGTTTTCACCCAAACTACTGTTTCCCTGCTCATGCAAACATGTATTTGGTGCATATAGCCACGGAAAAGCTCTTTTTGCTTCTTTAACCTTTTTACCCAGCGTCTCAAAGCAAGGACACCTGTATCTTTTTCTGTGAACTGATCCGGACAACAAAATATGCCCATGGTATCAGCTTTAAGAAAGAATATCATGTAAAAGGTTGAGCAGCTTAGATAGGAAATGAGATGATCAATTTATTGGCTACTTTTTTGGGTTGGCGTTTGAGTTTTAGTGTAGATAGATCCGCACACACATTTATGCAGGTAAATATTCTTTGAGTTCCTTACATTGCTGGGTTATTTTATGAACTCTGTTGGTATGAACTCTTGAAATAGGGTTGTTAGTATTCCTCATCTGGTTAAATACAACCACAATATTGATTAAGATTTTCTGTGACTTTAGCATATTATCTCAATGTAGTTAATTTTTTTGACCTATTTTCTGTAATAGTTTGAGGCATCACTTTGATTCTGTATATTATTTGAATTGGGCTATTTCAGATAGCAAAAATCACAGAAGAAGGTGTGACAATTTCCCCGCCCTACTCACTGAAGACCTACTGGGAATTCTCAGCCTTTAAGAATCCAACTGTCGGCGCTGAAGGCTCATGGTAGTCAGCTTGGTGAACCCTTCTTAAAAGGTCTTCAACCACATTACTGCAACGGTAAGATTGACTCAGTTTCAATGTGTTTCGAAACCTTTGATTGATAGAATGGTGGACTCCATGATCTATTTTCGGATCAGAGGTTGGTAGGCTCCTTGTGAACTACACCATGGGAACTTTGATCTGTGAAGGAAAGGAAACTGCTGTTGGTTATCCTTTATCATATTTTGCTTAATTAATCATTGTGACATAGTTCTGTGAGTGGGGTTAAGGCTGTGTGATGTGCTTGTAGACCTTCAAGCCAGAATTATGGCATAATTTTTTAATTATGGTTGAAACGAAATTTGAAAAAAAAAGTTATAAAATTAATGGCCATTAAAAAAAAAAAAAAAACACTTCTGAAGTTTCTTTAAATTGCTTTGGGTGTTTCTTTTTTATGAACAAGTTTTGATTTTTTTTTCTAAAGAAATTCTATTTAAAAATTATTTTTAGTAGAAGCTATAGATTCTAATTTTTTAAAGTATTTTAATAATAAATAAATACTCCTAAGTCATTATAAACATACGTTCTCTCTTCATGACTCCTTTTCTTTAATTCCATCTTGGGTCTGCTGCAGTAGGCTTTTCTTTTCACTACGAGGGATTTTTTTTCAAATTTATTTTATTTTATTTGATAAATATTTTCTTTTGCATAACTTGAGTATTTACTTTCCAATCTTCTCTCTTTAGTTGTGAACTTTTAATCATTATTATTTTTTTATTTTTCTATTCGACGGAGATCAAAGGAGCCATTTTCGAGCTACTTTTCATATGCTAGTTGGAGATTTTCCTTTAAACAAGTGGGTATTATTTGCGATTTTGCTACAACCCAAAGTTCTAAATAGAAAAGATTTAATTGAAATCATATATATATTGTATGCTTAGTTTGTTGAGAATTATAGTTCAATTACAAAGAGCAGTGTCCTATTAAGGTGGAAGCTGCTGGTTGGAGATTCATCAGTCTCAACGGATTCAATAAATACATCAATTCTATCAAAAAAATTTTTATTCACCATACGTATATAAAGTTCATATTTTTCAGTCATTGATAAATAGTTTGTTGAATAATATTTAACACAATTATCACAAAATAAATAAACGCCCGCCAATCAGTATAATGAAATATATCTATTTATTTATCTCTTAACTCAAAATAAGAATATGTTTAAAAAAGGATATTAAAATATCCCAAAATTAGGTTTCTTTTTTTTTTTTTTCATCGGAGTTATTTCACAAATATTTGTTATTATAGGAAAAAAAAAAAAAAAAGAGGATCAAGTACACTTACAAAGTGCAATATAATAAAGAGTTGTATGATATGTTTGAGAAGGATGAATCTCTTCCAAAAAGGAATTTATTAATTCTCTTTCTATTTTCTAGGAAAAGTAGAATAATAAATAGAATATAGAATTCTAAAGGTTATTCTCATATACTAATTGCCCTCTTCACTTTGTCCAACCAATTTTTTAGACCGGATTTTATCACCGGTGAAACATTACACCTTCATAGTATTTCACTTTAAATATTATAATTTTTTAGGTAGTCTATATTTCTATCTGCATTTTATATAAATAAAAAATTTTAAATAAATATGTTAAAAAAAAAACATGTCCTCATATCAACCTGAATTGGTCTAGTTAGGATTACGGATGGGCGAATTTAAGGCTTTTGGCCCCAATGATTCAACTTTATTCCGACCGGCCCGATTTATCGATCATAAACTGTTCTTCTGAATTCAACTTGTGCCCAACCCAAAACAATTTTGATTAGATCTGGCAGGGTGGCGCGACCAATCATATACATGTATTGTTTATGAAAACAAAGTATTTAAATAGAAAGGCCACGCTAATCTCAATCTAACAGATGGTCAAGAACAGTTTAGCGTACAAAATTCCCGGATTGAACTACTTTGATTCAATTGTATGTGATCTTACATTACGTTATAAGTAAAAAAAATTTCGTAACTCAAATCCATGATACCATACGACAACAAACACTCTACTGTTACGCCAATATTTTTCTTCTACGGATGAGAAACACCACACCGAGATAGAAAAGGAAGAGCAAGTCCATCCATCATTCATATTGCTGGCCACATATAAGAATAACTAGGTAAATAGGTATCATGTCAAAATAAATAACTAAAAGGTGGCCATACAACATGTCCTAAGGCATATAGAGAAGACATTAAAGTAAGAATAAACCAAACTGATTAATGAACCACTGTCCTGTCTCTGAATATCTAGCACAAGTATGAACAATATTAAATCTGCCTTTCTATCCAACAACATTAATTCCGCTATGTAGCAGAAATTATTATTCATCTGCAATCTGTTATAGCTGAAGAATTGATGGATTTAAACAGAACAATGCTCAAAATTTGCTTAAATTACCATACTCGGATCAGATTTCTGTACCCGGGTCAGATTTCAGTGCGCTGATTACCTCCTAATGAGACTCCAAGGCGTTGTGGATCAGGAAAGCAAAGATAAGGCTGCTACCGATTAGGATTAGGCTCTGTGGACATCAAAGCAAACTGCTTCAAACTGGCTGCACGAGGAGGCATATTCTATCAACAATTTACGAGACATGTGACACCAAAAACCATAAATGTAATATGGGTGGTTCACGACAACACCACACCATTCTCACCTGTTGTGACCATCAGTCTGTGTGCTGGTTGATTCGGACTAATTTGTTAATGAAAAATCGTTCATGACGATAGCTGTTTATAGTACAGGCAACAATGCTGATTAGAATTGAAAATTCTAAAGTTCATTATATTTCGTAAGATTGACACTAAAGTATGATAAATATAACGGCAAGCTTCAAAACTTGTAAAAGAAATCCAATACAACTGCTTCAAGGGATAGTTCTCACATGACGAAAGCCGAGACACAAAAGCAACACAGCCCAACAGAGAAGTGGATGAGAAATGTAGGCCAAAAGTTATCCCGATCCAGAAAGACTTTCTCGGAAACGATAGTAGCTATCCCTGAAAGCAACAAGATTTTCCAACCCGAGGGCAAGCAGCGGCTAAACGAGAATAGTGAATAATCCTGCTAGGGAAAAGCTAGTCATTGTTCAACGGTACAAATATAGACACGACTGACTTACAAAATCATAAGTTGCGACAGATCAAATAGTTAACTGGATGAAGAAATGAACCTGGAAGTATTGCTTGATAAATACTGCAGAATATATTATTCTCAGTGTCATATCTTCGTTACAGTGAAGAAATCATGGACAGCGGAAAACAGGAATTGTCATATATATTCAACATGGCTGATAACAATCCTACTCCCCAAGAAAAGTACAAAAAAGAATAAACGCAAGAAAAGAAGCAGTTCAGGTATCCTTGTTACTAGCATGAAACGGCTATGGATTTCACATCTGTAACTCAAGACTCCTAAAAAGAACAGCCCAGTGCATGAAATTTTCATAGTTTCATTGACTGTGGTCGGGCTGCTGGAGCCGACCCTAGTTGGTACTTTGCCAGATCTGAGAAAACCGGTTTATAAGCTAGCTGCTTTTTTTGGGGTGTGGGATCTAGAGAAAAATTGGAACACTTTAATTCTATTGTACACGATTTTACCTTGCATTAAATATACGAGGCAGTTTTTACAATTCGAACCTGTAACCATTAGGTTAAACAACAACATGTCTATGTTGGCATGAAGGCTCCCCTTCTAACTCAAGACTTCTGAAAAATGAAAAAGATGGTTGTACTAACAAGGCCTCTACACTCTTTTAGGTAACATGTACCTTGATAAGCAGCCATATGATAAACTGGGCTTTTATGTGGTTGTAAGACGAGTTTCTGGAGCCAACATGATAATGGTCAACTCATGCATCTTTCTAGCAATTGTCACCTTGGCAAGGTTGAAAACATTCCTAGTTTGCGGTCATGAAAAATAAAAAGAAGATCGGAAAAGAGAAAGGTGTTTTCAAAAAAAATTCAATCAAACAAACACATCTAGAACCCAGTACAATATACACGGCATAATCTCAGCCAATTTCCAAATATGAACTCGTTACACCCAAAAAATATAAAATCGCATATTGCCTACAAAGGGGCAGAATAGCATAGAAAATTTTCCTTGATATCAAAGGGAACGGGTAGTAATAGAGAGATGTCAAGGATAAAAATTCAGGCAACGGTAGGAGGTTCCCTCACTCATGAAAAGGATACTAGTAGAATTTGCAATAATTAAACCAACTGCACCAGCTGATCGTACAAGCAAGACATTCAGCAGTACATAGATCAGCGAGAACACGAGCAATGAATCATTGGAATGCTTCAGTTGGCTCTCATCTGCAACTGCATGAAGAAAAGCTTCCGATGTACCTGATGCCAAATGAGAAATAGCTTATTTCATATTCACATCACTACAGCAAATTCAATTACACAATTGGCCTGTTTCTGGCTATAAACCTAACTGAGCATAGGCTGCACACAAAATTTTAATCAAGAGAAGTTATTTAGCAGACCGCATATAGAACCAAATCTTAACATCTTATTACAAATGTGTCAAAATACTACAACCAATCTTACTGAAATTGAAGACTCAATTTGAATTAAGGATAAGGATAAACACCTAAAAATATTTCTAACTACTTAGAAATTCACCATAATTAATTGTAATATCGGGTTTAATCCAGACCTGTGTCATTCTTCTCGGAATGAAAAGAATTCGACTGCGAAGTTCATGCATGTGAAGGGCTAATCCAGGGCAATGCAGCTGATGCAACTCCTTCCTGATGAAACATGACACTCTAAAGCGACATGATGCCCAAACCATATGCTTTAAGCTGAATGATTTGTTCTTAGCATAGCATATGGAAACTTGGTTGCACTGCCAGGAGCGATCCAAAATGATTCACAGGTGACCAGTTGACTACAGTAGCACAAAGTGGAGGAGTCCAAGTTATGCACATCAATAGGCACTCTGGCTTCACCATCTCCTGCAACAACTGCTAGAATTGTGCCAATAATAAAGGACCTCTACTAACGAACAGAACTTGATGGATTGCAAACCAAGAACTCACATGAGGCTAGCTGAGATCTACTTCAACAAAGATCTAGTGTCCACCATAATTTGCCCTGGATGCCCCACCCCACCTGGTTAAATGGATCCTTCTTAGTTGACTAGTTGGTCAGATTTTTTCTCGAAGTGGTGTAAGTTGCATTTAGTGAGCTCAATTTGGATTCCATAGCGGAAACCAGTGACATATCTGGTATTCGCTGCATTGTTGAACGACATTTAGCTGGCTTTTGTAACTCCATAACATATGTACAACACATGGATGAAAATATTTGTATTGGTATCGGTCACAATTATATTGGTATTGAACATGTCGGATCATATGTATCAGTATCAGATATATTTGACGAAAAAATTCTGAAAATTATAAGCTAATAAGGCCATATCGATCAATATTTTAAATATCGGCTGATATATAGTTTCTGTCGGCTAATATGAAAATAGAACCAAATATTATTATAGTATTAGAAAATATTGGTATCGAAGAGCCCCAATACCGAAACATTTCAGCAAATATGTGTTGTATCAATCGATATTTTCATCAATGGTGCAACAACTTTCTCCTTCGACTTGAGTTCTACCAATTTTAGTAAGCATCCAGTCCGAATGAATTGGCAAAATTTTCTTTTCCAATATATAAGCCCCCCAATTGTTACATAAGGCAAGATTCATGTTCCAATAGTAAGAGCATTCTGACGCATGATACTCTCCATGCCACAACCATTTATGGTGCTTATTTGGGTTTTCATCTCCAAAGAACTCATGGAGTTTATTTTGAATGTTGTAGTTATTTTTGTTTTGCAATTGCTTGGTGCCCTGCCCAAGTATAGTGCCCCAGAGTATAGTAGCATGAGACTCTGACAGTTCAGAACACTAATCAAGTCCTCAAATTTTCTCTATAACTTTTTAAACTCTGATTAGGGCAGCATCAAATATGCAGAGTTAGGTTTTTATAGGGGGGATCTGTTACTGTTCCATTCTCTGTATTATGTTTTTTCAAGCAGGGGCTTCAAATTGTCCGAGGATAAGCCATTCTTTGAATGTAATCTGCCTATGTCTTAGAACTTGACTGATTTGGCGCTGGGCTTGAGTCAAGTAGGGAAGGGGGCTGGTTAATAATTAGTAGGGTCCTTTTTTTGCTATTCAATTGATTCAGTTTGACTATTTTTTCATATGGAAAAGAAATCATTTGTATGGATTGTAAGTCCATTCCTAGCAGAAGTTTGGCTATATAAAACAAGTATTGGTTTTTTACCTGCATTTTAAGAACTGCAAAAGCAACACTAAAGCACAATTGATCAAACACTAAATAGCAGAACTTAAAAGGTGACGATAACGTCTCTTAAGGGAAATATAAAAGGAGGAACTTGGGATTTCGAATGTAAAAAGAAGATGAGAGATTCTACGGCTAGTTGCATTCAAAGTGCAACCAAAGAGATTATAAGGGAATCAAAAGGGAGAAGACATATGATACAATTCCAAGAGAAATATTATGGGGAAATTTGGTGAAGAAAATGGCTTTCTAGACATACATCCAAGTTATAAAAGAGCATGTATACTAGAGTAGTAGGACACGCATAGAAATGACCAAGGCCTTTCTAATTGTGATTCATTTATATCAAATGTCAATTTTAAGTCCATATCTAGTTCCCTTGGCTATGGAAAAACTTAGCACAAATTTGATGTACCATGGGGAATGCTTTTTGTGAATGACAGTTTAGATAGATAACACAAGACAGTTTCAATGCTAAGTTGGAAACATGGAGGGAGGATTTGGAATTCAAGTATTTAGAATTAGTAGAATAAATACTGAATATATTGAATACAAGTTTAGTAATAACACAGATGTTAGAAATGTAAGGATAAGTATAGATATCATAGAGATTATTATTATCCCAAATATATTGGGCTTGGGTCAACTGTTTAGAAAGATGAAACAATTAGTCACACACAGGATCAATATAAATGAAAATTAGTCCTCAAACTTAGATGAAAATTTTAAAAGGTGGCTATTAGGCTAGACATATCGCATGGAGGGTAGTGTTGGATGATTAAGCACAAACAAGCATAAAAAATGGCAAAGGTAGAGAGGATGTTTTGATGGATGTCGCAATACAAAGAATTAAAGAATCCATAATGTTATATTGGTGATGGATGCGAGGCCACACAAACGAAAAAAAGAATTCATAATGATGTTTTATGGAGAAAGTTGGAGTGACACCAATAGAGACAACCTAATGCATCTAATAGGAGATGTCATAAACCCATTAGGTATGATCTTGCATATTAAGGGCTAGCAGAAGAGACAATCTAAGAGTCCAGGTAGCTGACCCTAGTTAATGGTAAAAGAGTTAGTTTGATTGGGTTTAATATGTTAAGGATATTGTAAAGAACTATTCAGTGCTTTACTGTTTCTCAGAAACAAAGTGGTAGGTGATGTGAGGCATAGACTTTCAAAAGAATTGGATGAAAATAAAATAATATGAACTAGGCCCATGTCAAGGTTTTTGACCAAGATCTATCCTACGCAGGTCCTTGCATTTGCACAGGAGGATATGCCGGACACAAACTGAAGTGGCCATAGGTCATGTTTGAAATGACCAAATTACAAAAGGGTAGATAAAACCGTCTGGGGTGCCCCATACTTATTTATGAGAATACCCCCAGCATCCTCCTCCAACACCTTGCCAAAAAATATTAGGTACACTAACATCATATTCGATACCACCCCACCCCACCCTACCCCATTACCCTTAGTCTCAAACCCTCCCTTCTCTCTATATTTTCCAGACCATCACCATCACACTCCAGCCATGTCCACAACCACCTGATCTGTTGTTGTGAGATTCAAAACCAACAAATCTGGTGATTGTGACATCCACAGCCACCATATATCACAACTACCAAACCACCAGAACCTGGTGATTGCCAATTCTCACATAAGGATAAAGAGAGTGGAACTGCAAGCACAACTAGAAAGAGCAGTTGTGGCAGGGGGGCACAGTGGGGCTGGGCAGTGGCTTTGGCAGCATTGGTGGAACTGGTGGGCAGTGGTCACCATATACAGAGGAAGAGGAGCACAAGAAGGGAGAAACGCAAGGAGATGTAGGAGAGTAAAAGTGGGCCAATGGAGCATCTTGTGCTTGTCATTTATTTTTGTGATCAAGGTTTTAATGATTTTTCAATAGCATATGCAGGGTTTCAATGGGATTAGTTTGTGCAAATATATTTATCTATTCCACAACACAACCATTCGAAGACAAAGCCACAGCAAGTCTATGAGATCAAGCACACAGTGAGAGAAAAAGAAGGCACACGGTGGTTCAGTGACAAGGAGCAGAGGTCTAAGAAGACTGGTCGGCAGTTTCTCAGGTTGGCATTTGAGATTTCTTTGGTGGATGCTTCAGTTTAGGCTTGTGCAAAGTTGAAGGGTTTGCAGTTCGGTTCTCTGGCTGCCAGGAAATTTAGGGCTTGCCAGCGGTTATATCGATTAAAATGCTATTGATGATGGTTGTCTTCCAGTCTGGCTATGCAAGTTTTATTGTCTTGTCTTCCTTTAATCTAGGCTCTCCCTCTCATTAGGATGGGTAAATGGTGATTTTTGGAGCTTTTGTTATGCTGGTGATTCGTGGTGGTAATTGTGGTAGTCAATGAAGTGGAAAGGGGTTGAAGGTGGTTCGTGGTAACTGGCAAATTGTAGAAATTTCATGGGCTAAAAATCTACAATAACAAAATCAGCAAACAAAATCTAAATAAAATACGACTTGTACAAACCTAGCAGCTCAAGTCAAAGACCAAATATGAGAATCCATGAACAAAGAGTCAAAAAATTACACCACCAAATCTGATTCTAATCTAAGACTCAATCTGAAATTAGAGTAAGGACAAACATCTAAAAATGTATTCCTAACTACTAGAAAGTCTCCATAATACCTTGTTACATCAGGAATTTACCAGTCCAGAACAAAGGGGGAATGCCATTTCCTATGTCATCAGCTTAAGTTATGGTTGTTATCAATAATATAGAACATGTCAGCAGAAATATGACGAAATACATGGACATGATGTCAGCCATAAGAGGAATCCAGATCACACTACAGCAATTATAGGAACTTTAGATTATGAAACAGTTATCTCAGGAAATGATGACTGCAATAAACATTTAATATTTTCCACTAGGTCTTTCATGAATGACTCTTGAGACTTTGTCTTGCTTTTCTCTTTCGACTGTCTGCCAACCATTCTCTTTGACCATCTTTAGCTTAAATATTCCTTCCCATTTCTCTTTCGATTCGAGCATCACACGTGGGAGTTGGGACTAGTGGTCCATCCTCTTTCATTTTAGCCCTTTGACCAGGGAATGAAATATCAGATATCAGCCAATATCTATAGCTATCACTCACCCCTTGATACTGATATTTTTCCAATACCACAGCAAAATCATGATGTGTTGCTGCATTGGCAAAATGTTATAATATATTAGCTAATATAACCGATATTTACCTGTCAGCTAATAATTCACAAAATAAAACGCTTTAAATATATCTAATATCAATATTATTGTCTAATATGTCTATAAGCGATATGGTCAGTCATACCAATATTATGGTCTAATATGTCTATAAGCGATATGATCATAATTGATAATGAAACTGATATTTTTGTGACCTATTTCCCCCAATAGCAACAATTCTACAATCAACCCTGCCTAATTCCATATCTATGACCATTTAACAACATTAGTTTCCAATCTTTCGAATATCTACTTCAGCTTTTTTTCCTATTTGGCACCATCAATAGATAGTAGACACACTTCTCCCGGAGCTAAGGATGTAACATTCATTTCGTAAAGACTCTTGCATATGTAATCCTTGACACTGAGGCAGGCATCTCAGTAGTAGCTATTGGCTCAGAAAATAAGAGCTAGCAATCTTGCTGAGCCATTTATTTGTCCAAAATTGAAGCCTCAGATTTAGTAGCTCAATATACGTGGGAACTTTACTCACATTTCCTCCCACACAAATACCTAGACCATCGTCAGAAAATGAGTGATCTATTACAGTAGAATTGTAGACCTCCATCAAGGAACATTATCTTCTTCCCCTTTTGAGTGAAATGTAAACAGAAGCCACCTGTTTAGTCGATAAAAAGTCTCCGGAGTGCTGATGGTATTCCATACACCTTTTACATTTGCTTCAACTAACTTAGATGATGATTAGATTCCAGAATTGACCCCACATGAGCTGAATCCTGTTTATGGCCAAGTCCAATAAAGGATTGAATTCTAATAAACCCATTTAAAAGACTAAAGGGAATAATGAACTAGGGTTGTACAGAGGTGGTTGACACTAAATCTGGTCATCTGATTGCAGAAAGCTCTAATTGCTATGTTATATGTTCAAGTGTTGTTGCTGAATTCGAGTGCTATATGATCCTCTGCCTCGAACCTTTATAGAGTGTAGATGCATGAGAATCTTCTTTGCATTTTATACATTCGAATTGATCCCTGATCCCTTTGATATTTTGCTAAAAACAAACTACTTGAGCTTCAAGGCTCATATGGCATAACTGCTGTGGTGCAGTTCTATTGAGATAGCCATCACAATCTTGCTTATTATGATAACCTTCTTATGCATTTGAATTGATCAATGAACCCTTTGCTATTTTGCTAAAACAAACTACCTGAGCTTCAAGGTTCATATCGCATTTTCATTTTCTCTTAACAGCATTGTTGCAGTTCCATTGAGATAACCATCACAATCCCGCTTATCAAATTCAATCCCAGGCCAAAATCTTTTACTGAGCTTATCAGATACTAGTTCATCTTGATCTATCTTCTTTATCTGTTAGAAGAATCTTCTTTGCTGCTCGTACATCCCAAATACATCCAAAGACCCATTGTTTGGTCGTTCTCAAACAAACTACTCAAGCTGCAAGGTTCTGCTTGCTTTTTTCCCTCTCTTAACTGCATTGGTTACTGTACCATTGATGTAACTTCCATAATCCTGCTTATCATCAAGTTCAATCCCACCAGAGATCCTTTACCAAGCTTGTCAGCAACCAACTCATCTCCATCAGCATCGAATTAACTTTCACGTTTATTTATGATCCATATAGTTCAATCTTATTTTAAGCATTCTTTTCACCCAAACAGCTTGTGGGTTTCCAAAATGCAGGTAGATTGCCAAAAGCAAGCACTTGCTAGCAAAGAAGCTCAAGGTATAACCTATGTCGAGAATACAAAGCTCTCTGTCTTTCAGTTTTGGGGGTTTGATTTTCATTGAGAAAATTTTTATGACACTAAAGTTAAGATAGCCTGGTCAGCAATAATTTCAGACCACAATCCAGCTATCTAGTCAACTTCAACGTGAGATGGTAAAGCAGGACCACAATGGGTATTAGTATCATGTCCATCAGTCCGTGATGTGTACAAAACAATCTGCCATATAAACACAAAATGGACAGGAAAGGCAGTATTCACCCATTGCAACTGAGAATAAGATATTCCACTACACTAAACTGTGGAAGTATCAACAGCAGTGACAGACAAATGATTACAAGGATGACTAACCATTCATAGCCAAAAGTATGACATAGAAGCAATAGTATCTGAGAGCAGTAGAAGCTTCTCCATCACTCCATTTGCGGCCATACAACAGTCTCAGAAGAGCATAAGAATAGCTTGGTCCAAATGCCATAACAACAAGACCTGCAAACCAGAATTACACTGTTGAATAAGAGAGAAGATGTTCCTCTGAGAGCATAGTAAAGAACTCAAATGTCAATCACTACCATCTTGAAAGAACAAATGACAAGCAGAGCAATAGTACAAACTGCAACATTATTTACCACATGTATGGGACTCAAGGCTCTAATTTTTACATGTTCATTCCGCCTATTACATGCTTGCTTCTATGTACAGATCTCATGTTCGGAAGAGTTTGATAGATTCTCTCATTGCATGTCAAACTTCTTTGCCGATGTTCCTCATTTCTTAAAAAAAAAAAAAAAAATTCTTGCAGATCAAATTGGATTGACTAAAGATTGAATGAGGTGATTATCAGCAACATTTGTGATAGTCATTCCAGTATGCAGCCCTGGAACAGAGAAGGTAACCACTTGACAACTCTGAACTTCTTTGATAAATCAAATGATTGTTGTGGTTTCATGGAAATGGTTGTGGGCCTCATGGCATAATCAAAGGCTTCTAGGATTATGGTTCCTCAAGCACTGATTGAGATGAGTTGGTTCTTTTGCTAGGGTATTCAAGGAAGTAGAAGCACAGGAAACAATTAATCAAATGGTGGCTGTAGTTTCATAGAAATGGTGGCATAATCAAAGGGCTTCAGGATTATGGCTCCTAAAGCACTGCTTGAGATGAGTTGGGTTGTCCTGCTACGGCATAAAAAGTAGTAGCACATGAAAGACTAATCACTTTGGATAGCAGATAGCTCAATTGTTTTACAGATAAAGAGGAAATGGTGCTGAATGCATCCACAGAGGCGGAGTTTATCCATGAGCCTAGGTAGGATGGAGGGCTTTAATACACTTCATATCACCAAAAAGAGTGAACTGTAAATTTTTCTAAGATGGGAGTATTAATAGAACACTTATCTCAACCAAGTAAATCCATATGAACCCTTAAGAAGGCTCTAATGTAAAATGACAGATGTTTACAAAAATGCTTTTATATGACTGGAGATAAAAAACCAGCCAATAAAATATTATCAGTGGTCTTAGGCCTTCACTAGTGTAGAAATGAGAATCAGAAAATGTGTGTGTGTGTGTGTGTGTGTGTGTGTGTGTGTGTGTGTGTGTGTGTGTGTGTGTGTGTGAGAGAGAGAGAGAGAGAGAGAGAGTGGAGAAAATATAACTGAAAGTTTGTGGTATCAGTTAGTCCATAGCCTCCTTTGAAATGCTATCACAAGAGTAATCCTGGTGTAGTACAGTGTCAACATGGTAGAAATACGTTACACCTATCAACATTTACCCTCAAGATGGACAAGGATATCACTCATGTCCATCTTGTAAACACTACAATGAAAGGGGGACCACTAATCCTTAGCAAAGACATTTACTAGTTGATCTCAACATTTCACAAAAAGGAATCCACATACACTTTTGTCTCCCTATGTGCAAAAGTTGTAATAATATGGAAAACTACGCGAATTTATAATATGGTCAAAGTCAACCATATTATACTTGATTAATAATAATAGAACTTAGAATTTTCCTGTCATTATCTAAACCTAACTATATATTTTTCATTTTTCTCCTCAACCATTTTTGCCACAACCTAAGTCATTCTCAAAATCAAAACCATGTAAAACTGTGCAGATTTCAACTTATATTGTGCCCAACAAGTTTTCCACAAATTTACACTAAAACCTGTTTGGACAATTGTGGAAACTGAATGAACCATTTTATACTCGATTGATAATAAAATAAAATAGAGAATTTTCCCATCATCACCCAATCTAAACTAAAATTTTTTTAATTTTTTCCTTATACTATTTCTGCCACCACCTCTGCCATTCTCAAAATGAAACCCATTTCCTTTTGTCATTTTTCAACCACTAGTTGATCATCTCTCTCTCTCATACACACATGCGTGCTTTCATCTGTGCATAAGATCTACCTCCATTACTGTATTTCCAATTTCAAGAGAAATATAATGGTATAGGAATAATTCTAAACTTCAAATGATATTAAGATAAATGGCCCTACTAACGTGTTAGAAAGATTCAAAATAAAAGTTCAGAGAGAAAAGGTGAAATAGTAGATTAACCAAAGGACAAACTAGAGAAAGACACACCAATTAGCAAAACAAGTTTCAGGGCTTCTGTAAGGCAGTAGCCTAACTTCCTGCTTCTATCTTCATGTTTTCCTGCAACAGAGAAGATAAAAACTTTATCCCTTAATAGTACGTTTAAGTAGAATGAGTTCTGTTGTTGTGTCATGTAACATTGTGAATTAATGGTTAAATATAGTTGCAGAAGAATGAATGATTCATTTCATGGATAAAGCATTTACCAAAAGAACACCAGACAGTAATTCCACATCATAAAATAGTTGCTCGAACAGCCAACAAAATAGAGAAGCAAAGTAACTTACATAAAGCAGAGGGAGATGAATAGAGAGAGAGAGAGAGAGAATCCATGGCATCAATATAAGATCAGCAACTGATTGCCTTGATAGCTACAGAAAGTGGTCATATTTTGGGACAAGGTAACAAGAAGTAAAGTTCAGTACGGATAAGATTTCATCGGTAGGTGTAGAGAGCATTTTCAACATTGCAACAGCCTTGCCACATTCTCAATAGAGACCAGAATCGCAATAAACATAAAGGATTAGCTACGATTCGGCATTAGGAAATCTACCTCAGGTATAGGATACCCTCAAATGCACAAAGCATCAAAATGATGGAGCCTCAACTAATTGAATCGCACAAAAAAGATCAATTTTTGGGTTTTGAAAGAAACCTTAGATTTCCATTATTGAAACATAAGAAGCATAAATAGGAGAAATTTACTTGGGTTTCTCCTTCTTGAACTAATATATGCATTTGTGCACCAATTGCTAGAATTCCAGGTCATTGACAGTGATGCAGTGAACTTTCTCTAACACCATGTTAGAATGAAAAGGGAGAAGAGGAAGGTAAAGTGGAAGAATGGTCCTCTAAATCAGGGTTGGAAGCATATTCACACACACACACACATATATACACACCTTTACAATATAGCATAAAGAACAAAATACGCGTACAAAAGGATATACTATTCTAACATGATAAAATGGACTCAATTAGTATTGTTCTGAATATGTATTTCTTTCAGAAAATTAGATGGATTCTGTGTTTCATTTGGAGGAAGTATTAAATAATCAATTGGTGCTTAGAATGTACTGCCTCCAGCAAATGTAGGCAAAAAATGAGGCATTTAATATCAGCAAAAACCAATATTGTAGACCGATCTAAGAGGTGTCATATGATTATATAAAATATAAATAAAGTTTGCCACGTTACTAGGAAATTTTCAATCGATTGGCAATTTAATAAAAGTATAGGCCATGTATAAAATATTATGCATCAATCAACTGGTTGCAATTTCTAGTACGGGGAAAATTTTGAAATCGCGGATACAGAGAAGCTGGTGAGATGGAATCGAAGACAAAGGTAGACAACATTCACAAATACACAAAAAAGAAAGGAAGAAATTAAACCTGAAGCAAACCTGGCAAATGTGGCATATGAACTTTCTTCAAAGGGAAGAAACACCAATCTCACCACTAAGCTTCCTGATAATCAATTAAAACATAGAAATTCAAGTGGTTAACGCAAACCACATTCATCCAAAATATTATCTGAGGAGAACGAAATACGGCAAACAAAAGCAGTACAAGGTACTGAGATTTTGTGCGAAAGATCACCTAGTTTGTCTACGAGTCCATATACAGCTTGGTTATATGGTGTGTCCAACCATACAAGGACCAGCTTTTCACCTTCTTGGAGAATCAACTTCCGAAATGATTGAAAGGTAAACAGCACACACATCCTTAAGAGCTGCCTATTGTAGTCCATGATTCCATCAACTCTGAGAGAAGGGAGAGAAAGTCTTCAATAATATAAAGTGCTCATACAAGCAACGAAGGGATCAAGTTCAGTAAGTTAACTTTAGTCAAACTCATCAAGGGCTTTCAGAAACCAATGTAAGTTGTGAAATAATTAAGTCATTGTCAACAAAAGCTCAACCCTCTCAGTTAGTACATAAGAAGGGAAGAGATAGATAAACAAACAATGAATGCTAATTAATGTGAAATGAAGTAACTGACAGATTAAGTATTCTGTTTCTTTTCCTTCTTTCTCTTTTCTCAGCAGACTCATTGCCCTTCTGTGAGCAAAACTGGGAATTAATCTATCATAGGACACAATTTATTTAAGATAACTATAGAGATTTTTCTATTTTCTTACTATTTTCATATTTCATTTTATAAGATTTTGTTCTAAGTAAATTATCTAGTAGCTAGCTGATTTAGGAGTATTTCAGGCCTAGAAGTAATTCCCTAGTTAGGCTGCTTATTTTCCAAGGTGCTTAGCATAAACCATTTCTGTTTGTAAATTGTTTTGGATGGTTGGATGCAATTGGGTTTCATGGAATTTTGTGTTTGTTCTACATAGGATAGGTTCCCCATCAGTTGGGATTAGACCCAAAGGTTTTGGCCCATGCCTCCGTCAACTATGCCTTCCTGTTGCTTGTGTGTTCTTGAAACACACATGAATACATTTGCCGCACAAGTCAGTGTCATCTGAAAGTTGCAAGATGCACACTACCTCCTTCACAGACTAACACTGCCAAACAAATTCACTCACCCAAACAGAAAGCCAACACTGCTACCTACCATAAAAACACCCCACCACTGCAAAGCTCAACATCCCCTTCAAACTAAAACACACGGGATACACCTTCCATGTCTCGCAACTCAAAGCCAATCCAACAAACCTGCCAGTGTCCAACACTGAACTGCAACCAGCAACTCAACCACCGCACTGCAAAATCTGAAAGCACTGGCAAACTGAAACCAAAACCTGAAACTCAGAATCTCAAACTTCCAGACCCCACATCTTCACAAAAACCACAGAAACCTCAAAACCATACTCCAAACAACTTCAGAGCACTCACAACCTGCCGACTAGCCCTCCTGGTGCCTATCAAGTTGATGCTGCAGCACAAGCATGAAGCACTCCCCCCTCCTCACAGACCCTGCCACTCTTCCTCTGCTGTTTCAAAGTTGAGAGCTAAAAAGGACTTTGCTTTGATTTTGATCAACAGCCTTTAACCACACTCAGTTTTTTGAAATTGGCCCAGTCCATTACTAAACATGACCTAGTCCTTCTCTTGTGTTAAGCCTGAACCTGTGTGGCTCAACGATCCAGACAAGTTCCCTTGTTTTAAAGACAGATTATTTCTTTATTTTTTTAAAGAAAAAAACTCCCGTGGTCAATTTTTGTCGTTTTTGCACCAAGCTGCCCTAGAAAGCTACCATGGATTAAAAATTGTTGCTAAAACAAAATTTTTGGTACTGAAATTGAAATACCAGTGTAACCAAATGAGGGTTGACATTCACAATTGTTGCGCTAAAATACAATTTATTGATGAAAAGTTCTCATACCAAAGATTTCCTTACCTTACTCTGATGGTAATAAGCCTGCTACACATTTGGTTGGCTATGAGCAATGGAGAATCAATTTGCTTACTGAGATGTCCTTAAGAACAAGTGAACCTCAAAGCATATCTTATAGGTCAAGCTAAGTTTTGATGGCATAATTTTGTTTTACTAAGTTGCCTCAAATGAAAGAAAGTTAACAAGTTGACATTTCATGAACTCATGATCAAAAGTGCAACATCTTCTTACGAGAAAAAATATCCTACACAAGCTCCTACTATTGCTCCAATCATTGAAAAGGATAACTTGAAGATTGAGACCAAAAACGTTCAAATTCAAAGTGCCAATGGAATCAATAGGTCACAAAACACCTCAAATAGAAGAACTTTACAATCAAAACAAGATATGATGCAAGAGGTTTGAGAGAATTCTTCCCTTGCAAATGAGTTCTTCATTTAAGGTAAGTTCACTCAATCTCAACCGTATGTAGCTAATGAGACAAAGAATACTAATCCCTTTCCTTCAACGGTCAGGTTGATCCTAACTTACAGGATATTATTGTAATTTTGATAACTTTAGAGCTTTTTTCCATTGTATTGTTATATTTGGATATTATTTCATGATACTTTATCAGATGGAATTATCTAGTTTCCCATTGATTTAGGAGTATTTAAGGCCAATAATTACTTCCCTAGTTAGGTTACTTGTTTTCCAAGGCATTCAGCCTATAAATATTGCGTGTGATGCATAATTCTGTTAGGTTGAATTGAATTTGATTTCATGGATTCTTGTGTTCATTATAAATAGGGGAGGTTCCCCATCACAAACCAGCTCACATGATAACATGAAGTCTGCAAGCATATAAGTCAAGAAAGCTTACACAAATTTGAGGTTTCCCACAAAGAAGGTTACGGGAAAATTTTATGTAGTACAAAAGAAAAACCCCCCAGAAAACAAGAATTTGAAGTTTCACATAGCTCATACTTCAATCTTGAGATCGGATTCTGCACATCATCAAAACATCTGAAATCCATCCTGCCCAGCACAACCACTATTAATATCTAATTGAGTGATATTGAAGGCTTCTTTCTTCATTTTCTCCAAAGAGAACCACTCCATGGGCCATAAAAAAGTACACAAATAAGAGTAAGAATGTTCCTCATGTAAGGCAACCAAGCTTACAGAAGAAAAGAATTGAATCCTCACTCAACTCCTTTAACTAACTTCTATCAAGTATAAAGCAGAAATTTAAAAAGATGAAAACAATTATGTGAAGGAAGTAACGTCCCCGGGGCACCCACATGTAGATATTGTCCGCTTTGACCTGGGAGAACTTCGCGGCGTCTCCAGCCTACAGGCCGAGGCCTAGGAGAACTTCACGGCGTCCCCAACCTACAGGCCTCACGGTTTTGTTCCTAGAAGATGGAATCCACCGCCCCCAAAACGCGTCTCCTAGAGTGGCGCAGCGACGGCACAGCGCGGCGAGATATTGTCCTCTCTGGCCTGGGGAACTTCACGGGGTCCCAAGCCAAACATAGACCTCAAGGTTTTCTCCTGGCAAACCCCCCACAGGCACCCAAAACGCGTCTATAAGGGGAGAGGTGTCCACGCCCTTATAAGGACGCTTCGTTCTCCTCCCCCAATCCAATGTGGGACACTACAAAAGAAATTCGCAAAAGAATATTAGCAGTGAAAGAAAGATCAGTAGCTTAAAATAAGAAAATACTAGAACTAAATTTGAAGGGATCAAGAAGATAATTCTAATATAAGATACCATCTTCTACGTCAGTTTTTATTAAGGCATCCCTGACCCACCTAGGAGTGGTATGTGGTCCCACCTCATTCTATCCACCCAAAACGATTCAGCACAAAACTGTCAACTGGAACCAAGATTTCTCGTCAAAGCATGTCCATGAAGCTCCTGGAGACTAGCCAATACTTCTGACATGATGCTTGCATGAATGGAATTAAATTTTTTTTTAGTAGGTCGCATCCTTAGCACATTTCCAAGGTTAACTCACTATGATCTCACATGTCTATCTAATCCAAGATCAAGTTCACCAAGGGTAAAAAATTACCATAACATGTTCCACCAATCGCTCACTATACAAGAATTTAATACAACTGGACATTATATGACCTGCTGGACAGTTATATATCCAAGCCTACAGTTATATACAATTCTACATAAGGCTGTTCAAGGAGGATTTTTGAAGGGATTTGTGGCCGTTGTAAAGATCAATAGTCTAGACGTCAAATTGCCCAATTCAATATTTTTCTAGTTTTCCCTTATTTTCTGCGATGCTACTGAATTAAACTTGCTATATTTTTGTTGTACTCTGCCAGTTTTTAAGGCCAGCTCTGGACTTACACTGGACAATCTGAGATGTTCTTGATGGGTGAGGGTGTGGATGATGAGAAAATTGCAGAATGTTTTGGAATAAATGAGCCTTCTCCGACAAAATACTTTGGGCTGCCCCTTGGTGCCAAATTTAAGGAGTACTTGGTATATTTGACCCACACCAGCCCCCACGATGTGAGAACCTCAAACCATGGGCAGCCCTTCATTTTGCAGAAGGCTCTTTCTAGAATTTTTCTCCAGTATTAGATTCAAAATATATCCATGAACTACAACATTGAGCATGTTCTACTCTATCTGTGTGCAGGCAAAGAAAAGAAGCCTTAGCACAAGAGTAGAATTGTCGCTGTATGATCTGGTGGTCATGAATTTGAGTCGTGGATATGGCATATTGCATAATGTAAGATAAGATCGCATGCAATAAATCAAACTGGTACAACTCTTCCCGGACCAACTAATATCAAGAGTTCTATGCACCATGTTGCCCTTCTTATCTGTGTCTAGTATAAGCACCATGAGATCTTATTGCAAGTACTAAACAGCAAGCATTTTCAAGATCTGCAATTAAGGATGAGCTTTTTTGGTTCCAAAAGAGAAGCTATTATTTTCATGTGAACAATAGGTTTTCTAGTCTGAAGAAGAATATTACCTGAAAGGGAAAAGCTCTGTGCTTTGAAATATGTGATAAAAAACAAAGTAGCCCCAGTAACCAAGGAACACACAACCTCCATATGAAATTTGTGATAATGCAAACACAATTGCCTTTTCCTGCAATTGATTGATTAGTTACGGGATTAGCAAAAAACATTTTGAAAAATGATATTGAATTATCAAATAAAAATATCAAATTACATACACAGCTAGTCAGATATAAAGTTACATGATCTATCAATCGTTTCACCAAATGAAATAAATGTCCAACATTAGATCTTAACAAACCAAATCCAAATTAAGGATGGATCAAAACTCATTCACCTTGTGCAATATTTATCTAACAAATAAAGATGAGAATGCCCACATCAATCTAGGTAGACATTCTTACTTATAGCAGATAACATTTTAATTGTCCACATTCATTATTCCAGTTCCTTTTACCTGGTTGATATCTCACAAACGAAGGAAAAATTAAAAAATGTAAATAATAAATCTGCAGCAATATGCCTTAAACTCAGCAACTGCATTTATATGATTACTCTTCAACATCACGAAACTCACTAAAATATTAACAATCAAAGATGACATGAGTGCAATATGGATGAACGAGGACAGGTATTTTGAAGTGGGAAAAGATGAATGTCAACAAACCACTATCCCGAAAGCAGTTATCAGATAAGGACCCATCAATAGGTTCTATAATGCCCTGCACACAAATGCACACTGAGGTTGGGGCACTAACTAAGCATAAAACTATATTTAGCAACAGCTGAAAGCCTGAAAACGACTGTGACAATGGAGGTTTCCAGAATTTGAACTCTAGACCAATTGGTAAAAAAGGCTTTGATACCATATCAAGAAGCCACACATCCCAAAAGCTTATGATGTGAGTTGAGGGTAGTCCCAAACATTTGACGAACAAAAGGAAGAAATGCATAGGCCTAATGGAACAATGAAGAATCTGTCAGGACAAAGATGGTGGAAGAATCCCACATTGACATAAGACAAGTAGCTGGTATATCCAGCGTCCTAAAACCAACCTCAATAGTTGTACTCTTTGCATGAAGTGAGCTGCTTTGAAGTGATGCTTGATTTCCCAAGATCATAAGCTTGTTTTATAAAGAGATTATCTTCAAATATCAGAGTCCATCCCAAGAGCTTCAGACCCTTGATTGAGAAAGCTGTGATATTAATTCTACACTTCTTCATTTCCCGGGTACAAACTCAAGTCAACCATACAATCCTCCCACCCCCACCCTCCAAGAAATGAAAAATGACAGAAATATAACAGTCTGATTGCAATCTCTATGTATAATCAATCATTATTATGGCAGAACTGGCAGAGTCAGGCAGTCAGTCTGCTTTTACTAGCAGTTTTCCTATGCACCATCCAAGGCAACCCACATCATATATCATCCAAGATATACACAATAAATACTGTCCACCTGAAAGAGGAAGGAACTCTAATTACCATGCCACTCTTCCCAACTATGAGAATGTATATTGTAATACAACGTGAAAGTGTAGCTGCAGTTTCTACCATTAAACGCAGTTTCAGAAGAAGCAAGTTCTGTGCAAGAATATATAATGGTTCGGATAGTAGCTCAAGAAAGCAGGCAACACCTGCAGCATGGAATAAGATTTCTTTCAGATATCAAATCAAATAAGAAAGTAAGTTTACTAAACAGAAAACACTAATGAATGCCAATTATTTCAAATTTAAACTATAAGGAGAACTGGTGCATTTAATTAATATGACAGATTCATTCACAATCTAATTTATATATCCATGCAGACCCAGGCTTCTGAGGTCCCCCTACAGAAGTATAGCTGCCATATAAAGATTTTTGATGATGCTCATCTTCCTTCACATCTCCATGGTGTTCAACAAAAGCTATGCAGCATTGTTATCAACAGATACTTGGAGGGGCTGGAAGACAACAAAATTTGCTAATTTTGGCTGTATTGCTGGTTTTGGTCATTTGTCCATGGACTTCTTGTCCTCAAAGTTGTGTTATTCTCATTAATAACATTTCTTTTATCTGAAAAGAGTATCAGACATCACTAGCATAGTTTTAGTAAGGATGTAGACAAGATAGGATCAAAAAAGAACAAAATCAGAAGGTAGAATTTTCAAATTTTTGTTGTCCAGCTGGGGCATTTGGTTTCCACTTCTTCCTAATTGATAACATTTTAAGAGTCTTCACCTCAATAATAATGTGTTTGAGAAATGGTTTGTTCCTAGTATTACAGTAATTGCAACGTTCAGTCACAATTCAAAAAGATTACTCTCTGTTTTACAAGGATTAGGTGAACGATTCAAAGATTATTATTTCTGACTTTACAAAGGTTTGGCTATTTTTTGTCTAAAGTTTTCTCCCAGTAAGTGAATTCTGTATTACTTCCCAGAAAGGTGTGAAGGCGTGAAGAGCATAAGTTATCTACTACCATTAAGGCAGGTATACCTGAGCTTCACATTCAGCAAATGACTTTAGATTAATGAACAAATAAAACAAGAATATCTCAATCTCTCCATACAACCACACTAGCAATAGTTATAATACTTTTCCTGTATGCTATGTTTTAGCTGTTCTTCTACTTCACCTCCTGCTCTACAATTTCCACCAACATAGCAGGCAAAATATTTCTTCCATTATACTGTCAGTATTTTGTCCTTCACTACAGAGGACTTCTCATCAAATAGCATGTTTTGATCTTCTTTGCATTAATAAAACAGGTTCATTTATCTTGAAAGTATCATAGTCATTATGAGAGTTTCATTCCACATTTTTGTTGTGATGTTATGGCAGAATCAGTTCTCTCTTCCTCCAAATTGCAGCTGCTTAGAATCTTCACTTCAATTATTGTTTTTAGCAAATAATTGAGTAGTTGCAACTTTTAGTCATATGGTAGTAGAAGATAATTTTCAGAGCACTTTTTGGGGATCAATAAATCTAGGTATTACTCCCAATGAAGGTATAATCAATTTATAGCTAATGGGTTTGGGTAATAAATGGTAAAATAAGGACCCAAGAAACCCAGAAATTCCAAATGCACAACGTTTGAATTGCCTAGTTGCCAAGGTGCCAAGTAGTCAAAGTAACTGAATGATCACCTTACCAAGCTGCCAAGCTGCCTAATCACCGAGAGGTGTCAACCCACCAATTAGAACAAATGGATTGTCAGGTAGCCAGCCCAGAGTGGTAGGGTGGACGGCGGAAGCTTGGTCAAACCAGAATGCTGGCACATCAAGGGAGATGCACAGACGGGCAAATGGATTGTCAATCCTACATGCTTGTCAGCTGCAGGACACGTCAACCACAAGGCCCACAAACTAAGGCACATCATCAGGAGAATTATATCAGAAACATAACCACTTCATAAGGATTGATTAAGCCCACATTTATAGATGTGATAGTTATTCCTGAAAAAAGTCATCCGAATAGAAGACATCGACTCCTTGGAAGGATAATGGGCTCTCATTGAGGAGCTATATTGCTAAAGGCACATCTTCTATGCACCTAAACTTGAAGCTCAAAGCCTGGTGCCTGAGCATATTTAGGCAAGGCCTATTACAAGAGTTGTATGCCTAGGCTCTAAGGCACGACTTTTATTGAAGCTCAAGGTGTGCACCTAAAGTACCCTATAGTTTTTTCAAACGAAAGTTAAATTGTTTCTTTTTTAATTTATCAAATATAATTAAATGTTACTTTTAATACTTAGTATTTGTGAAATTAAATTGATGAAACAGATGAGTGACTAATTAGAAGAACAGATGAATATTATAATGAGGATAATGAATTTATATTTAGAATAAATCTTTAATAAAGGATTTTGTTGTCAAAATTATTGGAAAAAATGAGGCTACTAATTACACTAAATAGGGAAAAATAGTCTCAATTGTGAACAATAAGTGACTCTAGAGCTAAATCCATTGCAACTTATAAATGATAAAATTTAACTTAGAAAAGCATATAATTTTTTCTTTTTAAATCATTCAAGTAGATAAGCTACGGAAGAAAAAGAAAATAAACTTTTGTTTGATGATGATGACAAATATTAGTCCTAACTATGAGTATTTTGAGAACAATATTTCAATTTTGTTAATTACTTTTTTGTTCTTATGTGTTTGTGATAATATATGCTTATCAATTGTCATCTTTCAGGTTAAATTAAATTATATATTTATGATCGTTGTCAGAATTTTTCTTTCCTTATTCTCTTATTAACTTTCATAATTAAAAATTATTAGAAGAACATCCTAATATATATATTTCATAAATGGGCACCTCACTTCTATGAGGCTTGTCTTGCACAATGAAGAAAACTAACTACTCAAAACAAGATCTAACATTGAGTAACTTAAGGATCCAACAACCCAATCTCTGATGTGTAGCCATACAAAGTAGCAGGTCAAACCCCTCCCAACGAGTCCTGCAACATCTACATTAACTTCGGAACTCACACACCTCTTCGTCAGGCAACAAGTAACATATCAATTGCTTCTAGGCAATTGGTTAGAGCGTCGCCAGGTTAAGGCAGAAACTGTAGTTCAAGCCCCTTAAGTCCCAACAGATCCAATAAATACAGCAACTCCTATCTCCATTTTCTGGCAAGAGTGAGATAATTAATAGAATATAGAATTTCATTCCCAAAATAATTTCTTATTTCTTATTTCTTTCCTTTTCGCTTTCTCATTTCTTTCTCATCAAACAAATAGAGAGATTTTCATTACTTCAATTAGTACCAATTGATGGGAGAGAGATATACGTGGCCCAGCTAACTGTGTGGGTAACAATAACCCTATTGATAGGTTCTCATGTGATATGATTTAATTATATACATAATTTGAAGCTTATTTTATGATAAATCCCCTTACTTTAGTAACTTCTAATTAACTTTTGTTTAGGAAAAAAGTTATTGAAAAAAGAAAGGGAAAATGATTATTTTATCCTACCCAAGTTTAATTGATGTGGTTGGAAAGCTTAATAAGAGCCCTGCAATTTTGTCTACATAAGCATCTCAAGATTCAATTTATTTCAGGAAGAAACAAGTGAATATTGGAGATCCACAAAAATAGGAAGGTTTGGATCTTGATTATTTAGAAGAGTTAGAAATCAATTGTTCAGATTTTTTTCCCAAGATTTCAGGCAACTTAAAAGGAAAACTATGACAACTAAAGGGGAATTTTATGTAGAGACCTGGGCTATTAATTAAAGGAGTCTGTAGGCAAACAAAAGAGGAGCGCTTTACACAACAAGGCAGAGATGGTGCTGTTTCGGACAAAGAAGGAACACATGGCTGTTCCTGCAGGAAGGAAAACAAAGGAGCAGAACTGAAACAGAGGAGAGCAGGGGCAGATTTTCTTCTCCTTTTCTTCCCGTTTTGTTTGGTCCCGTGAAAGTAGGAACACTAATAATTTCGTGTTTATTGGACATACAAATATGAACTATGTTTCCATTACTGGGGTTTTAGACGTTGCTTTCGGTTAAAATACTTACTATTGAAATTTGTTTACGAATCAATATTTTCTCTTTTTGATTACTTCTCTTTAAACTTAATGCTCTTGAATGCTTGATTACCATTTCAATAATTTGACGCTGTATTTTGATCTCAAGGGGAGATAGATACATACTTGATCTTAGGATAAGTGACATAAGTTAAATTGTGGATAAAAATAGACTTCATAGACTTGAGTAATGGCTATGTATGTCATTCAAATAAAGATATAGTAGATAAATATTTGACCATAGTATTGATGTAATTCAAGAGGAAGCATTAAATACCCATACTATCTTGATTGTCATTGTGATTGAATATTGTGAATGAGAAATTGAAATGTGGTATATAGGAATACCCAAGTGAAATCATAAATACCCTAATATCTCTCTTTATCGAATTTAATCTCAATTTAGTGTAAAATCTACAATGATTAGTTATTCAATTAATTAAATATTCCCTCATTTAATTCGGTTTGTTAGATAATAGTAAAGCTCATTTTAGTACTTAGTGAAAATATAATCATACAGGAGACAATACACTTCATATTACTATTATTACTTGCATCGATATTGTGTACTTACGATTTAACACAACATCATGCCTCACTCGGTAGTAGGTAACATAGGGTAAAACACGTCGCATGGAGCACTCTTGATCGTCTCCGTCTTCAGGAACTCATGAGTCTGCAAGTGTAAACTACTCATCCATGACACACTATCTTTAACACTCAAGCACTCAAGCCTTATATCCAATAGTGGTCCCAACACTCATGAAGGCAACACACTCCATCACATATCTTAGTCACTAGAGTATACCAAAATACACCAAAAAACATCAACCCTCGTGTCTCAACAAGTAGCATACTTAGTAACCATGACCTTAATCTCAAATAACACAGTGGCACCCCATTCTATGCTTGCACTTGCAAGCAACCATTTGGCTTGAGGCTCTAGCTCACATCTCATCCTAGGAAGGTCATCCCTTCAAGTATGACATATAGAATCCCATCCCAAATGCAACTTAGGGGCTCAACCTATGTCCTAAAAAGTATCTGCACTATTGAGCACTTCGACCCTTGTTGGATCGTGTCTACTCAGCATCCGACCTCGTGGAGACTCTAGATCATCCTTGTGACATCCCTAGAGTCTACCACCATCACAGGATAGCTCACTTAATGATGTGTAAAACCAGGTCATCCTACAGCACCCCCAAGGACGGTGTAGAGCTAAATAAGAACTTCCCCTTCCCCTATGGTTTATATCAGGCATTTATGATATTTCTAGGAGCACACATTGGACTTCCCCAACTTTCACAATAGGTATCTAATTTTTTCTAACAACACTATGGATGTGGTTTAGGCCCCCTTGAATGATTATAGGATCATTGCTGACCTTATCCCCAACTGCTTCTCAACAGCTTTTCATATAATCTGATTAATTCTCTTTGTAATTTGTTTATAGGTACAAAAATTTTCCACTTTTTCTGATGTCATATCTGATGCCCTAAAGTGGTGACGTCTAGCTTTCGTGTACCCATGGAGATTCAACTTATTGGTATCCCCCTTTTATACCATCAAATCTAGACCTTTTCAAATAGGTTTCCTATTACTTAAGGAAACATGATCATTTCTTGGCTCAGTTCTTTTTCAGTGTTAATATTGATCATCAATAAAAAGCTAAAATTAATCAACTCTAAAGATTTTCGGCTGATCTCTAACTGCCTTTATTCAGAGACTAATATCTGAGAATGATACCATAATTAGCATATTTTAGCTCCCTTTTCAAGATCTTCGGTTTCTTAGTTAATGCATACCTTTCACAAACTTTGAAGTCAATGTTCCCAAATCCCGACATTTGTTTAAACTCTTACAAAGGTCCTACGCTGTGTCGGACAAATTTTAAAAACCCAAAGAATTTCTAGCCATTAGCACAATCTTTGGCACTTATTGGGGAAAGTGGTTTGATATTTCATTCACTGGGAATTGAACCATTAATGATGACATCAGTAGCGACAGCTAGGTTGAATTGCTGAGAGCTCTATTGACGTTGGATTATGCATGCGTACAAATAGACAAACCAGGCTCATTCTTTATGTTGAGATCCGTACAAGTCTATCTATAATTAAGAGTCTAGGTGGTATTAAAGCTAACTCATTCATGCTAGTCATTTTAAAGTCATGAGTCAAAATAATGTTCATCAACTTTTCTACAGTAATCTTGTTTATATATTAAAAATTAGAATATGAGTTTCCATTGTTATAGGTGTGTTGACTTTTCCCTAAAGTAGCATTGCTGCGCGGGCAATTCTTGTCTTATTTATTCAGCTAGATTTTCTCCAGTGGTACTCAAATTGAATTTGTGAGAGCTCCTTCGCTAAGCTATTTTTTTTCTTTTAAATGCTTTGAACACCTTTAAAAGAAAAATGTCTATATATAATTAGAATACATAAAAACACTTCATTAAAGAGGGAAGATGACAAGTAAAAAAATCATAAATTTAAAATATCTTTTGAAATGAAAGACCTCCAATGCACTAACTACAAGACCAGAGTCTTACACCCAAGTTAGCCTAAGGGTCAGCTAAATGAGTCACTTTCCTACTCCTTCAAAGTTCGTATTCCTTTGATTTGAAGAAGCCAGCAATGTCCAAGCAAAAGTAAAGTCATTCATATCCATGTCCACAAACAATTACACACTTTTCTCCCACCAACTTTTTAACTACTTGCATCGGTAAGAAGTAAATATTATGTAAAATTCACACCAATAGGGTATCTCCTGAGTACACAATTTACTAACAAAAAAATATGACCATTATTCCAATCCCATCCCATTACCCCAATCCTGAAACCAGGCCAATGAACCAAAATGAGACATTAAATCATGATAAACAGGGAAAAAAATGAATAACCAAAAATCACCCCTAATCATAATCCCTGTTCATTTTTGGCCTCTTCAATTATTTATCCTTCCATGTGCTTTTTGAAACCCTACTATGAAGCCTTGGATTCCTCCAACATCCTAGCCTCAATATCCTCAAAGGGTATCATAGACTTATTTTCCTGCTAATTCCCTCATTTTCCTGTAACACCACCTCTTATATGTTTACTAAGTCTTCAAAGAGTCAACCTCGTGTCCATCCAAAATTGCCTCCAGCTTATCAGAAGTATCCACTGTTTCCACAACCTCAGCATTAGCAAAATTGCTGGCTGCCCAATTCCAAACACAGGCACTATGCCTGCCAAAAAAACAATATTAATTCTTCAAGATCTCACACATTATGGAAAGAGGACACTCAACAGAATTTCATAATACACTCAGACTCTGAATCAAAAGATCCACAGGACACTATAATTTACTATCACCTTCACGTTTGCTAAAGTCAGCATCAAGTAAGGGGGCAATAACCCTCGGACATGTGAAACAGAAGAATTCTCAGATTCACTTTAAACAGGGAAGGACACAACAGGAACCTTAGAGCCTTCCTCACATGTCTTGTGCAAAACACCAAGCTCCACCACCAAAGGTGAATGAGAGAATTTATACGGAGCCAACACAAGAAGCAGCAGGAACCATCAACGCAGCAGGAAACTGGATAGCAAAATGGACTCCTTTAGCATCCTCACCCTAAATATTGTAGATGGACCTAAAAGCTCACAAGCCACAAAATTCAAAACATCAGTCAGCCAAATGCAGATAAGCCTCCTCCAAAAGGATTGACCATAACCCCACCAGAAAAAAACGTTAAGTCCCTTTCAACTCATCTCCTACTAGAAAACTCATCTAAATCCCCCAAATAAAATTAAAAACAAAAACCTACTTGGCAATGCATACTTGGCAAACACTATGCATTTGCCAGGTTCCAAATTGTCCAAAATTCAAGCCACTATAAGCATGATAATAATTATTGCACCACATCCAGCCTCCACAAAATTTGCTCACAATCCATATCTTAAAACATTTGCACACAATTTTCTCAAATCTTGCAGTTTTGAACGTTCTTTTTAGCAGGGCTAATAATCCCAACTAACTAAATTTTGGGTGGAGGCCTTATTCAAGCCTCTTATATAGCTTGCAATAATGTTTATACTAATTACTGTTTTTTTTTTACCCAAAAAAAAACCTATTTTTTGCACCTTTTCATATTTAACGCCTTTATTCGATGCAATGTCACACCAAAATTTTAGGAAAGTTAGCTATGTCACACCAAGGTAGATTCAGTTAAACAACTTCCTGATGAGGTGCTATTTGCTCATAGTTTATTAAACAAAATGCTCTTACTTTATCCCAACCAAATGATTCACTGCTCCTCCACTGCCAAACCATCAGCCATCACCAAGCCAGTGCCTTACCTCTCTTCTGCCCTTACCTCCCAGCTCCCTTTCTCTCTCTCTTTCCATGCTCTCTCTCCCACCAGACGCTCCTTTTCTCCTCCGTCTCTCTAAATCTCCCCAACACATCCCCACTTCAAACCATCAGCAGCCACCCTGCCATATCTGACCTCTCACCTGCCCCTTCCCTCCCTGCTCAGTTTTTTCTCTTCCCTCCTTTTAGCTCTTCCACCCAGCTCTCCCTTTTTCCTCCCTCTCTCCAAATCTCCCCCCAACTAGCAAAGGCCATGGAATTATTTGCTTTCACATAGCAGTGGAAAAGGAGGAGGTGGAACCAGGAGGGAAGGAGCTACTGTCAACACAAAGACCAGAGTTCAGACCATTGTTTTCAATTAAACAGTCCAGATTTCACCTAATTATTTATGCTGTGGCATGTGACAAGTATATGACGGGCATTTTGGTCATTTGAATTAAATTTGTAGCCCTAATAAGCCTTTGGTCTGTGAAATTAGGAGATACATCGCACAGGGGTGGGGGAAAGTGGTGCTAATGTGAAAAGGTAAAAACAGTGTAGGTGTGCATGGGTAAAAAAACAAATAATTAAGTCAGACCTCAACATCAATGGATATCACCAGTTGCCTCAACATCATTTCTGCAATGTTCAGGCTTCATTGTAAGTCAATGCAAAACTTATTTCCACGTGGTATTCTTCATTAGTAGCTATGTTGAGTATGCAAACACATTGCAACAGGGAAAATTCTGTCCCCCCCAGTACCCTGCTAGCATCATTCCAGAATTACCACTCCTTTCAACTAAAAGGCATCAATTCCAATCTTGTTTTGGCTAAAAAAAGCTCTACATATGGCTGTGCGGTGGACCTATCTTCAGAATTTCCCCAATGTTTCACATGATTGTATTCAATTCATATCTTATTTCTTTCTTTTACAACTTGCTGCTGGGCCTAATTAAGAAACCCACCCTTCAGGATCGCTCCTTCCTTTAGCTCTTCGGCATCACATTAATTTCAATCAGTAGCATAAAATAAGAAATCATCCCTTCAGCTAACTTATCAACACATGGTTCTCCCAACATCTTCCAATCTTGCTGAATGCCATGGAAACCTTGGGAACTTAATCAACACTGGCACTAGTACAAATTCTTCCTTGGAGAAATTCATTTTTGACACCCACTTATCTAAACACGGAAAGATCCATAGCATGCAAATAAAACAATAGCTCTTGTCTACAACATTCTGCACATAAAGTAAGTTCCCAAATTTAACTATAAGAACCCTTGTTCATGAAGACAGATTGAGTAACTTCACACAAAAAAAAAAGGGCAATTGGGGATCCTTTATGAACCTCGCCACTTGTTAGCTATCCATCTTATAGCTCCATATTTGATTTCCTTCTAATCCATGCATGATTACTGAAACATTATACCATCCATTACAAGTTCCACTGTAGCTGAACAATATCTTCCTAGTATAACTACATCATACTTCAAACCCTATAAAGAGCATTATTATCCTTATGAAGCTCCCCTCCAAATTCTCTGCCCAGGTTTCCAGGAGTATTGTTTTGCTCACAACTGTTTCATCCTAAAATCCACTTGATTCTTTCCCTACTGAACTTGAGTTGCTCCATTTCAGCCCAATCCCTTTGGGAGACATCAAATTTCATCCATTCTTTCCCTGCTAACATCAAATTTCAGCCCGATCCCTACTGAACTTCAGCATTAATGTTCAATTATCTCTGAGCAACTTTTTGTCCATATCTCCACGCCCAAGCGTTGGTGCTTGTGGTTGGTTGATCTCCAGATCTCCTCTCTCTGTCTTCTTAAATTCTTAATTCTTGTGGATCAACCCAAGTACAAAAACAGGATGCTAGAGAATAGACACTAGAATTAGGATATCCAGATTACTAGGGAAAATGAATCACACATCTTGTCAATGGTAGTAGTGCTGCTGTGTACCCAAAAGCTTAAATTTTGACACCTTCACTGGAAGGACACGACATTGGTACGACCAGAGTTTTAACACTCTTCAATAACCATGGATGACAACACGAGGTGACCATTCCATGTTCATTGGCTTAGAAAGTGACAGCACCATACAACTAGGTATCACCTATTTCGGAGATGAAATTCTGCAACATATTAAGAATTGTGACTTTTGAGCCTTCATGGAAGTTGATCACTTGTTGACAGTGGTGTTATGCTCATCGTGAGAGACTTGTTGCATGGAGCCTAACTCTCACAGTGGATGCAGGATTTGGAGAACCACTAGTAAGTTAGTATCTTTAATCACTCTAAACCTTATTTATCATGTTATTGGACGAAATTCAATGGACTTGTTAAATTGCAGTCATAAGCATCATTCTTGAACTAATGATTGCATTTACAGACAACCAATTAACACAGATACTTTGCATGTTGGTACCAAACTGGAACAACATGGATCATGAGCAATATTTTTTAGTTTGCACGCCTGACTAACAGCTGAGTGCCTTGGACTAAAATCAATAAATTGTAATATGAACAAATAAAGCTGCAATCAATCATTAGAAAAAAAAAATGAAAACAGATTAATAAAATAGCATGTTACCATTCAACAATATAGCTTTCCCATATGGATTAGAATAGCTTAATGCTTGCCACCAGAAGATGAGCACACATGCTGCAAGTGTAATAAGTGATCCAAGAGGAAGAATCAGCCAGGCTACTTTCAACAGCTTTACAGCATTTTCTCTCATGGATGCATCATCCCTGGAATACTAAAACTTCAGTGCAGTACATGACACAAGCACAACTAAGAACAAATATTGATAGGCAATACATACATTTACCAAAAATCTTTACTAAAACTCTATCATAACTAGAGTACTTAATGACTCATATTTCGACATTTGACTGACTATTTTTGTATCCAGTCAACAAAATCCAACCCATAACTTAAATCCAACACCAAATTGTAACTAGCAAAAAATATAAGAGACAAATGAATTGTTAAGCAACATCTCCAAAGAACATATCCATGCAATGGCTTTACTGACACCCATGCACATGAGATCTATAACAAATAGAAATCTCATATCTACAAATGGTGCATTTCAATCATTACTAGGCACATCAAAAAATCATATATACTCTGCCAAACATTGGCACCCTTACTTGCACGTTCTATTTTCGTCATTAGACCTAGCATATTGCATCTAGTAGCAAAAGAACTTCTACAAGTAATATGAGTTACGTCAGAGTTTCATCTCTGATCAATAGAGTTGCAGCACAGTGCAAAAAAAATTTGAGAAAAAAAATATTCCCAAGGTTTTCATGTTTGGCTGCATCATTTGACCTGGTTTCATTTTTATTTTTTGAAAACTAACTAGGTCCGTACTCAAACACATGGCCCTCATTGTAAGGTAGGGATTCCGGATTAAATTTTTAATGATGACTAATTAAATTAAGTTAATAAAAATATCGATGTCAATTGAGATTTTAGGTCAAAATTAATTTTCTGACCGGAATACATCAAACCAAGTGACGCTTAACTGGAGACTAACCCACGCATGTGTATTTTGGACAATAAAGTTGCACCTTAAAAACGCTTCTGGAGCACTCACATATATTTTAGGTAGATTAATCACACCCAAAACGCATCCAAATGACGCACGTGCATGTTTGGGACAAAATGTAGGCAACTAATGAATGCCTAAGGAAAACTCATGCATTGTGCGATTTATATTTTGGCACCTCATGCGAACCAACAGGCACTCATATGCCAGTTTTCTATACAGGACCCCCTGGCAAATTTTCAATTATTTTCACACGGTTTTGGAGAGAATAGAAAGAAAGTGAAGAGAGGAAGTGAGAGAAAGAGAGAGAGAAGGCACGAAAAGAGGAAAACCAAATGAAGTTTAAGAGATCTTTGGAAGTTTAAATATAAGATAAGTACATTCAGACTCTCATTCCTTTGTTACTGATCTTTTCTTACCTTTTTGAGTATTTATTGTCTCAAATGCATAGATGTGCTATTTTCGTAGCTAAGGACTTTGTACTCTGCATGCATATTTTCTACTTCCCTTTCATGAAGTTTTCATGAAATACATACCTTCAATTCATGTATATTGTATTTAAAAATCTAATTTTCTACAATAATATTCATATATGCCTTTAAATCATATTAAAATGCTCTTATGTGTCATTGATTTTAAGATATATGCCCCTACATGTCTATGTTTGAAACAAATTGATGAAACTATGTTATTCTTGTTGATTTCCTAAAATTTTACATGATAATTATTGCATGTTCTTAAATTAACATACTAAATTTCAAGCACATTTCTAAATTACATAATTGAATTCCTGCATATCCATATTTTAATGCATGATATAAATTTGAAGAAATAATAAAGAAAAACTCTACATAAGTTTAATGATATGCGTATTTTCTTCAGTATGAGAAAATCTAATAATATGTTCATATTTGAATAGAGTTTTCAATTCAATTAAATACGGACCATCGTATAAAATTAATGAAATATATTATGACATGTTCTAATATATTATAAGTAAATCGACGGCCTCACTTGTCATCAACAAGTCAAAAAAGCGACGTTCGACCCTATCTATACAACCCACTTACGAATCTTAAATAATCATGTATGGCTTTTAGTTATGTGAAAGCAATTATAACCAGAGTTTTAATATTTACCCTTTATTGATGGTCATCACCTATCCTTGGTCCCTATATTTTTTGCATGATTTGAGCGCATTTTAAACATTGTACAGTTTATTAAATTGATCATTAGTTTGGATATTGCACGATAAGTTTACAAATTATATATATATACATATATCTGTGTATGCTTACTTATAAAATTTATATGTCATGTTGAGCAATATATATATATATATCTGTGTGTGCTTACTTATAAAATTTATATGTCATGTTAAGCAATTAGCTCACTCTTATTTTTATTTTCACTAAACTCTCATATTAAAGGACTCAATACTTACTTGCAAATGGTTTGGATTGAGGAGAGGTTGTCTGAGGATAGATTTAAATTTTTAGATTAGTTTAATGTATTAATGTTATTTAGAACAATAGATTGAGTTGTTTAATTTCTACTACAATTTTAAATATTGTAATCTTCAGGTAGTGGATATATGATGTCGGTGATTGAGTTTGATTTTGGTTTCATTTAGCAATTTAGTTGGATTATCATTTAATTCACTCTAATTTTAGTATGAATGTTTGTCCTTACATATAATTGAGATTCTGATTGTCAGTAATTTCAACCACTTTTGGGTGTGGCATTTTAGGCATTATATTTAATATACTTTTATTTCGGGTTTTTGGTTGGTATTGTCTTTTTAGGTTCGCGTCCCGTCACTATTTGGATTTTGGTTAGTGAAACAAATAAATAAATTTCAATTAATCAAGGACAAAAATCTATTTTAAGCTAATTAAGAATTAATTTGATCAAACCTTTGAATTAGGGACATAACATTCATTATTTGAAAAACCAAAAAAAAAAAATGGAGGGGAGGGGTAGGTTTGAATGACAGCATGCAACAAGAATCAAAACAAAGCCACAAGTACCATTATCTAAGGTTCACTATATATATTTGCTTTGTCATTCCGCTTTATTTGAGATAATATCCTCCAAATGTTAAAGTATAGTCAAATTCTTTTTTACCACCTTGCTCTGACCTTCTCTATCCCTATTTATGTCCTTCCTACTGTATCTAATCTCAATCAACTTACTTTTCCTTACAGGCACATTACATTACCTAAATTTCATTCGACATTTCAATCTTCAAAAAGCCACCCCTTTGTTCCATAGATGCAACTTCTAACTTGATGAGTGTGTGTGTGTGTGTGTGTGTGTGTGTGTGTGTTTTGTCATTTAGAGTCACACCATTCATCCATCTTAGCTTCTTCATATTGCTTTTAACACTGAGATACTTGACTCAAATAGATAAAAAGCAAAGAGATAAATTACATGAGTAGAAACAACGAAAAGGCACCATTTAATTTCTGCCCTCATGCATGCTCGTCGAAATCCCTCGCGACTAAGAAACAATATGCATGTAATGAATAGATGGAACTGAACCGCATAAAGCTGCAATAGATGCAAGAAGAAAGAAGGGTGAGAACAAATACCCTAGTTGTGCAACAAATATGTGCAAAAAAAATGTGCTACAAATATCCATCTTAAGGACAATAAGGCAGCATCCAAAACAAGCATCTATGGAAGCAAGATCTTTTGTAGAAACAACCTCTAATTTGTAATTTTGATATCACATGACAATAAAGGACCATGAATGCATCAGACAAACAATCCAAAAAAATTTTGAAGGCATCTTCAGTTGTTGAAAATTGTGGGTAGTTTTCCAGAAAACTTACTCGGGCAAAAAAAACCCTACTGTTTCTTGTTCAAATTTCTCTCTTATAAGACAGGAAAATTTTATATACATATATATATTGATTCATATGTCCAAATTTTGACTAATATATATAATGCATAGCAATGTTTGATTTAATATCTTAATCAACTTCATATATAACGTAGAATATTCTCTTTCCGGAAGAAGTTCCTAACAAATTTCAGGTGAGTTTTTCATCCGTAAAAAATGACATTTTTGCCTCATACTAGGAGGTACAATAATCTTACTAGATATGAGTAGCCAAAAGTGTTGTCAAATTGATTACCTTCAAGTTAAAATCTACCATTTCCCATAAATTCATGAAATGTATCATTCTGCATGATTAATTAAATTATAAAATTGAACTGGATATATTTAACCAAAGAGCCATTACTATTAAAAACAATTGCACCACATCTAGCCACAATTGGCCTATCAAGGACAAACTACCACAGAAGCCTATAAACGAGTCCGATATTACTTTACTTATAATCAACACATTATCACTCAATACTTTTCATACTACCAGCATGAGGTATGCTCGACCAACCACTTTGGCAATCAAATGAAATTAATTCATTAATTAAATAGCATAAAATATAACAAAACCAAAAAATGAAATGACCCCTCCCTAGATTTGAATTCTTTCATTTTGCAAGACACATGAAAATCAAATCAAACTTTTTGAGGAATTTTGAAATTTGTGAACATAAACATGTGAAAACTTGTTCTTTAAATTTTATTGTCCAATTTTAAGATAGGACATATATTCAAGTAGGAACAAAAAGCACAGTTTCCAAAAATTTGTGGAACCGCAGATTTGGGAAAAGGAAAAGAAAATTGAAAACAAAAAACATAGAACACAAAAAAGTTTTCAATACTAATCAAATATCTCTATCTAGAAATTTCTAAACTTCACATAGACAGAAATGATAATAGAACTCAATATAATAGTCAAGTCCCAATGTATGCCTTCTGGTTCCATTTTAAGATTCTTTTGGCAACAAATTTCAACTACAAAAGCTCTAGAAATAGAAAATTTTGAGCTGATAAGACACAAGAAGAGATCGGCAATATTTGCAATTCCTGGTCAATATACTGGTAGTTTTACAAACAGTTACTTTCAGTTTGACTATCCAATTCCATATATAACTCAAAGAAGGTAGTGACTAGGCTCTACAGAAGATATGATTGAAAGTGGGAAAAAATCACAGGGAAATCAATTTCCCATAACTTAACAGCTTTCCTAGCAATTCCCTTTCTGTCACTTTCCACTATGCTTCCTAGAAAGAAACTAGAAACTCCAATATTTCAGATCCACAAGTACAATTCAACATGCATTAAGAAAAAGAAGAAGAAACCCATCATGCCATTACTCCTAAATCGGTTAAAGGAGTGGCCCAGTGCATGTGACCTCCGTCCTTGTGAATCCTGGGAGATAAGATAAAAGCAACCTTAACCTTGCGTTGCAGAGGTTATTTTCCATGATTTGATTCCTGGCCTCTATATCAGAATGGAGTAACCCCTTACTATTATGCCAAACCCCACCCTCACCGGTTGAATCAAATTTTCAAAAGAACAGGGTTCTTTTAATTTTTTTTTTTTTTTTTGGTAACCTGTTTCTTTTAATTTATGGGTTTCCACTGATACCTCAAACGCTTGCTAACTGCTGACAAACTAATTTTACTTACAAACTACTGATCCAACTGATTAAATCCAATTATCTATCGAGGCGCATATCAAAAATACTACATAGGAGCAACAAATAAAGACATTGAATTGTAAATATTATTCTTACAGCATAGTCGTCTTCAGTAAGATGCCTCACCACCCAAGAGTTAAAAATAAACGGGATCCCTCTTGATAAGAATTGTGTAGCTGTAGACAAAGAAATATTCACATGACCAGTAAACCGAACTTGGCCAAAAAAACAAGGTACAGAGAAGTAAAGAGTAATTGCTAACCCATAAGATACTTAAAAGTGCGAGAAAGATCAGCGGGTTTGCCGTCTCCTTCCATGTTAGCGCAAACTACATTTTTTAACGTGGTTTAATGTTTCTTGTCGCAGCAACAAAGAAAAAACGAATTAATATGTGCCACGAATCTGAAAGTACTGGAATTACTATTTCAATTCGTAGCGCCAGCCTAAAGTAGGAAAAAAATTCACTTTCGTTAATTCAGCAATTTTTCTTTCCGTAAAGAGATCAGAACTCTATCCTCTGCCAATGTGATTTAATCAGCTGGATGAAGAATGCACAATCGGAACCCTAATCATAAATAAAAACAATAATAATGAAATTCTCACTGGACGAAAAATCAACTCAAACTTGCTAAAAAGGATGGCGAGTGTACAGAAATGCAAAACCATTGATCAATCTGCAAAACGATTCCATTTTGCATATGCTTAGGCAAAATCAATTATATACAACAAAAACAAAAATCACCGTAATTCCTTTTTTTTTTAATATAAAATTTATCTAAAAATTTAAACTACTAAAATTATAATTAAAAAATCGAAATATCATATGATTCTAACCATAATATGTTGTGCAAACTACAATCAAACTTGAGGTTTATAAGATTATCAATTTTTCAAGTGATATGATAAAAGGTACTTGATGGGTACGGCCAGAAACAAATCGACCTAATATACTTGTGAATAAAAGGCTCAAATAATGACGGTCTAATAAAAATTAGCACAAGCCTATTAGACAATAGTATATAAACGTATAAGTTATGAGTATAATTTAAATAATTAGATATTAAAATAATCATAATAAAAGGCGTTTAATATAGTAGATATGTAAAACTGAATCGACCCTAACGATGGTTAGTAGTTAGATGGTGCCTTACTTCAATTGAGATGAGTAAATTCTGGCACATATAATTAAGATCTCCTACCACCGATCCGGTATAAGATCACGATACACATCGATTCTGTGACACCAACCAATTAAACAATACCACTTGTTATAAATAAACCCTTTCTCTCAAAGAAGATGGACGATGAAAGAAAAAAATCAAAGCCACTCAATCAAATGAGTACACAAAATTGAGTATTGCCCTTTGTGCATATAGTCATCCCCATCCTTTCTAAATTCTTGCATCTATTTCATTATATCTTTTATATTTAAATAGAAAGATCACTGATTTAATCATTGAAGAATATACCAATAAATAAATAACGATACGGCTTTTCTTTTAATTTATTTTATTATAGTACATAGAATTCAAATTCAGAATTATGAAGATCAGATCTTTTATTGTTCAATGTTCAAGCGTGACAATGTAACTCCCTAATTTATATATCAATTTGAGTTCTCGAGATATATCAATATTGTTACCATTGCACATGGCGGCTAAAGGGGCCCTCCATGTAGAAAAAAATTAGATTTGATGCCGTATTTGTCATGGATAATTTGTACTGTAATTTCATTTTATTTTGGCACAAAATTTGAAAATAGATGTGTAATTTAGTGGGTTGCTTTTGTAAAGATGGAAGTTATTTTTTGTTGCACTATTTCGGAGTTGGAACTAAAAATTGGAATTATAATTAGTAAATATTTATTTTATAGTTGAAACTATAAATTTGTCGACAGATACAAATTGTTATACACTCTTCAGCTATAAATTAGCATAAATCTTAAGGTGGTTGTCAATATAGTTATAACAAAGGCCAATTTTAAGTTACTAGGAATGCAGCTAAGATGATGAACATGTAAAGTTGCAATTAATTTCTGAAAGCATATCGCGGGTCCCACTGCAATCAAGATTTGAAAAAAGTTAATTAAATGTCTTATTTCGATTGTAATAAATTAATTAATATATAAAAATAGTGATGTGAGGCATCTTAATCAGTAAAAATAGTGATGGACACGTGCCTATCATGGCATCTAAAAAACATCTTAAACAACCATATAAAAAATTTTGTTATCATATTATATAATAATACAATTCTTAAAGTAACCATCCATCTATGATGACTGAACTATGTGAAAATATCAAAAGCCCTCAAACATTTATTTATTCCATCTGTGATATTAAATTGATAATAATCTTTATATCAGCCTAAAAAATATTAGTTATTATATCATCTAAATCAAGCCACTTATTATTAAAGAATGATTGATTTTTTTATTTTATTTTTAGTTATGAAAGTATGTTAGTTTGACCACTGCTTTACCATACTGTATACTTTGTCACCTTTTAACATGAATATATAATTTCTGAACTTTTACCATATACCTAAGATTTCTCTTACTATCACTGGTTTGTCTTTCCAATAAAGTGCGAAATAATCAGATGAACCTCATTTATTACCTCACAATATATTACCCCAAAGGCTTGGTTTGTCAGGAATGCCATCTCATGGAGTGCACCTGCATACTTCAACCAGCTTCTCGATGTTATTACTTGGAGGAGCACCAACGGATCCTCCAACATTGGCATTTAATTATTCTAACATCTTGAAAGACAAAACAAGTACTTAGAACCTCGCATATTCTAAGTAATTCACTGATTCGGAATTTCTAACTTAAAATATCTCTAAAATATCATAAGTCTTCAATCAGTTAATGAATCATAATATTTCTTAAATATCTTTTATTTTTTAAGTCCTTAAGGATTCTCACGTAATTTTATTATTTGATATCATAATTATGACGACCTGAACTCAAATCAACCATTTCAGCCCAAATCGGTAACGTGAAAAATTCAAACTGTAAAAACTTATTATAAATCTATTATAAATAAAATATCCATATTAAATATTGAACTTCTAGAGATGATAAATAACATAAATATTCATAATGATATAAACTCATGGAAACACGATTTTGATAAAAATGCCTAGCACCTAATAAAATAAAAAAGAAGTCAAGTAAACATAAGAGTGAACCAAATAGTTAATATATAATACAATCAATATAATCAAAATTTAATAAAATTTCTCAAATAATAATATAAAATATAAAAAAAATAATAACATGCAATCAACTATCATTTATCCAAAACTCAATGCTATATTATAATGACTAAAAAACTATTAGGGCTACTATAAAGGGGTTTCCACTTTAATTGAACGGTAGGAATGCTCTTATGATCAAACTTTTGTTGAATTTTTATAACTCTGTATCATAATGTATGAATAAAATATAATTATATGAATAAAAATTCTCTTTTTTGTGGTATAAAAGATTAGGTTATATCGAAAGATCGAATAAAAAGATTAGTGAAAGAAGGAAATTTGCCTAATATTAATTTTTTTTGATCTTGATATATGTATGCATTATGTTAAAGAAAAGTAAACTAAATATACAAAAAAGGTTATTATAAGAAGTACAAAATTTTTAGAGATTAGTTATATAGATATTTGTAGCCTTTTGACTCTCCATCTTAAGGTAAAAAAATATTTTATCACTTTTATTAGTAATTTTTTACGTTATCATTATATTTATTTATTACATAAGAAACCTTAAATTATAAATATTTTAGAGATATATATAATTAAGATTAAAAGATAAATAAAAGTATAAAAGTTATTTGATATGATAAAAGTGGTAAATATTACAGTAAATATGATAAATTAAGATAATATCCTGACCCTTTTGTTAAAAATATTAAAAAGCATAGCATACATAAACAATATACTATGCCGAGGATACCACAACAGAATGGTATTGTTGACTGACATAATCGTCATTTATCTATAAAAGTTTAAATTTAATATAAGGATATATGATGATTCAATTTTTTTCAACAAGTTATAGAAAAAAATAATTCTACTAAATTAATTGATACCGTGAAAGACAAATTAAAATAATGATCCGTAATGAAATTTGGAATCTCGTCGAATTGCTTGAAGGCTACAAATTATTTGATTGTAAATTGGTGTTTAAAATCAAACGTGGCACTAAAAATAGTATTGAATGATATAAGACCAACATTGTGAACAAATGTTATACTCAAATGGGAGGTATTAATTATAAGAAGACCTTTTCTCTAATTTAAAAAAAAAAACTCCCCACAAATCATAATGATATTTGTGGTATATTTTGATCTGGAGTTGAACAAAATAGATGTAAAGACTACTTTTTTAAATTAAAGTTTAGATGAATAAGTCTATATGGAAGAACTTGAAGAATTCTTAGTTGAAGGATAAGAAAACTTAGTTTATAAATTAAAAAAATCAATATATAAATTTAAACAAGTCTCACGATAATTGCACATTAAATTTTATAATACCTTTTTATCCTTCAATTTTATATAAAATACTGTTGATTGGTATATATATTTAAATATCAGTGGGAGAAAATTTATATTTTTTTCTATATGTTGATAATATATTACTTACAAATAATGATCTTGGATTGTTATACGAGACTAAGGGTTATTTTTAAAAAAATTTAGATATGAACAATATGGGTAAGATAATTTATATAAAAGAAATAGATATATTAGTAGATAAATTACATAAATTATTAAGATTGTCTCAAAAATGATATATGAAGAAAATTCTAAAGAAATTTAGGATGAAAAATTATACGACCAGTATTGCTCCAGTCAAAAAATATGACAAATTTAGCTTAATACAATACCCATAAAATGAATCGAAATGAAATCAAATGAAAAACATTCTTTATACATTTATTGTAGGAAGTTTGATGTATACATAAAATTGCATCGGACTAGATATAAATTTCACGGTTAATATACTTGAATAATACTAAATCAATCCTGGTATAGATCATTAAAAGGCTGTAAATAAAATAATGAGATACTTGTAAGAAATTAAAAATTATATGTTTACTTATAAGAAGTCTAATCCCTCAGAAGTGATTAGATATTTATATTCAAACTATATTGAATGTACAAATACCAGAAAGTTTACTTCTAGGTATATATATATTTTTGTTGGAGGAACAATTTTATGAAAAAAATGAGAAGCAATCTGTAATTACTGTGGTCACGATGGAAACAGAGTTTGTGGTATATTTTGAAACCATTATATATGCATTATGGATATAAAATTTTATTTTAGGATTTAAAATTATTGACAATATAATCAAACTGTTAAAAATTTATTATGATAATTGCACAACAGTTTTCTTCTTAAAGAATAACAAGTATTTAATGGGTGCTATTCATATGTAATTTAAAATCTTTATCACAAATGCGGATCAAAGTAAGTTTAAACAATAATAATTTATAAAAATTAAAATTCCAAAATAATACCACAATCATTAACAATCCTAAACTCTAGTGTGACAAATAAACGTCCAAAAAACTTAAAATGATAATTATAAAAATAATAACTCACACAAGATCTTATCTGATAATTATCTGAATAATATAAAACAAAGGACTTGCTATACAATGTTGTAAGGGAGGGGCAACCAACTACAAAATAATCCAATATACACAACCGATCGATCCTGTACAAACCAAAGGCCTACAACCAACTGATCTTAATTTTCAAAATACATATGATACAAATTCAGTCCAAAAATGAAACTAAACTAGCCAATAAAGATGAGTGGAAAACAGATAGCATCTAAGCTCCTATAATGTATCTAAGCCCCCAAATTTGAAGGAAAAAAGAAATAGAAATATGAATATAAAATTTAACAAATATCACTATATATAAAAGATAACATATAAATATTTAAAAATAGATAGACGGACAATAAACACGTTCAAATCACGTAAAAGATACAAATTCAAATAATCAAATATCGAAAATCTGAAGATAATATCGTACTCTAATCATAATCCAAATCGAAGCATACTCCGATCAAACATGATTCAGAATAAAATCAGATAATCTAAATCAATTAAAATCCAAATGGGAACATATACTGAATGAAATATAGTTCGAATCGAAATCACATACGAATGAAATAAAGTTTAGAACAAAATCATATAAATTGAAACATTTTTCGAAATAAATCATATATCCAAATGTATGGCACTAACCGAATTCACAACTGTAGGTAAACCTATAAATCTCAAAATATAACTCAATTGCAAACCAATACAAAAATATAAAATATGTACGAAATCTGAGAACTAAAGACCAATAGATAATTTAAGAAAGGATTATACACACTTTCAGTAACATTAAGCTATATTAACCACTATTTAGATCAATAGGTAGGGTCATCTATGTACTCTGCCTCCCATAAATAATAAACGTGCTTACTATGTTTTGTTATTTGCAACATTGGGTATAATCATCAAGTTTAGTATATATATTAGGACGTCCAAATAATAAATAATCAATTCAAATACATTTCATTACCCAAAATAATAAATAATACCAAAATAAATCGAATGGAACCATACATTACAATTTTGTATCAGCATTAGTTATTCAAAATAAGAGCATGACTGAGAATTAAAAATATATGAATAAAGTCAAATATTAGTATAATACTTTTAAGTTTGATGAATAATAAAACAAAAACTTTAATATAGTCAAACCGGTTGTTTATTTTCTTTATCCATAAAGATTCAATATGTCTATTAAATTTATTAGTTAAAATTCATCACAATACTTTACATGTTATTTATTAAGGTCACTTGAAACTCAATTTCTTATTTTGAGTTATTAAAATATATCAATTGAAAATTATTTTACATCTGATATCCTAAATAATTATCAAAGTATTTTTTTACTATCAAATAATTTATTATTATCTTTTAATATATTAAAAAGATTATTATTCTCTTCAATCAAACGTGCAAAGCAACACAAAGGAGGGGCACTCTCTCCATGGAAGGCTTCCCAGCACGAAAAACCCTAACCCCATATTTAGTTGGAGGGAATAGAAATTCTATTCTTTCTTTATTCCTTCGAAAATAATAATTCTCTTATTTGGTTTGCAATAGAGTAAGGAATATCAATTTTCGGCAATATTTATTTTTACAAATGTGGAAATAATTATTTTCACATAAAATGTCAAAATAATTATTCTCACATATTATTATTGTTAGGTTCCAATACCCGGGGTCCCTAAAAGAATGTGCAGATGGACGAGTACTTGACCGGAGAAGCCCAAATTGTCAGTTTGCCCAAGACCGCGTAAGGTGTAAGAAGCCCGAGGACATTCCACAGTGGGTCCAAAAGCCTTTAGCAAGTCATTAATACAGTTAACGACCGAGAACTCACTCATTCCGTCTGAGAACAAGTATCTAGTACGCGGACTCATCCAAAGGTTAATAAGGCCAGTAAGGGATGAGGACTATCCCTGATGTCTGAGAATGCCACCACCTCACGCTTATCGTGGAACACGCAGTCTTCGCATCACGCCACCACCATAGTCAGCAGAACATGCCTTGTCACTTCAAGACTGACATTCCTGACAAGGTATGGCCAGTCAGCGCCGTTGGCAGCTGGCTTTCTGCACATGCCAGCATGCCTAACACAATATGGACGTGTCAGCAGAGTAGGTGGACAACCTCCTTGCAGCACCAAACAGCCACGTGGACACTTCAACAACTACATTTCTCTATAAATACTTACTTATAGCCCACAAGAAAGGGGGGATCTGGGCCCTTCTCTCGACATCTCTTGGAGCATCTATGATCCTCTGAGATCTTCCTCTCTAGCCAGAAAAAAGAGATAAAAGAGGGAAAAGAAAGGGTTTCTCCATACTTTGTATTTTTGTACACAACAAACGAACAATAGTGAAGATCCATTTCAGGCTTCAAGCCTCGTAATTTTTCCTCCTCATTTCAAGGGAGGTTTTCCATGTAAAATCTGGTCTCAATCTCTCTCTCTCTAACTCCAAACTTAAAAGACTTACGTTACTCCGGACCCGAAAACTTGGTACGCAACATTGGCGCCGTCTGTGGAAAGAGGACTAAAAGTCAGCTTCTCACCCTCCCAGACAACACCAGACCACGCCACAACAATTCTTACACAACCGCCAACATCCAAAGGATGATGAGCAGGCGAGACAGCACGTCCGCCCGAGAGGACGAGCACTTCGACTGGCATCTCCCGTCAGGCAGCATAAGGAGTGGCGGTCCCAGCATGCGAAAGCTAGAACAAAAGGTGGATAACCTTTCAAAAACCATCCATACCCTCCGCGAGAGGATAAACGAGCGCTCGTTCCCACCAGTGCTTTAGGAGCAACAGACCGCCTGAGTTCCTGGTGAGTTGAGGGATTACCTCAACAAGAAGAAATCTATGAGCCAGGCCTCGTCAAAGAGGGGGCTCAAGAGGCTCTGGAAGACTTCTTTGGACCCCAAGACCGGCGAAGCAATTCAGCCGGAAGAACCAGAAGGCTCCTTGTCCCCGAGGACGGGGGAAGGAAGGAGAAGGGCGAGCGCCCACCAGAAGACCCAACGACCGTCCGGGCATGATAAGCCCGAGCGGACGGTCCTTGGAGAAGAAAAACACTCAGGCCCATTGGCCTTCACTGACTCCTTCACCAACATCCTGAGGCAGATCAAGGACGAGAGGTTCCTAAGATGGCCCAGGGCGCTAAAGAACCCAGATGGAGGTGACCAATGGGAATACTGTCATTACCATTGCTGTCACGGCCACGACACTGAGGACTGCATGAAGCTTCAGGCAGAGATCAAGCGACTAGTGGCGGAAGGCTATCTTGACCGATTCCTGTCACGACCTGGGCACGGCCCCAGACCAGCAGGACACAACCGGTCATGCCACTCCCAAGGGCAAGGCCAGGATGGGCTTGGAACACGCCTGGCTCGTTCTTAGTAACGCCAGTGCTGGCAAGGCTAAGTACTGAACATAATTGTCAAGAGACCCAATGGAGCAGCAAAAGGACCACCAAGACTGGAGCTTATGGACTAATGTAACGTGAGGAATTCAAGAAGGCCCTAGAGGCTAAACGGTGTAACACGTACCCATCAATAAAAACGTCCATTCGTGGCATCTATTGAGAACTGCTCTAAGACTCCCTCATCAACGACAAATTAAAAAACTCGGTTCCGTCCAAGCGGCCCAAGAGGTCGAATTTGATGAAACTCGGTTCCGTCCGAGCGGCCCAAGTGGTCGAAATCAAAAACTCGGTTCTGTCCGAGCGGCCCAAGAGGTCGAAATCAAAAACTCGGTTCCGGCCGAGCGGCCCAAGAGGTCGAATTTAATGAAACTCGGTTCCGTCCGAGCGGCCCAAGAGGTCAAATTTAACGAAACTCGGTTCCATCCGAGCGGCCCAAGAGGTCGAATTTAATGAAACTCGGTTTCGTCCGAGCGGCCCAAGAGGTCGAAATCAAAAACTCGGTTCCGTCCTAGCGGTCCAAGAGGTCGAATTTCATGAAACTCGATTCCATCCGAGCGGCCCAAGAGGTCGTATTCAAGAACTCGGTTATGTCCGAGCGGCTGACAAGGTCGAATTCAAGAACTCAGTTCCGTCTCAAGCCATCTTAAGGGCCAAAGCCTTAATGAGCATGACGAAAAATAGAAGAAGCAAGCACAAGGAGAAATCGTCTAAGACTTCAGTATTATTTATTAAACAACGCATGTACATCATGTAATAAAAAAAAATACATATACACATCCTAAGACGTCAATGGTGGCTCGAGAACTCACTGGCTGAGGCCGATCTTCGTGAAGCACTGGGGGCTCCGCCGGATCCGAAGGCCTTGACGGCCCTGGCTGAGAGGAGCCAGGGAAGGGCCTCCCGAAAATCCCATATAAATCTTCTGCGGTCAAAGCATTGGCATTCCGGGGATTAAGCACAGCAGCAGGGAACCGCGAATGAATAAGACAGATTACTCGGCGGCACATGTGAATGCCGTCCCAATACCTACTCTCCAATAAAGGCCCAAGTTCCGCGGGTGAAATGGACGCCCTCAGCCTCTCCTCCAGAAGAAACATCATTTCTTGAAGCACCGACTGTTGAGCCCGCTGAAGCTTCACAGTTTCCTCCAACAAGGCTATCTTACCTCTAGCCTCAGCTGAGCCTCCGTCTCTCGCCCTTCGGGCAGCCTCACCAGGCCGATCTTGAGGCCTCCATTTGGGAGAAGCCTTGGGCAACCCCTCCAATTATCACGTTAATCTTGCCAGCTACATCTCGGAGCTGTATCAAAGAGCAAGAACTATTAGGACGAGAAAAAGCAAGAGACCAAGACGCTCAAAAAACAATGAAAGCACCTGGGAAATGAGGAAGTCACCGCTTACAGTGGCCTCCCCACTGGTCTCGGACGGTTGGGCCTCGCAGGCAGGCACCACAGAAACCTCAACCTTTGCCCGAGATAAAGGAACATCATCATGAGGAGTAACGCCCAAAGATTCGACAGCAATAAAAGGCGCCGCCGCATCCTCCTCAGCAGCACAGAAAACTTGGGCGCCTTCAGTTTCTTCCACAGAATGAACTTGGACTATAACGGGATGCTCAGAAGGATCCGAGGACATTAGATCAGCAACAAAGTCCTCGATCCCCACTGCCTCTCGGACGGTTTCAACCATCATTTCCCTCTCTGCGCCCGCAGAAGAGCTCACCCCTGCCATGTCCTCGGAGAGCAAATCCACAGAAACAACAGGAACGGGATCACCACGAAGGGGCTGGACGCCAGAAATCTCCAAAGACGGGAGAATTGTTCCCGAGGACCAAGCAGGAGGACCAGATGAGGACGCCAGGGTAAGACCTTCAATCACCGAGGACTCTGGCAGAGTAACAGTCCTCGCCTTCTTAGAAAGAGGGGCAATCACGTCATCAACAACGACATCAAAAGCGTCGTCGTCATCGTCATTAGAGGGAGGATGCTCAACAAGGGCGGCCGGGCGCTTTGAGCTCTCGGTCGTAGCGCTCATTTCAGGGAAACCGGCCGGACTTCCTATCCTCAAAGGCCGCGTACTCCCCCTCGATCTCTTTTTCTTGGATTTCTTGGAAGGAGCTGCAGTAGAGGTCTCGACCTGGGATTCCCACTTGGCCTCTGCAAATTTCTCAGGCGACAACCAAATGTTGCGTTTATCTAGATGGAAGCTCCCAATGTTGGCAAGCACCAGGTCCGTGAACTCCTTCGCAGTTTCCTTGTCCTCCAACGAAGGCTCAGAACACCAGCGGCTGGCCACTTTCCCCCAGCCAACAGGGATGGCCCATTCCTGGTGAACTCCGAGGAAGAAATATTTATCCTTCCACCGCTTGGTGGAGTCAGGATTGCCCCCGCACATCGCTGAAAATCCGACGTGGAGTCATAGTAATCCAAACGAAGGTTATGCGTAAAACGAAACATAACCTCGACTGGTGGCACTCAAGAGCTTCCTACGGCATCTCAAGAAAACACACAAGGAGACTAAATACCTTATCGCGTTATCAAGTCTTGTGAAAGGAACCCCAAGTGCCCTCATAAGATCGTAAAGCTCACAAGGTGGGAACCGCAACCTGCCTTTAAGATGGACTTCGTAAACGGTGATGAAGCCGTTTGGAGGGCGCAACGCCCTATCCTCTGCTCCCGGAATAAGCACGCCTGCGGACTCCGAAATATGATACCGAGCTCGAATCTTCGAAAGCTTACCAAGGGTCATCGTAGAAGCAATCTCTCTCACTCCAGGCGCCCTCAACATTGTGAAGTGAAAGTGAAGAAAGGCACAAGAAATTGCAATAGAAAGGCAACGTTAAGAAAAGAAAACCAAAGGAAAACGGGCAGAAACGACTCTGTGACAAGAGAAGGCCATTTATAGGTTTGAAAATTTGAGAGGGCGCCATCATTGCCCTAGCCACGCGTCGCCTGGCCATTCGACAGCAGGAAATGATGACCTTTGCCTTCCCAAGGTGTACGCAGCCAGTCAATCGCGCATTTAATGTTCTACAGGAAGCCAAAACGGCGGCGCTACAAATCCTCGGACTCAAGGAAGTTCCCGGACATCACGGCTTCAAATTTTGGTTGGCCATCAACCCGAGGACACAATATGTCTCGGACTAAGTTGAAAGTTAAGCCTTCAAGCGTCATCACTCCACGGACGGTCATTATGCGCGCGGACAGATTCTCCTGTGAAAAGCCGTCTGGAAGGAAAGTGGTGTTACAAGGACATGCCAAACGGTCGAGGACCTCAAACCCTTTGGCATAGGGGGCTAGTGTTGGGTTCCAATACCCGGGGTCCCTAAAAGAATGTGCAAATGGACGAGTACTTGACCCGAGAAGCCCAAATTGTCAGTCTACCCAAGACCGCGTAAGGTGTAAGAAGCCTGAGGACATTCTACAGTGGGCCCAAAAGCCTTTAGCAAGTCATTAATGCAGTTAACGACCGAAAACTCACTCATCCCGTCCGAGAACAAGCATCTAGTACGCGGACTCATCCAAAGGTTAATAAGGCCAGTAAGGGATGAGGACTATCCCTGATGTCTGAGAATGCCAGCTCAGCCTCACAGTTATCAGGGAACACGCAGTCTTTGCATCACGCCACCACCATAGTCAGCAGAACATGTCTTGTCACTTCAAGACTAACATTCCTGACAAGGTATGGCGGTCAAGGGCCGCTTGGCAAATGGCTTTACAGACACGCCAAAGATGCCCGACACACGGATGGACGTGTCAGCAGAGTAGGTGGACAGCCTCCTTGCAGGCACCAACAGCCACGTGGACACTTCAACAACCACATTTCTCTATAAATACTTACTTAGAGCCCACAAGAAAGGGGGGATCTGGACCCTTCTCTCGACATCTCTTGGAGCATCTATGATCCTCTGAGATCTTCCTCTCTAGCCAAAAAAAGAGATAAAAGAGGAAAAAGAAAGGGTTTCTCCATACTTTGTATTTTTGTACACAACAAACGAACGATAGTGAAGATCTATTTTAGGCTTCAAGCCTCGTGGTTTTTCCTCCTCATTTCAAGAGGAGGTTTTCCACGTAAAATCTGGTCTCAATCTCTCTCTCTCTCTAACTTCAAACACTTACGTTGCTCCGGACCCCAAAAATCGGTACGCAACAATTATTATTATTTATAATTATAATAGTAATAATTACAGATAATAATAATAATTATTATTTGTAGTAATTATTATTATTACTATTATTTGTAATAATAATAATAATAATTGTTATTATTATTATTTATAATACTTATTATTATCATCATCATTGATTATTATTATTATTATTACTATTATTATTTTTAATAATAATAATTATTATTATTAATTGTTATTATTATTATTTATAATAATAATAATAATTATTCCTAACTTATTCCTCATATTGTTCTACAAATTAAATAATAAAATACTAATTTTCATATTATTCTATTTTAACACCAAATATGAAAATAATAATTTTAATTATATTCACATCCTATTCCATTCTTAGGAATAACTATTCTATTCTTATATTATTCCATTCCAACAACCAAATATACCATAATAATAAACCGTGCTTGCTTTTGCCTTCTCTTTGCTAATTTTATTTTTTAAAAAATTTAAATTATTCACAAATATTTAATATTATCATATATTATTCTTATACATCTATTAGAATCAATTTTATGTATTCAAGATTACAAATTAACACTAATTTTACGAAAATGTTCTGAATCACCATTTTTGCACAACTTTTAAATTTTTTTTTAAATTCGATCATTTGAAAATATTTGAAGCAAAAGAACGACCATTGAAGGCACTAAATTGATATGCAAATTTGTTAATTAATCCTTATGCTTCCTTTGTTGTACGATCCCCTCTCCTCAAATTTTTGCCTTTAATTCTTATCGTTTTAACTTCAATTTGACCTATATTTATAATCAACAAATTTCAATCCACCTCATACTCCACTTGCTGTAATTTCCTTGCCCAAATTTCATAATTTCACACGATTTTGCTATAAACTTTTAGGTAATCTAGAAGGATTTCATTCTTGAAAGCGATGAAGTAATCTCTTATTGATTCCACCAATTTCCACCATTTCTTTCTTCACCTTGTTTTCTCCTTCGTTGTTTCTTCCTTTCCCCCCATTTTTGTTATTATATTATATTATTAATTATTTTAAAATTATAGTTTTACTTAAATTTACACAAATAAATATTTTAAAATAATAATAATTAATTTAAACATAACCCAAACATATATATGCAAATCCGTCAAGCTTTTTTGACCTAAAAGGCAAGTAACAGAGGATTGAGTGTTAGGTGAGACATGATACCAAGGTTGTTGAGCGTGTTATTAAGACACGAGGAATAGACATGATATGTGAGACATATCGAGATTGCCGAGCGTGTTATGTGAGACATGATGCTCTGTGGGGTGACCAAGATGCATTATGCAACAAGTTACTTTCACAGCCGTTACAAGCACAATACTATTTGACAAATTGCAAGAAAGCTTAGGTTATATGAATAATGTGTTGTTGGCACAATGCAGAGAGGCCTTGGGAAGCTTTAAAGGACAGTTGCATGCAAGCTCCAAACTGACAAGAGAACATACCGAAGGGGCGAAATTGGCTCAGAGGTGAGCTTGGTAGTTGGGAGCAATCAACATCGTGAAATTTGTTTGACTAAGAGATGCAGGAGCCTCGAATATAAATTTTGCGACATGGGATTGGTACGAAAGGTTCAACCAAAGTCTCCTGTGGATACGTATTAAAGATAGGATGTCAATTCTCTGGTTAAGGAAAGCCTTGACTTAGTTAAGTCTTGACCCTGCAACGTCATTTTCTGTTGAGAAGAGTGGAACCATGACATATTGGTTAGGTAGCTAATAGTCAGCTGGGATGAAGAAACTCCTCATGTGGAATTCAGTCAGTGTTATTCAACTGAGGTGGGTCAATAGACAAGAAGACAGACTCTGGGAGATGTCGACCCATGCACATTATTTGAAAGGGCAGAATGTATGGCAGGACAGGGCCACACATTGCCTATTGGTTGGCCCCCCCCAGAGATAATCAGGGGTGAGTTCAGAGATATGGCAATTTAAATAATTAAGAATGCAGATGGAGGCTGGCTTTTTCTGGGAACTTTAATTTGAAAACTGATATGATTTTGCAAAATCAGAATATAAGGTGATAAATATAAAAAAACAAGGTTTAAGGGAAACAAATCATACCAAAGGAAAAATCAGGTCGAAGAAGTCCGAACTCATGGGTGTGATCATAGAAACAATATGTCCACTGTGACGAAAAGGGCCAAGGCTAATGGCCGTTTTGTTGGGAACTCCAAGAGACCCCGGGCCTGATACTTCAACCGCATGAGTTGCTCGGTGCGGAATTAAAGTTTAGATACGACCGCGCATTGGCCGCTTGGTGCGAGATGGAGGTTTAGATACGGCTGCATATGTGTCACTCGGTGCGAGACTGAGGTTTAGATACAATCGCGTGTGAGCCACTCGGTGCGGGACCGAGGTTTAGTCGCAGGCAAGTGAAGACTCGTCTAATTTAGAGACAGTCTAGGTCGCATGATTTTATGCTATATTATACAATCATTCGTATGAACAAATAACACTACTATTCTATTAATGGAAATGTGATCCAAGTAGGCAGCACGATGCATGCAAGACTTACCTGGATTCGACGTGAAATCGTTGTAGGTGTTTGCCGACGAACGATGTGTTATGCCCTTGGGATTTGCCTAAGGCTCCGAGTACATGGTCTACGTGTACCGCTTCGAGGGGTCGTCAGGGTGCTTTGTTAGGCGCCTCAGCCTATGGCCCCTACGCTCCGAGGGGTTTGATCCTTTGCCTAAATTGGCTGGGCAATGCACGGCAAACCCTCTAACAATGCTGGCTTTCTTTGATCGCCAGCGAGTTGAGGGGCAAAACCCCCGGCGCTATACCTTCAGGTTGGTGCGAATGGTCTGTTGAACATGGATCCAAAGTACTTGGCTAGACAGGAAGTGCCTATACGCTCGGGGTCGATTGTCCATCCATATGGTTACCCATAGGGGGGTCGTTGCCAGGGGCAGCTTCGCCTCCGACAGGTATAGTGGCTCGCACATTCAATGCTAACCTCCTTTGATCGTCTTGGAGTTAGAGGACGGAGCCCCCAAGCGTGGCTACCCGATAAGGGGTTGTCACCACGGGCGACTTCGCTCCAAATGAGAAAATAGCTCGCGCTCGGGGTTCCGATCTTCTTTGTCCGTCCTGGAGTTTAAGGAACGGAGCCCCCAGGTATGGTCACCTGGTGAAGGATCGTCGCCATGAAAGGCTATGCTTCAAGCCATAACACGCTAGCTGAGACTTGAGACTCGAGTGCTGTCCGTCTTTATGTGAGAGATTGAGTATTGAGGGGAGAAACCACTTGTTGCTCAGCTGTGACTACTCCAATCAAGTAGCAGCAGAGAGAACTGAGAAAGATTAAGCCGAGAGACAGGCCGAAATAGTGGCAACATCAGACAGATAGCCTTTAAAAGATTGTGGACGGGAAGAATGCAACTGCAGTTTTCAGAAGGGCAGCCCATGCATAATGTACCACATATGGTTGACTGAAACAAAATTCAGCAGCTACTACATCGATAAAACTATTTCCCCGTCTACAGTAAGCACATTTAAAATGTGTATGCTCCATAGTTGCATAAGATATAATAGTAATGCAGCAGTTGAACCCAACATGAGTTGACCTAATCCTAGAGTCTTATAGTTCCAATGTTCGGGAAACAGGCCCCATTATTTGACCAATGGATTCCTTCCCTGACCCATCTCCATTAAAAAGCAGAGAAGTTCAAAATTCACATAATTAATTCATCCTTCTGGCCGTACCATAGTTTCAATCACAGTTGCAATGGCGGCCCATGGGGGCATATAGTCACAGGCAGCCACAATTGTAAATCGTCAACAAAGGCTAGAAAGCTAACCAAGGTATAGAAGTGCAGGAATTTGAATAATAGAAGACAATTCTAAGATATCTAAGGAAGTGATATATTTCAAACTTTTGAAATATGTATTACCATTAATTGTTGTTCTCAAGAATATTTAACTATATTTTGAATTGTCCAACTTAGATAAGTCATTACTCTCACTGCAGGCATGAATATATCACATATATTATTATTATAAAAAATAAAAATTAGGTGTAATACAAATTAAAAAACTAACCTAATATGAGCATATATGAAGAAAATATTAAAAAAATTGACAATTAATAAAAATCATGGGAGAAATGTGGTTGGCCATAACGTACAGGTTTGTATCAGTCTAGTAGTGGCCATATTTGTTCGCACCGGTTGATACACAGGCAATATGCATCAATCAGGATGTACAGATCTAGTACCATATCAGATGATTATTTTTCAAATATTTATCGACCCATATTTGGTTCTATGGCTCCAACTCTTGAGGCAATTTTTACATAATACATGGATTGACATCAGAGTTATACCGAACCAACATCGGTTCAAACTTACCCTATACTTTCAGCAAACTTAACAAAGACTAATTTTCTTATTACAAAAATCACTACTTGACCATATCAAGTTTAAACTCAGAAATTTATGAATTCAGCACGAGAAAAAAATATCACAAATTTGATTCATGGCTCCATTTCTCCTCTCTATTTTCTTTTATGTTTCTGCCTGCATGATTTCCAGAGCACGTGCAGTTAGCAAAGCCAAATATCCAACAATTTCTTTTTTGGTTTGGGAGTGGGGTTGGAGACAAAAAATTATGATGATTTAAACCCAGGAAATAGGCAGCCTGCCACTGAGATACAGGTCCACTAAAATAAGGAGAGTCATTTGACCTGCCAAAAAACAAACTTAGGAGAATAACACTAGAATAGGTTCAAAATAACTAAATGCAGAAACATCACCCGCAACTTGTACTAACTTAGTTAAATTCTCAATCATAATTAAATGATGATTACTTAACATGCCCCACAGTAAAGCCTCCATATTACTGCAAGATCAACGGCGATAGGGACATAAAGGCATACAATATAATATCCCCAGAAGCAAGCAGCAGGGAAACTTGAATACTCCTCCTCTGGTGCCATACTAGGAAAAGTAATTACGACTACACAGAAAACGTCAGAACAGATTAAAAAACAAAAGTCAACCAAAAATCAAAAGAAAATAGAGAAACCTGTGTAGCGCCTATCCACAGAGATTAGGCAATTTAACATCATAAAAGAAATCATTGTATGGGGGTGGGATCATAGGCAATCAGGTGCTGATGATGGCAAGAGCATCAATTGAGAGAACAAATTCCTACATAAGGAGAAAGTAATTACAATAAACTTCAAAGTAGCAAGCATCGCTGAAAGAGTCACACTTCTAGCCCACATTTCTGCAAATGTCATAACAGTACAGCAAGGTTAAAGGGGTGAGTCCAAACTTCCAACAAGTCAACCCAATAGGAAAGTAATCATGTTGACAAGAGCTCCAAGAAATATGATGCCTGTCAAGATATTACAATAACAACAATGAAGCAAATTTAAAAGATGGAAAAGCTAATGTAAATTATGTATGCAAAAGCAAATAAAACACTTTAACTTCTATGCAATTGTGCAGTTCATTCCAACATAAAAACATGACTTACTAATAGAGACATCCTCCCCCCCTCCCCCCAAACAAAGGAAAAAAATAAGTGGAAACAAAAGTCAATCAGCATAAGCTGAAAGCTACAAAAGGCTTGGAAAAAATAAGAGGAAGTTGAGAATTGAAAATCAGGGAAGTGATAACCAACAGCACAAAAACACACACACCTATATGCATGCATGTACATGTCATAGTTCCTGACCCACGGCATGCGTTGAGTCCATACTATCAGTACATGGTACACAAACTATCACAATCCACAGTATGACTGGTATATCTCTTCAGTAAGATATTTCAGACGAGATTATTATGGGATATAATAGGGTATACTTGTTTAATAATGAAAATTCCATTTCTTCAATTATGTTCTTCCTTTTTCAAAAAAAAAAAAAAAAAAAATTCCATGTATAGTGGTAAAAGGATTAGTTTGGCTTGGTTTAACAACAAGAAAAGGAAAAATGATGAAAGCCAATATAGTGGTATTTTACTTTTCTTCAATTAAATAATAAAGTGCCAATTTTCCAAAGCAACCATTTTTGGGAAACAAGCAGTTGTTCTCACCTTGAGAGATGAGGTGAGGTTAAGAAAAAACCAATATCATCACTCCACAACCATCTCTTTTTTACGGAAATTTCTCAAGTCTCAGTTCTCTAACCAAATCTGCGTAAGACAATAGGACAAAATACTCAAAATAGAGAAGAACTGAAAAGAAAATTCAAAATTATTCAGGGAAGTTTTATGTTTTACTCATCAATGTTCGATTCCAATTCCATGAAATAGATTTAAGATTTCTGGGTCACCATTTTTTACAAATCGGATTGTGTACAAACCAGAAAAAGCATTCCCGGTACCAAGGATATGATGACCTAGGGAAGTATGTTATACAACTTTTAAATAAATAAGCAATAGACAGTAACAAATCTTGGTCGAGCCACCGTGTTGTCTAGATTAACAGCAAGTACCTTGATTCACTTACCTGGAAAGACAGAGCAAAGTTTCTTACCACTTAGGAATATGATATTAGACAGCATATACCATTGTTACCAGGGTCGATATATCATCTTGTTACTGGAAACTGGATAGCATGAATTCAATGTGGCACCATAGAGCCCCACCAAGAGATGATACACATTATCAAAAATGATAACCAGGAAAGGTTAAATATATTTTGAGGGAAAAACTAAAACAGAATGTCGATAAGTACATACATAATTCCTTTCTTGCTCTAAGCTCTGTTGCTTTCTTATGCTCATGAGTAGCACTAGACTTTATTGTTATAAGATGGTTCTAATAAAAACATTTTATATTTCATTTATCTCCCCTTTACTTTCCTATGGGGATACTCAGTTTGGCGAGTTGCTTTCAATCAATATGAGCAAATGGGTTGCTGACCAATGACAGCTGGAATGAGACGGTCTACCATATTTGTAATCCTTGAAGTATACTTTATTTGTTTACCAGCTCTTTGCTAGGTGTTTATAAAATAATTATAGCAAGGCAACTTATAATATAAACAGTATTATTTTGCTCTTGGCTAAGCATGAAGAAAAATTCACAATTGTTGTCATCAATTTTGAGCTTCCTCTCCCTCTATTTTGATAATTAAGTTCTCTCCAGATAAATAAACCGCATTGTAGCATACAAAGGCAGATTTGATTCTACTAGATTTGCTATAAGAGAAAGACAGGCAGTAGTGAGATTCTTTTGGTAAGTAGTAGTAAGACTGGGTCTATTCTCTATTTTTCCCCTGGTCTCATCTATCTAGTTACATCCAACAAATGTAAACAGTTAATTTTGGTGTTCATTATTTAATCAAAAAGAAAGTGGAGACAGATGTACTGTAACGTCTCGAATATTTTTGAATTTATTATTTTATGAAAATAAATTGTGTAATTAATTTGAATATTTATTTGACTATTTTAGTAATTATTTTGGATTTAGATATTTGGATTATTGGTTAAAGTTTAGAGTTAAATAGAAAATTTAGTTAATTCTTAAACCAAACTATTTAAATAAATATTTATCTAATAAATTTTAAGAAAATTAAAATATTAGAAATTCAGATTAAAATACTATTGATGGGTATGTCCTTATTAGGCCGGCTTAATAAGAGAAATGACCCAAATCTACAAATGCCCATACGCGTGCCTGAACGGTCAACGCTAGGCATTGACCGGATGAGAGGCCAAACTAGACGGCCAATATGCTCCACATGAGACGGTCAACATTTATGTTGACCGGAAGTGCTACAGTAAGCCGGCCCAAGAGAGCAAGCCTCACGTGGGCCAAGCTCAGTTGGGCCCACTCCTCCGTACACGATTAGTAACGGTTCTCTTCCCTGATTTTGCGCCTTTCGAAAAGACAATCTTTACTGTAACGGGTGCAAATAGATTCAGTGCACGTCCCATGAGGGAAGTGCTCAATTCTCTCTTCCTGCCCACTGTAAACCCTAGCGGTAACATGATGCAGAAGGAATGCGAGCAATCCTGAGAGCCGTTGCCCGCCAGGAAAGGAAGTAATCCCAACCAATTGCTAAAATCAGGCCTTCATGCCAAGGAAGGACGCTCGACAGAGTGCAGAGTTCACGCTTTCCTGCCCAAGGAAAATCGCCCAACACTTCATCTATAAAAAGCCCATGGAATCTCCGCTCTAGGACATACTTACTTCTAAGCTTACAAACGCTCACTATTGTAATCACACGCTCGTCATTCAGACTTCAAAAGCGCCCTTCTCTTCCATAGCTTTCATAGTGCTCCAACAGTCTTTCAAGCTCTCACATTTACAGGACTCGGTCTCTCTCTCTCTCTCTACATTCCTTGCGAATACAGGGCTAAGAGACTCTATTCCTCACGAGCCAGTAGAACGCCTCTCACGTCTGAAACCAAACACTCATCTCAAACACTCCTTGTCCTCTCTGTCTACTCTCATTTCAATTTCCCTTGTTAAAAATCGAAAGTTGATTACTGACTTGAGCGTCGGAGTGTTTTCGATGGAATAACATCCCACCGGCACCTGACCTCTTATTTGCTGTAGTAGTGTGCAAGGTCCAAACTCGGTAAATGGAGCCGGGTCTAGACGATCAAGTCAACCCAAATCCGTTCGAAATTTGGATCCAGTGACGCATCAATTATTATAGTGGAAGTTAGATAACTAATTTAAATAATATTTTAATGAGTAATAAATTAATATATAAATATATGTATTAAAATATAATAATAATAATAATAATAATAATAATAATAATAATAATAATAATAATAAAGAAATAAAACGGGAAGAAGAAAAAGAAAAGAAGAAAAAGGAGGGAAAGAAGAAAGAAAGAAAAGAAAAAGAAAGAAGGAGAAGAAGGAAGAGAGAGGATAGAAAAGGGGGAATTGGCACGAGGGTTACGGTGAGTGGGAAGGAAGGAAGGAAGACCGATGCCCTATATGGAAACCGGCAAAACCCTAGCCAGCTCCTCTTTTACTTAAAGAGCCAGTGGTGAGGAGAGGGGGACACGAATCAAAGAGGAAAACTACGCATAAGCCAAGGCCAAGCAAAGCTACTGTTGCCATCGTCGACCGGTGTCGGAAGGAGAGTCGCCGTTACTGTTCGAAGCCGCCACTGCTACCACCACCGCCAAACCCTAATTAAGCTACAGTATAGGCAAGTGATTTCCCATGATTTTCACTATCTCCTCTAATTGCAAGTAAATTATTCCCACTCTTGTAATTAAATCCTTCCCTTCTTTCTTTATTGATGTGGAATTCTGGTTTGTATGTCTTAATTTTGGAAAAATTGGTGTTAGTTATGGAAGTCAAAAATTTGGAAAAAAACAGAGTTCTGATTTCTGTGATAAAAGAATCGAAAAAAATTTATGGGCTTCACATAGAAATAGAGGGCCAAAATTTATGAGTTAACAGCACCTGAACTTTATTTTGTTGGATGTGAAAAGAAAGTTTGGGATTTTCATTTATCTCGGTGAAAATCAGTTGAAGGCACAAGAACAGAGTCTTGTGCTCTGTTCGTGTATTTCGTATGACTTTGGCAACGTGATGGGCCTCAAAAGAGGGGATGTGTATTCATATTCTACAGGTAATTATACAGTATACGTGAGGATGTATACATACGCTTATGTGTGTATGTGCTCGCGTGTGAACAAATGGTTATACTACTGCTGGGTGTGGTGTGTGTGGAGGCTACTGGCAGTGGTGCTGCTGTGTGTGTATGTGTGTGTGCGCGTGTAATGGGGGTGTGTAACGAGTGTTGCTGTGCGCAGGTGTCGGTGAGTGCTTGCACTGTGTGTGAAGGGTGCGTAATTTGGCATGAGCAGTATGGGTGTGTACTGCTGTGGGTAGTGTGGGTGTGCATTGACATGTGTATATATGAATATAAATCTAAATAAATAAATATATATTTATAAATGTGGGCAGTATGTGTATTTATATTTTTGAGTAAGGATGTATGTCCAAGGGTGTGTGTTAGTAAAGTGGGAGCAAATTATTATAAATTGGGTTGCGCGTGAAAAAACCTGTAATATGATCGTGAATGCTAAATTTTAGAGAGTGGGGTTAAGAACACCATTTAATTTCGTGGTAGTATGTAAATAAAAATAATATATTGTATTATATTATATATACTTGGAATCAGTTGATTTATATGTTGGTCTTAGTTATAGGCATCGCACAGGAACAGAATAGAAGAATCGTTAAATGGTTGAACTAAGTAAATAAATTATATCTCAATCTGTGTTTATCCTTTCTTCGTTCCATAATAAATTCTTTTGTGTTGGATTTGATGGCGAGAGTACAATCCTTATTAGCACCGAATGACAGTTCCGTCGTTGTAGTTGCAAAGCCTTTTTTGCGTTATACTTGATCGCATGAATAATTGAATTATTGGCTTCATACGGTCAAGGTTAAGAAGAGCGTATGAAAACACTAAGGTATCTGGTCAAATAGGATGCTACGGCACCTTAACGTGATCTACACTTATCCGATACTGATTTCCGTATCATGGTGATAATGAGGTATATTGTTTATTGTGGAGGGATTCTTATGGCCATGTGATCATCGTAAGAGATGATATCCGGAATATCATTTGGCAAGAGGTATCACGGATAGTATCGGTATGCTACGGGTATAACCTCTAGAAGGACTATAGGGGTAGTGGGATATCATGAATAACCTCGTTACAATTACCCAACTGTTGGGGGTGTAAATACACGGCATTTGGTTCACGGTGGCAGAATAAGGTCCAAAGAGATTCATTGTAATATTCGTTATTGTTCATACCTCATGAGTTTGAGATTCGGTTGAATCCACAAGTTGTATTTGGTAGAATCCATGTGTCGGATTTTGCGATATTCGGATTCAATAGAATCTATGTTGTTTATCGTTGTTTAATGTTCAGATTGTTCACGCTGACATTCGGACAAGGGAATCCCTGCATATCTCTCGATGTCGGATTCTCAGGGCTTTCCGTATGTTATTGGCAATCTTGTTATCTTTGTCATATAAGGGTCCGGGGAGACCTATCTTGCTTTTGGTTTGAGTCGTATTTACAACGTGTTGTGACTTCTCGGTTATAGTTAGATTATTATAAAAATGTTGCAACCATTATATTTTAATGATATTTATTTTTTATTAAGCATTTTTTTATTATTATCACTTGTTAGACTTTGGCTCACCATTGTATTTTCTTGGCTCCAGATTGAATTGATTGCATAGTGTGGACCGTGGAATTTTACTTTGGCTATAGAAATTCAAGATAGAGAAGATAGTAGAGATAAAGGCTCGTGAGAAAAAGTTATAGAGACAGTTCATCAATCAAGGTTTTATTTAGATATGTAATCAGGACTGTATTCCTGAGATAATAATATTGTATATATATTTATTGTCTTGAAAAAATTTATTATGAAAATTATAATTATAATATTGAATTTATAATGATGATTGGAATTTTGAGTTTCCTCATGGTCGATTTAAATTGGGTCAAGTGACTCGGATTCGGGTCGTTACATGTACAATCTAGTACAGCTATGTTGCAATTTCTTGGAAAGTGAAACTTTTACATTATAGAATTTCTAATTGCCTAACTGGAGAAATTGCTGGGCACACAAGAATGCAGTTGTCAGACTGTCCACTTATTTACTTCCCACTCACCCTTAACCCCACCCTGAACCTGGCACCCTGCAAGGAATAATTCCATGGTAGTAACACAACATACTGTATGATATTCATAGTTCAATAAGAAGCATGAATTTAGTAAGAAATTATTGTAAGCTCCTTAACAAAGACTGGATGCATATTATGAGCATTTATGAGCTGTGTTGGTGAACAAATAATAACCATAACCCCTCAGCCCCCCGGACATGCAAAATACTTGAAACAAAATACAAACAAAAAAGAGCTATAACAATTTTTCCTTTCAAGTTGTGGACAAATTAGCCAGCAGACAGTATAACAAGTCCAATGTAAAACGGCTTCTATTTTAAAATAGTAACAAGGCTTCTATTTTTTGAAATATTTACGACATGATCTACTGAACAAGTCAACCTCATGATTGAATATCTTTTTTCAGAGAAGCATAAAATGAAACTATTGACTGCATGCCAGAGGCACATCAATCTCAAACAAGGTGTAGACACAATGTACTAAACCAATATGTGCATGTGGGCCACACGCATACACTAACAATTTTTTTTTTTTTTGCCAACCACTTGGTAATCAAGCCAATACTGCATCCGCTCCTCCCCAAACTAGGAACCTGAGTTTGAGTCCAGTTCCTTATTGATTCAATAAGGAACTTGAATTTGAGTGGGTTACACAGTAGGTAATTTCCCCCCAACTCTCACTGGTTCAATAGAACGAGAACAAGCTTTTGACGATATATATGGTCATTAGTTTAAATGTCTTTGCACTATTGAGCCCATAACTGAACCAGCCACTGCAGCCAGCACATGCCACTTATTGAAAATAAGACTTAAAAACAAAAAAGTTTTCTAAACAGAATAATACGTCAACATCAGCATAAAGAAGCTAACATCAGCAGCGTGCACTCTGCAGGTATTACTATTTTTCTAGGTAGTTCAGGTGGCTGTGAGGGGGATGGAAGATTTGAAGTTTTGAACCAGTGAACTTGGCTTTATGAGGTGTGGCCACCTGCAAATTGGGCTACTAGTTCTTATATTTTAAATGAAAATTTCCACAATAAAGTGAATGAATGAATACATGGCATGTGCGTGCACTTCTGCACCTGCAGAAGAATAATCTCATTGGAAAAATAGTTCCTATTTCTAAAAAATCATAACCTACTCTAACAAAAACTTGGGCAGTACCAGAACTCAGCAAACCCGTACCTCACTGCACTTACATGCATCACAATGTGGATTCTAAAAGCCCATAAGACCTGAACATCTCATCTATTTGTGCAGAGAACACTATGAGACCTAACACTTCCAGCTATCAGAACAACTAATCCACTTTCTGATAGCACCCACGGCACAAGAATCTTAGAAGGGGATATATCCAGCTATTTTCATATTCATAAGAGTTCTTAATATTGAAAAACATGACATGAGACTCACGTGGAAAAGGCATCATTTCATCTCCTCCATGAACTTCTCATATTCCATATCAGCTCCTTGGGTTGACTTTTTTGAAGATGCAATAATAGGCACATGAGGATTTGTTGCCCACGGGACATTTCCCAAGCTCTGTGGTTGGTCGGCTGTCGCTGCAGGAGCATAAGATGAATAACCTGATGAAGTAAGCAAGTATGATGGCATAGCTGGTGCCATTACCGCCATAGAATTTCCGTAAGCATTGGCAGTCATAGATTGAACAGAAGCACCACTCTGCATTTGTACTCCAGGGGGGAAATTTTGCTGCCCATCGCTAGAAGAGACAGTCTGTGATGGAGCACCACTAGGAACAGGCCCGACTGGAGGATACTGTACAGCAAATGGTGGCACAGGCTGATTTTGAACAGGAGTGTAGAAGCTGGACCCAGGGGGTGGTGGAGGGTAAGCACCATAAGGAGGGGGAACAAGTGGTCCCCAAGGGACTGGAGTACCATAGCTCCCAGTTGGTGTGCTAGCAAGAGGACCACCAGCAGTGAATTGCTGATGTGGATAAGCACCTGGAGCTTGACTCACAGAGGGATATGTTGGCATCGTTGGACCAGGTGTAGCTTGGGGCACAGTTGGCTGAGGCAGCTTCCCAGCAACTCTCACAGCAATGGTCCGCCCTTCTAGACGATATCCATTCATACTAGCAATAGCAGCATTGGCCTGCTCAACATTGGAATACTTCACAAACCCATAACCTTTACTCAACTGAGTAATCTTATCCTTAATAACCTTGGCCATGACGATAATGCCAAAGGGTGAAAACAATCGGATCAAACCATCATCTTCAAGAGTGGGAGGTAAATACCCAATATATAAATTTGTTTCATCATATTCCTTAGGCTTTATCCCATTTGCATCCAACCCCGCTTGTGCACTACCAGCATTATTAGCACCCTGCCAAGGAGGATTGCTTCCAGCGCCGCCAGAACCAAGAGCTGGAGTGGATAAATTCTGTTTGGTCAGTGAATCAGGGACTGCACCCCCTAGTTCTGCCAAAAAGTTTTGATATTCATCATCCATCTTCTTGCCAGTTGTGCCCTTTACTGGACAATCAATAGTAGGGTGTCCACCATCACCACATATTTTACAAAGAACATCACTCTTAAAAGTTGTAGTCCGAGAAGGACATGCATACTGCCGATGTCCTGGCTCACCACACAACCTACAGAACTCCTCATCTCGAATGGTCCCATTCAATGCGGCAAGTTCCCTAAGCTGCTGCCTCTTGTGCTCATTGAGAACTTCATCAACAGGCTGCAACAGCTTCTCCAACATTGCAGCTGCAGCATCGAGTGATTCCTGAGTCTCAGCTTCGACCAACACATGCAAATCCTCATTCTCTGAAGGGTCTGGCTTCAAATCACGCTTCTGCTGCAAACGTCCTTCCTTAATTGATCCCTTACCTCGAATCACAATTTTTGCCCCCGTCTCTCTCTCCATCCTCTTCTGGGTGTTCCCCCTTGGTCCAATTACTAGCCCGATAAAATTGTAACCTGGATATTCCTTCTGGGGAATGTAAAGTTTCTTCTGAAGCTTTGGGGGCCTGTAATCTAAAGGAGGTTTAAAGGCAGGATTTTTCTTAATGATCTCTGATATAATTTCCTGTCTCTCTCTATTCAATTTTTCACGGGCACGATACTCCCTTGTGTTGATCCTAATTCCCAAATTATCGTACACTGGCTCAGGAGAAGGTGATCTAGCACCTTCTGGTCTATCATCCAAAGGCAAACCAGATTGCAATTTCCTACTAATCTCAAGAAGCCTACTATTAAGTGCTTGAATTTCAGGATCAAATTCAATACCTCCCATAAAATCAGGCAGCTGAATCACAGGTTTCGGTTCATCATCTGCCCACCGTGACTTCCTCTTCCTCCCAGTCCCACTTACATCACCACCTTCCTTGTTGTCTGATTCCGAAGGCGGGTCCCACCTGCTTCGCCGCTTCCTTCTGCTCGTCGCCTCCTCCTCGCCGCCCGACTGATCTTTATCAGTTCCAGTTTGCGTGTTCGCAAGACCAACATTTTCAGACAGCAAAGGCACCTGAATCTCCGGCTCCGGAACAGACTCGCCCTCCGGATTCACAATTTTCCCATTCTCCACGCACTTATCCAAATAACCGCTCTGGGCTTGCTCATGACCATTTCTGACTTCTTGAATAGAGATCTTCTCGGACTGAATTTGATCGACGAAGTCGTGTATCTCTTGAGGATTCTGATGGTACTCGTTTAGGGCTTCTTGTGGAAAACTTCGATCATATGACACTTGATCTTGAGTTCGATCAAGCTGATCCAAATTTTCAGAAGGATTAGAATCATATGAGACTAGGGTTGGATTCTGTTCGTCTAGGCCGTATGGAACTAGGGAAATCGGAGAATTGTGAGCATAGGAATCTAAAGATTGACGCTGACTCCGATCATGCGATGCTAGGGCTTCAGAAAAATTTTGAGCTTCCGAGTGCAAAGAATCCATGGATTCTGAAGCAACTCAATCTGTGGCAGTGAGAGATACGGAGAGATATAGAGAGCGAGTGGGAGCGGGAGCGGGAGCGGGAGAAGAAATTTCGGATTGACGAGGCGAATCGCTACATCTCCGATTAGGGATGGATTGAATTGGTTACCTTTTTGTGGCTGTGAAAGGCGGCTAGCAAGAAGGACCGTTTTAGTTGATGGGTCGGAGTTGTGGGCTTCAAATGGTTCGGGCCTAATCGCCCGTGTAGTTGTAAAATTTTGATGCCTTAATTAAAAAACCAGGAAAAAAAAACCTAGAATATGTACTTAGATATGTCTATTTTTAATTTAAATTACAATTTGAAATCTTATAAATGTTAAAATGACTTTTTATTTTGTATACTATTCATGAAAAAAATAACATAAATTTTTAACTTTAGCTGACATATATTTTTGAGAGGTTTAATAGCGTGAATATTACTAATTTGAATTTAATACGTACTTGAAATCTAAACTTTAATATGAAAAAATTTGAATCTTTTTGTTGAACTGTTCTGTTCGGATCTAACACATTACAATAATAAATAAGATTCCTGAAGGAATTAAAATTTAATCTTCAAAATATCTTTTAACGTTTAAATCAGTATGTTTCCCAAAAGTTTAAAATATAAAAATGATTGAGAGGTTGAGAAAGAATAAGTGAAAGATTTGGCTTCATATGATCATTGAAGAGCAAGTTAGAAGGCTATACTCTATACTCATTATTTTTCAGATTTTATCCCCTTTTTAGGTAAAAAGATGCATATTAATGTCAATTATTGGTATTTTTTGAAGATAAATAATTAGACATGGTTTAAATGGTTAGTTTCATTGGAAACTAATTAATTTAATCGACATTATATATGTTCTAATTATTTAATTGATTAGATATAGTTAATACCTAAAAATTAAATTGATGGTAGGAAGTTAATGTTTATCAATTTGGTGACCATCACCTAGGCTAACTGTAGAGTCAACGAATCACTCAACTAGATGAACTGTTCAATCGAATGAACCGCTCAATTAAATACTTGAATATACTGCCACTGGGGCATATAACTTGATCCAATTTATATTTCATTTAATAACAACTCAATCGTCTATTGGATTTTTATTTATCCTGGTTAGAGTTGAATCCTAATTGGATATTATATTCTCCAGGTTCAGGCAATTTGGATCGAACAATGATCTCTCATTTCTAGTTATATTGGGCCTGACTATGGGTTCACTGGATTGATGTATTGGGCCTATTTGATCAATACTATACCTAATATTAGCCTTCATACTCAGAGGTAAAATTTAAATTTTGAGGATGCCTGAAAGAAAAAAAAAATCATCCCTATCTTTGGGACTATTTACGCGTTCCTTCCTAAGGGATTCAAGTCTTGTAAATAATCTTTACTGAGTTGTCGTGTCAATCACTCAGCCTACTGCCCTATTACTTTGATAAAGATTATTTAACTGTTGATCACATGTTATTGCTTCAAAAGGCTTCATTTTTTTTTTTTTTTGCTAATTTTACAACTATAAAATGGACTAATCTTTCATTCTATATTTTTCATCCAATCTTCACATTTTAGCCGTTAATAGAGTTGGCTTAATATTTTAAACAGATCCTTACTTTGTTGGTTTTATGTTCCGGATAGAATAAGGATGATCCTGTTACTATGATATTTCCTTGAGTATCAGTGACAATGCCTATCATAGTTCCCTTCTCTTAGAGAAACCTGACATTGATTTTTCTCTTTTATATAATATCGTCAATTAAATTGGTCTTCTATTTGAATAATTACTAAAGAAATCTTATGCCTTTGGGTGTATCCTAACTCATTCATTTCTCTTTAATAGATTTAACATATGAGATAGGATGTATCCCATGTAGGCATTTAGTAGTCCATTATTATTTCACTGGGGCCATCTTATTGGATGTTGCCCTTTTTTCCCAATTCGAATGAGTTACCATTGGAGGGAGGCATAATGACTCTTTTGTTACGATTGATGATTATCACCCTAATGTTCTTCCTTTCATTTAAGTCGATTGATTTAGTATTTTCATCTTGTAATATAACATATACATGTTTGCTATAAAAAATGAATAAAAAGTAGATATTTTTATTTTCTGTATTTGTATTATAATATCTTATTTGTTCTTTTTATATTTAGACTTTTGTATATTTGCATAGAAATATAAAGTTATGAAAAGTTTTGATTAATTAACAAATCAAAATTAAAATTTTCTAATTCTTAGTTATAAGGCTTAAAAATATGTCAAATGATAAACTGATAGTTAATTCTTGAATTTGGTAAAATTTGACAATTTAATCTTTTGACAAATTGAGGCCTTTTAGCAAACCAAATTAGAATTAAGAGCTTAACTTATTTGTATTTTGGGACTAGTTGGATTTCCATTTTATTATATTCAAACGATTGATTGGACAACAGTTGGGGTGATGTCATCATTATGATGCTTTCTGTTACTGTAATAACATACTGATGGCGTATTTAATGCTGTATCAAATTGTATTCTTCTCTTTGATGCACAAGTCATAACTATTTAGTATTCGATTTTGGTCATTTTAAGTAGAGCGGGTAACGTTGCCTTAATGTGATAGATTTTAGGAAAAGATGTATCGTATGGATTAATGTTTCTCTTTAAATGCATTTTTTCCAAACATTTCTGAATTGCCATTTCAAATCCTTTTCTTGTGTTTTCATTGCTTGTGTTTAAATTTAAGTCGACTTTTATTCTTGTATCTATACTTCTTGAAACAAATTTTTCTAAAACCCTACTATTTTAGAGCCCTATAATGTCACATATATATATATATTTTTACTATTATCCGAACAAGTGGCTCTTCCCTTCGAAGCGTTATTGATATTGCTTTACTGTTATCATTACTTGACATAGTAGACATATATGATAAGTATAGCATTTTGATTACAATTCCTTATGTTGTTCCTTCTTTAGAAGATATGGGGTCTTCACCTTTTAATAATTTCATTACTATCTATGAGACCCATTTGAAGAGCAATCTTCGCATCTTGATAGTTAGAGAATTTGTGGAGATTCTTAATGCCTTATAGATTCTTATTGCTCAGCTCTATTCTAATATCATTTGATATTTGATAGCTTTGTATGTCTTTTTCTAGTGTTATGAGTTTAAGATGAATGCTAAGATGGTTAAAATCATTTTTCAATCTAATAAAAAAATAATTAGATTTCTTTAACTCTTAGAAAGGAGTTTAAAATCAATGGAGGAAGCCTTGACTCCTAGAAGAACTAAAATGATCTCCCTTTCTATATAAAAGTTCAAGCCGACTAAGTGCTATCAAATAATTTGTCCAACATGAAAACATCCTACTTTGGATCAGTCAATAAAAATGAGATTTTTTATGACAAGTCTCACATGGACATCATAAAATAATGTGTACAAGTTGCATGAGATTGGAAGCTTTCTTACTGCCATTGCTTTGGACGCAGTAAAATGGTACATGATTGTTGGGGGTGATGTAGTCACCGATCTACCTCCTCACCCCTAAAAAAAGAGAAAGGGAATCTTGATGGGGGCATTCCCTGTAGTCCACCTTAGTCTAGGCCGTTTAAGAAACTATCCCATAACTTTCTCCAACCACTAGTAAAAAGTCATGGGAGATTAACGTTACCTTTGCTAAGTGTGAGTCTAAGATGAGAGCTGAGGAGATTGCTTGGTCTTGGACTGTAGTCCTCTCTTCCTCTCCTATGAGGCCCTCTAAAAGAATGCCCATTTCACATGCTGACGAAAGGATCCCATTTGTGGTGTTAGATGATGAGTATAATTCTTTACAGTGCGCTACATGCAAGAGCATACCAATCATAGCTCCTATCATCATAGAGCCTGAGATTCTTGTTATTCCTAGCACCCTTTTCACAATTAGACTAGTGGTTCAAACTCCAACTACTTGCATTGTCTCCTTGGGATTCAAAGGAGCCATAGGGGACTTCTATGTCATATGGAATATTGAGGTGTGATTTGTATCCCTTTCTTTAGAGAGCAAGGTGGTTGAATCTTCATGGGGAGCTCTCAATTTTAATGGTGCCACATTTCAACCTGTCCTATCACTCCATTACTTAATGCCTTCAATCTTTCTGGTTCCTAGTGCTATTGGCCCTTCAATTGACTCCTTTACTGGAGAAGACTTTCCCTTTTAAAAGATCTATTCTTATTTTTGGCTTTGATTTGGTTATTGCCATCATGATTGTTGCTAATATACTCTTTTGTCATCTCTTGCACTAGTAGATTATATTAGGTAAAGATTTTTCTTTTTAAAGCATGGAGTAGTGCGCCTTTTAAGGTTGTATATTGATCTATTGGTAAGTAGAGTTGTGACTGCCAAGTCCAAGGTGTCGAATCTCGAGGACAGATTGAACAACCTAGAAAAACAAAAAGTGGTTGAATGGAAAAATACAGCTCGCGAGTCTGTTAGACGGAATGACCTGCTTAAAGACCAAGCTATTGTTGCCGAGAAAAGGGCCAATTCTTTTGAGGCTAGAGATATTAAGGTAAACCAGCGCATTTTCACGATAGAGCATACTGCTAAGGAACAATGGATGGACTACTTACAACTTGTAGAGAAGTTAGGGAGAAGCATTCGCCTAGAAGAGCTTGGTCCATTAGTGAACGTTTGGTTCAACAAAGGCATCAATCTTTATAAGACAGTAACTTTTTTGGTGGCTTCTGATTCTCTCCTAGACTACCTATATATGAAAATCTTTGGAGCCGTCCTGACATCAAAAGTTAAAGATTTTGAGTCTTGATTAGATCTTCATGCTCTCGCCAATGTGGCTGAGTATTAGCCATCTGAAGACATTGTTGAATCCTCAATCCTCTAATTTGTAATGCCACTCCAAAGCTATATAAATGGATAATGTGAGTTGCATATTAATGTGTATTTTTTGAATTGTTTGAATCACAATCTTGATAGAAATGGATATTGTTTGTGAATGCAAATTGTAGGGTCTAGCTCTCATGCATGCAAAGTTTGGCTCGTTGATCACATGATTGTTGAACTTGTTCCAATTAAGTGATAAGACTATAAAAGTTGGTAAGTGAGAACCCTAGTCTTTAACCATATGACTGATCATCCATGTCCTGTTGAGGGGTTTATCATTATTTACATGCATGTAGTAAACCTAAAGTTTAATTAGCCGAGTGACTATATTTATAATTGAGTCTCAGTAGACCTCAACTTTCCTATTAGTTGACCTTTCAAAGGGATATCAAATATTTTGGTCTCAAGCCAAAAGTCATAGGGTATTTTGAGTGTCTAAAATGCTTGGGACCACATAGTATCCTTGAACCTATAACACGACTACCCACTTGGGTTGATATGTTTTAACAGACAAGATGTTGAATCCAATTGTTTAACTCAAGGTCAATCAACGTCAAATTAATATTTTGTTATAATTTATATGCACATACATGCATGCGAACTTAGTCAAAATATTATTTTTATTGATAAATATTTAAAACATTTATATCAGTCATATCTATGAGATCCTAGGTTGGCATTTTTATTGATATTATTTTTTAACGTGAAGGATGTTCTAAGTGCATAGGATAAGTTATTTGGTCTGAGTACATAGTTTGTGAGCTCTATTTTGCAATATTGTAGACACTAGGAGTCGTCCTTCCAATGTCGGGATAGCTTATTCCTATAAGTTTTCCTATAGCTTCGAAGTTTCTGAGTACCAAACTGTCGACCTCAAACGCTCTTACCTTCACCTTCTAATTGTAATTTATAGTGACTCTTCATTGGTAAGTTGGTGTTTAGATAAAGTCCACATCTCTTATTTCCTCCTAGAGATCTAAATTTTGCCTTAGGAGTTGATAATTTTGATTTTAAGCAAAATTTTTCACCTGGTAGTTTGGCAAATATATTTCCTCTGGGATTACTGCCTTCATTCCATAGCATAAGTTAAATGCTCCCTTTAAAGTGGGTTCTCTTAAAGTTGTTTGATATGTCCAAGGTAACCCTAACCTTGTCTTAATTGGTCTTTAAACTATTGATAAGCATCCGATTGGTAGCCTCCACTAACTCGTTTGTCTATGAGTATGAGATTGATGTGTGGATGAATTAGATACCAAGACTATGATAGCATTTAGTAAACCTTTTACCTGATAATTGGATGTTATTTTCAATGATTATGATATTTGATATCCTAAATCTGTAGATAATACTCTAGTATATAAATATATTACATTTTGTTCTGTAATCTTAGCCAATGAGGAAACTTCTATGTATTTTGCTACCGCTAAAATGATAAGTTTCTATTGGCTAGTTGTTAAGGTAGTTGAACTCAATATGTCCAGTCCTATTATGCAAATAGCCAAAAATCATGTAAGAATTGGAGTTCCATGTGTGGCTAGTTTGGGACACTGCCACAGATTTGGTGGCTATCATATTTGTTAACAAATTCCATGGCATTTTTCTTTGCGGTTATTCAGTAATAGCCTTATCTCATAATTTTGAAGGTTAAGCTTTTCCTTCCACATACACTTCACATATGTCAAGATGTAATTCTCTGAGGATATAGTCAGTTTCCGTTGTTGTCAGTCAACAAATATAGGGTATTAAATAACCCCTTTTGTATAATGATTCGTCAACCATAGTATGCTATCCTCTGGTTTTAGCAATCCACTTAGCCTCCACCGGATTACTCAACAACATTTCTGTTTGAAGTTGTTTCATATAAGGGCTCATTTAAGCTAGTCTAATTCAATACTTGGAGAATATTATCTTACTCTTTTATACTAGGTCTTTAAATAACATCAAGCATATCCCATAAGTATTACTCTGAATAGTCTGATGTTTCCATCCTAGAGTGTAAGTGTTGGGTTATTAGAATAAAGCAACCTGTCTTAACGGCAAATCGGCCAAGGTAGTAAGCTAGCCGGTTAGGAAGAGTTCACCTGTAAGCATCGATGACTGACCGAAATTTATAGTTGTTTGGAGGAGATAGTTGATTGGATAGGATTGTTGACCAAAATTTATAGTTGATCAGAGGAGATAGTTGATCGGATAGGATTATTAACCAGAATTAATAGTTGACGAGAGGAGATAGTTGACCGGATAAAATTATTGATCGGATTAACTTATTGATTGACCTTAATGGAAAATGGCTAAGGATGATATATGATAATGGCCGAGGGTGTTATTGTGACCGAGGATGATATTGTGGCCAAGGATGTTATGGTCGAGGTTGTTAATGTGACCGAAGATATTATTGTGGTAATGGCTGAGGATGTTGTTATGATTATGGCCGAAGAAGTTATTATATTAATGACCTAGTTGCTAAAAACTAAGGAAGTTATTAATCGGCCAAGAAAGCTGAAAATTGGCCGAAGTAAAAAGCTGACCTGAAAGTGGCGTATAGTTGACTAGATTTTGCATAAACGGCCGATTTTGGCTAGAATATACTCCGTTGATCTAGAACCTTTTAGATAAGGAAAATTTGAGCAAGAACCAGAGTAGTGAAACCTGCTCTTACCTGCTCCGTTGATCTAGAAACTTCTAGATAGAAGAAATCTGAGCAAGTACCAGAATAGGTAAACTACTTCCACTTACTCTTAACTGCTTCGTTGCCTATAGATACTGGATGAGGAGGAAATGAAAGGAGATTTGGAGAAAAGGGGGCTCGAAGTTGCAAAGAAAGAGAAGAAAAGAAAAAGAAAATAGGTCGCTACGAACAGAAGCAAATGAGAGAAAAGGAAAGGAAAAAGAGGGAAATAAGGATTTCCAAGTAAGGAAAATCAGTAAATCATGTAAAGGTAAGTGTACCCTAAATTTTTGCTAAATCTTGTTCTAATGCCCTCCTTCGCTATATTTACTTGACGGATATTATGATAATTGATTCTCATATTTTATGAAGAAATTTTATATTCAGTGCATGTATTATGATTTACATATGGGATTTTGTTCCATGGTACATGCTTGAAAATTGTTAAGAATTCCTTTAGTTCATTGAGTTTGACATTGCAGCAAGATTTGGTAAAAGTTTAAGTTATGGTGTGACGACTCGAGTTCGGATCCCCGAACCCGGTCTGGACCGTCACAATAAAAATCTCAAATCCTTCGAAATTATCAATTGCACGTCATCAAACATCTTAAATGAACTCGATTCAATCACATCACTATCATCTATACACCATCAATAGCCAATATAAATGCATCATTAAATAAATACTATAATAGTAATAAATAATTTCAATGAATGATACTGATTTCTAAAATATCAATAATCATACAGATAATCTAATAAAAAATGAATAGTAATTGAACCAACAAAATCTTAAATCCATATCCTGAAAGTCTTAATATCTGAGATCACCTCTGTCTAAAATTTACACAATAACACTCGATCTCTTTTATCCTACTGTTAACCTATCTACTCCAAAGTCAATAAAATACAAAAGTGAATCAAATAGCCAATAAGTAAAATAATCAATAATAGAGGAGTACAATAAAAACGTCTCAGACGATAATATAATGAATAAAATTAACAGTGGTAGGTAATATATCAACAACTGTCCGAGATTCAATAACATGTCGGGTCCATGATTCCAAGGCCATATGAACAACCGAATATCAAGAAAGTAATAGGGATTCTATCGAATCCGATTATCATCTTAATACGACATCACAATAGTATGAATGACAGAACTCTCCAAGGACCTTATTTTACCATAGTAAATCAAAGGCCGCGTATTTACACCCCCCAACAGTTGGGTAATACAACGAGATTATCCATGGTATCCAACTACCCCTACAGTCCTTCCGGAGGCTGTACCTGTAGCATGTCGATACCATTTGTGATACCCATCGCTAAATGATATCTCAGATATCATCTCCTACGATGGTCACTAGGTTATAAACATCCATCTCGACTAACTGTATGAGATAATAAGAATTTGATTATCTGCTTGATTTGAAGTCACCACTATACGAGATCATAAGAATCTTCTTGGACCTTATTCTACCATAGTGAACCAAAGGCTGCGTATTTACGCCCCTAACGGTTGGGTAATGCAACGAAGTTATCCATGGTATCCAACTACCCCTACAGTCCTCTCGGAGGCAGTACCCGTGCATGCTGATACCATCCGTGATACCCATCGCTAAATAATATCTCAGATATCAGCCTCTACGATGGTCACTAGGTTATAAGTATCACTCATTAATATCAACGACCTTGATTTCCGGAATGGAATAGGTAATGGAAAAGTATAGACTATTCTACAATCTCATGGACTCCCATACGCCCGGATACCATAGAGTCATCATATACTATCCTTTACTTATCCATAAAGTATCAATAGAACATATGCAACCATCAACGTTAACGCGAAGAATAATTTTATTTAGTTTCATCAATGAGATATAAGAATGATCATATAACCATCTATTAGTATTTTGAGCGTACCATCGTACACACATAATTTCGTATAAACTTATTCTATCATCTGTATATACTAATATGCATACAAATATACCATTGCATATATACTTTCTAATTATATGCATGCATAATTATATATATAGTTTTATATATAAATACACACACACGCATATATATATATATAATTAAATATACATACATAATTATATATATATACATTTATATATAAATACACACACACACATATATATACATATATATATATATATATATATATATTTATTTATTTATTTATATTTATATATACAATATACACTCAGCACATACACCTCTAGACACACACAGCAGCACCCGCTGCTTCCCTCACTCATGCACACGGCGCACACACAACGCCGGCTATACCCACACCGCACACTGCCGCCAAGCGCACATACCCAAGTTACCCATCCCCTTCTCCCCATCTCCATTGCCGAACCCACACAGCAGAGCCGAATGCTCGATTTTTTTGGCTACATGCTGATTACCACGGTGAGGAGAAAAGCTCCAATTTTTCATCAATCACGTGTGAAATTAGTAATTTCATGGCATAAATCTATTAACTATTATGCCCCAATTTAATTCCTATTTAAGATAAGTCTATCAAAAACCACCTATTCCCACCGTCCAGAGCGAAGTCTCTGTTTCTCCAGTTTGCCAACAATATATTTGATTTTTCACAAATCACAGTGGCAAAATAGGAACATCAGCATCAATGAGGGGAAAAGATAATTGACATGCCAAATAACTGGGCTTAGTTCCTCTTGCCATCGCAGGGTCGCTGGACCCCTCTGGAAGCCGAAAACAGAGCACGGTGCTCTGTTTCTATGTCCGTACAAGGATTCAAAAAATATGAGGATTATAGGGTATAAAATCAATACTTTAGGTCACCATTAGATAAATTACCAACTTTTCCGTTCCTTATCCAGCCCCAACGTAGGCCGATTGCTCACAGAGCCGTGGTTCTGCATTCGGTTGCCCAATTTGCAACCTTTGGCTTTCACCGATCTCACTCCCAAATCCGAGCACAAAATCAGAGATAAACATGAAGGAAGAGTTTATTTGCAAGGAAGAAGTTTTACTTGCCTTGATTTGGTGATCGGTGGTGACAGCTTCGACTTTGTGTTTCGTCCTCTTCGATTCGTCTTCTGCGGTTTCTCCTCCTCTTCCCTAACCATAATGCCCCATTAAATAAGAAGAAGGAGCTACTTGGGTTTGCTCAAAGTTTTCATATGTGCCTCGATCTCCTTCCTCCCCCACCGTGCTTTCCTTCTCCCCCTTTCTCTCTTCTTCATTCTCCTTCCTTTTCTTTCTCTTTCCTTTCTTCTCTTATTTCCTCCTTTCTTTTCCTTTCTTTCTTTTTCTTTTCCTTCGGCCTATCATTTCCTTTTATTATTATTATTATTATTATTATTATTATTATTATTATTATTATTATTATTCTTACAATATATTTATTATTACTATTATTATATATATTTTTATTTATTTCTCTTTAAAATATTTATTATTTAGTTAATTACCTGACTATTTCTATTCCAAAATTTGACCTAAATTTTTTAATATTTTATTTATTTATTTATTTTTTTGACAACAAATCTTCATACACTACAAATATTTATCTAATTAATTTACTATTTAATCTAAATTTTAATTAACGGTCTAAATATTCAAGTTCAACCTATCAATTTATTTAATTTATTAGGCCCAAAGATTAGTCCAATTATAATATTTTAAACCTAGCAGTAATTAAAAATAATTATTGTAACTAATTTATTAATTTTATTCTAAAAAATATTTGGGATATTACATATGATGCATGAAAAAGTTATCTTACATGTTTTCTAATCCTTGCATTATTTTATGAATAAATTTATATGATTGAAGTATGGATATTATGATTATGAATTATTTAAGTTTACCGGATAACTTACCTAAAATTTTGTAAAAGATATATCATCTGAAATTTTGCTGATGATTAGAATTGTGAAGTTGAAATAGCCTTTAAAGAATGATAAAACAAGGCTAAAGAAATAAAAACCAAGATTTCTTAAGTTAAGTTAAAATCAGTAAGAAATTGGGCCAAGAATGACTCCATCCATAGAGTGATATCTGGTCCGCCTTCCTCAGAACGTTACGCTGGAGGACAAGAATAAAGAATATATGATCAGTAGATAAAATCAGTAGATAATATTATCTAACATATATTAGAATATTATAGTGGTAATCAAGGATGACTCCATCCATAGAATGATATCTGGTCCGCCTTCCTCGGGACGTTACGATGGAGGACCAGAATAAAGAATATATGATCATCCTATTCTCGGGATGTAAAAAAGGAAAAATTTATGATGATACTATTTTTAAACAAAAAGCTAAGAATATATGATCATCCTATTTTTGGGATGTAAATAATAAGAAATTCATGATGATGTAGTCTTCGGATAAACTAAGGTATTAGATTGTGTGAAGTGAATACAATCTATCAATAATTATTTACTCCATTAATTGGTAGGGCTTACTAATCTTAGTCTCTTAAAATGATAAAGAAATTATTCTAAAAGATAACTTTAAGTTGTTTCAGGATTTTCAGTATGTTTTCCGAACGAAATAAGTGAAAGAAATAATTAAAGGAGAAATAAAATAAGTAAAGACAATATGAAGTTTGCATGTTCATGTTTTAAGCATCTTTCCATGATTCTGCATTGTCCATGTTCATATTTGACTTCAAATTTCGATGAATTTTTATGTGTGCTTTATATGAAGAATCTGCCTGCCTTTATTTTTATGATACCTTATTGAGTAATTTGCTCACTCATTACTTTATTTTTGTCCAGCCTTCCAGTTGAAATAAATGAGCCGACGCCTGATGGAAAAGAAAAGTGGAGTTGGACGGACCATCTAGGATGGAAGGCCGACCTGGAATCACGTAGCAATTTATGGATTAACCTTTGATGTATTTTGGTTATTTTTGAAGACTTTTGTATGACAACTCTACTGTACAATTTATTGGATAATCGAATACTTTCGCTGTATTTTTGTGGTTTAAATAATTTTAATTCCTAATGGCATCTCATACGTCTTTGGTTTTGTTTGATAGTTGACCAACCTAGAACCTTGGATGGTCACGTTGTGGCCGACCTAGATAGGGACGACTTGATGACCGACCAATTTTGATTCTATACATACTAATAAAATTTTAAGTCTACCCATTTACATGTTTTTTGTACCGAATTGATGACTCGGGCTATATATATGATAATTGACGGAAATTATTGGTGGATTATGACCCATTTCGTCACAAATGATATCTGAGAAAAGAAATGTCTTAGGGTTGATCGATTTTAAAGAGGAAGTTTAGATTTAATTTGGGTGGAAATAGGATAAGGGTAATTAGGAATAAATGGAACGTTGAGGTGAATAATTCCCTTAAGGGCTGTGGTGAAATTTAGGGCCGAGATGGATATTAAGGGCCGCAGTGTAACTTAAGGGCCAAGGTAGATGAAATGATTGAGGTGTAGAATATATGAAGCTCGGGGAATTTATGTTTAAATGTATTGAATAATAGTTAACTCTTTCCTGTTATCCAAATACAGTAGAATTCGAAAGCTTATGGGTCTGTAGCCCTAGGTTATAAGGTTTGATTTGGGTTTTGAAGTAGGAAAAATCTGATTCAAAATTTGCTTCGAGGTTATTGGTTCTGGGATAATTGCCGCTCACCAAGTTTGTTTACGATAATGACTATCAGTCAAGTAACTGGATGGTCTCTTTTGAGGCTTTATATGAGTGATTAATGGAAAGAATGTCTGGGCGGATGAATATGGTGCTAGGAGAAGGAATCTGTTTGGTTCTTGTGGTCATATAAAGGATGGTTGGTTTCAGGCAAGATATAAAGCATCCTTTGAATGATTATATGGAAATGTTTGATCTGTTCAAGATTAGGGTCAATACTGAATTTGAGCTTGAGGTAATAGAGAAAGTATTTAAGGTTTTTAGTTGCTCAGATGAAGTTTAGTTCACTGCCCATAAGATGAGTGTGAGGCAAGCCGATGGTGGGCTTCTCAGTATCGCACTCCATCTATTGGATGTTTTTGGAGGCAATTTTTTTTTTTTAAAAGAACCCTTTTCCATGTGACATTTGAGATGGCAAGAAGTTGAAAATTGTTGATGAGGATAAGGAAACAAGTTTGTGGCCCCAACATTATGTGTAATTTTGTATGTGTGTTCCAAATTCTTGAATGAGCTCTGATAATATCAACCCTTGATTCGGTAAATCCTTGTCTGATAGAATTATGTAATCTAGTGTCCGGTCTGGGTTTATCTATGTAAATGGTTGATTGATCTGATTTTGAGTGTTGGACTCTGAGGTGATATTAAGAATGATTTGGATAGCACGTTACCATATTAGTGTAGATGATTCTGGTAAGAGTATTTTGACCTGCAATCAGGATTGTGAATTTTGAATATAAGGACGAGTTGGCAAAGAGGTGATGGGATTAATATCGTTGTACTTGCAAGATTACATAAGGAAATGTGTGCCTAGTTTAGTTTGCATATTTGGCCACACCTGAAAGTCATTCTACGGTCATTAAGGTTTTTCTGACTGTATAAAAATTCGAGGATATTATTGAAAGAGAATATTAGCCTTTCCTATCTTTTGATTGGCAATTAAGGTTGCTATCGAGGTTATGCCGGAATCGACACTGATTTTTGAGGACCCCAAATAGAATAGATGAGGTTATCTATAAATTTTTGAAAATTAAATTACATAATGAATGAATTATTAGATAAACGAATATTGGGATTCGATAGGCAATTTGTTAAGTCAATTGTAAGGCTTGATGTTTCTTAACACCAATCTGCATTTGGAGAGATGTTGTGCAAAGGGCGAATTATGGCATGTGTTTAAGGAAGCAATCAGATAAAGACGCGAGTTGGTTGGAGGGAGTGTTATTTTTGGTATAGCTATAGATCTATAGAAGATTAAAGTAATGATCAAATTAGGAAAGACCGGATTGATGTTGCGAAGGTGCACAACTTTCTTAGGTCTAAGTTAAATTCGATAAGTAATTTGTTGAGAGTTCCTCGAGAATGGTAGTATCCATAGAAAATTCAATTGGAGGGGATCAGTATCTGATTAAAAAAATAAATGTGAGAAGAGTTTTCAAGAGATGAAGGTAAATTATCAACAGTATCGATTGAATTAATCCCTGATTGATCAAGTAAATTTATGGTTGGTTGTGATACTCTTAAGAAAAATTTGGGACTATACTAATGAAGTATGTCTGGGTGGCCGCCTTGGAGATTTGAGGTACTAATTATCTGAAAATAATTATTATCTGATTAGGAAAGCTTAAGGAAGTTAATTTGCTAACAGGACTCGATCATGCGACTGTGTAAGTTGATGGTCTCGTATAAGAACGTTGATGGTGAGTTTTGATCAAGAGAAGTTAAGTCTTGAAACCAAAGTTTTGCAACAACGGCTCTAGGGGAAAACTTCGGTACTTAGTTTGAGTATTATTCCAACATTTGGAGTATATATCTTGGATAAATTTAAAGATTATAGACTTAACAGTCATGTATCAATATCTTTGGGTTTACTTAGGCTAATTGATACTACGCTAGGTGGCCGATATAGGATGATAATTATAAATCTCAAGCAGATTTTCAAGGTATTAGTATGGTTAATCAGAATAGCGCAACGGGAGTGTATAGACCCACGGATCCTAGGATCCAATTTGAAGTTTAAGGTGAATGACCATTTTCACAATATGGAGAAAAATTAAAATTGAGGTTTGGTAGTTTGTTTGAAATTTCGTAATAAGTCGGAGAAGTGACTGATAGATCGCTTAGTCTCTGAGTTTAATGGATTATGAAAATGTTTTTCACTTCCATGTATCGATAACTGATGAATTAAGTGTGGGACCAAAAACGACCTGTTAAGGATGAATAAAATTTTAGCCTTTTTATGAAGTTTCGGTTCAAAATTTTAGGAAAGTGGGTCAAGTGTAACATCCTGATAGTTTGACTCGGGATTATATAATAACAAAATTACTATAGTAATAAATAATTTAAAATATTAATATTAATAAATATTATAAGTAATAATGAGTATGAAATAATTAATTAATTAATAATAAATGATAAATGATAATAATAGTAAATGGAAGTAAAATATATATTAATAAATATTAATAATAATTAGTAATAAATAATAATAATAAATTATTATAAAATAATAATTATGAATATAATAATAATAAATAAAATAAATAAAAATAAATATTAAATAAGTAATAATAAATTATTATATAAATATATATATATTAAAATATATTTGTAATGATATATAATATAATAGTAATATAAATAATAATTATAATGTATATATATTTATTTATATATAATATGTAATAATAATTATTATAATAATATAACAGAAAAAAAAGAAAAAGAAAACAGGGAGAGAGAGAGGGGGGGAAGGAGGAACGAAGATGAAGGAGACAAAGGAAAGAGGAAGAATAGGGAAAGAAGAGGAGAGAAAGGGGGAAACGGCACGCGAGGGTTGCGGTAAGGATGGAGGAAAGAAGTTGAGGCTTTAATCGATGCCATTCGCTATATAAAGAAAGGGTGGGCAAGGAAGTCGGGGGATGGAAAACCCTAACTGTGCTGCTGTCGTCGTTGCCACTGCTCGCCGTCGAATTTGTTCATCGCCGTTACCACTGCTACTGCCATCGTCGACCAGTGCTGGAAGAAGAGTCTCCATCGCCGTGATTATCGTCATTGTCGTTTGTCGTTGTGAAGCCGAAATTGAAGCCGAAGCCAAACCGGTGCTAACCTAGCCGGGGTTGCAGTAATCAGGCAAGTGAAATCCCTCTACGGTCATTTCTCTGTTTTGGTTACTGATTCAGAACAGTGTGTTGAAGAGTGGCGCAGAGCTGTGGTTTTGGATTAATTCATGTTCTGGATTTCCTTTGCTTAAATATGCAAATTGAGTTATATGATTGTGTATGAGATGTTGGGAAATCGGGTGAGAAACAGAGAGTAGGGAAAATTGGAAATAGGTAAGTGAACAGAGCCTCGTGCTCCTTCGGCAAAAATTCGTATAGTTCAGTGATACTATACGGAAGACAGAATATACATATGTACGTAGGAACATGTGTATGGGTGCGTATACGTGTGGGTATATATATATATATATGTATATATGTAGATGTGTATGTCTACATATAACGGTGTGGGTGTGTGGAAGCTACTGGCAGTGTTGCTGCCGTGGGTGCTTAGGTGTGTGTGTGCTACTGGTATGCGCGAGTGTATTGGCTGTGTGTGTAGCCGTGTGAGTGTGTGAATAGTTGAGTGTGTGTGTGTGTGTGTGTATAAGTGATGTATATGTGTATATATCTTGTATATATATATATATATAAGTGATGTATATGTGTATATATCTTGAAATAATTATTTGATTGAAGGAAAAGTTGTCGGTAGTTATTATTCGATTGGGATAGTTAATTGTAAAATTAATTGGGATAGTTAAATAAGAGAATCACGAGTTAATTCGATTAAGGATATTTGTGATCTTAGGAATGATATTTGATATGCCATAAGGGCTATTTATGATCAAGTATAAAATCAAATAGATATTTTCTGGTTCTCTGTTATTCTTTCATCATTTCGTGATAAATTCATTTGTGTTGATCTTAATGGTGGGAGTATGGTCTGGTCAGCACCGAACGATGTTCTGTTGTTAATGTTGTAAAACTTTCTTTGCGTTATACTCGGTGTGTGAGTATGTGTATTTGTTGGCTTCTTACGGTCAAGGTTGAGGAGAATGTGTGAAAACATTGAAGTATCTGGTCGAATGGGAGGCTTTGGTACTTTAATATTGTCTACGCTTATCCGATACTGATTTCCTTGTCCTGGTGGTGTTGAGGTACATTGCCTAGTGCGGCGGGACGCTTATAGCCATGTGACCATCGTAGAAGATGATATCATGGATATCATTTGGCGAGGGGTATCACGGATGGTATCGGTATGCTACGGGTACAGTCTCTGGGAGGACTGTAGGGGTAGTTGGATACCATGGTTAACCTCGTTGCACTTACCCAACAGTTGGGGGCGTAAATGTGAGGCCTTTAGTTCACGGTAGCAGAATAAGATCAAAGGAGATTCTTGTTATCTCGTACAGTTGTGACATCAAATTGAGCTGATAATCAAATTCTTGATAATTCGTACAATGAGTCAAAAGGGATACTTATAACCTAGTGACCATCGTAGAGGATGATATCTGGGATATCATTGGCGAGGGGTATCGGAGGTGGTATCGGTAGGCTACGGGTACAGCCTCTGGGAGGACTGTAGGGGTGGTTGGATACCATGGATAACCTCGTTGCACTTACCCAGCCGTCGGGGGCGTAAACACGCGGCCTTTGGTTCACTATGGTCGAATAAGGTCCAAGGAGATTCATTGTGATGTTTCATCATTGTTGATATCTCGTGAGTTTGGGATTCGGTTAAATCCATGAGTTATATTCTTTAGAATCCATGGGTCAGATTTTACGATATCCGGATTTGGTGGTATCCATATTGTTTATCGATATTGATGTTCAGGTCGTTCACACTGACATTCAGACCAGGGAATCCTTCCGTATCTCTTGATGTCGGATTCGGGAATTTTGCTAATTTATTGGTACACTTTTTATCTTTGAGATGTGTGGGTCAAGTGTGACCTATGTTATTTAGAGTCGTATTTACGACGTGTTGTAATTTTTCTCGGATATAGTAGATGGTTAGATTTATACTGAGATCTTGATAGTTTGATATCCGAGATTGTTATTGTTATTAGCGTCCTTGATTATTATCACTTGCTGGGCTTTGACTCACCCTTATATTTTCTTGGCTCCAGATTGAGTTGATTGTATAGTACAGACCGTGGGATCCTACTTTTGCTGCAGGACTTTCAGGTAAATCCATTTGTGGAGATTAGACATTATTTATCAGTGAGAGACAAACTGGATGTGTTATTAACAGAAATTGAGTAGTTTTCATTTGGGCTGCGACCTGTGATTCTTAATAGTTGTTATTTCGGGATGATTATATAATGTATTGATGAAATTGATAGTAGTTTAATTTAATTGTGTTGTTATTGTGGAATATTGTGGATGATTTTAAATTTTGAGGTTTTTGCATAAGTGATCCGAGTTATATATGATATTCTGGGTTCGGTCGCCACATCAAGTGATAAGGATCAGAATGATTTAATTAGTTAAAGTTCCTTAGTGACATCATTAAGATTAAGGAAGTGATCTAAGAATATAAAGAAGAAATTCAAAAGTAATATCCTTAATCATTGAATTTCGAGGATCATCAAATTTTGAGAACGAATTTTTTTAAAGTGGGGGAGAATGTAAGGGTTGGGTTAGTAGAATAAAGTAACCCCATCTTAACGGCAAATTAGCCAAGGTAGTAAGTTGTTCGATTAGAAAGAGTTGACCTATGAGTATCGATGATTGACTGAAATTTATAGTTGACCGGATAGGATTATTGACCGAAATTTATAGTTGACCGGGGGAGATAGTTGATTGGATAGGATTGTTGACCGAAATTAATAGTTAACCAGAGGAGATAGTTGATCGGATAGAATTATGACCGGATTAACTTGTTGGCTGGCATTAACGAAAAATGGCCAAGGATGATATATGATAATGGCTGAGGGTGTTATTGTAATCGAGGATGATATTGTGGTCAAGGATGTTATGGCCAAGGTTGTTAATGTGAGTGAAGATGTTATTGTGGTAATGGCTGAGGATGTTGTTATGATTATGGCCGAGGAAGTTATTATGTTAATGACCAAGTTGGTTGCCAATAATCAAGGAAGTTATTAATCGGTCGAGATAGCTAAAAATCGGTCGAAGTAAAAAGTTGACGGGAACGTAGCTTGTAGTTGACCGAATTTGGCATAAATGGCCGATTTTGGCTAAAACCTACTTCGTTGATTTAGAACTTTTCAGAAAAGGAAAATCTAAGCAAGAACTAGAATAGGTGAAACCTGTTCTCACCTATTCCATTGATCTAGAACCTTCCAGACAGGAGAAATCAGAGCAAGTATTAGAATAGGTAAATTACCCCCACCTACTCTTAATTGCTTCGTTGCCAATAGATACCGGATGGGAAGGAAAGGAAATGAGATTTGGATAAAAAGGGACTTGGAGAAGCCGAGAAAGAGAAAAAAAAAAGAAAAAGAAAACATGGCGCTACAAACAAAAGCAGAGGAGAGAAAAGGAGAGGGAAAAGAGGGAGATAAGGATTTCCATGTAAGAAAAATGAGTAAATCAGCTTAAGGCAAATATATCCTACATTTTGCTAAATCTTGATCTAATACCCTCCTTCGCTATATTTATGTGACGCATATTATGATCATTGCTTATCATGTTTTATAAAGAAATTTTATATTCAGTGCATGTGTTATAATTTACATATGAAATTTTGTTCCATGGTTCATACTTGAAAATTGTTAAGAATTCCTTCAGCTCATTGAGCTTGACAATATAGCAAAATTTGGTAAAAGTTTAAACTATGGTGCACGGAAAAGTTATTTTGCATGTTTTCTAGTCCTTGCATGATTTTATGAATAAATTTGTATGATTAAAGTATGGATATTATGATTATGAATTATTTAAGTTCACTGGATAACTTACCTAAAACTCTGTTAAAAGATATGTCATTTGGAATTTTGTTGAGGATTTGAATATGTGAAGTTGAAATGGCCTTTAAAGAATAATGAACCATGGCTAAAGAAATAAGAACCAAGATCTCTTATGTTAAATTAAAATCAGTAAGAAATTGGACTAATGATTATTCAGCAGGTAATACTTACTGGCATTTCTTAAGATGTTATAGTAGTAATTGATGATGACTCTATCCATAGAGTGATATGTGGTCTGCCTTCCTCAGGACGTTACGATGGAGGATAAGAATTAAAAATATATGATCGTCCTATTCTCGGGATGTAAATAAGGAGGAATTCATGATGACACTGTCTTTAGACAAAAAGTTAAGAATATATGATCATTATATTCTCGGGATGTAAATAAGGAAAAATTCATAATGATGCTATTTTCGGACAAACTAAGGCCTTAGATTGTATGGAGTGAATACAATCCATCCTCGATTATTCGCTCATTTAGTTGGTAGGGCATATTGGCCCTAATCTCTGAAGATGATAAATAAATTATTCTAAAAGGCAAGTAAGTTTAAGTTATTCTACAATTTTCAGTATATTTTTTGTCCGAGATAAGTGGAAGAAATAATTGAAGGAGAAAATAAAATAAGTAAAGACAATATGATGTTCGCATATTCATGTTTTAAGAATCTTTCCATGATTTTGTATTATCCATGTTCATATTTGACTTCAAATTTCTTCGATGATTTTATATGTGTGTTTTACATGAAGAATCTACATGTCTTTATTTTTATGGTACTTTACTAAGCAATTTGCTCACTTCTTGCTGCATTTTTGTCCAGCCTTCCAAATGAAATAAATGAGCAGATGCCTGATGGAAAAGAAAAGTGGAATCGAACAGGCCATCTAAGATGGAAAGCCGACCTGAATCACGTAGCAGTTTATGGATTGACTTTTGATGTATTTTTGGAGACTTTTGTATAACGATTTTGTTGTACAATTTAATGGATAATCGAACGCTTCTACTGAATTTTTATGATTTAAGTAATTTTGGTTTCTAATGACATATCATACGTCTTTGGTTTTGTTCTGTAGCCGACCAACCTAAAACCTTGGACGGTCAAGTTGTGGCCGGCCTAAATAGGGCCGACTTGATGACCAGCTAGTTTCAATCCTGTGCATGCCGATGAAATTTTAAGTCTACCCGTTGACATGCGTTTTGTACCGAGTTGATAACTGAGGTTATATGTATGATAATTGACGGAGATCATTGGTAAATTATGACCCGTTTCATCACATAGAGAGTTATTTAGCTTTCCAATTATTTTTTTAGGAATATTGATGATATTGAACCTATCAAGGAATGATAAGAGTGCCTCAACCTTGCAAAAATATTTGGCTAGTTTTGAATTAATAACTTTGGAATTATTCAATACTTGATTAGTTACTAGTTTGAAGTTTTCATAGATGGTTAGCTTATTGGTAGAATATTCTCCTACTTACTTTAGACCAGTTAGTAAGGTTTTATATTCAACCACATTATTAATTGTTGGGAATCTAAATGTGATTCAATATTTGATTTCAATCTCTTTGTGAGATGTCAAAATTATTTCGATTCTATTGCTAGTTTGAGAAAATGTTACATATATATGGAGGGTCTATTTAGGTACTAATGCACTGAGCATAGCCCTTGAGGATTTTTCAATGGACGTATTTGAAACTTTGGTCATTGTTTTTATATTATGTGGTTCTCAAAATATTTTTTCGATAATAATTAATTAAAGCAATTAAAAATTATCAAGGTTAATTGAAATTTTGAGTTAAATTAAATTTTAAAGTAGAATAAGTTAGACTAAGTGATACCTGACTAGTGTCTAACCTATACTTATCTATATCTTAAATAGCAATGACTTACCTAATGAACGTATCTGCAGCGTTAGTGTCTATTTTAGGCAAATTAGTCATGTCTGACAAGCACTTGATCGATGCAAGTGTATATATAGAACAAAATATTTACGCTTAATACGCTTGAAGTATATTTGTGCACGGTATAGATTATACCTTAGTACATGATTCACGTCTAATTTGTGCACATATGCTAGTTTCCAATAAATAAACACCTCAGCTAATTTTAGGTCATTTTAAGTGATTTCTAAGAGAAGTAAAAAGAAAGAGAAAAGAGAAACAAAGAGAAAAATAAAGAGAAGGCAGGAGAAGGACGAACTAGATAATTGAAAGATATCTTTTGCTAGATTCAAGTTACACAATTGCACTCAAACCTTTTCTTCTATAGTGTTTTTTCTAATCTTTTTGAGTATTTATTATCTAAAATATGTATACATATATATTTTTTTGTATATAAATTAATTATACTTTGTATGCATGTGACTCTAATCATTTCATATAATTTTATAAAACTAATATATTAAATCTATATTTATCATATTTAAGTGGTAAATTTTTATTGTACTTACATGTCTTTAATTTTTACATACATGTATCTTTATGCCTTAAATTTTTACCAAACTATTCATGCATATTTTATATTTAAAACAAATTGATAAAATTTTATTAACCATACTAATTTTCAAAAATTTATATAATGAATAAATTCTATATATTTGAAAATTACATAATATAACTTTTATAATTTTTAAAATGCATGTTAAAATTTTTACAAGATTTAAGTTTGACTGCATGTCATATATTTGATAAAATAAGAATACAAACTTTACTAAATTTGATGATAAGTATATTTTATCCGGTACGATAAAATATAAGGATATACTCATATTTGACTAAAGCTTTCTGTTCGATTATATAAGGATCAATGTAGAAAATTGATAAAATATATTTAGATATATTCTAATATATCATTAATAAATTGAAGGTCGAACCTATCACCTGCAAGTCAGAAAATAAGTATATGTTCAAATTTGACTAAAGCTTTCAATTCGATGATATAAGGATCATTGTAGAAAATTGATAAGATATATTTAGATATATCTAACTATATTGTTAATAAATTGAAGGTCGAACCTATCACCTGCGAGTTAGAAAAGTGGCATTAGCTTATCATAGGTTTATTTATAGATGACCCACTTAAGAATATTAAATAGCAGCGTGTGACTTTTAACTATATAAAAATAATTATAATCCAAATTTTATTATTCAATTTTTATTGGTGAGGTCATCACTGATCTTTGATCTCCTACATTTTAGCGTGTTTTATGAAATTGTACAATTTGACATATTTGACGTAGAAAATACAGATTTGAGTATAATTATATATTTATATTGTTTGGTATAATTGAATATCGATTTTAAATTATACATGATAAGTTTGTAAAATAGTGTTATCAGTTTTTTTAAATATTTGATTATATCATATTTCAACATGTTTTGTTGATATATGTACATGCCTTATTGAACAATTGGTTCGCTCTTTCTTTTGTTTCATTAATCTTTCGTATTAAATTGCTCGAATTAACATGCAGGTGATTATTTTTGAAAGACTGTTGTTTTGAAAATAGCTTAAATTGTTAGATTGTTAAATGCATTAATCTAGTGATGGGAATAGAAACTGTAGCAAAAATTACTAAATTTTGGTTAATTTGAATTTTGTTATATCCAGTCAACAATAATGTATAATAATGACGTTAAAGTTTGATTCCAATTGTCTTTATAATAATTTAATTGTGTTATGATTTTAATTACTCTAATATTAGTAACGATATTTTTCGTTACATATAATTTCAAATCTTCTTTTTGTTAGTGTCAAAACCACTTTCGTGTGTGGTATTTAGATCTTGTGGTTTAGACTATTATTATATTTTGGGTCATTAAATGATATTTGATTTGTTGGTTCCTAACCCAATGTTTATTTTGGATTTTAAAAAGTGAAATAAATAGCTAAATTTTGAGTCTTAGAAATTAAAATATGAGATAACTTAAAAATAGATTAAGAAATTTATATTATCAGACTTTGAGATTGAGGATGTAATAGTTTTAATGATAAAGTCTTCTAGGGTCTAACACCTTATATAGAAGATTAGGCTTGAAATTTTATATTGGACCTGTCCAACTTGGTTAACCATTTGATTAGGTGTCCAAATATTTCTAAGTTCTATATAATCCTCTTAAGGGATTAGTCTGCTAGAACCATGATCTTATGTACCTGAAACTATGGCTGAAACTTCATTGCAACAAAAATTAAGGCTAAAATAGCCTTTTCTGTATTAGCATATCGAGTTTTTGAATCGAATAAAATTTTGCTAACATAGTATACTAGTCATTGTATTCCTAGTTCTTTTATGACCATAACGATACTTCACGTTGTATTGGAAATGGTTAAATAAAGATATAGGTCCTTATCCGCCTTATGATGGGCGAAATAAATCAAAAACTCTTAAATATTGTAACATTTGTTGGCACTCATTTGTTCACAAAAAAATCATTTATTTTTACTCCTCTCAGTGATTTGAAGAATGGAAAGTACACCTCCGTCAGACACGAATCGAGATAGAGCTATAAGTCGCCTAGTCAACCTTTTGATGTATTTGATTGTCCAATGTGTTTCCATATGCATAATTACTTTAATCTTTTCTAAGTTGGCCCTTATCTCAAATTGAGAGATTATAAAACCCAAAAATTTAGCCGAAGTTATATAAAAAATACACTTTATTAGGTCTAACTTCATTCAACATGTCCAAGTCATATCGAATCTCTTTGCTTGATATTTAATATGGTTATTGGTAAGTATTTTTTTAATGAGCATATCAAACCAAAAGATATTTTTCTAATCTATTGCTTGAACATCTTATTTACAAGGCCATGGTATGTGGCACCACTATTCTTGAAATTGAAAGATCTCGATTTGTAGTAGGAAGTTTTTTAGTCGATCATCAGCAAGGCCATCTCTTCATTTTTTTAAGTTCATCTAAATTTGATTATATTATAAATATCCATGAAACTCTAAAGCTAGTGATTGGATGTTGAATCTACCAGCTTAGCTAGTTCTTGAGAGTGGAAAAGTATCTTTTAGATATACTTTATTCTTATTTATGAAGTTGATATACATTCTCTATTTTTCATTACTCTTCTTTAATAGGACAACATTGGATTACCAATATAGATAGTTAATTTCCCCGATAAAGCTAGCATTGGTTAATTCTTTTACCACTTTTTGAATGGCCAAGAATATTTTCATGGAGCAATATCACCTTCTTTGCCCATCATGCTTACTCCCGGGGATAGGGCTCAAATTGTCAACCATTGTCTCCATCGAAATTCTTGGCATGTATGCCGGTATCTAGGCAAGGACGTCAACATTACTCCATAAAAAGTCTATCAATTGTAACTAAAGTGGTTACTCAAATGGATCAGAAATTGTAACCTGCTGGGTTAAGCATACTGAAGGGAGGCTTTATCCTGGAGGTAAAAAAATTTTTATTGGTTATAGAGGTGTCGAGTTATTAATCAGTATTAAGTAACAACTCCATTTGGTGACCAGTATTCTTTAATTTCTCCGACCCCTTATTTAGTTAAGAATTTTATTTTATGATGCGAGATGGAGGTGACTATTTTAAATGTTGTCGGTTATAGTCAGCCTAATATAGCATTATTGTTTGAGAGGTGATCTACCACCCAAAAAGTTATCCAACGGGAGGCTATTTAGGATGCATCTCCATTGTAATTTCCAAGTGTATGACCTCCCTTAACCTAGATCGGCTTGTTATCCAGCTAGTTTAGCAATCCATCTAATGAGTTCATTTGATTACATCTTAAATTCTAGTTTAATGAACCCATTAAAATAGAACATATTTATTGAACTTTCATTTTCAATGAAAACTTATTTCAATTATTAGTTTATTATTTCATCCGAAATAATTATAAATACAACAAAAGTTTTAGAAATGGCGTAATTATATAAGTCATATTATCGTTACTAAAATTATTGACTTCTTTCACCATCCCTATCTACTCCCTCTTGTTGGAGAAAGTTTCATTTGAATACTTCTAAATTGCAATGCTGAATGGTCAAATGGACATCATATTAATGACCCTGGCCACTACTCTATTATGTGGTTGGTTGAGCTATTCTTTATCGTCATTGTCTTTATCTTAGGTAGCTTTGAGATTTTCCTATACTTTTTGATATATTTTTTTTATTAGGGCCTTAATCTCCTTCTAAATTATTCGATAATTTTTGGTTCTATGCCTCGAAGATCCATTGTAAAGGAGTACATAGATTGGACTCCTCCATATGGATTCTTGATCGACTTAGACTACTTTAGAAAATTCTCATCCTAAATCTACTTTAGAACGTTAGTTCAGATGTCACGAGGGACATGACATACAGTGACTTGAACTTTCAACGAGCACTTAGTTTAGTTCTCTATTACTTTTGATAGTCTTGAACGGGTTGATTGCCATTATTTCTTTTTTTTTTTTTGTCAACCCTAGTCTGTCTACAATGTTACTTATAGCTTGGGTGTTCTAGCCTTTTCGCGTCATTTGCTTCCTCTACCAATATGTATACATTGGTGATATCTTTTGCCTCTAAAAAATTCTTGGGGTTTTACTAAACTAATAACTGAAAAAAAGTCGCCCAATTGAATGATCACCATGTAGGCATCCAGCTCTACCCTTTGGTGAGCTTCAAGTTGCCTTTTGGTCTCGGCATTGAATGAGGCTGATAAACACTTTAGGCTCTCAATAGGGGCTTACCTAATCCTAATTAGGTTTTAAGGTTACATTTCCTTCCTCCAGCTAGGGATAAAATGAGATAGAAACTGGTTGGCTAATTCATAAAAGATTTCAATAAAGTTTAGTTATAACCTGTAGAACCAAATCTTTACATCTCCTTTTAAAGTTGAAGTGAAATAGAAATATAGTACTATATCTTTCTGATTCTATAAGTCGAGTAGGGTATAAAAGTGGTCCAAGTGATCCATTAGATTGGTTCTTCTATCATGCGGCTCTCCATCAACATTTTAAGCTTATGGGGGAGTTTATATCTCTTTACCTCGAAGGCAAATGAGATACAACCCAATTAGGTCATTTGATAGTAGAGCTTCCTCAGATGACCTACTACTTTATTCTTTTGATGCATTGCTCCACCTCAACTATGGAAGTTATCTTCTTAACGTTATGAAAAGTTTTTAACTCTAAATGATTAACAAATACGATTATTATCTACTTGGTCAAGAGAATTCAGGATATATTGTTGCATGAACCTTCCTCTTGGTTAGAATGACGCCTAGAATCTCAAGTGTATCGAAGATTCCATTGCTCTAGACTTTCCTCTATGACCTCAAAGTTAAGACGGCCTTTAAGCGGGAGAGAATAAATCGGTTTTGCTCCTTGGGTGCCATGGGCCATTTTGGCTACAAGTGGCTCATCCTTAAGGTGACTTTCTTATCTTTCGACCCCTTCTTTGAGGTTAAAGATTGTAGGTGAAGTATCTCAATCCGATGGATTTAGTCTTTCAATCTATTCTAAAGGGACTACAATATTTTCAATATGTCTTGAAGTTGAACAGTCATAGCTCTAATGTCTGGTACAGGTAGTGATTGAGTGCTTCTTCTGCTACCTTTTTAAGGGCAGATGCTGTGAGAAGGGATATCTCTTGATAGTTAACTTGACTGTCCATGCGCTTTTGTGTTTACCATATTGATCGATTTGTCAAATATTATTAGTTTATGGATCTTTGTGGATGTGATTTTATTCAAGTAAGTCGGATTATCAACTTTTACACAAATTTTCAAGTGGGTGAGATCAGTTGAATGGTCTCGGTTTGAGATGGAATTGCACGTGTTTATCGATTGAACAAGATTCAAGTTGGGGAAATGGTTGAATTTGCCAGCAGTGTGAAAGGAATAGACTTCAATATTGAGAATGAGAATGTAGGGGTTGTCTTTGGTAGTGATGCTAGTATGAAAGAAGGAAATCTTGTCAAGCACATTGGATCTATTGTGGATGCTCTTGCGAGAAAGGTTATGCTAGGGTGTGTGGTCGACGCATTGGGAGTACCTATTAAAGAAGTTGTTTGGCTACGTTTTTCTCAAACGCACTAACGATGTACATTTGAAACTTAGATTCTAGTTTTAAAAAATTCAAATATACTTGATCGAACCATTTTATTCGAATCCTATATACTATAATAGTAAACAAAAACTCTGAAAAAATTAAAATTCACTCCCCATAATATCATATAGGGTTTGAGTAGAGAAACCCTAGCATCATCTTGAACTTGCAGCCACTAATTTTTCCCTAAAGAGCAAGAGATAATATCTTTTTAAAAAGCCATTGATTAATTATTCTAATTATAAGTTTTAAAGTATTTGTTCTCTAAAAAAGAGACAAATATATGACAACAATATTAGATTAATATATTGAAGGATTATGATTGTTAGATTTAGTATCCAATTGAAAATGTAAAAGTGGTAGATGACATTTTAAGTGTAAATCAGTAATATTAGTAGTATTAGTGGCATATTTAATGACGATGGAATAACGGATACTAAAAGAAGTAAAACATTGTGAAATTCAATTGCACCAGTGGTATTTTAAGGTAATCTTGTCCTCCTTTTCCCCTTGTCCTCCTTTTCCTTATCCTTTTTCTCCCTTCACATTCTCCTTCTTGCTTCCCTTTTCCATCTTTTTCTTCTCCATGTCTTCTCCTTCTCTATTTTTTTCTTTCTTTCTTTTTTCTCTCCTACTCCTTTTATTTCCCCTCCTCTATATAAAAGCATTCGAGGTTCTCCAACTTATTTTGTTTTCAATTGGATTGGCCATTGGGTCATACTCGATCATATTAACAAAAAAACAGCTCAATTACTCTACTGCAATTAATATGCAATTTTGTAACATATACGTGATGATGTTAAAAAAAAAATCTGCGGTCAATTCATTTCACTTTTTATAGCATAGGTCCTTGGGTCATATGTGTTAATGTAATCAAAAGTCGAATTGATTGAAATACATTATTCCAACACAATTTGCAAACGTGTACGTGTGCACAAAAGGCTTTAAGAGTTTTCTACTTTATTTTGTTTTTGACTATACTGTCACTTGAGTAATAAGTATTTATGCGACTAAAAAACAGATCGATTGTTCAAATTTATACGGAGCGTGATTTTATGATATGTATGTAATGATATAAACAAAATGTAGCAAGGATTCTTTAATTTCTTTTATTTTCGACAGCACTACCTTTTAGGACATGAGTATTCAATGATTGAAAAACAGATCAATTGTTTAACTTTATTTTGTAATGTGCACATGAGTTGTACATAAAAGACATTCAAGATTCTCCGATTTACTTTTGTTTTTGACAACATAACCCTTAATTTATACATAATTATATTATTTAAAAACATACTAATCACAAAAGCCCAAAAAAAAAAAAAAAAATTAAAATAAAAACCCACAAGACACTTACTAAGAAAAACATCTTAGTGACAATTGCTAATGCCTTTGGGACACCTTCATATAATTGATTTCTAATTTATCAATCTATTCATATATAAATTAATATAAATAAATAGATAAAATAACTTATCACTTAAAATATTTAAAAAACATCCTAAGGATACACCTAGTATGCCCCATTTTATAATATTTCTATTATTTTACTTTTTTAAAAAAACTATCATTTTATTCTTTGTTTTTATCATATCATACTATAAAACAAGATATTCAAATAATTAATATCTTATTCATTTATTTATTGATGCAGATGAATACACCTATTGATTTTTTATTTTGTGAAAACATTATCATTTCATCCTTTATTTTCATTACATCATACTGCAAAATAATACATTCAGTTCCATCTCTGTATTTTGTTATATACTCCTAAGTGTTAAGCTCTCTTAGTCTCTCAATGATTAATGTTTATCCTTGTTATACACAAAGTTAACATTAACATGACACATTAAAATTATCTTACATTCTATCATCCATCACCATTAAAATAATATCAACTCTTAGAAGTGCAAAGATCGAGATAAAATTTTAATATATTATTTAATCTCTATTATTCATCACTTTCAAAAATGATCTTCACCATTGAAGGACAAAGAGAACTCCAAGCCTAAGATGGCAAAACATTACCCTCAGATATCAAGCATCAAGCATATTTGCACTGGATCCTGGGATGGATCAGTAACTTCCAACAGTCAGTAAGCTGGCAAACAAACAAATTAAAAAAAAAATCCAGCATTCAGTATTTAAACAAAATATAGGAGATAAGGCTGCGTATATACGATTAATTGCAGACATCTGCACACATAATTTACAAAATATGTTCAAAGTCATGTCATCATAAGAGTTTACATATGATTATCCTATCACCCATATATATATGTATATGTATATGTATATGTACAAGTAGGATTCCACAGTTGATTTGGAATTTCCAGTTGCAGCCAATCTGGAAAAGAGGAAGAAAGGATTATAAGATTGGTATGAAGGGAGAATATCAGAATGGCACAGTGTAGGCACAGAATTGAACTAATTGAAAGGCCAAAAGTAAACTAATTCCATACGCGTGAGAATCCTGCTAATCCTTGGTTTACAGCCTTCTACATGTCAAGCAGACAAGCAATGAAAAGCACTATTGACTTAGCAAATTGCACATAGATGGAAAATGGGAAAAAATTAAAATGATATTTGATATGTCAGCAAAAGAACAAAGGGCAAATGGGAAAAGGGGTCATTTGACAGTGCAGAAGTTACCGTTGTTCATGTCATGCTATTACTTGTAATGATATGCTTCATAGCGGTCCGTGGAAGCCAAAAGCCAAAAGCCAAATTTTGATTCTTTGGCATTTCACAGATCGACTTTGTTAAGAGATAAAGACAGGGGAATTGGTTTTTTTTCCTTACTTGTAACACACAGTCTGTTAGTCCCAATATCAGAGGGGATGGGTGGGGTTGGCAATTTGCAGAGAAGATTAGCACCTAACCTAAAGTCAGAAAGTCTTCCATCTGCAAATATTTATGTGCTTACTAAACAGGATGGCATGACACAGATTCCTTATTTATCTGCTTTTTATTGTTTATTACAAAAGCCAACATGGAAAAATATCTAGGGTGAATTCCAATTCCATAATTCCTATTCTGGGAAATTATCCAAATATATATACTTTTTTGAAGGTAATTGTCCAAAGATCAAATTAATCCCTCTAATACCTAAAGGTCAGACAGAATTCCTCTTGTACCCCTAACTATTTTTTTTGCAACTATATTGCAAAATGTTACAACATATTACCTAGTTACAAAATATTTTGGGCATTTTCTTGGTAGTATGAATCCCACATGTTGTTCCCCTTGCTTCATTCACAAAAAAAGGCCTCACAATATTTGCAAATAGACGGTAATATATTGCAACAAAATGGTTTTACTACAAAATTTTACAATATAACTGCATGTCGTTTCCCTGCTACATTCACAGAAGAGACTCCTCAACATTTTGCAATCAGATGGTAACAAATTGCTACGGAATTGTTTTATCGCAAATTATGCAACATATCTGCCAAAAAAAAAAAAGCATTTCCGGGGTATAAAAGGAATTTAATGTGATGCGTACATCATTAGAATGACTGAATTGATCATTTGGTAAGTAACTATAAAAAGTATACCTTTGGGTCATTTTCCACAATACTACCAGAATTTTCCGAAATTCTATCCATACAATAATTAAAAGCCAATTTGGTAATGAGCACCCTTTGCAGGCATTTAATAACTTGCCTATTTGTCTGCTTTTTACTGTTTACTACATTATTTGATCAGCTTCATTATTAAATACATTGGCACAACCATATTGGATTATACTCAGTATCTTTACTTCCCAATTTTTTTTGTCATAAATAAATAAGAACAAGGTAACAATCTGCTTCTCCAGTAAATTGGCCCATGTACTTGATAGCCAGCCTCAATAAGGCTGACAACAAAGAGAATGGGGCAAAAAACTGCTTCCCAATCAAAGAGCATTTATTCACTCAATTGGCATGAGAGGAGGATTGAGATCCGCGCTAATTAGTGAGCCCTGTATGTTTAATTACAACCTCCAAGGGAACTTAAAAGGCTGCTCTAGAATACAGATTTCAAGCAGCAAGGTGCAAGGATACTTGAGAATGCGCCATTTCTGATTATTCTAAATTACTCAAAGATGCATGACAAAATATCCTAGAACATAAATCTCTACATCTATTCATCTATCTTATAATCCACTATTTGTTGTTTTATGTTGTTATCAATATTATTATTATTATTATGGTCATCGTCATTATTTTTAATTTATTATTGATACTAATTGCAAATGTTATTGATATTATCATAATCAAATGCCATCTTGGGTGGCACTACAATGCAGTTATATTCCTAGGCATAGCGAATATTGTTTCAGAACCTTTTGCCCTTCGGTCCAATAAACTACAATAGGTGTGGGGTGGAATGAATACTTTGTCTATAAAAGAATGCAAACACAAGCACAATTAGTCGTCCCATTACAACAGTATCTACATATATTATTCCTAGTTGCATCTCAACTACAATTAACTTACATCAACATCTTTGGCTATGATAACCTAGTATGTGCGAGTAAAATTAAAATTACTCAACTAGGAAAACAGAATCAAGATAAAACAAAAAATAAGGTGCCCCTTCAATTGCAATTACCTGATAATCAAGTACTGGAGCTGCCTAGATCAAAGTCCATGGTGTAATCATACTCAATAGTTGGAATAACTGAAGCCATAAATTTCAAGAATAAGAAGAGGTACCTGTGTGAACAGATGAGAGAGGTTAGATTAAATTATAGAATAGAATTGGAATAAACATTAGGAGCAGAAATCATGATACCAATGAAGACAGGTTAACCACCACATATTTGGAAAATCTGCATATGAAAGGACAGCTCCAAGAAAATTTGGATAAAGAAAGCATAATCCATCAGAATGAACTAAGTCAATTTATTTAGGAAATATATATTCAGATTTTTTTTTTTCGAATAAAGAAGGATGCCTAAAGAGATTAGTTGAACAAATTACAGATTGTCCAAATTTTTTTTAACATAAAATGAACAGGAGATATTTATTTAATATAATGCAACTATTCAATCTCCCTTCATAGCATGTGGAACAAATTTTGTTGCCAACACATAGAATAACTTGCACAGCAAGGCATTTATAACCATTAAAGGAAGGAAGATGAAATAAAATACACAAGGGAATGAATGTTCATCAATTGTAATGGCAAACTATATTGCTATGATTACCATTGTCAAAACATCATCATGCTATGTTAAGAATCCATTTTTTCTGGACAGGAACTCACATAACAAGGCCAAAGAGTGGATTGTGCTAAAATGTTACAAAAGTCATGCCCATCCTTTCGCATGAGGGTGTCCCAAAAAACCATTGACCAGATAATCTAAATCAAAACCATCTAAACCAAACCGAAAATTAGGTTAACCGAACCAAACAGTTCAGATTCGGGTCAAAATAAATTTTTTCATTTGGATTTTGATTTGGTTCCGAGTTACTATTTTTTATTTAGAGGCTACCTAAACTGACAATACATACATACATACAGTTACAAAAAGCAAAAAGTATTTAACTTAATATAAATGTCTTATTTTATTATTCGTATAAATAATTTGCTTGACAAAGGAGCATATTCTTATTGATATTGACGATTCATTGAGTGGATGATGATTTAAAAGGAATCTAAAATGGAGAAAGCCAAGCATTTGTGGTTGCATAAAACTTATATTGTTGGCAGTTGATTACTAAATTATTATTCAAAGTTATAATTAATATATTAATAAATTATGAAAGCATTATAAAATTATGGATTATATATAGTTTTTATAATTTTAGTGCTGATGGGATGGCTAAAATTGGCCTACCCAAAAAAAGCGATCAGCCTAGGAGAAATGTAGCCCACTGGCCTAGTGAACGGTCAACTCCCTAGTTGACCGGAGATAAATTTCAGAAACCCGAAGGCGGCCCAAACCGGATACGGCCCATGACCTCGTTCTCGCGCGCAAGAGATTACCTGCCTTAACCGGTAATAATACGGAATATCTCCCCAGATCGCAATCCCCTCCGAAATGAGACTCCCCAACTCAGTGCAACTCCGACGATGGAAACCACATTATTTACCGCGTGCGGCATCTCTGCGAGGAAGGAACAAATCCCTCTAGCCGATCATGGTTGCCCTAAATAGCACCAGCATCTTCACAGCGGATGGAAAGGATCTCCCCCATGTACCTGGCAGCCAGCCTTACCGCCCAAAGAAGGGTGGCAAGGTTGGCTGGCTATAAAAAGCTCTCGAGACAGACTCCAAGGACACGCTCCCTTTAGTGCTCAAATCGGCACAAGCAATCCCACCTTCGAACAAATCAAGCGTCATTCTCTTTTCCCACTATTCGCTCTCCGCGAACCTAGTGGTCAGAAAAGCCGCTCTCCACAAGCGCACCACCAAAAATTGCTATCTACGAGCGCACCATCGAAAGCTGCTCTCCACAGGCGTACCATTACAAAAGTCGCTCCACGTCGAGCGCCACCTTTGTGTTAGACTCATATCCCAACCCCCGTATCATTCCCAGTAAATTCTGTCTTTGCATTCTTCATTATGGAAGAATAATAACTGATTTAAGTGTCGAAAGATAAACTGAAGAACGAGTCCTGCCATTCTCCTTTGACTTCTCGTCTTTAGTTATGGTGTACAGGATCCAAGCCGAGTAGCATTGAGACCGGGACCCACGTCAGCACAAGCCCGAGATTTAGTTGAACCCAAATTTGTCAAAAACTCGGATCCAGGATGCATCAAGTGGAAATATTATATTGTTTAAAAACTGATTAACTGATGTACGTGAAACAATTAGCCAATTAATCAACCAAATCGGCTCGGTTACAATTCTAGATTTTACCGAACCAGTTTGACCGGTTTGGGGCAAAAAAAGGATTCATAGTCCAATCACCTGTACCGCAAACGGTATCAATATTAGTTGCAATTATACTGATATCAAACATATCGTATAATATGTATCGGTATCAGATATATTGGACAGGAAAAATTTTTCTAAAATCGCAAGTTGATAAGGCCATATCAACCGATACGAAAGTATATCACGATATTATTGCGATATAAAAAAAATCAGTATCAAGGGCCATCAATACTAACACATATTGACCGATATATATCGTATTAGCTATTATTTACATCAATGATCTTACCCTCAACCAACCCCTTTGTAGTTAGCCAAATCGATAAAGCTACAATTTAAATTCCAATGTGTAAGGTACACCCCAATGCCCTTAAAGCCCACAATCTGGTAAACCTAGCACATTAGGCCACCTTTTCTTAGGGAAGACCCTGCCATTATACTTGATTGAAATAAGAATTTAATTATCTCCCTATTGAGAGCAAAATTCAGAATTAGTAGAATGTGCGTTTTCTTAACATTCAAATCAAAACGCCCAACTTATTAGCTCTATTAAACTATTCGATTCAAGCATATGAAAAAAGAAGAAAAATTCCAATTTCCATTACTATATTATCCAAAATCATAGATAGAGAAGACCAAAAATTAGATCAATGATATGAAACACATGATCTACTAAAACTAATACTTTGATAAAAAAAACTAGGAACTAGTTAAATTTGTTAATTTGGAATCTGATTTGGCGGGGGCTGATTCTTCAACTTCCTCTTTTAGGTTGAAAACTTTTTTGCAAAATAGAATTGCTAGTCACTGAAAAACATAGAAAATATAATCGTTAGTCCAAAGAATGCTGTCTAAAACATCTCAGTCCATAGGCTTAAAAGCTCAGTTAAGCATAAGCAAAATATCTTTCTTTTTTTTTTTGGGGGAAGAGAGGAGACGCAAACATACTTGTCAACTTCCGGCTCAACTCCGCGTGACATAAGAACGTCAATTATTTTCTTCATCACTGCCCCATGTCGACATGGATGTACGGATGCATGCTTTCCAGGCAAATGCGGATGATCTTCAATGGTCACCTGGTTGGATCAAACTTATACAATAATCTTACAGTTTTGGCTAGGAAACAACATAATGTCTAGGATACATGTGTACAACTGTGCATTTATTGATATAGAGATGTGAGATGACTACAACAGAACCATTAGCAATGCAAGGCTCCCACAGTATTATGTTAGATATGAACGACAACCGGAGCTCTTTTCCTATTAAAAAAGACACTTCCTTGTCTGCATTAGCACAGATAAGATTGGAGAAATGCTCAAAGAATACAACACAGTTTGTAGAAGCTAACATTGCTACGGCATTAGTTTTGTATAGTTCTGATGGCAATTCCAGGCACAGAAAGGCCAGTTAAAGTGTCTCAGATAAACAAAGATATCCTTACAAACTATGCAGTGGCAACAATAACAACAATAAAGCTTAAAGTCCCACAATGTGGATTCACTACATGAATCCTCCTCTGCCATCCCTTCATGAGTCATAGACTAAGCACATAACCAAAACAAACAATATCATTGGATGAGAAACTGAAATCCAAACCAGACTGAAACTTCTGTAAAAGTCATTACGAATGGAATTATAAGGAGTTACAGCTTTGTATATCTCCTATACTCAAATCCCTTAGAAATCGATGAAGGATTTCAATACAAGCCCTAACTGGGTGTTTGGAATGCAGCTAGGATAGCAACTCAATTCAAACTAGCACAATACAACCAGAAATCATCAGTGAGTAATTCCACTTCAGAAATATACATAACAGATCTATGACTCTGCCTTTTGGACAACATCAATGGATTTACCAATTTTCTAAAATTTACTAGATTCTCAGTAGGCATCCTTTTCAGTTGTCACACAATAACTTACAGCAATAGTCTACACTGCCTGAAGAAAGAATGTCACTACAAATATCTTCTAAGCAATCTCTTGTGTGGATCCTCACAAAAAAAGAAGGAAGCCTGTCATTTTTTCACACAAATGCTGAAAAATACAGCCAGGCCATAAAGAGTTACAGGAATCTCACCGGTCCCAGTATGTGTTTTAGAGAGCATAACTTATACATTGACCACAAAACTTTCAAACAAATAGTATATATCTCACCGTTTTGCGAGCGTGATCTTGACTAACATCTTCAAGTACAAGTTCTGGTTCCAAAAGCATCCTTGACTGCAACACAATGATGGAGAAGTGCTCAGTGAATGTGATAAATGTTAAAGTAAATACTGTATTATTTGGTCTTAAATAGTTTCTTCCAGTCATGAACTGTTGCAGTAACCAGATGGGGAACTTTCAAAAGTTTCCTCTCAAGCTAAAGACCAGCTACCATCACCAACCAACATTCCATCCCCCCTCCTCATTCAGAATTTAACGAAATTTAGGGTTTTCTAGACTTAACCACGGGCAATTTTCAAGACTTAACCACAGACATATCTTTGTGACCTAACCAGCATTTTATTTTTTTCCCATCCATGGCCACCTATGATTGTATTTCCTTTCAAACCATCTTCTATGCCCTATTTTTGTCATACTTAAAGTGAATTAACAATTTGTTTTTGCATGCTTGCCATGTGCCTACACATATTTGGAAGGATATTAATCATTTCAGAAAAAATTTAACCTAATTTAGCAAACAAATTCAAGGGTCTTTTACACTTAGGCACCTCCATTTTACACCATTTTTAAATTTATCACTTTTTTTTTTTTAATTTCCTTCTATTAACAATGTGACACTGTATTCTAAATCCATTACAAATTTCAAGCAAATAAGAAAATCGTCCATCATGTGCACAATCCATGGGTGTGGAACTAGATAAAAATATATTTGGGTTGAACAAGAGTCATTCGATCAAATATCAACAATCCACATTTAATCATAAAAACAAAATTTAATAAAACCCACTTTGTCTCTTTTTTACCCCTTACCTCTATCCCACAAACGACCCCCATTCCGATGAAGTCCTCCAGTGCTGCGCCCTCCTCATCCCCTTAGCTTCGTCATCTCTTCTCCTGCCTTCCAGTCTCCTCTTCCCCACCCCACACTGCTTAACGAAGCTTGAAGCTATAGTATGCAAGGGATTGAGGAGAAATCATTGCACAAGACTACTTATCAAGTTGTATTACATACACCACCAATACATTGAACTATTGCAGAATTCATTGTGACAAAAGATTTTGCTCATGGGGTTATGTTTTTGGTTAGAAATCTCAATTCAGAGCATAATGAGGATAATACATTGGCAAACTTCTTTTTTTTTTCCCTTAACTTTTTATCCTTCGAAGAATTTCGGTTTAGACCAAAGTGTCACAGTCTCACTTAAATGTAGCAAAAATCGACCATATGGTGCCAAGACTTCTCCAATCAAGGCTAGTCTTTCTCAACTTGGGGGACAAATAATCTTTACCTAATATTTAGCCATGCAAGATTAGCAAGTCAAACCCTTCTTAATGAGTTCCACATTGTTTGCCATAATTTCGGGGCTCCCATACCTCTAAGTAAAGAACTAGCAGCATAACGATTGCTTCATGCAATCAGGCTATCCATCAATATGGTGTTCCCCCATTGCAATCCTCATGCCTCACTCAATGCACATAAGCTCATCTTATAACACTCCGTCACATCGAGCACTCTGAGCAATCCTAATCCTATCCATAATTAGAAACTCACTAGTTGACTAGTGCACGACACTCATGTGACACACCTTCCCCAGTACTCAGGCTCTCAAGCCCTAAGTTTGTTAATGATCCTGATCGTGAAGGCAACCACTTCATAATGCATCTTAGTCACTAAGCATAATAGAATGCACCAATTCTTATATCTCAACAAGCATCATACTTAGTAACCTTGAGTTTAATCCCCCATAGCAAAGTGTCATTCAATTTTGTGCTTCCAAAAGCACAAGCATCAAGTCATCCTGAGGATCCTAGCTCACCTAGGATCACCTTAGCCTGGGAAGGCCATCACCTCAAGTCTAGCATACAGCATGTCAACCTGAATGCAACTGAGGATCTAAGTCTCCTACCTTAACACTATCAGTACAATCGAGCCCTTCAGCCATGCTGGATAGTATATACTAGACACCCAACCTCACAGAGACTCTAGGTTGTCCTTGTGACATACCCTAGCACCCGTCCCTCATGGTAACTCACTTAGGAGATATGTGGCGCCTCTTCACACTACATCCCACGGATACTGGAGAGCTGACTACAAACTTCCTCCTATTAAAAATTCTAAGCTTTTCAGGGATTTGTAGAAAAAAAGAAAAATTGAAACACCCCAACTATCACAATGTCATATCTCTATAAATTAATCAAGTGCTTGAACTAGACTTTGTTGTGTTTCAATATTCCCACCTAAGACTCGTTTTAGTCCTCTTGGTGCTCAGGAAAGTGCTTTGACACAAAAGAAGACATTCACCCCGCATCATTGTGAGAACCGACAACGTTATTGTTGCATGCTGACAACCCATGACATAAACAGCCATGTTAGTATCACATCAATGCTACACCCTCCGAATACTTGTTTAAAGACTCATGCCACAATGATTCACCTAGGGTCATGGCTTGTCGACACCTCATATTGCAGACCACTACACAATTATTAGCTGAATAGGTGCAAGAAAGGAAAGCTTCTTAAAAAGGTAAGGTGTACCTTTGATTACTTGAAGCATTGCACAGGCTATGGTCCATATACCCACCTCCCCTTCCTCCATTCAAAATCCCCTGTTCGCCACTAAAGAGGCCACCATGGCCTTTGCCTCAGGTGCCTTCCCCCTCCCTATTCAATTTTTGCTACTTTGATTTCAGGTGCCTTTTTGTTCAATTTGCGACATGGTGTTGCTGAAATTTGATGGTGATCAGTATAGCCAGTCCATTACTTGTATACAATTAGATTGCTCATGGATTTAATTCCTACCATATTGTTTCTCATTTCTTTTCTTGTCTGGTTTGTTTCATTCCTCTCAGCAATGCACATTAAACAGGGTAGGGCAGAAGCATAAAGGCCGATGTGAATGAAGGGCAAAAGCGTGGGAGAGAGAGATGAGAGAAGAGGGGATAGAAATGTGAGAGAGAGAGTGAGAGAGTGATGTAGGGAAGAGGGAAAAAGTAGAGAGAAGAGCAATAAAGGGGTAGAGATAATGACAAAGACTAAAGGGGTAGAGACAAGAAAGAGATCAAACCAATGGGGAGAGGAGGAGGAAGTCATGAATAGCCAATTGCATTCGATTTTTTAAAACATTCATTCATTCATTGATCAATCATCAATACCATCCTCCATACAATAGAAGTAGGGTTCTTATATAGAGAACACGAATCCTAAATTAAATTGGAAAGAAATATAATTTCCTAACTAAATATGACTTAAATTCCTAAAAGAAAAGAAAATCTTAATCAAATAAAAGCAAATCTTAATCAAATAAAATCAAATTATATAAAATCGCAACATAATAAAATCAAATAAAATCGCAATCTTTCAAATAAAATAAAATCAAAGGAAATCAAAGTAAATCTTTTCTAATTTGGTATAGTTTAGATATTTGCATTAATTCTCCCCGGGTGGCTGAAACTCGACCCTGTCAATTAAAACTTCTACAGTGAACTTTCTAACTGCAAGCCGAGTAGCAATGTAAGCGGCCGCCAACGTTGATAGATACGTGAGAGGGGAACCGAAATTGGACCAAGCTACCAATGTCATCTAAAAGAACAGAGACGTTTGGTCTAGAGATATGCAATCAAAAAAGGTTTTTTTTATTGTATTTTTCTTGTCTTTTTATGTTCTCTTTCTTTTCTTTTTTTTTGTCTTTTTTCCGCTCCTTTTTTTTCTGCCTTTTTTTTCAATCTGTTTTTTTTTTTTTGCCTTGCCTTGTGGTTTGCCTCTCTTTTCTTTTTCTTTTTTTTTTTGTTCTTTTGTTTTTGTTTTTTTTCGTTTTTATATCAGGGGCTTCAAGCCCATAGACGTGGAGAAAGAGAAGGGGCACGGATGATCAGCACACGCCCTCCCTTTCAGGCGGCGATGGCAGCACTTGCTTGGTTTGGCGATGATGATAGTGACGACGATAGCCACGAAGGCAACGGAGACGGCGATGAAGGCGACAATGGGTGCAGACGAAGGAGATGAGGTGCAGAGCGGCGAAACTGTTTTCGCCGGTGTGGTGGTGGGAGATACGGGGACGAGACTATTGTCAAAGGTAATGACGGGGTGGAAGGCCAAGGACTAGAGGAGTTGGCGATGACACTGATGGTATGTGGTTCTACGGAATTAGTCTTTGACACCAATTTGATGTAGAGAAAGAAAAAGTAGAGAAAAAAACAATAGAGAGGTAGAGATAAGGACAAAGACTAGAGGAGTAAAGATAAGAACAAAGACTAGGGGGTAGAGACAAGAAAGAGATTAAACCAAATGGGAGGGAAGGTGAAAATTACGAATAGCCAATTGCATTTGATTTTTCAAAACATTTATTCATTCACTAATCAATCATCAATATCATCCTCCATACAATAAAAGTAGGGTTCTTATATAGAGAACCCGAATCCTAAACTATATTGGAAAGAAATATAATTTCCTAACTAAATATGACTTAAATTCCTAAAAGAAAAGAAAATCTTAACCAAATAAAAGCAAATCAAAGAAAAGAAAATCTTAATTAAATAAAATTAAATTAAATAAAATTACAACATAATAAAATCAAATAAAATCGCAATATTTCAAATAAAATAAAATCAAAAGGAATCAAAATAATTTTTTTCTAATTTGGTATAATTTAGATGTCCGCATGAGAGAGAGAGAGAGAGATGCATATGGAGCAGAGACAGTGGATACTAAAGAAAGGAAAGAGAAGACCAACCAACCAAAAATGTTTATATGAAAAACAATAAATAGGGGCATTTTAGTCATCACAAACAAAAATGGATGAAACTTGTCACATTAGCAAAATTATAGAAGAACATTTGGTGTCACATTGTTAACTGATGAAAAGGTATAGGTGCTTAAATGAAAACTCGAAAAAAGAAAAAAAAAACAGTAATTGTATTAAAATTGGCATAAAAAACCCTAAAATTAAAGAAAAAATGCTAAAGGTATACACACAATCAACACATACCCATCACCGCAACACAGCTGTCACCACACCAAACATATCCACCACTGCATACACAACCACCACTGTTACACACCATACCACATCCCAATGCCATCACCACCCACCAAACATATTCACCATAGCATTGACAACTACCTCAGTCTCATATCACCTCCCTTGGCCACTCATTTCAACCTCTCTCAGCTATTCCAACCAGAATGATGCCAAAGGAGTTTCTGGTATAAAAAGAATTGAGACATAACCGATACACCATAAACTTCCAAAGCAAAGAGATGGGATATGAACCAAAAGGGGAAAGGGGTAAAAACTATGACTATCCATTAAAAATGCATACTTATAGCAAACACTTAGAGGATGAACAATGTTGCAATGCTAAAGTTGTTCCATTATGACATAAAAATCATTTTAAATTGAAAAACCACCTCTTTGTATACTAAGGGTAAGGTTGTGTACATCATATTTTCCCCAGAGATAGCAATGTTGGAACCCCTGTGAAGCAAGCGACCGTATAGTAATAGAAAAAATTAAACTCAACTCTTAATTGTACAAATTAGGTGCAATTTCAGTTTATCAAACCTAAAAATGGCAGACAATATTAGCACCAATCTACAAAATCAAATCTAAATTGCATGGATTAGTAGCTAGACTTGACATGGTGTATGTTGTAGTGCTGGTCATCGTCAATGCAACTCACCCATGAATCAAAACAGAGAAGAGGAAAAGAGAGAGCCTGAGCAGTGATTGTAATTTAGGGTACGCAAAGGAAAACAAATGAAATGGAAAATAGTCAAGCAAATAAAAAAGAAATAAAGAGAGGCGATAAGTGAGAGAATTGGGGGAAGGTTGAGGAGTGACCAGTTTCAACAAAAGAGGGGGTTGAGCCAAAGGAGGGAGAACCGCACAGAGCGTTATGAGGTCAGGGAAGACAAACTCCAACAAAATCACTTTTAAATTTTAAGCCATTAAAACGATTATATATAACAAATCTAATGCAGTAAGTAACAGTCACCAATCAGAGTTACGACTGACACTGGACATTGAAAAACAGTTTAGGTGTGAAAAGTTCTTTATGATGTTCAAGTGTGGGTACATATAACTATCAACATTTCCACTAGTCTCTATTAAGGTACTGTCCTCATAACATTCCGAATTCCGAATTTCAGGTCATCAATTTCATAGTTTTTGAAGTGCATGGTACTGCTCTGAAATTAAACTAGTTCTAGGTTCCGAAGCGACAATTAGCCATTATTATGTAAAATGATTGCAAAATCTTAAATATGAACTAATTATTGAATTAATTTTACATTGTGTAAAAAATGATACAATTACAAACAATATAAATTGAAAGAGAAATGATCATCAAAGTTCATTGAGAACACTATTATGATGGCTTTTCCCACATATTCTAGAAAATCTATGCATTAAAGGCAATTTGAAATTAATGAAAAGATCTTTTTGACCTCACAGGGCCACAACTGTCAGCTTTATTTGAAAATTAACAGAAGTTATTCAGCTTTTCGATTGGGCTTTCACATAACATCCACAACAACCAGCTCCAGCACTACCACAACCGTGACAGCAACAGTGACCACAATTTTATTCCACAATGTGAACATTAATACAAACTGAAATTGAAAATTAAACAATGGCTGAACCCAGGGCATAAACAAAAGAACAAAGCAACAGTAACCAACCTCATCATATCCAGTAAGCCATACACGAGGAGTTTGGTAATATTTGTCATATCTGTCAAAGGGACGAAAGAAAAAACACCATTAGGCCACTTCATATAATATAGCAGAAGGGTCTAACAGTTTGACTCGTGCACCAATTAATGTAAGAATTGTTTTCCACACCCATAGGCATATTGAGATGTAATAAACTTGGCATACCAAGCAATTACATGAGATGACAATATTGATCTGTGTGGCATCTTTCACCATAACAGCAGTATCTAATATAATGAGATGGTAACACTACAGCTAGCATCATCAATGTATGCTTAAACGCTCCGAGTCTCCAAGCCCTACTAGGTGGTAACATTGTGCAAGTCTAAAATTCCAAAAGCAGGGCAACTAACTTGCAGCTAGAGATTGACAATTTAGCAGTTAAATCAACAGCATATGTAAGCCTTTACGGTTACATTGTACAAAGGTTGTTTCATAAAGAAAATCTAATATAAATACTGCCAGGTGAGAAAATGCATCTTACGTGATGCTGACATCATATGTTCGAGTTCTTAATATATTTTCTTCATCAGGTTCATGAGCCACTAGATATGTATACTGAAGTGTACCCTGCATTAACCACACATGATCAGATTTGCCAGGAGATTTTGGGGGGTCCTTACCACCACTACTAGCAACAGATTGATAAATTATTTTTTTGAATAGTAAAAGCTGTAATAATATATTACAGTATGCAAAGAAGGCCTTAATAACTGTTGCTTATTTTTAGCACTTTGGCTTCTCAGCAATCGACTCTACAATATTAGGATTAAACTAAATAATCTGCCGAAGATAAATAATCATTTGATGAAATTAGATAATCTACTCAAGCATTCAGGACCGAGATTCAAATTTGAATTTACCATTCATAAATTGATCATATTATATTTTTAGAAAGACATGATTCTTGCTCTGTTGCAAAGCACTCAAATGTAAATTTAAGCTAGAAGCAAATATAGTCAATGGATTTAACGCATTTGCAGACCATAATGTTAAGTGAAGAAAAATAAACTGTTGTTTGTTGAAATAAGTAGATCTGAAGAAGGGTTAGCTGGCAATGAGTACTAATATCAAAATCCATATGGCCAATGCCATATAATAGACTTACAGCTTTGCTGATGTCAATGTATTTTCACTCACCCTAATCTGCTTATATTCCTTCATATGCATATGTTTTTGATTTCTTTTCCCTATCCATACTACAGATCACTCTATGAACTTACACAATCTGATGAACTATATATATTTCATCATTTAGTAACTACTAGTATAGTGCTTCTTTAATCTCCATGCTAGGAGGATTAATTAAGTGTATAATTACTATCAATGAGGGTCAAAAGATAAGTAAACAGTTGTCATCCAAACAATTAGCAAAAGAAAATTTCAAGCTTTTACTATAGACCTACTTTATCAAGCATGCACAAAATCAACTTACTGGATCTGTTTCAATAACATTATCCTGCTCTTCATATTCTGCCATGTCTGGTATATCTTCTTCCATTCCACCCCCAAAATATGACGAAATTGATTGAATTGTTTGACTTTTTCCAACATCTAATGACTCCATAGAAGGCAAGTCGTCCTCCAAATCACATTTTGTTCCTGCAGGAGGTGGAGTATGCTGAATTAAAAAGATGTTACAGCAAGATACACAGCTTAAAACAAAATCACCTTTTGGTTTTCCGTGAGTAGCAAGCCAGCCATCGTTGTCCTCATTCTCTAGTAAAATTTCCTCTCCAGCAGCATCATACTCTTCTTCTACAGATGCAGCTCTCCGTAAACATGGAACTGAAAAAGAAGTTTATAAAGCTACATGATTTCCAGTTCAGATGGTAAAGGAAGATCAAAACTCCTCTTAAAGTAGACTATTTTGATGGAATGATAAGATTGGTGCATGCACCATAAACAAATGATAATAAACGAAGGTTGAGAGGCTCCCATGTCAAGTGAAAACAATCAGGAGTTCAGATCAATGTAAGAGTTTCCTCTGCTCTTTGGACAATTAGAGTGAAACAATATATCAGGACAGAAGTGAGAGAAGAAGGCAGGGAAGACACAACAGATAAGAGAAGGAGCATTTGATATCCCAGACAAAATTGACCTATGGCTGGAGTTCTCCTTAGATTTTGATCAGTGTGAAGAAAGTACAAGCAAGAACATGTGAAACACACATATTTATATCATTAGCAGGGAAAACCTTTCTACCACAGATTTCAAATCCAAACAGATGCTACTTTTCAGATGTTGTATACACATTGGAGTCTCTAAAAACAACAATATAACATCAACATTGGTACAATCAAATACCTGCTAAAAATTTGTACTTATTGTTCAATGACACCCATTAACATGAGGACTTATTGTTCAATCAAGCCCATTAATCTGACATGGAAGTTGTTGCAATCAAAAAGTTTAAGATTTCAAGTCACAGGAAGATTGCAGATTCAAATTTCATCATGGTTTAAGATTGGAGATTAGATTTCAACTTAAATTGTTCAATCACAACTACTAACAAAGGACTTATTGTTCAATCATCCCCTTAATCTAAGCTGGAAGTTGTTGCAATCCAAAAGTTTAAGAATTCAAGTTATAGGGAGATTGGAGATTAGAATTTGATCATGGTTTATGATCAGCAGGAACTGGGTTCATACATTGTTGCAACCTAAAAGTCCAAATTGGTTCAACTTCTCCAGCAACAAAAATAATGTGGTCATCTCCGACCATCTTTCATGGTTTACATTGCCTCCTTGAAACATGTGAATAGAAGATTAAGCTCTCAGTTAAACAAGGTTTACAAAGGGAAAACATCTCTCAAATCAACAAACTACAGGACACCAATTTATCATCAGGGAAGAAGGTTGTCATCGAAATTTTTGTTTTTATGGAAAAAAGTGGTTGTTGTCAAGGAAACTCTTGCCACTACAAACAGAGAAACAACTTCTGTTTGCATAAGGGGAAGGAGAGGGGGGAGAGAAGAATGGGAAGGGGGATCCATGAGGCAAGGATCAGAAAGAGGCATGGGGGGTGATGAGGGAGGGGAAGATGGAAACAAGTAGCACTAAGGTGGGGGGGGTGGGGAGTAAGGGTACAATTTTTATCTTGCTTTCCCTTCCTTTTTTTCCCTATTGTTTAAATTGTGGCAAGATTGATTACCAAATCATCAAAATTGGTGAAAACTTGATTAACATCAAGCTAAAATTGTAGTTCGAACTACGAATTAAAATATTGATCTCATTGGGCCACACATATCGGTATTAGAGGTCGCAGATGCAAATTTGTTTCCCATAACCATATCAAGACTAAATTATATACTAAAATTTGACTCCATTTTATTATATATTTACATATTAAAAGAGTTTCTAGTCATTTTTATTCAATGGAGACAAGCAAACCTTAATAACTAAAAGTAGCAAGACAACCTCCCACTTAATCTAAAATCAAAGAAATGCGTTGGAAAAACTAGATTCAAGCGAAAAGAGAGAGAGAGAGAGGGAGAGAGAGACAGCGAGAATCTAAAATGAAAATTTTTTGTTTGTTTTTCACCCACAAAAAAAAAAAAAAACAAAATCTCATTCTTGTCTACAAAACAATCTAAAATTTTTTATTTGGCATTATATGATTAGGCCTTGGGTACATTTTGATTTCACTGGATTTGAAGAAAGGATATAATTTCGAAGAATGAAGACATGGCAATAAGGAGAAAAAAATCAAGTTTTATACAACTGCTCGATATATTGGCTTATATATTGTGATATATTTCCGAAACGACAACATATCACGACAATTTTATGCCATTCGGAAATATCAACATTGAGGCCTCCTAATACCTATACATATGGGGCCAATATTTTGATCTATTGTTGGAAACTTTTCTATCGGTTGGCTAATTTAGATCTCTTATTTGCTTTAGTATACTCATCCAATATGAACTCAGACAATGAAAATCTTCCAGGCTGACCATGAATATCCACTGTGAAACTTACCATTGAGGATGTTCTATCATAAATCAAGTTCCATACCCCCAAGGACAATTGCATCATTAAGATGTTTGTTTTGCAAGAGTCAGTCAAATCTGATTTCTTGCAAGTGTGCCTAAGCACTACTGCGCACACATGAAAAGCCATCTAGCAAGTAACTTGCTTCTAGAAAGCAGCTGTAAACCAAGGATTTTCTCAATGCCAAACCAATATAAGGATGAAAAGAACAAAATATGCAAAGAAAATGGAGGGAGGAATGATCCCCGACTTAACAGATCTGGGAGAGCACCAAATATGAATCACAGAACAAGGATATCACCATACCATTTCTAGTAATTAAGAACTGTTTGTCAGGTGGTAAGTAAGGCTTCCTTTTGCTAGGCTCCCCTGATTCCCTGTCCTCATTTACCAAAACAAGAAGTTATCATTAAAGCCTATCGAAAAAATCTCTTTCTAAAAAACAACAATTTCACAAATTCCAATGCATTCACTTCAGGTTGAGAACCACAACTTCTTCAATCTAAGATATATTTATCATTGAAAGTGACCTAAGGCTTTTAAGATAAGAAATTGATGCAACTTCATAGCTTTCACTGATTCCAGTGAACAACTATATTTTCCTATATAAGTCAATTACTTTACCAAAGAAGAAATAAGAGAGAGTAGTGAACAAAAGAAATAAAATAAGCTATGATGTAAAGATATCAGTTGTTCCTACACTTACGCGCCTACTTAACCACATGATAAAGAACCAGATATTATATGCAAAGAGAAATTCTAGAACTATTTGGATTTACTGAAAAACTATATAGACAGAAGTAGAAAGAGAGGAATTCTAGAAATACTTCACAATTGAATTTACAGGAAAACTTAATGTTACCTTCTAGTTAGCAAAATAACTAAGAGACAATAATGGTAGAGAAGAGATCGGATGGAATTCTTATTCTTTATTATAAAAGGATAATTAAGGACATCTTTTAGAGGTATTGAAAATCTAGAACATATAAACCTGGGTCCTCATAAAATTGTGATTGAAATCCATATTATCTGTCCATTCTTCTCTGCTCCCACCTTTATTTCCCATATTCTTGTCTCATCATCACAAAATTAACCCCATTATATTCATTTGGTTTATAGTAAATATGAAAACTTGATTTGACATATTATGTAGGTCTCAGAGCCATCAAGATATCCTTTTTCTCTGTCATTAACTGGTAACCAAATCAGGTACAAGCTATTGATTCTGAAATAGTAATCAAAGAACCACAAGAACGGTGGTGAATATCAAGTTGCCAACCAGCCAGAGGTCCTCATTAACATTTTTTTTTTTGGCAAAATGAATGGGAAAAAACAACGGAAACAACAACAAAGAAGTCAACCATGCCAATCCCAAATGACTGGATATAAAACTCAGACCACGATACAAACAGTGCTTTATGAGTATTTCAAATCAATATTTTTTTTGCTAAGTAATATTCACAAATAATATCAAAAACTTAAAAGAGTGATAAAAACTTATATGAAGTGGGGATGACAGCTTTTCTTCTTTTTTTGTCCTCCTGATTGATGCCAAGTGGAAATTAGAACACATTGTCAGCCTACTGCCTACCTTTCCATCACCAACCATGTGAACCATGCTTATCTGATCCGATGTTAAATTTTGAGAGATTGTCAAGAGGAGCCTATATTATAGGAGGTACATAAATAAGGGTCAAAAAAGGTGATGACAAGAGTTTACTCAGTGCTGAGAAAAATAAAGTCCTATGGCCGTAACAAGTGTTATCTAGAGCTCAAAAATTAGGTTTTATAGGATTTACGAAAAAATATCTCCAAGAAATTGAAAAATATAAGCTGACCACAAACCAACGTAAAACAAGAGAATCTTATAAATGCTGCTTATGAAATGCTGAAAAAGAAAGAGGTTGACAAATGCAAGAAAATGCCTCTAACTAGCTGAAGTGTTGAGAAAATAAGTCCCAAGTCAGCATTTTTAAGCAAATAAAATAAAAGGATCGTGAAGGAAAATCACAAATGCAATCAATTTCTTAGGAAAGAGAAGTTTTAAATAAAACGAAGCAACCATGACCCAAATTATATAGAACATAAAAGGCATTAACATTAAACATAAAGTAATTACTCCTTATACCTAAATCAAGCACTCTACAGTTGACCTACCCGGGCAACATTGACATAAACCCGGCAGCGAAGTAACCATGGCCAGATTATAGGAAACATGAACGAAATTAACAATACCAATTCAAAATTAATCACAGTATGCACCGGCCATCGAAGAACATAATTCTGCAATTGATACAATCCAGCAATTGACAGACTTATAAGACAACAGGAAAGTAAACAAATTACCAGGACCAGGTAGGACATTTGGAGACCAGATTGTCGCCGGCGTCAACAAATTCGGTAACGCTGAGAACACCTTTCTCTTTGAAAGCAGATACTGTACGATGCCCCGTAATCCTCTCCACCGTACCTTTGAAGGCCTCGTGAAGCTTCTGTGTTAGCACCATTCCTCACAGAATGTTCGGCGAGCTTGGAATTGGGGTTGGGGTTCCCAAGAAGAGATCAAGATGCTGAAATCGAACTATGTTTCGTCTATAAAACTCAATCGAATCAAGGCTACTTCACGACATCAGGTTCTTTATTCGAGTACGCTGCACCTTTCGGAAATTTGCCATAATTTTTTTGTTTTATTTTCTTAATAATATATATCTATTAGCATAATATAAATAATTAAAATTTCATATTCTCAATAAAAATAAATAAAAAGGTTTTTTAAAAAAAAAAAAATAAGAAAATGAAATAAAAGAACTATTTTTACGACTGAAAAGGCGTTTAAAATTCGGCAGAGCTATATTTTTTATAAAAATAAAAAAATTATTTTTTAATTTTAATTATATATTTTAAAATAAATAGTTATCTTTAATTATATTTAAAAATTAAAATTAATTATTTTAAAATAATACATTTTAAAAGATGAAAATTATCAGCGAGATGGCCCCCTTTTTGACTATGATCTCTCTCTCTCTCTCTCTCTCTGCTTCCCTCGTAATGTCGAACAGGGACTTGATATGGTGGTTTTTCTTCATGATCTGAAATTCGCCGATGTTCTTTGATGAAAATAACTCTAGGTTTTCCTCACACTCCCGATCTCCCACTCTCTCAGTTATCCTTTCTATTGATATCAGAGAAAATTCACATCTCCATCCCCACAATTATTGGAAATATTTCGGTTGTGTATTGGGTAGTTGATTTACTGGCAAGCATTCTTTGTCATAGTACTCGAAAAACAGACGTTGCTAGATAGAGAGAGATGAAGGAGAAGGGAGTGCTGTTGAAAAAATCTAACAACAGTGAAGAAGAGAAAGCAGAAAACCCAACTTCTCGACCTAGAGGATTCTCCACCCGCAACGCATCTTCTAAATATGATTTCGTTAAGGTATTTATCGTATATTTGTTATAAAGTTCTTTCTGTTCAACACTTGTCTGCTTTCTAATTTCCCTTATACTGAATTTCTTTTTTATTTTCTCCAAAACTTTAGGTGAAGGTGTGGCTAGGCGATAACGCTGATCACTACTATGTTCTGTCAAGGTTTTTGTTATGCAGAATGCTTACTGTCACCAAGGTCTCAATTTCAATCCTTCTTTCCTTCCTTTCTGGGAGTGCATCCAGGCTTTCTGTTTATAGTTCGTTTTTTTAGTCTTGAACCTAGCCTATCTTGCAGGGAGTATGGGATCTTTTTATGAGTTAGTAATAATCGCCTTCCTAACATCTGCCACTAGGGCATTGGTTAAGATTACATATTTGACAATTTTTTTTCTTTTATTTTTTTGTATCTTTTGCATAATCAAGTGGTCGAAGACAAATGTGTGGTAATCAAAATGGTGATGAATTTGAGATTATATTCTGCAAATGTGATCTCAAAAGTTCTCTTGTGCCTTTCATCAGAAGAATCAATTAATAGTTCATTTGAAATGCCATATGAGGTTATGCCTTCATGCATCCTATGCTTATTGTCACGGATTGTGTCCTCATATATCTTAATGAGACATCATACTAAATATAAATCCATAAATATATCATTTTTATACACAGGATTCATCCAACCCCGTATGATTTGAATACAGTGTTGGATTCTTTAGAGATATTATTAGCAACCAAAAATCATTACCATAAAATTCGGCGGAAGCACAAATAATATCCATAAAAATTTGCGGAAACATAACTAAATGATCAACACCAAATGGTATAAAGACATTTATTTATTTTAAGACGGAATACATTTCTAATATCAAATTTATCCAATACATTACAATTCATCATTGTCCGATCCTAATCACCTTCCCTGCACCACTCTGATCACCGAATACCAACTTGTACCTTCCATCAGAGTGGTTAGGAAAAACGACAAGTGAGTGAGTCAAATGCTCAGTAAGTCACAAATAAACAAAGACATACATATTTTTATACTTAAAATAGACATATACAAATATCAGAGGAATACGATTCATATAATTTATGCATGAACTTTCAACTTTTATCATTTGAGTTCTTACTTATCATTTATCTTTAGGAATTAGGATTAATAGATCTTACCGGTTAACGGAGCGGCTAATCAAGAAAAGGATTGTGTTATTCCACACAATTTAAGGCCAAATTTTCCGAATAGGTGATATACTTATAATCCAATATACGGGGCGAAATAACAGAAATGCTACCAAAAGTTCTCCCATGACCCAGGGGCAGCCATCGAGTTTCCATTGTAATATCCTAAGGCGTGCCAAGGACATCGCCCACTCCAATATGCGGTTAGAATATGCGGTCAGGGTAATCCTTGAGTTTCCACTGTTATATTTATGGCATGCTTGGGAATATTACCCACTGAGATAGTTTCCTTAGTCCAGTTTCTTACTTTTAGTCCAGTTTCTTACTTCTTTCAAATTTGATAACTCTGTATGAAAGTTTTTACTTTGTTTGAAATACTTCTTTCTTTAATTTTTTCCACACCGGGAGAAAATTCTGATTATTCTTAGAGCGTATCAAGCTTCCATACCATACTTATCATTATCCAAACTTTTCATAATATCAAAACATATATCGAAACATACAATATTTGGTAATAAATTGTAAATCATAACAGAAATCAATGCATTGTTCATTTTAGTGGCTTAATCCTTAATTTCTTATATATATTAAAATGCAGATTTAACATGTGATATATTCGGCTGATTCAGCTGTCGACTAGGTACTTTATTCCAAGGATAACTCAGTTAATTTCTTTAATCAATTTTTTTTAGTACAATTTCTTAAGGATTCGGTTTCCGGTTCAAAATGGAATTAAAGGTTGGTCTGTGGGTCGGTCTAATTAATTTTTCTATACTTATAAGATGGCTTGATAATTTGGTTTGCGATATGTAAACTGAAATTTAACATGCTAGCTGGCTCATTTAACTGGCTCGGGCCCGGTTCGAGGGTGGGTTCGGGTCTTAATTTTTGCCGTGAATATTTTATTATTATCCTATATTGTTTTAATAATATTTGGGTGCCAATTTATCCGGTTTAAAAACTTAGATGAACCGGTTTACGGCTTTAATTCCAGCATGTGCCGGAAGGCTAGTGGAAGGACTAAGCAGTTTCGGGGCCCGGTTCAGCACTGTTCCAAAGGTATTTTTGGCCAAAATTTCGTAGGTGAATAATTTAACCTTAGGACTTAATAATTTGGTCGGGTCAGGTGTGGATTCAATCGGTTCAAAGCTGGTTCGGTTTATTTCCTTAAGCTACCAAAACCAGTTTCTAGAGTATTGAACCGGTTCTGGTGCTATTCCAGGTTCTAGTTGGGTATCTATTTTAAGGCATTTTGGACGGCTGGTTTACGGGTAGGTAGGTCAATCTTAGTACATGATATTGTGGCTGGGCCAGCTGCCGGTTCAACTAATTCGGGTTCGGTTCAGTTAATCTTTCCCAACCTGCCGATTCAGAATCATCAATGGTGCTCAGGGACCAATTCTGCTATTACCAGTTCTATGGCCACTTCAAGACCAGTTCTTGACCATTGCAAGGATCCTAATTACAGCTAAGAGACTATAGTTTAAGAATATGTTTGGTTCATGGGCGGTCCAAGCTAATTTTTGGGCCGGTTCAGATCAAAAGCATGTCTGAAAATTCTGCTTCAGTATTTTCTGATGCTGTTGGGTTCGGCTTCTGTTTCGGTGGTCGGTTCCTGACCAGTCGGGGTCAAATTTTCCAGGTTTACATTTGAACATTATCTTAAGGCACTTAAGTTTATATCATCGCCGGATTGACCAATTTAGAGCCCGGTTCGGACCCGATTCAAAGGCTGATTTCTAACTGCATCCTGATACAATTCAGCAAGACATCTTGCTATTCATCGGTCCCGGTTCACTGTCCGGTCCAGCTCATTTTTATGAGCCGTTTGATCACTACTTAGATAAGATATTAAGCTTGTTGTACACCAAATTTGAGATTATTTGGAGACCATTTGGTCACCGATTAAGCCGAATTACAAAAGCTGTTCTGCCTCTATTATGCAGCTGAATATGTTATAGGGAGGAGGGAAAAAGTAGAGAGAAGAGCTATAGATAGGTAAAGATAAGAAGAAGAAAATACCAAGGGAGGGAGGGAAAAGGAAGTCACAATTGCTCAATTGCAATTAATTTTTCAAACATTCATTTATCAATCATCAATACCACTTCAAATAATAAAATTAAGGTCCTTATATAGAGAACTCTAATCTTAGGATAATTTGAAAATAAATATAAATTTTTAACTAAATATGACAAAACTTCCTAAAATAAAATCAAGTCAAATAAAGGCAAATCAAATAAAATCGCAATATAATAAAATCAAATAAAATCGTAATATTTCAAATAAAATAAAATCAAAGGGAATCAAAGTAAATCTTTTCTAATTTAGTATAGTTTAGATGTCCGTATCAATTCTTCCTAGGTAGTTGGGACTCGACCCCGTCGAGGTTAAAATTTCGGAGTAAACTTTCCAATAGCAAGCTAAGCAGTGGTGTAAGCAGCCATTAACATTGATAAACACGTGAGAAGGGAGCCAAAATTGGACTAAGTTGCCAATGTCATTTGAAGATGTGCAATCAAAAATGTCATCTTAATCTGCATAAGATAGGTTTTTTTTTTTCCTTTTTTTTCTCTCCCTTTTTGTTTTTACTCTCTCTCTCTTTTTGCTCTTTTTTTTTTTTTTTTTTTTTTGCTTTTTTTCCCACGCGCCCTTCTTCCTTTTTTTTTTTTTTTTTTTGCTTTTGTTTTCGCCTGCTTCCTTTTACCTCACTCGGGCTTCACAGCCTACTTCACACCTCGCACAGAGGGCAAGGGTGCGAATGCTCTACTCACGGCGGCGACGGCGGCTTTTGCTCAATCTGGTGAAGGCAACAGCAACGACGACACGAGCAATTTCAACGGCATAGGAAGCGACGTTGAAGATGATGACGAAGAGGATGGTGAGGAGGTGAAGACAACGAAGATGAAAACGAAGAATCAGCTCAACCCGATTCCGATTCAGGCCTTCTCTCATGACTTCTTCTCTCACTCTTTTTTTTTTTCCAAACAGAACGCTTTTTTGACGGAGGTGGTGCTAAACAACAATCACCTCTTTGTTTTTTTTTTTTATTTTGAAAATATCAAGAGGAGGCAGTGGGGGAAGAGATGGGACTGCCAGCAGAAGCACAGAAGACCTTTGTAGGGTGGTGAGACAGTGGAGGTGGTGGTATGGTGGATTGCTGGTTGCGGGACATTGGGTGGCTAGTTGTTGGGTGCGGGAAGGTGTTATTGCTGGCGGCCAAAAATTAAAAAAATAGAATTTTTATCTCTGATATCAATTTGATGTGGGGATGAGGGAAAAAGTAGAAAGAAGAGCTATAGAGGGATAGAAAAAAAAACAAAGACTAAAGGGGTAGAGACAAGAAGAAGAAGACACCAAGAAAGAGAGGGGAAAGGAAGTCACAATTGCTCAATTGCAATCAATTTCTCTAATATTTATTCATCAATCATCAAAACCGCTTCAAATAATAAAATTAAGGTCCTTATATAGAAAATTCTAATCCTAGGATAATTTAGAAACAAATATAAGTTTCTAACTAAATATAACAAAACTTCCTAAAATAAAATAAAGTCAAATAAAGGCAAATCAAATAAAATCGTAATATAATAAAATTAAACAAAATCGTAATATTTCAAATAAAATAAAATTAAATGGAATCAAAGTAAATCTTTTCTAATTTGGTATAGTTTGGATGTTCGTATAAGAATATATCTCATATTTTCATGATAATATGATCAAGGATTTAACACAATACAAGTATTAGAATAATAATATTTGAAAGAATAATCAATAATCAGTACCAAAGGAAGAAAGGAATCAAGTATACTTGCCAAATTTTTATCTAAATTCCCTTGCTGTTTTCGGTTCATCTTCCTCTGCCTCCTGAATCAGTTCTATTTCTCTCTCTGCCTTTTGATTTTTTTTCTTTCTATTCTTACCCGGCTTTTTCTCTCTTTTATCTTACTTATTCTCTTTATTAAAGTGTTAAGTCATCCCCAAATTAGTTTGGGGATGCCACATGCAAATTCTCGGTTAATCTCCATGCTGAATCAGCTTCAGCATGGCTGATTTGAGGGCTTCCTCTTGTGCCACTTTATTTTTTCTTATTGGAGCTTCTTTTTACATGTGTTTGGTCCTTTAATTTGCCACGTGTTTCCCCTCTTTCCATGCCAAAATTCATTCCCTAATTAATTTATTTAATTGGTAAATTAATTAGGAAATGTTTGGTGTGCTTAAATCAGCATTGCAGATTTCTTTTGCTGATGCCGTGACCCTTTTCCCCTCTTTTCTCTATATTTTTGATTAAGTGTTGTGGACTGTGGCTGTGTGTGGGACCTTATGTCATATGTGTGTATTAATTTACTTGAAAAATTTTTGAATTGGATTGAAAAATTGAGCTGCTTTGCTGCTATGTCCATGATACTGGCCAGCAGCAGAATTTGCTGTATTATGCAGCCAATTTGCTTCCTAATTTTTGAAAAATTAAATTAGAGAGCTATCATGTGTATACTTAAGTCTTATATAATGTTTGGGTTGTGCATTTATTTAATTGCTGGAGAAATTGATTGATTTTTAATGTTGTTGTTGCCCGGATGAGGAGTTGATTTGCCCCTTTCTGAATTCTTTTTAATTGCAGCTTATAATGAGTTGCCATATGTGTGTGTTGGGTGATAATTTTACTTAATTAATTTGATTTATACTATATATAATCAGTTAGGTTAAGTTTGGTTACTAATCGGATGAAAATTCAGTGACCGAGTTATCTTGTAATTAACCGAAATCAATTTAATTACTATCCAAGTGAGAACTTATTTACCGAATTAGTTTCCAATCACTAGTTTAATCTTTTATTAATCAGAATTGAAGTCGGTTTCATTAATTAAATTTTTATAACATTTCGGGGTGAATTCCTGGCTTTTGAGTTTTTACTATTCATTAATCTTAATTTTTTTCATATATTAGTTTAGCTTTATGAATTATGCAATCTTGGTCCTTACAATTATACAGAAGCATTAACTGCAAAAGGTTCTATGTCCTTGAAAATTATCAGAACAGATTGCCTATTTATCCAAATGAACAGTATTCTTTTGCCTATTTTAAATCATAACTATTGGTGCTTCTATCCTCTCAACCTATTTTTAGGTTTTCCCTTCCTACGGGTTAGCCAAATGATGGCCCACAGACAGCATTCAAAAGATCTCTGTTGTTTCTTTAAGCATAAAGCTCACTGGACATAATATCCCAAAGAACTCATGGAATCTCCCCAGATGTATGTTGCATAGGATGTAATCCAACTAAGGGTAAAATGATTCACTTGTTTCCTTATCAACTGTGACACATAAGCATCCACTGACCATGAAATAACTTACTCTGCCAAAAAAAAGGATGCACTAACCTACTTGCTGAGATTATCCAGGGTAAGGATCTTTGTGGAGGTGGGTTTCCAGGAAAAAAATAACATTCTTGTTGGAATGGTCACTTTATTAACAACTTTTAAAGAGATCTTCTCCCTTTTCCCTTTCTGTTGATTTCATGTTACTGAATTCATTTCTGATATGCTTTCTTTAAGTTATGCTTATCAGTTAGGAATTCAATGGAACACGTTGACTCATACTTTTTGAAAACAAAAGTTGATCTAAAAGATTGTTTTCTGTCGAAGACAATTGTTTTAAGAGTAAAGGACATGTTTTGCAGCTGATTGGTGGAGGAAAAGTTTCAGTAGGGAAGGCATGCTACGTGCAGGGAATGAGAATAAATCCTTGATAAAACAACACAGTGTACGTTTATTTGAAATTTTTTATTAATAGTTTTTGGGAGTTGGGTTCTGGTGCTTAGCAAATTACTTTTCTATCATTAGACATTTGTGATGGAATATTAAAAAAAATTGTATTTTAGATGAGATAGAGGAACATAAGGAGGAGGAGAATTGTTTGATAGACCAATGACGCAGTTCAAAGTAGATCTTCATTGATTTTGACTCTTCAAAAGTTAGGCTAGGGTGAATTATTTGACTGATTATCTCATTTTGGAAGTTTGTGCAAGATGATAGTTCCTATTTAGTTTAATGAGCTAGATATGTTGTGGATGTAGATGATGTAAGGTGAAAGTGTTAGGTTTTGGTTACTCTCTTATAGGTGCCACAACAAAAGAAGGATCATCAAAGTGGTAAAAGATATTGAAAAATCGTGCGATGTTCGTGCGAGAGTTAGCTAATGATCAATCAAAGGTCAGTAGAGTGTCGCATGACAGGTATCTGATTCATGCCTGTTCACCGATTCCAGATTGGGGTTCGCCTTAGGGGGCGCTCGTGCGCCAATTTCAGTAGGCGGGCACCCACAGTCGCTCAAGCGCTACGCTTGGTATAAAATCATATCTGACGCAATTTTAGAAAATTCCGAAATCATTTCTCACACAAGGAGCGCCGCATAGAAAGAAAAAAGAAAAAAAGAGATAAGAGAAAGAGGTTCGGCATCCGATTGAGATCCGTTTTGAGTTCTGTTTTTCATCAAGGTCAAGTACATTATTCTAGAGTAGATTTTTAGGACATATTTCATTTGGTTACTCTTATTTCTCGTTGTATTTTTTCTTATGAGTTGTTATGTGTGTTGAGGGAATTATAATCAACGATTCTTAACTCAGAATTGTAGTGAAGGGATTTCAAAAGGAGTTATTTGTAACTGGCACTATTACTATAGTAAATTTATTTAGAATTTGTCTTGTAATTTTTTCCTTGGTTAAAAAGAATTTTTGACGTTAAAAATATTATGTATTATTGTGTCTTGTACTCTCGAATTTGGTGGTTAATGTTTGATGGGGGGTTCGGGTTTTGTTCCGCTGTGTCAGGTTGTGTGTGTCCGGGTCGAACTCTAATAGGAAGGTCAATGGACCTCTTATATGCCTAACAGAGGATTTGTTTAGCAATGAGTTGACAGAACAAGCTAAGGGATTTTGTTGCTTGATACTATATATAGACTATTGGGTCTTAAGTTTGACATGGCATTCTACTGATCAAAAATTATAAAACAATTTATGCAGCAAAGGGATTGTGTGTGTGTGTGTGTGTGTGTGTGTGTGTGCATTTACTTGATCTAAAAGGTAGTATTTGCTGCTAGATTAATTTTATACTTAATTTTTTTAAGCAGTCAATAGAGTCTCTTTGGGTTATGTTTCTTCCCATCATACCCATCAGTAAAGAAAAATCATGGAAACAACTCATCTGCAGTGTGAATTTAACGTTGCGTATATCTGACTTTTCCTGCATTGTGAGAGTTTCATTCTCTGGGCTAACACCTTTATTATTAAATGTACTAATTGTAATCTTGAAGGGATATTTTTCTTATACTTCTATTTCCCCTTTATTAGAGTCAATGAAACAAAATGAGAGAATTATACTGGTTCTCAAGGTGTAATTAAAATAAGGTCCTATGCAGGGGAGGATGTGTTTTCCTGTGTGTCATTTTTCAGAATTGCCATTGTATCAACAAGTCGGATCATTTCCCTTTCTATATCATCCAATGGTTTTATCAAAACTCTGGGTAGCATCCAACCATATAAATTTGATGTCCCCCCCATCTTTTGATGGAGTTGCCTTTTTTTTTTTTTTTGCTCTTTTTGGTATTTCTAGTTATGCTTGATACAGAATTTTGATTTATTTTGTCATTACTTTTATGATGTTTTTTATATATGTAAAATGGGATGGAGGAAGTTGGTGCTACCGAACCTAAGCCTTTGACCTGGGCAAGTGAACAGTCTTCCACCAAGCTACCATTGTTTCGTTCAACAACTACTTTTTGTTTGCGATCTAATGTTTTTATCCGAGATGAAGTGTATGAAAGATATTCTATCTGATCACTTTTTCCAATTTCGTTCAGATTCCTTATCATGTAGCAATCAAGATTGCTCTTGAATTGAAAAAGCTGCTTGTCGATAACAGTCTGCTTGATGTGTATGTCACCTCATAATCTTGTCTTTTTTCTCTAGGTTTCTGAATTGCTACTTTTGCTTGCTTCTCTGTTTAAATTTTCATGTGATTGTGCTTTGCAGCTCGCAGTCAGACTTGGAAGCTAATCTGTTTAAGGTATGCTGCATATCCCTCTATAAATTCTACTCCACACGTCTGTATCCATGCAAAATGCAATTGATGGCATTATTTGTCCAAATATAACTCCACATAAACAACTTTCTCATAGAAAGTCTATTCGCTTTCTTTACAACATGCATAGGGCACATTTACAATTTCCTAAATTTGTTTAGGCCCTTGATGTGGACATCCATGTCCAGAGCCTAAGTTATGTTCTCTTGTGCATGCCATTTTCTTTCTTAAGAACTTGCATAGCACATCTTTATGATTTCCTAGATTTGTTTAGGTTTTCCTTGAAGTGGACATGTAGGTCCTCGGGTTTGTCCTCTTGTGCACATTACAAAGAGTCAGAACACTAACTACTTGCTTATCCCAAAATAAAAATAAAAAATAAAGACATGCATAGGGCATAAATCCCATAAGTTTGGTATTATACTGTAGTCACCAGGGAATTTACTGTTTCTGGTTGTACTTCAATGCATACCAGCAGATGCTCCTGCATATCACAGTTCCTGAATCTGTTTGCAATTTCTATATATAATGTCGACGACTTATAGTTGCAATTCTTACTTATGATTTTTTTAGGCAGACAACAAAGTGCTGGTGGGGTGATGCATGGAAACTTCTCTTATACCTTGTAGGCCATAAGTAGAATAAAAGTTGGCCACTAATGTATTGTAGTTATAGACATAGTTTTAAAATCATTGTTATTGTTATGGTGTCATGGGAACGATGTTGCAGCTGTAGTAGGCATAACATAGTGGGCGTGCGTCCATCCAATGTTAATTAGTATTGTTTGAAATCACCCATATGGCTGATATTTGTTTTGTTTATATAACGTTCTTTAATCTAGTGGCTAGTAAATATTTGTAGCAAGATGTTGTTAGAACGTCTTCTGCATTGTGTAGGATTTGAATATTAGTATTTCATACAACCTTCTAAATTTGCACTCTATTGCAGCTAATGGAGCGGCGGGGCTATGGTGAAGAGTACATAAATCGTTATAAGATGATAACCAGGTCTGTAAAGTCTGTAAAGTATTTTTGTCCGTTATCATTACTCATTGTTATCGTTGTAGCTATTTTTCTAATTTTTGCACTGAAAATGATTTGCCTACTATATTTCCTGGGTTCTACATGACTTTCTTCCAAAAAAACAATGCTCCTTTTGTTGTTTGCTCTGCATGTAGTACTTACCTGTTCAGTTCAGTTGCTGTTCTCAAATGCTTTTTATGTAGGAAAAGTTTTTCGAGTTTTTTTTCTTTTTTCAGTGGAATTTCTATGATTTGATTGGATATCAAATGAAGCATAAGTGTGGATGTGGAATGGTTGAATGCTGCTTTGGTTACTTCTGAACATTTAGTGGGCTAGGTTGAGAACATGCTATTGCCCAGGTTGTTTGTGTATGTGAAATAAGAGGAACCTTTTTCCCTTAGTATATTGAAATCTGGTTATGATATTCTAAACAATACTTGCAGTTGGTGAAGGCATTTGTGGGACACTAGATTTAGGACTAAGAGGGCCATGAGGTGAAGGAAGTGGAAGTATATTTGCATATCAAACATATCATTCAACATTTTAATCAATGCAGGTTGCATTGATTACTTTAATTGATGATGGAGGTTGAGACAAGATGGCAATATACAAGAACCTAACCTCAGCAAGGTGTTGGACACAATGTGAGACTCCTGGATTGCTTGTTATAGGGATTGTTGAATGGGCAAATGTTCTCTAGTTCCTTTTCTCGATGACTCCTTGATCTCTTTGGTGCAAACATTGATTTTCTGTGCTGTGCAGAAGGGGGGTAGATATGACATTGATCTTGACAAAAGCACTTCAGTCTTTATTTTTTGGATCCAAGACTGCGAGCTTCCCAATTTTTTATGTCTGTATACTTTTGGGGCCTAATGCAAAAACAAGGCAGTTGGGATCCCGTTGTGGAGAAATTTGAGACAAAGCATACCCATAAACTTTGCTTCTCTTTTCACTAATCTAGTTCGTGTTTCCAAGAGATTGGATTGGATTCAATGGGGCTCCATTGGAAGGGATTTGATGCTTTTTTAGGCATTTAATTAGGTGTTTTGGCATTAAGTTCATAGACTGAATTCAATGAAGGACTTGGAGTTTGACCCCTTTAGTTCATCAATAGAGCTCTTCTCACTAGATGGCTTTAAAGGTGTGGTTATGGTAAATGAGGGATGTGGCAAGTGTTGACTTTCAAAATGGTTTAGAGGATTGTGGGTGGTCAACTAAGGATAATCAGATTCATCATGGTAGAAGCTAGTGGAAGGCCATCATTAGGGGTTTGGAGGGTTTCTATTTACTTTATTTGGTTTTAGGCAAGAAAGGGCAGAAACAATCCTTCTGGCATGATTCTTGATGTGCAGATGAATCATTGAAAGATTTGTTTGCTGCACTCATTAGCTTGGCAAGAAATGAACAAGCTAAGGTAGGGAGGATATCATATTCTTTGGGACGTTGCTTTTAGATGATTTCTCAATGGAGAAGAAGAAGCTCAAGAGCAAGCCTTCCTCGTGGCCTTGCACAATTCAGGGATCTCTTTCGGCAGGAAATGTTCCGTATGTTGGCAGGGAATAAATAAAGCATCATTTGTGTGAAGAGAATGTAGTAAGATGGAAGAATGCAACTTTACTCTATACCCATATATGGAGATATTTCCTGGACAGGGAATAAATGCAGCATCTTTTATGAGACAAGTTGATGTGTAAGAAGATGGAAGAAAGGTAGCACTAGTGTATTCACAACATGCAAAGAATGTAGAAACAGTTGAAGCACTGCCCAACACACCGCACTACAACATTGCCATCCTACCAAAACAAGAACACAATTCCTGTACTTGAATGGGTTTTTCAATAATATGGATTACGTAGTTTTAGCTTGACAGCTAATGGTTGCTCATAAAAGATGTTTCATTTATTTTAATTGGGTTTTTCAATAATATGGATTACGTAGTTTTAGCTTGACGGCTAATGGTTGCTCATTTCACAGAAGCAAGCAGTAAACATGGAATATTTTGTTATTTTTGAAGAGTTTTGTTTTGTTTTTTTTTTTTTTTTTGGGTTGTTTACATTTCCATTCTTATATTTGTTTTACTTCTCCGGTTGCCTTTGATCTTTGCTCATGGCCTTTGGCAGCTTACAATTGTTCATGTTGTCAGAAAAGCAAAAAAGGGATAAAGGAATCATTGAAACAGAAAATTAATTGATATATCTGCCATTCTTCCTCACCCCTACTCATTTTGATGAAATTTTCAGAGACTGTAACATTTATATAGATTTGTAAGTGGCAGTCACTACAAAATCAAAGCGTGGAAAGTTAACATAATTCTGGTCAAACCAGCAACACAAATTCCAATTTAGGTGGTGGGATTGAAAGAGATTAGACGATTTGAATGTTTAAAGCCTTGGATTTGGATATTGACATTTGTTGAAGATCGCATAAACTATATACTCTTAGGAAATTTGGTTTATGAACCTGGACAACCAAGATGAAATGGAGTGTAAATTTGTTCAGAAGTCAAGCTTGGAAACCCATTTGTATCTTCTACCTCTCATGCTTAGAATTTTAAGATTTCCCTGGAGGCTCATTAGGAAATGAATGAAGACACTCTAGAGAGAATTGGTAGCATGATTAATAGTATTTTAAGTAGAAAGTAATTTAGTAATTGCTGAATTTTTTTAAAAATCATCTAATGAATAAACAACGCTCAAAATTTAGTAATTGCTGATTTTTTCAAAACATCATCTAATGAATTAACAACTTTGCTAAGCGCAGATTCTTATATAATTGAGAGCAGTTATGCAGGGTTAAGCTTCAATTGTATATTAGGTTGGAAAAAGTTCCCAAATGGCCAAGAATGAACTTTACTATATACTGAAGAAATCTTATTCAGAATTTTGTCCAGAGTGTACTACTGTAGCTTATGCATGATTCATGTGCCTTAAGATTCATTATTGGACTGCAGTATAAATGAAGTTGCCTTTTTGTTATCCTTCTTCCAGATTTCATCATCAAAGAGTGCCACTGGTTATCCTTGTATGTGGAACTGCATGTTCTGGGAAGTCTACCATTGCTACCCAACTTGCACAAAGACTAAATTTGCCTAACGTCTTACAGGTGAATCTATGTCACATGTATTTGTAGAAGTTTTTTTTCTTTTCTAGGATTTCTCTGAAAATGTCTTTTATACACACGCAAATATCTGCATATTTTGCTTAATGCTGATCTTAATAATAGCTACATTTCTTAAAATTGCAGACAGATATGGTATATGAATTACTACGCACATCAACAGAGTATGTCATGAACTCCACTTGTTCTGCCTCTTTACCTTTTTACTTACCAATAAAAGGTTCATTCCCTTAATGGTCCGTGGTATAACGGTGATGTTTTACAAATTATACCAATCTGTTATATGTTCTTCTGTCTAGTTACCTTTCTTTTCCATTTACTATGCTATGCCTAATTTAATATATTAGTAATTCTTAAAGTAATAACTGCTACTGCCTTGTTTTTGTGGTTAAACTCATAGGATAGCTATGATGTCCAAAATTAACTCTGTGTTTTTGTTATGGTTATATAAGAACTCTTATGACAGTTCAAATTATCTGCAGTGCTCCGTTAGCATCAACTCCTGTATGGGAACGCGAATTTCTCTCTTCTGAGGAACTAATCACAGAATTTTGTAGAGAATGCAGGATTGTTCGTAAAGGTGATTGTTAATTCTTGATGCCACCCCTGTTTTTTTAATTTTACCATGCTTACATCTGTTGGTTAATTTTCATGCATACAAGGCGGCTTATCCCGTGGTTCATTTGTCTATTGGGCAGATATGTTGCCCAAGATAGCTGTGCATAAGGGATACGCTATGTTATCAGATGTTTCTGGTGTATTACATTTGTGTGGTGGAATTATTTCCCCTTGAGAAAATTTTCAGATATTATTGCTGCTTCCTTTTAGGTTTGGCTGGTGATTTGAAGAAAGCAATGAAAGATGGAAAACCGATTATAATTGAGGTACTATTTGCCGGGATCATGCGGCATCTTTTTAATGCTGTCTTCTAAAGAACATATGTGAATTTTCCTTTGAACTCTTGCTGATTAAAACTATGATAAAATGCCATAGAATTGCTAAAAAAGTTTGCCGATATACTTGGACTTATTATGCTCGCAGATTTTATGATGATGTTAATGAAGAGACGTGACACTTTAGCTGGTTCACGGAAATATTTTTTCAATTTAATCTTTCGCTAAATTAAAATATGTATTAATTGGGGTATTGGAGGGTAAGCCAATCACTACGAAAGTGGTGACATCAGGTGTGTAGGTTTCCATGAAGATTATGGTAAGGAGAGACTATTTGTTAGTCTAATTTTCCTTAGCTGTCTTCTTTCAAGTTTATATCATGTTCTGTTCCTACGTTTTATATTTTGAATGGGACATTGGGTCCTGAAATTTATTGTCTTCAAAAATTCTGGTGATAAAGAGGCAATGGGACTAACCTTATAAGGAAAATGAAGGGAAACAGATGATAGAACACGTCTATTCTCCAGTGTCCTTGATTCTTGCAATGTCTCATTTGGGTTCAATAGAAGGTTTAGACCTTGGATGGTCTTGGGACTTGTTCATAGTCTTTATTCATCTTATTCTGGTTATTATAACCTGTAAAACTAAGCTGCTTTCCAAGGTCAAGGCTTTTGTTTGGACACCACTCTTAACGAGAGTTATACCAGCCCCTGTTGTAGTTGAGGAGGCCACTTAAAGTAATTTTCTCTTAATATGTGTGTGCTCGTTGTCTAATTCTTGTTGTCTAATGAGCATCATAAGACAAACGCCTGTCTTCCACTTCTCTTGATGACTCCAGTTACTTTGCACTCTATCATTTTTGTAAAGATCTTTAGGTAAGAAATAGGTCAATAAGCGCTGGAAAGCTTCTATAAGAGCTGAGGGGATAGTTGAAGAGCATGTTTGGTGTCCATTCCATCTGGAAATCAAATGTTTGAATGCAGATAGGAAATAGTTATTCATTTACTTGTTTGCCTGTAATAGAATAGGGAAGGTTAATAATGAATTTGCTTTTTCTTCCCCTACATCACCTTCGAGCATTTTGGTCCTGTTAATATATACTTTACAGGAATAGTGAAAGAGCATTTTATCTCTCCCATCTGCTATCTAGTTTAAGACTCATCTGTTTAGCATCCTTGCAATGAAGCGAGTTTTCGAGAATTTGTTCGAGTTTAAGCAACATCCACTGGGGCATATCGAATGGTTGAAATGCCTGAAAGTAAACGTTTTTCTCGGGGACAGTAGCTGTTGGTACTGGATTTGAAGGATTGTGGCGCTACACCATATCAGTGCCAATGTCGTTCAAGAGTTAGGTTACACCTCCTTGATAAGCGCTAAAAAACAGAATTGGGAACATTCAACCATGGTTGCATTATTCAAAAAGGTAATGCTCTAGCTATTAAATTGCGTCCCCAGACCTCACCATGTTAGAGTGCTATGCCCTGACCCTTTCTTTTTGGCAACCATTGACTATCAGCTTCAAGAGTTTGGAAGTTATTTTTCCCTCACTTGTTTTAGATAACAAAAGAAATCTATTAAGAAAGGAGGGATTTCTTGTTTGTTGAGGAAATCTTTTAATTGCAGAGCAGAAAATGGCATTAAATGAAGATTTTCTTATCAAAGGAACCACTCTTAAGATGTCTTCCATCATAATTTAATGAATTATTCTGCTTGGCATGCGTTTCTTTATAAATCTAAAAATTATTTTCTTAGTACTATGCCTTTCCATTATCTGCTTGGTTCTTTCAAATAATCTAAATCGTGTTGCAGTAGCTTTTGATATTAGTGAGGAAACAGCTTCTTTCAAAACAATAGAAATCAAAGCAATGTTGGAGTGACAGGGTTAAGAGTCGAAAAGTGTACTTCGCAGGTGAACAATTGAAAGCAAAATTCTTGGAAGAATTGGTCAAGATGATCCAAGATTCTACAAGAGATATATCTCTTTTAGGTGGGGATCTAAATGGCTGATTGGACATGATGGAAAGCATGCATGAAAGCTGTCATTATGGGGAAAGAATTTAAGGAAAATTGGATTACCATGGCTTATGATGTTATGGTGGCTAGCACACTTTTCAAGAAGAGGGAGGAGCATTTGAACACATGCTGGAGTGACTCATCCAAAACTCAGATTAATTATTTTATATAGAGGAAAATATATCATTTCATTTGTAACAAGTCGTTTGTTTTGTAAGGACTGTTAGACTATCACTGGGGAAGCTTGACTAGTGAATACACTACAATGACTACACCTTTTGTTGGTTTTAGATATGCATTTAAGAAATGGAAGAAGTAGAGATTAATGGTAATCAACTAAGAATTATATGGTGGAACCTAAAGGGCGGCAGACAAAAAATCTTTAGGGAGAATATACCAAAAGGACACTTGGGATCTCACAGAAGTAGTAATAAAATATGGGATGCTATGGTAAATTGCATTCTAAGAGCAGCCGAAGAGGCTTTTAGGTAATTGAAAGAGGGTTTACCTTTTCAAAAATAAGGTCGATGGTGTGAATAGGTAAAGGAGAAAATCAATGTCACTTCCCTAGCCCTAAATATGTAAATTGATGTATTTTTTAATTGGTAATTATCTTAATCTAATTTGAAAAAAATATCCAAAAAATCATTTGTTTAATTCAATGGAATTAAACCCAAACCAATATTGAGATACAAACATGTATCAAATACCATTAAATAGTATACTCAACCTAACTTATTTCGATCCGAAGCTTAATTGTTTTGTTCAAAAACCTCAATTAATTTTGAAAATCCATCAATTATATTAAATTAATCATTATTAAAATAATCATTTGAGATTCATACCTTACAATCAAGTTATGAAAAATTATTACAAGACATTGCTTTAGTGTTGAAATGTTGTTTTAAAAGTCGGAGATGCAAATGTGCTAAAAATGGAGAAAAAGAAGACGGTGAGTGAGACAAATTGTAAAGCATTTGAAGACTTATGTGACTTAAGACAAAGATGGGAGAAAAGAATGCCTTTGGACTAATTAATGGAGGTAGCGAGGATACGATGGTGAGCTCTGAACACTTGATAAATCTAAATTGCTCTAGTTATCGTTGTACCAAATAGAGGAAGTTAACGAAGCATTGCAGTTGGGAACATGGTTGGACCAGGTGACGTCATAGTGAGGTTTGGAAATGTACGGGGGAAGAGGGAATTTCATGGTTGATTAGATTGTTTAACACAATCCCAGTAGTAAAATATGTCAGTTGAGTGAATGAAGAGTGTATTGGTATTTGGTACCTATGTGCAAGAACAAAAGGGGTATACATAGCTGTGCATACTACAGGGGTATTAGGCTGACGAGTGATACAATGAAGTTATTGGAGTGGATGATGGAAAGGAAGTTAAGGTGAGATACAGATGTGTCACTATCAGATAAACAAATGGGTTATTTTTTTATAAGTTCATGTTATACTCTTATTGTTATTCAGTTTTGTAATGTTCGGAATTGGTCCTGCATTAGTTAGAGAGAGCATGAACAAGATAGCGTGAGTATTCTCTTGGAAATCTTTAACTGTATTCAGCATCCCAAGGTAACATTTTATCCCATCCTAGAAGATATACATAATCGGAAAAATCTCAAGTGTCCAGATGCGTAGTTGCTACATAACCCTTATTTATTGCTAGTATGGATAAGAAAAACTACAACCCCATTTACTTGCCTACGCTTACTTGCCTGTCAAACATGATTGAAGATTGAAATTCCTGGCTCTCAAAAGTAAAAATGTACCAAAAGGTGATTTGAAGCAAAGAAAATAAATGTGTCAGAGAATAAAATACTGAAAAATAAGAAGTTTCACTCATTTTTGTACCTCATAAGCGTAGTATGTGGTATATCTGGTTCTGATTCCATCTGTATGATTTTTTTATATTTTATTTATTTTGCACTTTTAAGTTTCTGGAAGAAAAATCAACATACAATAAGTGAGATTAACTTGTGCTCTGTTTTTGTGATGCATCATTTTGTTGTATGATTGTGGCAGGGAATACATTTAGATCCAAGTATTTATTTGGACGGCGACAATAAATTGGCAAATAATCTATCGGAAAAAGCTGAAGAAGAAAAGCATCCATCAGATAATTCTCCTGGGCAAATGGAAAATAAAACTGTCAAAACATGTGAAACTTCATCTGGAAATAGCCGCTTGTGTCCTGAGAATGTGAGCTCTCAGGATGCTGTAATTAGTGATCAGATTAATGAAGTTGTAAATTGTCTTGAATCAGTCAAGATGGAAGAAACAGTTTCTGAAGGTCAACTTTCACACTTGGTGTTTTCCATTATTTGATTTTCATATTATTTTTGTTGTCTCAGAAATGTGTTTGTGTGTCTTTCTTAAATGCCTAATCAGCAAATCTTTGAAGAATTAATACTGGACTATGGAAGTTTTTATTAATGCTTTAAGAGGATTGTAGGTGGAACTCATAAAATTCCAAAGACAGATAAAATTCCTCCTGTGAAGAAAGAGAGGTGTGGTGCTGAACCAATAATTGTACCTATTGTTCTGAACATGGCTGAGTTTGATCATGAGGTAATTCCTAAATCTTTCCTTTACTGACCACATGGAATTCTCTTTTGCTTCCTCTAAGATGCTTGCATTTTTTATTTCTTTGAGATTGTATAATGATCTTGATGGGGTTGATGATAGTTTTTGCTTTATTTTCTTGGGTAAGTAGATAGTTATTTACTTCCTCTTGGATACTTCATATTCTTTTTACTGGGCATATTCAATGTCTAATTTGTTACTATTGTTAATTTTTGTGGGTTTATTCTTGCTACGGGGAGGCATTATTGGAAGAATGGATAGCAACTCGTACGTACAAGGTATTGAAGTTCCTAAGCTCTCATTATTATGACAATAACAATTGTAGCTAATTGCCAGTAGTGTCAATATATGGTTTGTTTTCAAGTATAACTGGGTGAACCTGGGTGCCACAATGAGGTTGTCCATTGTGATTATAGAGGTTACAAATACTGCAACAATGATGATAAGCCTGAATTGCATCATAGGAATTAAAAAAAAAAGGCTGTTTCATATACTTATAATTGTTGTCATCAATTCTTTCATTTTTATAGTTGCTGGTAACAATCACTAGAAAAAGCCCACATACACCAAAGGCTTTTTGTTGCTGTTGGGAAAAAAACTTCCTCCATGTGGTGTTGTGTAAAACTGTGTACATGTGATCCCCCTGAACCTCAAGGCCTTCCAGTTTCCTCCTTTGAGACGTGTGTTTGAGAATTGTTTTTGCATAAAAAACCTTTTTTTATTTATATTGTTTCACTCATTTTGTATCAGCTACGGTATTGGCCTACATCATGCTTTTATAAGTTGATGTGATACTATACATTATGATGTAAAGACAAATGAAATTGGATTTACAAAGGCATGACCATTCAGTTCCTTCGAATTTTGATTTCCAAAGAAATAATACAACAAACTGGAGGATGCTTTATTTGTCGCTCAATAGCCCTTATCCATGTTGGTTCATTTCCTACAGATGGGATGATTGACACTGTGATGAAGCTTTGTTGCACATAATTTGCTCATAAGTTAGATACTCAGAACTCAATCTTCTTCTTTGGACTTTATTTAGGGGGATGAGGTTTTGTCCAAGCCTGATGTCAAGTCTTTTCTGTATTCTATGGTTCTTAATAGGATTAATAAGATGATCTATTTGTATGTGAATTGTCACGTCTCCAGCTCCAAATATTGTAGATATTATTGTGAATCAAACTTAACCCAATGCTTGGACACGATCCTGGGACAAATACCATTTGATAAGTCTATAATATAAAACCAAACCCAAGAACCAAAGGCCATAGTCTAAAAGTGACCCAAATAATCCTTCTGCTTAACAATAATACTAATAAATAAAAAAAGCATTTCCGACCAAAAATTCAATTTGCTCTAGATACAATACAATCATAAGCTTTAGGCCATCGGTTACAAATACTCACAAGCCAATAGCATAGAAATTGTTAGATTTTACAAAACCATACAACTGAAATTAAAATCCTAAACTAACAACTCTGGAACAATCCTGTGTCCATACCTTGTAAGAGAACCAAGTCTTTCAATTTGAAAGATTAGACAAAGATGGCAAGAAGAGCCTAACGCTTAACAAATCGTATATAAAGTTGTATATGTGAATATACATGAAAATCATGAAGGAAAACGATAACAATCAAATTTAAGAATACCAAAGATAATGATTAGACAATAAAGACGTCAAAACAAAGAAAATATTACAAGGATTGGTGATATTATCACCAATAATGGTCAAATATAAAAAATTGGACTATAATTGTTTCGGCATAGCCTAAAGCCATATGTCACTATTTACGACCCATGAGTAGACTGTTTACAAATTATTTCTTAAAATGGGGTCAAATGTTATTTTTCTGATATATGAATAAGTTCAATATTCGATTTACAATTAATATATTAAAATATGCCCAAATATATTCTATCAATTCTTCTATAGTAATTCTTATTTAGTCAAAATGAAAAATTTTATGTCAAATACAAATATACAAATTTTTCTCATTTTTAGAAAACAAATAATCTTTACAAAATTAGAGTTCTTGCTAAATAATTATAATAAAATGGCATATAAGGTCAAATATTTAAAAGATTTTAAGTTTCATTGACAAATTTCATAAATGTAAGGCACAAGCCTTCAAATCTCAAAACTTTTAAACAAATTTCATATATGGACATGCATACAAGGTAAAAGCAATAGAGCAATGAAATAATCATATGCATGTACATCTAAACAAAGATAGAAAGAAATGAATCGAAGATGTAACAACAAACTAAGAAATGTGCTTAGATAAACTTGCTATAAACTCAATAATCACAATCTCTAGCACGAAAAAGCTTCAAAGACCACTTCCTTTACTCTCTCTCCTCTTCTCTCTTTTCTTTTCTTCTCTTTTTCACTATTCTCTCAAATACTAAGCAAAAATGATAGAAAAATCCTTACATTAGCACACTGGGACACGAGGTGCCATCTTCTCTTGCACACAAGCGCTAACCCTTCTATTAATCCATGTACGAGTGTACCTCTAACACACACAAGCACAACCTATTTTGCCAACACATGCACAAGTGCATCCCATTCTACTAATTGACACACAAGTGCCTTAGGCGCAAGTCAAGCACCAACCAAATATGTCCAATACTTAATTATTTTCAAAAATTTATTTAGTACAGTCAATTTTTTACATCATATTTCACGAATTAGGAATTGAGTGTTACATGAAGAGGCCTAATAAAACTTGCCTACTTTAACTGTGTTATGTGTAGACAGAATAGGGAGACTTTTTTCATCGTACTTTGCCTCACTCAGCTGCTCAATTCTTGCAGTGTAGACTGTCTGGACTTTGGAGTAATGTAGGATTCTTGGTTGTGAACCCTTCAGACGAAACCAAACGAAAAAACTAAGGTTGTGCCCCCTTCCTGTTAAGAATGTCCCAAAGCAAAGCTTTGTGGTCATAGTGGTGGTAAGGAGGTGCTGTTGTTTTGTGTGTGGTTGGGAAGATACATGCACAGCTTTCAACCTGAGGTCATGCCAACTGTTATCCGTGGGATGCTGTTATTTTCTCGGATGCTTTATTCTTTCTGGGTAATCTGGAGTGATGGAGGTGTCTTGATTGTGCCCCTTGTCTGGTGAAAGAATTTTCCAGTGTAGTTTTGGTGTTACATTCATGATGAAGGATGTGCTTTGGAGACTGCCATGTTAGATGTTGTGTGGTTGTGGTTGGAAAGATATGTCAGCAACTTTGAACATAAGTTCATACCATACAATCTGTTGTGGGATTGAGTTAATTTGTTTCTCTTGGGACTTGGTATGAGCATCTTGAGGGATTTCTTTTTTGGATCTTGGTGGGCTTGGCAAGGATTACTTGATTGTTTTTTAGTTTTGTTTTTTCAGGCTTGTGTGTTATTTCTGGGATATCTTGTCCTGTCATCTTGTTTTTTTTGACTTATTTTTTTCTCTATCAAAAGTAAAGAAAGAAATCTGTTTCTTAACTATGGAAACCCTTTGGAAGGGAAAAACAGCGAGCTAGAAAAGTGGGAGCAACCAAAAGGGATATTTTAGCCTCAGGTGAACTGAGATTAGGAGAACAGAGAGATGTGACTAAGCACGTGCACTTCTAACTATAGACGACTTCTGGCACCACTTTCAAATGTACTTGATGTCCTCTAGTATCATAGCAATGGAATATGAATCCCTTCCTCATCACTGACTACCTATTTCACTTGTTCAGTTATCCTAATGTCCTTAGTGCCATTTACAGTAAAATGCTGAACCTTGACAGAATATCCTTTATGAACATGTCACAGCATTTGAGCATGAAAGCATGCCAATGATGTCAGCGCATCCACTCTATTCCTTATGATGTGTGGACATGGTCATCAGTATTTGCTTCTGACAAAGGACATCAGCACAATTTGATGCTAGAATTTGCTATGATTACGGCGCAAGAACAAAGATAGACAGGTCTGGCAATCGATTATGAAGTCCTACATAAGAATTTGTAGGTGTGAGGAAGTGAATTGATCTGACGGGGGATATAAAACATGTTATTGGAGGCATTTAGCTTAATATTTGAAAGACTCTAAAGGCATCTAGTGCTATTGTGATTTAGAAAGTTTTCTGTTTTCTTTTTGGATGCATGAGAATAAATAATGTCTTTTAATTTAGTTGGGATCAACATCGGGCATGGGATTGGGTACACACAACCTTAGTTATGCTGAAGTAAATCCTATATATTATATTACATTGTGTGAATCTATTATGAAAGTGAATTTTTAAGACTAGTCACAAAAAGATCTTGCTTTCGATTACATTCTGTACATCCTGGTAGATATAATTATGTTGCCCTGTTTCTCACTTCATTGCTGACATTTAGTCATAATTTGGTATTGAAAGACATGACCTTGGGTATTTATGAATTCTAAATCCTTTTTTATTTGTGTCCAGGATAAAGATAAGCTGATTAGCAACTTGAAGACCATTCAGGATTATCTTTGTAAATTTCAGTCACAGGTATCTTGCTTGAGGTCGTTTCTTATTGATGAAATGTTCATGACGCAGCTTTCGCAATATGTGTGTGAAGGATCTAGCTTGAAACATCCTGGTTGATTTCTGACCAAACTTCTTGTAAGGGAAATTTGGCACCTAATAGAACTGTAAGACAGTAACTTAAATAGTACTATACCAATGTCAGTCAGGATTATTAACTTCACTCTAGGAAATTATGGACTTTACTGCTACTTTGGGAAAGTTAGCCGTGTACATATATTTAGAATCAAGTCAACAGCTTTGTAGTCATTGACTTTTGTAGAAAGTATGTATGCAAGACGGCCCTAGGCATCTTCTATCGGGGATAAAACCCAAACACCAAAATTGCCCTGGTCATATCCATGGAGACATTAAGGAAAGGCCCCAACATAGAAAAGAGAGAGAGAAAACACAATAAAGAAAAACAATCACTTACTCTGACCTTTTCACAACAAACCTTAGATAAAAGGATTGGAGTAAATTGTTCTGCTGTTCTAGCTCTTTTCATAGAAGCACATGAAGGAATTCTCCTAGGCATCTCCTTATCAGGGATAAAACTCAAACACTAAAATTGCCCGAATTCTCCTAGGTATCTCCTTGTCAGAGATAAACCCAAACATTAAAATTGCCCTGGGCATATCCAGGGAGGGGTAAGGCCCAACACACAAAATAGAGAAAACATGAGAAACCAAAACAATCACTAACTATGTCCTTTTCTCAAGAAACCTTAGATAAATAATATCAGTAAATTGTTCTGATTTCCCTGCCTTTTTTAACGGCAGCACCTAAAATACCTCTGCTGCCACAGACAATAATCTTCTGCACGATATACGGTTCTCAGTAGCTGAGTGTTCTTTGAGTTATCTCTGGCAACCTTCAGAATCCATTCAGTGTACAGCTGAACTCCCAATGTTTACATCTTGGTTTTGTCTTGTTGATGATGCTGGCAAGCACAGAATTATCGAATATCCACATTGGAAGAACAAATAATCTTTAGTTTCAGCTATAACACAAAGTGAACTTATCATCAATAATAATCCCCCATTTAAGCAGTTACCATTTGTAACTAGTCTATTCTAAGTGCCAGCCAACCAGTAAACCATGTTCTTCGACTATCACTGCTTGCTCATGCAAAAGGTTAGACCAGGAGACTGTCCCTTTTGTTCCTCAAAAGCTCATGCCTAAGAATGGTGATGTTAAAGTTGGGAATCAGCAGAGATGGTGGCATTGTGTCAAATGGTTTCTCTTTGCCTCCTCTCTACTGATTTATTAGTGTCTCTGTCTTTATTTACTTCATTGATGGCTTGTGGTAATGCTTTTTCTGCTCCTGTGTTTTTTGTTGACCACCCCGAGTTTTTCTTTTGTTCTAACATATAGTTTGATAAGCTCGTTAGAAGTCACATAATTGTTCATCATTTCCGGTAGACTTATTGTACTTCTCTGATGGTTCACATGGATCTTCTGGATCATCTTGTAGTTAGTCACATAAATTGAAAGAACTACTAACTGTGATTGATAAAAAATAGCTCTCGCCTGATAGCTCCGACTGCAATCATGCCTTCTGTTCTTTTTTTTTTGGTTTCTTTCTTCTCTCTCCTTTCTCAAGTCGGAAGATCAATTAAAATGCTGTTTTTTTTTTTTTTCTAAAAGAATATTGCTAAATTGTAAAGATTGAATTCCTGTATTAAAATGATGTTTCTCTATGAATCCTACTATTGATGCTGTTCAATTAGCAGGGTCTGACTATTGTCAATATATCACCAACAACATTCCCCCAAACACTGGATTGGCTTCATAGTTATCTTCTTCAGGTAATAGTACAGTCTTTTCAAGTCTTTTATGACAATAATTATCAAACCAGGATCTCACCAAGATTCAAGGTCATTGGGGCAATGTTGTAACTTCTGATTCAATTGTTAAATCGCAAGAGCAACCACAAGGTGATTTATTACAAGGTTTTCTGGCAACCACCATAGAAATATGGCCATTTTCACACCCCAACTTTTTTTAGATTTTTTATTTGACCACTATGCTTGAATATCGCAACTTAGGCTCATTATTAAATATTTGTTAAAATGCCAAAATATCCCATCATATTACTGGCATGTGTCAGTATGGGAAGCTCAAGGGGAAAGGAAAGGATGGGTGGGGAAATATCCATAAAAGAAAAAAATAAAAAGTTTTGGTGATCAAATGAAAAAGAAAAATAGCCGTGATGTTTGTGGAAACAGGCAAATTTGGTGGAGATTATACGTTTAAAAAAACAGCTTAATTTAATTTAATCTATTTTGTTTTATTTTTTTAAAGTTTAATAGCATTGACTATTTGGGGAAATAGTCAATGTGATTTTGAAAGTAGTTTTTAATGGTCTGAACAAAATTTATCACAAAATTTATCTTCTTTAAATCAATCTCAACTTCTTAACAAAAATGTAAATGAGCTCAACGGATTGGGATCAGTGAAGAAATTCAAGTTAAAATAGCAATGAGGTTCGCAGCCTTCCTGTTTGGGATATGGGCTTCTGCCTCCTCTTATGAATAGAAAGCTAGTTGGTGAAGATTTAAACGGCCTGTTTCATAGTGAATGATCAGAGGTGTTTTAAAAGCTGGCAGTTTGACCTGTTTGCACGAATGGTCAATTGTCACTGGACTGAATAGATTATGGGGGAGTCTTTCACACTCAACATGGATGACTCAAGCATTTTGCAGAGTAGTGTGGGGCCTTTGATCCATTAATAATCTGGAAACACTAACGCAACAATGCAACAGTTCTTTTTTACTTCATTTTTGTGGCTAAGCTGTTGCCACCTTTCTGTAATTTCTCGATGGTTTTATTGTCCAGTGTATAGAACAAGGTATATCATCTGTAATTAATGAAAACCCCGTTCAACCTGCGAAGAGCTAAGTCAAATGCAGATGCCGCGTCAGTGATGTAGCCAGGTAAAGGCTGAGACCGAAATTTTTAAATTTCACCCTGACTATGTTCTTCACATAAATTGTATGCTCAAGGCATCTACCTCATGGGGATGACCATCTCACTAAAAGCTTCATCTCGTACAGGACAGCTATAATGCATGATTACTTTTGTCTTGTAAGGATTCTGCTTCTTGTACATGAGTCATTTAAATAATATTCAGTGGTGATCCCCCATGCAGGCGGGGAGAGAAACATGCTATGGTGCAAAAACTTACACTGGCACCCTTTTACTGCCTGAAAATTAAGCATATTAAGCATCTTTGCCCATAGAGATTATGTAGACAAAAGTATCTGGGAAGTTCTATAAAGCAAGTCTCCCATTGCTTTTGCAAACCAGTGCAGACAACCTCCCAAAAAAGCAAGTTCCTCCATGCCACCCTTTTTTTACAATAGGATCCTCCTAAAATTTTTTCCTTCTGAATGCATTTACTTCTATAAACCTGAGGTTTTTTATGTATACGATTATGTTCAGTTCAAAAGCTTGTACATAACCAACTGATTGCTTAGTGTGTTTGACAAGTGCCACATGGATTGCTTAGAAAAATGTTAACCAGTACTAAATGATGATGCAAGTACTGAATTATGGGTGTTTGACTCTGTTATTCTAGAAGATGGGCACTTAGTTAGTGGCCGAGTTCTTCCCCATGCTATATCACTAGCAACATTATCTATAGCCTGGTGTATTTATAGCGCTTAAAGCTGGTTATGCTGCAAGGTTTAATATTTGAGGCTCACTTCAACCTATCTTGTATGACTGATTATTTTCAGGGCAAAGTGGAGATGCTGTAAGCTGTTCAGAAAACACTGTAGATGATCAAGAACACTGTGTTTACATTAAAGTTGAGTTTACGATCAGATTGTATGCAAATGTGAGTTAATTTAAGCTTCCAAATAGCCAGATGTTGGTCAAATTTCACGGCTGTTAGTCAGCAACCAACCTCGTTAGCCCCTTCTCAGATAGTTCAAGAACTGTGATAGAGTTTTGTTGGCTATGGGAAGCCTTACTCTGTGCTTAAAATTGAACTCTTATTCTTTTCCAGTTTGGTATTGAGGTGTTAGTGCTACATTAGGAAACTTTGCATCTCATTTCTAGATAATGATGGTATTTGTGCACCAGAATGTTATCTTTATAATACAATCCAAATTGTCAGCAATTGTTTGAGATTTACAACAAGCAAGGCAATGATCTAGAATTTTAACCATGAATATCAGATTGCAGGAGAGCAATGCGAGTGCTGTGCTGGATGAACTTCCTAGATCATAGTTGATCAGGGTGTGAATAACTATGTTCTGCTATCTACAGGACAACTAAGCCCTGAAGTGTTGCTTAGTGTGGTTAGCTAATGAAATCTCTTGATGAAATATTGTTATGCTCTATCTCTTGACCCCCTCTGATGAATGATTCTGATCCTGAAAGCTACTTTTGGGATGTTGGCTCCTCATAACTTCAACAGCCAATACTCCATAGCTGTACACACACCATTTTTTAAAGTTTAGTCTATTAGGGTTTTTCCATTTTTTCTGATCCACCCCTCAATACTCTAATAATGAGTATTTCATCCTTGAAAGTTGCACAACTAAAATTATGGTAACAAATTAAAATTTATTAGACCTATTTTTTAATATTAGCCTCCTAATTTATCATAATGAAATTTTCATCGTTAGAGAATGAGAGGATTTTAACAGTTTCAGCTGCCAGGTGGTGTAACCTAAATCAGCAAAATAAGGGAAATCTATATGCAATTAGAATTCTTAAAGCACTTGCATTATTCAGAAGCAGCTATGTAGAAATGTTGTTTCATGTGCTGTTTGATTTTCAGTTTGGCTAGTTGGTCCATCAGTACTAAAACTACTAGCCTAATGGACAAGGTGGGAACCATCGATGTTAATCTTGTTGGTCAATAAACATAATAGGAAGTGTTTTTCTTTATTTGTTGAAAGAATATAAACCTAATAATCATGCTTTATAAATAATAATCCTTATCCCCAAACTATTATTATTGGCCAGCTGACATCTAATTGTTTTCAACTTCTATCATTTGGAGCAACCACATAGGAGGTTATCCAAATGCTTGAGAATACCACATTGTTGGATTGTGGACTAAAAGACACCCAAATTTAACCCTTCATCATAGGGACACGTTATGATGGATTTTACCTTAATACCTGAATAATTGATGAGTTGATAAAATAATGAATCCTAATAGTGGAAATTTAGTAAACTACTAAATGATCGAGTTGAACTTTCATATGCTAAGATTGTGTTAGGTGATGTGTGAAAAATTTATAGTAATTGGTAGTTTTTTTTTTTTTTTGGTTAGTAATTGGTAGTTATTTATACCAGTATAAATAAGAATTTGGGCTTCTATCTAAATAAGTTTTATGACTGATTGACTACCGAAAGATTAGTCAAATCCATTCAAAGTCTAGTAGGCTTGGAAAGAAAAATATGCTCAAAGGATGTTGAAATATATAAGAATTTTTACATGAAAATAAAAATAAAAATAAAAAATAAAAAGAGAATTTAACTTGCCTTAAAATTGGTAAAACATTTGGTGCAAGAAATGAGATTGATCCGTATCTTTTTAATTTACATAGAAGTCAACTTGAATTGACATTAAGTCTTATACATATTGAGTTAAGAATTGATAGTACTTATTTTAAACCAGTAAAATAGACAAACCCATCTAATTTCAAAATGACTTGACTTAATCTCTTTAAACTTCTAATTGATTGCAGCTAAACATTATAAGTTTGAAGTGCTTACTAAATACTTATTGATCTGTCTTTCAAATAAGTATATGATGTCAAATGCATAAATTATGAATGACTTAAGTTTATGTATTCTAACATTACAGATTATGCCCAATTTAATCCGGGAGCTAAAGGAGTAGGCACAAGAAGCACCAACCCATCCAGAAACTGCTGATTGGGAAGTGTGAGACTGGCTTGATTAGCATCGAGCTAGGCATATGACTGGACCTACTATCAGATTTAGCAGAGACAACCTCAGTGTCAATCAAGACAGTAGGGTTTTCAAATCCTTAGAAACTTTTTTAAAAACAAAAAACAAAACAAAACAAGAAAAGAAATTGTAAAATCTTTGATCAATCTAAATACTAATTGGTTATATCGTAGTTGAGGGTTTCTACTCAATTACCCAAAAAGGCACCGATACTCCAAAATCCGTTGCCCAATTTCAGCAGAAATGAGTAAACAAATATTTATGATATTTAGGCTTCTAAAAAGCAGAAAGACTTAGGAAATACATATGGACTGATACTATATCGCCACTGAGTTGACACACCACAACAATTACTGTATCGGGACGCATGTTTACAGAGGCTATACGAATAACCTCTGGCAAATAGCAAAAGAGGCCTTCGTAGAACAGATGGAGACTGTATTTCGTCGGTTGAGGCAGCCCACCAGAGTTACCGTATGCTTGTGAGTATGAAGTAAGATTTTATACTAGCTTTCCACTTCTTCAGGCACCTTCTTTGGGAGAAGAATTGTGCAACACCAGAGAACTTGTAAGCGAAAGATTTAATTAACTATGATGTTCCATCAAGCAATAGCTTTCTGAAATCCAGGATTTTCTCAATCATGGCGGCGGGGGTTGTGATAAGTGCTTTGAGATTAGAAGTAACTGATGGAAACCCCAGATATCTCATTGACATAAATTCATCCTCGTAAACCCATCACTAGAAATATTTCTTCTTTTACTGGTTCTGGAAAACCATAAAACAGAACTCCATTACCACTGATTTGCAACATGCCGGCAGCAGCACAGAAAGCAGTAAATCTCTGTGCAACACTACAGATTATTCATCATCCTGCTCAAAAGTATTAAAATGTATGCAGAAAGTAGATCCGCGGACCTCTATTTTGCTTTGGAGAAAAAACCTCAGTGCAGCTCAATGGTCAGTTTAATTCTAAAAAATATATGAATGCTTTGAGAGAAACTTATACTGTTTAAAAAGGAATTTTGATTGACTAAGAAAATTTTACTTCAACCAATGTTCCCTTCGTGATGGCAATATATGGCATAAAAATTACACTTTAAGAAGGCAGACAATTAGGCAAAATAGGTGCTGTAATACCTCTCCGAAACTCCCAACACTAGGGTTTCGACAACCTCTTGTCACCCCTGCGTCAACAGCCCCGCCACCCCGCCGACGGAGCTAATGCCGAGAGGCCCTTTGGTCCCTAGTGTCACCACTGACAGTCATCCACGGCAAAGGACAAAACTTAAAGCATCCGTTTCTCTGTTCAACCAAACATCTGGGACGGACCTTGAGGACGAGCATAACCAGACTCAAGACACCACTGTTTGGCAGACGATGGCGCTACAAATTGATGATCCACTCAAGAAGAAACTATCATTCAGAGACATGGTGATGTGTCAGGAGGAAGACCAACGGGAGATTGTGGACAAAATGGAAGACAACTTAGCTGAAGACAGCGGCACTGCGAACCTACATCAAGGATTGGGCATATTATATGGTTGTCAAACTGTTGGGACGCCCTTTAGGGTACAAAACCGTCTGTGACCAAATCCCAGGCCTGTGAAATCTGAAAGGGAGGTTCAATGTGATAGACATGGACTTCGATTATCATTTAATCAGATTTAATAGACAGGAGTATGTTAAGGTCCTTCGAATCTTGGATGATTTTTCAATTTTACCTAACAATTAAACCATGGACCCTTAAATTTAGACCCTTAAAAGAGCCAATCCATTCAGCTGTGATATGGGTTTGACTTCCAAGCCTGCCTGTCCATTGTTTCAGGAAAGATGTCCTTTAGGCTGTGGGCAAACAGATTGGGCAACCAATCAATATTGATATGAATGCATCTTTAGCTGACAAATAAAGATTTACTGAGATAGTTATGAATATTAACCTCAACAAACCTCTTCTGCTTCTATGTGAGAGAGAAGAAATGGTGGTAAATATTGCATATGAGGGTCTCCCCTAGATTTGTTTTGGCAGTGTAAGGGTTGGGTATAATTCCAGCAATTGTTAATTTACTGTCCAATGCACTGAAGCCACGAAAAAGAATGCGGAGGATAGTTCCAGTGAACAAATCATGCGGCCACTTGAAGAAAAAAATGCTAGGCACTTGGCTTCATGCTCCCACGAGAGCTAGAAGAACAATTAGGAAGCCAAATAATTTGCATCACTGTTAAGGAGAGGACGGTAGAAACACGGGCACCAGTTCTCAGCGCTGGACACAAGGCAATCATACAATGTGAATTCGGATTGCTAAACAAATACAAAAAAGCAAGAATGCCAGGCAGAGAGAACTAAGAGCAACACCAATATAACCACACGAAAGACACAACCAACCAATACACAAATTAACTTTACACTACGGCAAAACCAACTAAAATAAATATGATACGAAGACTCAAATCAAAAAAGAAGCCTAAGAAAGGACCTCAATCAGAGTCGATGCTACGAACAACTTGAAAACAATAGCACCCTAGGACATCCTTAACACCAAGGAAACCACCCAAAATCGAAGCAAGGGAAGATCATGCAACCACCCCTAACCAACACCTCAATATAACCAAACATAGCCCACCTATGGACACCGCCAAACCTGTCACCAGGAAAGCTCAACTTCAAACTAAGGTCCTTCGACCCTCCTTTCACATGCTCTCAGATCACCACCACGAGGAATCTGATGTAACATTTCAGTCATTCGCTGAGCTATGTCACATATATAGTAGAAGATACTAGTAATTTTAAGAATATGAGAACACAACGTATTAATGAGGATCATGGCCAGGAATTGCCACGAGACAGCTAAAAAGGAATTTCACAATGAGTTTAGAGACATCATGATTAACCAAATACCTAAAATCATTACGATATTAAAATCACGTGCTAGTGGTAAGATGGCAGCAAGAGCAATTAAGAAACCTAGCATTAATGGATTTGCTATTAATGAAACCTAAGACTTCTCAATAGGCATTTGACGTTTATGGATCAAAGACTAAATTAAGATTAAGATTCTAAAAAATCACATGTAATTCACGATCTTTCCAAAGAGAATAATAAGGACACCAGGTGGGGACTAAATTCCATCTATGCCCTTTCTCTCCAAAGCAATAGGAAAGTTATGTGCGCAAAGCTCTAAAACCTAGCAACCACCCTCCGACTTCCTTGGTGCATGATTGGAGGCTTCAATGACATCCTCACCCCTAAAGAAAAGGAAGATAGAAAAGTAGCTAATCTTAATAAATGTCTTCAATTCCAAAATTGGCTTGGAAAGTGCAACAAGGAAGATATTGGCTATAGAGGGCTAAAATATAATTGGTGGAACATGTGGCAGTACCCGGCCTCAACAAAAAAAATACTCTATAGAACCATCACCGATAACTATTAGAAAGCTAGATTTTAAACTGTCGGATTATAAATCTCGACAAAATCTCATCTGACCATTGTCCAATTTGCCTCGACACGACTGGCCTTGCCCCACCTACGCACACAAAGGCTTTCAAATTCAAGGCTATGTGGTGTAACTATCCCAACTATAATGCGCTCATCAAGAAGATTCGAAAAGTCTTTCATAAGACTATAGAGAATAAACTATCAACCATAAGTGATCGTTTGAAAATTTAAAATAAGGAAAATTTGGAATATCTTTAAGGAAAAGAGATCTTTGGCTAATCGTATAAGGGGAGTTCAAGGTACTTTCCGCCGGATTGACTCAATCCGATTAAAAGAGCTTGAAGAAAAGCTCATCCAAGACTACCGGGCAATCTTAGACAAAGAAGAGATTCACTGGATCCAAAAATCGAGACTTAACTGTTTTGCCATGGGAGAGTGAAATACGAAATTCTTTTTCAACATTACTACAAGCAAGAGGTGTCACAACAAGATTGCTGCTCTCAAATTTGACAACGGAGATTGGACATTCAATAAGGCTATGCTTAAGCAACGGGCAATTAATTACTTTAACAACATCCTGGACCCGAATCCTTCTCTCAAGCAAAGCCTTCCCCAGCGAGCCCAGGAATATAATGCTTGATAAGCATCTTGAAGCCATCCCAGTCTAGAGAAACTTCAGCAATCTTTATTCTCAATGGCACCTCTCAAGGCACCTAGATTCGACAGGTTCCATGCCCTGTTCTTCCAAAATGCATGGGAATTAGTGAATGATAATCTTTGCAAAATCACAACTAAAGCTTTCCAAATTGAGCACCTCCCTAAACACGGAAATCAGACAATACTAGTTCTCATACCCAAAGAAGAGGCAACCAAAATCTTCGGTAAATTTAGGCCTATCGCATTATGCAAAATAATTTACAAAATAATCACTAAAACCATTACCCATAGGCTTAGAACACTCATAAAGGATCTCATCAACCCTGGCCACGCCAACTTCCTACAAGGTAGAAAGACACACGACAATATTTTGGTGGCATAAAAAATGTCGCACACTATGAGAAAAGCCAAAGGAACAAACATTGCAATGGCGCTGAAAATTAATCTTGTTCTAACTTATGGTAAAATTAGAAAGGAGTTTGTTCACGACATACTCCTCACACTCAACTTTCAGAGCTGCCTCATGAGGCTTAATATCGAATGCATCACCACATCCACATTCACGGTGCATTGGAACGGAAAACTTGTAGACAATTTTCAACCATTTTGTGATATCAGAAAACGAGACGCCTCTTACTTTACCTTTTCGCTCTTTGCGTCAAAGATCTCTCTTGCCTTATCAACAAAAATGTTTTAGAAGCAAAGTGAAAACAAATTGAATCTTACAGGTCTAATCCAACCATTTCCCACCTTATTTTCATGGATGGCCTCATTTTATTTGCTAAGGCTACCATAAATCAGCAAATTAATATTTTAAAATTACTTAACAACTTCTATCAAGTAGCTGAGCAAACTATTAATATAAATAAATCTAAAATCTTCGTGCCACCATACGTTACCCAAAGCCTCAAGTCTGAGCTTCAAGCTTTTTATCGATTCAGGCTTATTCGAAACTTTAAAACCTATTTGTATGCCCAAATGATTCACGGCTGCTTTCATAGGGTTCGCTATAGAACAATCATCGAAAGCGTCTAAAAAGACATTTTCAATTGGAAGACAAGACATATATCTATTGTGGGAAGAATAACCCTCATTGAAATCGTGACTTAGGAAGTCCTTATGCCACAACACAATCGTACATCCTACCCAACAGCAAATGTAAGAAACTTGACAAGATTAATAGAAACTTGATTTAGAGAGATCGCAAAGTTCACCTTGCTAATGGGAAGAGATATATGCCTCAAAAGCAGATGGATTATGGGTTGTAGGAAGACCTACAATAACAACTTGGTCATTCTAGTGAAGGTGGAGTGGGAATTGTGTTATGGTTCCAACAAACTTTGGGCTCAAATATTTAAGGCCAAATATCTAAAAAAGTTCAACTTTCTCGAAGCATATAAAAACTAAAATGCTTCATCCACCTAGCGTAGCATTATCATAACAAGGTACTTAATTCGAAAAGGAGCCAGAGAGAACATTGGAAATGAGTAGAAGATTAGATTTTGGATAAATAAATGGCTCAATGCTGGCCCTCTAATGAGCTTCATACAAGAGTTAATACCAATTAAAAAGCTAAAATACAAAGTGATGACTTACTTTCAACCAAATAGGGAATGGATATGGGATACATTGGAAAGCAAACTCAATGAGGAAGGCCTCGACTAGCTGTGGGAGACTCTTGTCTCGAGACATTCAAGTAGTAAAAATAAACTAATATGGGATACGACATCCGAAAAATAAAATATCAAAAAGACTTATAATCTCCTTCAGGATCAAACAATTACCACGGATGTAATGTAGACCAATATTTGAAAAATCAAAGCACCACCAAAATTCAACATCTTCGTTTAGCTTGTATTGAGAGATAAACTATTTACAAATATTTACAAATTTAGAATGATACTGATATCTTCACTTACTAATAACAAATGTGGAATTCTAAAAGCTTCCATGCACATTGTCAAAGATTGTCAAGGAGCTAAGGAGATTTAGCAAGTCGTGCTGCAGCTGAATATGACTTAGATATGCACTCCAAAATCCTCCCCACATGGCTTATTTCTAATTTGATTTTTACATATAATCAACAGAGCAAGTATCTTTTCCTTACAACAATTTGGCTAATTTGACTTTGGTGTAATGAGTCCATTTTTTAGGCAGATTTGAATTTATCACCTAAGTCTAGAAAATCAATCCGCTTACTAGTTTCCGATCTTCAAAGTGCTCAACTCCTCTCACAATTGCACCAAAGGCCTATAAACAAAATCAATAGATAAATCCCCTGAGAGCTAAATGGATTAAGATAAACACAGATATTGACATTGACAATAATGGAAAACCAACCTTTGCAAGAAAAGATAGAGATGACAAGGCTCAATGGATGTTTAGACATTACAACTAATTCAAAAGTACGAACATTTTCAAGGTAAAAATCTTGGCAATTCCCCACGGTCTAATAGATGTATGCAAGAGAGAGCTACATAAGGTTATATTTGAAACCGACTCGGCTATGATAGTTCAAAAGCTCAACAACTGTACCACAGAGATAGACTCAAATAAAGGTGTAATTACAAATTATAAGATCATCTTCAAGAAAAATTGAAAATGTAACGTGGCTCATATTTCCGAAAAAGACAACCGATATACTAGCAACAATCGGAAGATACTTGAGGACTCCCAAACAATAATGGAGTACCCCTCCAATAGAAGTTCTCTATTTTTTGAATATTAATGAAATTTCAGCAATAGATTTCAATAGAAACATAACGTAATTTTAACTCTCCCTATTTCACTTAGCTATATTAACCAAAGGAAAAGGTAGACAATTAGTTAAAATAGTGGATGCTTACAAATTAATTACAAAAGAAGAACAATTGACCACTTTAAAATCATATTCCATTTAAAATTCAAAAACTATTAAGCAACCAATGGATAAATGAGGAATACTAGAGTGAACTAAAAAATTTAAAATTATTTTTACAAGTTTAAATATTTAAAAAATTATTTTAAAATAATTATATACAAAATTTAAACAATATTTTTTTATATTTGTGAAAATTTATTTTTCGTTCAATAACTTTTTCTGACTATTATTTTTACTTTTTTAAATTTATACAAACTATTAATCAATCCTTAGAGAAATGGAGGCGATATTATCAAGGAATGGACTAACTCTTTAGGATAACCTGGACCAATCATTCATGGTTCTATAAAATGCCATTCCAGGGAGTCACTGATCTTTTCTCAATTCAATTTTGAGCATAACCCAAGCTCAACTCTTTCCTTTTTGTCAGCCTTCAGTCAATTCAATGATCAAAAGCTTAATTGCAAATGTTTTATCAAATATTAATTTTTTTAATATTTTTTGTCTTCCTATGAGTTTAAATAATTATAGTCTTTTAGAATGTAAATAATACACTCAAAAAGAATAATTAACATCGCAAATCCTAATGCTTCACTTATAAGATAAGCACACCTAGATTTTGGCTTATAGTAGGAATCTAGTTGATGAATAGATGGATAGAAAACCGCCATTTTTAAAATTGCAACTCATTGTGCCGCTCAGGGAAACCCAGTTGATATGGAAGATGGATTTTTCTTTCCTCTCATCCAGCCCAATATCACTCACTTTACATAAGTACCTTAACATACTCATCACAAACAAAAAATAAGGCTTCAGGCTAAGACCCAGTGGAAGTAAATATCTATTTCAAAGATTTTGTTAGGCCATTGAACCTACATCCCATCGTAGTGCATATTTCGCATGCCAGGTACTACTGCCATAACAAAGGACATGCAGATTTCTTGATGATGTGAATTACAAAGCCTTCACAACCAGCAAGGAGAATAAAAGTTTTCAAAGAAATGATAACATAAAGACCAACATGGAATTTGTACAGATAGGCTCAGGATGTTCAAAATAGAAACTTGGGGGTTGTCAAATTGTCCTTTTCAATGTAAAAATCAAGGTTATAATGAATTTAAGGCCTTTTTTACAAGGATTCAGTTTCTCTTCAGGACAAAATTATGATCGAGAGGCTGGGTCCTTTTTTACTATGTTTTTGGATATGAAAGACCTTCTACAAATATTGAAAATGATTCAATTGAAGTTTCAAAATACGGTCTGATGGCCGCTATAGCCACTAAAAGTTACAATTCTGCAATTTCACAACCATGCTTTAACTAATTACCAGTTATGAGTGAACATCAGTTGCAAGATCACTTTTTCTTAACTGCAACAGTCCTCTGAACAGTTGAAATACCATCTACAAACTTTGTGCGGAAAATTACATTGGCATTGCTGAACATGCCTTCTTTTAATGAAACGACGATGAACTGCAAAACCCAATAGAAGGAACATGTGAGGACAAGAAGCACTCCTGAATAAGAAGCAAGCTGGCCTAAGATAAAAAAACAAAAATACAAAACAAAACAAAACAATTTGAAAAACTTTCACACTTATATAAGCGTTCAATCACAATCGGCATTGTCCAATCACTTTAGTTCACCAATTGCAATCTGCAGGTCAATGTATTCAAAAAAGGGGTTTCATGCATGCAACAGCTTCTTTTGGTTTTGTCAAACTCAGATTGTTTATCTAACTTCACCAAAAGGCTTCAGTGACTAATAGGTCCAACAAGGCTATTTGACCCTTACAGTGCATTTGGTTATTGGGAAGAAAAAATATAGAAATAAAATAATTACTCATTTATAATAGAATAAGATGAGAAAAGGGTAGGAATAACTATTATACCATTTAGATTGCAAGAAAATGGAAATAGCAACTATTTACTCTCGTTTACTTATAGATTAGCCACGATGATTGATGACGGTAATTGATCTGCGGACTTCGATGATGTGGCCAGCAATGGTCAACGACCACAACTTTTGGTGGTTAGTGGCAATGACAGGCCTACATGGTTTCGGTAGTTGGTGACAAACTAGTCGACCAACTTTCAAAATAATGCCAGTTGACAAGCCTCTAACAATTGTGGCCGGCCCATTGGACTTTAACCATGACAGTGGACCTAACACTCAATAGCCCCATGGAAGAATGGCATCATGTTCACAATGGTGTGGACTGGTCAACTTGCTTGGAAACAAGAACTCACCGACTAGCTTTTGATGACAGTAGTGAAGACTGACAACTTAACTTGATTCATTGTATTATTGTATTAGTTATTCCTACTTCTATGTGAATAGCATTCCCAAAAGGAACATCTAACCCAACCTAAAAAAATGAACCAACCAAATAGGGTCTGAAATATATAAGCTACTCACCCTTGATATTCCTGGAAGCTTTTCCAAAGGCAATGATTATCTTTGAAAAGATATTAATCATCAGAAACATTTCAACCAATAAGATGATCATATTTGTCTTTATTTATTAAGGTATCACTGTGGTTACTAAAAAATAATGACAAAAATATAAAATTATTCATACATTAAAAATTTTTCTTTTTAGAGGCACAACCATCATAGTATAAATGTCAACTTCATATTAATTATATTCGGACCTTAGAGAGCCTTTTAAGGGGTGAAAATATATTAGATTACATGATAATGGATAGAACACATACATAAACATATTCTCCTGCAAGATCCAAATCATGCAATTTTTTTCTAAAACTATTCGAGTTTAGATTTTGTTTTTAATTTCTTTTGCATTCCTATTCTAAAATTGTAGCAAGGCATAGAGGATATTAAAGGTCTCTAGCACACGCTAGAGCAAAAATAGGACTTAGAAAGCATTAAGATGAGCATCCTCAAAAGTTTGAGCTGATTAAAAAATGACCAAGTGATTCAAATGATGAGAAACCACAACTGAAACAAAAGCTACACCATGCTTCAAGAGCAGATGATTAGGCCTCCGTATTAAAGTGACAAACTTGGGTAAGAGGACTTCCTTGTGACATCTTCTATTGTTAAGATCATTTAGTTTACCTACATTCTATTACAATTGAAAACCATAGAAAAGTCTCAAAGGATAAATAATTTTCTATATGAGAAAGATGTGTTCATCATATATCATAATAAAGAAACATGAAACTATCAAATCAATAACTAGGGGCTATAAGTTTCAGAAAATCAGCAAACACCCCTCCCCTCCATCCCAAAAAAAAACACACACACACAAAAAAACAAAAAAAGAAAGCAGTTAAGGGTTAGCTAAGGCTTGCCAGTGTCATGAAAAAGAGTGTAAACCTGGGAATGTGGGAAGTGGGTTTTGATCATCCTTCCAATATTTTGTGTGTGGCTCAAATCAAGAGCTGCATCAACCTATAAAACATCAGAAAGACAATTTTCACCATGGGATTCAAAGTTACAAAATGGACATTCACATTTCAAGCGCAATAAGAATAATTGTAAAATGTTTATTCAATCATGAACTGAAATGTAATACAACTTAATAGACTAAAAAATTTGATCAACTGAAATTGACAAAAGTCATTGCCCCATTGTTTAAAACAAGCAACAATCAACTTTCAATCAAATCATTTATGTTTGGTTCAAATTTCAAAAATAAGGGAAGAGAGTGAACGATACTAGGTTTATGTCTTTATGATTGATTAAATTGTATTTGTCCTGCAATCTATTAATTAAGAAAAATAAAAATAATTGAAAAACACCATTCTTCTGCCCCTACCCCACTAGCAGTGGTTTCTCACTATCTCAAGAAGCTCTCCCCCTGTTGCACATCCAGCTTTCTCTCATCTCAATCTATCCCACCCTAATCTTTGTCCTTCTCATCTATCTCTCTTCCCTCTCAATTGCCAAAGAGGTTAGATTGACTTCCCTGATGAAAAAGGAGAAAGTGAAGTGGTGGCATTGGTGATGATTCAGGTGATATTCGGGGCTGATACGGTCTAAAAAAATCCCAAATTGCCCCACATGGATTATAGGCCCAAATGAGACCCCAACATATAGCATAAGCCACCCCAACCAGACTCAATGCTTAATTTGATCCAAATAGACCTTAACATGAATAAGTTCCACAACATACTAAATCAGCCTTAAAATTGTTGCTCAGCTTGATTTCTAGACAGATTTCAGCTCTAAAAATTACATCAATCGATGGTGAGTTCTTTGAATTGGCCATAGACCCTTTTTCAACTCATCTGTAAAGAAGAATTGATAGACTAGACATCAACTCAAAGGCCAAAGGTTTAACGCTTCGTTCAAGAAACCTATGAGATCTTTACCATTTCACAAGAGCAATCATTTCCAAGCACATGCTGTGAATAATGGTTAAGAGGTGTGCAGGCACATGTAAAATGAACCAAATTAACCAATAGACTACAGAGATCGGACATAAAACATAGAAGATATTCAACTTCCCTACATTTGTAAACACACCAACAACAATCACCAATAAACATTCGGTGCATAAATCAAGGTGTGCATTTGGCATACTTGATGCCCGAGAGAAGCCCTCTCCCAAGGACTCTCATGTGAAGTCTCTCTTAGGGTCAAGTATCTGCTTTGCGCATACTCAATTCGTATGCTATACATTTATAGATGAGCTTTCAGATTTTCACAAACTACATACATAAATTATATACATACCAAGTATTTTCTATAAACTTAGACTTTAAAATGTACACATCAAGGAAAATATCCTCACCTCAATTACATTTGTCTCTTTTGTTGTTATGCTTTCTGGTTTTAAACAGCTAAAGACAATGTAAGACAAATCTTAGATGCAACAGTGAGGTTGCAAGTGGCAGTGATGGTGGTATCTTAATGTCTTCTTATATTTCCAATATTTTATCGAATTTTTGTTTCCCAGCATAATATAAACTAATCCTCAATAGAGAGGTCCTTAAGAACTGGTTGTGTTTTTTCATGTCTAATTATGTTTGTGATATTCAATCACCTCCAACAAATGAAACGAAAGGGAAACAACAATATGTTTACATATTTCCTGGAAAAAAATTCCAACCAAAGACACCACATGACATCCTTGTTCAATATCCCAAATGACATCAATATTGAATTACTATCCTAGAAGTTTCATCAAGAATATTTAATAGTTTTATTTGTAATCTAATACAAAGAAAATTTTGAATATGAAAAGATGATTAATAAAGATATTTCAACCTCTTAATGTTGTAGTATTACTTATTTTTCTAAATATTGTGGTACTTATTTCAAGTGTTAGATCAAATGTTTGTTGATATCACCTATTGCAAATTATTGTCAATATCTTTACAAGATTAGTGTTTCGCAATGCCACAAAAGGAAAGTTTCCTAAATAGACTTATTCCAATTCTTGTTTCCTATCAAGCGGATAAAAGAATTTATTGATCATTTTTTGTTCTTTTCTTCTTGGCTTTATACAAAACACAACAAGTATAACCTAGCAAACTGAGTCAAGTACTAATGCAAGGAACGAACTGCAACAGGCACTGTATTACCTGTGGCCTAGTTTGAGTTTCTTAGAGTATTGAAAGACCACAGTTTAAAGTGATGCTCTTTTTTTCTAAAATAAACCTCCATTTGTTAAATCTCCATAATTTTCAATCCTCTAGAAGTCTTCACACATGTATAATAGGTGTGCGAATTCTTTAAGCCTACCCCAAGTTTAGGGAATGAAGGCCAAAAAGGGAAGGTAAACATATCTGTGTAAGCATGCATATAGTCATAGGGGTAAATGTTGAACAATTGGAAAACATAGAAATAATGCTAATGACAAGAAATGCAGAATAGTAAAGATCCCCGTCTAAGCTCCAACAACCAAATATCCCATCCCGATTCCCCCTTTATAAAAGAAAGAATAGTTGTTTAGAACATCTTAGTATAGTGATAGTTTAAAGCAGAAGTTGTAAGAATTGGTAGAATAAATCCTTTAGAGTGCAAAATTGCTTATTGGACTAGGTATCGTCAACTATAATAATATAATATTTTGTTAAGATTATCAAACGCTAATTTGTTTTACCAGTAACACAACCTGAGAAACAAAAAATATCAGGACATTGCTGGCCCAAAAGAACCAGTCAAGCAAAAGAAGTAATATAATTATCTTTCACCACTCGATTCAGGTAAAATTGACCCTCCAAGTGAACCCTTGTGGTAATAGCAATTATAGATGCTCCAAAAACTGACAAATGAAGATCGTACAGTCATGTTCCAAAGATGTTACAGAACAGCAGCTTGTCCACAATTATGAAAGACTCGAAACAATCATGTAAACATGAATGCTTTAAGGAGAGCAAGACAGGACATGAAAGAAAAGTGAAGGGTGAAGCAACAGAAAACATGCTAAATATTGGGCTAGTTGATTTAAGAAACCTAGGCATCTTTCGATAGTGATTTATTGCGAAACAATAAGGTTACTCCATTATGACCTTGAGGCTACTGATTCAAATCACAGGAATATTATCATTGCATGGTTTCTAACCTTCTTCAAAATCCACAACGTGGGAAGTCTCATTCATTGGGCTACCATTTAGGTATATTTTAGGAGGTAATATTTAGGAATACTTTACAATTTTCCTGATGATGCAACATTATTATGTTTATGCTCAAGTCAAACATGTTTGTAATTATTAAACTCGGGTCCCAGCCAAGTAGTAGGCTATGCAAAAACCCTACAGCTATACGTTCGAATATCATCAACTAATGAGCTGTATATAACAGCATTTGAGTCACACCCTGGTCTCTGCTTCTCTCTCTTGATCTTTTTTCATCCATCATGGTCAAAGGTTATCTAATTTTTGTCTACTTCTCATCCTTAATTTTTTTGAACACTTTCTCTTTCCTCCCTTTTCATTTCTCTTCATGTAATTATTCCTTACGTATGCTTAATCCAACATTATGCCTTAAGCAAAGCAACATAAGAGGCTATTTTGGAACAGAAAATCTGCTGCTCTAACTAGTATAACCATAAGTAATGCATACCTATTTTGACCTATAAAAAGAGGTAATGAGATTGTTTAAGGATATTGGACAGAAAAGAGGGGAACCCAAGCTGTCATGCACAAGATTCCAGGATACAAAATGAGGCAAACGGAGGAAACCACAGAAGCTTGAGCTGTTGAGCACCTACGGAAAGGCCTTGATCCATCAAAGGGTAATGATGAAGTCAAAGAAGGATCTAAGGGGGAAAGCTTCAACTACTAATAAATTTGGATTTTATAACTTTAAATTCCACAAATCAGCTGTGTTTTCCCGTTAGAATGGGCAGTTTCTGGTATAGAATAATGAACTATAAATCTTTACAGAGAGATTTTTATTTTCTATTTCCCCTTAACTGTATCTTCGATACACTTTGCGACAATTGTGTCAAAAGCATCCCAACCACTCACCTCAGCACTTAGGCAAGACAAGGCAAGGCATCGGCGCTAGGCCCATCTCTAGCCAAGGTAAAACGGCTAGGAATTGAATAGGCGAGCGCCTAAAGCAAAGCGAGCAGGCACTAAAGCATTCACTTATTTTAAAGAAGTTTTTCCTTGTTTTACTAGAATGTCCCTAATATTTTCAAAAAAGTATAGCCTTGTATGTTTAATTACCTAGCCTTACTATCCCAAAACAACATGCATGCAAACACAAACAACACACCCTCCTCTCTCTAGCGTTTCACTTGCAACACACCATTTCATCATCTTTGCTACCAATTCAACTCATTAACAACAAATCTTGAGCGGTTTGGCTTCATATTATTCATCCTTAATAAACAATCGAAGCTTAACAAGGCCTAGCTCAACATATTAGGTATGAATCAAAAATCCTAAATTGTTCGCCAGCAATTTGTCCCCGTGAATGATTTCTAACCTAAAATTATGACACTCAAACTTCTACATACATAATCTACAAAAAAGCATGAGGCGAATGCTTTAGACTGCATAGAAAATCATTTTTTTCCTTTTCTGTCCTAGCATTTGATGAAGTGTTATTTGCAAAATTGATGTAGATGTATACAAACTCACTGTCCCCACCATAATAAAATTGATTTTGATGTATTATTTTCATGTGACTATTATTACAATTTATTTAGGAAATAAAAATATTAATAACAATAATAGGGAGCAATGAAAAAGACCCTAGTTGGAAATATAATTATTTGAAGGACTTCAAGACCCTAATACTTTAACTTGTCTGTTCGGTGACAAGGTCACTGAAAGAGGAATATTTCAGCCAAAAGGCATCAAATGGGGAAGTATAAAAACACAGCACTATGTAAAAAGCTCCCTCAAAATATTAAAATAGAACTAGAGAATTGTATCAATGAGAAAAAATCACAAAGGACTAAATCATCAGATTACAATGACAAAGAAAGAAAAATTAGGGATGATGATTTTAAAGATAATGCAAAGGCAGTGAATATATAGGGTAAGGTAAAAGAGTGGGTGGGAATATTAGTAATTAAGTAGGAACTCATAAGAATGCTAAGATGAAGCATCACATCTAAAAGATCTCATTAATTTGTTTATGTCTCAAAAACTGGATAAAGTGGGAAATTTTTAGACAAACAAATATAAACAACGCATGTGATAAAGATCCAATTTAGTACATAGCTCTATTTTTTTATCAAGTAAGGATAACATTTAATGTTGCTCACTTGAAAAGTTTTGAATAGATAAATAAAGCTGTTGCAAGGTACATTCCTAAATAAAGGCCCACGAATCATCACAAGTAGAGAGTATTTCTCCTTAAAAAGGAAATAGATTGCGAAAATGATATGAAGAGGACCATAAGGAAACATGGCAAAGCATGCTTGCTCCATTATGTGTGATTCATGTAGAGATAGGAGACAATGAAGGTCACAAAGCATGATTAACTTCTTGATGAATTGTCCATTGGGAACAATATTTTAGCAGTTTATTGGTGCTTCTAAATATGTCAAAACCAAGGAAAAGGCATTTGAATTACTTGAAAAATTTGTGTAGTAAATTAGCAAGAAATATGTTATCCAAGTGATTAGTAACACTGGAAATAAATATGCATTAGCTTATGAGTTTTTTTATACATATTTTTTATTTCTTTTATTTGGGTTGAAATATAAAGTCTTATTTCTATATAATAAATTATATGATTAGAACTTTTCTTACCTTTTGGGCCTCGGGAAAACTTTCACAAGCAAAAAGGAATCATTTATATTGGACTCCATGTGCAGCACATTGTGCTGACCTCATTTTAGAGATATTGGTAAGATTCCACGTTTTAAGAGGACCGTAGAGAAAGCACTCCCTCTTATTGGCTTTATCAACAACAACAATGGTTTTTGAACATGATGACATATTTTATATATTAGAAAAGGAATGATTTAGACATAAAATCACTCAATTTACAATAACTTTCTTGACTTTAGAGCAGGTCACACACACACAATGAAGAAATCATGAATGGTTTGTATCAGTGCATACCAAACTCGTTCTAGGCATTCACATGCAAGACAAAATTATGATTGTGTTGGCAGTGTCCAAGAGAAGTGAAGGTCTCTTTGCATCCCATTGGCAATTAAATCAAGAAAAACAAATGCTCCAGATACCTATCTCTTATTCACTACAATAATCTACTCTTATTCATACCAACTATCTATGATTTCCTATGACTTTGTAGTGCAGTGGTAGAACCTATTTGGAAATTCACCCTCAAACCTTCCACAATTAGCTATCAAAACACAGAGTTTAACTACAAATACAGCTAGTTGTGCACAAAATAGAAGTGTGTTTGAGAAAATTTATGCATTTTAAGATAGCTTGCCATGAATTCATAACAAGAAAATTTTATCATCTATCATAATATTACAATGACACTGATTAAACTCTTATAACATTCACACCAACAAGGAAGCTTGAGTATCAAACATTATATGATCTAGTTTATATCAAGTACAATCAAGCTCTTAAGGCTCACTATGATATGCAAAATGTCATTAATCCTATCCAATTAAATGACATCGACGATAGTATGAATGGATAATTAGAGAGACAGGGCCTAATATTTTAAATTTTAATGATGAATTAGTTTATGCTGATGATAACTTGACGTGGATTGATGTGGTAAGAGCATCTAGGTTGAGAAGATGATGGCATACACTAGCAACAAGTAATATCAATAGCAGGTGCAAAAGTTTTGAGTTCTAGAGCAATAAGACTAAAAGATGAAGAAGTTGATTTAGAGGAAATGGAGGAAGAGGTTGATGGCTACAAATCTAGTTATAGCTGTGATGAGGGCTTCTTTGATGAGGAGGAGGAGGATATTTTGGATTTCGATGATGATTAGAATTAGAACATCTTAGGTGTATCTACATTAGAAAATACATAGTGCTTTGACGACTAATATTTTTATTGATCGTGTTGCATGTTATGACGCAATACTTATTACATATATTTATTATTGTTTTCAATTCTTTGAACCTTGACAAATATTTTTATACATAACATGTTGGCATGTCAAATTATATTTTAGTTAATGCCTCACTTGTCTTAGGTTAGCGCTCTAGGCAATATGGAATCCTAGTACCATAGCTTGTCTTGCACTTTTGACAACACTGGGTGGAACCCCTTCTGGAATCATTAAATAAGTTAATCCTATTAATTTATGCACAAAAAAATCACTGCTAAAAATATGTCAGAGATTAATAAACTTCTAACTGCTTAAATCATCTATACCAATTCAAAAACTTACCTCATCTAGTATATAAAGTGGAGCTGGTTTGAACAGAAGCAACGCCAAAATCAAAGATAGTGCAAGCAAAGATCTTTGTCCCCCACTAAGTTCTGACAATGATTGTTTCCAAACACTTCCAAAAGCAACACGGACCTCAAGGCCATCTAGGAAACTGCAACCCTCCGGAGGTTCTAATTTAGCTGATGTGCCAGGTAATAATGTAGAAAAATGGAACCAAAATCGCTGCATAAATGCAAATGCAATCAAATTTAGAAAGCAAATGCATCATTTAATTCAAACTACGTAGTTCAACAAAAAAAAAAAGAAAAGGCAAAAAGCAAGCAAGGTGCACAAAAAACTAAGAGGCTCACTTGTTCACTTTCACCCATGTAACTTTCAATGTTTCTTTCTTCTTCTCATCAAGCTCTTCAATAACCTTCTTGATTTTCGCCTTGTCATTCTACATGTAGAAAACTATGAATACACTAAACTTTTTGCATGACTCCATCAGAAAAATTCCAAGGAACAACCAACCTCAATGATATTCTTCTTTGAAATCAAATCATTGTACTCGTCTTCTGCTTTCTCAAACATTGTCATGACCTTCTTATTGACCCTTTTCTCTAAGCTTGAGAAAGAGAGAAAATAGAAGGAAAAATAATTCAAAATGATAAATTTAAAAGTCAAGGCCCTTAAAGAAGGCTTTCAAAAATAATGATGCTAATCCAGAATATAAAATGTAATTGAACTGGAAATCATATCAGAGAAAGATAATAATAGAAATTTAACCTACATACTTTTATTACGCACCTTGACTGTTCTGCCTGTAATTTTTCAAGCTCCTCCCTTGCTTTAACAGGATCACGAGATGCAAAATCATAGTCACTTCCACTTCTTCCAAAGAGCTGCTTCTCAGATGCTATCCAAGGATGCTTCTCAATCAATTTGTCAACTTTCAAAGAGCAATCTTTCTGTTCCATTTCCATTCTTTTCACCTGAAACATAGAAATTTGTGCTTATTACCCACCATTCAGTGTACTATATAAATATCTACACAAGTAGACTTGCCAACCTCCAAAGAACAACCACTCCGACAAAATGCAGAGGCAGTAGAATACCTCATTTTCCAGCCTCTTCCTCTCAAGGTTTATTTCACTCAGTCTACTTTGAAGCCTCTGCTGTTCCTTTAAAAGAGAACTAATTTGTGAGTCACATTCTTTCATTCTTGAGCGGACTGCATTAAGCTCAGATAGGGCTTGATCATGATTTTCCTTTATGGAAGCAACCTGCAATACAAAGAGGTCACGAGGAACAAAATGCTCATTTCAAGATGTAGAGTTAGTAGAGAGGATGTTTTGTGAACCTTGACTTTCTGTTCGTCTACTTCTGCAGCAAGAGTCTGAATTTGGACCCTCAAGGAATCTAGTTGACTCACCATGGAATCACGTTCCTGAATGACTGCTTCCATTTCCATTACTAGCTTTTCTCTTTTATGATCATGTCCCTACCAATAGATGCAAATATCACAGAAAATTACAGCTTAAGCAACAAGCACAATGCCTCCAAGAATTCACCAATAGAATAGAGTGATCATTTTTGGCAAAGACAAGAAGGCACCCTGTTTTATATCACTTTTGAGATAACATCATGGCTTTCAGTTGAAATTGACCATCTTATGTGACTAGCATAGGAAGTTAGAATCAATGGAGAAGGAAAGCAAAGGCCAGCTCCATATATGATAAGTCACTAGGTAAACATTTGGTAACCTAAGTAGAGAATGGAAAAGGAAGGAATGAGAAATTAGAAATAGGAAAGAAGCGATGCTCCTCAGACTGAGACAAGCCAGGGAAATGAATACAATGCAATTTGAAAAATCCTTCTCTCTTCCCAAGGCTAGGCCATTTTATAAGTATAAAGTTCCCCAAACAAAAGGATTACAGATATCAGTGGAAAACTAATACTTTGAACATTGGTCTCAAACTTACCTTTCAAAATATTGGGTTTGTCTTTTAGATCAGCCTTCCTAGAGCAGATCATGTTACCGTAGTCAAATGTTGGACTCAAGAAAGGTCATTAAGAAAGCAAAAAATTCATGGAATAAATCTATTTACTCTTTCCAAATGTTTGTTCTTTATATAAAGGAATAACTTCAGGAGATCCTTCTAGGTATTAATGATTTTTATGGCAGTTCAAGGTCTTCAAGTCTGAGGATTCCATATGCAAGGAACATTTCTGGATGTGTTTTCCTTCAAGAAATTGTGGATTAATGTTTATTACAATTATCATTGTTTAAGGTGTTAATTTGATAAATCTTGAGGTAGGTAAGACCTATCTCTCACTAACACACACAAGGATAAAGAACACCTGTACGCACAAACAGAATCCTATACGTGATATGCAATACATAAGGAATCCGGTAACTGTGGCTCTACCCATACCCATATCTACACATCCACTTCCATATCACATTTTCAACCCCTTATCACTTATAGTATGTACAGGCATACTATCAATTGTCCTCCTGGATTTTCTTAAGACCACTCAAATAACCAACTACAAACAATTTAAGCACAAGAATTTTTTCACATAAATGTCACAAATAGTAAACAACCCCAAAAGTTATGATGAATAGCTCAGGCACCACCTGTCTCTGTTTAAATCAAAATAACTAATTTTTTTTCTCAAATTTAAAATTAGTCTCCAAAATCTCTAATCAGTTTCTAGATACTACAAATGTGTGTAATGTGAGAGAGACAGAGAGAAGGGGGGAGGGAGGGAGGGAGAAATAAGTAATAATACCAGACACCAAAGTATACTTTATCTTCAAAAGAATGACATATAGACCACGAAGATGCCCAAATATTACAAGAAGCATCAAATGTCAGCTAGGTGCTAAAACTAATAAAGATCTAACAAATATTTGATAAAAATTCTTTTAGAAAAAACAAACCTTGAGCTCTTTTGAAGCTGACTGCATCTGAGACTTCAATCCTTTGATCTGTTTCTCTAAGTCTTTTAACCTGTCATCCCGACTACATTGATATTCTTTGATTGATTTCTCAAGAGATGAAACCTTTTCTATGCAATTTTTGTATAGAAGTTCCTTCTCTTTAAGAACAAATCTTGCATCTGTAAGATCCTGTTCAATCTTCTTTACAGACTCTCCAAGCTACATAGCATCCACACAATGAAGAGATGAGTCGGTACCACAACAACATTAAGCAGTACAATCAGCATGGTGTCCATAACTAGCAAATGAAGTTCAACAGAACTACAAAGGGGGAGTGGAAATAGTTCAACCTTACGATGCTCATTTTGCTCAGCCCGGCCAAGGAATAGTTCTAGTTCATACTCCTTCAACTTCAACTGGTCATTAAGTTCTTGAAACTTCTTTTGAAGTGGACGGAGATGAGCAATCTGTAGGGTAATTATTAAACAATTACCAGCCTTTCAAATATACTACTAAGCCTCAATCACAAATGTTAGATCAATTTTGAATTTCAAGACAACAAATTTTAAATTCAGAAAGCAAAAACAGGAGGACCCAATACCAACAAAGAACCTTCAATACCTCTCTATTCTTGACAAAATATAAGGAGCCCAGAAGAAACTGATATAAATCAGAGTTATAAAAAAGTCTCAATGCAACAACTTCTCTTTCAAACAAGTCACAACTCATAACAATACACTGACTTTTAAAGCACACAATATAGAATGTATAAGCACATTTAAAAGACTAAATTACAAGAATATAGATTACTTTATTCAACCTAGTTCTTTCACGAAGGAATAGCCAAAATGAAGAAATTGGACTGAGTTATGAGACCTCTTGAAGCTGCTCCAAGGAACCATTGCAGATTCAAGTTTAGACAGTGTTGCTTGCCAGCCATTGGAAAACTCGAGGTTTTTTTTTGAGTGAGGTCATTTTTACAAGGCTCTAAAACATGAAGAATCCAACATATTTCCACGGAAGGTCATACTAGGAGCTCTGAGAAGAGCTGCATTCTTGGCAAGTGCTGAAACTTTAATTTGGATTGTCTTCAGAAACGAGGTTATGTTTGATGAATGGTTACATCAATGTGAGAGAAGCTGAATCAGCAAATCCTCTGTTTCTTCACTGCTGTAGCACAGGTTGCACTGGCTTGGAATAACGCACTTGGATTGATGGGCATCACTTGAGTGCAAGCTACTACAACGGAAGATGAATGGGTATCACTTGAATGCAAGCTGCTACAGTGGAAGAAGAATTGCCTGCATGAGAACGATTTAGGGAAAGGAAAAAGGTGTTGTCCCCTGGTTTTCTTGGAAACAGACAAATGACACTTCATTTGCTGATGCAGCCTTTATTTGTCACACTCTCAGCTTGGCCAGCTTCACTTGTTATTTTACTGAGTAAAGGACAGCTATCCTTCAATCCAACATATTTTAAAAGACGCATTGTGAAAAGGAAAGAATATATTTTTATTTCACTCCATAGTTTCTGGTTTCCTTTTTTGCATTCCTTTTCCCCGTAATCATTTATTTTGTAAATGTTTGCGCCCCCCAGTGATTCCCTATTAACATAACTTGCATTCTTACCAATCAAATGAAATTACACATTTAGAAAAAGTCATCACCATAACCGTTCTCTTTCTTTTGGGGGTTGCTTAAGCATAGAGAAGTATTTTTTGCTGAGCTACTAAATATATTTATTTTCCTTTCAGATCATAATTATATAATAAAACTTTGTATATTAAATAAGAAATACAAACTGCAATAATTCCTTTCACCCACAAACCACAACCATTTTAAATAGAGATTTTGGACTACCGGATATGGTCAGAAGAGCAATTCATGGATAAACATAAACAACAACAGACACTATACCTTGTGACAAAACATCCCACAAATAGCGACATATAATATAACCTAAGAATAAAATTTGCTAATTATATAACTAATAAATTGATACAAAGAAAACCAAATCTAATAAGTTACTAGCTAAATCTTATTTGGGTAAAACAAGAACACATTATCATAAAGGAGGAAACAGCTAAATGAAAGAGTATTTCTCCTTGGAAAGAACCGACAGTTACAAAAATGACTTCTTCCATACATGTCTTGTACTGATTGATCAGCTGATTCAATATCTTCATGTGGATGATGCTTAATACGGAAAAAAATGCAAGGCTACCATAACATTTTTAATAACAAAGCTCAATTTTTCAGTCAATTTATAAGAATCAACATTACCAAAGAATATGAAAGAACCAATAGCCAACAAACTTTCCTTATTTAAACATCCAACATCAAAAAATTTGGACACATGGGAACTTTTAATTTTTAGGTATCCCATCGAAATAGGTAAAACAACAATTTGGGGTAGATGATGCCCTAAGTCACAAATATGCAAGGTTAGTCCCACATTTAAAGATGGGGGAATGGAGGATGCTAGAAAAAGTAGATAATTGTCAAGTTCAATTACATATGAGATATGACCAAGTACTGATCTCCTATTTTCATATCTAGTCAAATCTTATAAGTAAAATAAACGAAACTCAAATTAGGATCAACGATTTCTAAAGATTATAAAGAATTTATCAGATAAAACTCCATCCTAGAAAAAGTAGATGATTGTCAAGTTCAATTACATATGAGATATGACCAAGTACTAATCTCCTATTTTCATATCCAATCAAATCTTATAAGTAAAATAAAAGAAGCTCAAATTAGGATCAACGATTTCTAAAGATTATAAAAATTTTATCAGATAAAACTCCATCCTATTTTAATATTCGGAACAATGGAATTCTCCGATTTTCTGATAAATTATGTGATCCTAAAGTTGATGATCTGAAGAAGAAAATACTGGAACAGATGCATTGATCAAAGTATATTACCCATCCAGAAGCCACCAAGATGTATCAAGACATAAAGAAATTTTTAGTGGAATTGTATGAAAAGGGATATCACAGAATTTATGGCAAAATGTATAACAAGCAAACAAGTAAAAGCAAAATACCAAAAGCCAACTAAAAATCTTTAACCATTGACAACTTCGACTAGGAAATCGGAAAATATTACGATGGACTTCATAGTTGGATTACCAAAGATGCCATGAAATCATGATTCTATTTGGATAAATGTGGACCGTTTGACGAAAGCATTTATTCGCTATGAGGACAAAATTTTCCTCCCAATCAGCTTGCCCAATTGTATATTGATGAAATAGTAAGATTACAAGGTAGACCTTCCTCTATCATTTCCAATCAAGATTCAGCAATCATATCATGATTTTAGGAAAGCTTAAATCAAGAATTGGGGCAAAATTAAAACTCAGCACAACTTTTCATCCTCAAACAAGACAAAAGGACAACCTAGATTTTGTAGGATATGTAACGCATATTAGCACAAACTTGTACCAACCAAAATTTGCACACACCAAAAGCTTTCAACCTCGCTTAGGATGGCACCATTTGAAACGATATAAGGTTAAAAATATAGCTCCCTAATCAACTGGGAAGAAGAGGGAAAATGGAAAGTAATAGAACAAACATTGGTCCAAGAAACCACTGAAAAGATAAAAATAATTCAAGATTCCCTGCAAGTAGCTCAAAACAGATAAAAAAGTTATCCAAACAAGCAATGAAGAGATTTTGAATTCAATGTTGCTAAGCTAGCATTTCCAAAAGTCTCTCCATCAAAAAAAAAATTATCAGATTTGGGAGTAAAGGTAAATTAAATCCTAAATTTATTAGGCCATTTCAGATATTAAAAAAAATTGGCAAAGTTGCATACCAACTTGCATTACTACCCAAATTATCAAGAGTTCACAATATATTTCATGTATCCCGACTTCTTTAGTAGGGAAAAGGATGAACCGTGAAAAATTAATGGAGATGCATTCATGGCCTTCATGTGCAAGATCCATCTGGAATACCACAACAATTTATAGCCAAGCTGTACAAAATTGTGAGGGTTATGGATAAAAAGGTTAGGTAGCAAGAAAATGGAGGATTATTGAGGATGTGGCAAATTTAGAGTTAAAGTTGGATTTCAAACAAAGAAATCGCTACAACTGGAGCATGAGGTGGACTAAGATTGGTTACCTATAAATACCAATCAAATTAAAGCTAAAATGGCAAGAATCAGATGAAAAAATTTTGAGAAGGAACAAATAGGAAAGCACCGAAAAACAGAGGAAGAAAAAAAAATTAACTTTAATATTCCTGTTATTCTACTATCATATCTCTCTCTAACATCTTGAATAATTATTTTTTCGCGTCAAATGTTTCTCATTTGATGGAACTTAAGGGAATTTCAAAGATGGCACAAAAATAGGAGTTTGGGAGAATTTTGTGAAATTAGGATCAATTCGTAATATTTGATACATAAATTCGGTTATAATAAACGTATAAAGATCATATATGATGATTTTGATAAATTCTGTGCCAAATATTTGTGAACAATTTGAATTTGAGCATTAAACGAAGCTGGAAATTAAAGACAGTAAACAGGGTCTCAATCTTCTTGAAGAACATTGTTGAAATGCGCGGGCGAGTGGCTCCTGTGTGGGGAAGTAGCTACTTCACGGTGCTATAGTCTAGGAATCAAATAAAAATATATATTTGGTGTTTTGATATATTATTTGAGGATAATTATTATTTAGTGGTAGAAAAATATGTTGGTGATTATTTAGGGTACCAAGCATAAAAAGAATTTTACCAAAATATATTTCAGATGAGATAAAGTCAGAAATAAAATTTTATTTGTTTGAATGTGACTTTAATAAATAATAATAAGAAATGAATACCCTAATGAATTTTAATTGATGAATTGGATTAATATATTAAAAATTTATAGTTAATGAAAAATAAATGACCCATTTAGACTATATTGAGGGTTCTGTTTTATTATTTAATTTAAATACATATATCAATATTTGATTTTGTTCACAAGTTTTTAAATCTCGTTCACACTCCGATCTTGAAGAGCCATTTCTTAGTAGGACGAAATAAAGAACTACACATTCAAATAACATGAAATCGATGGCATATAGATCCTGGATACTCCATGACATAATTTTATGTAGTGTGATATTTCATTCTATATTCCATGGATAAGGTAATAAAAAATGTATGAAGATATTAATTTAATCGGATGACATGGGCAACAAGATAGCTTAATGTAGATTGTATTATCTAATACTGAATTCATTCTGTTTATCTTGCGGATATATTTATTTCTCCTGTATAACATATAGTTGATATAGATATCCGGGATATCCAATGATGAGTTGACTAGCCAAAACGCAGATGTGTGGTAAGAATACATTGGTCTTAGGTTCCAAGTGGTAGAAATATAATCCTCAGAAATACATTGGAATCTCTTTTGATAAAATATATCATTATAATATTCTCAGTCATTATGTTTTGAATTCGTATACTCTTTAAAATAAATTTAAAGAGTAGTTACCATCAAGTCAAAATTCGTCCATAGGATGAGCGGAAGATAGCTTTCAAGAAAAAGGACAACTTTTATAAGCAATTGGTCATACCTTTTAGGCTATCTAATGCACTCAATAACTTCTTTTTAGATAAGGTTGCTGTCCTAGGCATCATCGTTTCCTTTTTGTCTCTACTAACCCTGCAAAGATGCAGGGAATCATAGATTAGCCTGAACGTAAATCCATCCACTATGTTAAAATTTTTCATGGTTTAGCTAATTTCATCATTGGTTCATTAAGGGTTTAGCACATTCATAACACCTTTTACTGAATGTATGAAGAAAAGTAAATATAGTTGGTCTCCTAACGCTACTAAAGCCTTATAGAGTATAAAAGAGAGGATGACGACAGCTCCTATCATGTGGCTCCCTGACTTCTTTATAGTTTTTGAGGTAGAGTGTGATTCTTCATGTGTAAAAATAGGGTGGGTTATTAGCCAAAAATACCATCATGTTGCCCACTTTAGCGAAAAATTAAATGATACCAAGTCACAAAACCCTACCAATGATAAGCAAATATATGCAATTACACAGGACTTAAATTATTAGCACCACTACTTGTTATCACAGGAGTTTGTCATTTACTCAAACCACGAAGCTCTTCATTTTCTCATATTCCAAAATAAATTAAATAATAGGCATGATCAATTGGTTAAATATTTACAAGCCAACTCTTTCATTTTAAAACAAAAGAAAGCAGTCGAAAGTCAAGCAACAGATGCCTTAAGGCAACCGAGTGTCCTTATTGTCTGTCGTTCAAATTAAAGATTGTTAGATTTGAAAAACTCAATGAGCAATACTAGTTTTGTCCTAATTTTAACAAAATATTTCTAACTTTACAGAAAAGACAGCCAAACACCACCGAGGATTTTGAGATTCAAGATGGCTATTTATTTTGAGTAAATAAAATTTGTATCCTAAGATGACTATTCAATATTTCATAATCTAAAAGGTTCATGCTAATAGCTAATCTAGCCATTTGCATATAAATAAAAAGCAGGTTAAGCAACAGTTTTACTAGCCTCATTTGAAAATAGATGTGGCTAAAATAGAAATACTTGTCAAACATGACAATTAGGGAAGTATAAGAAGTAAAACACTGACCATATAACCCCTTCTCTGTACCTAGTTATCCCCAACAGGATGTAAGTATGAAGTTTGTGTTAGCATTTTTGTGTACTTCTAAAAAGTATAACTCTAGTTTGTTGTTGTTGATCATTTTTTCAAAAATAGCCCACTTCATTCTTTGTAGTAAAATTCCTGATGCTTCTTGGGATGCTAAACTTTATTTTGATGAGATGGTCAAGTTATATAACCTTCCTAAAACTATTATCGCAAATAGAGATGTCCGTTATACCAATCACTTTTGGAGGACTCTATGACCCATGATTAGTAACAAACTAAAGCTTTTCACTACCTACCACTCAAAAATAAAACAGAGTTTAGGAAACTTATTAAGAGATTTTTTTAAAAAAATCTTACAAATTAGGACTTCATTTACATATAATAGTTCTATCAATAGGTCTATATGCAAGAGCCCATTTAAGATTGTGCATGACTACAAATTTAGAAGACCTTTAAACATTATCCCGATGTCTCCACATGTCAGAATATCAATGTCGGCAAAGCTTTTGTACAACAACTTCATGACTTATATATCGAAATCAATAAACAACTGGATGCTAATGCTACATCATATAAACTTCGAGCAAATGTACATAAAAGGCATCTTGAATTTAATGTTGGGGATTATATCACAGTTCGATTAGACGAAAAACGGCGTCCACATGGAGTCGTTTCTAAATTGCAAGCACGTGGTGCTGGTACACTTCAAATTTTATAGAAATTTTGAATTGAATTATATCAAAAGCATATATTATTGATATTTCATCTTATTTTAGTATTCATCATACTTTCAATATCAAGGAATTGATCACTTAAAATGATAGTTCCAATCAACCAATTGATCCATTTGAAATACCCCCAAATGTACCATATACTAAACATTCATCTACTCCTACACAATTCTCAATCCTATCAGCACACAAAGATAAATTAATACTATTCTAGACAAACAAATTATGTTTACCAAGAATAGAACAATTCAATACTTCCTTATTCACTGGATTTGATGATTAGATTCAACAAATGAATAGATTTGTAAATAGACACTCCAACAATTATATCCTGACATTTTGGAGTTCTATCTAAGTCAGCAAGATCAATCATCATTAGGCCCGAGTTACTCTTACTCAGGTTTTAATGACTCTATAAAAATTCAGCCACCGCTCACACATGTCTACAAGAATCGGGAAAAATTGCACAACCACTCAACTTGTGGTTAGGGGATTGACGATAAAAATCTTAGTCGACAAGTCGAGTCCCAACCACCCTACAAGAGTTGATGTAGACATTGCGGATATCTTGGAGATTTTATTTTATTTCATTTTTGCTTATTGATTTTGTAATATCTTATGGATTTCCAAGATTTTATCATTTTGGGAGCCTCATAAATGTTAGATTTTCATTTATTATTTCCTCGTCTGAGTTGCCATTTATTAGTAAATTTTGTTTACTTGTTAATTAACCTATGAGTAGGATACCTCTATACAATGACCTTAACTTTATTGTTTAGGAGATTAATGATGAAATTGAATTTATATTGAAATTCATAAATGTCCTTCCTTCACTAGAAATCTCTATTACTCTTCACTTTGTTCCCTTCCCCTGTTTCTTCCCCTCCACCAATGTCTTCTTCTTTCCTTTCCCTAGTTCACCTTCCCTACATCAGATTTTATAAATTTTATCCCTCAATTCTCAAAAATGATTTCCACACAATTTCACATTCAAATCCAAGTCTTTCATCATATCAATGGGAGAGAGGTTGTAAATCAATGTCTCGCAAATTAATCAAGCATAACACTCTCCACTAAACAACGTACGTAAACACTACAATAGAATGGCATAACTAGGCATCGACTCTATTATAGAAGTTGATTCCTAACTTTTCTCTGATATTATGGCATAAGTAAGCAGTTCTTATTGTATCGGCCCAAAACCTCGCTAATTGATTGATCTTTATGGTCTTTCCTCTCTATCTTACAGATAGGATGCTCTATACGATAGTCTAAAGGATAATCTAGGCATATCTTATTTCTTTATATTTCCACTTTTTTTAAGTTTCTTTCTCATTCAAGTCTTTTCTTCTATCTTTCCTCTTCACCCTTACTTTCTCTCCTAGATCTTAGCAGTTTCATGTGGCTTGAAATCCTGATAGTTTGAATTCAAAGAAATGCTAGAAGTACAGCAATATCCCCGATCTACGATAATTGGCCTAGTACAATTGAATTTCATTTTCCCGGTATTTTTCAATGAAATCTTTTGACATGTCACTGAGCGATCTCCCTCGTATGGCAATGCCAAAGCAAAAGAGTATTATAAGACCACTAAGGTAAGTAAGATCCCGTCCTCAAGATTCTATTCTGATGTTACGATAAATCCCTCCACCCTATTGGTTAATCCCGAAGGAAGCTTCCCTGGTAGAGCTGCTATAAGATAAGCTCTTTTTCCATTTAGTTTAGAGAGAGTCGCTTTCCACGGTCTGGGTCTTCGGGGTCCGCTATTCCTTTCCTCTAATGACTAAATGTAAAACCTACCGAAATGGCTCTTTAAAGAAAGGCTTTATTCACAGGAAACTTTGGAGAGGGTCGACCAGTCCAGTCCATTAGCCACCACATTCTCAAGTTGGTTCAGTGCTTATGCTTTAATACTCATGTTCCAAACAAAAACTGGCATGTGGCTACCATGATTGCAATCTTCATTATCAACCAAATGCCTACTCATATCATAGACTATCAAACTCCACTATGATTGTTATCTCAATTTTGACCATATCCCTTTTTACCTTTAATCATTGCCCTAAGGTCTTTGGTTGTGTGCATTATGTTCATGTACATCCTCATGAAAGGGAAAATCATGATCCATATGCCATCAATTGTGTTCCTTGGTTACTCCAATTTCCAAAAAAAATTAAAAAAAAAGCTACAAATGCTTCCGCTCTGCTACAAGAAAATGTATGTCCCCCTAGATGTTGAATTCTATGAACAAAGATCCTACTTCTCAAGGAAAGGTCCCTAGTTCCTCCTCCAAGTGAGATTCAAAGTAAGGGAGAAGAATGACTATGGTTAGCAGAGCAACAGTTACAGATTTTCAGACAGGGGGAGGAGTCGCCGAACTCATGGTGATCGAACCTAAGTTTCGTACAAGGAGAGGATTCAATTAAGTCTTCCAAACGCATGGCTGTTAAATCTGAATATGAAAAACAAAGGAATCCATGGCTAGGAAGACTATTTCAACAAAATTATATAAGGACTAAGAGTGCTACTGTCATGTCTAGTCACCGCTTCATTACTCCTTTAGGTACGACCATGACATATGATGATTATTCCAAAACTAATATTGAGATAAAAATCTATTCTCTCTTAAATTTTTAAATCACTACCTTGAACTTATAAGCTGGTGATTAGGGTAAGAAATATTTTCTTAATCACTATAAAAAAAAATCTGCTAAGTTAGGATTCTCAAAATTATCTTCTAAACATCATCCCAATACTGAATTTGTCTCATATGATAGTCTATCTAAATATCATCAATATTTTTACCTTCAGTTATACTCTATTTCAAATCCTCGTCATTTTTAGGAATTCTTGGAGATCCTAACTGGAAGGTTGCTATGGTAGAAAAAATGAAATCCTTATAGAAGAACTCTACCTAGGAGATGATCAAGCTACCTAAAGGAAAGAAGACAGTGGAATGCCTGTGAGTGTTTTAAAGCACAAATTAGATGGAACAATCTCAGATATAAGGCAAGACTGGTTGCAAAAAGATGCAGCCAAACTTATGGAAGAACTACCAAGAGACTTTTACTCCTATGGTTGAGAAGAACACAATCAAGGTCATACTCTCCTGGAGTTAATTTAGACTGGTTGTTGAGACAATTTGAAGTGAAAAATGCCTTTCTCCAAGGTGATGTAATCAAAGAAGCGTAAATGGATCCCCCTCCATGATTTAAATGAACGGAAGAAATATTTGCAAACTAAAAAAGGCTCGATATAGTTTAAAGCAATCACCAAGAGTGTGGTTTGGATGGTTGAGCCACTCAATGAAGAAGTATGGTTTTAAGCAAGTTATAGCAGATCACATAATCACACTTATTTTCTATAAGAGAAATGGTAATTAAATTAATTTGCTTATTGTTTCTATCAATGATATCATTATCAAAAATGTAATGTTAGTGAAATAGAGAAGCTTTTGAGCTACTTCGCAAAGGGATTAGAAATGAAAGATTTGAGGGTCTCAAATACTTCCTGGGCATTGAAATGTCCTGGTCCAACCAAGGACATTTTGTATACATTGGACCTCTTGGTTAGAACTAACAACTCCTATTGTGAGCTTGTATATACTCCCTCTGAGGTGAACTATGGCATGTTTATTGTTTTTATTATATTCTTTACATCTTCCAAGATTACCCTTTTATCTAATTGAATTCTAGTTAACTTTTATTGCTATTTGGCTATGGAAGAAGTTGCTAAAGGAAGAGCGGAAAACAATTATTTTACCCTAGCTGAGCTTAATTGGTATTATTTTTGAAAACATGATTCGAGCCTTAAAATTTTGTCTCTAAAAGTGACACAAGATTCAAATGATTTTGAAGATAAATTAGGTGCAAGATAAGTAAAATCTGAAGATCGATGAAAATAAAAAGTTGGGTGTTGAATGGTTTGGCTGATTTGAGGACCAATATTTTAGGCAACAAAGAAAGAAAACCTGGTAAACATAACAAGGTTGGCAACTATGAGATTTCTGCAGCGAGAAAAATCACAAGGCAAATTCCATTTAGAGAAAGAGAAGAGGCTGGCTTCCAGCAAACTCCAGGAGCAAATTTTCTTCTTGTCTTTCTTCCTCTTTTCTTCATTCCCGCGTTGAAAGGATGAATCTAATAAGTTCATGTTTGTCGTTCATTCAAGCATTAATTATAGCATATGGCTGGACTATGTACTCTTCATGATTTTTAATGCAACAATATTTTCTCATTATTCTTATTTCTCTTGATGTTACATTGACTTGTACAATCTTTAAAGAGATAAATTAAGCCTAATGCATAATTACATAATTCATTCACATTGAAATATAACAAATAGATTTATGATTATACTTATATTGAAATCCAGGAAGAGTATTAAATATCTACACTATCTTGATTATTATTTTGATTGAATGTCATGCATAAGTAATTGAAAGTTATGACATAGGAATACCTAGATAAAATTAAAAATAGCATGGTATTGTTCTTTATAGAATTTCATCTCGTTTTTCATGTTGATTATCATAGTATTCAAATATGAAGTTGGTTAATTAGTAATTCTCATATTTCATTGGGTTGTTTGGATAATATCAGGATGAGACTAATTCTATGAGTGAAAATTCATTCCCTTGGGAAGCAAACTTTATCTATCACTTTTATTACTTTTTCAATATTGTACACTAGCAATTCTATAAATCATATATCTATTCTCATTAAAATCCGACAAACAAATAAGTGTATTGATTTGTTGGAAATTTGATCTATTTGACTAAAACTATACCCAATTTATTGTATGCAATTAGTGTGGTAAGTCAATTCATGCATAACTACAATGAATCGTATTCTGGCATATCTAAAGTCTTCTCTAGGGAAAAATTATGCTATCTAGACATCGACATCTAAATATAAAGGGCTATATAAACTTTAATTTTGCAAGATACAAATGTCTACCTTAGGATATGTATCTTTCGTAAGAGGAAATGTGGTGGCATTGTCTAGTATAGAAGCAGAGTACCATGCACTCCATCATATAATTACGAAGCTGACTTGGCTAAAACTACCCCAAAGTGAGCTCTGATTTGTCCCAAAAAGGCCTATGGTGCTCTTTTGTGATAACACTGCAGCCATTGAGATTGCAAAATAATAAAGTTCAACAAGACACACTGAACATGTGTAACATGATAGAAACTACATCGACGATAACGTTGACTTCGGTATAATAAAGGTTCCCTATATTATGAGTGCAAATTAACTGACAAATATTATGAACCACACTATTACAAGCAATTCATTAGGCATCTCACTAAGTTAGGCATGTACGAAATATATCGACCAACTTGAGGGGAGAGCTAGCATATACTAGGGAAGTTTGTGAATATTATTAAATCATGATTATTGAGATCGATAAGTTTTCCTTATTTATTTAGGAATTAGTTGACTTTGATTTTAAATAGATAACATAATTGACTATTCGTAAGACCATATAACTTATATACAGCCTTGTGATTAATGGAAAAATTCCTAAAAATAATCATTCTTTCAATTTATAGAGCCCTCTTTTTTTTAATAATTGAATGCGCCTCCATAGTCCTATATTGAGCAACTACCAAACTCAGAGGCATCTTGTATTGTAAAACAAAGAGAAATTTGAGGATTTTTTTTTAATTAATTATATGTGATCCCTTACACCCATAAATGGACTTTGTCAAACAAGCTCCACACTTAAAATTAAAAAAAAAAAAAGTGTACCGACGGAACCATCTCCTCTATAGCCGATAAACCATTTATATGTCGAGGAATTTATGCAAAATGCCAATAGATATAAACCATAGACACACATCAACTGCTTTTTTTCCCCAACGATTGACACTTGTTCTCTTTAATTGCTGCCATCTGAAAACATATCCAAATTTAACCAACAGTACTATATTTTATAAGCACCCCCAACCTAATAATGAAGAAAGAGGTGACACTTTCCACATGTTAGTAAAATGAGCATTCATATTATTTCATTAAATGGCTAACAGGTTTGTAATAATCATTTCTCAAGAAAGCTGGACAGCCTAACCTCATTTTCTATTTCAGACAATTTCTTCTGATGAATAGAAAGATTTGACTCAGCATCAGCCCGAGCACAAAGCTGCCTTAGCAATTCACCACCGCCTCTGCAACATTAAATTTGCTAACTTATTACCACACAAAAAAGACCAAGGTATATATACTGGAGCACCACCCCTAAAACATCAAATTGCAAGGTTATCTCCTGAGCCATAAAAAAAACTATGACATACACTAAAAGCCGCTGAAGATTGATAAAAACAATTAATACAGAAACTATAGAGGCAGTAGTATGATTTTACAATGTTTCCCAAAGTGTACTAAGAAAAAAATTACAGTCCACACCAAGCACAATTTTTTAAGAAAAAATAGTATGAAAAAGCACAAAGGTCATAAAATCATATTAAGAAAAGAAAGGTTTCATGCAAAAGCACAATATTGATGACCTAACCAACAAGGTTATAGTTTATATATTGAGTACCTGCGACTACCACCAGTAAGGAGACCACTTGGCTGAAATATATCGCCTTCAAGAGTAACGCACGGCTCCTTGACATTAAAATCTCTATCTTTATTGAAGGCAACCTGTGAGGCATTATTTTTCGCACAAACATAAGACTATAATGAGTTTGCCACATAAATAAAAAGATTTCGGGAAAAACAAAGAGAGACCAAAACCATGCATCCTTATTGTAGCAGAAACACAAAGCAATGTGACATGCTAAACCAGTTGTCAATAAGCAATAAACATACCAAGAAACCCAGCCAATCCCGCTTAATGCAATAAAGGATCCATTGCATTACCTACTTCAAGAATAAGTCGATTACAGGCAGTGTATTACCCTTTCCTTGATTTTATTAAGAAGCAAAATGCTTTGCGGAAAGGGATGATCCACATGGTGTGACATAAACATGACCAAAGATTCACAAAGCTATGGCACAGCATGTTCAAAGGATCACTCGGCTAATGCAAATTTACCAATTATATGATCTTCATTCTTTATTTTTGAGAGGAGGGGACTATCTGACATCAAGATTTATTTTGAATAATAAGGTAATTTGCTCACTATTTGTTCTCAAAGCTATAGCTGTGATCATTGAACAATGAAGCAGTATTATGAAGCATTCTCGAGCTCCTATCAAAACAAATTACTAGTCGAACTTAACAATTTGAACAATACAAAATCTCTCACTCCAATGCAAACATATATGAGGGGCTGCTTTAGTTTGGGGCAGACCTTCAAAATTGCTGCTGTACATGATGTAGAACAGCACAACTTTCAGCACTGCATCCACGTCTCCCAAATGTCAAGAAAACCAAGATGGGAGATGCAGATTGGTAGGTAGAAAAGGCCAATCAAGAGAAAATTGAAATTGGGCAGGTAAAACCAACTTTCAGCTTGTTCATATGCTTGAGCTTGGATCCTATAAAATCAAGCCAACCTCTAGCTCTCTCAAGATGTCACAAGTTGGAATACAATAGCTCTTCAAAGCCTATTAAAGTGGGACCAAAGTTCAACCTCATTACAGCTAAAACTCCCAGCTCAAGACTGAGAAGAGCCAAAATAACAAATATTCCACACCACAACGTATGCCAAATATTTAAAAACCAGGGTATGAGTCATATGTTCACATGCATCCTACACTTTACACAAAATGCTTTTTAATTTATGAGCTTGAAAAATTGTGATGGTACTAAAATAAGCAATTTTATTCTAAACTTTGGCAAAAATTATATGATTTTAGCTGCAAAAAACTTGGAATAAATCAAAGGGTGGTTGACCAGGGATTGGGGTTTTTTGCTAATTTTTAAAAACTGCTTTTAAAAAGCGACTTTAACTTTTTTTTTTTCCCTTTTCCTTTGTATCCAAAGAAAAATTTTTCCACTTAAAAAAATTCCTCTATCACATAATGACCCTTACCACCAGAATCACTTAATTTGGTCGGAATTTGGTGGCTGTATAAAATTGGAACATATCAAAGAGTACAAAGTGAAATGGGAATAACATGAAGTTCAGCAATTGAAATCTCAGCCAACACTCAAAATAAAATTGCTTATTTTCCCAGTTTAAGATTCATGATTAATCAATACAAACAGTATCCTGGCATGAGAATCCACATTCCATGCAAAGTCATGGTTGATGATTAAGCCCAAGCCATTGTCTTAGTGAAAAAGGCAGCCACCGCTACACTACTGCTTTATTTCCCATTGCATTCGCATCAAACTTAATAAGTCAACCCACACCATACAGCATTACTGTGCTTTTGGTCCATGCAAAGCCAATTCAAAAACTTCCAGCATCCAACGTGAATTAAGTTTTGAAGACAAAGCAAACTTGATTAAAACAAACTAAACTTCTTCTATGCATATTGGCATTGATTGTGGCATTTGAAGGATGGAAAAGGAAGAGATATTAATTTGGAACTGTGCAAAATGTCTTCATCTGTTTATTTATGTTTATTTAAATAGTATCCAACAAATTAACTGCACAATTGAATAATAAATCAAGTAAATACACTAGAAACTGCAATATACCTCCATGAAGCAAAAAAAGGCAATCATGTGAGAGGATGAATCAAGCTAATAACATAAAGTGGCAGCAGTGAAAAGTCTAGGTGAAAGGAAAAAATGTTTGGCATTGAAGGCCAAGAACTTTATCCTCCCTTCACAGCAGTTAAGAGATGGAGAGGTTATTTTCTTTGTTGTGGCCAAAGGCAACCTCAGCCTTCCTTCTCAGACCCAAAAATTAAAATTTCCAGAACTTCTGCGGTTGGAAAATAAATGGTATTATACAGATAATATTGCTGCCATTTATTGCCTACCAAATATCAGCATACCTTCACAGCAGCTTCTCTGGATTTGCAGACAAATGTTGAACCAAAAACATACTCCATGGCACTCTGTAATGCATATTAATATTTAGCTGATATTCATAAGAACCGTCAAGATATTTTACAAGAGCTGGCATCCCAAATGTATAAGCTTGATATCCATGCAAATGGTTCCATGGAAGCAAATGGAGAATCAACATAATTAAAAGAAAGAAAAAATGCATAGCACTTCTACAGGAGTACATCAAAAGGAAATGTTAATCTAAAATTCTAAATGCATGAAGTAAATACATCACTCAACCCCTTTCTTTTTGGATAGTGAAAAGAACCTTGTGTCTTGTCATGCAATAGATCATATGCTACAAAAGAGAACAATCTACACAATTTTTTCCTAGATATGGGAGGATCCAAAAACTGACCTTTTTCACACAAAAAAAAAAAAAAAAAAAGCATTGGACAAGCACAAAACAAATTACATGTACTTTCTATAGTTCTCTGTGGAATCAACCAGCATATCCGCAATTCGACAAAGGCAACATATGGGTTTTTATCGAATTCATGGATATCATGCAGGGATACCTTCAATTCGCTGTCATATTCCACCAAAGAAAGTGCTAATTTTGCATTCTCCTCACCAACCTGAAGTTGCAAGACTGTATTTATCATCTAAAGAATGGATTACAACAAACGTTGAAAGCAAGTATAATGTGCAAGCTGACCAAATTAGAAGCAGCATGCTGCTTTGCTGGAGAAACAACATAGGCCTGAATTTTGTTCAAAGGGATTATTGTTACCCTTTTCTGTAAACCACCATTTTGCAAAAGCTGTTTTCCAGTTGTTTCTGTGTCAACAACCACATTGAACAACTTGCCACCAGCCACTACCTGCAACAAGGACATGATTTTCATGATAAATAGCCAAGAAAATGTGGTAAAAAGCGAAATGGGTGATCAACAGCAAATATTCAAGATGCTATGCAGTAGATACCTCTAGGGCAGTCATTGTTGAACTATCTTTCACTTTAATGAGCTTAGCAACAACTCCTTTTATCTTTGACCTAGTGAAATTCTTGGTAGGATCACAGTATGAGAACTCAACATTTGCCAACTGTGCTGAAAGAATCCGTATTTTATCTTTGTATTTCTGCACAAGCTCCAACTCAGCAGTACGCTCCTGATAATTTTTGAATGAAATGCAGGACAAGAAAAGGAACAAAAAAATCAGCATATGAAAAAACATGTCTTTATGTTAATTGAAGGCATCTGTAGCTGACATTCAAACCTGCTGCAAAACTTTTATCCGACAATCCTGGTCTTCTTTATATGATAGAGACTCCAGTGCCTTCTTAACACTTTCCATTTCTTGTTTTCTGGTGTTTAGTTCACTTTCTAAAGAGGCAGCTTCCTCATGCTTTGACATCAGTTGTTCAGTTTTCTCTTTTAGCCCCTTCTCATCGTGGCTTATTTTTGTTTTGACCTGTTTTAACTCTATTTCAACATTCCCAACTGCTACTTTAGCATCAGCTAGCTCATCTTCAAGGCATTTCTCCTCATTTTGATTACTTTTACCAGCCAGTACCCCCTGCTCAGAACCATGCATTACCTTTTTGAGAAAACAATCTGGTTACAAGATAAATGCATTTCTTATTCAATATTTGTAGGATAGATTTCAGAATCTTCACATATCTCTCAGTTTTACCTGGTATTCTTTCTCAACCTCTACCAAATTCTTAGAAAGATCCTGGACTCTCTTCCTTAGATCGGCAGCTCCATCTTCTGCACTTTTTATAACAGAGGCCCTGCTCTCTATGGACTGCTTCAACTCTTCAATACTCCTTTCCATCTGGCAAAATAAAAATTAGAAGTGATACAGCACACATGTGATATAATATTAAAGAAGATAACAATGAAATGAACAGAGAAACAACTTATATCTCATCCATAAACATTGTGTGCATGTGGCTTCTGAAACCAACAGAGAAGTCAGCACCTTGCTTCATGCCAAGTTCAGCTTACCTTATCAGCATTTTGTCTTTCACATATCAGAGTATCCTCTTTATTCTTTAGTGCAGATACTTCTCTGACAAGATCATGAGATAGAGCATCTACTTTCTGTGTCGAAGTTTTAACTTCACCACCCATAGTAGCTTCCTTCTCAGCTGTTAATTCAGATACTTTTGCATCCAGTTCCTGAGTTTCCATTTTCATCCGATGAGCTTCAATATCAATTTCACCAATTTTTTCCTTTACTTGCTCCACCTCGAGAACTGCATTATCCTTAATCCTCTCTGCTTGCAGATACTCATAAGCAATGCAAAATCGTCTAAGCCGATCTAATTCTGCATGACCATTAGCCCATTGCATATACTGACTTTGTTCCTTCCTCAACTTCTCCAAAGCAGGCAGTATTTCCTGATCCAGAAGCTTATCAATCTCATCCACTTTGCTCTGTTTTTTTTCAAGTGTTTTTAAAGCTGTCTCTTTCTTTGTCTCATACATTCTCGTTCCAGCAGCTTCTTCAAGCATAGATAAGATTTCAGGAGGTTTCATGTTTAAAACTTTTGTGATGCGACCTTGCATGATGAGAAAATGGGGATTATTGACATTAAGCTGCACTGAGTGGAAAAGATTTTGGACACGACTGGGCTGAGCAAGGTGTCCATTTATCAGGTACTTGTTCCTACCACCAACCACGATCTGTAAGAGCAGACAACCAGCATAGAAAGAAATATTTGTCAATTGCATGATTATGGACAGAGCAAAGATCCTATGTTAGGGCAGGAATGGAAACACCAACTAAAATATAGCTGCAATTCAATATTTTCTGGAAAAATGCTACATTTTTTAATCCTTATTTGACTTCTCTTGTCCTATATTATATTCAGTAAACTGGAAGCCACATGAAAAATATCATATTTTTGCTTGTCCAACTGACAAATTTCAAGGCTCACAACTCCACAAGGACTCAAATCTCAACAACTTGATAGCAAGGATACAGTGCCAAAAGCTACTACAATGAATCAAGTACAAACAAGCAATCCTTAAAATTTCTTCTAGTTAGACAACTTCACATAAACGTTTTGCATACCAAAGCAAAGTTCCATTATAATGGTGTCAAGAAGACACTAGCCATACATGCCATCAAAATATTGCCATTAATGGTCCCTCGAGATCTGATACAAATGTCCGAACCATCCCCAAAAACCACATTAGTGTTAGATCAATGAGAAACACATGTTTTAGCAGATAGCCCTCTCATTTCACAAAAATTGTATGTAACAAAGTACAACATATTTGTAGATTAAGGGGCTAGTGTTGCTATTTTAATTTTCCTTTTCTTCCCCTCCTGAACCCTACCTGTATGGTGAACCAACGCACAAAAAAATAATAATAAAGTTACTGAGAAACTCCATGCACACTCACAAGTTCACAAATTAATCAGCTAGATAAACTTTCAGAAAGGCCCAGACAACAACACTGGGGTTCAATGGTATGCCATAACTTCAAAGGAACAACCACTTACCTAACAAATGATTTTCATCAGTAATCTCCACCCACCACCACCCTCCTTTCCCCTAGAAAGAGAGAGAGGAGAGGGAGGAAGAGAGAGAAAGAGAGAGAAGATGGGCATGCATAAATTGCCATGATCCAAGTCCACAAAGCTTGTATGTCAATATGCAGTCACTTGCAGAAGGGTGCTTAAATGAGTATGCAACGTATCATTGGGTCAACATGGCAAAACCTGATAGTCTAAGCAATTTTAGTAATTTTGATAATAAGAAGTTTGATATGTTTTATTGAGAAGGCCTATGGTTTGAATCAGCATAGCCCTATAAGTTTCTATACTATAATTTAAATTTAAATATGAAATAAAGAAATTATTTGCATAGTTTTCATTCCCTCAATAGTGTTTGTTATTTATAATTAGCCAGTTGGTTCACTGAAATAAAATTTTCCCATAAATTCACTCACAAGAATTGTCTAGAGTAGAGCATAAAACAGTAAGCAAAAGTACATTTCAATAGATTCAATCGGTATTTATCCAATCTTGGATAAGCAAACCCATTTTTCTTGATTAATCTTTTTAGATGAATGATCTATGAATTTTTTTCATTCCTATCCCCAAAATTAAAGATATTCCTTTTTTTGAGAGGCATGCCTAATCCTAATAAATTTTTGGAGCCAAAATCATAATATGAGACAAGTTAACCTTTGGTATGTTATTACAGATTCTATAGCCAAATATCTAGAGCTCAATCCCTTTAAACCCCCACTTTTTGAAAATATATTACCATACAAGGTGAGAGGTGTACTGCACTAAAAATTGGTAGAATTTGTCACAGGAGGTCTATATAAAAATCCTTGCAGAATGTGTCACGAGAGGTACAGCCGAGGCACACTCGAGCATGTGACTGTTTTTGTATACAGCCAGGTGCAGTTGTGTAGGTTCAACATGATGACAACCACGAGTTTCAGTTCATTCAAATACAAAGAGTGGCTTCATCAGTTCAGGGAGAGGAAATGAAGGAAGAAAAGGAAGCTTTGGCAGTTTGTTTGGACATCAGATAGTGTGATACATAACCAGCGCATTCGAGGAACTTTTTTTTTGTCATAGGAACTGTAATATAGTGAAAATTGTTACTGGATGTAGCATCCCGTAGTCTTTCCACTAGTTGAGAGGGCTTTAAAAATCGTGCGTTCGTCTTTGCGTGTGTAGATTATATGGTTTTGTTACTTTCTCGCGTATTAAAACGGCATGGGAGAGGTGAATCGTTGTTTCTGGCCCCAGCACAGATTGCAAGAGTCTAATCTATCTCACTAATAATACGACTCCATCATTTTGAGTGATGCAATTCTTATTCTAATCATTAAAATTTCATGAACATCTCCACTTCAACTATTTCAGGATCATGGTACAATTCCACAACAAGGTAAAAAAGGAGCTCACAAACCTGGCGTGTGACTGTAATTTCTGGAGAATCCTCGTAGCCAAGAGGGCTTCGACTCCTATCCGAATTATCGAAAACCACCGAAACAGTAGCCTTGGTAATCCCCGCCTGGCCTTGCTTGTAGACTAACTCTTGAAGATTAGAAGCCCTAACTTGCTGCAGATTAGTGATGCCCAAAACAAAGCAAATAGAATCCAGAATGTTCGATTTTCCTGACCCGTTTAATCCGGTGATAGCATTGAAGTAGGGATCGAAGCCCTGGACGACGGTTCTCGTCGCGTAAGATTTGAAGCCTTCTAAGCAGATTTCTTTGATGTACATTGCGAAGTTTTCTTTTAATTTCTAAGAAGAATATCACATAAATTAGTGAGATGTGAGATTCAAAAACCTCCCTAATCTGAGAAATGTCGAAGATGTGGTTGTGGATTTCTGAGATTTTATTGAAATTGGAACCCTGGATGAGGAAATGCAGGAAAAGTGGTAATCCCAAAGTGTGGAATGTGGAGTGATTTTCAGGTGAGATGGGAAGAGGGTGCCTCAAAGGCGGGAAATTTATTCGGTGTCTTTCAAAAATGTATATCTAATGCATCTTTATCTATTATTTTACATTATATATATATATCATTTGTTTATTTATTTATTTATTTATTTATAATTTTTTAAATTCTAAAAAAATTCATATATGATAAACATAAATAGATAGATGGACAAATCATATTTTCTTAAATATATAGACTATGACTCAATTAATATGAAAATTCATTTGTGATTTTAATTTTTAGATTCAGCTTCATTTTTTACATTTTGAATATTTAGTGTTAATTATTAACAAACAAATTAAAATTATTGCTACTAAATAACTTATCCAGGAAAAATTTTTATTTTGTCAGTTGATTTTAATTTCATAAGTTTGATAAGTTTAGCCTGATAATAATTTTAAACTCTTTAATTAAAAGACAAGTTCTAATAAAAATAATGCTCAATTACTATGATTTGCATATCCTAAATAGTTATTAATATAATATTTTATATAATAACCAATATAATTGTTTAATTTGTCACCAAAATTGATGATGCTAAGAGAGTTGATGCGTTTTGTGATTCGAATTTTAAACGGATCTAGATTTTTACTTTAATCTCCTTGCCCAATTGATCCGGTTGACTTGAATCACGTAAATCTGATTGATATCTTTAAAAATCTGGAACCAGCGCACTACAAATAAAAACAAAAGAATCAAATTACCTACAGGGACTTTTCCTTCATAGGTTATTCGATACTCAAATTAGAAAAATATTTCTCCACATAAAAGAAAGATACTATTAGAAATGGAAAAATATACATTCCTTTGTTTTGTTTTTATATATTTTTCATTCTTATATCTAACTAAGAGAGAGTCCCCCCTTGTACTCGGGAGACCTTTTTATAACAATGGAGACTGTTACTACTTGCCCGTTCATTGAAATCGTCTCGAATAAGGCAAGATAGTTTTGTTCCACCACTTTGGATAAGGATTACCAATTATGGCCGGTATTTCTTAAAGCAAAGAAGTGGCAATATGGACCAAAACTAACTGTAATAGACCAAAATCATGGGCCTTGGCACAACACTCACTTTCTTTGTGCCAAGATCTTTGGTAGGCCTCCTTCTTTTGGACTTCTCTATTTGGGTTAGTCTAACTTTGATCATACCGATCATTAGCCCTTCATGTTTGAGGTTTGAGATTTTAACATTCGAAATGTTTATTGATGGTATGCGTTTCTTTCCTCACGTCAGCTTTGATTTGATTATCTGTACTCAATGATTCACTACGGATTCACTGCTAATTTCTTACGACGAGGAATATTAAACTAATGTAGGAGAATCTTCCGTAGTTAATGATTTGATTATCATTCTTGGACTATAACTAAGGAAAAACTACTCTAGCTTTTGCATTACACATGTTATCATAATAATAGTTTGATGCTGGTATGGGTTTCTTGCTATCAGTTGTTGCAATCGGAGATAATTTATCTCTAAAGCTTTAGGAGGTCATCTCAGGCATCTGAGATATACTTTGGTTTCTCCTTTTCGTATGTGGAACTGCTTTGATTTTCCCTTTTCATATTTGTCCTGGAGTTGTTCTTCCATTACCGTTGGTGGAAACGAGGGTTTCGAGTTCTTGTGGACCTCCCTCGACCCCTGTGATGGATCTTGTTCAAGACAAGATGCTCCACTTGCTCCTCAACTCCGGTAATATAAAGCGTTGCTGACTATTAGGAGCATTCCTACCTCCCTTTCTCACTTGTTTGGAAGACATCGAAAAAACTCTCCACGATTTCCATTTTGTTCTTATGTCTTCTATATATTCACCACTAAAGTTGTTGTATTTTGTAAAAAACAAATCATGAATGAAATCCTCAAAGTATTTTTCATACCCTCACATTTTTTAAGTTTTTTGCTCATTATGGATCTTCGGTAAATATCATGATGTTCAAGATAAATTTGAATCATATACTCATGATATTAAGAAGCAAATTTGATCCAAATAACTTGGAGTAGAAAATTTTCGAATAACAAAATTTCGGAGTGGCTAAAATTCTGAAACAACAAAGTTACCAGATTAACCAAAATCTTTGGGTGGCCAAAATTATCAGAATGGCCAAAAATATCGGAGTGGAAAAATTACAGGACTAGCTAAAATTATCGAGTGACAAAAGCTAAGGGAATGGCCAAATTTTTCAGGAGACAAAATTATCGAAATGGCCAAAAATACCGAAGTGAAAAAATTACCAAACTAGCTATTGTGGCAAAGCCACTGGAATGGCCAAAATTCCAAGGTGACAAAATTACCGGAATGGCCAAAAATATCGGAGTGAAAACGTCTCGAAGTGGCAAAGTTACCGGACTGGTTCAATTTGGACTAAATCCGCCTAGCATATAACCGGTTTCTATTTTCAAGTATCTTGGAAACTGAATTATTTTGAATTTGGCCAATCCATATTTGACAGGTGTCCGCCGTTATCCCATGTCAACTCATCATTTATGATGAGGATGGTTGGAACACTATTTTGGATTGACTCGTGGATTCAAATCTCTTCAATTTATTTCAAAAATTACACCGTTCAAAATTCTAAAAAAACCGCTATAAATCCAACACTATTTCGCTTCCCATTATCTTCCACAAAACTCAGAGCTTTCAAATCTTCAACTTTCCTTTCTCGTTATCTTTAACGATTCCATTTTCATGACTCCTTCTCGAGTTAGTGATTTCCGATCGGTGCTATCCTCAACAAACATCAAGAAGCTTTACTCTCATTATAAGATTTTGAAGGAAATTCCGTTCGCAATATCCACTGAGGACGATAGGGCAAGTTTTATTCCAAATAGGTTTATCACCGTGTACGAAGCCCATTTGAATAGTAGACTTCGTTTCCCCTTCGCACGAGAATTGCTGCAAATTCTTACCAATCTTCGGTGTTCCATTGGCAAGGATTCATGCAAACACGATTATACTTATACAACATTTGTATCTTTTTTTGTCTTCGTGGGTTGGAACTGAACTCTATGACCATTAGGGTCATTTTTTTTCTCTCAAAGTGGCGGCTGGATTTTGTTGTGTCCCCGTGAATTAAATTTACATGGGATGATTAATGAATCCATAAAGAATTGGGAAGATCAATATTTTTTTATGAAAATTTTTATTGATTTCCCAAGTAAATGGGGAAATGTATTGGAATCATTTATTAGTAAGATTACTTCTCTGGTGGAGGATTCAGTGATATTGCTGGTTGAATTCCTCCGAGAGAAAGTTGGTTCTTTTAATGATAAGAATAAAAAGTGCCTGGTTTTCCCTAAGATTTTGGCGCTAACTGAATGGGTGACTCAATTGGAAGAAGTAGGAGAAAACATTTCGCCAGTGAAGAGACGTAAAAGGAAAACAAGCGGGATAAAATTTAAGGACACCTCAATACGACATTGAGTGGCTTCTTCTGATTCTCCTACTCAAACCGGTCCAATAAAATTGAGCCTAAGCTCATTGTGGACGATCAATCCTTCGTTCTACCTATTGTAGCCCCACTCAAGCAAGAAATTGTGGGCCAACCTGCCGGAGAGCAAATTGGCGAATGGTAAGATTTTTTAAATGAAGAAATGTCGTCCACTCCATTGTCTGAATTGGCCCAAGCCAAAATGGAGCCTCCTATCATTCCGGCAAATACAGGAGAAAATGCCTGAGTGACAAGGGCAACGGAAGCAAGTCCGAAATCACCCATAACAGATCTAGCGGTTTCTTCATCTTACATAGGGTCCAGTCAACATCAGTTAGAGTGGATACTCACTCCTAACCCAACGGTTTCCTCATCCAGTCCAAGCCCCACAGGATTACAATCAAACCATCAATGAACTCCTGCTTCTTCATCGAGGATCCCTTTGACTGAGACAGCTTTAAGGGCGGCTTTCATTTCGGTACGTTTTTAGTGAACTTTTCCATCCACTGTAAGCGATGACATGGTCTAATTTCTATCTTCCTTTTATACTTGCAGGATGATAAAATGACAAATTACTTAAACATTTGTTTACATCAAGGGAAATTGTGGGTTCGACAGCTACAAGGAGAAGTAAATAATTTGAGGCAGACTCAAGTCGATCCAAACATTTTAGAGGAAATGCGGAGCCAAATAGACGCTGCTAATGCCGATGCCCAACAATATTGTGATCAAGTATCCACCCTCAACTTGAGTTGCAAAGTACTGAGGAAGCTCTTCAGTCATCTAAACGTCTTGTGAACCTCCAAAACAAGGTTACTCGATTGAGTTTAGAGCTGAGAACCCGTCTCAAACTAGAGAAGATGGGACAGGTTTTAAACTCCAGATTTTTGGAGGGTATTGAGTTGTGTCAGCATGTAACTTTACTAGTTGATCCACACTTTCCTGTCAGTTTCTTCGACGAGAGGAACAGGGGTGCCTAGCGTTCATCTAACTTTTTATTGAGATTGGAGAGGCATTTTTGGAGCCCCCAACCTTAGAGTAGTTTTCTTTGTCGGTTTAGCACTATAGCTATTAGTGTCGGGCTTTAGTATATTTAGGATCATCAAACATGTGACGTAGTTGTCACAATCTTCACAATATTCATGTCTGATAATGATTCGTAGGCCATGGTTGATTGAAAGTGTTTATTCCTACGCGAGAGATTCATCACACTTTTGCTGAATAGTCCCCTAAGGTTTAATTGTTTGACATATATGTTCACTTGGAACGGATCCAAGGTATAAATTTGACCACTTATGGGTCGCTTGATTATTGGGTCAAGGTTATTTTGACCGGTCATGAAACAGGTCGAAAAAAAACCTGTCTGACTTAGGGGCAGCCTAGGCCGTTTTGATTTATATAATGTCATACACGCATTCATATGTTCAAATAAAACAAGCAATAAAAAGAACAAATGAAAAACAGTTTCTTTTATTAACGTTTAGTATAAAGCATAATATAGACACACTCAATGATACATACATTACCTACCTAAACTTGGTACAGAATTATTGATAGAATTACCTAGGCCGTTTTGATTTATATAATGTCATACACGCATTCATATGTTCAAATAAAACAAGAAATAAAAAGAACAAATGAAAAACAGTTTCTTTTATTAATGTTTAGTATAAAGCATAATATAGACACACTCAATGATACATACATTACCTACCTGAACTTGGTACAGAATTATTGATAGAATTTCTTTAAAAAGATTGCATTCCACGTTCTTGGAATTATTTTTCTGCTTTAATTGCGTAGTTTGTATGTGCCATCCTGGAGAATAGTTGATTCAAGGAACAGGACCTTCCAATTTCGAGAGAGCTTATTCCTGCTTACAACTTTCCCTATCGTCTCTATGCTTCGTAAGACTAAATCTCCCATGTTAAATTTCTGCGCCTTCACCCTCTTGTTATGATATCATGCAACCCGTTGTTGATATGCAACAGTACACACATTGGCCGTTTCTCGAGTTTCATCAAGTAGGTTGAGATGTTCTCTAAGTCTTTGTGCATTATTAAGAGAGTCAAAACTTTCAATCCGGAGACTGGGTAATCCTATCTCCATAGGAATTACCACCTCCGTCCCATAGCATAAACTGAATGGCATTTCGTGTGTTGGCTCATTGGGTGTCGTCCGATATTACCACAATATTGAAAGTAATTCATCTGCCTAAGAGCCCCCAACTTCCTCAATTTTGGTCTTTAGCCTAGGCAACAACGTTTTGCTAGTTACTTCCACCTACCTATTGGCCTATGGGTATGCCACTAAAGTATGGACCAAATGATACCTAGGCTTGCACAGTACTTGGTGAAGCTCTTTTCAATAAATTGAGTCCCGTTGTCCATTATTATCTCTTCTAGAATTCCAAACCTATAAATGATATTTTGTCGAACAAACTCTGTGGCATTATATTTAGTAATCTTGGCCAACAGAGAAGCCTTTACCCATTCGGTAAAATAGTCAATGCCTACGATAACAAATTTTCTCTGACCGAAAGCTACCGAAAATGTGTCAAATATGTCAAGCCCCCATTGGGCAAATGGCCATGGGGCAGCAGGGTTCTCAACTTGGCCGGTGGTTAATGAAGCACGTTATCGTGTAACTGGTAATTCTCACATTTTTTAACAAAATCAACAACGTTCTTCTTCATCGTTGGCCAATAATAGCTCTAGCGTATTATTTTAAAGGCTAAATTTTTTTCTCCAATATGGGATCCACATGTTCCGATGTGAACCTCACTTAAGGCACAATTGGCTTCTTTTGAAGTAAGGCACTGAAAATATGGGGTTGAGTACGCTCGACGGTACAACTTTTCGTCCATTATAATGTACCAACTCGACGTCTTCTTCATGTGTTTGGCATCATATGAATTATCTGGCAACGTGCTATCAGTTGTATATTTTCAATAAGGAGACATTCAATTCTCACTCTTAGTAACGTGCATAACTTCTTGTTGAAACTCTTCGACACTTGGAGTAATCAGAACTTTCTGTAAACTTTTTGAGCACTGCTTGGGATTTTTGAATGCTACAGCCCTTGCAAACTGGTCTGCCTTTCCATTATCTTCTCGCAGGATATAAACTATCTCTATTTTGTCAAAATATTGGATTATTCTAGCAAAGTACTTGTCATGTCAAAACTTCCCTAAACTTTATTAACGATCAATTTATAGTCACTACAAATAATCACGTGCTTCGCTAAACACTCCTTGGCCAATTAGAGTCTAGCTAGTAAAGCCTCATATTCAGCAACATTATTTGTTGCTGAGAATTCCAATTTCAAGGTATAACTTATTCACTTTTCATCCAGAGTTCTCAAAACTCCCCCAACCCAACTGCTGGATTGAGTTGATAACCCATCAACATGCAAAGTCCAAATCGGTACCCTATCTATTTGATTAGCATCCTCATCAACAATATAGATGTCTAGGACTGGAGAGGTGGTTTCAACAACGAAGTCAACAAAGGCCTGTCCTTTGATGGCTGGTCTTGATTTAAACTAAATGTCAAATTCGCCCAATTCGATGGCCCACTTGATCAATATTCCAAACACATTAGGCTTTTGTAGTATGGCATTCAATGGTTGATCAATCAAAATAATTATCCTGTGAGCGTGAAAATATGATCGCAATTTCCTAGCTAAATAGACAAGTGCCAATGTGACTTTTTCAATATATGGGTAACAGGTTTTTGTGTCAGTTAAGGTCTTACTAATATAATAGACCGGCCGTTCCACATTCAAATGTTGTTGGATGAAAATCAAACTCAACGCTACTTCTGACATTGCTAGATACAGGTATAATTCTTCTCCTAGTTTTGGTGAAGTCGGTAGGGGAGGACTGGATAAATAGATCTTCAATTCTTGGAAGGCAACCTGGCAATCAGCTATCCAAATGAAGCTGTTTGTTTTCGTCCCTCTCAAAGCCCTAAAGAAAGGGAGATATTTATTAACTGACTTAGCCAAGAATTGAGATAAAGTTGTAAGTCATCCGGTCATCCTTTGAACATCTTTTACTGTCTGAGGTTGAGCAATGTCAATAATCGCTTTTATCTTTTCCAGATTGGCCTCAATCCCACGTTGGAAAACTATAAAACCTAAGAATTTTTTGAAAGACACTCCGAAGACATATTTGGTTGGATTTAACTTCATTTGATACTTTCGAAGTACCCAAAGGTCTCGCTCAGATCATGGATATGATCACTTGTAGTTTTACTCTTGACGAGTATATCGTCCACATATACCTTCATGTTTTGATTGATTTGAGTTTCAAACATTTTATTGACAAGCCTTTGGGATTGTAATAGTATGTGCCATAATCGGTCATAAAGAAAATATGTTCTTTGACCTCTAGATTCATCCGAATTTGATTGTACTTAGAGTATGCGTCCATGAAACTAAACAACTCGTGCCCTAACGTGGAATCCACCAACAGATCTATTCTGGGCAACGGATAGCTATCCTTTGGGCAATCCTTGTTTACATTGTTATTATCCATGCACATTCGTCACTTTCCATTACTTTTCTTCACAAGTTTCATATTGAAGAACCAATCAAGATATTAGACTTCTCTGATAACAACTTTTTCACTTCTTCATGAATGACAATATGTGTCTTGACTGAGTGATTCCTTCGTTTTTGTCTAACAAGCTTGTGACCGGAATCGAGGCCCAATTTGTCAATGATGAATTCAGTCGGGATTCCTGGCATGTCAGTGGGAGACTATGCAAAAACATTTGCATTATATTGGAGGAAGGTAATAAGTTGATCTTGCATATGCCTAGAAAGCGAGCTTCTAACTTGTATACATTTTTCCAAATCATTGGGGTCCAGAGGGACCTGATCTGTTGTATCACCAGATTGGGAGTTGTTGTAGAATTGCTTTATCTCGATAATCAAAGTCCTCAACTAACTGGTTTGGAGTTATTTAAGTAATTTGAGATAAATAACATGTCCAGCTGATTACTTAATCACCCAGGACTTCTCCCACGCTATATGACATTATAAATTTCATTTTCAAGTGCAAGATAGATGTTACTACCCTGAAGATTGACAGGCACGTTTGGCCTAAAATGGCATTATAAATAGAAAGTTGATCAACTACCAGGAAAGTGAGTGTATAAGAGGCGATCCTAGGGTATGTTCCCAAGGTAACATTTAATTGTATGGTTCCTTGGACGGACATTGGTTCATTATACAATCCGTAGAGAGGTCCATTTGTAGGTTTAAGTTGACTCTTTTTTAACCCCAATTTAAAGTATGCATCAAGAGAAAGTAAATTATTTAAACTTTTATTATCTATAAAGATTTGTTTTAATTGGTAATCCACATTACCATCAGAAACAAGCGCCCACACAACCAAAAGATCTGAATGGAAATGTTGTACATGTGACATGTCATCTTTATCAAAACTAATTACATCATCTCTAGTCTCCAACCTCGGCTTATTTTCGTTACCCTCATCAACTTTTGGTCGATCTAAAGTGTGGCTTTTGGATGGTTTTGTCAATGTTATGTTGACCATTCTGGCTGCTACTCTATTTTTCGAATGTTGTTACTACTGCTGATCCTGCCTTTCCTCCCTTCTTTCTCCAGGGGTTTGATCCTAATCCTTTAAGAACTTGGTGAGGTGTCCGTTTCGAATGAGTTTATCAATTTTTCTTTGAAAAGTATGACACTCCTCTGTGCTGTGAACCAAAATTGGTGATAATCACAATATTTGGATTATCTCCCCCTTCCAAGTTTTTAGTTAGCTTTGGTCACTTGAGACATTTTTCTCCTCAGATTTGCATAAGAATGTTAGTTTGAGAGTTATTCAAAAGAGTCAAATTCAAAGGTTTAAACTCCTTTGAACTCCCTGACTCGATCCTGGACTGCTTTCTTGAGTCACAAAAGTCAACATGGTCTCCATTCCTTTTCATTCCACTTACCGGTCCCTGGCCAGTGATCTGCACGACCTAATTTATTTGCTTCATTTGCTGCTATATATGTACTAGTAATCGTTTCGGCCTCACAAAAAGTCTTTGGATTCTTTTGAGCAAGATGTTTAAAAAATTCGCCCGGTTCTAGAGTAGAAATTAAGGTATTTAGCTTCACTTCATCAATGAGTCATGGAATCCATCGGGTTTCTGCGGTGAACCTTCTAGAAAACTCTTCAAGCTCTCCCCTGGCCCTTACTTAATACAAGCCAAGTACCAAGGTTACTTTTTGATCCTCCGACTGAAAGCGAATTGGGTTAAAAACTATTGGCCAATTCTTCAAATGACTAGATTGAATTCGGCAGCAATCGATGGAACCAAATTCGGACATCTCCCTTAAGCGTCAAAGGAAAATACTTGCACATGGCCATTTCATTTAGGCCGTGAAAACTCAGATATGTATGGAAGTGATCAAGATAATCCATAGGATCAGCACTTTCATCATAAACATCCAAAGTTGGCATTTTAAATTTATGAGGAAGTGGATATGTTCGAATCTTCATTGTAAATCGAGATCTCCTCAAATCGACAGAATGTCCCTCTGCACTTCCTCCAAACACATGTTGCCAAATCTTCTCAACCTTTTCTTCCACCTGAGGAACTGCTACTGATCTTTTTTCATTAAGGAAATTCCTTAACTCCATGTGCTGTAGCCTGGCAGGGTGACTACTTTCTCCTGCTGGCTGTATGTTACAAAAGTCCCCTTCCTGATCCAAAGGTTTACGGTTATCCCAAGTGTAGCGGGGATTAGACCGTTCTGGGCTTTCTTCCTAGGATCTTGGGCCTAATCGGCCTTCCAATCGTGGTTGACCTCCTCCTCTGTCACTTAAGGTCATTCTTACCTAGTTCCCAAACTACTTGATATTTCTAGCTAAGTGTCTCTTCCTCTGATTTTTTTCTTTTGAAGCAGGAGTGCCAAGAGTTGAGGTTGGCATTCCTTACTTCTGCCAACCCAGATGTTCACAAAGGGTGTGGATTGCCTCAACCATGTTTTCCAATCAATTACTAATTGCTTGAATTAGATCCACTTGTCAGTCCTCCCCATGGCTACCCGTCAGAAGGTCGTTGCCGGGAGAGGCAACATCTTTAGCAAGAGCACTTGTGTGTATTCTGATATTAACTATTCCTGTGTATGTAAGATGGTAAAATAGGTATTTTGGTCACTTCAGACAGACAGCGCCAATGATGCGTTTCGGGATCCGAATTTTAGACGAATCTAGATTCCACCTCAATCTCCTTACCCGGTTGATCCAGTTGACTTGAATCACGTAGATCTAATCAACGTCTTTAAAAATCTGGAACCTGCGCACCACAAATAAAAATAAGAGAATTAGATCACTTACGGGGACTATTTCTCGATAAGCTCTCCAACACTTAAATTAGAAAAATATTTCTCCACATAAAAGAAAGATACTATCAAAATGAAAAAATATATATTTTTTTGTTTTGTTTTTGTATATTTTTCGTTTGTGTATCTGACTGAGAAGGAGTCCCCCTCTTTTCACTCGGGAGCTCTTTTTATAATGCTTGGGACGGTTACTATTTGCCTGTTCCTTGAAACCGTCTTAGATAAGGCAAGACAATTTTGTTCCACCACTTTGAATAATGACTACCAGTAATGGCCAATATTCCTTAGAGTAAGGAATGGGCAACATAAATCAAAACTAACTGTAACAGGCCAAAATCATGAGCCTTGACCGACACTGACTCACTTTGTGCCAAGATCTTTCATGAGCCTCCTTCTATTGGGCTTTTTAATTTGGATCAGCTCAACTTTAATCATACCTATCAAGAGTAAATATTAATTAAATTATATAAAATATTATTAAAAATATTACTTTTTTAATCATTTTATAGATTAACATTGCTACATATTTCAATGTTGAATAGACATAAAACTGAAATAAACTTGATAAACCGTTCACTTGGAAACAAATAAAGTAAGTTCAAATTAATAAATCTAATCAAATTCAATTAGTATACATATACTACAAAAACATGAATCATGCCATATAATACCAAAATTATAATTGACTGATTTACCTTAGTTTTCTTATAAATATAGAAATAACCAGGAAAATTTAATATACTGTTTAATTATGGAAAAAAAATAAGATAAGAATAAAATAAATATTAATAAGAATAAATATTATCATAAACAGATTGAGAATAAATTATGTTGTTTGGTTTATTAGGAAAATATACATTAGATTTAATAATAAAATCGAAATATAACCACAGAAGCTGAAGGAATGGTAAGTGATGGAAACTAAATAATGGTGGCGACCAGCCGACGCCGGTGAACGCTGCCGGAAAAGATAGGGGAGAATTGTAATCCATTTTTGCACTTAATCGATGATAAACAAATTTACTCACAAATTTCGTTATGCAGCTATGATTGGCGATATAAATTTCAACTGTAACAAAAAATCCCAATGTCAAAAAAACCATTTCGGTCTGGTTTCTTCTTCGAGTTCCGTTAGTTCCCGGTATTGGTACCACTCGCCCCCCGCTTTGCCCACCGGCATGGGTGGCCGAACAAAGATCTCCACCGGTTTCGGAACATGAACGGTTAGATGAAGCTCATTGGCAGTTGGGTCTAAACGTGAGCCGTCAGATCCCTTCAGTGAATTGCAAATTGGCTCCACGGTGATCCATCCAAGACCTGAGATAGCCACATCAAATGCAGGCCTGCCAAGAAATTTAATGCAGAAAATTTCCATCATCAGACCCTCGTGATCAATGGATGTTAATATTTTAAAAAAATAATCATTTTAAAGATACTTATATAGTAAAATTAACTCAGTTAAGAAGAGAAGGAAATGAGACAATGCGACTCTTTCATGCGACGCCCCTCGTTGGGTAGGCCCCCTTCCCAATCAAATAAAGACCAGCAAATTTTTCCGATGGCATCAAATGAATCTTCACATCACACAATAAAATGTGACTCAAATGTTACATATATCGAAAGTAGCATACCCAATTTAATTGATTTACAATTGCATATGCGCTTTTCCACTACGCATGGCACGATTATACCCGTTTTAGAAACGATCAATAACATGAATACAACACAATTCTACACAATCTAGCCTGAACAAGCACAGGTGGTGAGTCCATAATTTTTTTCACACTAAGGTCACTAATTTAAAAGTTTCACTATCTTTCTAACATGGCAAATTTAAAACAATTTTATGTTATTGTTTTTATTAAAAAAAAAGTGTGAAAAATGGACTAATCTATGAGAAATAAGACAGATTAGAAGAGGCTAGCAGCATAAGAATTAATACCTCTCAGGATCTTCAATTTTGAGTTGCAACTCGGGCTTGGGTTCAAGGCCACTCCACTCGGTCGCTCTTTGTTTTCCGGTTGGAGGAGTCAATAAAACTCCCACTTCTTTCTGCACAACCAGGTTGAGAACCCATATCACTGGAAAATATTAAGAGCCTGTTTGGTTCTAAAAAGATTTAGAGAAAAAATAAATGTACAAGGAAAGTATTTCCATACGCTTGGTTCACAAGGCAGAATGTAATGAAAAATGTAAGAAATTATAACATTAAGAAGATGTAACAATTTCTTTTTGTTTTTTCTTGACAACTAAACAAACAAAATACATATATTATAAATTTATTTTATTTGTAATGTGATTTTCCATCTATATTTAAACAAAAGAAAGAAAGCATATTTTTAAATTTCTTAAATTTTTATTTTTTCTTAATGGTTTCTTTCCTTCAAATATTTCATGAATCAAACAAGTTCTAAGGGATTGTCTGCTTCCAGGAAAGTTTAAAGGAAAATAAAAAATATTAAAAAATATATACTTTTCCACAATTAGATTGTACAGAAAATCATTAAAAAATATGATAAAATATACATATTAGAATATTTATATTTAAGAAAAGTGATTTTATTTTCATTTTTTCCTCATTATTTTTCTTTCCTTCAATTTTTCTTATAAGGGTGTCTTTAGGTATAGAAAAGTTTGAAGGAAATAAACTTAATGGGATAAAACAAAAACGAAAGAAAATAAAAGAAAATCACTTTCTTGAAATATAAATATTCTAATACACATTTTTTATCAATTTTTTTTTTTTATAAATTTTCATAGAATTCAAACATGAAAAAGTAGTTTTTAAATTTTTTTTTTTCTTTTTTCTTCAAACGTTCTTAGATCCAAATAAACCCTAAGCAATTGAAAGATATGAAGTCACACAGAAACTGTTTTTTCAATTCAAATCCATGGCATCTGCGTCACAAGGAAGCATGAATCACCTCCATGTTACTTCATCTGGATAAACAGGAACAAATATAAAGCATAAAATCCTTTCAATAACACAGATTTCCTATTTGTCGATGATATCTGAAGACCGAGACAATGGGCTGATTTTCAACATACACAGTTTTCTATTAGTGCTAATTCATTTCTAATGTACGTACATAAAAGGAAAGTAAAACAGGCATCCTGATCAGGAAGAAAAACTCCAAAATGAAATAAAAAAGGCCTAATGAAAACGAAAATTGGATGTTTTCCAATGTTCAAAGAGGCCTCTGCCAAAGCGTGCAATTCCAATTTGCAACCAAAACAACTTCACCAACAGAAACCTATGGTTCAAAAAATCTTGCATTACAAGAAACTTGAATTGCAAAATTTAAACCATAATGAGATAAAGTCTATTCAACCCTCTAATTGATTTGGGGGTTGAGCAATATTTAACATGCAATGGCAAAAAAATAGAAGGTATGCATTCTATCAAATTTGATTCCCCACAATTTTTTTCAGTTACAGTGCTAACAAAAGAGGGAAAAAGAAGACAACCAGAAGGAGAGGGGGTGAAAACAGGGGGGATAACATCAGCCATTGCTCTTCATCCAAGGGCTACTAAGTGCCAAAAGAAAAGTCAGATCAATAGCAATCAGTTCAATAACCACAAGAGGAGCGAAGTTCCTTTCACGTAGATTGGTGCCCACTTGCATTCTAAGCCTTGCCAAGTAGTCAGCGACTTAATTTCCATCACTGATATGTTGTGAAACATAAAATCCCACTTCTTAGTGGTGAGGTCTTTGTAGTCTATTAGGAGCCCACAACTTGGGTCTTCAATATCAGTACTCTCTTAGATCTTGTGAATAACGCCCTTAGAATCGGATTCAACAATCATCTTGTTCAGTCCCATCTCCCAGCCAGTTTGCAGTGCAATATAAATGGCTTTGATTTCAATGGTTAAGTCTAATATACCAAAGAAGCCCGAAAACCCTGAAATCCAATTTCCTTCGTCATTCCTGATGTAGCTACATTGTACATCTTCGACCATGCTAGCGTCCGTGTTGATTTTAAACCAGTCCTTCGGTGGGGGAGTCCATGTTAGCATGGAGTAAGGCATCTTCGATGGATTAACAGATGATGTGATAAAGTGGTCACAATCTAGGTCATTGGCTAGAGCTTGGATAGACCTGATTTTAGGAGTTTCATATTGAGCATCTTACAAGATAATAGACCGATTCCCCTTGGTCCAAATAAGCAAGAGTGTATCCAGAAACAAGTTGAAGGAGACACACTTACCACTGCAGATGGAATGATGAGCAATCCAATCCTCCACCAAGGCATGATGATAGGCAGAGGGAAGACCTCTTGGTAGGGACCTCCAGACCCAAGTGGCACCATGGCAATCACAGAAGATGTGACTAGTACTTTTAGAGAGTCCACAATGGATGCATTCTCCAGATTCTGGGAGGCGCCTAGCTTTCCTTTGAACATTGGTGAGAAGTTTGCCTTTCATTAGAAGCCAAATCAACACTTTGAATTTAGGTGGGTACTTTAGCTTCCAGATCTTCTCCCAGTGTCCTTTATGTCTCCCCTTTTCAGGCTGGCAAAAGCCGAAGAAACTGAGTACTTACCTGAGCTACTGTCCCGTACAATCTTGTCTTCACCGGGGGTAGTGTGATTGATGTAAATACCCGAAACCATCAAGATGCCCTCTTTCATAAGTTTCTCCTCAAGGAGGTCCCATCTCCAGTATCCCTCTAAATCCCAACCCATTTATCTTTCCAAAAACTAATGGCAGTACCATTGCCCAGATTTCATTTCATACCTTGTAAGATCCCTCATCTTAAGGATGCTTCGCCAGATGTATGAAGCATTCTGATTACCATTGGAAGAAAAGAGATCAGTTGAGCGTAAATATCAGGCTCGAAAAATCAGAGCCCACAGCTTGTTGGATCCTTGAAGCAGTTCCCAACTGAGTTTTCCAACAAGAGCCAGATTGTTGTTAGAAGAGCCTCTGAGTCCAAGACCACCATTCTTCTTCGGTTTGCAGATATCATTCCAGTTGACCAAGTGAATTTTATGCTCTCCCCAAAGGAAATTTCTACTAATTTGATCGAGTTAGTTGCAGATGTTCTTGGGGAATGCCTAACTTTGCATAAGATGCACAGGGATAAATTGGGCAAAATCAGAGCCCACAGCTTGTTGGATCCTTGAAGCAGTTCCCAACTGAGTTTTCCAACAAGAGCCAGATTGTTGTTAGAAGAGCCTCTGAGTCCAAGACCACCATTCTTCTTCGGTTTGCAGATATCATTCCAGTTGACCAAGTGAATTTTATGCTCTCCCCAAAGGAAATTTCTACTAATTTGATCGAGTTAGTTGCAGATGTTCTTGGGGAATGCCTAACTTTGCATAAGATGCACAGGGATAAATTGGGCCACCATCTGAATGAGGGTCACCCCACCAGCAGTTGAGAGGTATTTCGACTACCAACCTTGATGTCCCTTTCCCACCCACTCAAAGATGTCTCTGTAGTAGTCCCAGGTTTTTCTACCCTGCACCAGCTTCACACCAAGATATCTTACCAAATCATTGACTTTTTTGAATCCACAAATTCTTTGAACGTCACTGGATATCTCTTTCTGCACACTTAGAGACAGGTAGAAGAGGGAGTTACTAGTATTAATGCACTGCACTGAGGCATTGCAAAACACCTCTAATAGGTCGGTCATGAAGGAAATCTGGGTGGTGTTAGCTCTAGCGAACAGAAGGAGGTCATCTGCATAGAGCATTTGCAAAATAGATGGGCCTCTTCTATAGGATTCAGTCAGTTTCCACCGATCACAAGTGACTTGATGGTTGATCATCTGTGATACTCTTTCAATAATGAGCACTAAAGTATATGATGACAGAGAATCGCCTTGTCGGAGGCCACATTTGGAAGCGAATGTGTTCGTCACCTCATCATTCCAAAGAACAACAGACGAGGTCATAGCTCCAGAGGGGAGATCGAGTAATGTCAAAGTGTCAGGAATAAACTCCCATCTCACCGTATCGTACACTTTAGTAAGATCAAATTTAATAATCAGACTAGCATTTCTCCCTTTGTCTCTATGAGCAGAATGAAGCACCTCCAGCGCAATCAGAATGTTGTCCTAAGTCATCCTGCTGGTAGGAACCTAGCTTGGGCAGGGCTAATGATCTTGCTGAGGAGAGAGGCCTAAGCCAAAGCACAATGACCTTAGTAATAATCTTGTAGCTGACATTACAAAGGGAAATAGGTCTAAAATGATTTAAACTTTCAGGCGTTTCCATTTTGGGGATAAGAGCTAAGAGGTTATGGTTAATCCAGTTGGGAAACTTCCCCTCACAAAAGGCTATAGCAATCATGAGAAGGAGATCCTCTTTGTTGAGCTCCCAAGCATTTTGGTTGAAGAAGGCATGAAAACCAACAGACTCAGGTGCATTAACAGGTTTCGTGGATAAGAGAGCACTCTCAACTTCTGACATGTTCAGCGTAACATCTTAATTATTTTTTAGATGGTCCAGGGCATTAGGCCAGTCGGACATTAAGCTGCCCAATTCAGTAAGAGCAAGGTCATGGAATAGACCTTTGAAGTGGAGAAGGGTGGATTCCTTCAGATCTTCATTGATAGAAATCCGATTCCCATCTTCATTTTTCGGAGTGGTGACATTATTCCCTTGTCTCCTATTGATAGTAGTGGCATAGGAGAATTTAGTATTCCTCTTCCCTTGGATAAGCCAATTCAGCCTTGATTTCTAAAACCAAAGCATTTCTTCTCTTTCAAGAATCTCCCTAAATTGGTGGATAAGCTCTGCCTCAGTTCTACGGAGGCCAACCTTGGATGCACCTAGCAAGGCTGAATTTGATTTTGAAGAGGTTATCAAAAGTTTCTATTCCAGTCCAGTAGCTAGAATTTAATTTTCTTGGCCTTCTCCATGATATTTCCTTGGGCATTTCTGAAATCCTGTCAACCAGATCCCAATATGATGGATGTTGGTCCACATGGCCTTGAATCTGAAAAGCTTAAGAATTTTCCGAGGGTTCTGCTTGTTTTCAGTATTGAGATAGATCGGGCTGTGATCCGAGGTAACTCTGATGAGATTCGTGACCAAAGCATTTTGGAATTTGTTCCTCCACTCTTCCATAGCTACCACTCTGTCAAAGCATTTGTGGACTAATGAAAGGGGTCTTGCATATTCTACCAAGTGAATTTGCCCTGTGAATCCACATGCATCAAGCTAGGTTTAGAATTGAGTGCATTTACTCCACTTGACCGGCTTCCCTCCCTACTTTTTATTGGAAGAAATAATGTCATTGAAGTCCCCTATAACGCACCATGGTAGTGACCATAAGCCTACAAGAACTTTCATCTTCTCCCAAAGAATCTATCTCTGTTGAGCCTTAGGATTAGCATAGATGGTAGAGAAGATCCAGTTTGGGTTGCCGCCATAATCCATGATAAGTAGATGAAAGGCATGGTCCGAGATATCTAGCGTCTCTACATTTACAAGCTTCTTGTTCCTGAGAGCCCATATACAACTTGTGAAGCCTTTAGCATTGCTAGCAGCGGTGCCATCAAAGCCTAGTTTGTTGATGATATTAGTTGCTTTCATACCACTTAGCCTAAATTCCAAAATAAGAATCATAGTCGGCTTATGTATTTGCATGTTTACATTGAGTTCACTTCTAAAACCTCTTCTAGCCACCCCATGGCAATGCCAGGAGAGAATCTGCATAATTAACCTTCCATCAAGGGGTGGGTTGTTGCACCCATATCACATTCCTGACTAGAGTTGACATTTCTTGTATGGTCTTTGCAAACCATGTATGGTTTAATAGGTTGACCTATATCTGATTTGCTCATCAATTCGTAGGATCAGGTTCAGGGTGGATGGTATGAGGGGTGGAGGGAGTGATCTATAGAGAGAGGCCAATAGAATCAGTCATAGGGAAGTCAGGCAGGGCTTGTGTGATGATCTTAGGTTTTAGAGTTATACTTAAGGGGCTGACAAAAGATATAGCATTCGAGACGTCTTTCAAGATAAACTTCTTGTTTTGATTTGGAGTTTTTGTGTGGGAGGACTTACTGCTTTTGGAGGCTAAAGAATGAGTGAGGTTAGAATTGGGGTTACTGGTTGTGGCTTTTGTGGTAAAGGAAAAGATTCAGCCTTGACATTGGTGATATTCTTAACGGGGGGAAACATATAGGAATCCTTACTCTCCAGCACTTCCTCTTGTTTATCATAGATGATGAGGCTGGAAAATCGTGAGCCAAATAGGATCATGCTTGCATTGCTTTGTGGGGAACTTTCGTGGAGCTTTGTTAGGCATCTTTGTCTTCGTGGGCCATGCAACCAAGGGCCATAGTCCCCTTCATTGGATTCAACTCGCTCCACGGCAGTCTCACTCCTGCGGGTTTAAAACCCTCTTGCTACTGACCATGCAAATTCTGAGATGTATCTTTCCCTATTCCCATGCAACCTCTCGCTATATGCCCAGTTTTAACACGGTCGAAGTAGATTTCTGGCAAGCCCTCATAACCAATTTTCAAGGTTTATCCATCTAATGAAAATTATGCCAGCAAGGGCTCTTGGAAATTGATGTTAACAGCAATCTTAGCAAATTTGCCCCTATCAACCATAGAGGTATTCATATCTATCCTGACAGGTTGTCCAATAAGTTTCCCAATAGCCCAGAGGACTTCTTTTCTATAATATTGAACTGGCAGTCCTGGCAACTTGACCTGGATTGTAGCTGTGAGTATCTGCTTTTCAGACTGGCCTAAATATGATGTCCAAGGTTGAACGATGAGATGGTGTTGAAACACCATCCAAGGACCCTGTGACAGCACTTTCGAGTAGTCCATGGGGTTACAGAATCTGATTAAGAAATAATTATAATCAACATCATGACCTCATAACTACTGCTAGGATTTCATACGGAAGGGATTTTTGCATACCGTGATCAGTACCCAAGGGGTCCACCATGTAGCTTGAGTATCACCGTAAGTTCCCAAGCCTTCGCCAGAAGGCCCTTAAGATCATTAGAAAGGGAGACAGAGGCCATTTACCTGACCATTCGACGATAATTTCTCCTTCTTTGGCGATGTCCTCCTCAAAATCTGTAAACCACATCCATTGGTCTTTTCCAGACTTGCTGACCATCTCAGCAAAAGTGGGTTTTGATTTCCTACCTTCCATCCTTACAGGTCAAATAAGTTCACCTTGCATTTCTTCACAATACATGGCAGCCAGGGCTGAGTTGGTAAAATTCACGCACGCAGCTTTTTCCGTTGTCTCCTGTCTTTCTTGTCATCTGTCAATTGCGAGCCTCCCAACATCTCCATTGCCGGAAGGAGAGGAAAGAAAAGGGGGCAGGGGAAGCCAATCGAAGAGGGCGGCAGAAGGCTAAGAGAATTTCAGGTACGGCAGCTAGGGTTTTGAATCAAGGAATTTTAGAGAGAAGGCGGACTCTCTCTCTCACCGACGTAAGCGTCTCTATTCTTATTAATTTACTTTATCCTTTCCCATTCTACACAATTTGATGGCACTGAAGTTTACTCTTTGGTCCTTCCCATAACAAATTGATGACTTTTATTCATCACCCCTACCTATCCCTTTTCTGCCATCACAGATATTCCAATGAATTGACATTAACAAAATAAGAGACAAACGTTAAATTAATATTGTTATTCAGGGAGTGTTCCAATAGATAGGGTTCTTCAATGCAGCCTGGCACTAAGTTGTGGTAGAGTCATCTATGTGAATCACAGTTTTAAATCATAATCACAGTCACTGTTACAGTGTTGGTGACTGTTGCGTTCTTTCTTCCTAATCAGCTCTCAGCTGTCCTGCAATTCAAAGCCAACACCACATGCACAATCGATGGCAAGAGGGGAGTTCAGGCGACAGGAAAATTAGGGGTTCAGGGGAAGGGAAAGGAGGAAGACAGGGAGAGAAAAGAGGAAGACGGGGAGAGGGAAGAGAAGCTTCGAGAGAAAGTAGAGAAAGAGTAATTTTCATAATAATCTTCAGCCAAACGTGGCATCCCTATATGCCTAGCTACTGGCGAAACAGAAAGCTAACCGCCACTGGCACGTGTGCTGTGCAGCGTGAAATAGTATAATGATGATATACGTATGAGTGTATGTATGTGTACAACTATATGTATGTGTATAATTGTGTATGTATGAGTGTCTAGTCCCTCCGTATTTCTAGCTAAACCACAAAATCCTGTAAATGTCTCGGTGCTTGAGTGGGTCGTGAACTTCTTCGCAATTCCGTCGGATGATTGGTATCGTCTGAAATTAGGCCCGTAACATTACCCATCCCATCAAATACAACCTTGTCCTCAAGGTTGAAAGAAGGAAACTCTTGAAGGAATGTAGAGGTTGGTTCCCATGTAGCATCTACAGCTGGTTGGAACTGCCACTGGACTAAAAATTGAGGGACGGAGAGCCCGTGCTGTAACACTTTTCGAAAGCCTAAAATCTGCGCTGGAAACAGTAGGGGCTGGGATCCCACAGCATCGTGAGGTAGTGGAGCAGGTGGCTGCTGAGTGGGATCATGACATTTCTTCAAGAGGGAAACATGGAAAACATTGTGGATGCGGGAGGATTCTGGCAACTGGAAACGGTAGGCAACTGGGCCGATGCGGTCGGTGATTGGGAAAGGTCCATAATAACGTTTGGCCAATTTGTTCGAATGTCGGATTGCAACGGATGTTTGACGATAGGGCTGGAGTTTAACAAAAACCCAATCTCCAACTTGGAATTCCCTTTCGGTTCGGTGGCCGTCTACCTGCATCTTCATACGTTGCTGAGCCCGCTGTAGGTTCTGCTTGAGCAGGCCCAGCGTCCTGTCCCGGTGTGCTAGCAGCTCATCCACGGCCGCAACTTGGGAGGAACCCTGGGCGTAGTCTGCCAGACTAGGGGGAGCACGGCCATAGACAGCCTCGAACGGGCTCATTTTAATAGCGGAGAGCGGAGTGCCACGCGGTGTTGTAGCTCCACTCAGCCCAGGGTAGCAAAGTCGCCCAGGAAGAGGGATTTTCAGTTGCAAAGCAACGCAAGTAGTCTTCTAAGCAACGGTTGACCACCTCCGTTTGGCCGTCAGATTGTGGGTGATAGGAACTACTATGGGACAAATGAGTGCCTTGCAACTTGAATAATTCGCGCCAAAAGGTGCTCATAAACAGGGGATCGCGGTCCGACACGATATCGGTGGGAAACCCGTGTAGCCGGCAGATTTCTTTAATGAAGACTGCTGCCAAATCTTCAGCGCTAAAGTGGGTACCCAGAGCCGAAAAATGAGCATATTTGGAGAGGCGGTCGACCACCACGAAGATAACGGTTTTGCCACCAGAAGTGGGCAGGTGGGTAATGAAATCCATCGAGATGGATTCCCATATTTTGTCAGGAATGGGAAGGGGTTGCAGGGTACCCGGGGCCGCCCCATGAAGGGGTTTCACCTGCTGACACACTGTGCAGCGTAATACATGATCTCGGACATCTCGACGCATGTGAGGCCAATAGAAGTTGGTTGATATGCGCATGAGGGTGCGCTGGACGCCTGCGTGTCCTCCAATGGGGGAATCATGGTACTCGTGCAGGATTAAATCTGTCAATGCTGAATCAGGGGGCACCATGACCCTGTTTTTGTAGAAAATGAGCCCATCACGGACAGAATGGTTGGCAAATTCTCCCGGTTGCTGTTGGATGGAAGCTATAAGGTCGGAGGAGGGCCCATGCTTGCGGTAGAAATTGCGGAGAGCCACCAGGATTGCCAGGACAGGTTTGGATACTCCTGTCATGGCATGACAAGTGGCTGTAGGCAGTCTGGACAGGGCATCGGCAGGGCCATTTTCCTTGCCGGGACGGTATACGATCTCAAAATCATAGCCTAATAACTTGGTGAGCCACTTATGTTGTTCCGGCGTGTGGATAGTTTGATTGAGCAGTGCCTTGAGGGGCTGGTGGTCCGTAATGATGGTGAATTTGGAGCCTAATAGGTACTGCCGCCACTTTTTGACAGCTTCAGTGATAGCATGGAGTTCGCGAATGTAAGTGGAAGCCGCTTGCATACGGGAACAAAGTTGCTTGCTGAAGAAAGACAGAACACGTCCGGCCTGAGAGAGAGTGGCACCAATACCTTCACCCGAAGCATCAGTTTGTACCACGAATGGTTGAGTAAAATTGGGTAAGGCCAAGACTGGAGTGGAGGTGAGGGCCGTCTTCAGGGTCTGGAAGGCGGCAGCAGCGACAGGGTTCCACATGAAAGCCCCTTTTCTCAACAACTGGGTCAGAGGAGCAGAAATTTGGGCATAACGGGCAACAAAACGACGGTAATACCCAGCCAAACCGAGGAAGCCACGCAGCTGTTTAAGGTTGGTAGGTGCTGGCCAGTTTTGTACTGCTTCGATCTTGGCTGGGTCGACAGCCACACCTTGGGCTGATACAATATGTCCGAGATACGGCAAAGAGGTGCGACCAAATTCACATTTGGAGAGTTTGGCGTGGAACCGGTGGTCCCGTAGTAGCTGGAGTGCGCTGGCCAAGTGCTGGCAGTGGAGTTCCCAAGAGGGGCTGTAGATGAGTATGTCATCAAAGAAAACCAAGACATATTTGCGAAGGACTGGCCGGAAAATAGAGTTCATCTCAGCTTGAAAGGTGGATGGTGCATTAGAGAGGCCGAAGGGCATCACCAGAAACTCGTAGTGACCTTCATGTATTCAAAATGCCGTTTTATGAACATCATCTGCATGCATCCGCAGCTGATGGTACCCGGCCCTTAGATCCAGTTTAGAAAAGACTTGCGCCCCGTGTAACTCATCAAATAATTCCTCCACCGTAGGTATGGGAAACCGATCCTTGATTGTGATTGCGTTGAGGGCCCGGTAGTCAACACAAAACCTCCAGTTGCCGTCCTTTTTCTTAACCAGTAGAACTGGGGAAGAAAAGGGACTGGTGCTAGGTTGAATGAGGCCCTCGTCCAGCATGGCTTTGATGAGGATTTCCATTTCAGTTTTTTGAAAATGAGGGTATCTGTATGGTCGAACATTCACGGGCAAGGAATGGGGTTTTAAAGGAATCTGATGGTCAGTGGAGAGGATGGGTGACAGGCCCCTGGGAATGGAGAAGACATCAGAATATTCTGTTAAGAGTTGGTGGAGTTTTGTAACCAGTGGTTGGGGCACAGTTGGGGAAAAATTGAAGGACACTTCAGGTGAGCCAGAAGTAGTGGTTAGTGATGAATCAGGTACTTGTAGGATAGAAAGTTGGAAGTAGGTTGCGACGGATTGAGTGAGATCGCCCCTCCTCACTTGCCCGAGGGTGATAGTGGTAAGTGAGGCCGCGGGCATGCCATACAGCGTGAGCTGTTTGCCCTTATAATCAAATCTCATCCAGAGGGCTTGATAATCAAAGAGTACGGGTCCAAGTGAGGCCAACCATTGGACTCCAAGGACAAGATCAGCCCCATAGATGGGTAGTAGATGCAGATCCACCCCAAACGTGGTCTTGCCCAGAACAATTGGGACCCTGGTGTAGAGTCCCTCACAGTGCAGGGATTCCCCATTGCCTACTGTAACATTGAGATGAGGGGATGGTTCAATCGGTAATCCCAGATATTTCACCACTCTGGTTTGCAGGAAATTGTGGGTGGATCCAGTATCCACGAGAATCACCACCTGATGACCCTGAATGTATCCTTGCAGGCGTAATGTGCTGGCAGCAGAGATGCCTTCCAGAGCAAGGAGGGAAATGGTCGGGGAGGGGTCCGGTTGTGGGGGAAAAATTTCGGGTTCCTGGTTAGGTTCTGCCCAGGTCTCGTTTGCGTCCGGTTCCACTTCCCCACTTGAATCACCATACGGAGCACCCCCTTCCTCCTCAGTCACCAAGCATAAAAACTGAGGGGGTTTACAACGGTGACCTGGGGTAAATTTCTCATCACAGTTGAAACATAATCCCCGACTACGTCGAGAAGCCATTTCAACTGGAGTGAGTCTCCGTATAGGTAGAGGAGTGGAGAAGATTTGGCCACTGTGGAGACTGGATTTCCCGTAGGTTTTAAAAAAACGGTTCGAGTAGGAGGTGGTCGGGTTGCATGGAGTTTTTCCTCTACCAGCTTGGCCATACCAATGGCGTCTGGCAAGGTAGTGGGCTTCAACAAGAAGAGCTCCCGCCGGATATCATCCCGGAGCCCCGAGATGAAGCAATTTAGCAGATTAGAAGGAGACAGACCTGGTGTTCGAGTAGACAGCGACTCGAATTCGGCCATATAGGCCGTAACCGTGGATATCTGCCGGAGCTTATACAAGGTAGCCTCATGATTCATGTAAGACGACGGTCCGAAGCGGAGTTCCAGAGCTCTGGCAAAAACCTCCCAAGAAAGCAACTGGTGTGTCATGTGCATCCAGTGGTACCACCGAAGGGCCTCTCCCGTCATGTAAGGCGGCAACCAGTTAGTTTTTGCTCGGAGGTGTGCCGTGGTACAAGAAAAATCTCTCAACTGAACAACCCAACCGATGGCATTGTCGCCAGAAAAGGAATCTCCATCTTGGGTAATCGGATCTCGCGCGAGAGATTTGTGTTTGTGGTGACGCTGCGAGTACCGGGCGGGGTTGGGTTCGAATGTTGAGGAGTTACGGTGGGTCGTGTTTGTGATCGAGGGCGGTGTGGGTAATAATGGCGCGTTTGAAGGCGAGAAGGTATGTCGTTCCATGCGAACAAGGGATTGGCGTATTTCGGTGATAGCTTGCTGAACATCGGTGACGTCTTGAAGTTCTTTGAACCCGGCCGGTTTCGCCCCTCGAGGTTGTTGAAACGTTGAGTCTTTCTTGAACGTCTTGCGACTACACTGGCCAAGCCTTGTGAAAGGCCGGCAATGGATTCCTCCAATGATCGATATCTGGTCGTCATGCCGTCCGCCATGCTCTCAATGAAAGCACCAAAATGTTGCGTTCTTTCTTCCTGATCAGCTCTCAGCTGTCCTGCAATTCAAAGCCAACACCACATGCACAATCGATGGCAAGAGGGGAGTTCAGGCGACAGGAAAATTAGGGGTTCAGGGGAAGGGAAAGGAGGAAGACAGGGAGAGAAAAGAGGAAGACGGGGAGAGGGAAGAGAAGCTTCGAGAGAAAGTAGAGAAAGAGTAATTTTCATAATAATCTTCAGCCAAACGTGGCATCCCTATATGCCTAGCTACTGGCGAAACAGAAAGCTAACCGCCACTGGCACGTGTGCTGTGCAGCGTGAAGTAGTATAATGATGATATACGTATGAGTGTATGTATGTGTACAACTATATGTATGTGTATAATTGTGTATGTATGAGTGTATAGTCCCTCCGTATTTCTAGCTAAACCACAAAATCCTGTAAATGTCTCGGTGCTCAAGTGGGTCGTGAACTTCTTCGCAATTCCGTCGGATGATTGGTATCGTCTGAAATTAGGCCTGTAACAGTGACACAGCCCATTTGAGCTTAATGTCACGATCAAGATAACAACAAGTGTGATATTCTATGAATAGTTACTAAAGACTAGAATATTAATCTTAGGACTAAATTTTATGTAATACGCGACAAAATGTACATGGAATACTGTTCCACGATTAGAATACATTAGAATTCTAATTATGTGCATGTGGCTTCTACTACGCCCACCCATCGCATATAATTGTAGCCCCTGTCTCCTACCAACAAGGGTTTAAGGAAATGATCCATTATTTTTTTCTCCTCATACTCCTCTTGAAGGAAAACTTACGAAATTTCCTGGGGACTAAAGATTTCTTCCGTGGATAGTCAATAGCAAATGTTAATCTGTACAGAACTGTGAGTCATCCAACTACTTTCAACATTTTCTCCTTCCATTTTCAAGGAGCTGCTAATTTTAGACCATTTTCTCAAGTCCCCCTCTTTTTCCAGCTCAATTTCAGATGCTACTAACATCTCCCTAAGAAATGATCCATAGGCAGATCCCACTAGTAGCATGATCACCTGCTCTTTTGATCTACTACATATCTGGTACGTTGGTCTGCTGGGCTACTAACACTTGTTCATAATAACCTCCTTGGCTAGCCCTATATGCGTCTTCATCATATTGCCCAACACTGCACCATCTGGCCCACTCAACCACCAATGCTAATCTTCACCCTCCCCATCAACCATCCACAGCATTATCATGAACTCCTCTTTTAAGTACACAGCTACGGTGTTCATCTCTCCACAACCATGGGGTTGTCATAGTGCTCATGCATCAGATATGACCTAACTGAGCCAACCTGTGATGGGGGATGAGCGCTAAAGGATATCATGAGGACAATATAGAGTCTCCACAAGGTTGGGCATCAGGTTGACACTATCTAGTGAGGGCCAAAAAGTTTGATAGTGGGGATAGTGGTTAGAATGGAGGTTGAAACATTTAGTATGCATTCAGGGAGATACCGTATGTAATACTTGAGGGGTAGCCTTCCAGGTCAAGAGGCAAGATGGGTGACTAGAGTCAGCTGAATGATTGTGCCACACCAAGCACAAAATGGGATAACACAATGCCACGTGGAACTAAGATCACGGTGTCCAAGTATGTTATTGGTCAAAATATGAGGGTTGGTGCATACCAACGTGCTTGTATGATCAAGATGCGCCACAGAAAGGGTTCTCCTCACGTGTGTCAAAACCACTATTGTACATATTGCAAGAGAGCCTGGGTGTTGAGGGCAGTGCATCGTGGACACAAGTGGTGGACACTGGCAAGCTTATGATTCTTGCACATAGGTCGACGCAAGGGTGTTCCTTGAGTTAAGGCACTATATATGACCCAGCGTGTGTCAACGCCGAGTCAACAGAACCTATCGATAAGGCAAGCATTAGCACCATGGTGAGCCAAATGCTTGAAAGCAATCGGTCTACCATTAATTGATTGACATATAGCTGTGAGAACCTCAAAGTTTGGTAGAACAATGGAAGACTCATTTAAAGGGGTTCAATTTGCTAGAATAGTGTGACTAGATATCAAAAATGAGTTTTATATCTTCTGAGCATGGAAAGGCAGTCATGATCTAGAGAAGTGTTGGTGCCCACATTCGATTTATATTATATTAAAGTGAGACTGTGACACACTGCCTCCACTATCTTAATTCTCTAGTGACTAGTGCTTTCATTAACTGCCACTACATGTACCCATGCCATTGTGTGCAATATCCAATATCAAGCAACAAGCTTTACTCTCTATGTTTCTACCATAAAATCATTGATATCAGGTCAGCATTACCTTGTAAAATTTATCCGCTTCCAAAGTAGGTACCATATGAATCTGCAAGGCCTTTGGTCCATAAAAGGTTAGCCGTGTCGAAAGAAGAACCTGAAATTTCAATATGGGGACACTCTTTGAAGGTTCTGTTAACTAATTTTAAGCATCCATAAAATTTTAGTACAATTAGCTGAAACCTTTAAAATATCCACTCTGACAAGGCCACCCCAGAAAATGGAAAAGCCATCCAGGCCACAGGACAGAGTTCTCCTTTCTGCTTCATTATCAGATGATGGCACATGATTCTAGTCATGGAGGGAAAATAATGAACTAATAGCTTTCAATAGAGAAATATAAAATACCATGTAATTGAAATGGAACATACAGGAAATGATCGTCCCCTAAGCCGACTTTGAGGAGCAAGAACAGATAAATCTTCTGAATGCACCACTGCGGCTTGCCTGTGATGGAGATGAACTCCAGGTGTATCATACAATTTCTGCATAATGTGAGAAGATATAGGTGGTTCATGAATACATCAATTTACCATCAAAGTCTCAATGAAATTAAGGATGCAGAATTCAGCGAGACACAAGAGAAACTGAAGTGCCAAGGCTCTAATTAACTTATATAATCAATTAAGACAGAGATAAATATCTGATAGATTGATGTTCTATGATAGAATACTACAAATGAAATAGCATACCCCTCCTCCTAAGAAAGCATCAATCTGAATAGGGCCCAAGGTAGTACCAGGAACAGCTGATTGTATTGGCTTATATTTTTGAGCTGCCACAGCAACTGGATCCCTTTGAGCCATCGTCACTTACATCGATAAATTAAATACCAATATCAGACAAAGGAATAAAGAAATTTGGTTCAAAAAGAAATGACCAAACAAAAATCAAATCTTACAAATTAAAAGAACAAACAAAAGTGGAACAAATAGCTACAGTCAGGGTTGGCTTCCAGGAGACAATGACAACGAGTGATGAATGATGAGACCTTGGAGGAAGTTTGATTGTGAAGTTGAAAGAACATTTCCGCACTATAAGTGATAAATCTTATTAGAATGGCTTAACTCATACATATAACAATTATGTCTCATCTGATACAGAACAAACCAATGGAATAAGTTGGCAGATAAGGAAAAACAATTTAAGATGTTTAACTAGCCTTCTTGTTTAACAGCAAAAAGATACAGAATGACTTTTTTAACTTGTCAGATTTTTTTTTTTTCTTCTTGTTGTTTGCTTAATCCTGTGTGAGAAGATATTGTAAAGCTGTGGAGAGCATTTTGAAAAATATATATCTGTTTGCTTCTGTAACACAGGATTAGATGCCATAATTTTCCAAAAAAAAAAAAAAAAAGAATGGGACTGCATACAGTCACAGCAATTAGATGCTGCTACTGAATGGAGCAGAAGTCAATTGATCATCTGCTTGTATACTGTTTCAGGCAGCAGCTGGTGGCACATGCTGTATGCTGTTTTAAGCACTCTGCTGTGGACTCACAAATTTTCAGCTAAAGATAAGGATCTCATGCAAAACAAGAATCAGTCACAAGAGCTTTTTGTGAGAGTTACGCTCGAATGAATGCTGGTGTTGGTGAAATGTGCTTGATGGGCCCATGATGTCAGTATATGTGTGAAAGACAGTGTTGTTTTGTGCCGTTTGTGCCTGACACTACAGGCACACGTTCGCCAGCACGGATATAAATATCATATTTTGATTTTAGGTCAGATTTGGAGGAGAATTTCAAGCCCCAGGAGCTGCAGGTGAAAGAGAAAAAGGAGAACAAGAAGAAAAGGAAAAAGATGGACAATTTGCCAACCGTTTGAGGCTTGAATCATAGTCCACTCTTTGCCAATCTCGGATATGGTGTTCTAGCTTCGATTATAAAACGTATTATCAGGTTGTTTTTGTTTCTCTTGCCATTGTATTTTGTTCATCATTAGGAAGATTTATTTTTTCCAGGTTGGATGAATGATGGCTGGGAATTCCAGCTTAATTGGGAACTACAGGTAATTGGGAATGGTGTGTAGGGGGCAAGAATGGAAAGAACAGTAAGTTGCTTGAGTTTGAGAAGGAACAAGGCCTCCCAAGCAAAACATCTCAAAGAGGTAAATTCATTTAATATCCTCCACTTACCATACATCTCCCTTTTTATGTATAATTCCTAATAGAAATTCTTATATTTATTTTACTGATTTCTTTATCAGAAAACAGGTAGAAAATGATGCTTATACAAAAGATGATGTTGATTTGTAGAAGCTGTTGATGTGCTAATTTGTTACTGCTGGCCATGTGCCCCTCGATGTGATGCCTCTTCCTTCCGCTTTATGGACAGTTGTGATTAGCTTTCCATCCAAAGGCTTAGAAGCTGCTACGTCTCACAGTCCAAATTTTTACATCCACAAACTGTGCTGCGTGTCCGGTTTCCCACGAGAACAGACACCAAGCAAGTTAAACCACAAGCACTCTAAAGTGATCGAGGTCAGTCTCAGGACGTAATGTGGAAATTTATACTAGTGTCAAGTTTGTTAAACGCAAGGAAGTCACTAGTAGAAAGTGAAAAAATACAAACAAGCAATCAACAGTGTTGTGTCCCTGGGTTCGGGTTCTTTGGCGGATTAGGGGGAGTTCGAATTCCGCGTCTAGATCGGATCTCGACCAGGTCCAAGCTCCGCTTACTCAACCTGAGCCCTACATAATACAAACTACAAACAATATATTAGAGTTCAGCGAGATGTCCCCCTATCAAAAACACTCCGGCACTCAAGTCAGAAATTCTTCCTCAAAAACGAAAAGATGCAAGCGTGGAAATAAAGATGCGGTGAGGAATGAGAGGATGCAGTCAGAAATCTTTCCCCTTGAACGAGTGGCCGCGTACTGCACGAGCCCTCTCTCCTGGTAATATGCCTCATGTTGCTCCGGGAGTTGCAGGGATTTTGCCTCTCTGGGCTGTCCGCCGGCTCGTCCCGACTAGGAAGGCTTCCAACTGTTGTTTGAGCCTACTGCCTGAGGCCGCCAGGACCTCGGTGTCTTCAGGCCTACTGGTCCTTGCTCTGGGGGCCCTTGCGCCGTGCCACCTTCGTTTGGAGGTCGACGCCTGGGGCCCCGAAGGGGGAGCTCCCGTCCACTGTGCTCCTATCTGGGTACACAGTGCTTGAAGCATTTGCTTCATGTCGCCCACATCAGCAGCCAGCTTGTGTACATCGCCCTCTGACTGATCGCCGACACGGCTAACCACTGAGGGGTCGTCACCGCAGGCGACGGTATCTCTCAGTGGCGCGATTGCTTGCGCTCTGGTGTTGACCATTCCTTGCGTAAGAGGGTGCATGTTGATGTGAGAGGTTAGACTTTTTGTCGCATTTTCCACAGACAGCGTCAATGTTACGTCATTTGGTTTGGATTCTTTGGCGGATTAAGAAGCCTTCGGATTCCGCGTATGGGTCGGATCTCGAATGGGTCCAGTCTCCGCTCTTCTACAAACAAGAGGTCGGAAATCGGTAAGATGTCCTCCCACCGAAAACACTCCGACACTCAAGTCAGAAATCTTTTCCCAAGAACGAAAAAATGCAAGCGTGGAAGTAAAGATGTGGTGCGAAATGAGAGGATGCAAGGATGCAGTGGTCGTGAGCGATTACAGGAGACTGGGCTCCTTGATTTGCACTGTAGGGAGTGGCTTACTAAGATTGCTTGATAGAGGCTTTTAGGGTCGATGACCTTTTATCCATTCGGGATTGGGGTTTCCCTTTTCCGTTGAAGGAAGGGGTATTTGTAGGCTCCATGGTGGAGGACCTTGGGCGCGGGAATCTCTGATATGTGGCAAGCCGAGATTCGCTGGCCGCTGGCCGCTGACCGCTGGCAGCAGCCAGTGGCAGCAGTTGTCGTAGTGGTGTCAGTTATCGTCTTGCAATGGCGCAGAAACTATCGTCAGGTGTTCACCATGCTTGGTCTGCTGCTCGTGCGAGGATTGGCTGAGTGTCTTGGGAGGACAGCGTGCGCCGTAACTTGTAGCGTTGACTTTCGCCTCATTGGCTAGCATCTTTCTGCTCTAGCTCTTGCCGCCTGCAATTGCCTTAACGGCCTACAGTGGTGCGCTGATTGGCCGCTGCTTTGGGGTGCCATGTGGGCAGTACGCTTGGATCCACTGGGTTTCACAAAGGGATTTTGAGCCTGGCCGCTCGATTAGGCTAGCGTTCCTTCGACTGGGCCTCGCTGCTCTTCGCCCGCCTTTGAGTTGGACCCAACAAACAATAAAAAGGCAACAATCAGATAAGTCACTGAATGGGTAAGTCAACAACCCCTAAAATATACTATGTAAATTATCTGCTAAGTTATATTACAAGTAGGCATTTTAATTCAATTGTTGTATTATTACTATTGATCACTTGCTTATATTTTCACACTTTCAACAAATTCAACAAATTTACTATTGATTTCCTTACATTCAACAAATTCAACACTAGCATAAGTTTCCGCATTTGCGTCCCAAGACTAACCCTAAGCACGTCAAAGTGCTTATGGTTTAACTTTGCTGACAACCGTTCCCACGGGGAACCAGACACGTCGCACAATTTGTGGCTATAAAAATTTGGACCATGACACTACGCTACCCTCTTTGTTCCATGGCCCTTAAGTAGATGCAAGGCCTCCTTCTAGAACTATGGTACTTCCACTCTGCTTCACTAATAATTACTTCTATAAATGTCACTCTCTATACATATTATTCCTGCCAACACTTCTCGCTACACTCCTCTTTGCGCTTCTTCTTCCTCTTCTTTCATGAAGGAGCTGTGACATTCATCTCTCAGCTCATTCACTTTAATTTGTTGTATAACCAATATGCATGTTTGATGTTAGCGGTAACTAGATCTTTAGGTTGTATAATCGGAATAGTGGTTGTTGACAGTAATTGGACATAACCTTCTAGTGTGATATGAACAAGTTAACTTGAAGAGAATTAGTGGTAACCGGATCTTCACATGGGTTGTTGTAAAGAGGCTGTTTGACCAAGTTGCCCGGGGATTATTCACCCTTCAAGCTTTGTAATTCATTTGATCAAAGTAGATTTTAGTCCTATTTTTCTTTTCAATGTGACTGTTCTCCACATAAATTCTTGTGTCACTCTTCTTTCATTTATCTTCGATTTTGTGGTTGATTGGGCCTTGAGATTAGTGTTTTGCTGGTTTGTCGATTCTCTTCTACATGGCCTTGTGACCATGCCATACTGATATTTCAATCCACAGTTGCCATACAATAAATAGGCCTTGTGACCTTCCATTATAGCCATTTATAGGGGAGTCCAGTACCTATTTGTAATGTGGTGACAAGGATGTCGCTTATACAAGTGGGAAAGATAGTAACATCCTAGTCCTCATTAAATATGTTGAGTATGAGTACAGGTTATATTACAATAACCAGACTAGGCTTACTACTAACAGCAACCACTCTTTATTTTTGTAGTCCCGGAAGACAACATGGCTGCCACTATAACTCAAACTCTGAAAATTGATAAATCTAAGACTCTACAAGGAAGTAGAATTTGATCCATAGGGTCATATGGTATAAACACATACTATAGCCCACAATTAACCTTTTCTTTTCTGAACTGAAGAATCTTTTCTGAACTTCCCAAGTCAAAAATAACATGAATTTATCTCTGATTCATTGTTGAACTCCTTATTTATAATGTAATTTATCTGGTAAAATTGTAAACATAATCTTCATGCCTTTAATTATGAATGACCACACTTCGAACAATAAGCAGTCTCCACACTTTGAACAAGAAGCAATCTCAACATTTTTAGAATCATCAAACAGGGAGTAATTTGACAAATTCTTCTACTTTTACTAGGCCAAAAAATTCATTCTTGTTTTCATTCGCCTAAGATATCAAACAGAAAAAGGAAACATGAGAGCACCCAATTCTTCCTTCATCTAATAATAAATTTAAATCTTACTTAGTAGTGCATTGACGAAAGCAGATTTTCCAACATTAGCTGAGCCCTGAAAGAATAAGAATTCAACAATCATTCATGAGTTGACACAATACATAGACTACAAAGCTACAAAAGACAGAAATAAGGCCAAAAAGCAGAGGCAAAAGAACTCTTAGATGCTTACTGTTGAGAATTAAAGAACAAATATATAAATAAGCAGCCAAACAAAAACAGTTCATGTATGTCATCCTTCCATTTATGCCTAGATACAGGCAGAAATGGAGAATAGCTATGTTGCAAAGGGCCTATATATAAAAACATGAGGGCAATAACTACAAGCAGAACAAAACTGATTAATGCATGTCATCCTATACAAGTGCAAAATGCAAACAGAAATAGAGTCAAACTGAAAGTAATGCAGCAAAGAGCTGATTGCAAAGTTGGAAAAAATTGAAGGTTGATAACTCATCGATTAGAAGATAAGAGTCAAAAAATGCTCCAAAGAGGTGCCATCGACAATGCATTAGCCAATTTTTTAGGTTACACAGCTATGATTCTCCATTTTCTAAAGTAAAATCATATGGCATTCACTCAAACATTCGCATGCTCACAAGCAATTATTCAGCTTCTCAATCATAATTCAGTTACTCTTACACAAAGGAATAAAAAAACTGATCCATGGGTAATCAGGAATTAACACATTAATAGTAGGAGGTTTTGATAAAGCAAGAGGGATGGCACCTGATGGCAATATTCAAAACTTATCAAGGAACAATTGAAAGAAGATGGTACAAGAATTGTCTCCTTGCCATCACCTGTGTTACGCTAGAGTAGAAAGGAATGGCAGGAATTATGAATACCATATAAGCCCTTTAGAACATACAACTGGGCTGGCTTCAGTATGTCCACCAAGAAAGCACAACACCTCCTCCATGGTAGAAAGTGTAATCAGTTGTCAAACATCAATACAACATCAACTGATTCTAACACATGTCGGGATTTTATCTTCATTTGTTATTTCAGAAAATATAAGGGACACATCAGAAGCACAAGGACACCTTAGAACATGTAGGGAACACTCAACCAAATCTTTTTTTTTTTCATTGCACTTCATCTATCTACATTCTAGGTGTTTGTTTTTGATGTTTCAACCACCAAGCATCCTCTCATCTTTTAGAATTACTTAAACCACCGATTCATTTTACATCTTTATGTAAGGAACACACAATCAAACCATTTTTCATTATATGTACTTCAGCTATCTACATTTTAGGAGTTGGTTTTAGATATCTGAACCACCGCAGTTGTCCTCTTATCTTTTACAATTACTCAGACAACTAAATCACCTTGACATCCTCATCTACACCACAACTTGCTCCAGGTATATTTTGTTTGTTAATTGCCCAACATTTTAGGGATGCTCTACAACATAGCACTCCGGTGCATTTCTCCGGTTAAAACTTGCTTTTATTTCAAAACCACTTGTCAAGTATACAATTTTTTTGCAATGGTGCAAGTTCATAAGCAATTTCTATACTAATGAATCAAATACTCCCCTATGTCCAAAAAAATTTATTGGCATTTTACACTTTTTTTTTTTTTGAATAAAGGGCATCTTTGTTCATTTTTAGGAAAAGATTGCTTAGATATAAATTTCAGAAGCATCATCCACTATATATATTCATTCTAACGTTTTTGTAGATTATTTTTCCATTATGAAATTAGATATTAAAAAAATAGTAAGTATTGAATATGGTTTCTTTGACCTCAAAAGTAAAAACCGGACATATATTGGGAGAAAGGGAGTAACAGATCTCCTCTCACGTCATCAATGTACATCCCTAATCCTACAATACAGATGATGCCCCTTATATCCAAAAAGTTTCTTAATGCTAGTGTCTTTTTAATAAAAATTAATAAAAATTAGAAAATTGTTTTCTTCTTATTTTAAATACTTGCACGTTATCATTGAGACTAAAATAAGCTACTTTATGGAAAGTGCTTCTGCAGGCAGTAGATTCCCATCTTGTGAAAGTGTCTGGAAATAACTGATCGTCATTGGAAATCGCTGAACATTGTTGAGATCGCCTAAATAGACAACTGTCGCTTGGAGAGAGGGCTTGAGGAATGAGAGATGAATTATTTTCAGCCATTTTGCATTTTTCTCATTTTGATTTTCGTTAACAAATGCCTTTCAAAAAAAAAAAAGTAAAAACTGCTGACGTCAGCATTTGTAAGTTTTCTGCATGAGTGCTCTTGAAGTAAGGAAGAATGCGTGATTGAGTGAACTAGCCCCAGGTTTTTGATTTATTGTTAGGGCCCAAAGTCCTTTCCACGCTTTTGAAAGCGAAGGGCCTCAAGTAGTTGTATATGTAATTTACTCATCTAACAAAAGCAAAAATGCAACCAGGTCTTCAACGTGTTACAATAGTTGTGAGATTATAAAAATAAAGAGGAGAAAACCACACATTAGGATTAGGTTTATTCACAAGTATATATATAAGATTATTTTCAAGTATCAAAAACACTACACTACCCCTATAAAGAATATACTATAGCATATCCTAAAGCATATCCCAATACAATAATAGCATATTCTAACACCCCCTCAAACTAAAGTATAAATGTTGATTGTACCTAATTTATTACAAATAGACATAACTTGAACTCCAATCAAGCATTTGGGGAAAATCTCTACAAACTCATCTCGAGGACTCACACGAAGAATGTGAATTATACCCTATTGAAGCTTCCCACAAACAAAGTAACAATTTGTCTCAATATAATTTGTGCGCTCGTGAAATAATGAATTTGATGTAATATGAATTGCTGTTTGATTATCGCACTATAACTGAAAAGGTTCAGAATTCTTACAACTAAGAAACTCAAATAATTGTCAAAACCACATAACTTTACTGATAAAATATGTCAATATACAATATTCTGATTTGATACTTAACCTGGCTATCACATTTTATTTATTACTCTCCCATAACACAAGAATGACTCCAATAAAAACATAATAGCGAGTGATAAACTTTTGATCATATGGCGATCCAACTCAATTGGTATCAAAAAAACCATGACCTAATTATAGCCATGATCACTGTAAAGCAAGCCTTACCTTAATAAACCCTTGAGTTATCTCATAATACGCATCACAGCTTCCCAATAAGAAATATGTGGAGAAGACAAAAATTAGCTAGCAACACCAGCCGAAAAAGAAATATCTAGAAAGTAACAGTACAGTAATTGAGCTTACCAACTAGTCGTAGATACTTTTTTAGTTCAAGAAAGATTTTCCTCATCATCTGGTGATAGCTTAATCGCTAGATCTATGAAAGCATCACAAAATTTTGAGTCCATCATACCAATTTCTCAAAGTAAATCACAATTTACTACATTTACAAATGAAAGATACCACGACAACATCTAATAACCTCAATGTCCAAAAAATAATACAAACTCCCAATGTCTTTGGTCTGGAATAACTTTAAAGCAACAATTTCATATCCATAATATCAGTACTATAATTGCCAATAATCACAATATTATCTATATACATAACGAGAAAAATACACCCAACAGTAGACTGACAATAAAACATTGAATAATCATTGTTTTATAACAAAAGAGCTTAAACTTATACACAGGTTCACTAAAACAGCCAATCCATACTCACGGGGATTGTTTAAAACCATATAAGGATTTATTCGGTTAACAAACATATCCAAACTTTTCCTAAGCAATGAATCCCAGAGTGAGGTTTCTCCAAATAAACTTTCTCCTCAAAATCACCATATAAAAAGCCATTCTTGATATCAAACTGATGTAAAGGTCAATTATGAGTCACAGCCAATGTGATGAACAGCGTAACTAAAGTTAACTTGGTGAAAAGAGAAAATATATTAGTATAATTCACCATGTAAGTCTGTATATATCCTACGGTCACTAGACAAACTTTCAACCATGTTAAAGAACAACCTAGGTTGACTATCACTATGTAAATCCTTTTGAAACCGACAGGTTTCTTCCCTAGAAACAAGTAGACTACATCCCATGTGTGATTATATTCGAGTGTAGTCATCTCTTTCTCCATAACTATCCACTAACCAGGTTGAAAAATAGCCTCAAATACAGATTAATGTATACTAAATGAGTCCAAGGCGTTTACAAAAGCCTGATGAGAAGATAAAACACCAACACAAAATAGCGTAGTAGACAGTAGATACTAAACACAACTATGTTAACCCTTTCGTAATGCTATTAGAAGATCTGAATTAATTCTTTGATTAGTTTATTAATAAATATAGTATGAATAACTAGCTTAAAAGTGGTTGTCTCTAAATCCATTCCTAAGGAAGAGTCAAACACTTGAAAAGGGCCACGAACATATGTTAGAGTGTTGGGAGGACAAGCAGGCATATGTGATGCAGGTGCAAGAAATACAACATATGAGTAATCTAGGCTTACTGAAGACACTTCAAGATAAAAATGTGTAAACTCATAAGATATAACACCATAGGCACCAGAAAACGTCCTTACTTTGGAGAGAAGCATTAATACCTCTTCTAAGCACAAGGATATAGAAAAAATATACCGCCAAAGACTTGTGATCAATCTTTGTCACCTAAGGTCAAATACCCCCCACATAATATACAAAATTGAAAATCTTCGTGGGAAGAAACTGTAATAGCTTGCTAGGAAATAACCCATGATAAAGAATCCCCCCTTAAAAAACAGTTGATGGTATTCGATTGATAAGATAATAAGTTGCCAACATTGCATCACCCCAAAAGGTCTTTAGAACACCCATTTGGAATAAGAGAGGTTGAGCAACCTCGATCAAGTACCGATTCTTCCTCTCAATTACATAATCTGTTGAAGTATATCTAGACAAGATGACTCAAAAAATCCCATGTTAGAATAGGAATTATGAAAAAGAAGTGTTAAAAATATTCGAAACCATTATCACTACACAAAGTATCTATAGAAGTAAAGAACTGGGTCTTAATTTTAACATGGAATGCATAGAAAATGGAGTATAACTTAGAACAATATTCATCAAGTATAGCCAAATAACTTATGAATATCCATCAACAAAAGTAACAAAGCAACAAAATCTCATTTTGAACAAAATTGGACATGATTTCCAGACATCCAAGTGTACTAGCTCAAAAGGAGGTGTGTGGTTTTACACGGGAAGAATATGACCTATAATAGTATTTGGCAAACTGACACAATTTATAAAAAAAAGTTGATAACATAAGTCAAAGTTGGACATAACATTTTCAGACTAGAAAGAGATGGATGACCTAATCTATAGTAAAGATCAAAGAGCATAGAAGTGGCATTGGAACAAATAATAGGATAGAGTTATGCATCAAACAATTAAAGGACTCTTGAGTCGCGACAATCTCTACCAATAACCTTTCTCATAGTAAGGTTCAAAAATCCACAATGAGTGGAGAAGAATATTAGACAATAATTATATTATCGAGTAAACTTACTAACTGATAGTAGATCAAACGAAAAATTCAACAAACAAAGGAACGATGAGATATACAAAGTCAGTGTTAGAAAAGTATAACCAATACTCTCAACCTTTGAAGAGAAGCCATCAAATAAAATAATGTTAGGAATAACAGGGCATAATCGATAATTAGACGAAATACCTATGAGCGCAGTCACGTGATAAAAGGCATTGAAGTCAATAATCCAAGCTTCAGAGGATGCCAAGATATAGGCAACGAATTAAACAATAGTAGAAATAATATGATGAGTTGTAGTAAGCCTCCCATACAAGAGCCAGTACTTAAATTGTATATGGCCAACTTTACCACAACAAAAACACATTAATCTCTTATTACTGCCTCTTCTACTAACAACACCCAATATAGATTTAATATTCACAAATAATCAACCAACCCCGACAAATCGAGTCACACTTGTCAAAATCAAGTCTAGCAATCCAGGAAAGAAATCCCCAAATATATCAAATAGAATAAAAAAGTATAATAAGCAGTAAACAGTAATTGCAATGACCTTCAAACTAAAGCACCCATCACAAAGCACGTAATGCTTGTAATGCTACCCCCTGTCCTCCAAACTTAAGCACCCATCAAAATAAACTAATAGCATTATGGCTCCTGTTGGCTAATAGCCAAGATTTGAACCCTTGGCCCATGGTTGCCACACTGAAAACCAACCGGAAGTAAGGCATCAGGTGAAATCACGCACGTAATGATACTACCAAACAAGATACGAGGAGAACTGATGAAATCAGACAGACCCATGCATCTGAGACAATCCTAATCAAAACATCACAATATATGAACCAGAGAAATCACGTAATCCACAAACAACAATGGAAAAGGATGGGAAGTTACCAGAATTCGCAGCACAGCTCTAGTTTGGCCTTCAATATCAAGAACAATGGGAATAACAATCCCAGAATGAGAAGAATAAAGCAACAGACCCAAAGTTAGGGTTTTCAGCAAAGAGATGAAATGCTCGGATTTGGGCGTCAATGGTGGAAAAAACAGTAAATTTATAAGGGGCTGTGATTTAGAGAGAGGAAACACGGATAGCAGGGAAAAATTTTTAGCAGCAGCAGTGGGGGCGGCAAAGGCGGCAAGGATTAGAAAATAACCTCTTTGATACCATGTAAGATTATAAAATGAAAATAAGAGAAAACCCATAATAGAATTAGGTCTATTCACATGTATATATAAGATTATTTATAGAAATCAAAAATGCTAAATTACCTTACAAAAAATATATATAGCATATCCTGAAACATATTCCAGTATAATAATAACACATTCTAACAATAGTAAATAAAGTTATAATTCTAGTTATGCAGTAATTTAGTGGCAAGAAGGGAATTTAGAGGCTTACTAACCAAAATGTATACATCTCGTCCCTGCAAAATGAGAAAAAGAAAAGTTAGCAACAAGAAACCAAGCTGAATAGGAAGTAAAAATTATGGGGAGAGTGTTAAAGTTACAGCAATTACAACCAGTTTTTTGAATATTTTGAACTTCTCCTTGACCCTTACGAACAAAACTGAATGTCTTAGCAACGAGAAACCAAGCTAAATAGGGAGTAAACATGTGGGGTTAAAGTTATACCAATTACAACCAGTTTTTTTGAGTATTTTGAACATCTCCTTGATCCTTATAAACAAAACTGAATGAGTCCAAAAGATACCAATTAGAGGATTTGCAGCACCATCTCTACAGGACCGGATATTGTAACTAGCATGGCAAGCGGAACAACTTACCCATTCATGAATAGAGCTTGTCTTGGTACATTTATGACGGCCAATTATGTCCATTGATACATATTCAGGTGGATGAAATAACTTATTAAACTATGCAAGAGCTACTTTTCACACATTATAAAGTTGATCCGACATTCTAAAATTGAGAAGTTGATCTGACATTCTAATTTGCCATTGCTCCCTATGCTTAATGAATAATGACACTTGTCATGATAAATTGCAGTGGTTTAACACAGACCTATCATGATGATTGAGGCACATACTAAACAATTTATGTCCTACAACCAAACTCGCAGATATGTAATTACATACCAGAAGTCAACCAATTTCTTCATTTCCAACAAACAGTTCTTTTAACATTCTTATACTATTATCTAAGGCACAAAACAAATCAAGCAACCCCTCGATGATCAGGCTTAGTAGGAGCAGTGACACAGTTACAAGGTACAGGAATTCATTAACGATAGTTAATGTTAATGAACCATTAACATCAACTATGTGGGTCGCTCTTGAAAATCCACAATTGCACAAAAGGTGTGCTTTCAAGAAAAAGGTTCCATTCTTCTTAACAGACTCATTCCAAAACCAATCAAGGCTCTAGTGCAATCACGCAGGCAAGCCACAACAGAAATTTTTGGCCCTAAAATGTAAGTGAAGCATGCGATACAAGAAGGAAAAGAACAGCCAAGAACTTAAAAATCAAAGAAAAATAATCCCTTGCTAGGGTTAGCGGGCATCCAATAGAAAAAAGGGGCACCTTAGGGGGCTATGCCTGTTGGATCGATTCACATTTTTAAATCATACATGACATCTCATTGCTACAGCTGTGCACATATGATTTCTAGGAAGTGAATGCAATGTTCACATGGTTTTATTAGGAGCTACACATCTGTTGAGGGAATGATAATTTACCTTCTTCTCCTTCTGAATTTCTGAAACAACTCCAGCAATTCCAACCAAGGACTTTGAACTTGTCAGGTGGACACTTAAAACACTACAAGAAGTGAATCACATTAGAACTAAATACTTTAAGTTCGTCAAAAATAAGTTGTTGCACACCATGATAGAAGGACCAAAGATCAAATAACAAAACAATAAGCATGAAACAATAACCCCTCTTTATGTATGTGTAGGCAATAGGGCAACAACAACCAAGGAGGGTGACTACAGTGATTATTACAATAAAATATATAAAATATTGTCAGGACTGCAGAGTCAAAGTCAACAGAGAGAGAGTGAACACCAGATTTACACTAGTTAGGTGAATGTGACTTTTGATTACTATAATAATATATAAATATGATCAGGAATGAAGAATAACACACAGTAAAGAGAGAGAGAAACCTAGAGCCCAATCAGCTCTTTAGGAAAGTTTTTGGGGAAGGTTCAATTTGTAGCTTTTTTTCAGAAGCTATTCTAAAATAATGCCAAACAGGCCCTTAATATGTTATCTTATTTGATTGTAACTTTATTAGTCTCTCAGAAGCCAACCCATTTGTTTAGAACCCTAAGAATCTACTACATCTGAAGTTATAAAATATCTGCTTGCTACATGTTATATCCCAGATTTGTGAGATACCCAACTAATTATTGACTGTTAAGCAAGGAACCTCCTGCATTCGGCTCTGTCATCCCAATTTTCGCCTATTAACAAAGGAAAAAGTAGTTTTAAATGAAGTCAAAAGGGGCTAGAAGAGCATTCAACAATCAATTCAGCACAGCAGTGATACAAGTACTCCAAACTTACTTGAGCTTTTTCTTAGTGGTAGCCTCAACAACCCAATCACCGATACAATTCAAGTCAGTTCCTTTAGGAAGAAGATCAACCTGGAAAACCATTGAAAGCATTAAACCTTAGTTAAATTACATCATTTGACACGATGTATGGAACGGTGAAACCCTATGTAATGTAATGATGAATGCATTTAATACTCATTTTCAGGTACATTCATCTAAAATTGCTTGCACTATAGACAGAAATCTACATAACTATATGTAATGTAGTTACATATATTGTAACTACATTACAATATATTGTACTTGCAACACATTTATTGTACTTGCAACGCATTTGAATTGCATATGTGATACACAACTCTATGTAATGTAAGTCAATTACATTAGATTGGAGATTCCAGAATCACCATCAATAATTTCTTGAGCACAAGTGATTACCTTGGTGACAACTAATATTATTGGGTTCGCACCAACGAGATCACGCACATGAGCCAAGAAACTTCCATTGAAGTCGACAATATCCACCTATAACATTTCCAAACATTAACAACACGTGCCCAGTAGTAGAGTATCTAATCAACAATTACCTACCCATTCGATAGGACCACCAAAAGCATATAATAGTAATTATAACAAACTAAAGGAGGCTCACGTAAGATGACAATAATAGACTAAAATGTAAGTCATAGAGTTGTCACGGTCCGCAAAAATTATCAAGATTGCAATGAACAATGCAGATTCTCCTTGCCCAGCAGAAAAAAGGAAAAGTTGCCGAGAAGGAGAAAAGACAAAAATGAGTATGTGGCTTCCGCTAGCTGGCAAACCAAACTTCCATTCATCTCATTCTTACCACAGTGTGTCATTAAACATCATACAAGGAGAAGAATGCAACAAAACGATTACCCTAGTATTTGAGGACCCAAAAACATGCAGACATGAGACCATTACTTTTACAGCTTTTGCACCGATTAAATGAAGATTATCATGTGATGAAACAGACTTCAATATTGATGAAAGTCACCATTGATGTGAAAATAAGTCTTTTGGTATCAAGTTATCCTGAAACGAAATAAACCCCCTTCAATAAAGTCAACCTCGTGATAAGGCACATGGAAGAGACTTTGACTGATATACAATGAGATTGGCAGCTGCTGTAAATTTTGCGATTAGATCTCTAATCTTGTCCTATAAAATGAATGATTCATTCGGTAAAAAAAAATTCTAATACTGATGTAAGATCAAATAAGTGAAACAAATTAACCAAATTTGCCCAAAGTAGTAGCAATCAACAAAGCCTGCATGATCCATGAGAGCCAACTTGATCCTCTTCCCTAGGGTTCCCAGAGTAGGGAACTCTATGAAAGCCCCTGACTCCTATTACATGGATGATCCATGCTAAATCTGACTAGCTATCCATCTTACCTCTCTACGTTCTTGACAGCCCACCAGGGGAAAATAAAATTAATGCACCCCACAAATATAGAAAACAACTATTATTAACAAAGGAAAATACTTCATGGTAAAGACAATGAATCATGTCTGCTCATTTTTCTTAGCATTAATTTTTCTATGCTGAATAGGAGGCCCAATCCTCGTCACTTCTTTTCTTTTGCCTTTTTGAAAAACTGAGCAGTCACACATTCAGCAGCACATATGATTCCATTGCAACCCCCTGTCTTGAAATGAGAGAAATGCCAACTAGCTAATGCTTTGTTTGCTTACTGGATTTATACCGATCTAATTGATTTAATATTAATTAGTACTAAAAAAATCTTACAAGTTTGAAGTGTTGATTTGCAGTATGTAGTGGCAGTTGTGCACAGTGTTGGAATTCAATCAATTAATATTAGTGGCCCATCATGTTCTCAAATATTAATGCGATTAATTCCTATTTATGGTGGAGGTTATATTCCTTAATGGGAGAATATGAAGAAGCTTCAAGAAGAAAATGAAAGGGTCCCTAACCTAACCTATATATATGGGACTTGTGCATCCATCAACATAACTATAAAAAGTGAAAATGAGAGTAGGCTAGAAGATTCTTGTCTATCACTAACATAGTTTCAGTTCCAATCACAACCAATTTCTGACCAAACAAGACTAGAGGTATGTTCGATCTATTTTTCGTTGTGTATAACATGCATGTATTAGTTTACGTGCATACTATATTTCTTACACATGGCTCATCTATCTAAAACAAATGTTGATCATCAAAAAACTGGATCTTAGGAATAGTGAGCTGTAAAAATAAGGGTAAACAAGGACGGTGTACTCTCAATAATGTTCTTCCTGGATTTTCCAAACACTAGACAATGAACAGAAAAGATTTGGTATCTCACATCTGCTTTTAGTGGGAAAAAAATACCAATTGAAATAGAGGCAATTAAGATGATAGAGCCAGAAATCACAATCTCCCCTTCTTTTCCCATGAAATGAACATCAACAGTCTCCCATCAAATGTACAGCACAACATAATTTCCGAGCATGAGAGGAGTAATGTGGCATATTACACAACACAAATTCTTCTTTTAGGGGCACTGCTACCTTCCAACGTTCGTTTGTGAGATGTAAAACAACAGAACATAGTCATGTTTGATGCTTGAGACCACTAGGAAGGACTAGATTAGAGTGTGTTAGGCAAAATATGTGGTTGAAACATTTAACTGCAAATGACAAAGCACAGGGTTTTGTAATTAAACAACAGAGCCTGAAAAGCATTAGACACATCCAAATTTTTGGAACATAGTTTGTTGATGTCGTCCCATTATGGTAATTTTAGCAAAATATTGGTGACCAACAGCTCTTACCAGTTTAATAATCAAGGCTTTCTCATGGCGCAAGTGAGAAAGCTTATCTCGAAGCTGCTCAGCAGTAATGAATTGCTTTCCACCAGGGTAGCCGCCATTCCCACCAACAGCAGTAATCATGTGCCCATGAGATAGAAGCCGGCACCTTCCACAAAGAATAGTTCTGAGCTGGTGGTGCTTCTTTTTCTGCAATGCAAATCACAAATAGAAAAAATAATTAGGGGTCACTCAATTACTCAATGCAGTCCCAAAATTTGGATAACTTGGAGCATTAGCTAAGTCTACTGAAGCATATAATCTTGATCAACATTGTCATTTAACTCTCCATACCTTCTCCGTTGAACTAATCTTGTAGTTAATGAAACTTTTATTTCATGAAATGGTATATCTAACTGCAAGTACCATAAGACATCAAATGGAAGTTGTTCAAAATCTGGTATAGCTGAAAATATTGCTATCGGCCGCGCCATTTCGATAACAAACATATCGAAAGCAGAAAATTTTTCACAAATTGGGATCTCAAGTGAAAATATTGGCGAATATATCAGCCAAATGATTTTGTTGTCTCTTGGGAAATATTGATATCAGAGGACCTGATACCAATATATATTGGTGATATTTCATTCCGTGCAACAAACTCAAGTCACAACCCGGAGGGAAAGCACCAAATGTATTTAATTACCTACATACGAAATTTATAAATACTATCAAGCTTAATAATTAAAATGCCAAAAAAACAGTAGCAGCCAGAAGGAATTCACCGTCCATACAAGTTCATATGTATCAGGATCAACATAGCCAGGCCCGTCAACTTCCTGGGTCTGTAACGGAGCTCCACAACCGTAGCACGAAGCAATCAAGTTAAAGGCCTTCATAGACCGCTTTTCTTGTTTCTCTTTCCTCACTTTCTTCTTCTTATTCGCTGCAATGACGATTTCCGAAGCCACCTTGGACTGGTGGTGCTCGAGGAAGACCTGGCCTCGCGTCGGAGCAGCAGCACCAACTCCTTCCAGGTCGTAAGGTGCGGAAAAAGAGACATGGGTGTCAGTGTTTGGAAGGTTTGGATCGGTTCGGAGCTCTGACTCCCCTGTTCTGCAGGTGATGAGATTGAATTTCGAGGAAGAGAGTCTGAATTGGGGTTTCGAATTGGGATTTTTGAAGTGGTGAGGGAGTGAGGGAGGGGAGAGAATGATGGATAGGGTTTTGGGAGTCATCAATGACGATTCACAAATTCAGAAGATGCGATTGATTCTAGCTGATTGCTAGTTCATAGGAACAGTACCGTTAGCCACCGTTGTGCGAATGGTTATAAGCTGATAGATTCTACAACTGCACTCGAATTCGTTGCTGCTGTCTGCCAATGACGGATTGTATCCAAAGCAGCATCAACAAGCAGAAATTCAAAATGCAATGCGGACACAACAAAGAAATCAGAACTGTTGGGTTTACATCATATAGAATCGCAGTTAACGTCATTGAAAATCTAAAATTTAGTTTTTATATTATCTAAAATTTTAAAATTATTAAAATACCATTACTAATAAAATATATTAAAAAACCTATATTTATTTTATTCATGGATGTTTTACTTTTTTGACATGCTATTTCCATAACAACACTTATAACAAAATAAAATTTATATATATAATATTATTTACAAGATGAAATGACAACTCAAACTTATCATAAATCAACCAAAATTGATCCAATTTTATCTGATTTAATTTAATTTTATAGAATTAGTATAGATTAATTATATCTATTTTGATCAATACCATCTTATTATTGTCTTCTTATATGCAATATCACATTCATGATACATTATTTCTATCAATTTCTTTCATATGTTATATGTTCAACTCTCGTTTTATTCTAACAACTGTTTGATGAGTTGTTTGTTGCTGAAAATAATTTTGCATCTCTGAAAATTTTATTAGGTCAAGTGTTTTTTTTTCCTCCCAATTCATTTTCTACAAAGATAGAAATTTGAAATGAATTATTTACAGAACCAATTCATTTTCATTTTCAATTCATTTTGCAAACTCAGTTTAGATGAGCATTTGTTTTGTTTTGTTTTGTTTTGTAGGTGGTGAAGTTACGGTGGAACATTCAATCGATTTTGTTGGTGCCAGTCAAACCATTGAGTTACTGCAGATAAAACCACTGGCTAATTCAAATTGAACTTCAGAATATTTAATATATTGGATATATTTTGTAAAATATAAATTTTTAATTTATAATTTTTATCATAATTAAACAAGTTAAAATAATATATTTTTTAAGGTTAGATAAAAATTTTGATTAACATTAATTTTTTGATCCGGTAATATCAAGTGAGTAACATTTGATGGGCATTTGACACGCGTAAGTGCATATTTTAAGCATAAAAGACATGTCTAAAAAATGTTTGATTAGCAATTGCGTGTATTTTAGGTATATTATTCCCATCGGATGTGCAATTAAGAGATGCACGTGTGTAGTTGTGGCGAATTGCACATGCCTGATGCACATTTGCAAAACACCCATTCACCGTACAATTCCTATCTCAACACCTGATGAGCGACTAATTGATGCACGTGTGTGGTTGTGCATGATCTTCACATGACCCGTATATACCGTGCCAACTTATTATAGATAAGTTTTTTAAACCAAATTTAAGTTATTTTGAATTGATTTTTGAGAGATGAGAGAGATAGAGAAAATGAGGATAGAAAAAAGAAGAAATAAAAAGAAAGCGAATGAAAAATCAAAGAGACAACAAATAATATTTGTGTAAAATCTAGTTAAAATAAATGTATCTAAACTATGATTCTCTTGTTAATGTTATTTTTGATATTTATGGGTATTTATTATTTTAAATATTTATATATATAATATTTCATAATTAAAAATTGTATACTTTAGATATATGTGATCTTACTCCAATTCCATAGAACTTTTATGAAATTCATACACTTATTTTACACAATTATACTCCCAAACTAAATTTTTGTAATAATATTCATATATATATATATATATATATATATATATATATATATTTAAATATTGTTTAAATGCTATTACATATTATTGACTTTTATATGTATGTTATTACATATCTTGTACTTTGAAATAAAATAAAAAAATTATATTAATTGTGCTGATTTTTCGATTCGATAATTCCTGCAAAATTATACCTTCCCATCTTGAACATTTAAGAATATAATTTTGCATGCATTAAAATTATATCCGACAATTCCAACACATTATTGAAATGTTCACAAATATTTCTATATATCTATATATTTTTACATATCATAAATTTAAAAAAATAAATAAATAAATTCTATAAAAGTTAACAATTAATGATATTTTATCCGATATAAAAAATATAAATAATATGTTTGTATTTAAGTAAAATTTTTTCATTCAATTATATACAAACTATTGTAAAAATTAACAGTGATATATTATAATATATCTTAATATGTTACGGTGATAATCGAGATTTAAATTTATCATTCGGGAGTTGAAAGCGGCATTTGACCTCATTTATAGGGTTATATATATGATGACCCATTTGTGAGTTTTAAATAATAGTGTATGACTTTTATCTATATAAAAATATACATAACCCAACTTTTGATTATTCATTAATTTATCGGTGACTTGATCGATAATAATTTGTATGATGTGAGCATATTTTATGATGTATTGTTTAGATATATAAAAATTAAATTATTAGCTTAAAATTTATACATGAATATTGTGAAAATTATATGACATTACATTTAATTTTTAATCATGTTCCTCCAAATATATTTTGATATAAATTATATTTTCAATCACAGAAAATTATATTTTTCACCGTCTAATTGTCTCACTCATATTTTAATGTTTATTAATATTTCAAATTAGATAACTTAGGACTCTCTTACTGGTTACAGGAGAAATTAAAGAGCTGTCCAAAAATTAGAAACATGGCTTATGACATTGGATGATGTGCTTTTGTATTAAAAAATAGATTTATAATGTTTATATTGTTTCAGTCAAATAATTTTGTATAAATTATTATCATGATATTTTATCGGTAATCTAGTTAAATTTTGGTTTTATCCAGCAATATATCTGTTGCGTTCTGGATCTTCGGGTCCAAGCAACACAAATGAGTTGGGATGATTCAGGGTGAAACGAATGCAAAATGATGAAATGACGAGTTAGAGTAGTAGAGATTGAACACCGGAGTTTTACGTGGAAACCTCCTCTTGAATGAGGAGGGAAAACCACGAGGCTGAGCCTGGCAAAATTTCACTATGAGCACGTTGGGTTACAAAATCAATACAAGGCCGAGAGCTTTTTCTAAGTTGGCCCCTTCAGGTGTCCGAGTGATTTCTACTTTGTTCAAAGGCGTCGATCATTTGAAAAACCAATGAAAGCTTAAATCTAAGTAAATTTTAGAATAAGAGAGAAAGGATCAGAAGCCCAGAGCCCTTTCTTCGTAGGAGGCTTGAGGTTTTATAGGCAGTAATAATGCCGTTAACGGTAGGGTGCCAGTCGCCACCGACCTGGCGACACGTGCTCTGCAACGCCGATGCGCCGGTGTACGGGAGTGAATCTCAGCCGCTCGATCCGCTTCCGTGCCGGGAATGTCGACGCAGCGGTGACAGATCGTGGTGTCGGTGGGCAAGTGTAGTGCGCCGCAGATCGTACGCGCATTGGGGGGATTTGTTAGTTAGAAATGGCATTCCGGACGTCTGAGAGTCCTCGTACCTTGCGAAGATTTTCTTCTGTGGGCGAGTCCTTGTACCCTTGCTAGGTCCGCGGATTTCATGGCGCGTGGTCACGCGCCCGGATAACTAAGCTTCTGTTGCCTTTGCATTCTTCGCGTCTCAAGGTGTTCTCGGACTCTTTTCGGGTACGTCCGAGCGCTCATATTCTGGGCCACTTGGGCCAAGTATTTTCCCACCCGATTGGGGACCACCTGGTCACTGACCCAACACTAGCCCCCATGCCAAAGGGTCCGAGATCTTCGACCGTTTGGTATGTTCTTGAGAATCCTCCCGGGCCGAGGCGACTTGGAGTTAGAAATTCTTAGAAAATCATTTTGTCCGAGAACTCTGTTTTGGGCGAGTGGTTTTACGTCTGGGGACTCTCGCCGCTGTTTGAGTCTTTGGAGCATTAAACGCGGAGGTGAGGCGTTCGTCGAGATGCCTTGGGAAGGTAAAGATCATCATTTCGTCGGAGCGAACGGATGGGCGACACGTGGCGGGCCATTAATCCCGACGGGCGTTCGGGCGTCACGTGGGCGAAGTCATCATTTCATTTCGGGCTACCGGCCGAGCGACACGTGGAATTGCGGCTTTTCCTTAAACGAATGGGCGAGCGACGCGTGGCACGGTCATGATGCGTCTTTTTCAAATTTTTGCCTATAAAAGGCGCCTTCCTGCCGTTTTCAAAACTCTTCTCGTTGTCTTCCTTCTTGTCTTCCTCTGCGAAAGCCTTCCGTTTTCCAAACCTTCGTTCCTCTGCCTTGCATTCCTCGGAGCCCTTCATTCTCTTGTGTTCTCAAGTCCCAAAATGGTGGCTCCGGAGTTAGAGATATTGCGTCTGTCGGCCGACCAACGAGAGGCTCGAGGAACTACGGGCTCTGTATGAGATCCCTGGTGACATGGCCATGGTTGTGCCAGAGCCGACTGACAGGGCCTCACGCCCTCCTGATGGTTTCATCACAGTCTACGAGATCCACCTGAAGAGCGGGCTGCGGTTTCCAGTTCCTTTGGAGCTGTACGAGATCATGAGGGACCTGGGAGTCCCACTGGCAGGACTCCAGCCGAACGCCATGAGGTATCTCGTCTCCTTATGCGTTTTTCTACGTTGCAAAAAGAAGCTGTTGAACGTTACGGTAGTCAAGGTCATGTTTAGGTTCACGCATAACCTTGACTGGATTACCATGACCCCTCGGTCGGACTTTGCCCTGCTTTGTGGTGGGAATCCCGATTCCACCAAGAGGTGGAAAGACAAGTTCTTCTTCCTCGGCGTCCGAACGTCATGGGCCATTCCCAACAAATGGGGGAAGGTGGTCCCCGAATCTTCGTCTTAGAGCCTTCCCTTAATGATAAAGGAAGCTCGAAGGAGATCACGGATCTCATCAAGGAAAATCTCGGGGGCTTCCATTTGGACAAACGAAACATCTGGTTGCAGCCCGAGAACCTCATGGAGGCCAAGTGGGCCGAGTCTACTCCCGAGAAGTCCAAGAAGAAGAAGAAGAAGTTGAAGAAGAGGACAGGGACTTTGGTAATCCAAAGTTCGCCCGTCCGAGTGGAGCCAAGCAGGCCGTCCGAGAGATCACATCGCTCGGACGTTGAGGGCTCAAAGCGTCCTCGGAGTGTAGTGGAGCTGCCCTCTTTAGGGGGTATCATTTCTGACGAGGACGATCTTGAGGACGAGGACGTCATCGCTCCTCTGTTCGAGAGAAGGAAATCCTCATTTCCGAGGGCCCTGGGGGTTGAGGACTCTACATGCCTTTATTTCTCCAGTCTCCCCGGAGGATCCTCGCTGAGGATTGATGAAGTGATTGAGCTCCCGGAAGTCCAAACGATTGAGAGTTCTGCCCTCGGAGCTTCTCCTGATCTTCCTGGAGAACCGTCCACTTCCGCAGGGCATCCATCCGAGATTTTTGAGGTCGAGGACTCTCAGTTGGGCGTCGAAGATGAGGTCGTCGCTGAGCTCCCGGCCATCCCAGTCCAAGCAGATGAGGGCGAGCGCCCTGATGAGGTTCCTGATGAGGGGTCCCCGAGCGTTCATGGCCTCGGGCCTTTGGAGATGGAGGTGGAAGCACTTATTGTCGAGCCCCCAGCCGTTGCTCCTTCTGTGGATACTCCTATTCTTGAGGCTGGGGTCGAGGCGTCCGCTGTCGAGCCCCCAGCCGCTGTTCCTTCTGAAGTGACTTCTACTCCTGAGGCTGGGGTTGGAGTTTCTGTGGTGCCTTCCGTTGAGGCTCCAGCTCCGAGGACAATTGGAGAGGCCTCTTTAAGTAGCGGCCTCCTTGCTTCTGAGGTATTTCCGTTTCCTTTCGAGGCTCTCTGTCCTTCTCTTTTACTTTCTTTGTACTAACAATCTCTTTTCTTTGGACGTAGTTCCAAGTTGCGGTCGAGAGGCTCAGCGACATTTCTGGACGGGTCGTTCGGGGTCTCACCCAACTGGGAGAGTTGGAGGCCGTCAGAGAGGCCTGTCGGAAGGCTGAGGCCGAGCTTGCTGGCGCCAGGGAGGAGAATGCTTCCTTGAACGAGGTAGTAAGGCGTCAACAGAGAAGTTGCGCCCTGCTAGACGAGAGGCCGAGAGTATCCCTTAGGCCCGAGGACATTGCGCCATTCTTTGGAGCGCAAGTCTTGGGAGGGCATCCAGATGTGCCGCCGAGTGCTTCGCCTCATTCGTCCCTCGTTTCCTTCTCGGGATATTCCACCCCATCAACGCCACCGCATTGAGAGCCGAGGACTTATTTGGCGTTGGTGGGAGGCCTTTTCTGCCTCGGTTCAGCCGGCTCCAGCCGAAGATCCCTTTTCCGGGGCCCTCGGGGCCTCCCCGAGCCGTCATGTCCCTCGGGAGTCACCCCACCCATTGATGTACTTAGTTTATTTTCTCCTTTGTACATGTATTCTTTGTACACTTATGAAATAAAGAAGCCTTTTCTTTTGAGTCTCTTGTTGCACTTCTTTCTTCTTTGCCTTCATTTTTTTTTTTTTTTTTTTCGACCTCTTGGGCCGCTCGGTCGATCCCGAAGTTTCATTGCTCGACCTCATGGGTCCGGCCATTGGGGCCGCTCGGGTTGGCGCCAAGTTTTGTTGCGACCTCATGGGTCCGACCCGCCGGCCGCTCGGGTTGGCGCCCAAGTTTTTGTGCGACCTCTTGGTCCGACCCGCTGGGGCCGCTCGGGTTGGCGCCAAGTTTTATGCGACCTCTTGGGTCCGACCGCTTGGGCCGCTCGGGTTGGCGCCCCAGTTTTATTGCACGACCTCTTGGGTCCGACTGGGACCGCTCGGGTTGGCGCCAAGTTTTATTACTCGACCTCTTGGGTCCGACCGCTGGGGCCGCTCGGGTTGGCGCCCAAGTTTTATTGCCTGACCTCTTGGGTCCGACCGCTGGGGCCGCTCGGGTTGGCGCCCAAGTTTTATTGCCTGACCTCTTGGGTCCGACCGCTGGGGCCGCTCGGGTTAGGCGCCCCTGTTTTATGCGACCTCTTGGGTCCGACTGGGGCCGCTCGGGTTGGCGCCAAGTTTTATTGCTCGACCTCTTGGGTCCGACCGGGGGCCGCTCGGGTTGGCGCCAAGTTTTATGCGACCTCTTGGTCCGACTGGGGCCGCTCGGGTTGGCGCCCAAGTTTTATTTTGACTGCCTCGTCCCTACTAGTAATACTTTTGAGGTGTCTTTTGCATTCCATGTACGAGGGATTAGCCCACCTTCTTGGGTTCGTAGCTTGTACTCCCCATTTTGAAGTCTGGCCGAGACCAGAAGGGTCCTTCCCAATTCGGAGAGAGCTTGTTTCGCCGGCATTCTTTCCCGTTGTCGCGATGCTTCTAACACCAAGTCTCCGACTTGAACCGCCGCGCTTTTACCTTCTTGTTGTAATAGCGGGCCACTCGGCTTTGGTACATCGCCACACAAAGTTGTGCCTTGTTTCGGGCTTCCTCCAAAGAAGTCTAGGTGCTCTCGGAGCCGACGGTCATCGACGCTCGGGTCGAAGTGTTCTACTCGGAGGCTTGGGAGGCCCACTTCTAGTGGTATGACAGCCTCGACCCCGTAGCACGGGCCGAACGGGGTCTCTCTCGTAGGCTCCCTCGCCGTTGTCCCGTACGCCCGGAGGATGGATGGCGCCTCGTCCACCCACGAGCCCCTGAGTCTAGCAACTGGTCTTGAGCCCATGCAAGATGGTCCTGTTCGTGACTTCTAACCGGCCGTTGGCACGAGGATATGCCACGATGTATGAATTAAATGGATTCTAAGGCTAGCACAAAGATTGTAAATCGCCTTCCGGTGAATCAAGGTCCCATTATCTCGTGATGATGCTCTCGGGCACCCCAAACTCGCAAACGATACTCGCCGCAGAACTCGGTCGCGTTCGCCGGTTATCCTTGCCCGGTGGCGTTGCTTCTACCCACTTGGTGAAGTAGTCTATCCCAACGATGAGGAACTTTCTCCGAGCGGGCGCAATGGGAAATGGTCCGAGGATGTCGAGTCCCCATCGTGCAAACGCCAAGGAGATTGTAATGCTTGAAGCTCCACGTGAGGTCAGTGGCTTACACCGCCGTGGACTGCAATTTTCACACTTGCGCACAAAGTCCATGGCATCACTCCTCATCGTTGGCAATAATACCCTTGCCGCATAATCTTGAATGCTAGGTTCTTGCCCCAATGTGAGACCCACAGATTCCTAGATGCACCTCTTGAAGTGCGTACTCTGCCTCCTCGGGGGTAAGGCACTTCAAATAGGGGGCCGAGTACCCCCGACGGTATAGTCGGTCGTCTATGACGGTGTACCAGCCCGCGGACTTCCTCACCTTTCCGGCTTCTGCGGAGTCCTCGGGCAAAACACCACTGGTGAGGTATCTCAAGTAGGCGGTCATCCAAGTGTCATTCCCGGACACTTGCATGACCTCGGCCTCTGGCTCTTCTATGGAGGGTCGCTCCAGAATTTCTCTCATTCCTTTGTCGTACTGCCTTAGGTCTCGGGCCGCTTTGCCAACGTGTCCGCCTTCGTTTTCTTCCCTTAGAATGTGCACAAATTTGATCTTCTCGAAATGCGAGGCCAACTCCTTTGCTTTTGCGAGGTACTTGGAAAGCCGAGTGTCACGACTTGAAGTTTCCAAGGACTTGGTTGACAACAAGCTCGGAGTCACTATAGACTACTAGGCTCTTGGCCGAGCACTCCTTTGCCAACCGCAGATCCTGTGAGCGGGGGCCTCGTACTCTGCCACGTTGTTTGTTGTAGGAACCCCAAGGTCACCGAGTACTTTATCTCGTATCCCATGGGAGTTCGCAGATGACTCCACCCATGCAGCCCATCCTTCATGGAGGATCCGGCCCACGTGCATAGTCCATGCTTTGGAATGAATTCTGCTTCTTGACCCCGCCGCCTCGCGATGTCCTCGTCTTGATGTGCTGTTGTTTCTACCATAAAGTCCGCAAGGGCCTCGGCCCTTTATGGCGGCCGGGCTCGAACTCGATATCGACCACACCGAGCTCGATAGCCCACTTGATCGATCGCCCGGAGACCTCGGGCTTTTGCAAAATGGTTCTTAGTGGTGGTCGGTCGGCACCACGATCTTGTGAGCACGGAAATAAGGTCTCGGCTTTCCTAGCCGAGTACACCAGTGTTAACGCTACCTTCTCGGCATGCGGATACTGGGTCTCGAATCGGCCGGCGTCTTGCCGACGTAATATACCTGGCCGATCTCCTTGATGTTGCCTCACCAGACCGACCCTAGTGCTCGGTCGGTCACCGATGTGTACAAATAGAGTTCCTCTCCGGTAGTGGGAGGCCAGAGAGGTGGATTGGCTAAGTACGCCTTGAGCCCCGGGCACTTCTTCGCACTCACTGTTCCAGGTGAAACCCTTGGGTTTTCGGTCCCCTGAGTGCCTTGAAAAATGGCAGATGCTTCTCAGCTGATTTGGCTAGGAAACGGGAGAGGGCTGCCACTCGTCCCGTGAGCCTCTGGACGTCCCTCACAGTCCGAGGGGACTTCATGTCCAAGATGGCCTGGATCTTTTCTGGGTTCGCCTCGATTCCTCGTTGTGACACTATGAAACCGAGGAACTTCCCGGACGACACCCCAAAGGTGCACTTGCTGGGGTTCAGCTTCATTCCGTGCGCTCTGAGCACTCGGAAGGTCTCCGCTAGGTCTTCGACATGACTTCCACCGACGGTGCTTTTGACGAGCATGTCGTCAACGTAGACTTCCACGTTCCTGCCAATCTGGCTTTCAAAGATCTTGTTGACTAGCCGCTGGTATGTTGCGCCTGCGTTCTTGAGTCCGAAGGGCATCACCTTGTAACAGTACGTTCCCTGGTCGGTCATGAACGATGTATGCTCCTCGTCCTCTGCATGCATCTTGATCTGGTTATATCCGGAGTACGCGTCCATGAAGCTAAGCAACTCGTAGCCGCTGGTCGAGTCCACCAGTCGGTCCACCCTGGGGAGTGGAAAGCTGTCTTTCGGACAGGCCTTGTTGAGGTCGGTGAAGTCCACGCACATCCTCCACTTTCCGCTGCTCTTCTTCACCATTACTACGTTGGAGAGCCAGTCCGGGTACTGCACCTCTCGGATGAACCCAGCGTCCAGGAGCTTCTTCACTTCTTCTCGGATAGCAATCAGCTTTTCCGTTGAATAGTTCCTGCGCTTTTGTCTAACAGGCTTGTGGTGGGGATCCACGCCCAGCCTGTGGGTTATGATTTCGGGGGAAATCCCCGGCATGTCCGCTGGGGACCAAGCAAAGATGTCCGCGTTCTCCCTTAGGAGCGTCGTAAGGGTTTCTCGGACGGACTCGGTGAGAGAGCTTCCTATCTGGACGCACCTCTCAGGGTCCTCGGGATCCAATCGGATCCGATCGGTAGGCTCACCAGCCTGTGCTTGTTGGAGAGTCGTCTCGTCCCTGAGGTCGAGATCTTCCATTGGTTGGGGAAGGGGGGTTCGTGTGACCTGTGACAGGTAACATGTTCTCCCCACGGACTGCTCGCCCAAGACTTCCCCGACGCCAAATTTAGTTGGAAATTTCATCTTGAGATGCGGGATGGAGGTCACGGCTCCAAAAGTGGTCAGACAGGGACGTCCGAGGATTGCATTATAAACGGACGGGAGGTCCACCACCAGGAAGGTGAGGACTTTTGACGCAGTCCTCGGATACGTCCCAAGGTGACCTCCACTCTGATAATGCCCCGAACAGGATCGCTCGTTATCGAAGTCCGTCTGACAAATGCCCCTCTCGGGGCCTTCATTTGGTCTCTTTTAATCCTAACTTATAGTAGGCGTCGAGATAAAGCAAATTCCTTGAACTTCCATTATCAACAAAAACACGTTTCGGATGGAAGTCGTTCGTCCCATCTCGAGACGAGTGCGATTCTGACTAAAGGGTCGAGTGGGGTGAAGTTACATGAGACATGTCGTCCTTACCAAAGTAGATGACTTCGTCCCTGGATCGGTCCGAGGTCTCTTTGATGCTCCATGCTCTCTTCCTCCATCTCTCGCCGGCCGTGTGGACACCATGTTTATAACTCCGGCCGCCACCCTGTTCCTCGGAGGATCTGCTTCTGCCTCGACTGCTGCCCCGGAGGACTGCCCGGATCTCTGCAGGAAGCGGTTGAGGTGTCCCCTCTTTATCGTGTCTTGATCTCCCTTTGCGAGAGATTTGCGTCTTGATGAGTGTGGCCTCCGCAGCGATGGAAATCACAGTACTTCGTTTGGTCTCCACCTCCCGGATTCTTCAATGGCATGGGCCATTTCACGAACTTTTCCCCTCGAATTTGCATCAGCACGTTTGTCCGCGTGTCGTTCAAGGGAGTGAGACGTGTTGGGGAACGCCTCTACGTGTGTGCATCTCGGGCTTGTGGTGCTTTTGATGCCTTGCCACGAACGGGGACTCGCGATAGTCCCCGGCCTTCCTCTTCACTACCTCTGTCCTCGGGCGGTAGTCCTCGCTCTTTCTTTGGGCGTTTTGCTTCGTTAGCCTCCTCTGCCGCAATATAGGCCCTTGCTATGGACTCGGCCTCTTCAAAAGTACGGGGGCCCTTATGGATAAGGTGCTTGAAGAAGGAACCCCCCTCGAGGCCAGACAGGAAGGCGTTCAGCTTCACGCCATCAGACAGCTTGGGTATCTGTCTGGCCTCGGACACAAACCTGGCCAGGAAGCTTCTCAGGCTTTCCCTGGCTTCCTGCTTCACGCGGGTGAGATGCCATGGTTGCTTCTCTACTCGTCTGCTGGAGGCGAACTGGGACAGGAACGCTGTCGCCAGTTCGCCGAAGGTGTTAATGGAGCCCGCGGGCATCCCGTAGAACCAAACTCTGGCGTCCCCTTTCAATGTTAAGGGGAAGCACTGGCACATTGCCGTCTCATCAAGCCCCTGAAGGCTTAAGTGCTCCCGAAACATATTCAGGTGGTCCATGGGGTCGGCACTTCCGTCGTATGCCTCTAGGCTGGGCATTTTAAACTTCGAGGGGAGCACCCTCGACTTGACGTTTGCTGTGAATGGAGATTGCGGGACGCTCGCCCCGCTGCTTTCTCCAAAGACGCGATTCCAGACTTTCTCCAATCTTTCCTCCACATGGGGTGGAGCTGTCGTCCTCCTTGCGTTGAGGAGGTGCCTCGATTCGTTAGGGCCGGTGGTTTGCCGCCTCTCGGGGTCCTTCTTGACCCCGCGCGTGCCGCCTCTCGGGCGTGATTTTCCCGATGCCCCGAGACCGGGGACCAAGACGATCCTCCCGGGGCTCGAGGATCCACGCCACTTGAGGCCACCCGGGTTCTCGGTGGCTCTTGCCCGACGGCGCCTGACCGCGCTCGCGCCTCCTTCCTCCGTTTCGGATGTTTTACCTGGGAGCCCCTGGAAGGCGCTCCCCTTGCTCTCTCGTCTTCCCTTGCGCAGAGGGCAAAGACGGCCTTGGATATGTCGTCCATTTTGGTCGCCAAATCCCTTACGACTGGATCCGGATGGTTTTCGATGCCCACCCGGGGGTTTGGGGCATCCTCCCGTTGGTGTCGAGTAGTGGCACAGGGTGGTGCGCTTGCCTCGCGCTCCGGTGCTCACCATGTTATGATGCTTGGAAGTAAATGCCATGACGTGTGGTTAAACGTGATCTAAGAAGGTGAGAAGTTGACTTTTTGTCCTCTTCCCACAGACGGCGCCAATGTTGCGTTCTGGATCTTCGGGTCCAAGCAACACAAATGAGTTGGGATGATTCAGGGTGAAACGAATGCAAAATGATGAAATGACGAGTTAGAGTAGTAGAGATTGAACACCGGAGTTTTACGTGGAAACCTCCTCTTGAATGAGGAGGGAAAACCACGAGGCTGAGCCTGGCAAAATTTCACTATGAGCACGTTGGGTTACAAAATCAATACAAGGCCGAGAGCTTTTTCTAAGTTGGCCCCTTCAGGTGTCCGAGTGATTTCTACTGTTCGCAAAGGCGTCGATCGCTGAAAAACCAATCTGAAAGCTTAAATCTAAGTAAATTTTAGAATAAGAGAGAAAGGATCAGAAGCCCAGAGCCCTTTCTTCGTAGGAGGCTTGAGGTTTTATAGGCAGTAATAATGCCGCACCGGTAGGGTGCCAGTGGCCACCGACCTGGCCGACACGTGCTCTGCAACGTCGAGATGCGCCAGTGTACGGAGTGAATCTCAGCCTTCGATCCGCCTCCGTGCCGGAATGTCGACGGCGGTGACAGATCGTGGTGTCGGGCCGGGTGGTAGTCGCTGCAGATCGTACGCGCTTTCTGCAGGATTTGTTAGCCGAAATGGCATTCCGGACGTCCCGAGAGTCCTCGTACCTTGCGAAGATTTTCTTCGTGGCGAGTCCTTGTACCCTTGCTAGGTCCGCGGATTTCATGGCGCGTGGTCACGCGCCCGGATAACTAAGCTTCTGTTGCCTTTGCATTCTTCGCGTCTCAAGGTGTTCTCGGACTCTTTTCGGGTACGTCCGAGCGCTCATATTCTGGGCCACTTGGGCCAAGTATTTTCCCACCCGATTGGGGACCCTGGGTACTGGACCCAACAATATCTATATTTCAAAATTACTTACTCTAATTTTAGTGCGAACACATCTCCTTAAAAATTATAATATTGCCAATATTCAAAGTCACTTTTTAGTGTAACATTTTAGATCCTATAATTTGATTGATTATTTTATTTTAGGTCGTTTGTTGATATTTGATTAATAGGTTTATATCCGATATTTTTTTAAAATTTTATTTTATTAATAAAATAAATAATAAAATTTTTTAAAAATAAATAATTAAAATCTGATTCTAATAAATTTCAGTAATAAAATTGTTGCGTCCCGGGCCCACGGTTGTCGTACGGATTAGAGAACCTTCGGATTCCTTAGCGTGCGGCGGCTTTGGAAGAAGGGTCAGGTCTCCGTCTCTATGAACTTGGACTTGCACAACACAAACAACAAACAAGAGGTCAAGGGTCCGGCAGGATTTCTCCCATCGAGGCCGCTCCGACGCTCAAGTCAACAAATTTCCGCAACAAACGGAAATGGCGCACGCTAAGAGGGTGCGCGGATGTATGCTGTGAAAGCGTAAGAGATGTTTGTGCGGTGGAGTGGAGAATGCAGTGAGCAGGTAGCGGAAGCCCTGGCTTCATTGATGCACTGCAACGGGTGGCTAACTTTCCCGTAATCTGAGAAGATACTGGGAAGGAGAGCGGGCTGGCTATCGCCGACGGAAGTGAGGTGATGCTCAGTTCCAACTCATTGCTCTCTTGTGATCGATTAGATAAGAGGGAAACATTAGTCTTTTTCTAGTCGTTTGAATTCTGGATTCAAAAGGAAGCAGTAGATAAAGATGCTGAAGGAGAAGTCCCTTTCTCTGTGGGGTGCGAGGGCTCTTATACGCCTCTTCCGGTTGGATTCTTGGGCGCCAAAACGCCGGTTGCTTGGGCCATCGCGCCGCTGGTACTGTCGTGGACCGCCGGTTACGCCGGTTGTCCTTTTGTCGTAGCTGGCACGCTGCTGAGCGTTGTTGACCACGCCTGACTTTCCCCTGAGCGAGGATTGGTTGGCCACCTGCAGACGGTAGCGGGTGGCGTTGGCGCTGCGTCAACCACCCCTCTATTGTCTAGCCTTTCCACCTGTTCCCGGCGACGCATTTAATACGTGGCAGGTTTCCGTTGTCTTTCGCCAGCGTGGATTTGCGCCTTGCGACCCTTGGGCTGGGTTGACTGTCTTGCGTGGGCTTTTGGACTTCTTCGCGGGCCGCGGCCTGCTTCGTGGACTGAGTCACCCTTTATGGGCCAGGACATGGGACCCAACAAAAATTTAAAAAAAATTAATTTTGGGGATTTGAATATTCTATTAAGTTGCCACATGAGAAATAGTACAGTAGATCAGTTCTAGCATGTGTTCTAGCATCACTTTGCAATTATTTAAAAATATATACCATCACAAAATAGGCTAATTAAAGACGTAATAGATACTTCTGACTTTATAATCACCTGCATGATGAAATAATGAAATATCAATGCTCATAGATTATAAAAATGATGAAAATAAAATAAGAAATTAACATGATTTTTGATTAATTATTTTAAAATAGATAAAAATTAAGACCTAAATTAATTTTTCAGTATTTGATTAGCACATTATCACATCGCTATGCAACAAGGCCCAAGAGATTATAAATTTCACGGTGGTACAAATGTTCAATTGGTGAGAAAATCTTAACTCGAATCAATATGATATTTCAATTCCACTAGGCAAATTAAATTGTCCAACATCACTAAAAAAAAATTAAATTGATATTTATATAAAATCAATAAATTAGGTAAAAAAATTGCATAAAATAAAATTACAGATTAGACGTACCAATAGTACCTTAAAATCAAGGTTATAGTATATATATATTTTTACATTATTTTTTTATAAATATTATTCTTAATATATTAGATTAAATTGATATAAAATCATTTTTAAAAAAATAAAATCAAATAAATTTAAATAATTCCAATAGATAAAAAAAATATATTCCATACCAAGCATGCGGGAACATTTATAGCCTACAACAAACAATAAACATGGCTCATGCGTTAATAAGAAGTTATCGATTATGTTGACGCTAGACTATGAGACATTTTACATCCCGAATTCTCTATTGGGTGGTCGTTGTGAAGGAAAAACTACATAGTCATACAATAGCCCAAAAATAGCCGCTTTGACCAAAAGGGAACCAAAGGGGCCCGACCCAGTTCGCTACTTGGTTCCTGAGCAGACCAAATGAATACGCTGGGTTCATCAATCCGCTTGTGAAAGGGCCCGTGGCCTATACACTCGTTCTTGGTTTAAACTCTTCACTCCTACAAAAGAGGGATTAATTTAATGTCTTGTAATCAATATTTAATAATTGAGATTTTTTTTAATTAAATAACATTTAAAATATAATATATTATTCGATTAATATCAGATAATTATATTAAAAAAAAAGTTAAAATAATTCTTCATTTAGATACCAAACAGGTCTTTTTGCCATAATCAACAAAACAAAATGTTTCGTCATTTTGCCATTGAAAATGGTGAACAAAGATTAGCTTGCACTGTGATTATAAGTCATTTTCTAACTCATGATTTGAAAATACTGTAGCTCAATCTAAGAGGATCAGGAAACATCTAATCACGATTTATTTATATCCTGTAAATAAGTGAAAGAAAAATATATATGAATGTATAATATATGTAATATATATTATTTACTAAATATAAATTAAAAGTAATATCCATAAATAAATATATTATAAAATAAATCTAAAATAGTCAAATAAAATAATATACAGATTTTAATGACAATAAAAAATTTTGATAACTAATAATTAATAAATAAAATCCTTTGGGCATTTTTTTGGACAGTGAAGTAATATAATATTTAATTTATAATTTTGGTAATTCAAATGTACTAAATTTTAGTCAAATTTTTTTTTAATTTATAACCAATACGAAGAAAGTTTTTAAATTTGCTCATAACATTAAAACCAAACACGTTTCAGTATTTTATCAAATTTAATTTCACTAGCTATTGACTCTCTTTGTCCTATTAGATCTTAATACCTATGTCATCAATGTACCCGTAAAGATTTATAAATTGAAATTAGCATGTAAATTATAGAGAAAATGGTTAAGTTGGAAAACCTTAACAATTTTATCAATAGTAAAGTTTTGACTTTATCAAGTAAAAAATATATTTTTATATTTAACAACAAGTGTTTTAGAATTATAGACGTTATTTACTTTTGATGCGTACCTAGATCCGATTTTAAATAGATTCAGATTTACTTGATTGTTTGGATTTGGCTACGTTCACCGAGTCTGGATCCTATACACCAACATGACAAACAAGAGGTCAGGTGTCAGCGGGATGTTATCCCACCGAAAACACTCCAACGCTCAAGTTAGCAATAAGCCTTCGAATTACAAGAAGGTAAATAGAAATATAAGTTGAGATAGATAGCGAGATTGAGGTTGGTGGGAGTGTTTGCCTTTAGATGTAAGAGACGTTCCCGTGACTCATCGAGAATATGGTTTCTCAGCTCAATATTCGCGGGGAACAAGTGGAAAGGTATATCCTAAAAGTATAAAAACTTAAAATGACGGATCTTGGGGAGTGGGTGAAGTCTTTGGAATCTGAAGATTTGGAGTGAGATTATCGTAGTAAGCGATTACTTGTTTAGGAATGAGTGTTAGTATGCTCAAGGATTTTTCTGTGGTAATATTGTGTTGTCATTCATTCGTCTCTGTGTTTGTGTCCCCCAGAGTGGAGATTCTGTGGGGTTATATAGACGGTGGGGAGGGCGACCTTTCTTGACCAAGAAGGCGCAATCCCTGCATCGTGTTGGGTAACCTTCCTTAAGCAAGAAAGCTTAATTGGTGCATTCTGTCAGGATTGTTTTCTTTCTGAGTGGGTAACGGCTCTCCAGATTATCTGCCCTCATTTTGTACTTTTATTACCGTTAGAGTCCATTGTAGGCAAGAAGAGAGAATTTGACGCATTCCTCATGGGAATGGCGTCGAATCTGTTGATACCTTCTTTATAGAAGATTGGATTTAAGGAAGGCGTGAAATCAGGAAAATGGACCGTTACTTGTCATGTACGGAAACGTCTGCCAAATTGGGCCTGGCCCATATTAGATTTTATCTTTTCACGGCATGCTGTTATAGTGCTTCCGGTCAACAGAAATGTTGACCATCTTGAGAGAGCGCGTTCTCCGCCTAGTTATCGCTCCATATGGTCAACGCTAGCATTAATCGTCTAAACGCGTATCTGGACTTTTCTGGATTTTGGGTCGTTTTTTTTATTGTGTCTGCCTGCTATGAGCTTACCCATCAACTTCATTCCATTTTCTATTCTTTCATTAATGAATGGAAGAGATATATTTTTCTCAATGGTCGTGTGAGAGTGTAAAATTATGGTGTCCATGCTACCAAAGTGCCAACGAAGATTTATAAATTGAATTTATTGTATAAATTATGAAAAAAATAACTAAGTGAGGCAACCATAATATTTATTTTAATAGTAAACTTTTGTTTTTCTCAAGTAAAAGATGTATTTTCATATTAAATAATGGGAGTTTTAGTATTATAGCTGTTATTTATTCTCTTCTCTTTTTTTCTCTCTCACATTAATAAATGAAATAGAAATATTTATAGAGAAAATTAAGAATTAGGTTAAAAAAATATGACATTTTAGAAACGCGGCACCTTAGCAAATGGGTGTTGAATGAGTAGGTCAACTATGTATTATGTTACCAAATATATCAATATAAGACAATCTAAACACAATTATTTCATTTTTATCGAATAAAATTCTTTTAAAATTAGTCAAATCAATTAATTAATGATTATGCAAAGGTATTAAATAGACAATGCCATTCATAGTACAGCATAACTTGTGATAAATAGTATTAGACTTGTATAGCATGATCTAAATTTTCGGATTGTGCAGAGATGTGTGATAAACGGCCCGAGGGACATGCCAAACACATTCCATTTGGAGTGGGGTTTGTGACGTGAGGAGGGGAGTAGGAGAGAGAGAGATAGAAGAAAATTAATTTTATTTTAATATATTTTTTATTTTTTAACATATAAGTTATGCTATGCCAGTTTGTGAAATGATATGCTTTATAGGGATGCTTGATTCAACGTATCATGGATAACATGTCGCGTTAAGCGATATTTTAAAGTCCTGAGAAATGTCAGATACGGCAACACCTCGGAGTGATTCATGAAAGTGAAAAGTTTTATTTTTTTAACTTTTTTATTTTTTTTATATTAGTTTTGATAATTCTAACTAGATAGATAAATAAATATATATATATTAATTTTTTATTTATATTGGTACTCGGAGTGACAATATTTACTCCATTCACTGCAAGAGTAAATGATACAGCCACCTTTCTAATGCTACTTATTTTATATTTTATTGTAATAATTATTTTGTTTTTAAAATCAAATTGACTGCAATAGTTTTAGTTATATAAAAAGGGTTTAATGAATTCTAGTGAATGTTAAGCTTATTCAGCATAACTTTATAATAATTTATAAAAATTACATTTTTAATATTGATGAGTCCAACAACCCTATGACTTGATCCAAGAATAAGCCCATCCATCAGAAAAAAAGACAAAAACTCAAAAGGCCTTATAATAGGCCTAATCAAAGTTAGCATATAATGAGCTGGTGGAGATGAAGGCCGGTCAGGCCACCAGGCAGCCCCTTGTGGCTAGACCAATTACAGCGTAGAGAATCCTCTAATTCAATAAAGTCAACTTGTCAACGCAGGAAGTACTGACACGATAGACGTCAATCATTGGTAGCCATGGTCAATGCTCAGAAAAAAATAGCCACCCCATTACCTGTAGCAGAAAGGACGTTGCCGCTGCTAGGTCGCTACAACTGCCAGTTGGCTTAACGAATCACCTGCTAAAATTGCTTAGCAAGTATTGGCAAGGAACACTCGTGGTTGCGCTATCACTATAAGGCGACAATTGACACATCAGTCACGACTATCAACAGGACAGGTTGGGGAATCCTGACAAGACACTGGTTGCGAGTTTTAGTGTCATCACCATCTCTGCAAAGCATTATATATACTTTTCACCATCATAGGAAAAAGGGAGATCCCAAATTGATATACAGGAGCACAAAAATAAGCAAGCTCTCTTTCAATTTCACAGCTCTTTCCCTCTCTCTCTTCAGCTTTCAAAGTCGTACCTCGTCGAGTGCATTCATGGAACCTAATTGTGACGACTTGAGTTCCGAAATACGATAATTATGGTGTAATTAAATTAATAATGATTAAGAATTATGTTTAGAATGTGGGGAATCGAGTTCGAAAGTAAGAAGAAGAAATTGGGCGCAATAAGGTATTGATTTCCAAGAAATTGTTAATATGGGTCGTGAGATTTTGAATTTTCAAAATATGATAATTATAAGGTAATTAAATTAAAATTGGTGAATTGTGGTCAAAAGATATGGGAGGAATCGAATTGAAAAGTTGAAAGAACCGAAATTGGTAAATCATGAATTGAAATTGTAAACCGTGAAATGTTAATTCGTAAATAAGATTTTGGATTTTAAATTGTGATAATCATGACTAATTAAAGTTGTATAATCAAAAGTAGGGTCCAAATATGTAAAAGATTTGATTAAAATGGTTAAAATGGGTCTTGAACAGCGAAAACACAAAGTAGGTTTACTGTCAGCCTGACCTGCGCCTACCGTGGGCTTGAGCCCACAACAAGCGTAGAATCCAGATTAGCAGCGCTCGCTGCTTGATCTTTGAGCGCTCGAGCGCGGCCGAGAAGTGAGCCCTCGCTCGCTGCACGCTCGCTTGGCGTTTGAGCGCCATGCCGTTTTAAAACCCCGTGCTATTTCGCGATTTTTATTTTTTCGGCTGTCCAAACCCTATCTAGAGAGAGCGACAAATAAGAGAGAGAAAGGAGGAGATCGAAGCCATGGAGTCTGAATCCATCCGAGAGCTAATTAAAAAGGTGATAAATCGGGATGAGACAAGTACACTCATACCCTCATCTTTTATTTTTTTACATTTTTGCTGTATTTTTTTCAAGTATCATCATTTCGATACCCAATTAGGTTTATATTTTGTGATTTTCACGCCCTAATCATGCAAATATGTAATTTTGGAACCCAAAAATGTAGAATTGATATGTTTTCGAACGATGCAAACCCTAACCATCACAGCTCGATACATGACCTATGAAAATTTGGGGCTTTTGCTTAATTTGAGATTAGAATTTGATTATGCATGACTTGAGTAAGTTAATTTATTGGTTGGGTATCCGAATTTGTAGTTATGTAAGGAAATTCATTCACGAAGCCATTAACCCGACCCAGACACTGTTTGAGTTTCGATTTGGGGTTTAATATATAAATTAATTTGGGATTATAGTTACCATGCATTGGGGTCAATAAATTACCTACTAGATGTCTGAAATTTTGAAATTTAATCGATTTGTGCATATGTGCACTGTTCACCGAATTAAATGGTAAATTTTGCATATTTTTTGTATATTTAATTGTTAATTAAGTTGCATATGATTGCATGTGTTTAATTGCTTATCTCGATAAATGTATTCGATAACTAATGGTGAAGATAATTGTTAATCGGAAGCCCTAAAGTTGAATTGGACTCTCAATAATAAGAATCTTCTACGTTACAATAATCGTATATGCAAATTGAACTATGAATAGATTTCGATCCGAATGAAAGATTAAGATTGTACAAAGTATGTGGAGGGGGAAACCCTCAATTGAATACGTGATTGAATCGATCTTCCTGTTAGAGCTATTATGAATGAACTATCCAAGTAGAAGATAATAATCGTATGCGTGATCGGTGGAAAGTTCACAATGTGATATGTGATATGGAAATGTGACTCTCCTGAGTGGAGAAAATGTGAATCGAAATGGACATAGTGGATTTTCCCTCAAAGGAAAGATTAATTTTGAAACTATGATCATGGACTTATATTCATTGGATGGTACCCTCTGGCTTGCCACATACATCATGGTGGGAACCCAATGAATACTCCAGCCGCTCATAGGGGCGAACGATGTTCGTGGTACGCCCTAAGATATTATTGTAGAAGAACGAGGATTGTCATGGTCTCTGTAGAATATGGGGTGAATTGTTATGGTCGATTGCTGCAGGCTTAAAATATAGCCGTTGATCGAGTGTTGCAAGCCTAAAATGTAACCGTATGCTTTAGAATGTGTAGTGAATATATTCCTTTTATCGTTCTCTCGCATTATTAGCCAGTACTACTTACTGGCCCTTATCCGTAAAGACAAATAATTATGTGTAAATTATAATTTAAAAAGGAAAAGTAAACTATATACTAAAGTATACCAAATCATATTCCTGTTAAATGTATCTTCTTCGTACTCATACTTTTCTTATTTACCCTGATCTATATTGATTATCGTTTGGTTATAATGTACTTGTTGGGCTTTCTATCTCACCATTATTTCTCCTTATCTCCAATTTAGTACATGTTTAATACACCCAATAGGTTGGAGTAGTGGTTAGAAGTGGACTAAGTATTGGATTTAGAAAATCATGTTGAAGACTTAGAACTTATAATTTAATTTACGTTTGGATAAAAATATATATGTATATTTATATTCTTCTTTTGGAAAGATTGATGTATACTGTATAAAATGACTAATGATTGGACTGCTTAATTTTCACTGTGTTAGGTTTATTTATACTTTTACAGATTATATATAGATTTGTAACAGGTATTTAATGACATTTCTTAGATTCAATATGGTAGTTTAGATGTGCTGTATTGGAGCCATAGATGTTATAGCAATTGTGGTCCTGTGTATTGTGTTGTTGGACAAAATGTTGAATTTGGATAAATGTGTGTTTGTACAGGTTTATTCTAAACAGGTTATATTTTGATTTTTATTTAATTATAAAAAAAATTTTGCCAAAATTTTTGCAAAAAATTATGATATTAAATATCGACTTTATTTACGTATTTATTGACAGTGGTTATTCAAGAAAAATAACTCGATCTGTTACACCAATCTTCTATAAATCTCACTTTTCTCCGCATAATTGCACTAACTCATTTTATTACATGTTCTTTACATATTTCTATACATTGGAAAAAATTTTTAATTTGATAGTCGAAAGATAAATCAGAGAATAAATTTTATTAATTCTCTGACATTTTATTTATTATTTGTGGTGTGTAGGACCCTGGTTAATAGAAATGAAGACCAGATCTGTTTGAATCTCACCAAATGTAGTATATCTAATGGTTCCTTAATTCGTATAATAATTTAAATTTATGGACGTATTAAATATTATAAAAAAATTATTAAGGATTTTTCATGAGTTAATATTATTTTTGAAAAAACCCGTTATCATGAAAAAAATAAAAAAAAAATTATAAATTTGTTAAATTTATAAAATTCTATTTAAATTAAGAAGACGGCATTAGCCGTCGTGGGTTATAGAATTGGGCTCATCATGGTCTGTGAGTTTCTGCAAAGATGTAATTTGTGAAACGGTGCAGCCCATCACACGAGATCTCCATCCGTCTGACGGCTGCAACCGAGCCTCTTCTTCTCATTCCTGTTCAAACTGGAACCCTAGGTACTGGTCGAATCCACTTCAGCTTAATTCTCTGTCCCCTGTGACTTGAATTTACGCCATGGACGCTCAAAGGGCTCTTCTCGACGAACTCATGGGTGCAGGTTCAAATCCACTTCTCGCTCTCTCTGCTTCCTTTCTACTTGGCGTTGCTTTATATGGAGTTTGGTAGAATTTGATGTTTGTGAATATTAGCTTACGTTGTAACTTGGATAATGTTTTCCTGTAGCTCGGAATTTGACTGAAGAAGAGAAGAAGGGATACAGAGAAATTAAATGGGACGACAAGGAAGTGTGTCGATTCTATATGGTGCGGTTTTGCCCTCACGATCTTTTCTACAATACCCGAAGTGATCTGGGTACGTAATCATTTACCCGTTGAGTAGCTTGATGTTGCCAGAGAAAATGGATGAAAAGTAGTATGCTGTGAATATGCTTTGTTCTGCTGGAATTGATTTGAAGAATTGTCATCAGTATTCTATATATCCGTGGCAAGAAGTCTTATGTTATGTTTGGATTAAATATTAATGAGGAAAGCTGTGGAATAGCTAAATAGCGAGTATTGAAATTGTGAAATTGTGAAAACTATGGAATAGAAGTGTTGAGGTCTAAAATTTATTTGTTGATCCCAAAACGCTCTGCATAGTTTTCCTGTGAGTTTTGAATGGAAAACCGTGGAAACATTGTCAGGAAAATTTAATTAAAGGTCTTCATTTTTTATAGAGTTTTGATGTATTTTTTTTTTAATCATTAATGAAAGTGTAGAGATCTAAAATCTAATTGCTGCTCCTCAAAGGCTTTACATAGTCTTTGCATGTGTTTTGGATGGAAAACTATGGAAACCTTGCTGGAAAATATATAATTAAAGGTCTTCATAGTGTTATAGTTTTGATACTTTTTTTTTTTTTTATCATTGATAACCAAACAAACAAAATTTTAGATTTGTTTAATTTCTGACTCCTTACACAGTGGTATTTTATTGGTCTTGTATTTTGGTTGGATATCTTATTTTCTGCTTGTTACTTGCAAGATTTAGTTGCTACACAATATGTTTGATTTCCTACACTTGGTGTGTAGGACAAGGTGAAAATGTAAAAAGCTAAGTTATTCCAAAAATTTGCTATGTGGTCCATAGAAAGGAAAAATTATGGAAATCAAAATGGCTGTGATGTTTGGAATTTCCATAGTTTTTGTTCCAAAGAAAATAGGAGAACTATGGGAAGCCTATATGTAAACCTTGTGGGGCCAGTAAAATTTTAGATCTCCACCATTTTACCCCGTGTGAACCAAGCTTAGGTTTCGGTAGATTTACTTCTCACAATTTTGCACTCATGCTTTTTTTTATAGTTGTTCTCATTAAAATTTAAACCAGACATCTTGATGGTATATTGCTATTTTATTTTCTCTTGCATTTTCCTCTAAACCAAATGATCTGTGTTATCCATGGATTCTAGTAGATTCCATTTTATTCTCATGTTTTTCACTTGTGAATTCTGGTAGATCTCATATTATCCATTGTGTTTCTCACCTCAGGACCTTGCCCAAAAATTCACGATCCCAAGTTGAAAGACAGGTAATCAATTAACTTCAGATTGGAATCGGTGGTTTTGATATGGTCTGCAGGGCTGCCTTGTGGTTTTTGTCTTTCCTAGTGGAGCCAAACTGTACATAAGGTGTTGCATGACATGCAATTTGTGAATTAGTGTATCTGTGTTAGTGTTAGTTCCATCAATGTGGCCTCCTTGAAAGTGTTTTTTTTTCTTTTCTATGGCTTTGTTGTCATCATTTGCATGCATTGTGTCATTTCCCCTTCCATTTTTAGAGAGGAAGTTACCTGCTTTATATATGTGATGTAGGATGGAAATTAATATGTGAGTACACTGGTGATTTGCTTAATAAGACACATGGAGTTCTGGCTGTTGCTGGGTTTACCCTTTGAGGTAACTGTCTAATTCTTCTTGGTCAGATCCTTGAAAGGAAAGGGGTAATGAGTTTCAGACTTGAATTAGTTAAGCGAGTAATTTTCGACCAGATTGGTTGGGTATAGTATGTATGTTGAAGTTATTGGCCTGCCATTTTCCCGTTGAAATCATCCAGTATGATTTTTTTCCCATGGAGTGGTTGGGTGAGAAAACAATCATTGCTTATAAGTTCTACAATTCATGGTTAGGTATACCTATGATTGGAATTTCTATTTATAATTGTACTTGGGTGAAGTATGCATCACATTAACCGACATGTTATCTTTAGTTATTTGTGTCAAATATGTAGTCTTTCTGAAGAAGTCTATGGAATTTCTTTTTGCCATACAGTACTTCCCCCTTTGGGAGAGGAGCAGAACTTTCATGTTTGTCTTTGTTATCTTCCCCTATAATCTGTTTGTGTAGCTGTATCTCCATTGACGTTCACACTATGGAAACTAAGGTCCACAGGGGACTGACACTTGAATGCCATCATACAGCTACGCATCTCAATGGCTATGGATTTGGGAATCTTAAAACTACTAGGAAACTACCTTTTTATATATTTAATTCGGGTGTGTCATCATATGATGAGTGTGTGGGAAGATTGATATAAGTCCTAAGAAACAGCTTTTATCTTGTTTTCCCTCTTCATTAATTTCCCTTTTTCTGGGGTGGGGCTGCGTTTGGGGAAAGGGAATGACAAAAGGTGAGGTGAATTCACAAACATCAAGAAAGTTTATTATTGCTGTGTACATGGATGACACCATATTTTGTGTCCTGTTAATGAAGGATTATGATCACTTGTTTGAGAAATCTGATTAGGAAAAAAATTGCGTATCAGAGACCCAAAGAATTGAAGAAGGCCCTGTGGATAAGTGGATAAACAGGGTGTGAAATGAAGCACTTGCATTTGGCAGTGAAAATATGGTGCCTGTTTATAACCAAGAACTACCGAGAAACCAATGAGTATTTGTGTCTGGAATCATCCTCTGTATTTGGAAGTTAGAATTTAACTGAATGATATGCTGTATCAATTCCTTATTTGGGCATTGTATTCCAATGCCATGATCATTGTTGATTCCTTTGTATGATTTCATGGGAGTTATTTTCATCAATTGAATACAGAAAAAGGTAAGCTCACTCTCCGTTTGATAGGAGGTTTCTATCTATTTCTCTTGCTGTTTTGCTCACTCTCTTCTGCTACCGAAGTTCCTGGTCCTATCAACCAATCTGAATTTGTGATGACCTATAGCATTGTTCTAGGCATTAGCAATGGTCTCTACACTTGGATCTTTGTGTGTGGCTTCCGTTGTATCGTGCATGGTGGAAGTGTTCAGTAATTGTCAGCTCATACAAGTCCTTATAAATCAAGCTTGCCGCATCTTTTTTGTCTTAGCGGAATGTGTTCTTACGCCCTCTGTAGTGGTGGTGCTGAGAGCTCTTATTACGAGGGTTTCTGCAGGTACCCCACCTGCTCACCAGCACAGTATAGGGATGCCTAGTTTGTTTGATAATCCTTAATAAGAAAAGGGCAAGTTAATGACTGTTATGTTACATGAGAAATGCTGAAAACTAAACTGAAATTTTCTCATTTTTATTTGAGAGTTTGTCTTTTACATCTCACCGTAGACATCTGTTTGTTTTTTTGCTGTCAATATCTTTTTTCGTGTTCATTCTTGTCAGCTAGGGTTGGAAATGCTACACTTCATCAACAATATGAGGTCGTCTGATCCCCCTTTAAATAACGTATTGGGTCCTACGATTTTATGACCAGTGTGTTGTTATTTCAAACTTTTGGTGTTCATTTCTTTATGGCTTGTTTTGTTCACTGCCAAGGGTTGGCTTTTTCACTCCATAAGGATCAAGATCAAATGAAGATATGACCTCCAAATAATAGAAGTCAGGGTCAGCCAATGAGATGATGGAATGAAATGGGAACAGGAATGGAGGAATCATTCCAATTCTTTTGTATGTTTGGTAACATTCTCGTTATCTGATAATGAAATTTGGGAATGAAAACCTTTATATTTCGTTGCTTTCTGATCTAGGGAGGGGACAGGAATTAAATTGCTGTACGAGAATGAACAAGGTGGTGAATGTTAAATCATTGACAAACGATTGATTCCCTCCATTTCTATTCCCATCTCCATTTTCCACGTCTTATAACCATTCCTTGCATTCCCTCATTAAATGGACCTTTAGTAGTTATGGCTTATTTATACTCCTCCTGGCACTTGAGTGGGGATGTCTGTGCTTTGTTTTAGTTGATTCTATTTCTTCATTGTGATTTGTTAGTACACAATTCAATAATATATTATTGTTTTTAATGGGGCTTCCAATTTTGTGGCTTAAGCTTTGAGAAGTCGCCAAGACATGACTCTTATGTGCCTCGCTTTGAAGCTGAACTTGCTCAGTTTTGTGAGAAATTGGTGAGTCATATGCCACCTACCCTCGTTTTGATGGTGTTTCCATTCATGATGTCCTGATGTCATGCTTCTATGTTTTGTGTTGGTTCCTTTTTATTGCAGGTCATGGACTTGGATAGAAGAGTTAGACGTGGGAGAGAGCGCCTTGCTCAAGAGGTCGAACCTGCCCCAGCCCCTCCACTTTCAGTTGAAAAAGCTGAGCAGCTTTCTGTGTTGGAAGAGAAGATAAAGAACCTCCTAGAACAAGTGGAGGCCCTGGGGGAGGCTGGCAAAGTTGATGAGGCAGAGGCCCTTATGCGAAAGGTATTGGTAGTTATACCTCATATTTTTTGTTGAAGGTAATCTGGATTGTGATGAGGAAGAGAACTTTATCAAACGTATTAATGTGCATTATATTACGCACATAAGGTGGTCAACTGGTTGAACTGTTGATGCCTTTGGATTGCTTCCCAGACACCTCCGGTTTGAGTCCTTGGGCTTACCTCATTTATGATCTTGCTGATGGGGTCATCTTTTCAGGCTTTAACGTCCACTTCCTCAATTGGAGTGGTGTGGAAGGGAGCATTGTTCATCACGTAAATATAATTATTAAATTATGTACATTTCATTCTTTATTTTAGTAAAATACTTAGACAGTCATTTAACCACTAGAAGTTTTCTCAGTCAATCAGGATAATTAAGCTCTGTGTTTATGAAATTTCTTTCTTTGGCTGCACAACTACATTCTCTAACATTGAGTGATTGTTAGCTACTTCAGCAGGTGATCTGGCTATTGAGTCTTAAGTGATGAAAGGTATTCTTTTCATGGGTAGCAGTGATCCCAATATGGAATATAAATCCTCTATATTTCTGATTAAAATTTGTATATTTTTGTTGTCCAACTTTCCTGCATTTCTATAAACTAGAGAAAAAATAATATGCAGTTGATTACCTACCCGTTGTTACTAAATCCTGACAGTCCCTTGATGAAACTTTCAGTTACAGTAGCAAAACATCACTGTGAAACTCTCATAGTTTATCTTTTGTTTTTCTTCTGAATATATACATATATATATTTTGCACACTGAATTATTCCTATCCAATAAGAATAAATAACTGTGAAAGAATTCAATGAACACTCTTAGTTTAGTTCGCCAGAACAATGGTCTCCAGATACTAATGTTGGAGAATTCAAACTATTGCAGTCAGTGGACTGGTTTGCAGAATAATTTCAGTGTGTAACATTGCTTCTGTGGTATTAAAGACTTCTGGCATTTTGTTTGCCAACTTGACAGAATTGTAATGTTGTTGATCGTGCCATGAAGTTAATTGGTTCAAACACAAAATAACTTCCCAACGTAAGGATTAGGCTGCACACATCCTCCCAGACTCCACAAAGTGGGAGTATTGCACACAAGGACTCTTTTACTCAGGGCAGGATCCAAATTTACAATATTGGGAGGGACATTATATTATTTTAAAGAATCTTATTGGTAGGTCACATGCATCTCATTACTGTAATATCTGTAAATGTTGTAGGTTAAGTGATGCGGACATCATGGATGATGAGATTTGATTTTATTTTCAATTTAGATTTGATTTGATCTTCACTTAGAAGTGATTTCCAATTTGATTTTATTTTTAATTAGAAGAGATTTGATTTTATTTCTAATTTGATTTTATTTTCAAATTAGAAGTTATTAAATTTGATTTTGTTTTCAAATTATACTATGTATAGGGTTCTCTATATAAGGACCATAACTCTATTATTTAAGGTATGCTTGATGAATTGAATGAAATATTGAGTATTATGATTTTTTTTCTCTCATCTGATCTCTATTTCTCTTCTCTTTAGTCCTCTTGTTTCTTCTCCTCTTTTCAGTTTCTTCTTCTTCCCCTCTCTTACTTTTCCCCTTCCTTGCATCACTTTTCCTTCCCTGCACTTATTTTTCCCTTTCCCTGCATCAAATTTGGAATCAGAGATTAATCATCTATTTTTTTATACTGTCTTCCCGTGTAACCAACACTATTAGTGTCATCGTCAACTCCTCTAGTCCATGGCTTTCAACCCCGTTACCACCTCCAGTAACAGTCTCGTCACCGTGACTGCCCACCGCTACACCGCAGCAAACAGTTTATCCCCTCTTTCGGCAAGCAAAATCTCAGCGAGTTCTGCCTCCTCTTTATATTGCAAAATAAAAAAAAAAAAGGTGATTTTTGTAAACAGCACCGTTTCTATCAACAACAAAAAAAAAAATTGTGAAAAAAAAAAGAACAAAAAAGTAAACCAAAGAGGCGGAGAGGCACAACGCAGCAGCTACAGCCGGAGGTAGGAGAGCACTACCAGTGGCCACACTCACCGCAAGAATTGTACATTGCCTTCCACCCCTCCACTCACCGGATCAGCCCTCCACGTTACCGCCGATTGCCACCACCACAATAATTTCCATCGCCACCAAGCCAAATCAACCCAAACCCACCATACTACCAATTAACCCAAAATCCTAAACAACCACCTCCATCGACCACGCTCAACCAACATCAGATAGACCAAACCTCTCGAGCTGTTGCCTCGACCCAAACCCTAGTTGCCATATCGCTCATGTTTCTGGGAGACAAGAAAAGGGAGAGGGAAGTCACGAATCGGGTTGTCGATTCTTCGTCTTCATTTCCTTTGTCTTCATCTTCGTCATTGTCTTCGTCTTCATCGTCTTCGTCGCCGTCTTCTTTGTCAACATTTTGATCTTCGTCTTTGTCGTTGCTTTTAACGCCGTCACCTTTGTCACCGCCGCCGTTGCCGTCACTTGACCGAGCAAGTGTCTCCATCACCGCCTAAAAGAGAGAGCATGTACTGAGCATCTGCATCTCTTCTTTTTGTGTGTGTGGGTTTTGAGGCCTAACTCTACTAAAAAGGGGGCCGAGAAAACAGAGGAGAAAAAAAAGAATAAGAAAGGAGTGAAAAAAAAGAGGAAAAAAAGAAGAAAAAAACAAATAAAAGGAGAAAAAAAAGCAAAAAAAACAGCAAAATCAAGACAGCAAGTAGAAAATGCTCATACAAGTAGTTCCGATTACCTTGATATTTAGGTGCGTTCGGTCCATTTTATTTTCGATAGCATACTTTTACTTTTCTTTAATAATATTTAATTTTATATGCGTGTGCTATTTAAAAACATATTTATCCCTTTGACATCCTATAACTATCTTTATAGTGGATATAATCGTATTGCAATTTATTCTTACTTTATTATTTTAATAGATTAGTAATACTTGTTTGTATGATCTGAACTATATGAAATCTCACAAAAAAAAAAAAAAATCTTGGTTTAGATAGTCTCAATTGTTTATTGATCCCAACCCCTTTAGTCATAATAGTGTTGCATACACTTGCGAAGTAGTCACATTATTTTCGTTAACATCTCTGACCTAATTATGGATTTTAGCCTGTTTGAAGCTCTAAGTTAATAGTTAGCCCAATTAGCTACCCATCAATAATAGTTACAAACTCACATGATTGCCATTCAAACTGATCTGGCCACTACTTGTCAGTTAAATTTGGATCTTGCAAATCAAGTTGCTACTTTTGAAATATGGCCTCCCTCATCAAAAACTAACAATTTTGTAAAGATAAGACAGTCGAGCATTTGTACAGGCCCCGACATTATGATCAAGAGTAGGATTCGGACGAACACCTTTTTAAAAATATCAAATTGGATGTTCTTACTTTTAACGGTTGCTTGAACCATTGAGTTTTTACTTAATGGGTTTGAGATATGGATTGTTTCTTTGAGTAATATATGGCTTGAAAGATAGGAGAGTTCAATTTATTAGCCTCAAGTTGATCGGAAATGCTTAATTATTTTGGAAAAGTTTTGAGGACCTTCTTGTTAGGTGTCAGGCCGCCCTTGTCAGGAGTTGGGTTAAAATAAAATGATGCCTTCAAGAGAAATATTTACCTCGCTCCTACGGTAGCAACTTATTTGACCAATGAAATACCCTTCGACAGGGTAATCGATCAGTAATTGAGTATGTGACTCAATTTAATGATTATTAGATAAGATGTCACATCATGGAGGACAAGGCTATGATGTTAAGTAGGTTCCGATAAGGACTTTACGATGATCTTAGGAGAGGACTTGTCCTCCGTGGAATTACGATTTTAGACCATGCGTATAATTTGGTTTGAGATTTTGAATTAGTTATCAGGACACCGTATCGTCAATCTACATTATATATTCCTGCTACCAATTCTAAGTCTGCCTTAGGACCCCTTCTGTCCACCATTTCCCCTTCAAGGGAAGTCTGAGGAAAGGGTGTTGAAATCTCCAGTAGAAATTCTTAATTACAGTGCTTCAATTATAAAGGTTTTGGACATATTTCTTCCAAATGTCCAAGTAAAGTATTATTAATTGATGGGTAAGATAGAATAAATGAGGAATCTCTTAAAGAACAAATATATGAACCTAAGTTAGAGGAGTTTGATAACTTAGATAGTAATGACATTGACACATTTGTGGGTTGCATCAAGACTAAACCCTCTAGCCAAGACTCCTGTTCTTCATTCCTTGATAAACCATTTTTGGGCATTGTATGATGCACCTTGATTCAATCTAAAGAGGCTAATGATTGGTATCGTCATGTTGTCTTTCACACTTATATCAAAGTAAATGAGAAGGCTTGTAAGATTATTGTGGATAATGGTAGTTGTATCAACGCGGTTTCAGATAACACTTTCTTATTTGGGGTTCCAAACTGCCCCACATCTTCATCCATTCAGCGTCTCTTGGATTGACGCGTCTTCTATACCTATTAAAGAACGTTATTTTGTAACCACTCAATTCTTAGAATACAAAGATCGCATTTAGTGTGATGTTATACTAATAGATGTGGGTCATGCCATTCTCGGGCACCCTTGGCTATACAACTTGGATGTGACAATTCAAGATCGTTCTAACCTGCTTCTTTATTCACAAGGGAAAGACAATTCACCTTTGTCCTTATCCCTAAAATCGATGACTCCCAATAAAGAAAGGGCTGTATAGTGACAAAAGAATGACATGCTATTAGTTTCACAACATTTAAACGAGTAGTTATAAGTGAGTCTGTTGTGTTTGCTATTATCATTCTCAAAGTCCTTCCAAACTCTTCTATATTGATTCCTAATGAGCCCTGTCAAATTCTCCAAAACTTTCAATATGTCTTTCCTGAGAATCTCCCTAATAACTTACTACATTTACGTGACTTTCAATATGTTATTGATTTTGTTGTGGGTGTATATCTGCCAAACCTCCTTCATTATAGGATGAATCCTATTGAGCATGCTGAACTCCAGCAACAAACTGAGGAATTCCTTCGCAAAGGATTTTTTTGAAAAATTATGAGTCCATGTGCGGTATTCGCTCTCTTAGCACCTCAGAAAAATAGATTATGGCGGATGTGTGTGGATAGTAGAACAATCAATAAAATCATCGTGAAATATTGTTTTTCCATCCCTAGACTTGATGATATATTAGATATGATCGCTAGTGCCACAATCCTTTCCAAAATAGATTTAAAGAGTGGTTATCACTAAATCAGAAATTGTCCAGGGGATGAGTGGAAAATAGCTTTCAAGACAAAGAATGGCCTTTTTAAGTTGTTAGTTATGCATTTCGGATTATCTAATGCACCAAGTACCTTTATGAGGGTCATGACCCAAGCTTTATGGCTTTTCAGGGGCCAGTTTTTAGTAGTTTATTTTGGCGACATCCTCATTTATAATAAGAATAAGGAACGACATTTGGATCATCTCACACAGGTTTGCCTCACTCTTAGAAAAGAAAGTTTATTTTCTAATCTTAATAAGTGTTCCTTCTTTTCAGATAAAGTAGCTTTCTTGGGCTTTATTATTTCTTCTGACGGTGTTTCTGCTGGTCTTGCAAAGATCCAAATAATCATAAATTTGCCTGAACCCAAATCCGTCCATGAAGTTCGAAGTTTTCACGGCTTAGCTGCTTTTTATCGTCAGTTCATCAAGGGATTTAGTACAATCATGGTTCCTCTCATTGAGTGCATGAAGGATGGTGAATTTACTTGGTCTCTTGATATTGTCAAAACTTTTAAAATTATAAAAGAGATAATGACAACAGCTCCCGTCATGCGACTCCATGATTTTTCCAAAGTGTTTGAAGTAAAGTGTGATGCCTTTGGTGCAGGAACAAGGAGAGTTCTTAATCAAGAATGCCATCCAATTATTTATTTTAATAAAAAGTTAAATGATGTCAAGTTACAATACTTTACTTATAATGAGGAGCTGCATGCCGTTATATAGGTCTTATGTTATTGGCGCCATTATTTGTTATCTTAAGAGTTTATCTTCTATTCTGACCATAAAGCTCTTTAATTTATTAGCTCCCAGAAGAAATTAAATTATTGGCATAGTCGATGGATTGAATATTTACAAGTCTATTTTTTTGTCTTAAAACATAAGAAAGGAGTTGAGAAACAAGCGATTGATACCTTGAGTTGTCGTTTGTCCTTGTTATCTACTGTTTAAGTTAAGATTGTTGGTTTTGAAAGATTTAAAGAAGAGTACGAGTCCTATTTTGATTTTAGCAAAATTTTCCTAACTTTACAATGTGGGCACTGAGACATCACGGAGGGTTTTCGTATTCAGGATGGGTACTTATTTCAGGTTAATAAACTTTGTATTCCTAAAACATCTGTCTGGGAATTTATAACGTGGGAGGTTCATGCTGGCAGTCTATCTGGTCATTTTGGACGTGATAAAACAATAGAGGATGTAAGCGTAGACTTTGTGTTAGGGATCCCACTTACCCCCAAGAAACATGATTCTATTTTTGTTGTTATGGATCGTTTTTCTAAAATGACCCATTTCATTTTGTATAGTAAGATTGTTAATGCTTCTCGAATTGCTCGATTGTACTTTGCGGAAATTGTCAAGTTATATGGTATTCCTAAAACTATTAGTTCTGATAGGGACATTTGTTTTATCAGTCACTTTTGGAGAATCCTGTGTTGTATGGTTGGTACCAAACTAAAGTTTTTCACTACTTACTACCTTCAAACAGACGGTTAAATTGAAGCTGTCAATCGGAGTTTAGGTAACTTGGTATGATGTTTGGTTTAGAAAAATCTTCGAAAGTGGGATTTGATCCCTTCTACCACCCAACTTGCATATAATAGTTCTGCTAATATATTTATAAGTATGAGCCCATTAGAAATTGTACATGGTTACAAATCTCGAAAACCATTAGATCTTATCCTGATGTCTCCACATGTGAGTGTATCCATGATAGTCGAAATTTTTGCACAACACTTTCATGACTTACACATCGAAATCGATAAACAATTAGAAGCAAATAATATCTAATATAAACTTTGCGCCGATACGCATAAAAGACATGTTGAATTTAATGTTGAAAATTATGTTATGGTTCAGATCAGGCCAGAGCAACGTCTACATGGGCATGTTTCTAAATTATAAGCTCGTAGTATTAGTCCATTTAAAATTTTACCGCGGATTGGATAAAATGCATTTATTCTTGATATTCCATCTCATTTTGGTTTTCATCATACTTTCAATGTTAAAAATTTAATCGCTTATAAAGGTAGTTTTTATCCATTGGTTGATCCCTTTGATGTACCTCCAAATGCGCCACATATTGAATGCCCACATAATCTTGTACAACTCTCCACCCTATTTGCACATAATGATAAATTGATACTATCATAGATGAGTAGATTATATTTTCTAGGGATAGAGTGGTTCAGCGCTTCCTTATCCGTTGGGTTGGCTAACTAGAATTCGAGAATGTATGGATCTCTCGAGAGACACTCTAAGAGTTGGACCCTGATCTTTTGGAATTCTACTAAAATCAGCAGGATTGTACATCTCCAGTCCCAAGTCCTATTCCGTCCGGAGACATTGGTGGCTTAGTTAGATTTCAGCCACCACTCACACGTGTCTATCAACGTCAGCGGAAGACTGCACAGCCGCTCAGTTTATAGTTAGTGAATTAACTATAGAAGTTTTACTTGATGGGGTCGAGTCCTAGCGACTTGGAGAGAATTAATGCGGATATCATGGATATAGAGATTTGATTTTCAAATTAGATTTGATTTTCACTTAGAAGAGATTTCTAATTTGATTTTATTTCTAATTCGATTAGAAGTTATTAAATTTGCTTTTCTTTTCAAATTAGATTTGATTTTATTTTTAATTAGAAGAGATTTGATTTTATTTCTCATTTAATTTTATTTTCAAATTAAAAATTATTAGAATTGATTTTGTTTTTAAATTATACTAGGCATTGGGTTCTTTATATAAAGACCCTAACTGTATTGTTTGAGACATAGTTGATGAATTAAATGAAATATTGAGTATTATGATTTTGTTCTCTTTCATCTAATCTCTATTTTTCTTTTCTTTGGTCCTCCTCATGTTTCTTCCCCTCTCCTCAATTTCTTCTCCTTTCCCTTGCCTACTTTTTCCCTTGCATCACTTTTCCTTCACTGCCCCTATTTTCCCCCTTCCCTGCATTATTAAGTACCCCTCAATTGCAGGTTTTAGGAAGAGGAGTTTATATCTTCTGAGTTAAACAAGACAAAATAGTACTCCATGTCAATAAATGATGGATTTTCTTTCAGTTTCTCTGTCTAGAGATGATTACGGTTGGGGACCTAAGCAACCGAAACAGGAGGGGGATAGCTGAGGCAAAGAGAGGAGCGGGGAAGAGAGTTTGGAAAATATTGCAAAAACAGAATCACAGAAATGACCCATCATAAAAGTAAATAGAGGATTAGAATGTAGGCAATAAAGTCACCGGAACACGGCAAACATAGGAAAAGAAAAAAAGACAGTTTGAGGGAGATGCTTGTTTACATTTCTCACCCTATACGCTCCCATGGTTCCATGACAAATTATGTGTTTGATCATATACCAACTGTTTTGACTGTGGCCTTATTTTATTTTAAGGATCATTATTTCACGGATCAACTTGTTATTTCTTTCCATCTTATATTCTCTCCGGGTGTCCCTAACCTGTATTCACCACCCTTCTCAGCATTTTTATTAGTTTCTTCTGTTGCAGGTGGTAAATTTATTTATCTATCCTCTCTTTTTGATATCTGATTAATGATACAACTTTGTCCTGTTTCCCCTTATTTGGTTATATCAGAATGCACTACTTTTCGCCCTCTCCATTGCACCAGCTCTCCATATAACAAGTGTATTAAGTGACATTTTGAATTTCTAGATTTTTTTGTAATCATTGTGGGTTCTCTCTGCAATGTGGAGGTAAGTTTGCCAACACCCAAACATCCCTAGACCCAATGATGTGGGAGTCTTGTGCACTTGGCCACCTTTTATTATTTTTGTCCTTATGGCTTCCATGGTAAAGTTCTCTCGCATTTTGCTGAGGTAGCTGACGTTCTGTGCATTTATTTTTTTAGCATCAGCAATAATATGGGATAGTTGGTGCTACTTATTTTAAGAATATAAATTACCATTTAACTCTTCTCTTCCTTCTTGTCTGAACAAATGTCGGTGTTTTTTCAAATCCAGTGGAAAAACACTTTTCATGTGTTTTTATTAAGAATCAGGTCAATTAATTATGTGTTACGGCTAATTTCGAGTTAAGTGCATGCATGACATGCTTTCCAACATGTTCAGATTTTAGGGTTTCATTATAATTAATTTCTTTTCATGACTGAGTATGCTGTCAATTTTCCAAAAAAGTTCAGATACTTTTTGGGTTTGCAAAATCACTACATCAACAATTGATGGGTATTAACCAGGTTCTGAGCATTGATTGTAATAAAGATGTGAACAGTTCTTTCATGTGTGCATATCGTGAATTTTCTGTACTGTCTATTTCTGTAATTGAATCCTGAATTGACCAAAGAGTAAAAACTTTGGTGACCATGGGCCAGCCATAAAATTACAAGGGAACAAATGCCCATGGGTAATTGAAGTTGTAGAGGGCCTCCCCTTTCATGAGAAAGAATAAGGTTCTCCTTGGACAGAGAGTGTGCGAATTCTCACCAATCAGAAAAGTAAAAGTATTGCTGAATGAATTTGTAGGTGGAGATTCTTAATGCAGAGAAGACTGCATTAACTCAACAATCCCAGAATGCAACAATGCTGACACAGGAGAAAAAGATGGCCCTCTGTGAAATTTGTGGTTCTTTTCTTGTTGCTAATGATGCTATTGAGAGGACTCAGTCTCATATCACAGGCAAGCAGCACATCGGTTATGGCATGGTCCGTGATTTCCTCAGTGAATACAAGGTTAGTATCTCCCCCCTCCACATGGTAGGATTTTCTTGTCTTTTTCGCTGTGACTTCAAGTTGTCCGCTTTTTTTTTTCCAGGCAGCAAAAGAAAAGGCCCAAGAAGAGGAAAGATTAGCAAGAGAGAAAGAAGCAGAAGAACGAAGGATGCGGAGAGAGAAGGAACATGAGAGCAGAGGCAGGAGAAGTGACTCAAGTGATCGGGATAAGTACCGTGATCGAGAACGAGATGGGTATAGGGAACGTGGTCAAGACCATGAGAGCTCTCGAGAGTGGAATGGAAGGGGGATGGATGGGAAGCGTAGTGACTATAGAAATGGAAGGGATGGAGGAAGGAGTAGGTATTATGATCAAGATTCACGCATAGAACGTGTTAAGAGCAGCAGGTCTCGTTCCCCTGCTCGGAGTGGCCGTCGGAGGTGACCGACAAGCAATATTCCTTGGATAAATGTTGAGCTTTCAAATCAACTGAGGTAGATGCTTTTGATCTCATGAGGTCTTGGGTGTTTGCTTTTGGGGATGTTTATTTAAAATCTCATTTTGGGTTAAAGTTCTCTTTATTGGCTCACAGCTTTTCTTGAGACTAGACCATCTTCCTATCAACAATATTTTAATAGAGCTGAAAGGATCTGAGGTAGGTACATCATTATTGTAAATTTATCTATTAATCTTTCGGCATTTGGTTGGACTACAAGCTGGTATCTATCAATCTTTGAAGTTTTGGTGCTTTTATCTTTTGTCATGTATTTACTCCAGAAATGCTACTACCACTAGGTAATCTGACTTCAGAAACTTGGTAACTAACTGAGTTCAGCATTTTGTTGGCCATGGTCGTCGATGCATAATTTGCTTGAATTGTGAATTACAAATTATGCTGCTTACATGAAAGAGGTGGCCCGTGGCCAATCCTCCCACAACCCAATCATTGAATGACCCTGTTGAGGTAAAGATAGGTATTGATGGTCTTCTTCACATTGTCCTGAGCTCTTTGCTTTTTCTTATCGAGGATCAATTTCAGATATGTTTGATTGACTTCGAGTCCTGGTAGCTGGTCCACCTCCTGGCACTAAAGTTGGAGGATTTTCCCACTTTTCCCTGCTCATCTGACCACTTTTAATGATTGAGGTATACTAGTGTTACCGTGTCAGTATGGATGTAAATATCGCTTGATATCTATCTGTATCGGTTCCCCAATACCGATATTTCCTAACACCGTGACAATAGATCGATATGCAGCTGTATTGGCAATGCACCCTATATTTGACCGATATAGTCCTATTAGCCTATAATTTTTAGAACTTATTTTCTTCTAATATAACTAATATCAACACATATTATCCGATACTGATGCAGTCACGATTGATATCGATACCGATACTGATATTTTCATCCATGTGTTTCATGGTTAGATTAAAACTTGTGCTTCAGTATTTGGTGTGGATGCAATGTGCACCTCACCTTTTTAATTTTGGCTTATGTGCCTATCCCTTGGGTACATATTTTCCTTAACCTTAGTGCTGATTCTGTACAAGTCAAGCTTCCTTGATATGATAAAATTGCAGTAATATCTGTGTTGTCAGGAGGTAGGTGACTGTGACCAACAATCTGCAGATAGTGTTTCTATGGCCTGATTTTGGAGGTAATTTGAATGAGGACTTCCTGTTGTAGTTTTTTGTGCAGTTATTATTATGCAGGTAAAGTAGAAGATTTGGGTACATGGGTTTCAAATTTGGATGAGCATGGGATTATTATTGTGAAAGAACTGGATTGTTACATGCCAATGGATCAGACAGAAGAACATGGGTAAATTATCCATCTTAGATCTCTCCATTTCTATAGTTTAACCTATGAAAAAAGCAAAATAGACAATGATGATTATTAAGTTCAGGAAAATTAGCTTGCCTTCAAGCATGTCTTGCCAGTGGTTATGTTGAGCTAAGTAAGCACGTCTCAGGGCAACTTGCTTGTCATCCCTGTGACACAAGCTTGCCCTACTTGCCCTATTTTTAATATAAAGGTTGGATGAGGGTTGAATTATTATTTGATTTATTATACGTAATTTTATCTTATGTTAATTTTATTGTTAGTCTGAATATTCCTTTCTTATTTTATGAAAATCAAATGCTGCGGTCCGATGTCAATGTTCGGAATTGACCCATTGGCTTTTTTGACAAAAAAAGAAAAATTTTGCTGAGGGGGTTGCAATATGAAAGTATTTTTAAAATGTTAAGATCTATAAATATTTATATCATAAAAATAACAATAAAATTTATTTTATAAACATCAGTTCTGAAATAATACCTGAAAGGGCAGTAAAGATTTATTTTGAGCTGTAAACTTTAGGATTTTATTTAATTTAGTATTTTTAAAGCGAAAGGTATATATATTTTGTCTTTCATAAATATTGTTGTAAATTTTATTTTTCTGACGAACGTAATTTTTTTTATTTAAAAACAGAATTTAGGTAGAGGTGCTCTGGTACTCCAGTTTATCCTGTAGTATAAAAAGGAATAATGGTTTTACGTATACATCGTTTATTATTCGATGATTTTCTTAAATGTTAATTAAACATGTTCGAAAAATAAAATGTGTGTGGGCTATATTCGACAGTCTGATTTCTTGAATTTTAAAATAAAAATGCTTATAATCAAAGATAGTGGTTGGAATTTCATGTTCTACAATGAAAATCGCAAAGGGGTTCTTTGGCTCATTTTAGGGGAAAAATTACTAAATTTTTTTAAAGGACAGTATTTGTAATTAAAAAATTAAAATAGTTATTAAAACACTAAATTTGACTTCACAACAATTTAAAAGTCAGATAAATAGATATTAAACTTGACGGGTATTGTTACTGACGGCTTAAAGAGGAGAGTCTATCTAAGAAATCGGCCCATGAAATATGGAGGCCCAGTTGGCCATATGGTCCAAATTAGTGGACGTGCCTGTCGATCCTATAAGAGGAATTTACTCATTGAAGAAAGACGGAACCAACGTCAACACTCGAAGAGGTTTTTCTCTCTTATTTGGATTCAACAGCGTCGAGCGTTGGTTGGAACCGTTAGTTGAAGAAAATCTTATTCACATGACGGTTTGTTAGATGGTTGACGAGAAAAGTTAATCGTTCTCCATCCTATATAAAAATCTTTCATTTTCAATAGGAAAGGGAACGAAGCTTGATCAAACTAAAGATAAATAAAAGACGCTAAGAGTATACATATTCTTTCTTACTAAGACGTTTTCAAAAAAAAGTATAAACTTTAAATAAGAATTATTTTTACGAGCATTTACACCTGTGTTTTTTTTTTTCATTTCTATCCTGAAAGGAAAATATTGACTTGAACGTCAGAGAATATATTAAAAAATGAGTCCTGTCAATTCTTTAATTGTATTTTGTATTACACAATATTCAAATTAAGAGTGTACAGAGGCTATACCCGTTTTAGAGACGATGGATAAATCTTAATTTTCTAATCCGTGCTATAATTTAGATTGGAATATACATTAAAGCTTATATATAATAAATAAATAATATAATATAATATAATATAATATAATATATCATTCAAAGGTATTAATCAAACATTTTTTAAATATTTCTTGACGTGTAATAACATAAAAGAAACGAACATTTCTATTGGCGGAAGCTCAGCCAAAGTCTCCCACAATCACAGAAGTTGGAAGGGGCGGTGGATATTAGTGCAGCTAACCTTTGGGCCCCGCGAATGGCATCTTCCTTGTTCAACGTGCGAATATACTTTGTGTGTGTGTGATATCCACCTCTATATCAAGCAAAATCATACGTTGTAAGCCTTCTTCTCATTAGATCATGTAATCATTTACATGACTTTTAAATCATATTCGTTTGATTTTTTTTTTATTTGACAAATAACTTAAGGTGGTGTACCGACCCCAAATCCGTCGTTACATGCCGCTGCAGCAAACTGGGTCAAGGAAGCCTACGTGCAGGATACGAGTTAAAAGGTATAAATTTCCATGTTACTGATCCTACAAGAGCTAGGCCAACAATGCTCTTATATAGGCTCGAGGGTCTAGAAAGACAACCGCATGCATACAGTTTTGAAATTTGTTATATCGGTCTGCTACTGAGATTAAACAGATAAGATGGAGTCGTCAATGCTGCTAGTTAGTGTGATTCTATCTTTCATTTTTATTTATTTTTATGTGATATGATTTGTTCATTTTTTTTAATCATTTTGGTATATCTTAGAAAATATATTTTAGTATATTTCCTGTTAAATTTTTAATTTGTAAAATTGAGTAATTTATATGAAATTGAGTGATTTTAAAATCATCCTTTGCTTGATTAGTAGTTAGAAGCATATGTAAATATAAAAATTGTGTAAGATTTTTAGTTGTTTTTTATCTAGATAAGACTTTAAAGTTCTATATTTACAGTCCATTAAAAAAAATGCTAAATGTTGTGAAAAATTATGGTAAATTTTGTGGGTATCATAGGTAAAAATATTATATTTCTTTAATTTTAAATATTACAAATCAACTAAAATCCATTTCATAGTTTTATAGTTTTGGATTGGAGTTGTAAGAATATATCCCATGATATTTTTTTAATGAAATTGGTGGAAGATTTTAATCATATATAATTAGTTACATTTATCATATTTCACTCTTATTAAACGAAAGATTTATCTCGTCATGTAAATAGTTAAATAAATGGGGTCATTTTGTAAATAATAATAATAATAATAATAATAATAATAATAATAATAATAATAAAGGGCCTATTTAACTGAATTTTTGTATAAACCTCAGCCCCCCCCCCCCAAAAAAAAGAAATTGAAAAAAAAAGAAATTAATTCTAATTTGATGATTCGAATAATGACTTTGATTTTATAAAATTTTATAAGAAACTAATAAAATTTATGTTAATTTGAAACAAGTATTGTTTTATAACTTCTACAAATAATTTTTTTTTAATTTTTTCTTTAACGATTTTTTGGCATTTCATTTATATTATTACATACCATTTAAATGTGATTGTCTACTCATTTTTTTATAAATTAATATTAAAATAATAATTAATAGGTGAGCTAGAAAAAAAGGGGTTTTATGGGAGATTTCTCTTTAAATAAATAAGATTCTACCTTTTTCTTTTTATTTGAATCATTGGATTAAAAAAAAATTAATAATAAAAATTTAAATATTAAATAATATTCATTAAATAATTACTTTTTATTATTTTTTAAAATATTAATTTAATATCTATTAAAAAAATTTAAACATATAATTATTTTTAATATTTTTTTATTATTAAATAAAGACTTAAACTCTCTCTCTCTCGGCCCCTCTCTCTCTCATCCCAACAAGAAGGAACAAGAGAGTGACAAAGCTTTCCAACGAGAGAATTTCCTAAGGAGAGAAATACAAAATAAGAGATAAGGAAGAGATTCACCCTAAATACTTGCACTTTGTAAAAACTTCCATCTAATAGTGAAGTATTTCCTAAAGGCTCAGAGTTTCGTGATTTTTCCTCCTCATTTAAGAGGAGGCTTTTCACATAAAATTCGATTTTCATCCCTCATTTTTCATAACTCATACTTACAAACATTTGTGTTGCACGTGGACCTTGAGATCCAGGACGCAACAATATGTAAATAGTTACTAAATATTTATATTTTGATCTAATTATATATGTATAACTCATATTATTATCTATTTAGATTTACCCGATTTGTCGTCTAGTGCCATTCATACAAAATAATTATCTAAAAAGTAATTATTTCATATGTTCTAAAAATAAACAAATCTTAAGAATAAATAATTTATAGCTTTTATTGGAATTGTATAGAAAAAAAAGAAGAGAATTAGTTATTTTTTAAATAATTAAATAATTTTTTAATTCTTTATTAGAAATTATAATATGACAATACTATAATTTTTAAATTTATTTTATATGACATAATTAATAAATTATTAAAATATTAAAAACATACAATTTATACATGTTATTATATTTTATTAAAAGTTATTTTTTAATTAGCTTGATTGTTACTATTTATATAATTAAATAATTAATCATATTTAAAAATTAATTTAAAATTTTCTTAAAAAACTACGTTAGCTACAAATTTAAATATTTATAATATTTTATTTTATATTTTAAATTTAAAAAATATTGTGTGATAATTTAATAATTCATAAAAGAATTTTATCTCATATTATGTTATATATATTATTTATTTTAACGCAAATCATGCATAGATGTGTTTGAATAATATAAGGGAAAGGATGCTTCGTAAGTTGTCTTTACGTACATTATCTCACCACACAAGCCAGCGTAATGGGCGCGCTGGTCAAACCTACAAGTGGGCCCGACACGTCAGCGAATGCCACGTGGTAGCGTAGGAAGAGGAATATCCGCCGCACGCAAGGGATTATTCCTTCGCCATTTTGGAATATTCCTTTTCTCGTTTCAATTTGCTCATCGCGCGTGAATGATTAAAATGTGAAATTACTAAAATGGGTCTCCCCTGTCGCCGATTACCGTTGTGTTTTATACTTGCATTTTGCAAACATCTAACATAATATTTTTTGGGTTCCTAATTTGCCCTCCCCCCATTATCTGACTAGAAACCAATCTCGGAGCAGAAAAAGGGGGAAATACAATACAATAAAACATTTTAATTGATCAGTATTATTGCCAGATAGATTCAAAATATGAATTTATTTATATATGTCAAAAAATAAAAATAATACTCATATTCATTTACGTTAAAATCATAAAAATGCTATTAATTTTTTTTTCTTTATAATAATAATTATCATTTCTCAACTACTTATAGTTTATTTGTGTTGTAATGTCACATGTGCATTGGATGGACTGACTGTAATATATATTTTATTTCTATTTATATTTTGATTAGATCGGAGGAGGTGAATTTTAAATGCGTGAAAGTAGGGAGCAAAAAGGGCCATGGTAGTAGCACATAATTGGCTGAGTTGCTCTGCCAGAGCTACTTGCTTGGCCGAGGCATCCCTTTAATAGAATCTAGTAAGTTGATTACAGTGTATACCTAGATTGGAGTAGCCCAAGGCCGAGGCTAAGGCAAGGTGTGACCGAGGTTGTAGAAACTAGACGCGCACCTAGCTTGAGTACAAACCCGACATTGGTTGAGGTGCGACCAGGGGGTGTGGTTAGGGCATAGTGGCTAAAGTATTAGATTTTTTTTCGATTATAATATTTCACTATTTGAATGAAATAGAATGTGTAAATGTATTAATTAAAAATTTTTCAGGTAAAAATTTTTATATTTTGCTTGTCTTATTTTTGGTTATATTGAAAGTTTGGATTGGTTGGTCCATTTTTGTATACATGAGTAGGGATTTGAGTACTAATTTCCAATAATTTTCAATTTATTTAATTTGTTTGCATAAAGATCAAAATATTCTTATTTTTTTTAGTGTTTTAACATAGGATATTGCCATTTTTATAGTTAAGTTTGTAATTGTCATTGTTTGATTAATGTTATGCAGAATAAATTACGGATCTAGTTAAACTTGGGAGATTTGTTGCCTATGGAGATTTGTCCGAGAGGTTTTGAAAGATCAATTAGTATCTGAAACATTAAATATTACATCGAGGATATAACTTTAAGGAAATATGAAAAATTGGGTTAGAATAGTCGAAGGACAAAATCATAAAATTTTGTTACTAAAGGTTGGAATAGCCGAGTGTTAGGGATTCTTTGAACCACTGGATTATAGGGGGAAGCCATCTAAGGTAAAGGTAGTTGCAAGTCAAGCAGTGAATGTCGGGATGCTATGTATGACACACCTAACTAATAGGGTATAAATACTATAGCTTTTGGTTTATAGTGGTGGAACGAGATTTGAGGAGAGTTTTTTGACATCTTAATGTTATAATATTTTATGACGAGACCTGTATTATATTAGAATTTGACAGAACACATGGTGTTGATGATCATGTATTTGACAGAATCTAATTGACTGATTGCTAGTCAAAATCTCGTTATTCTCACTTCATACTGATGTTTGAGTTTAAGCCGTATATCTCAGGAAATAATGTTATGATTTTTTATTATTATATTACATTATTATGGCATACTTAGAGTTTTTAATTTTATTAATATTAATGTTTAATTATTTGGATACTATTTATTTGTTGAATATTTAATTTATTTCTCTGATTTTCTATAACCCAGATTAGTACAAATATATGATAGATTGATTTTGGATGACTCATGGTGGAGTAGAGTGGAGGTCCAAGGCTTTCGTGAAGTTTATTATGTTTAGTTTTATGTTAAGCATTTATTTATGAATTGAAGACAATGTTTGTTTCCGAAATATTTTGGCTATCTTTGAATTTATAATGTTTTAGATATGTGCAGTTCTATGACTTATGTTTTGAGAAGTTTCTTTATGAAAGGAATGATATAGTTATGAGGTTAAGAAGTTAAATGGGAGTTAGCATCATAATATGAATAGCTCATGAATATGCTTATTGGAAATCAAACCAAGTGGTGAAAATGACTTCCTTTATATTTCCAATTGTTGTAGTTTAATTGGTGGTTGAACTACTTGGCCCGATCTTTGGCAAAAGTAACTCCATTCTTAGTCGTGACAAGGAGAGTCCATCCTCCCTCCACACATTGCAAGACATACTCATTTAGGGATTTTAAGATGGCTGTCATGTAAACATTTTAGTAGGCATAATTATTTTCGTTAAAATATGATAGAATTGACAAAAAAAAAATTGTAATCTAGACACAACTGGTCACGGATCAAGGCAGGCTATAAATCCAATTGAAAAAATTAGGTTTTTTTATTGGCAATAATTTAGACTCTTTAATGATACAAAAGTACAAATTATACAAATATTTAATACATAAAAAATGATATTTATTTTTAGATGCTATTAAGATAAGCCATTAATCCTATTTATACATCAACATCGACATAATCCATCAGTAGAGGGATAGAAAACAAATTAATATAGGATAAGGTGATAAAAAAAATTTTAAGAATCAAAATATTTTTAAGTAAAATATTACAGGATTATCAATTTAATTAAAGTAAATCCATTAACAAAATTTAACTTATATATTAGGTGGTATCAACACACTATAATTTAATTGATTTAATTCTGAAAAGTATCCACCGCCAAGAAACTAATCAAATTTGTTTTCTAACAACAAAATTGGATACATTTCGGTCTTTTCACAGACTTTTCATTACTGTATTAGAATGTCTAATACTACTAAAATTCTAATATCAAAGCCACCAATGAAATTTCAAAAGTTCATAGATTAAAATAAATGTTTGATAATGGTAGAAAAATTTTAAAATGGAAAAACCAAGCTTTTGGATCAATACAATGGAAGAGATTTTATCATTTTTATCCACACTTTTGTACCTCTCTTTTTCAATAGCATCCAAGATGACAGCATGTTTAGAAAATAGAGTATATTTATATCTATCGCCGAAGACTAAGGTTTAAAGTGTGAAACTTGCAAAAGGCCCTCACCGAAGTTCGTGTGCTTCATCCATGGAACCATTTGTATCGACGTATGTGCACCACTCTGTTGGGGTCACTTCCGAGTGGCAGTAGTTCGCGGACTCCATTGGAAGAATGGACGAGGACTTTGTTTGAAGCGTCATGTCTGAGAGGACGTGGACGAGGACTCCTAAAGTGTAGGCGTTGACTCTATCTTCGTAGGCCTGCTGCGGCCGTTTCTGTTGGTGGGTTGGTCACCTATTCTGCTTGAAAATTGTGGCGGCCACAACTTCCCAGGTGCCAGGCCTGCCATCTGACACGCCAGGCGTGCGCCTGTCATGGCAGGCCTAGGGGCATAGGTTCTGTAACCTACGGCCAGTAGGGTGGCTGGCTGTCCACCCTGCCTCTGTGTATATATATATAGAGCTTGTGCCCTTACTTGTTACATAGAGCTGAGACATATTGTAGGAAGAGCTTTGAGAGAGAGAGTTGTGGGCAAGCTTTGTAAAGATAGAGTGAGAAACACTTTAGTGAGAGAAGTTTCGCACTTGAGATTGTTTTCTTTCGTTTGAGCTTGTGTAACTAACACTTGTAAACAATCCTTTTATAGTGCATTCTTTCGTGGTTTTTCCCTTGTTGAAAGAAGGGTTTTCCACGTTAAATTTGTGTGTTCTCTTTCGTTCTCTATCTCTACTTTTTGTGTCCGTCCGAGAGCTCAGCTCTGTATAACCATCCGAGAACCTTGTCCGCTCGGTCACCGTGCCTTCTGCGGGTTTTGCTCCAACACACTCTTCATGCATCCCTCATTCGTAAGGTTACTGTAGCATGGGCAAGTGCACCTTTATTCATGCGTGAAGCCATAGTCCCAAATGCATATGTGTTTCTTTTATTATGTAGAGGCTCAAATGTTTTCGAGCCGGTGAGGTTGGGTGATAAATTGAGGCTTTTTGCCATTATGATATGAAAATCATTTACTCAGATAAATAGCAAAAGTTTTATTGTCAACTTTCTATTGAAAATTATTAAGACAACAAATTTGTCCATGTTGGACTTACAACTTGAAATAACATTGGTTATGATCACTATAAGCTTATTATAAATATCTTATATTGTAGTGTGTAATATTTGATAATTTATTTATTTATCTATAATATGAAATATATACTTGTATTTTATTTTTCTTTTGTATAACGTGCAATTCAATTTGATAACTATGAAACTAAGTGATTCTATTTCTATCATGCACTGTATTTTTTAGCTATTTGTTTTATGATATTTATTTTCTTGAAAAGATAAATGATTGGCTTTAATTGTTAGCACAATTTTTATGGATTATTAATTTTTGGTAATTTTGGGAATTGCTTAGCTATTTAAAAATAGTGAGTTTAGAGATTGGTCACTTCATTGGAGGGATCAAAAGACCTCAAAATAATTAGAATTGTCTCATTCGTTCTTTTAAACTGTTGGAGTATGGTTAGTTTATAATATAAATTTACTTCAAACTATTAACGAGATTTATGTTGTGGATTTTATCTATCTTATTTTATGGAAAATGTAGGAAATGATTTGTTAGTGTTTTATCAAAGTTCTTTTTAAAAAGATTGATTATTTAATTAATGAGCATTCTTGCATGAAATACTCCCTAACTTAGCCGAAAATGACATGGTTGCTAGTAAAATAAGATCAATTGTATATGAAAAATTGGTTAGTTGGTCAAATACCTAACTTTAGAACAATTTAATTATTTTTTTATATAAGATTTCACACGAAAATTAGATTAAAAAAATTAATGAATCCACATTGTAGTGCGAGAGATGATTAGGAAGTGTAATGAATTTTTAATCTTATGATATGTTTCAATTTTTTTTTTTTATCTTTGAATTAAATTTATGTGTTGAAATAATTATACATATGTGTAAATGATATCTCATCTACGTAATAATCAGACGTTATTTCCTATTTGAACATATGAGATAAATTTAATGAAGAAAGTCAAGAGTTTTGGTATTGTAAGTTCCATTATATATGGAATGAACAAGAAGTCTTGAAAAATTTATCTAGGTCCTTGATTACACTAAAACAAGATGATACCAAACAATATCTTAAAGATCACAAAATTTATGAGAAATGGTTCAAGAAATATAGCCTTCTGAGATTCATAGGTTTTTAGACTATATTTAGAATAACCTGACTTTGTATATTTGAAACTTTCAAAATCATATGAATTTGACTTTAGATACTTTTGAATAGTTTGATTTATTTGATATTCATGAATATATTATAAACTTTGTGTATAAATCATAAATTTGGATGTGGAATGTTTGACACAGTAGATTTTATAGATGTTTATGATTTTTAATCCTTTATCTATTTTATACACATAATTTGCATATTATGTGTGTATATATATATATTTGTCGAATTTTAGGTTTATAATTTTGTTATATTTTTTAGCTTTTCAGATTAGAGGGTCTTAGATACTTGCAGCATTTGGATAGAAAAAACTTGATGATTTGTTTATTTGTATTGTATTTGAATTTGTATTTGGGATATGGTGGGATATTTGTTGAATGTATTTCCTTGTGGGTAGGTTTGTATTGAACATATTGTTATAATTTATTTGGAGGTCAGGTAGGAATTAGTTTAATTAATTTCTATATCCGCTATTATTTGAGGGTATTGTGTTATTTTACTTCATGTGAGTTTCTTAAGTCTAACTCTATAACTTGGTTATTTAGATTTTTGTCACTTATAAAATTTTTTATTCGGTTTAGTTACTATTAATTATTATGTACTCATATTAGTATCGTTACTTATACGCTCCATAGATATAGAAAATTTACTTTTTGTTATTATTTTAATGAAACTTAGTTTTTGGTTTTTTTTTTTGAAAATAATAAAATTGTACTTTATTTGAGAATAATTTATTATGAATATAACTTTATTTTTGATATTTTTATAGTATTAAATTTAAATCACTATTATAGTATTTATTTACTCATTTATTTGACTTTCCTTGATGATGTCTACTTATAATATGAGCACACACCTGTGGCATGTCTAGCTTAGCCATACTGGGGCTTTATAAGTAATCTTAATAAAGTATTTTTGACCACTTGTGAATATTATATAATGTAAGATTTTAAAAGAAAACTATTTCAAAAAGCTACCAAAGGATCATTTTTATTATAGTTAGCCCATTATGATATCTCTAGTCTAATAAATGTAAGAGAAAGATATCATAGTCTATACTTATTCACATTTATAGATGACTTTATACAGTTTGTCATGTTTATTTGATCTCCTGTAAGTCCAAAGCATTGGAACAAATTGTAAGTTATATGATTTTTGTCAAAAATAATTAGATAGGAGTATAAAAATTTTTATGAATGATCGAGGTGGTAATATCTGTTTAAGTAATTTAAGAGACTGTGATGACTAAAGTATTAAAAGGTGGTTAATAATACCAAAGATGCTACAAGAAAAGGCAGCAGTGGAAGGACAAAATCATATAATTATTGAAATTGTTATATCATTGATTGTACAAGAAAACCTTCCATTAGCTTATTGGATGATGTGTTGGCAAGTGTCACATCTAATCTTAACCAAGTGCCCTCTAAGTCAATATTTTTCACTTCATATGAACTACGGATTGGCTAGAAATCTAATTTGAGTGTCTTGTGACCGAGGAGCTCAACGAATTTTGCTTACAATACTTTCTATAGGCATGAAAAACTAGGCTTTAAAGGGGAAAAATATATATATTTATAAGATACTTAGTTTTTTTGAGTGGCTATGTACTTATAGGTAAATATGTAGATGGAAGTGTAATAGAAATTGAATTATGAGATGCGGATTTCATTAATGATATTGTAGGGTCCCGATATAAGGCCCATGAGCATCTCAAACTAAGTCTAACTGTGCAGAGAATTTACGTGGCGTCCAACTGGCGGAAGGCAACGGATGTCCTGCAGCTCATTAATAAGCTGCCGGAAAACAAACAGAAGAGAGAAAAAACCAACTAATGGGGAAGTGACAAACGCTGCGACAGCGGCCCAGGCAGCCACCTGCAGGCAACCAGCCAATCTCAACTCGAAGGGAAACTAGGCGTGGCCGGCAGCACTCGGGAGATTTCCTGCCACTGCAAAGCGACAGTCGACATGACCGTCGGTCAGGGATAGTGACCAGTGGCCAAGGAACCCTAGCGACGGGAGTTCTCGCGCCCATAGTCCACTCGAGAGGAGCCTATAAGAATTCTCTTCTTCCGCAGAAGGAGGGGACGATCTGACTCCCTTCTCTGAGAGAACAAGAAGAGAAAGCAATAGAACTAAGACAAGATTCGAGTCTTGAGGCCACAAACGAGCTCGCTCCTTTCAAGATCTTAATCCCCTCGCCTGCTCAGGCAGCGGGAAGTTAGCCACCCACTGCGGTGCACCAGGGATACCAGGCCTTCCGTTACCTGCTCATTGCATTTCCCACTCTAATTCATAAGTATCACTCACGCATCATCAGCACATATCCACACTCCGCCTAGCGCGTGCGTCATTTTTGTTTATTGCGGGAACTTGCTGACATGAGCGTCGGAGTGGCCGTGGTGGAAGAAATCCCGTCGGACTTCTAACCTCTTGTTCGTTGTTTGTGTTGTGTAGGTCCAAGTTAAGAGATACGGAGACCGGACCCTCATCCTGACGCTCCGACGTGATCAAAAATCCGGAGGTCCAATAATCTGTACGACAACTGCGAATCCGAGACGCAATAGATACATTTCCAAGTAAAGGTGAGATTGGAAGAAATTTAAATTTTCTTTTGAGTTAATAAATCAGGAGAAATGCACTTTAAAAGGCCTAATTGATAATGAAAAGGAAAATTTTCTCACTCCCAAGGAAAGTGGGAGTGTCTTGCCTTACAATGAAAGTATACCATTTGTGGAAGCTAACATTTGAGATTTTATATTGCGTGGGAGAGGAGATGGGATGTCACGTCCCAAATCTTCAACAAAATTTATTTTACATGAATTTGATTGTTAATTTAAATTAGTATAAATCTTAAAACTCAAAAGCCTACAGATAATATAAAATTTTAAGATAAATATCGGATATAAATTTATAAATTAAATATCGACAATAGACCTAAAATAAAATAATTAATCAAATCACAACATCCAAAATATCACATCTATAAGTAACTCAAAAAATTGACAATAACCTGAATTCTAAATATTTGTTATGGCAAGTATCTTACTAATATTAGAGTATTAATACTAACTTACAACTATTCTCAAATCTACTTAAACATTAGTATTATAATATCATTATCAACTAGATATAAATAAAACAAAAACAACTAAAAGCTTAAATATTAACAATTCAAAATATTCATTGACAATAAAATATTAAACCGTATTACAACCCTAAACTAATATCTGAACAACAAATCCCTTAATCCAAAACTTCTTCACATAATCCGAGTTTACTAATTTAAAGGGATTAATAAAAATTAAAGGTGAGAGTAAATTAATTACTTAATAAGACATATATCATATCATATGGTAACATATATATCAAAGGAACATGTTGACATATAGCATGATCAAAACCCAGAAAAACCAACAATTTTATTTTATAACTTTATTGTGCATAATCTCAAAACTAATGTTTAATATATAACGAAATGTATGATCATGCTCAAATCTAAAGTTTTAATATTAAACATATCAAACTATACAATACAGGAAATATACTTAAATTATACTAAAAATTTAGAGGACCAAGGATAAATAATAATCTTACCAATAAATAAGTAAATAATTAAAACTGTGATTGTGTATGTTTTTACATAATCAAATACCATATGTTATTATTTAAGAGTCGTAAGTGAATTATTATACATATAATTCTATAGACAAAATCAAATGTTACTTGAACTTGACAATGATAGGTTAAAATATTAATTTTTATTAGAATATATTAAGATATGTTATAATATATATCTTTTAATTCTTTATAATAGTTCGTATATAATTTTATGAAAATTTTTACTCAAACACAAATATATTCTTTATGTATTTTTATATAAAAAAAATATTATTATTATTAAATTTATGTGGAGTTTTTTTTAATCTTTTATTCAAATATATATCATGCATTGAAACATGGATATGTAGGAATACACCTATGCAATTTAGAAATGTGTTGGGGATTTTATATGTTTAATTTGAGAATATATAGTAAAATATCATATATTAATTTTAGAAAATTAATAAGGATAATATAGTTTTGTCAATTTGTTTCAAATATGAAACATGTAGAAACAACTTTATGAAAATCTATAAAGCATACTGAAATACATATTTAAAAATTTAAGACACACAAGTATAATATTATATAAATTATAAAAAAATTAGTATAAGTTTTTTGATTTGTTTCATGTATTAGACATGTAGGAATATTTATCTGAAAATCAATGGAATCTAAGAGTATTTAAATATAATTTAAAAGTATATATAAATATTATTACAGAAATTCAACTTTTAAACTCAATATATATGAATTGAAGATATGTATTTTATAAAAATTTTGTGAAATGGGAGTAGGAACATATGCATGTAAAGTATAAATCCATTATTTATAAAAATAATATAAGTATGAATATTTAGAATAATAAAAATTTTCATAGAGGTTAAAAAGGAATAGTAAGAAGGGAAAAAAGATTTTGGATACAATTATCTTAAACTTAAATCCACCAAAATTTTTTGATTTCTCTTTATTTTATCATTTCTCTTCTTTTTTTTTTCTCTTTTTTTATTATCTTTCTTTTTCTTTTTCTTTTTCTAAGAATTAGCCAAAAATGACCAAAAAATCACCATAAAAACTATTTATAAAAAAAATGGTGCATATACACTCATCATGTGCGGATCATATGCAGTGGCATATTTCTACCACACACGAGCGCCCCTTAAGCGTTAATATTTTATCCCAAATGCATACATGCGTCATCTGAGTGCACTTTAAACACGGATATTCTGCCTAAAATATACTTATATATGAGTTAATAAGTTTTTAGACGTTATATTTGATTTCTTAAATTATAATTTTTCTTAAATTTTTATTATATAATTATTTTTTAAATTGATTCAAAATTATTTTGATGGCATTATAATAGATAGATAAAATACGGGGCATTATAGTGTATAAGTATTATAATAAAGGTCATACATTTTCACGATAACAAGCATTTTTTTAAGGAAGCCTAGAAAAAATAGAACTATGAAAATGTTAGCTTATACTTGTGACCTAAAGTAAACAATATATTGAAACATTGACTCGATTATGACTTAATTGCTTGGTTAAAATAAGGGGTTGGTTTTGTTAACCGCTTGATATGATTAATTATTCGGTTATATTAATCGTATGATTTATTATTTAAATATTCAGCTATTTGAATCATTTATCATATTTTTTCTATGTCTTTTTAACCATCGGTCACCTTGCCGTTCAGTCATCCTTTTTATTTCAAATTTTTTTTGTTAAGGTGAGATTTTGTTATTTAGACTCGAGTTTAATGAGTTGGTCGATTCTTTCTTCTTTCTAATTTTATTATGCATGGGCTAGTTTTGTTCAATAGTTAAGTTTGCTCTATTTAGACTGTGCCCAAGCAATGCAGCCCCGGATCCACGAAGTAGATAATCCTATTTTCAACGTATGATCATAGAGAACGTTTTTCCCCCCCTTGTTTTAATAAGTAAAAAGGTCAAATAAATTGAAGTTTGCACCTACTGGGAAGAAATATTCTCAGCGTATGCGCTTCGGTCTTTTCCTTTTAGAAAATGTTTTATTAATATTAATATATATTGCAACGCCGACTAATTCAACGACATTGCTTCCCTTAGATGTGAATACAAAAGTAGGGGTTGAGTATCAGGAGAAGCCGTCCATGGGCATTTTCGAAAATTCAATTCCATAATTGAAAAACAATTACTTCAATCAAATTCTAAGAATCGCCAATTCGCTGTTGAAGAGCTCTACGTGTTTTTGTTCGTTCAGCAAACTCCCAGGGGAGAGAAAGGCCAGGAGGTAAAGTGGACCGAAGAAGGAGAGACAGAGACAGAGAGAAAGACGGAAGCAATCAAGTAGCTCAGCTGAGCTAGGTATTTCTCGTAGCTAATGCACCTTCTCATTTTACATTTTAAGATAACAGTTGCCCTTGTTTTAATTAGCTTTTCACCGTTTTTATTTAATAATATTATGATAACATCTCCTTTTTTTGGGTGAAAAAAAAGTATTTCTCTTGGATTGTCACCGTTAAAAAGCAGAGTTGGTTAATGGGTATTCCTTCAAATATTGATAAGTGGATGTACAAATACTGGGCTGTTCTTAGATTTGTTGAACCGTTTTGTTTTGGGTTTCAAAAGTCTTTTTTTTTTCATAGATATATATTTGCTTTTTAATGTTAATATTCTTTTCTTAAATTGGTATGTGATAGTTTTTATTTTAATTTTTTTCGTACATTTGATGCTTGAGTTCCTTCTACCTTTTCTTTCATGGTGCTTAAGCGTATATGCAGATTATTCAGATGAACTATTTTACTAACTTGATATGATTGGCGCAATAAACAGTTGCTTGTTTTCCAATGATTTTTTTAGCCATGTAGGCAGGTGGAGTTATAAGTTTATCAACAATTTCGATGCCCTTCAAAGTTTTCTGAAATTCATCATTTCCTGGTGTGATAATATTTTCTTAATTGCTGATCAGTTTGTCTTAATCCCTTATTAGTCAAAATGGTAGTAAGTTCATCTGTGGGTTTATCTTGAATATATTCGGGTAGAAATTCTTAAATTGCTTGTTTAATTGCAATCTGATTCTTGGTTTCTCTTTCTTGTTCAGCTTGCTTGATTTGTTTCCTGTAAAAGAAGACAAATCTTTGCTTCTACCGTGATCTTTGCCCAAATTAAGAATTCATCTAAGATCGATGGGGGAGCCAATTGATGAGGCAAAGGATGACAAGCCCATTGGAATTAAAGTCATCGAATATATAAAGAATGCAACCCTTTCTTATACTACATTCCAAACTATTGTTTTACTTGTGACCTTTTTCTCATACACAACTTATCATCTAGCTAGAAAAACCACGAGTGTCATCAAAAGCGCCCTAGATCCCTCTTCAGATGTGGGCTCAAAGTTGGTTCCATTTCAATATAATTACCTTCACAAGCCGATTGGAAATCGAAATTCCATGGACTCAACAACTAGTGGGTGGGCTCCATTCAACGGATCGGATGGCACAGAGTTGCTCGGATACCTTGATGTGGCTTTTCTTTCCTTTTATGCCTTGGGACAATACTTCTCCGGGCAGCTGGGTGATAGAACGAACTTAAGGGTGCTCTTAACGGTAGGAATGTTGGGAACTGGCTTATTCACAGCTTCCTTTGGTTTTGGTTACTGGTTGAACATCCATAATTTCTACTACTATTTGGTCGTCCAAATGCTCGCTGGTTTATTCCAATCAACTGGCTGGCCTTCAGTCGTTGCAGTAGTTGGTAACTGGTTTGGGAAGAGTAAAAGAGGTTTGATCATGGGCGTGTGGAATGCTCACACATCAGTGGGGAACATCACAGGTTCTTTGATCGCTTCGAATCTGTTGCAGTTTGGATGGGGATGGTCTTTGCTTGTTCCGGGTCTTATTATTGCCTTCATGGGCATTGTGGTTTTCCTCTTGTTGCCCGTAAGCCCTTCATCTGTCGGGGTCCATGGAGATGATGATGAGGATAATTCTAAGTTTTCCGAGAAAGAAACATGGACAGAACCTCTCGTGGGTGTAGAAACAGGAGTGGAAACAGATGTTGGGGAGAGAGCTGTTGGGTTCATTGAGGCCTGGAAGATTCCAGGGGTTGCCATTTATGCTTTTTGTCTCTTCTTCGCTAAATTGGTTGCATATACGTTTCTGTATTGGCTTCCTTTCTACATCAGTTATACAGGTATTTTAGCTGATTGTTTTGAAGTAATATTTTTCAACAAGAAAGAAAGGAAACTAAAGGTAGTTGTCAGTTTAGTAAATCCAACTTCATGACTAAGCACTGTGCCTGCTTATGGTTATGTATTAGCATAATGCCTGTTTATGGCCTCCTCTAATGGTTCATCTTCCTGCACTTTGTCCGGATTGCTTAACACTGCAAAAGTGCAGGGGTGAAAGGGGGCTCGATATGGATAAGAACAAGGGTTGTTTCTAGATCGTAAATTAAGTAGATTTGATACCCAATTCGACATAAAAGGGCTCATATCATTTTCTTGCTTCATGCTAGAAATGAAATCTTTGACTGTGCTAACTAATTTGGTGAAAAGAACAGTGACAATGAGTATAATATTTCTGTCATGACTCATGAATCCAGGTTTTCAGCTGCTTCCACTAATGAATTGGAATAAGATTAGATTCACATTGAGAACTTGGTGATCATATTTTTGTATAAGATGTGTTGGGTTTTGATCACTCCTTTGTGGGTGCCATAATAAATAAAGGGCCATCCAAATTATGAAAGATGCTGAAGGATTGCACGATATTCATGTGAGGTTCGGCTGAGGATCAGTCAAAGATCAGTAAAGTGGCACATGATTGATGCCTAATTCACGTCTATGACCGATTTCAGATTGGGGGTGCTCGAGGGGAGCTTGAAAGGGGCACATGGGCGTGCTGGCAGAATGGGGTTGCCTGATGCGCGCCCAAGGGGGTGCTTGTGCGTTGATTACAGTGAGGTCGCGCGTGACGCGTGATCGAGTGCCGTATTTAATATAAAGTTGAGCCTGACGTGATTTTAGGGCATCCGAAAATCATTTCTCACATAAGGAGTGTTGCACTGAAAAAGAGAGGGAAGAGAAAATGAGAGAAGAGGATGAGATTCGGTATTCGATTGAGGTTCGATTTGAGTTCAATTCTTTGCCAAGGTCGGATACATGGTTTTAGAGTGGATTTCTAAGGCGTATTTCGTTTTGCTATTTTTATTTCTCATTGTACTTTTTCTTATGAGTTGTTAAAGATATTTAGAGGGTTGTAATTAACCATTCTTCACTCGGGATTGTAGTGAAAGGATTTCGGAGGGATTGTTTGTAATTGACACTATTATTATGGTGGATTTATTCGAAATTTGGCCCGTTATTTTTTTTGGTTGAAAAAAATTTTTTACATTAAAAACGTTATATATTATTGTGTTTCTTGTGTTCACGAGTTTGGTTGTTGATGTTTGATGGGGGTTCGGGTTTTGTTTTGCTATTCCGGGTTGTGTGTGTTCGGGTCAAATTCCAACAAAATACTCCACATTTATAAAAAATACAGTCTAGTGCACAAAACTTCCGTTATGCGTGGGATCACAGCTTTCCGTATATTATTTGCGGTTTTAGTTTACATCATGCAAGAACCGTTTTTACAGTTTAAACCCATAATCACCATGTCACACGGGAAGATTTCTTCCCAAGATCCCCCTTAATAATAAGGTTATGGGAAACCTTCTTATGCCTTGTGGCATATTTACATATTTTGTGTCATATATATTCTCTTAGAGTAGAAAACATAATTCTTCTGCCTGCATTTTACAGATTAAGCTTTTCAGTAAAACTTTGGTATGCATACGAGACTCAAATGTTCTTGTTCATGGTGATTTAGAAATTGGTGGCGAGTACCTCTCCAGCGAGACTTCTGGAAACTTATCGACCTTGTTTGACATCGGAGGGGTAGTCGGAGGAATTCTTGCCGGCTACATTTCTGATCACCTCAATGCTCGGGCTATTACAGCAGCTAGTTTTGCATATGCCTCAATCCCTGCTCTATTCCTCTACAGAAGCTATGGCTACATTAACATCTACGTTAATGCTATTCTCATGTTTATTGCTGGAGTATTTGTTAACGGGCCCTATGCTCTCATCACCACTGCTGTCTCAGCGGACCTGGGAACCCACAGCTCGCTGAGAGGCCATTCACGAGCACTCGCTACCGTGACCGCCATTATAGACGGCACTGGATCTATTGGGGCTGCTATTGGTCCATTACTAACGAGCTATATTTCTGCTACAAGCTGGACTGCAGTCTTCACAATGCTAATGGCCTCGGCATTTGTGGCTGGTTTGCTTCTGACTAAACTAGTTGTGGCTGAGATTACTGCAAAAATCGACCTCTCCAGGATGCTAAGAACAACAGATACTGCAGTTCCTGTCTGATATTTGAAAGACAGAAGGGGCTTTTTTGTCTGTTTGTTTGTTTAGTGTGTGAGATTGTTTGGAGAGTGTTCATAGCTTCTGTGTCTGCACGAGAGAAAGTGAAGATGATTTTTGTTTCCTTGCTGACGGAGGAGTCATCCATCGAAGTTTCTGAGTAGGTTGGCTGGTGTAGTCCATTGGTGGGTCAGGATTCGGATAGGAGAGAATTGCTTATAATTCATCAAAAATCTTCTTTTGAGAGGCTGACCCAAGAGAACACTCTTCCTTTGGAGGGAATCTATGTAAGGAATAACATTTCTCCTAAAGAAATCATACACTATGAGTACTCCCATTTCAAACCTTATATCACCTATCATGATATCTCGGATATCACATCTATAATAAGCACATGGCCAAAAGTATTCATTTGTATTAATCAATGGACATCATAATTATCAGAATATAGAGCTTAGTATTAGGTGATTATAGACCAAATTAATATTTTATAGGTTTTATATTTATTGAGACAATAACATTTTTATATAATATTATTTGTCCTAATTATGTAAAATTATAAAGCATACCCATAGGAGCTCAACAATGTAAAATATTAGAGAAATCTTTTGATATCGATAAAGATCATACTCAAGCAATTAAAATCAATACAAATGAGTTATCGGTGGGAAAAAAAAAAGAGAAACCAATCCTTTTTTTAATATTTCATCAACATCAAATTAACTAATATTTTTCATTTACTTATGTTCACCTGTTTAACCCTAATCAATTGATTCCACCCATGCCAAGAATCCAGGTTACATCACTCAGTATAATATCACTATGAATTTTATAAGGTTAATCTATAACACCCTTAATTACTACATGCACAATATCCACAATTTTCATCCGCATAATTATAACCTATAATACCATAAAATTATACAAAAATCCAAGATTGAGATTTCACTGCTAAAAACAAGACCCAACTGCTTCCCAGATTCGACAATGGTGGATTAGCAGAGGTTTGCTAGATGGTTGCTCAAGCCAAAATGGGCCGCAATATGTTAGCATAGGGACGCTTGAATAGAGCATTACAGATGATTCATGTGAGGTTCGTAGAATAACTGCTCGAGTAAAACCCATCTTCAAGATCCAACCCTGGTACTGCCCTTTTCAAATTTCCAACATTTAACTGCGTTCCATTGTCCATCATGTAAGGTAATGGGCGCCGGTTGGACACTGAAATCAAAAGGAGAGAATGATGATAATAATCAAACATACAGCAAAAAAAGTGAGGAATTGAACACATAATTTTATGTGAAAATCTATTTCTAAATAAAAGGGAGAAAATTATGAAACATTTAGTTTACAAAAATTTTACTATGGTTACAAAAATTCTGATTACATAAACCTTCGAAGAATAAAATGTTAGAAAAACTTTAGTGAGATATAATTTTAATTCAAAGAATCTTCATTATCATATTAATTCAATTAATTAATCAATTATAGACAAATTTAACGTACCTGAATTCATTAGCGTTAATTCTTATGTAATACCGTAATTGTTCTTGTCTCGAAGAAATATGATATGATTTCTCTCGCTTTTCTTTATGATTTGTAAAATTTTAACAAATATTGTGTATGCGTGTCCCTAAAATGATGGCCAATGACGTTCTTTTATAGAGGGAGAAAGGACTATTCCCAAATTACTAAAATGTCACTCCTTTTGCCCAAGAGATGCATCATGAACAGTTATAATTGTTGAGAAGTGATATCTATTAGCTCAACGGGTATGTCTCAAAAAGACATATTCATTCACTAAAGACATATCTATTAGGAAATAACATATTCTTTCCATCAAAGAATACGTCTTGAACGGACGTGCATTTTAGAAAATTTTTCTTTATTATATATATAAACAATATAATTATTTAATCAATTCAATAAATCAATAATTCATATATTATGCGGGATATATTTTTAACTTTCTTCAACTTGGCCCATATGACAATAATATTTATTTAAATTAATTAAAATAAATTTGAAGTGTGCAACATTATAATTCATCAATAGTTTATATATCATAATACTATGATCAAGTAATTGACAAATGCGAGTCATGGCGGTTCCATATCATTATGTGGTTCCATATCAAATGTCAAAGCAATTTTGTTACATTATGGGTAACGATAAAGATGCATACTATTAACATGATCTACAAATACTTTTGGAGGTAAACATTTAATTAATGGATCTGCAATCGTAAGTTTGGTGTTAATATGCTCTATAGACACCTTTTGTTTCTGAATTTCACTTTTAACGGTAAGATATTCAATTTTTATATGTTTAGCACCATTTGAATAGTTATCGTTCTTTGAGAAAAAAAAAAACTGTAGCGTAATTATCACAATAAATTTTCAGTGGCCTGACTATATTGTCAACAATTCCAAATCTTGAAATAAAATTTTGTAGCCATAATGCATGTATAGTGGCTTGAAAGCATGTCACAAACTCTGCTTCCATCGTGGATACAGCAATCATATATTGCTTTATACTTTTCTATGAAATAGCTCATCTAGCCAAAAGAAAAATATATCCAGATGTGGACTTTCTGATATTTAAACATTTAGCATAGTCTGAATCTGAATATCCTTTCACCTCCAAATGGTCAGACTTCTTATAGGTAAGCATGTAGTCTTTAGTTTCTTGTAAGTATCTCATCACTTTCTTTACAGCTTCTCAGTGATCCATACCAGGATTGCTTTGGTATCGTCCGAGAATACTAACCGCGAAACTTATATCTGATTTGGTACAAGTCTGTGCATATATCAAACTTCATACAGTACACTCATAAGGAATATCTTTCATTTGATTTTATTCGCATTCATTTTGTGGACATTATATTAAACTGAATTTATTACCTATCTGTACTGGAGCAATACTGGCTGCACAATTTTTCATCCCAAATCTCTCTAAAATTTTCTTGATATATCATTTATGAGACAATCCCAATAATCCATGTGATCTATTTCAAAATATTTCTATTCCTATCACATAAGTTGCCTCACATATACATTTTATATCAAAATTTTTAGAGAGATAGCCCTTAATCTCATGTAACAATCCAAGATCACTGCTTATAAGTAATATATCATCAACATATAGAATTAAAAATATAAACTTGCTCCTACCGACATTCAAGTATATACACCGATCAACGGTATTTCTGTAAAACCGAAGGATAAAATGGTATCATGAAACCTAAAATACCATTATCGTGAGGCTTGTTTAAGTCCATATATTGATTTCTTTAATTTATAAACTAAGTTATATTGTTATTTGATAGAGAATCTCTCAGGTTGTTTCATGTAAACTTATTCATAAAAGCTTCCATTCAGAAAAATAGTTTTTACATCCATTTGATACAACTGCAAGTCAAAATGTGATACCAATGTCATTATAATTATTAAGGAGTCCTTTTAAAAAACTAAAAAAAATATCTCATTATAATCAATGCCTTTTTTTTTAGTATAACCTTTAGCAATAAGTCTAACCTTATATCGTTCGATATTGCCTTTAGAGTCACGTTTGATTTTAAACACCCATTTACAACCAACTGTTCTGTAATCCTCAAACAATTCAACAAGATCCCAGACTTCACTATGTGCCATTGATTCTAACTCATCTTTCATGACATCAATCCATTTAGAAGAATTATTTTTTTTTATATCTTATTAGAAAGAAACTGGATCATCAGATATCTCTATATCATACTCAGATTTCTATAGATAAACTAAATAGTCATTTAAAATAGCAGATCTTCTTTCCATATAAGATGATCTTAATGCTACTTCTTGTGACTGTTGTATATTACGTTCAATGGTGACATTTTCATTATGGAGGATGAAATTATCAATATGTTGTTCAATAACAGTCGAAACAATAATTTTTTTAGAAATTATGGGTATAGGAACTTATACCCTAATTTTTTTAATCTCTATATTTTGTAAAATATCACTTCCACTGATCTCAACATGCTCGAAGAATCTGACATTATCGGTTTCTATTATTCTCATATTGTAGTTAGGACAGTAAAATTTATACTCTTTAGATTTATCTGGATAACCAATAAAGTATCCACTAACAGTTCTGAAATTTAATTTTTTTTCTTGTGGATTGTACATTCTAACATCTATTGGACACCCCCAAATATGTAGGTATTGAATATTAGGTTTCCTTCCAGTCTATAACTCAAAAGAAGTTTTTGAAACTGCTTTATTATGAATCATATTAATAATATAAACAGCAATCTTAAGGGTTTCCATTCACAAAAATTTGGATAATGAGAAATAACTCAATATATTCATAACTATATCCATTAATGTACAATTACGCCACTTGGCAACACCATTTTGCTGTGGCGTACCTGCCAACTTATATTGTGCACGTATGCCATGTGTTTCTAACAGCTTAGTAAAAGGAGCAAAATATTGTATTGATTTATTATATTTACCATAATATTTACCACATCTATCAGATCGAATAATTTTTACACTTTTATTTAATTACCTTTCAACCTCAATAATATATATCTTCAAAATATTTACAGCCTGAGATTTTTCATGTAATAAATAAATATAATAATAACGTAAAAAATTATCGATAAATGTGATAAAATATTTTTCTCATCCTAAAGATAGAGAATCAAAAGGTCCATAAATATCTGTATGGATAATCTCTAAAAGTATTGAACTTCTGGTAGCACCATTCTTTGTATGTTTGATTTGTTTTCCTTTAATACAATCTACACATACATCAAGATCAGAAAAATCAATGTTAGGTAAGATTTTTTTATTTACCAATATTTTTATAAGATATTTAGATATATGACCTCATCTTTTATGCCACAAGAAAGAAGAGTTTATAAGCTTCAACCCAAAATATTGGCCCAATTACTGAGCCCGGCCCATTGAGCCGTTGAGCCGCCAAGATGTGCAAAGCCGAGCCAGAGCCGAACGGCTTCATCGAGCCGGATCTGAGCCGATTCAAGCGGCAGAGCAGGTTTCATTCTCTTCGTCTTCCTCGATGGATTTGTAACCATTTGACGTTTAACTCAGTTAATTATTGAAGTATTTGTGGTCCATTAAGTGGTGATAACTCTCCCATTAAGTTAATTAATCAATTTTGGCCGGTTTGAGCACGAAACGTTCGGTTGAGGCGAGTGATGGTTTCGCCTATAAATTGAGCCTTTTGGCTTTGTCCTTGGCATCCAACTCAAGCAATACACCATCTAAACGAGTGAAGGAGTGTCCAGAAGCACGTAGCAGGTCCGAATCACAAGTTGGAAAACAGAGCACCAAATGGCCGGAGGTATATTAATCGATTCTAAATTTAGCTTTTGTGGTTGTTTTAGCCACATAAATTTCTAACATTTGGTATCAGAGAAAGGCTTCAACTCTGCCTTTGTTGTTCTGTAAATTTCTAACTTTTTTCTAAATTCGAAAAAAACTAAAATCTTCTTTTTTTTCAAGATTCGGTTCAAACGAGCACTGGAAATCAATAAAAAATTAAATTTCCAAAATTTCCATATATTTTCATCATTTATGGTGTTCTGATCATGTTGTTTGAATCGGGTCTAGAATTTGGGTCGAGTCGTTTATTATCGAGTTCGGACGAAACCGACGAAGGTAGACGACGACTTGAACGACGTCGTTTTCTGCTTCGACAGTTATAAACGTCGTCATTTTCTGGCTTCTGTTTTATATTTTGGAACGATATCATTTCGTGAAAACGAATTCGTTATTTAAACGACGTCGTTTTGCTACAGTTAAAATAAATAAATATAAATATATATATTATGTATATCGGTTTGGGCCGATTTTATTCTCGGCCCAAAACCGTACGAGTGCGGCCCAATTGGTCCATCACTGTAGCAGAATGGGAAAATGAAAAGCGGATGCGGCTGTCGGGATTCAAACCCGGGACGCAGGCGGTGGGGAGAGGCGGCTTTTGCCGCTGCGCTGCTGAGCGCCATGCGGTTATTTCCGTATTTAATTTTGTTATATACATTTATCCAGTGTATATATATATATTATATATATATATATGTATATATTTATATATATATATATAATTATATATAAAGTATAAAATATAATATCGAGAATATAATTATATATATGTATAAATAATATCTTGTGATTAAAATAATTTAATTAATTGAGGATTAGCCACAATACCCTTAATTAATAAAATTATTATTATTTTATTATCACGTGAGGTATAAAGACATAAATTATGATATTTATTTTAATATAATAAAATTTATCCCACGAAAAATTCTATTATATTAAATTAATTAATAATGATAACATGTAAAATTATTTTTCTTAATTTTTCTCACAGGGATTAAGAATGGAATATAATTTTGATGCGTACATTGGATTCGGCTTCAAACGGATTCGGGTCTTTTGCTGGATGGACCAACCGGCTCCGTTTCCTTAGCGCGAAATCCTGCACACCACTAAAAAGAACAAGAGGTCAGCGTTTACGGCGGGAGGTTGTCCCACCGAAAACACTCCGACGCTCAAGTCAGAAAACAGTCACTGAATGAGTGAAACTGAAGAAAGGGTATGGGGATGCAGAGTGTGTAATCCGGATGTAAGAGAGACGCGAGGCCTTTCTTGGATCCGGATGGTGGGATGGCAGAAAACGGCCGCGAGGGCTCGTCTGTTGCCTTGGTGATAGCTTAGGTTTCCGGTGCTCAGAGTAATCAATGAGGTCACCGGAGTCAACCGTCAGCTTTTACACTTAGAATCTTTTCTGTGTTCTGGAAGTTGTTTCTCTCAGCAATGGAGGTCTGTATTTTTTATCTTTGAAAGCGTGTCTGAAGGCCTGTGTCTGAAAGAACGTCCCCTGGAAGGTGGTCCCAGGGTTTCTTTTATGGCTGAGAGGGTGATCCTCCTTCTTTGGAAGGCGTGATCCCCTCTATCCACCTTGGCTGGCTTGCCTTCTGGAACAGATGCCAGTTGCCAAGGTGGGCGTGATAGTTTCCTTGTGTGGCGGCCAACAGCTTTCCAGGATTATTTCCTTCCTTCATAACTTGTTACCGTTGGGCTGTCTTGAAAGGCAAGGATACTCGTAAGATCTGGCGCCTTCCTTGTTTGAAGGGCGCCAATCTTGTCAGTATCCTTTTAGGATCAATCAAGACGCATGGAGAGCTGTGGTTGGCTGTTTGGAGGAGTTGTGGGCCCAACAGAGCAGGCCCATCACTGTGGAAGGGTGCTCCTGGGCCCAGATGGCAAGGTGCGGACGGTCAACGTCTGAGTTGACCGTCAGTGAGTCGGCCGCCCTTGTGGCGGGCGGAGAACAAATGGCTAACGGGCCACTAATGGAACGTGGGCTTGAAAGGAATAGGCCCAATACTGTAGGAAAGCTCAGTGGGGGCCCAACAAGCTGTACAGGGCGGTCAACATTGCGTTGACCGTCTGCAAGTGAGTCGCCCGCCTGGACGGTCAACGCCAGCGTTGACCGTCCCAGACTTCCCAGTTTGGGCCCGTGCTCTTAGTGGGCCGTCAGAATGTTGACTGGGCTTTCGTTGACCATCCTTTGGGCCAGCCCATTTGTTGGTGCACCCATCACTAGCCCCCCATGCTGGTGGTCAGATTTTTGGCCTCCAGTATGGTCACGATGGGGTGCCCCTGTCCGTCTTGGATTTTTTTTTTTTTGGGCCAAGTCTGCTAACCCATTTCTGCATTGTTGACCGTCTTGGTTAATTTCGGAGTTGTTGACCGTCCTGGTCAATTCCGGGATTGTTGACCGTCCCGGTCAATTCCAGAATTGTTGACCGCCTGGCCAACTCCAAAATTGTTGACCGTCTATGCCTGTCCCAGAATTGTTGACCGTCTGGGTCAATTCCGGAACTGTTGACCGTCCTGGTCAATTCCAGAATTGTTGACCGTCCAGGCCAATTCTGGGAAAGGTTATGAGTGGCCACTAGCCTGGCTTTCTGACGGAGTGAGGCACGTGTCTTCCTGCGGTTGGATGGGGATCCTGGCCATTAATGCGTCAGGGATCCGCCGTTTGCATGGCCAAATAGGAAGGTGACACGTGGCATTCCTGACAGGACCTTGAGTGCCCGGTGTTAAAGTCTTTAGCCTTCAGGCTTTTGAAACCTCTTCGAGACTTTTGAAACTTCGTCTTCTTCTTTGTTCTCAAACCGCTTCCTTCTCAAAACCCTACCGCTTCTCACAAACATGGCCTCTGTCCGCAGACTTTGCTTCCGTTCTGAGAGAGGATGATATCAAGGCCTTGTATGTGGAGTTCAACATTCCCGGTGGAATGATCTGGAGGGTTCCCAGCCGTTCCGACAGAGCCTTCGCGCCGCCTGAGGGCTTCATTACTGCTATGAAGCCCACCTGAGGAGCGGTCTCCGCCTGCCCCTGCCGAAGGAGCTGGAGACGATCATGAGGGCGTTGCGCATCCCAGTTGCTCAGTTGCACGCCAATGCAGTGAGGTACATCTGCACCTTATACATTTTTGCCCGTAAACTTGATCAGTCCTTTGGACTCCTCGGGGTTCATTCTAAAGCTAGGAGGCGCGGGCTTACGAGTCGGCGACGGCGGTCCCCAGTTGGCTTTCCTGGTCTCCACCCGAGACACCAGGAAATCCCTCTTAAACTCGTTGGAATTGTCTTCAATTCCGGGAAAGGCGTGAGGAGGGGCGTGAGAGAGCAGCAGAGACGCCCTCCTCATCGTCTTCACACCTTGATTCTATGGCTGCCGGGGCTTGGAGCGGTCCTGGCAGTACTGCTGGATTGGGAGGGACTGCAGTGGACAGTCTCATGGATGCAGGGGTCATCCTGGCTCAGCCTGCCGTGAGGGTGACCCCTGGTGCTGCCTGGCTTGGATTGGCGGAGGAGCCAGCCCGCGACGCCCCCGAAGGTTCTCGAGTTTATATTGTTGGGTCGTCGGGGCTTGGTCATCCTGCGGATGCCCGGAGGGGATCCAAAGGCAAGAGGCATGCTTCTGGGATTGAGTCTGAGGCTGCTGGAGAGGAGTCCGCTAGTGATGCGCTTGGAGATCCTCGAGTTTATAATAGACAGCCATCGCGGAGGACTGTTCCTCCAGTAGCCGCGCCGAAAGCCGCAAGGAGCAGAAAACCAGCCGCAGTGGCTACTCCAGAGGCTGCAAGAGAGGAGCCCGCCGCTGCTGCCGTTGAGGATGATGAGTTTTTGGAGGCTATCTTGGAGGAAGTGGCGGCGGATTTGGCGCGAGGGGGTGCTTCTGATTCAACCTCTCCGATCCCTTCATCGACGGGGTCAGGCCTGGAGTCCAGACCTGGGAGGCCCTATAGGAAGATCCATGAGGTATGACCTTGACGACAGCTCCCCTGGAATCTTCCCCTTATGTTTTCTCTTTTTAAGCTGACACTTTGTTTTGGTCCTGTGCAGCCAAGCAGGGTGGCCTCAGCTATCTCCCGGGAGATGGAACAGCGCGATCGCCTCATTGCAGACCGGGAGGCTGAGATTGCCTGGCTAGAAGCCAAGTTGTCCGCCTCAGGAGGTGAGCTTCGTGAGCGGACAGCTGCCCTCGAGACCGTGATGGTGGGCCTGGAGGGAGAGAACGCGGGGCTCAAGGCAGAGAACGATGTACTGAAGGCGGAGATTGCTCGCTTGAAAGAGGAGGACGATAGTCTTAAAGCGAGCAATAAACGCCTCTCAGATCGAGCCGCCGCCGCGGAGAGCGAGTTGGCCACCCGGATGAGCCTTCATGAGGTCGGGGGAGCGCTGCACGCCCGGCTGATGGATGGGCTCAACATTGGTCGTCACGTTGCGCGGTTAGTCGTTCCTGATTTTCCCGTGGAGTTCATCAATCAAAGGAACCGCGCAGCGCAACGTAAGGAAGATCTGGAGGGAGAGCCCTGAGACAGCCGGGGTGGGCCGCCAGTTTTGTAGCCTCGCTGTATTTTTTTTTCAATTTTTTGTTTACTTACAAAAGTGTACTGTACATTGCTCAGGTAATAAAATGGGAGTTTGTGTCCAAACTTTGTGCCCTTTATTTCCCTTGCTTTATGTATGCTTTGATTGTAGCGTTAGGCGGTCAATTTGGTTGACCGGTTAACGTTTGTTGGCTTTAAAGAGCTGAGCCCTTGAGCCCAGGCTGGTGGCTGCGTGAGCCAGCCTGTCGGAGCTGTCCGAGTGTTGACTTGGACAGCCAGCGTTAGAGAAGGGATGCTTCTCGTGGCTGAGCGATAGTGTTATCCTGTTGGAAGGATATTTCTCGCGGGAAGTGGCCTAAGGAGTCACATCCTTAGGTTGGGTGGTTGCGTGAACCGTTCCCAGTGGCGCCGTGCAAGTGCGAACTTGGGCTACCATTGTTGGAGGAGCGGAAGCTCCTCCCTTCGACCATCGTTGACTGACGTTGCTGCTCCCCGAAAGGAGGTCGTCGCGTGTGCTATACTTGCCCCCTAAGGTTTTTAGACCGCTCATGGGCCACCTGAATGATCAGGGTTTAAGACCGCTAATGGGCCACCTGGATGACCAGGGTTTAGGACCGCTAATGGGCCACCTGAGTGATCAGGGTTTAAGACCGCTAATGGGCCACCTGGATGGCCAGGGTTTAAGACCGCTAATGGGCCACCTGGATGACCAGGGTTTTAGACCGCTCGTGGGCCACCTGGATGACCAGGGTTTAACAAGAGAGTGAAGACCCTCCTGACTTAGGGGCAGTCTAGGTCGGATTGGTACCTGCAAGGCAAACGCAATTCATATGCCCTAGTAATCTACATGCTAAGTAAACTTCTTACCTCATGCAGTTATACAAGCAAGCGAATGTATGCACGTAGAAAGGATGAGATCATACCTTGGGCCCTTACTTGAAGTAGCGCTTGAGGTGGGCTGCGTTCCACGTTCGTGGGACCAACTTTCCATCCTGGTTGCGGAGCTTGTAGGCTCCGCTTCGCAGGACCGCGGAGACAAGGAAAGGTCCCTCCCAGTTGGGAGAGAGCTTGTTACGGCCGGTCAGCTTGCCAGTGGCTTCGATGCCACGCAGGACCAAGTCACCAACATCGAATTGCCGGGCTTTCACCTTTTTATTGTAATACCGGGCAACTCGGTGTTGGTAGGCTGCTGTCCGCACTCTGGCAGCGTCGCGGGCCTCCTCTAGCAAGTCTAAGTGTTCCCAAATTTTTTGGGAGTTTTCCAGTGGGTTGAAGGACTCCACCCTTAGACTTGGAAGCCCGATCTCGACTGGAATTACCGCTTCAGTCCCGTAACAGAGGCTGAAGGGCGTCTCGCGTGTTGGTTCCTTCTGGGTTGTTCGGTAAGACCAGAGGACGGAAGGAAGCTCGTCGACCCAGGAGCCCCCGGCGTCCTCCAGCTTAGTTTTTAACCCGTGGAGCAGCGTGCGGTTTGTAACCTCCACCTGTCCGTTGGCCTGGGGGTATGCCACCGAAGTGTGGACCAGCTTGATGCCAAGGCTGGTGCAATACTTGGTGAAGCGTTTCCCCGAGAACTGAGTCCCGTTGTCGGTTACTACGACCTCTGGGACGCCGAATCTGCAGACAATGCTCTGGCGAAGGAATTCCAGGGCATTGTGTTCTGTGATCTTGGCCAGCGGGGCAGCTTCGACCCACTTGGTGAAGTAGTCGATGCCCGCTATAATAAATTTTTGTTGCTCGGTCGCGATGGGAAATGGGCCGAGAATATCGAGCCCCCATTGCGCGAAGGGCCACGGTGCCTGAAGTGACTTCAGGTTCACGGACGGCTGGTGATGGAGGTTGCTGTGAAGCTGGCAGCTCTCACACCTCTTCACAAATTCTAGCGCGTCCTTCTTCATCGAGGGCCAGTAGTAGCCCTGCCGCATTATTTTGAAGGCCAGATTTTTCCCGCCTACGTGTGATCCGTAGATCCCGAGGTGAACTTCGCCTAGCGCGTAGTCCACCTCCTCGGGAGTTAGACAGCGGAGGTATGGAGTTGAGTAGCCACGGCGATATAGCCGTCCACCAACTTCAGTATACCAACCGGCTGTCTTTTTGACCCGCTTGGCTTGTTCGGCGTCCTCCGGGAGTGACCCGTTAGCCAAGTAGCTTAGGAGAGGAGTCATCCAGTTGCCCGTCTCGGAAATCTGCATGGCCTCCTGTTTTTCGACGCTAGGTGCGCCCAGAATCTCCCGCATGTCCCTCGAGTACTGTTCTGGATTTTCGGCAGCAGCGGCCTTGGCCAGCTGATCCGCCTTCCAGTTTTCAGTACGCGGAACGTGGGTAAGGCTTAGATTTTCGAAGCCTTGAATCATTTCCTTTGCCTTGACCAAGTACTTGGCCAAAAGGGGATTATTTGCTTCGAAGCCTCCGTTGACCTGGTTGACGATGAGCTCGGAGTCACTGTAGACCGCCAGCTTTCTGGCGGAGCATTCTCGGGCTAATCTTAAGCCAGCCAACAGGGCTTCGTACTCAGCAACGTTATTGGTTGCCGGGAAGTCGAGTCTGAGAGAATATTTTATCTCAAACCCATCGGGAGTCGCGAGGACAACTCCCGCGGCCATGCCCGCGTCCATAGACGATCCGTCTACGTGGAGCACCCATTCTGGGATTCCGACGAGCAGCTCTGCATCTTCTGTGGGCTGTTCATCGAGAGCAGGGGTCGTGGTCTCGACAAGGAAGTCAGCCAGCGCCTGAGCCTTTACGGCGGGCCTGGGCTGGAATTCGATGTCGAACTCGCCCAACTCGATAGCCCATTTGACTAACCTCCCGAAATATCGGGTTTTCTGGAGGATGGTTTTTAGCGGTTGATCCGTGAGTACCGCTATTCGATGGGCCTGGAAGTAAGGCCTTAGCTTTCGCGCGGAGGATATCAGCGCTAAGGCCAATTTTTCTGCGCGCGAGTAGCGAAGTTTAAGGCCGGTCAACATTTTGCTCACATAGTAGACCGCCCAGGGCGCCTGTGTCCTGTCGCATAATAACGTAATCGAAGCGGCCAAGCTTTTACGATACGGCGAGGTAGAGGTATAACACCTCCCCGCCCTCACAAGCGACACTGTGGAGGAGGGTCAAAGTATCACTTTAATTCTTGGCTTGATTTGGCGGCCGTCGTCCCACTTGGAAACCGCTGGATTTTGTGCCCCGTAAGGCCTTAAAGAAAGGCTGGTACTTGTCACCCGACTTCGCGAGGAAGCGGGACAAAGCTGCCAGTCGCCCTGTGAGCCTTTGAACGTCCTTCACGCTACGCGGAGGCGTCATGTCAGCGAGTCCCTTGATTTTTTCGGGGTTCGCTTCAATCCCTCGTTGGGAGACTATGAAACCCAGAAATTTGCCGGAAGCAACCCCGAAGACGCACTTAGCTGGATTCAGCTTCATGCGATGTCTTCGAAGCACTTCGAACAACTCGCTCAAGTCGTGAATGTGGTCGCCGATGGCCCTGCTTTTTACGAGCATGTCATCGACGTAGACCTCCATATTGCGTCCGATCTGACTCTCGAACATCTTATTGACCAGGCGCTGGTAGGTTGCCCCGGCGTTCTTAAGGCCGAAAGGCATCACCTTGTAGCAGTATGTGCCTTGGTCCGTCATAAATGAGGTATGCTCCTCATCTTCGGGACTCATGCGAAGCTGGTTGTAGCCCGAATAGGCGTCCATGAAGCTTAGCAGCTCATGTCCCGCCGTGGAGTCAACCAGTAGGTCTATTCGGGGTAAGGGAAAGCTGTCCTTGGGACACGCTTTGTTAATGTCGGTGAAGTCGACGCACATCCGCCACTTTCCGCTGCTTTTCTTAACAAGGATGACATTAGAGAGCCAGTCCGGGTACTGGACCTCTCTAATGAAGCCCGCGTCCAGTAGCTTCTTTACCTCCTCTCGGATGGCGATTAATTTTTCGATGGAGTGGTTTCTCCGTTTCTGCCTGACCGGTTTCCGGTCACGATCAAGGCCCAGCTTGTGGACCATCACTTCTGCTGGGATTCCGGGCATGTCCGCCGGAGTCCAAGCAAACAGATCTGCGTTCCTTTTCAAGAACGCGATCAACTCTTCGCGCAGTGGCCCGGTGAGTGAGCCGCCGATCTGCACACACTTATCCGGTTCACCCGGTTTCAGTGGGATCAGATCTGTGGCTTCGTCGGGCTGCGCTTGTTGGAGGGTTGTCTCGTCGCGGTGATCGAGTTCCCCAACTGTTTTCACGTTGCCGCTCGGGGCAATCTGGGCCATGTAGCAGGTCCGCCCGGTGACCTGATCGCCCAAGACTTCGCCGACTCCGCAGGGTGTCGGGAATTTTATTTTTAAGAGTGGGATTGATGTGACTGCCCCAAACGCCGTTAGGCACGGCCTGCCCAGTATGGCGTTATAAACGGAAGGCAGGTCAACCACCAGGATAGGTGCCCAGGGTCACTTCCAGTTGGATAGTTCCTTGAACGGGCACCGGTTCGTTGTCTAGTCCGTATAACGGTCCTTCGGTAGGTTTTAATTGGCTTCTTTTAAGTCCTAATTTAAAGAACGCGTCCAAGTAAAGCAAATCTCTCGAGCTTCCATTATCGATAAAGACTCGTTTCAGCTGGTTGTCATCACTACCATCTGAAACGAGTGCTGAAATTACAAGGGGGTCAGCATGGGGTGAGATTACATGACTCGAATCACTCTCCCTGAAGCTAATCACGTTGTCCATCGTGCGCTGCTTCTTCCTCCCAGTCTGCTGTTCCTTGTTGTCAGCCGGATTTTTGGCGGGTCGGGTGGTGATCATGTTAACCACCCCCGTCGCAATCCTGTTTCTGGGCGGTGCAGGCTCTTCAGCTCCTGCTGCCGCCGCCCCAGAATTCTGCCCAGGGCCCTTGACGAACCTGTTGAGGTGTCCACGGCGGACCAGTTCCTCGATCTCTCGCTGCAGAGTTTTGCAGTCTTCAGTGGAGTGGCCTGCAGAGCGATGGTAGTCGCAATACTTGGACTGGTTTCCCGAGTCCTTTCTCAGTGATTTGGGCCACTTCAGGAACTTTTTCTCACAGATCTGCATGAGGACGTTGGAGCGCGTGTCCGTCAAGGGCGTAAATATGGTGGGCCCGTAGTCCCTGCGCTCTGGGGGCCCAGACCTGCGCTGCTTCTGGCGGGAGTGTTCTCCGCCCACGAATTTTCTTTTCCCTTCTCCGGGGAAGGGCCGAGGCTGATTCGCCCGTTCAGGGCGTTTTGCCTCGTTGGCCTCTTCAGCAGCAGCGTAGGCCCTGGTGATTGCTTCCGCCTCGAGGAACGTTTGTGGGTTTTTGTGGGCCAGGTGCTTAAAAAAGTCACCATGGGTAAGTGCTGAGATGAAGCTGCCCAACTTCATCTCCTCAGTGAGCCTGGGGATCCTTCTGGCCTCCGCCACGAAGCGATCCAGAAAGTGCCGTGGGCTCTCTCCCGGCCTCTGTTTTATATGGGAGAGGTGCACGGCTGCTTCTCTTCCCGTCGGCTCGACGCGTACTGAGCCAGGAAGAGATCCGTGAGTGCACGGAAGCTGCCGATAGTGCCTGAAGGGAGATGGTGGAACCAGATTCTGGCATCCCCCTTCAGGGTGAGTGGAAAGCAGCGGCAGATTGTAGAGTCGTCCAGTCCCTGTAGACTCAGATGGGTGCGGAAGTGATCTAGATGGTCGACTGGATCACTGCTCCCATCGTATGAGTCAAGAGCTGGCATCTTGAACTTTGCGGGGATTGGACGGTTCAGGATCTCCGCAGTGAAAGGAGATCTGTCCAAATCGACAGCACGATCGTCGTTTTGGAACACACGGTTCTAGATTTGCTCCACTCGCGGATCGGCGTGAGTGGCTGATCTTTTGGAGTTGAGGTAATCCCTCAACTCTGTTTTGTCCTCGAGGGTTCAAGCACCCTGTCTGCTGCTCCTCGATGGACTGGCGATCTGGAGGCTCGCTCCCGGGATTTTGTGCGATTCTCGGTCCGAGAGTACCGAGGATTTCTTCGTTCTTGGCTTTCTCTCGGGGACGTGCTCCCGGAGCGTTCTGCTGGCCTGTTCTGGCCAGGAACGCGGGAGGACGCTGGCGCCGGAACGTTTCCGGTCTTCTGGGGCCTTCTTGAAGGCATCTTTTTTCTTTGGCCACCCTTCCTGGTGGCAGGAGCAGAGATGGCTTCTGGTGGAGCAGCATGCTGTTGCGGCTCTTTCTGAGCGCAGCATCTAAAGCAGGCGATTGTTATCCTTCATCTGCACCACCAGTTGCAGGAAGTAAGGCGGCGGAGCCCCGCCTGCAGCCCCGTTGACCAGGACGTCAGCAGCATGGTCCTGGTCGGGGTTTGCGATGCTTCTAGCGGGATCGCTAGCCTGAGCTCTTGTGTTCACCATTTGTTGAAGGTGACAGAAAAGCTTTTTGCAGATTTTGGGAAGTTGGCTTTTGTCAGCGCTTCCCACAGACGGCGCCAATGATGCGTACATTGGATCCGGCTTCAAACGGATTCGGGTCTTTTGCTGGATGGACCAACCGGCTCCGTTTCCTGAGCGCAAAATCCTGCACACCACTAAAAAGAACAAGAGGTCAGCGTTTACGGCGGGAGGTTGTCCCACCGAAAACACTCCGACGCCTTCAAGTCGAAACATCATTTTGGAATGAGTGAAACTGAAGAAAGGGTATGGGGATGCAGAGTGTGTAATCCGGATGTAAGAGAGACGCGAGGCCTTTCTTGGATCCGGATGGTGGGATGGCAGAAAACGGCCGCGAGGACTCGTCTGTTGCCTTGGTGATAGCTTAGGTTTCCGGTGCTCAGAGTAATCAATGAGGTCACCGGAGTCAACCGTCGACTTTACACTTAGAATCTTTTTTCTCGTGTTCGGAAGTTGTTTCTCTCAGCAATGGAGGTCTGTATTTTTGTCTTTGAAAGCGTGTCCAAGGCTCGTGTCTCTAAAGAACGTCCCCTGGAAGGTGGTCCCAGGGTTTCTTTTATGGCTGAGAGGGTGATCCTCCTTCTTTGGAAGGCGTGATCCCCTCTATCCACCTTGGCTGGCTTGCCTTCTGGAACAGATGCCAGTTGCCAAGGTGGGCGTGATAGTTTCCTTGTGACGGCGACAACTTTTTCGTGATTATTTCCTTCCTTCATAACTTGTTACCGTTGGGGCTGTCTTTGAAAGGCAAGGATACTCGTAAGATCTGGCGCCTTCCTTGTTTGAAGGGCGCCAATCTTGTCAGTATCCTTTTAGGATCAATCAAGACGCGTGGAGAGCTGTGGTTGGCTGTTTGGAGGAGTTGTGGGCCCAACAGAGCAGGCCCATCACTGTGGAAGGGTGCTCCTGGGCCCAGATGGCAAGGTGCGGACGGTCAACGTCTGAGTTGACCGTCAGTGAGTCGGCCGCCCTTGTGGCGGGCGGAGAACAAATGGCTAACGGGCCACTAATGGAACGTGGGCTTGAAAGGAATAGGCCCAATACTGTAGGAAAGCTCAGTGGGGGCCCAACAAGTCAGACAGGGCGGTCAACATTGCGTTGACCGTCTGCAAGTGAGTCGCCCACTCGACGGTCAACGCCACGTTGACCGGCCCTGCACTTCCCGATTTGGGCCCGTGCTCTTAGTGGGCCGTCGGGAATGTTATCGGGCTTTCGCTTGACCATCCTTTGGGCCAGCCCATTTGTTGGTGCACCCATCACTAGCCCCCCATGCTGGTGGTCAGATTTTTGGCCTCCAGTATGGTCACGATGGGGTGCCCCTGTCCGTCTTGGATTTTTTTTTTGGGCCAAGTCTGCTAACCCATTTCTGCATTGTTGACCGTCTTGGTTAATTTCGGAGTTGTTGACCGTCCTGGTCAATTCCGGGATTATTGACCGTCCCGGTCAATTCCAGAATTGTTGACCGCCTGGCCAACTCCAAAATTGTTGACCGTCTATGCCTGTCCCAGAATTGTTGACCGTCTGGGTCAATTCCGGAACTGTTGACCGTCCTGGTCAATTCCAGAATTGTTGACCGTCCAGGCCAATTCTAGGAAAGGTTATGAGTGGCCACTAGCCTGGCTTTCTGACGGAGTGAGGCACGTGTCTTCCTGCGGTTGGATGGGGATCCTGGCCATTAATGCGTCAGGGATCCGCCATTTGCATGGCCAAACAGGAAGGTGACACGTGGCATTCCTGACAGGGCCTTGAGTACCCGGTGTTAAACTCTTTAGCCTTCAGGCTTTTGAAACCTCTTCGAGACTTTTGAAACTTCGTCTTCTTCTTTGTTCTCAAACTGCTTTCCTTCTGAAAACCCTACTGCTTCTCACAGTGATGGCCTCTGTCGCAGACTTTGCTTCCGTTCTGAGAGAGGATGATATCAAGGCCTTGTATGTGGAGTTCAACATTCCCGGTGGAATGATCTGGAGGGTTCCCAGCCGTTCCGACAGAGCCTTCGCGCCGCCTGAGGGCTTCATTACTGCTATGAAGCCCACCTGAGGAGCGGTCTCCGCCTGCCCCTGCCGAAGGAGCTGGAGACGATCATGAGGGCGTTGCGCGTCCCAGTTGCTCAGTTGCACGCCAATGCAGTGAGGTACATCTGCACCTTATACATTTTTGCCCGTAAACTTGATCAGTCCTTTGGACTCCTCGGGGTTCATTCTAAAGCTAGGAGGCGCGGGCTTACGAGTCGGCGACGGCGGTCCCCAGTTGGCTTTCCTGGTCTCCGCCCGAGACACCAGGAAATCCCTCTTAAACTCGTTGGGATTGTCTTCAATTCCGGGAAAGAGAGAATTCTTCTCCACTTAGAGTGGCTAGATATTGATTATGCTATCCGAAAAGATGAACCACTGTCTCTTACCCTTACCAACACTCCGGATAATGTATCTCTTTATGAACACTGGGAGCGATCTAATCGCCTCAGTTTAATATTCATAAAGACAAAAATTTTTGCTAGTATTCATTATTTTGTCGACCAGCATAATAAGGTGCAAGATTTACTGTAGGCAATTGATGAATAATTTGTGACTTCAGATAAGGTACTTGCAAGCACCCTAATAAACAAGTTCTCATCTATTAGGCTCACAAATATTCAGGGTGTGCGTAAGCACATAATCCAAAATCTATTCTCTTTTGTATGTTATGAATCTAATATGGTTCATATTGCACATAACACATGGTAGATTGACTCTGATTCTATAATCCATATTTTTAATTCCTTACAGGACTTGCAAAACCTAAGGAAACCAGTGGGCAGTGAACAATGCATCTTCTTTGGAAATAAGATGCGTTCACATGTGGAGGCCATTGGAACATGCAGTTTAATTTTGAGTAGTGGTTTTGTTTTGAAACTTGAAAAGACCTTTTATATTTCAAATTTTTTTAGAAATTTGATTTCAATTTCGAGACTTTTGCATTTTGGATATTCATTTATATTTTCAGACTCATTATTCAGTTTATCTTATCAGTCTGATATTGTTGGGAATGATATACTGTCTGATGGTCTTTATAGTTTAAATTTATAAAATAACACATCTTTCAATACTGTGCATGCTAATAATAGAATTAAAAGATGTGTTATGAATGAATGTTCCTCGATATTGTGGCATAAAAGATTGGGACATATCTCCATTGATATAATCAAAAGATTGGTAAATAATGGAGTACTTAGTACTCTAGATTTTACTGACTTTGAGACTTGTGTGGACTGCATTAAAGGAAAGCAGACCAACAAGACTAAGAAAAATGTTAAGAGGAGTTTGAACATATTAGAGATCATACATACTGATATTTGTAGTCCTGATATATATTCATATGGTCCCAAATATTTTATTACCTTTATTAATAATTTCTCACGATATATGTATCTATACTTGTTTCATAATAAATATAAAATATTAAATGCTTTTAAATTATTTAAAGCAGAAGTAGAGAAACAATCTAAAAAAAATATCAAAATTATTAGATCAGATAGAGGTAGAAAATATTATGGTAGATATACTAAAAATGAATAAATGCCTGGTCCATTTACAAAGTTTCTTCAGGAACATAGAATTGTTGCCCAATACACTATGCCTGGTTCTCCGGACCAAAATGGTGTAGCGGAAAGAAGAAACCGAATATTGTTGGACATGGTGAGGAGTATGTTAAGTAACTCCGAACTTTCAACATCTTTGTGGAGTGAAGCTCTTAAAACGGTAGTGTACATATTAAATCGGGTCCCAACAAAAGCTATTCCAAAAACTCCTTTTGAGTTATGGAAAGGTTGAAAATCGAGTTTGCAACATGTGCGCGTATGAGAATGTCCATCCGAAATAATAGTCTATAACACACATGAGAAAAAATTGGACCCAATGACTATTAGTGGGCATTTCATTGGATATGTTGAATGGTCACGGGGTATAAATTTTACTGTCCATCTCATACCACTAGGATTGTGGAATCAAGAAATATAAATTTTTTTGAGAATGACTTAATGAGTGAGAGAAAATGATCAAGAATTGATTATTTATATTCTCAACCCTTTACTTCATATGATAGGTTGATTGATATACACAACACCCCTCAAAATCAATCTGGTGTTGAACAATCAATCATTGTCATTTCATAAAATACTGATTTCTATTCCATTGACCATAAAATTCAGGATTTATCTGAAATAGTTGTACAACATACTCCTATTGAGGATGATGATTTAACATTAAGAATATTTTCTAGAATGAGAAAGTCAGCAATCTCTAGTGATTATGTTGTATATCTTGAAGAGTTTGACTATAATGTGGGAGTTGAACATGATCCTGAAATATTTTCACAAGCCATGAATTGTAATGAATCACAATTATGGTACAATGCTATGGAAGAGGAGATGAGTTCCATGAGTAGTAATAGAGTCTGAGAACTTGTTGAATTGTCTAAAGGGACGAAAGTCATAGGGTATAAATGAATCTTTAAAATAAAAAAAAGAATAATTAGATAATATCGAAAGATATAATGCAAGACTTGTTGGTAAAGGTTATACTCAAAAAGAAGGAATTGATTACAATGAGACTTTTTCTCCTGTTTCTAAAAAGGACTCTCTTCGCATAATTTTGGCATTGGTTGCTCATTTTGATATGGAATTGCAACAAATGGATGTGAAAACAGCATTTTTAAATGGTGATCTAGAGGAAGAGGTTTACATGAAACAAACAGAAGAATTCTCATCTAGTGATGGTGAATAATTGATATGCAAATTGAAGAAGTCCATATATGGATTGAAACAAGCATCCCGTCAATATTATTTAAAATTTAAAAAAATTATCTCTTCATTCAGTTTTGAAGAGAATATTTTGGATACTATATATACCAGAAGGTCAGTGGGAGTAAGACTTATTTTTTTATCTTATATGTGGATGATATTTTACTTACATCCAATGATAAAGGATTGTTGTATGAGGTGAAATAATTTCTCTCTAAAAATTTTAAAATGAAGGATATGGATGATACATCTTATGTCATTGGCATCAAGATATATCGAGACAGATCACGTTGTGTTCTGGGTTTGTCTCAAGAGACCTATATCAATAAGGTTTTAGAGAAATTTCTGATGAAAAATTATTCACTGAGTGTATCACCCATTATGAAGGGTGATAAGCTCAATTTGAGCGAATGCCCAAAAAATAATTTGGAACGGAAACAAATCAAGAACATTCCATATACTTCCGTTGTTAAAAGTTTGATATATGCTCACGTATGTACAAGACCTAACATAGCATTTGCAGTTGGAATGTTGGGAAGATTTCAGAGTAATCCAAGAATCGAACATTGAAAAGCTGCCAAGAAAGTCATGAGGTATATTCAAGGTACCAAAGACTTCATGCTTACATATAGACGGATCGATAATCTGGAAGTTTTGGCTTACTCCGATTCAGACTTCGTTGGTTGTGTTGATTCACATAAATTAACATCCGATTACATATTTTTGTTTGCTGGTAGAGCTGTATCCTGGCGGAGTGCAAGCAAACTTTGATTGCTACTTCCGCTATGGAGGTCGAGTTCGTTGCTTGTTTCGATGCTACAAAGTATGGTGTATGGATGAGAAATTTCATGTCTAGGCTTAGAGTGGTTGATTTCATCTCAATCCCAATAAAGTTATTTTACGATAATTCAGCTGCTGTTTTCTTGGCTAAAAATAAAAAAAGTAGCAATCGAAGTAAACACATCGACATTCAATTTTTAGCCATAAAGAAGCGCATTAAAGGAAAAAAAATTGCTATTGAGCATATCAGCACTGAATTAATGATCGATGATCCCTTGACTAAAGGCATGCCACCATTAAGGTTCAATGATCTTGTAACTGAAATAGGATTGAGTTTTATTTTATAAGTTTCATTGTATGGACAATGATATTATAAATTTTTATTTTATTATTGTGATATTTCTCAAAATTGTGTACACATTAATTAATTAATTTGAGAATATCATTAAGTTGGACAAAGAATAAATATAGGGTTTATTTATAAAGTAAAGTTACCGAATGACTTGAGAAATTAATATATTATAATACATGAAAGATATTACTCATTATTAGAGGACTTATCGCCATAATTCATATATTTATTTCTTAAAATTTAAAAAATTGATGAATTTAGTTATCACATCAAGTTAATTATGGACAAAGTGGAAGAATATAAGCTTCAGCCCAAAATATTGCCCCAATTACTGAGCCCGGCCCATTGAGCCGTTGAGCCGCCAAGATGAGCGAAGCCGAGCCAGAGCCAAACGGCTTCATCGAGCCGAATCTGAGCCGATTCAGACGGCAGTGCAGGTTTCATTCTCTTCGTCTCCTCGATGGATTTGTAACTATTTGACGTTTAACTCAGTTAATTGTTGAAGCATTTGTGGTCAATTAAGTGGTGATAACTCTCTAATTAAGTTAATTAATCAATTTTGGCCGGTTTGAGCACGAAACGCTCGGTTGAGGCGACTGATAGTTTCGCCTATAAATTGAGCCTTCTGGCTTTGTCTCTGGCATCCAACTCAAGCAATACACCATCTAAACGAGTGAAGGAGTGTCCAGAAGCACGGAGCCGGTCCGAATCACAAGTCAAAAAACAGAGCACCAAATGGCCGAAGGTATATTAATCGATTCTAAATTCCGCTTTTGTGGTTGTTTTAGCCACATAAATTTCTAACGGAGTTTTTCATTCATATATTTACGTTTTATTCCAACATTATGATACAAGGTCATGAGAGTTTCAACAAAATTTTGATCAAGGTTTATTTTGTAGAGACCATCGGAAAGAATTTCAGAACCGAAGAAGGTTTTATTTTTTTACATACTTACTTTTTTTATTTTTAAACTTTAAAGAGTAGCTTTGGATATCAAGTTTGAAAATAGAAATAGGATTTCTAGAAATATAAGGGATATAAAGTGTTTCCAGTAAATCTAAATATATTACAGTATCAAGAAAAAAATGAAAAGTTTCAACAGTAGAAACAACAATTTTGACATCATTTTTCAGGACAATAAAATTTTTATTTTGGTTTAATATCTGGGTTGTAAGGAACCCTGCATCGATTTAGAAATATGAATGTTACAGTCTGAATCGAACCACTAAGTATTAGAAGGTACTTCAATTAGATTTGATTCAAAACAAATATGAGCCAAAGACTCACATTTCTTTTCGAACCAAACCTTTTTTTTTATAGCAATTCTTATAAAAGTGACACTTTGCATTGCTTCCCTTCTTTTGAGTCCATGTATCAGAATGTGGCTCCTTTTTTTTGATGATCCAGCTTTAATGCTTTCTATTTTTCTTTTCTTCTTTCCTTTACCACCATAACCCGTTAAATTAGTTGAATGAATTTATTATTATTTGAGTCTTGTCTCCTCTTGAACCAACATGATTTCTACTTCATTGACATTTTATTTATTTTTAGTAGTATTATAATGAATTTGGAAAGACCCGTACTGAGGAGGAAGAAAATTCATTATAAACTGAACATGGAAGGATTCATTCACATCCATACCAAGGGCTTTGAGTTTGACAGCCAAATTAGTAATCTCAAGAATGTGTTCATGTATTCATTGAGTACCATCAAACTTTATGGTATTAAGTTTTTCTATCAGTGTTCCAACAATAGATTTATCTGGATATCAAAAATAATTTTCAATAGTTTTCAGTAAATATTTAGCTTTTTCAGCTTTAGAAAGTGTAGACTTAATGTTATTCGTTATGTGCATTATCATAAATATTATACTTATTATATTCAATTTTTCTCATTCTCTAAAATAATATTTTTCCTCATCACTGCTTGAACTAGTAATTGGAGTAGGCTTATCTGATTGTAATGTAATATCAAGATCCAGCACACCAAGAGAAAACTGGATTTGTTCAAACCAATCAAAAAATTAGTTCAATTAAATATTAAAACAGAAGAAGCGTGAGAATATAGTAAAATCGGAACAGATACTGTAAGAAATTAACATGTTTAATATTAATACTTTGAAGTAATAAAATTAGGAGGAATATAAAGTATAAACAACGTCATTATAATCCACATTTGGATGTAATTATAACACATTAATTAACTATTATAGTGATTTTCAATCACTTACTAAAATAATTAATAATGTTTCAAATTTTAAATAAGTCTGTTACATTTGGATATTCATGGTCTTCTTTGAAATAATGAATACTCATTAATTATTCTATTCAATTAATCAATCACGTAGAAGTTTATGCACGTTTGGGCTTACCATAATATTTACTGATCAAAAAATTGTAACACTTTAAATTTATAAAGTAATTAAATTAATATGTGGGATAACTATATTAATTTTTTATTTAATAATTTAATATCTATAAAATTATTGAGTCGGGCCACTTTGGCAGCTATCAGACTTTTCATTACTGATGCGTACCTGGATCCGACTTCGAACGGATTCGGATATGTCTGGATGGTTAGAACTGGCTCCGTTCACTGAGTGCGAATCCTGCACACCACTAAAGTAAACGAGAGGTCAGCGTTATCGGCGGGAGGTTGTCCCACCGATAACACTCCGACGCTCAAGTCAGTAAACAGTCCCCAGAATGGATGAAACTGAAAAGAGAGTGAGGCGAGAGAGTGTGTTTCCCTGATGTAAGAGAGGCGTAAGGCCTTCTTGAATCAGGGATTCCCTGATGTAAGAGAGGCGCAAGGCCTTCTTGAATCAGGGAGGTGGGAAGGCAGTAAACGGCCGTGAGAAGCGCGTTTGTGTGCCTAAGGGTTGTTGATTGATCTGTTTGGGGTAGCAGGATGCTCCAAACAATGGTGAGAGCCCCGGCTGGCAATGAGGGCGGCTAGCTCAGAGCCTTTCGTCTGCGCTGTACGTGATTAAGATAATAATCACGAGCGCCACTGTAAGTACCGACGAGGGTGTGTATGATAGCTTGTCTGAGAGCGTATGCGCTAAGAGTTGCCAGCGTCCAGGAAAGCGTCTCAAGTATCAGAAGAGAAGAAAAGAAGTAGCAGCCATGGTTTCCCGTCCTCTCCGTATCGAAAGAGTAACAGAAGTCGAAGAAGCCCCCCTGTCTCCCCCTTCCTCCCCTTGGATGATGGATCCAGGGCTTTTTTTATAATCGAGGGGACAATCCTCCTTCTTTGGAAGGAGTGATTGCCCTCCTTATTTGCTGGCCGTCTTGCCTTCTGGAGCAGACGCCAGTTACCTTGCTGATCGTGATTGTTTCCTTGTGTGGCGGCCAACAGCTTTCCGAGATTATTTCCTTTTCAGTGTATGACTTGGCAGGCAAGGAATTGAGAAAATCTGGCGCCTTCCTTATACGGGAGGCGCCAATATTACCAATATCCTTTTTGGCGCCAACTAGGATCGTGGAATATCCTTTGTTTTGTGGTTGGCCCCGATGATTAGTGGTGCCCAAACGGCCATTCTTGTAGAAGGCGGCTCACAGCCCAAACGCGTTAACGCGACGGTTAACGTTGGAGTTGACCGTCATCGCTGCGTGTTAACCGCTGCACGGTCAACGCTAACGTTGACCGTCACCCGCGCTTTCAGCCGACGGGCGCATTTCTTCAAATGGGCCGTTGGAGTGCTTGACCTTCGTTTTGGGCCTCTGTTGACTTTTGGGGCCCAGCCCATTTTTGGTGCACCCATCAATTACATAAATATTCAATCACAATTACTTTATACAATATCACAAATTATATCTGAATAAATCTATAGCATTTGATCATAATAATAAGATAAATTAAAATTTTACATCATATGTACAAATAACTAAATTACAGATATTAAACAAATAATTATATTAAACAAATATATATATATATTTTATATTATATTATATTAATATATCATATTAATTTTGTTTTACGTTAATACAAAACAAATATATAATTATATATATATTATTTTATTTTCATTTTACTTTTATATAAAATAAATATTATATAATTTCATATATTTCTTTCCTTTGTTCATCTTCTTCGTCCCTGTACATTTCCTCCATTTTCATTTTCCTGTTTTTCTTTCTATTGTTTCAACTTCCTTCCGCCCCAGAAAACTTTAATTGGCGCCTGCACGACCATGGCCATCAATCGACGCCACTAGCTGGCTTCAACCGTCACCGATTGAACAAGCCAATTGGTACCGGCGACAATCAAATTTAATTATCGGCAACCGATAACGCTCTTCGCGTCAAATATTGGCGCAACATCCGGTGACCATCGGGCATTGGACAGTCATATTTTGGGCGCCCGAACCATTATTGGCGTCGGTTGTCTGCCGCTGTCTCCCAACTCTTTATGCAGTTCATCTTCTCATCTGCTGCAATTAAAAAATATATTATATATATATATATATATATATATATTATTTTTTCTTAAATTCTGGAGAGCAGAATGCATAGGATGCTTTAATCAGGAGTTAAATACTAATTAAAAAAAGTATCTGGTATCACATGTTAAAAAAATTTTAGTGATATATAAATTTAATTCACAGAATCTTCATTATCATATTAATTCAATTAATTAATCAATTATAGACAAATTTAACGTACCTGGATCCTTTAACCTTAATTCTTATGTAATACCGTAATTATTATTGTCTGAAAGAAATATGATATGATTTCTCTCTCTTCTCTTTATGATTTGTAAAATGTTAACAAATCTTGTGTGTGTCCCTAAAATGATGGCCTAAGATGTCCTTTTATAGAGGGAGAGAATATATTTCCAAATTACTAAAATGTTATCCTTTCGCTCAATAGATGCGTCATGAATAATCATAATTGTTAAAAAATGATATTCATTCGCTCAACGGGTATATCTCAAAGAGACATATTCATTCACTAAAGACATCCATTGGAAAATAACATATCTTTTCCATCAAATGATACGTCTTGAACGGACGTATCTTTTAAAAAAAAATTCTTTATTACATATATAAACCAATAAAATTATTTAATCAATTTAATAAATCAACAATTCATATGTCATGTGGGATATATTTCTAACATAGAATACAATAGCAAAATGGGAAACTCCTTTGTATCTTCTACTTCTTTCACTCTACTCTTATCTACACACACATATATATATGTATAGAAAACACCGGACGGTGCTTACTCTGCAAGGTGGTTGCATGCACTGTAAAATCTACCACCTACTCTATAATGTCGCCTTCTTGTCCTAACTTTGCAGGTGATTTATTTTACAAAGTCAACTGTTAACTCTAAAAGTCAACTATCTACTCTACAAAGTCAACTTCCTATTCTGAATTTTGCATACAATTGATTTTGCAGGCAATTGATTTTGCAGATAATCATCTTTTCATACTAGTCACCTTCAGTTTGCCTTTGCGTCAGTATTGATCTAACTGGCCTCGTCACTCCGGCCGATATCACCACTTCGGCCAATTATCATTACTCCAGCCTAAGTGTTCCACTCCCCGAGGTTTCACCACTAGAGCCTTTTCTTCACTCCGGCATTCTTCACTCTAGCCTTTTCTGCCACTTTGACATTTTTTTCATTTCAATATTTTCTTCTATTAGAAATATGACTCACATGATGAGATATATAAATTAATTATTTATTAAATTAATTAAATAATTCTATTTTTTTTATAAATAATATAAAGATAAATTTCTTAAAAAATACGCTTATTCAAGATTATCATTTGATAGAAAAGATATATTATTTTTCAGTAAATATGTCATTTGGTGAATAGATAAATTTTTTTGAGACATATATGTTGAGCAAATGGATATTACTTTTTAACGATTATATTTATTCATAACGCATCTCTTGGACAAAATGAGGGACATTTTGATAATGGTCATCTTTTCCTCTATGAAAGGATATCTTTGGCCTTCATTTTAAGGATACACATAAAAGATTTGTTAAAGTTCTAAATCATAATGAGAAGAGAAAGAAATCATCTCCCGATTTTTCTAGATAAGAATGATTACAGTCGTGCATAAAAGTTTAAACGCTAATGAATCTAGGTACGAAAATATAATTTTATACTCAAGTAATTAGTGATAAAATATAATAATTAAGATCCTGTGAATTAAAATATTATCTCATTAAAATTTCTTATATGTGATATTAATGAGTGATTTTAATTATCATATTTTCTTCCCACTAAAGTAATTTTAGTATTATTATTCTTCTCGGCCAAACATGGTCATTCCATGGATCGGGGGGGGGGGCGTCCAACGCCGTCCAATGTCCAATATCCAACGCCGTCCAACGCGCGCATTTTACGGTTAAAATAACGTGGGTCGTCCGATTTTGAATTTGATCGGACGACCCACGCGCGTCAACCCCGTATTTTAATCTCACCCGTCCGATTTTAAAAATTAATCGGACGGCTGAGATTAGATTAAATTTGATAAGATCCAGGCCATTGATTTTTTGAATCTAACGGCTGGGATTTGAGAACTATGTAACCCTAAGTTTGCCCACAGAATTGAATCTGGCGGCCATTTCCTCGATTCCCTCTTCTGCCACTCCACTGCAATTCTCTCGAAACTTCCTTCTGCGCCATATTTGATCGGTTTGCTCGAAGCTGCATCTTCGTTTTCTCTCGCTCGAAGCTTCCACTGCAATCCTTTTCAGTTTCGATTTGGTAGTTGTGCGTATTTTTCGGAGGAAGTATTTCTCTCGAAGAGCCGTCTTCGTTTTCTCTCGAAGCTTCCTTCTGCAGTTTTTCCGTTCTTCTGGTAATATGTTCTCTCTCGAAGCTATTTTCATTCTCGTTTCGTTTTGTGTATGCTTCGTTTTCATTCTCAGCCAATGTAATTTTTATTCTCGTCTGGGCGTCAGAGAACAAGACGCCTCATATGCTTCGTTTTCGTTCCCGTTTCGTGCTTGAACAAACCCACTTTCATATTTTACAAAAGGAAATATCATATTCCCGATGTTGTTTAGATTTTGTGTGTTTGCTCCTGCGCCAACACTGAAATCGTCGCTAATCTGCATGACCGAGATAAATCTAAACAAACTCGGGCATGCAGATTAGCAAAGTGTGAAGCAAACACACATAGGGTGTGTGTTTAGGGATTCAGGGGGGCATACAGCGTATGTTTAGAGGGGTGTGTGTTTTATTATACAACACACAGGGACTAGATAATTCTAGTCTAAAATCATTGCCAAACAGAGAACGTTCTATTATACAAGCTACAGCTTGTATATGTTTCAGAATGTTTATTATGCAGATCAGGGGAAATTGTTTCAGATTTCCTATATGTTTCAGATTTTGTGTATTTTATGCTAAAATTGTATTATTATATTAATGCATATGGTGTTGTGGAATGATTAAAAATAGAATATTATTGACTATGGATGATTACACACCATTCATTGGCATGGAGTTTGACACTATGGATGATGCATGAGAATTATGGAAGAACTACGGTAAAAGAATCGGTTTCGGTGTACGAAAAAATTTTATAAGAAAGTTAAAAATTGATAATGTTGAAATTTATAGGATATTTACTTGTGCAAAAGAAGGTAAGAGGAGAGTAAATAAAAGTAGGGAAAATATATTAGAAATGTGGGAAACTCGATGTGGATGTCAGGCAATGCTTGAAGTGGTGCTTGTTAGAGAAACAATGAAAGTTGTCGTGAAAGCGTTCGTGTCAGAACACAATCACAAAATTGAACCGCCCGAAACAAGACATTTTTTAAGATCACAAAGGGAAGTGTCAGTCGCACAGGGCCAACTTATTGAGATGGCTCATGATGCTGGATTGAGGCCAAGCGAGACCTTTGAGCTCACAGTGATAGAGGCGGGTGGTAGTGGGTTGGTCAGCTATACGGCAGAAGATCAAAAGTCATACATTCGTGCCAGGCGGCAGCGGCATATGCAATATGGTGAGGCAGGGGCTATTTTAACGTATTTTCAAAAACAAAAAATGAAAAACTTTGGATTTTTTTATGACTTGCAATTAGATTCTGATGACTGTGTCACTAATATATTTTTGGCCGATACGGAGATGATATTAGATTATCAATGTTTTGGAGATGTAGTCACATTTGATACTACGTATGGCACTAATAAAGGTTTGAGGCCCTTTGGTACGTTTAGTGGGTTTAACCACCATAGACATATGGTTATTTTTGGTGCTACTTTGTTATATGATGAAACAGCTGATTCATTTATATGGCTATTTGAGACTTTTCAACGATGTCATGGTGGCAAGGCTCCAATCACTATTTTTACTGATCAAGATGCCGCTATGGCGAAAGCTTTGAAGTTGGTGATGAGTAATACTTATCATGGCTTATGTACTTGGCATATCTTACAAAATGTTACGAAGCATCTTGCTGCAGGTTTGGACTTATTGGCTGTATTTAAATATTGTATGTTTTCTATACTTGATGAGTCTAATTTTGAGAATGTATGGAATAGTATGGTGGCCAATGCAGGAGAATCTCATGCCCGGATATGGTTAGATGGAATATATAGGTTTCGTCATAAATGGGCTTGTTGTTATATGAGGAAAACTTTTTCACTAAGTATTAGAAGTACACAACTGTCAGAAAGTCTCAATAGTGATTTGAAAACTCATTTAAAATTCAATATTAATTTGAGAGATTTTTTTCATCATTTTGAACGAGTTCTGAGGAAGAAGCGTGAAAGAGAATTATTTTCAGATTATGAGTCAAGGCAAAAGTTTCCAAATTTGATCATGAATAATTCTCCATTGATGATCCAGTTGGCACAGATTTATACGCCAACTATCTTTAAAATGATACAGAGTGAGATGGTGGAGGCATCAGCCTGGCGTGTTGTATCACGACAAGACCTTGAATATGTGCTTGCATCCCATGCTGATCCGAGGCATATAGTAAAGGTTATTTTTTAGCATGAGGTTGAGGTTATTGAATGTCCATGTCGGCTTATGGAGACTAATGGAATTATTTGTGCACATGTGTTTAAAGTTTTTAGCATTCACAATGTGATAGCTATACCTGAGAAGTATATACTCCATAGGTGAACTAGAAAAGCAAGATCTTACACGCCAACATTGTGTTCCGATCGTATAGTTTCAGCTGATGACTTACAGGCGTGATCGGGAAGAATAATGTCAAAGGTTATGAGAAACTGCTTATTAATTGTAGATTATTCTGGTGCGAGAGAAGAAATAGAGGACAATGTTACCAAGATGGACGAAATAGTGCACAAGGTTTTAAATTTGCATGTTGGTGAGGGTACAAGTAATGTGTGCATGCCAGAACAACTCACCGATGGAAGTGTTAAAGGTGTAAAAAATCGTGATAGACGGAGGGCAACAAAACTTCCGAAAAGATGTTTAGAAAGACGGAGAGCTAAGAAAAAGGATCAGGTAACTATACCTTTAGTTGAAAAACTTTTCAAACAATCTTTATTATAATTATGTACTTTAACTCTATTTTTTTCTTAGGTAACTATCGGAGCTCATAACTTGATGTCGAACAGCCAATATCAACCGATTCTACAAATATCAAACCATCACTATCAATCGCCTCATCTGAATTCAGGTCATGACTATCAACTGTCCGGAATGACCTACACGCAGCTGCTACCAGTGCGTTATTGTGCATTATGTCTAGCTTGGTTATATATATATTATTACTAGTTCTAATTTACTTTATTGTATTGTAGGAACAACATATGACTGTATCTCAAAATCCGTTATACATAACAATAGAACCTTCAGATGGGGATCAAGAGGTTGCAGAAGGAAAAAAGACTCAGATTGAGTAGTTACGTTTGTAAAAATAATTGTCGAGGGTCTTATGACAATTGTTCACTCCATCACCGGTAAATCTTCTTTGTAATGCCTATCACTTCAGTCTCTTTTTTATTTTATTATTATTATTATTATTATTATTATTAATATTTGCATTAAGAAGTACTAAGAGAGTGCTCTCTCTATTTACTCAACTCCTTTTTATGATTTACTGCACGAAAGGCATATATTTGCATTAAGCAGGTTTTTCAAATTGCAGTTTTCTGTTTGAATGAGGAGGACAGAAACTTACCTGCTATTGAATTGATGCTGCCGCTTCTTCAAAGAGGCATTGCTGTTCATCATTCTGGCCTTCTTCCAATTATTAAGGAATTGGTGGAGCTCCTTTTCCAGGAAGGACTTGTAAAGGCCCTTTTTGCCACTGAGACGGTGAGTTACATCAGTGCATGAAATTTTCCTTTCCAAGTTTGTTGTACACTTACTGCTATCCAACATATGACAGGGTACCTTAGTAATTTCTACCTATTGAATTGCGTTTTGATGTGTAACCGGATGTTTTTGCTTCCCAAAGTTGCATTTGTGGCAGAATCAAGTGTCGAAGGGCAGGTGGGATTCGATTCGCCATTGATGGTTCCGGTATCTTCGTATCAATGCTCATCAGCAATATTGCTGGCTCGGGAGACGTCGTCGAAGTGAAAATCAAGGGTTCACAGACCGGATGGCTTCCTATGGGAAGGAACTGGGGCCAAAATTCCCATGGTGGGGATGACAGCGATCAACGGTGGCAGTAGCCCATGACACCCATCACATGGTGACATCGATTAGGCCGTGAGTCTTGACGGCCAACTCTCAGCTTGAGAACTTAGCCTGATTTTGTATGGCACTGGAATTTATATTTTATTTTTAAAATCTTAAACATATATCATTTACATGTATGTATACGTAGATGGATGGATGATTTACATTGTGTATGACCGATTTAATTTACATTGTATAGATGGATGGATGATTTATATTGTGTATGGCACAGAAATATGTATATCATTTTGTATGACCGATTTAATTTTATTTTCAGACATTGTGTATTATGGATTGATAATTTACAAGTGTTTGTATTTTGGCAATGTCCGAATTACAAATGGAGCTATGACCAATTTTCTGTAGGAATTTAAAACATTAAGATTGGACAGCTATTATCATGCTAGAGATGTCAATTTAGTTTCCCTCCCTCTTCCCCCAGTTTAAAATAAAAATCGAAATAACTTTTTTCAAATATTTTGTCAGTATTTGTGATTTTTTAGGTTACATCCCAATAAGATTTCAAGTCTTGACAGGCAAAATATTATATAAAATCTTTCAAATGATTTGATGGGTTCGGTAAAACCCGACCCAACAAAAAGTTCAAACCGTTTTATCTAACCCACGGGTGGTTATTCAACCGCTTTATCTAATCCACGGGCGGTTATCACCAGCGGTTGACTATGGATAAGATCTTTCGTCTATATAAGGACCACATCCCAACAAAAAAGAGGGAGACTCTTCGGAGGAGGAGAAAAACTTCTAAAAACCTCCAAAGGGGGACAAAGGAAAACTTCCAAAACTTCCAAGAGGGGAAAACCTCTGATGAATCCAAACAATCTTTATCTCTATCTCTCTATTATTGGAAGTATGATTTTCATCTATACACCACCCACCAAAAATATATACCCTTAATTTATCTTTCTATATTCCAGGAAAGATTTAGGACTGGCGTCGGAGGGTTTACGGTGGGAACAATTCCCGCCAACCTCTGACCGTTAGTTTTCAGTTGTGTTGCACAGGACTCAAATTCAAGACTATGGAGATGGATCCGCGTCAGATCGACCAATAAGAAGATCCGATTTGTGGCCCCTGATCCGTAGGACAATCCGAATTTCTGGTACGCATCATTGGCGCCGTCCGTGGGAACCGGCCAAAAAGCCAATTTTTCCACTAAAAATTATAAGAACAAAACTGTCCACTTACAGCAAGCATTCTTCCGATCATAGAAATTGAACGATTTCCTAAACGAACGATGGCAGTACTAACCTTGCGCTTGGCGCGTTAACACTTGGGGGATGGGGGCTACTTCCTACATTCTGCAATTTTCCAGAAAAAGTCAGACAGCCAGAGATTCCGATATTTACTCTCTAAAAATATCAAACGGAATTTTATCTCACGAAAAAAAACCGGTTTCGAATCCAGATCGGCATTTGAAATTGTCAAAAACCGATTTCATTTCTAAACCAATATTTCCTCTCACTCCAACTACAAACGTCTCCGGAAAACATATTGTAAAGTTTTTCACATAATTCTTTCAATTAACTTTCATGCTGTGTACAAAATTATGTAAGAATTCACATATGCAAATTTCAGAACATATAAAAGCTGTATTCTGAAATTTTATAGGCATATGAAATTATTTATACTAAATATCGTAAAACAAAATGAAAAAATTATGTGATTCTCACTTTTTTTTTTCAATTGTCAAGTATGTAGGGATAAATTACTAAAATTTTAAAATATGCAAGCATATATTTAAAGGTCTAAAACATATTATAACAATAAAGGAAGGAAGTCTTAGAAGATACTTCCTTTAAATTGAATCTCACTAAAATCTTGCTTGAAATCACTTTAATTTGTCTACTCTAGTTTTCTTTTCCTCTTTCTCTCTCTTCTCCTTCTCTCTCCTTTCTCAAAACTCTATAAAAATAACCAAAATTTAGCCGGACATGATATTTATAACAGAATGGCACTTGAGCTTGCATCAGGCGCACGTCAAGTGCCACAGCCAAACTCAGTGGCACACAAGCGCTACCTCAGGCGCGTATAAGCGTAAGCATTCTACCTCATTACGCTCGGGCGTCATTTGGGCGTGCTTCAAACATAACTAATTTGGAATGTGTGTTTGAGGCGTCCATTAGGCGCAACCTCTCTGCCCATCCCACGCATCCGGTTAGGCATTTGTTCACTCGATATGACCTGATCCAATCTTGACTTTTGATCCAAATTTTTCTCCGTTTTGACCTCAAGTTACTATTCTTAATTTAATTAATCATAATTAATTTTAAAGATCAAAATTTGCACTTTATACCGACAGTGATAGAATTTCTACGAGTAGATTTTGGCAAGGTTTTGTCAAGGCCTTGGGGATTTCACTTCATATTAGCGCAGCCTTTCAACTACAAACCGATGGTCAATCTAGAAGGCCCAACCACTCCGTGGAAGGTTGTCACATGTGCACGACGAGTCACAAACGAGAGTAATGGCTTTATTGGGTTCGGCTTGCTCACCGATAATTGAAATGTCCTCCTTTCAAGCGAGAGTGCATATGCTCCTCCGTTGCAACTAGATCTCTGACCAAAATCACCTATTGATAATGTACAAATCGTACTCACAAACCGATTAGCAATTAATAAATTCCTGGAGGATCAAATTTCCATAGCTCAGAACAAGATTTAAGGGCCATGCCGGCAAACATCACACTTTTGTGTCACTGGCCACGTGTGAGTTGATGTACCTCCAGCATCACTGTCTCTCCTTCACTGAGGAAGAACCTCACGTTATATCATCCAAGTTTCGTGGTACCTTAGTGGCGTCTCGACTTGGATAAGTTGCTTATCGTATGGACAACGATTCTACCAGGTTATGCTGAGCTATTGGGTATGTATGTTGCCAAATTTCATGACAAGATTGTACAGAAGATCATGGTGCAATCTTATTCTCAAGAGCAAGCTCTTGCCGTGTGGCGTTCTAACTTCAAAGGCGATGGGTGAGGCATGTCTGAGCTGATGCTTGAACAGTGCGATTCCAAAGCCAGCCACTATATTTGAGCTGGCTTTCGAACTTAGGCATTTGAACACCGGTCATTTGTTTCGTCCCCTGACACCCTTGTCTTCACGAGCTCAAACGGTGCTGTTCCAAAATTTTGGTACACCAAATGTATTATTTTCTTCCTCTGCCGTGAATACTCCACTTCCCTCGCTGTTTAAACGCCCCTTCTAATTTTATTGAGCCCAAAAGTGAGAGAGAGATGTGAAGGAAAAAAAAAAACTCAGCCATTCAAAGGTTTGGGTTTCTTTTCGTTTTCAGACATTCAAAACCGTTAAAATCTTAGAACCCTTCGGAGTTTCACATGGATGTTGGAATCCTGATAGTGTTGGAGATCCGTCGGAGGTTTTTTCACAAGCATTAGTATTGATTATAATTAATAAGTCAGTTTTCAATCTTTTGGTTTAGGATAATTTATTTTCCCCTTACTGAATTGAATTGATTTTTTTTATATTTTAAGCATTAGGTAGTTTTATTATGCATTTATTAAATCGAGTTACACAAATAAAAATAGAGGGAGAGAGGCTGACGGGCTTGGTTACACAAAGTTCAACCGGTCTATTAAAATATCGCATTAATTTTGATGCTATCATTTACCAATGCGTTATTTTAAGATTTGGCTTCTCACTGGAGACGTATAGCTGCTGCGTATTTTAATCTCACTGAATTTTTTAGTATATTAATAATTTATCACGGTGCAGTATTATTCTAGAGAGCAGGCTCTCTCTATGTGGCATTCCGACTTCAAAGGTGATGGGGGAGGCTTGTTTGAACAGTGCGATTCTAGAACCCCACATTTAGGCTGGCTTTGAACTTCGTATTCCATGACCTCATCGCTCAAGCCACTTTCGAGTCCGCGTCTGGTTTATTTTGTCATTTCCAAAATAACAAAATCACGAAGCAATTGTTCCGACTTTTCAAGGTTCTAAGAGCGGCATCTGCACTAGAATCGTACCAACGTTGAAGATTCACAGGTTGAGTTCAGCAAATTACACACAAAGTCCAAAGAATACCCCGAGTTGTCAGCGAAGAGCAGATCCAAGAAGCTTTCCGGTAGATGGCCATCGTTAGAAGTAAGAATACACGGGCAACAAATTGATTTCTATTAAAAAATTTGCTCTTAATTACTTGGACAGCTCGGAGAAAGATGTCGACGCAATTCCACTCTTCACACTACCTAAAGGATTAGCTGCACTCCCTCAGCCCTTTAATCCTTTTTAGAAACAAGCCCTACCTTAATATAACCTCCCAATAATAACATAAAGATAACAGAAAACCCCACTTCCCACAGCGGTCTCCTTGATAAAAAGATACCGACTTTGTATCCACTAGCGCATCCCGATTATATCCTGTGAAAGCTTGATGGGGTGCGGGGGAAGATAATGACTGGAACATCGAAATTATATCCCATGAAAACTGCCAAACATCATAGTACTTAACAAGAAAATATTGAAAAGATCTTGTTGCCTTGGCCCTCCGATCTCCATCATGCCATGGACTCAGACAAGATCAACCTGTCCACTCTCTACGTAAGGCTTAATTGATTTGTAACGTAGAACATATAAATCATCAGCAATCAGGTCCACAATCTCATCAGCACTGCCAGAAGTATTAAATCAGACAGGTTAGCACGCCGGTATACATGGCTTTTGAAATGAATCACAAGTCCTTAAAATCCATTAGAGGAGGAGAGTCATTTGCCTGTCGTCAAGTGGGATAGCTCCTAAAGAACCCTTGCTCTTGCAGAAAACGAAGGTGTCCAAATGTGGCTCTGGTACTGAAAGGATTACATGAAAGGACGAGATTTTAATTATTAATACCAAGTGCATATATAGAAAATGAAGCAAATTAACAAGCCAGGTCAAATGCATCTATTTTTCGGATATTATTTGTTACCAGTACTGGAGTTAGGTATGATCCACCTTAACTTTATAAGTCAACTTTAGTCACATTTTTATGTACCCTATATTCTTTCCCCGCTTTGCATGTAACCTCGATGCTCATGCAATAATTTGAAGGCACACTGAGACATCTTGCTTCCTCAGCTCAGCAGAAGTCATTGCATTTAATTAGGAGTCTTGAGCATGCAAGTGACACTATTTGAACATAGGAGTGAAAGTGGGAATCAACGCATAAATAAGCTTCCTAAAAACCAGGTGAGCAGAGGGACAATGCAGGGCAGTGCATATGATCAAACATCAGGAAGGAGGGCAACTTTCTGGCTAGGTCAAATTAAGGTACTATTAGTAAGTTATTTTCATATCTATATCTATATATATATATATATATATTTACACACAGAGAAAGAGAGAGACTGTATGATGGCCCATCATTGAAAATGTGCAATTATTGTGGGTACAATACATAAGAGACCCAAAGATGGGCTATGATTATACTGTATAACCTACACGGCACCTATCAAGAGCAAAACCTAACATCCTTCTCAACCAAGAGTTCCTGTCCCCCCAAGCCTCCCTCCTTCCATGATCAACGTTATCTCTTCTCATCAAATAGTTAGTTAGCATTTACTGTCAGGAGCATGCCTTGGCTGAATTCACTACACCCGCTGTTGCGAGTTCCACATCGGGAAGCTAACACTACAAGGATTGGCTTATAAGCCGGAGGGGCTCTCCCTCCTATCAGACCGGTCCTTTTAGGTTGGGCTCTCCTCTTGGACTTGTGTTCGCAACAATGATGCTTTTATTGAGACCAGCCCCGGCTCGGAGAGGGTCACCTGCGAAAGAGCTGACCTACTACCGGTATGCTGGGGCGGAGTGAAGAGCTACAGAGTAAAAGCCGCTGAGTAAAGTGCCACAGAGTACAGCCGCCGATATCTGCGGCTGTCGAAGGGGGGAAGAATGTTGCGAATCCCATATCAAGGAGTTAGCTCCACAAAGGCTGGCTTATAAGCTCGAGGGGCTCTCCCTCCTATCAGACCAGCCTTTTGGGATTAGGCTCTCCTCTTAGGTTTGTGCTTGCAACACCAGCTCTCCTCTGTGATGCCTCCCACTCCACAGCATTCTCTAGGCTTCACTCTAATAGACAGCATCTCAGGCAGGCTCTCCTTAATTTCTGCCTATGTTGTTGCTTCTCTTTGCTATGAATATCCTCCTTTTTTTTCTGCTCAACTACCAACTTCTCCATATTTTTCGTCGCCTTCAAAAACCCTTCCATGGAGCAACAAATCACTTCCCACCCTCTCCTCTTCTTCCCCCACAACCATACCGTACCACCTTCTCCTCTTTCACTCACTCCAATATCACTCACCCTCTATCCACCAAACTAGACAACACTGACTACCTCATGTGGAGTTATCAGTCCCAATTCTATTTCCTGTGGACCATGATCTCATAGGCTATGTTGATGGCATTGTTTCCTCAACAAGCCTTAGATGGCAGTGGTCAGTTAATATTAATCCAGCTTATTCTGTTTGGGTTAACTTAAGACAGATCAATCCAAGCCTGGCCCAAATAGTTGGCAAGATAACTTGAGGCTGGACCAGGCTGACGACAAATAATGTTGTCCAAGCCCACAATCGTTTTTTAAAAGTGAGCTGGGCAGGTCACAGTGCCTGCTATGAGATTTATTTGTCAGTAATAGAGAATATGAGAAACTTGGGAGAAGCTCTCAGAAATTTCAGTGTTACTTCGAGTAAATCCTAAAATTCAAAAGTTAAAACTTGAATAAGTCCCACGGAAGTCCCAATCCCTGGAAGATAATATTTATATACAGACTAAAAACATTTCTGACAATTATTATACTGTTCATGAATACTACTAACTAGAGGTAAACACTAAAGTCTCTGGCATTGAGGTGTTTCAGATTTTCAATGTTATGTAAGCAAAACACTCTCCTTTATTGTTATTTCAGTATGCATAAGCAATTTAAAATACTGAACAATTTCAACAGAAAGCCTTAGTCCTTAAAACAACAAACTAAATAATAGTTTTATGGCATAGTAATGCAGACTTATGTATCTTTCATGCATGCGTAAGAATGCTCATAAGAAAGAGAAATTAAATACCCATGTCATCTTCTTCACTTGCAATGGATTGTTTTACATTGGACTGATACCCACTAGGCAATTTCGAAAGAACAGCTTCATCCATATAATTCTTCATATGCTCAGAACACCTGTAATAATAAAGTAAAGGAGTCTCTACAGAGTATATCATAAATGTGCATGCATCTAACAAGACATAGAATCAAATAAAAAAATATTGTGCTTTACCTGCTGGCAAAATTTTGCTCCTCTCGTGATAGATGGTTCCAAAGATCTGTCTTAGAGATATGAATCATATCATTCACAATCTGGGGGAAAAAACAGATCACTGGAGATATGGTCAACAATGAATAATTTAATGGGCTAGTCTTCCGGATATTCATGGAAATCAAATCTGTCCAATGTCTCATGAATTGGCAATTTGACCACAATCCTTCTTTTCAAAATGGGGTAAATATCAGAAATAAGCAGAACTTTTCACTTTTTCCATATTGTATTCTAAACTTTTGTTTTAGCACTAATTTTATATGAGGAAAATTTGCCAAATTGACCACATTTATGGACATATAGTATTACGTTTATAAAACCAGAAAAACTCCTTAGTGTAGAAACAAGTGAAGCAATATCAATTTTGGAGATTTATATCACAAGCATATCAAATGATTAACATTTTTCCTAGTATAAAAATGCAACAAAAATAGAAGTTAAGAATAAAATTGAAAAAAAAAAAAAAACAGAAGCTGAGAGTAAGATTGAGAAAAAGAGAACAGCATATTTTGACAATTTTCTTTTTCCAAATATTCACAAAGGTGACTTGGTTCTGCTAATCTAATTATTCATGCTCTTAGATATATATTATTGAACTGCTACAACAATAAACAGACTGATCTAATTAATTTCCATGGCACATCTAAAAATATCCCCTTGTAAAAATGTTAAAAATATATATATATACAGTAAGTATCGTAGTCTCGCACCTTCAGGAGGCGGATCCGAAGATATGATCTCAGCAGAAACTGGGCTCTTTCCAAGTCCATTTGATAGATGGATACAATGAGAGGATCAAAACCACTTCTTTTAAACTCCTCAACAGTATCTTCCTAAACATATGGACGAAAATTAACAGTATAAAAAACTATCAATACCAAAAAAAAATCTAAGATGAACAGGGCTGAAAAGCTAAAAATTACCACAACGTAGCAGAACAAGTTCTTGACATATAGGCAAAAAAGGATAGAGTCACTTTTAGTTATCGTTAGCAATGCCACATCTTGCATTATACCAAAACTAAATTCATGACTGGTTCACTCACAACGTGGACAAACTCCATAGCCAGCAAAACAATGATCAGAGGGAAAACAGCAGATAGTAATGGTAGTAGTAGGATTAAGAAAAAAACCCTAAAACAAAAAAGGAAAAAAAATAAAGAGAAATATTTTTTTCTATATTGACATTAGATATTTTGATTTCTTGCAAAGGGGTTTCATTATATCAACATCTAGCAATTCTATAGCATAGGAAGTCCAAGACTTCTACAGTGCATTTATCATAAGATTGGCTCCCAATCTTGCTAGTAAGCATGCTCAGCAGCATAGAATTCGACAAGTGAGTTTCTGACAGTAAAACTGTACCCATATAGGAATTTGTTGAACATCCTCTCGGTTAAATAAGAAGTCATGATTCCAATCTCCTCTTATAGAATTAATTACACTCTCCCACCATGTACTTGCATTCCTAAAAGAAGAAATGAAAGAGGAAATATTCAATGAGTTAAATTGTACCAATCTTGACAGCAAGTTTGCTAAATGGCATAGAATTCAACTAGTGCATTTCTCACGGTTAAATTGCACCCATATAGGAATTTGTTGAACATCTTCTGCGTTAAATAAAAGTCATGACGCCATTCTCCTCTTATAGAATGGATTGCACTCTCACATCATGTTTTTCCATTCATAAAAGTAGAAATGAAAGAGGAAGTATTCTTCTTCTTGCAACATCTTACTTACACTTCACCACTTCCCATCTAATGTATTTCACCATAACATCTCATGAAACCCAACCAAAGGCATTATCTTTTTCATTTTTTGTCGAGGAGGGGAGGGGAGGGGAGGGGAGGGGTGGGGGAGGGTAGAGTAGGAAATTCCTCAATAAACAAATTCATCCTCAGGTTCCTCTATTCGAATCACAACCCCGTTTCACATCATCAGCATGACTTAATTCAACCAGTGTTTAACTCAGTCACATTAAGGTATACATGGTCTGGAACACGGTACAGTAGGTGTCAATTTTGTTTTCTGATAAAATTGTCATTTTCCATAAGAGTCCATTTGGAAGATGGAAATTGTCTCAGAATTGAGAAACTGAATTGTGAATGGGACACTCAATTCCATTTCTTCTGTTTGGTGGCTCAGATGAATTGGATTTACAATTTTTTCTTTCATTTCTGTAGGAAACAAAAAAAGTGTTCCCACATCAAATGCCAATTCCACAGTTACACGTTAAGATCAAAATTTCAAACATTTCCATCATTTGTGTCTTAATTCACAACTATCTTCGCTTGGCCACAACAGCTACTTCTCTTAGCTCCATCTCTCTCAGCTGATTCAACTTCTCATCTCCATATTTGAAAGCAGGAAGCTATACTCTCCTCCTCAGTTAGTTGTCAATGAGAGAGAGAATTTAATTACTCTCTAGATTCCCCTGTTTTTGACAGATTCCCATTTCATCCTCTGCCACCGGCCAACCTCGCCCCTGGATTACCTACAGCCATTCCCGACATTCTGCTCATCCAGCCCACCACTGTTGAACCAACCCACTCTGCCCGTCCATCCACACACACCCTGACCAACAACCCCCTGTTGAGCAGCTTCACATAGCTTCCTTCTTCAATAACCGTAATCCTTCACTCCCATCCCCTCATTCCTTCTTGTCACCTCATTTCACAGCAATGGAGCTCGTAATCTTCAAAGGAAACTAGAAAGGAAAATCCGGGAAAGGCCAATCCCACAAGCCCTTAGTGTAACATTCCAGATATTTCCAAATTAGCCATTTGGATGCATGAAAATTATGTGAATATTTTCTGTGTAAGTGCATTATTATTTCAAAGTAGATTAATTTAGAGAATTAACTTTATTAGTAAAATTATTGATTGAGCCACATGGGCCTGAACTTTTGGATACTTAAGATTGGATTTAAGTACATAACTGGACCGAAAAATCTAAGTTGGACTTAGTATCATAGTGGAATTATTAGTAGAAATTCTTAAAATGATATTTAGAATAATCTTAGAAAATGGAAATTCGCAACATGCTAGGTGAAATTGGCTCGACTAATTTACAGAGATTTGATGGAAAGTCTATATTTGGGGTTATATTATTGAAATAACAAATTCGAATTAGAAGGAGAAGACTGAGGGAAATCCTAAACCTTACCCTAGCCAACTACTAGAGACAGTTCAGGGACTTATTGTTATAATTTTTCATAATTTCAGTTGGTTGAGGTAATTTTGGACTAAGTATTATTCTTATTATTTTATGATAATAATAATCTAGGATTATTTAAAATTGAAAGAAGAGTCATTTGCAACTTGCTATAAACTAAATATCCTATGTTTTAGCTAGGAAAATTTGGAGATTCAAAGGTATGTGCTACTCGGCTGTTTAGGTCCTTAGGAATAAATTAATCACATTGTTAAACCCTCTACAATTTGAGGACAAATTCTACAATAATGAAATTGAGGGAATTATTTAAGGAGGATGTTGCTATAAATTTAAATAAAGTAAAATTAGGAAACTGTTGTATCTCAGCTGATTTGGACAATTATTATGGTTAATTTTGGAAAATTTCGGGTCAAAGATTAATAGTAGCACTCAGTTGCTTCAAGAGAGGAAAATCTTCAACCACTTCCACCCTTTTCAAAAGCTATGACAAGGGGGAATCAACAAACTTCACCCATTACCTTCCTTCTATTTAATCCTTAGTAGCCACTCAATTTCCCACCCTTTGTAAAATTCATCCAAGTTCAAGAGAGTTGAGAAAGGGGCAGCCACTTGTGAGGGGTGATATGAGAAAAGAAAGAAAAGAAAGTGAAGAGCAATCATCCTAAGGCAAGTGATCTTCATGACCTTGTACAATTCTTGATTTCCACTACATAATCTTCATATGTTCTTTGTGAAATTCATGTCTCCTATCCTCCATATTTTGAGTATATGTCTCGGTTTTAGTGATAAACAAATAAAAGGCCAATTCATGCTTGAAAAATGACACAAAAACATCATGCTAAAAGCATAACCTCTAATGTTGAATTCCTTGTTTTCTATGCTTTGGTAGCATGTTCTTGATATTTTAGGGGGGGGGTTTAGATTTTTGAAGCTAATTATGGAAATTGATAACTTTATCTAAAAATATTATGGTACTCAATAGATTATCTTAGATCCATGGCTTTGATGGATATTAAATAATAAACTAGCAAAATCTAGAAGTGGCATGCATAAATCCAAGGTGACATGGGTATGATGAAGATTAATTACGGTTAATAATGTATGTGCATAAATTGTATGATAATCTATAGGAGATCTATGGCTTTCCTTATTAAATGATAGGTTATATGATAGAAATATTCATTTTGTGAATAAAACCTAGGTGGTCATGTTGCCTAGTGTGGAGTTGTAAGGAATAAGATACATTTTATATGTTGTATGTCTATATATCATAGATTTATGGTTTTCTCCTAATGGATGATAGACCATATGATAGAAAAATAATGCTTTCATGTGATAGGCCATGTCCTTAGTGGCAGGCATATATTATTATATTATAAGATGATTTAGGAGGAAATCCTAGAGATTTTAATAGTCTCGGCTTATAATATAAGTAGTTGGAAGAGGAGACTTTATACCCTCTAGTGGGCTTTATGGTGTGGCTAAGTATAAAGCAAATTTGGATGTGTTAGTGAATTATCACTTTACATGTTGATTAGGAATGGCTGAAAAGAAAAACCCTAATATTAGACTTGTTAGTTAGAGAATGTTTCTGGCCCTGAGAGATAACCCCGTAAGGTATTTAGGTACTCATATTAATTTTTGGAAATTCATGTTCTCTTGATTAGTTGGTGTTACATTTCGATTCCCGCAAGTACATATCTAGGCACTCCATGGCTAGGTAAAGGATAGCGTATGAAAACTCTAAAGTATCTAGACGAATAAGAGTATATGAGACATTAGCCCAGTCTACACTTTTTCGATACCTATTCCATTTCTAGTTGTGAAGGTCAATTGATTGAGGTGTAATGCTTATAACCTTATGACCATTATATGAGGTGATATTTAGGATATCATAGGTAATCAGCATCATAGGTTGATATGGGATGCTAAGGGTATAACATGTAAAAGAACTGTAGCAATAGTTGCATATCATGGATGTCGGTGATCTTAAGGTACTAGCCCAACCAATGGGGCATAACTAAGCAACATTTGGTCACAATATTAGAATAAAATTCATGGAGATTTATTATTATCTCATATTGTCATAACTTTACATTGAGTTGGATTTCTAAAAAATCTATGAAAAAACCTTAGTACTAGATATACTTTGAGACCTCGTGATATTTATTAGTATTCCTCGAGAATCCGTGAATGTCCTTGAAGATATTACGATTATCCATAGAGTTGACATTATGGGTGTTATTTATGAGTATCATTAATTGAGCAAACCTTATTGACCTATTTATTGATGTCATTTTGTTGCTTTATTTGTTATCCGAGAACATTTATTGCTTTCTATATATAATTTATCTTAGAGCTTGTATTGACAAATGAGTTCCCTAGATAGTTTGATTTTTGGCATTGACTTTGATTAGGGTAACTTGCTAATCATTTGGCTTACCCTTATTATTTCTTTATTCAGAGTAGCGCAAAGATAGAGACGGCTAATTCTAAAGCTAGAGGGAGAGTTATGGGCATAGCATTCTAGAGCCTAGTTAGAGTTGTTGTTCTTTTTATGTCTTGGAGATATATTCAAATACTATTTGTTTTATTATGTTGGTTTTTTTGAGACTACATTTTCCCTTAGTTTTGGATGTATCTAGATTATTAACCCAAGAGGTCTTAGTTTACCATTTGTGTTATGATATGGATGACATTGATATTTATGGTTTTCCACATGGTTAGATCAGGGAGGAAATCGTTGGCCGAGCCGAGTTGTCACACTCTGTGTGAAGGTCATGGAAAAAATATAGGCCTAATCCAAGAAGCAACATGAAAATTCTAATTACAATAACAAAAATACAAATATTAGATGCATTTTCACAACCTACACCCAAACACATAAACTAAAATTACAACTTCGACATGAAATTCTCTATGTAATCCACACAAGAGTTATAATTTGAATTCAACTCAATTCAAAATCCAAAGATACAAGATTATCATTGAAAATCACATTCAGTGCATAGCAAGTGGTACATATGAGGGTTTGGGAACCCAATAACTATGATTAAACCTCATTAGCCCCCATAATGCTCTGAGCAAGAAGCTACTCCACTTCTTACCTCTTCTGCCTCCTACTAATCTATCTCAACTTGTTGTTGAGGTTCAATGTTACGTGCATGCTTGTGGTGCAGTGTACAAATAGTAGGAAATAGGGGGAAGGGAAAAAACAGATAAGGAGAAGGGGAGTTCAGGCAAAGAAAGAAGAGGGAAAGAGGGGAACAGAGGGGGAAATTTGAGAGAGGCAGAGAGAAAGCAGAGAGAGAAAAGGCACGAGAAGGAGGACAAAATCTCTCTTCTATTTCCACAGTAGCAATCTGGTTACAAATAGTAAATCCAACCCAGGCGGTTGGAATCGGCGAACAAATGTAACAACCAATACAACCGTGAAAGGAAAATGAAACAAAATCATAATTGAAAATAACAAATAACAGAAATGTTTAACTAATCCTTATAATATAAAATAATGAAAATGAAATAAAAAATAAATATAGTGTAATCCCTATAATATATGTAACTAAATATAATCCCGAAACTTGCACAGTGGCTGAGCTTTTCGGGTATTTCATCTTCTAGCCGACAAAACAGGAAATGCTTCATAAACTGAATCAATAAGGCCCGTAACATTCAAGCTCAACCTCATCAACCCAATTGACTCCACTAGCTCATTCCGGCATTTTATAGGCACATTTACATGGATCAGAAGTTGATTGAGTATAACCAGAGTGTGGTTGGTTCAATCTAGATCAGTGTTAGACTTTCCTTCAAATCCTTGGCTACTATTCCATCAGCTTGCAGCTGAGAGTCAGCAGCTTCAATTGAAATTTCTCAAAGATCCAAGCTACCTGCTTCTTGTACTTTGTCAGTGCAGTCATCCTCCTTCAAGCTAGTACTTTTCCATCAATATTGCGCTGCACATGTTAGCATTTCAAACTTAACATAGATAGTAGCTTCCCTCAATCACATCCCACAACTTATCCCAACAATTCCTTGGAGGTTTTATTGGTTCTCCGTTTCCCCTAACTTTATCACAACTTTTCCTAGGACCTCTTTAGTCTCTGTTACAGCAAAAACTTCTAGACAACAGTTTCACCTTCAACACCTCAACCATTTTTCCTGAATCATCAAGGAGCCAATCATTCCACAAGCTTAAAGGATTAAGTTATATCAGCAAAATAGGTTTTACACGCTACTATGCTTCTCACCTAAATTCACAGTGGGGTATTACCACATGCGACCTCTTACTTTGACACATTATAAACAAAACTTGTCCCAGATTTTGAACTCTAACATTCAGTGCCAAAAGCATTGATATTGTATCAAGAAACCACTTATTTGAGAGGCTTTGATTGCAAGACATGAACATAAATAAAGGTCTATATTGTCATGTTGAGAGATATAGTTAATGCAATTAGATGATTAGTCATTACCATGTGATATCCTTAATGAGATTTTATCAGATTCCTATTTTACAATAGAAAGCTCATTTCACCGAAATTTGGAATGGAATTTCATGAAAGATTGTCGAACCATTTCCAAGAAACTCACTTTAACATTGCAAAGAACTCCATCGATCATATAATCTTAGACTTGGTGGACCTTACTATCCCGAATTAGTTAGTATCAGTAATACATTAAACATGTCAAATTGTGCATCTCAAAGTTAGCTGGTCTGTAACATGTTGCAGCACTGTGCAACATATCAGCGTCCTTAGGTAAAATTCAGGAAAGAGAATAAAACCAGTCCTTTTGGTCCATGGCCCCAGCCTTAACCAACTCTGTTAAGACATCCTTGGATCCCATATTAGCATTCTATCTAGATGTATCACATTCTGCTCCAGTTTAGATTATCTACACCTAACATCCTGCCTTTACTCGAACACAAATAGACTCCATGACTCATCAATACCGAGCTTAACCAGGCCATGCATTGCATGTAGGACCACATTGACCAGATTATGCTAACATCGCCACGTTGTTCATCATACCTTTCATCCGTTGTCTAATCGGTTCAAGCAAGGCCTTGATCAATCAGACCAATTATGGTCAGCTTGGCGAAAGAATTCTTCTCACACAACATGATCAATGCCAAGGCCAGCATGGAGGTGGTTCATTCTTGCACGGAGCGTTGTTAAATTCATTTTAGGACCCTGCATGTGAGATAGGTAAGTACATGATAAAGCTCCACCTTTTTCTGTATTAAATTCTGTTTTCCCATATTAGCGAATTCATGATAAAACATCAAACTATGTGCTTTTGGTTCAAATTTCCTTGAGAGTGTGTTTGGGTCACTTTCCTCATTGTTTTCCTCCCTAAGGTAAAGTTGTGTACATCATATCCTCCCAAACCTACAATATGTCATTTTTTTCCTCACTGAGAAAATTCACAATCACCCCACCCTGCACCTAACACCACCCACAACATTTCTTTCCCACCCCCCACCATGCAAACGGAGTCAGCAATGACCAGGGGCTTCTCCATCCACACACACACCCATTCCATTGTTCCCCTTTCTCTTATTTGTCTCATTATCAATCTCTTTCGTTTATCCAAGCTGGCAATGCCGCATTTGCCTAGTCGGCAGGAGAACACGTCTGCCGATCCTAAAGGTAGTTGCAAGGGTTTGCAAAAACCCTCACAACTACCAGCAGGGTTGTCAGGAAGGGAAGACCCACGTTACACAGCTGTAGTAAAACTAGATATGGTGTCGCTGCCCTAGGACTTTCCAAGGAGGGCGGCATGAAGGGAAGGGGAGTGGGTTCAAAAGGGAGGGGGAGGCAAGGGGCAGGGGAAAAAGAGAGAAGGGATGGACCAATGGTGACTTTGTCGAAGATGACCAATCAACAATGGTCATTGGGTGGCGGCAGCGGTGGTGGTGTGATGGTGGTGATGGTGGTGGTGCATTAAGTGTCTCCCTTCTCCACTCTCTTTGTATTCATTTTTGACTGTTGACCTTGAAGGAAAACAAAATGCAACCCTAGTAGACTTGCATTTCATCTATTACTTCCTGCTGCCTTGTCATATTACAATTAAGGGCCTCATTTTCTGCTCAAATATCAACAAAAGGAATTATCCATTATGTTCACATTCTTGGGCTAGAAGAGCCCCTCCAAAACTTCCCCAAATGTTCTGTAAACCTTCAACTCATTCCTTGATCCCTTTTACACCCCTAAATTGACCAAAGGAACTACGGTGGACGTAAACTACCTAGTTGCCCCCTCAATAGAAGAAGATGGGCTATATGAGACTGGATATTTGCCAATAAAAAAAAAAACCCAAAAGTCGAGGTTTTTGCAAAAGCTTTTTGCAGAACAGGCTAGGATATATTGAGGTGCAAAAGGAAGACTCTATCTAGAGGGAATCTTTTTTTTTTTTCCAATCAAGAACACCTCTCCAGGCCACTAACCAAATACGGCTTCCTGGCCACATAACTAGCCAAGGTGGTTAGCTTGATCCATTCCTTCCTTAGCTAAAATGATGGATAAAGCATGTAAGTGCCTTGAATGGATATAAATTATTTATAAATTGCTAGAACTATAAAGTTTCCAAGAATCCACAACACTTTCCAAAATGACATGATTTTTCTTTTTCTCTTCCCCAAAATGGATTGTATCCTCATGCAAGCTTCCTCAATCTGTCATTTAACCAGAAGCCTTCTCTCCCACATGCCCTTGCCAAGTTGTCCTTTAAGTCTCCAGAAAAAAACATTTCTTCTTCAGCAAACAGGCCCTTTCACCTCATTGGCCACCCTAAATATGATTTACTAACCCAAAGTTCAGTCTTCTATCTCTATTAAAGCAACTATTTGTTGTCATGTGCACATTCCTTTTCCAACGACTCACAGTGGTCCCTCCTCCTTGCTTCTTGAGAATCAACTAAATATGGACTTACCTGTTACCTATTGTGGCCACATCCAATAATTATCAGTTCTCCTAGAAATTCTCTAAGAGATTTTGATGACCCTAGCTAGGGTAATAAGTATAGTGTATCCTTAGTATTCTAATGGGTGGTTATTCAAAGGAGTGATTAGTTAGAGAACAGTATTGGGTTTGCTGTACTTGTTAAGCACGTGAATGCTCAGAGGCATTATGTGAAGAGTGGAGCAGTGAATTAATACAAAACGAACTAATTAGATTAACACTCTTCCTATTGCCTTCTCTTTCTGTCTCCCTCATTTATGCTATCACCCTTTTCTATCCCACTCTCTCTCTTCTTTCTTTTCTTCTTCCTTTCCTTCCACTATCTGCTTTCTCAGCTTCATAATCCAATTCTGCAAACAATAGCAAGATCTGATCCAAATGAGCATAAAATCTGAGGTAGCAACATAAGTATGCAGATTGATTCATCCAACTGATTGACTGTTTTCCTCTTTTGTGTTCATTTCTATTATCTATAATTCACAACTTGTTGCATTAAGCAGGATAATTCCTTCATTCAAAATCTCCTTTAAAACTATTCAGAAGCATGGCTTGAAAACAGGGGATTTAGACATTTGGGTTAAATACCAATAAGAGTGGATGGCATGGCAATGGGCCAAATTCAAGAAGTGAAAAAAGGGGAAAATTTATCATCTTCTACAATTTAATACAACAATCGCGGATACTGAGTTTGTTTGACAATGACTTTCAGTATGATAATGCAATATGTGAATCACATTGTCTCAGCTTTATCAAAACATAATTTTTATGGAGGAAAAAGGTGGCTCAGACCATTCTCACCTGAGCATTTTCCAGCAACTCAGCAGGTTGCGAACTTTCTTACAGAAGCTCTCAATACCATACTTGTTAGTATAGCAAAGGGCATCATGATCATAGTGACACGTCCATTTTGAGCTTTTCAGGGATGTTAGAGAGAATCACGCATTACAGTTCTCATTTTACATGCTACCAGAACCACAAAAGTTGCGAACGCCAATATAGGAATCTCTAATCAATTTTCTTTTGTACATTTCTCCTACCCAATAAATTTCTCGTCCATCCATTATCCTAACCAAGATGTCATTGTTAGAAACAAATTCGTCACTTTGTGACATTATGGCATCGGAACAACTAACAATCCGCACAAAACTGAGCTTATCAAAATAGCAAACACAGAAAGGACGAACACCCAGAGAGACAAAAACACAGAGAAGGCTCAGAGGTAAAATTTAAGTGGAAAGGAAAATACCATGAGTTGAATCTGTTCCCTGGATCTCTGCACCAAAGCAGCCTGAAACTTGAGAATTTCAGGGTCAGCCTTTTCGTTCCGCCAAGCTGTTTTCAATAGCACAATATCTGATGTCGCCAGCAGCGATTCATAATCGTCCACTAGAATCCCAGACCCTCCTTCCGAACCTGTTGGCATCTGTACAGAGTATACGCCCACAATCTTAGTGCATACGACTTATTACAGCAAAAACAAACACCCACGGAGAGAGTCGGAAAGTAAGGTTCAAACTTGCAGGGTGCCATTTCGAATTCAAGTTATTTTGCATTTAACTCAATGTTGATATTGTTTTTGGGTGAGGCATTTAATTCAATAATACATTGGGTGCGCGGGGGGGTGACCTTGGACGTTGTCAGTCACAAATTTAATAAAAACAAAAACAAAACAAAAAGGCCAAGAAGTAGATACAAAAGTATGAGGCTGCGTACTTTAGTCCCACACCTAGGGTTTGATGTGCCAACCTTTCCTTGAAGTACCCGGAAGACAGTTATCTTGTTAGTATAACTTAAAGAAAAATAATAATTCGTGTGCCAAATATTTAAGATTGCATCCTAAGGTAATGCTCCATACTTGCTCCCTACAATCAATGTCGTATAAACAAATAGAGAGATATTAATTGTACTTAGTAGTAAATAATTGGTAAAAATTTAATAAAATGATAAAAATATTCTTTTTAAGTGATAGGTTCAATATTAAAATCATAAGATTTTGACTCCTTCAAAACAAAATAACTAGGAGGATATGTAAGTGATGGGTGCACCAATAATGAGCTGGCCCAAAGAAAGGTCAACGGAAGTCCAGTCAACGTTCTTACGGCCCACAGAGAAGACGGGCCCAAGACTGGAAAGCCTAGGACGGTCAACGTTGGCGTTGACCTTCCTGGCGGTCGACTCGTTCGCAGACGGTCAACTCAATGTTGACCACCCTGTGCAACTTGTTGGGCCCCCAATGAGCTTTCCTACAGTATTGGGCCTATTCCATTCAGGCCCACGTCCCATTAGTGGATCGTTGGCCATTTACTCTCCGCCCGCCACGAGGGCGGCCAACACGCTGACGGTCAACTCAGACGTTGACCGCCTGCGTCCTGCCAATTGGGCCGAGGAGCGCCCCTCTACAGTAATGGGCCTGCTCTGTTTGGGCCCAAGACTTACCAGACGGCCAACCACCGCTTTCCACGCGTCTTCCACGATCTCAATTTATACTAGAAAGGACATTGACAAGATTGGCATCCTTTAAATAAGGAAAGCGTCAATCTTCCCAATTCCTTGCCCGCCAAGTCATTCCAACGGTAATACAGTAAGAGGCAAGGAAACAGACTTGGAAAGCTGTGGACCGCCACACAAGGAAACAATCACTCCCACCTTGGCAACTGGCATCTGCTCCAGAAGGCAAGCCATCCAAGGTGGATAGAGGGGATCACGCCTTCCAAAGAAGGAGGATCACCATCTCAGCCATAAAAGATGCCCTGGGACCACCATCCAGGGACAGGCTTCCATTACTACGAAAAAGGCTTCCATTCTTACAAAAGACTCTTAGTGTTGAAGCTGACGGTTGACTTTGGTTCCATCAGTAAAAACTCTGAGAACCAGAAACCAAAGCAATCTTCAAGGCAACAGACGAGCCATCATGGCCGTTTCCTGCCTTCCCACCATCCAGATACAAGAAAGGTCTTGCGTCTCTCTTATATCTGGATTACACACTCTACTTCCCAAGCCCTCTTTTCAGTTTCACTACTTCTGTGACTGCTTTTCTGACTTGAGCGTCGGAGTATTTTCGGTGGGACAACCTCCTGCCGTGAACGCTGACCTCTTGTTTGTTTTAGTGGTGTGCAGGATTCGCGCTCAGTAAACGGAGCCGGTTCATCCCATCCATCCAGAATCTGAATCCGTTTGAAGTCGGATCCTGATACGCATCAGTAATATTATATATATATATATACATAATTATATATACGTAATATTTAATAAATATTTAATACGTAATATTATGTATTATATAATAATAAGTAATATTATATTAAATATAATATTTAATAATACGTAATATTATATTAAATAATTAATAAATATTTGATATATATACGTAATTATATATACGTAATATATATTTGTTGGGTCCCGTGTCGTCGCGGCCCACAAGACGCGAGGCCCAAACCAGAGAGAAACGGCCCTGACGGTTGAATCAGCCCAAGAGTAAGGAAATCTCACGTGGCGGCCCAACACGTCTAGCCAATCAAACACCACTTATAGCTCATCAATGTAAAGGCAGGCAGCGCAGGGGAGGTGAGCCAATGAGGAAAATGTCAACGGTACCCACCGCGGCTCGCGCCGCTCTCCATAGTTCTCCAACCAATCCCGACGCGAAAGGTAGATCAGGCGTGACTTGCGAGACACAACAGTCTACCTGCACCACAAGGCGACAACAGACACACCGGCAGTTGCCACTGGGCAAAGGACAATGAATCCCTGCAACGAGGATTCTCGAGCCCAAAGCTCCTAACTAGGGAGCCTGTAAAATCCCTCTCCTTCTATAGGGGAAGGGATTGGATTATGGATAATTGATTCTACGTCACGCGAGTTGAACTCTAAAACCATCTTCCAGATCGCACCTTTTCAGCCTTATCAGGCAACAAGAGTTAGGCACCCATTGCGGTGCACTTAGGGAGCCACACCTCCAACTAAATGCTCATCAATCCCTCACCCTTGCATTACACACTCCACCATTTTAGCTAAGGAAGGAATGGATCAAGCTAACCACCTTGGCTAGTTATGTGGCCAGGAAGCCGTATTTGGTTAGTGGCCTGGAGAGGTGTTCTTGATTGGAAAAAAAAAAAGATTCCCTCTAGATAGAGTCTTCCTTTTGCACCTCAATATATCCTAGCCTGTTCTGCAAAAAGCTTTGCAAAAACCTCTGACTTCTGGGTTTTTTTTTTATTGGCAAATATCCAGTCTCATATAGCCCATCTTCTTCTATTGAGGGGGCAACTAGGTAGTTTACGTCCACCGTAGTTCCTTTGGTCAATTTAGGGGTGTAAAAGGGATCAAGGAATGAGTTGAAGGTTTACAGAACATTTGGGGAAGTTTTGGAGGGGCTCTTCTAGCCCAGTAATGTGAACATAATGGATAATTCCTTTTGTTGATATTTGAGCAGAAAATGAGGCCCTTAATTGTAATATGACAAGGCAGCAGGAAGTAATAGATGAAATGCAAGTCTACTAGGGTTGCATTTTGTTTTCCTTCAAGGTCAACAGTCAAAAAATGAATACAAAGAGAGTGGAGAAGGGAGACACTTAATGCACCACCACCATCACCACCATCACACCACCACCGCTGTCGCCACTGACCATTGTTGATTGGTCATCTTCGACAAAGTCACTGTTGGTCCATCCCTTCTCTCTTTTTCCCTGCCCCTTGCCTCCCCCTCCCTTTTGAACCCACTCCCCTTCCCTTCATGCCGCCCTCCTTGGAAAGTCCTAGGGCAGCGACACCATATCTAGTTTTACTACAGCTGTGTAACGTGGGTCTTCCCTTCCTGACAACCCTGCTGGTGGTTGTGAGGGTTTTTGCAAACCCTTGCAACTACCTTTAGGATCGGCAGACGTGTTCTCCTGCCGACTAGGCAAATGCGGCATTGCCAGCTTGGATAAACGAAAGAGATTGATAATGAGACAAATAAGAGAAAGGGGAACAATGGAATGGGTGTGTGTGTGGATGGAGAAGCCCCTGGTCATTGCTGACTCCGTTTGCATGGTGGGGGGTGGGAAAGAAATGTTGTGGGTGGTGTTAGGTGCAGGGTGGGGTGATTGTGAATTTTCTCAGTGAGGAAAAAAATGACATATTGTAGGTTTGGGAGGATATGATGTACACAACTTTACCTTAGGGAGGAAAACAATGAGGAAAGTGACCCAAACACACTCTCAAGGAAATTTGAACCAAAAGCACATAGTTTGATGTTTTATCATGAATTCGCTAATATGGGAAAACAGAATTTAATACAGAAAAAGGTGGAGCTTTATCATGTACTTACCTATCTCACATGCAGGGTCCTAAAATGAATTTAACAACGCTCCGTGCAAGAATGAACCACCTCCATGCTGGCCTTCTGGCATTGATCATGTTGTGTGAGAAGAATTCTTTCGTCAACTGACCATAATTGGTCTGATTGATCAAGGCCTTGCTTGAACCGATTAGACAACGGATGAAAGGTATGATGAACACTGTGGCGATGTTAGCATAACTGGTCAATGTGGTCCTACATGCAATGCATGGCCTGGTTAAGCTCGGTATTGATGAGTCATGGAGTCTATTTGTGTTCTGAGTAAAGGGCAGGATGTTAGGTGTAGATAATCTAAACTGGAACAGAATGTGATACATCTAGATAGAATGCTAATATGGGATCCAAGGATGTCTTAACAGAGTTGGTTAAGGCTGGGGCCATGGACCAAAAGGACTGGTTTTATTCTCTTTCCTGAATTTTACCTAAGGACACTGATATGTTGCACAGTGCTGCAACATGTTACAGACCAGCTAACTTTGAGATGCACAATTTGACATGTTTAATGTATTACTGATACTAACTAATTCGGGATAGTAAGGTCCACCAAGTCTAAGATTATATGATCGATGGAGTTCTTTGCAATGTTAAAGTGAGTTTCTTGGAAATGGTTCGACAATCTCCACCAAGTCTAAGATTATATGATCGATGGAGTTCTTTGCAATGTTAAAGTGAGTTTCTTGGAAATGGTTCGACAATCTTTCATGAAATTCCATTCCAAATTTCGGTGAAATGAGCTTTCTATTGTAAAATAGGAATCTGATAAAATCTCATTAAGGATATCACATGGTAATGACTAATCATCTAATTGCATTAACTATATCTCTCAACATGACAATATAGACCTTTATTTATGTTCATGTCTTGCAATCAAAGCCTCTCAAATAAGTGGTTTCTTGATACAATATCAATGCTTTTGGCACTGAATGTTAGAGTTCAAAATCTGGGACAAGTTTTGTTTATAATGTGTCAAAGTAAGAGGTCGCATGTGGTAATACCCCACTGTGAATTTAGGTGAGAAGCATAGTAGCGTGTAAAACCTATTTTGCTGATATAACTTAATCCTTTAAGCTTGTGGAATGATTGGCTCCTTGATGATTCAGGAAAAATGGTTGAGGTGTTGAAGGTGAAACTGTTGTCTAGAAGTTTTTGCTGTAACAGAGACTAAAGAGGTCCTAGGAAAGTTGTGATAAAGTTAGGGAAACGGAGAACCAATAAAACCTCCAAGGAATTGTTGGGATAAGTTGTGGGATGTGATTGAGGAAGCTACTATCTATGTTAAGTTTGAAATGCTAACATGTGCAGCGCAATATTGATGGAAAAGTACTAGCTTGAAGGAGGATGACTGCACTGACAAAGTACAAGAAGCAGGTAGCTTGGATCTTTGAGAAATTTCAATTGAAGCTGCTGACTCTCAGCTGCAAGCTGATGGAATAGTAGCCAAGGATTTGAAGGAAAGTCTAACACTGATCTAGATTGAACCAACCACACTCTGGTTATACTCAATCAACTTCTGATCCATGTAAATGTGCCTATAAAATGCCGGAATGAGCTAGTGGAGTCAATTGGGTTGATGAGGTTGAGCTTGAATGTTACGGGCCTTATTGATTCAGTTTATGAAGCATTTCCTGTTTTGTCGACTAGAAGATGAAATACCCGAAAAGCTCAGCCACTGTGCAAGTTTCGGGATTATATTTAGTTACATATATTATAGGGATTACACTATATTTATTTTTTATTTCATTTCTGTTATTTTATATTATAAGGATTAGTTAAACATTTCTGTTATTTGTTATTTTCAATTATGATTTCTGTTTCATTTTCCTTTCACGGTTGCACAGTTGTTACATTTGCTCGTCAGATTCCAACTGCCTCAGTTGGATTTACTATTTGTAACCAGATTGCTACTGTGGAAATAGAAGAGAGATTTTGTCCTCCTTCTCGTGCCTTTTCTCTCTCTGCTTTCTCTCTGCCTCTCTCAAATTTCCCCCTCTGTTCCCCTCTTTCCCTCTTCTTTCTTTGCCTGAACTCCCCTTCTCCTTATCTGTTTTTTCCCTTCCCCCTATTTCCTACTATTTGTACACTGCACCACAAGCATGCACGTAACATTGAACCTCAACAACAAGTTGAGATAGATTAGTAGGGAGGCAGAAGAGGTAAGAAGTGGAGTAGCTTCTTGCTCAGAGCATTATGGGGGCTAATGAGGTTTAATCATAGTTATTGGGTTCCCAAACCCTCATATGTACCACTTGCTATGCACTGAATGTGATTTTCAATGATAATCTTGTATCTTTGGATTTTTGAATTGAGTTGAATTCAAATTATAACTCTTGTGTGGATTACATAGAGAATTTCATGTCGAAGTTGTAATTTTAGTTTATGTGTTTGGGTGTAGGTTGTGAAAATGCATCTAATATTTGTATTTTTGTTATTGTAATTAGAATTTTCATGTTGCTTCTTGGATTAGGCCTATATTTTTTCCATGACCTTCACACAGAGTGTGACAACTCGGGCTCGGCCAACGATTTCCTCCCGGATCTAACCATGTGGAAAACCATAAATATCAGAATGTCATCCATATCATAACACAAATGGTAAACTAAGACCTCTTGGGTTAATAATCTAGATACATCCAAAACTAAGGGAAAATGTAGTCTCAAAAACCAACATAATAAAACAAATAGTATTTGAATATATCTCCAAGACATAAAAAGAACAACAACTCTAACTAGGCTCTCTAGAATGCTATGCCCATAACTCTCCCTCTAGCTTTAGAATTAGCCGTCTCTATCTTTGCGCTACTCTGGAATAAAGAAATAATAAGGGTAAGCCAAATGATTAGCAAGTTACCCTAATCAAAGTCAATGCCAAAAAATCAAACTATCTAGGGAACTCATTTGTCAATACAAGCTCTAAGATAAATTATATATAGAAAGCAATAAATGTTCTCGGATAACAAATAAAGCAACAAAATGACATCAATAAATAGGTCAATAAGGTTTGCTCAATTAATGATACTCATAAATAACACCCATAATGTCAACTCTATGGATAATCGTAATATCTTGAAGGACATTCACCGGATTCTGAGGAATACTAATAAATATCACGAGGTCTCAAAGTATATCTAGTACTAAGGTTTTTTCATAGATTTTTTAGAAATCCAACTCAATGTAAAGTTATGACAATATGAGATAATAATAAATCTCCATGAATTTTATTCTAATATTGTGACCAAATGTTGCTTAGTTATGCCCCCATTGGTTGGGTTAGTACCTTAAGATCACCGACATCCATGATATGCAACTATTGCTACAGTTCTTTTACATGTTATACCCTTAGCATCCCATATCAACCTATGATGCTGATTACCTATGATATCCTAAATATCACCTCATATAATGGTCATAAAGTTATAAGCATTACACCTCAATCAATTGACCTTCACAACTAGAAATGGAATAGGTATCGAAAAAGTGTAGACTGGGCTAATGTCTCATATACTCTTATTCGTCTAGATACTTTAGAGTTTTCATACGCTATCCTTTACCTAGCCAAATAATACAAACAATGCAAGGCATGAACTAATGTACAAATGTGACCTGTAGTCCAGTCTCATCTTTGTTTGTTTGCAGAAGCAGAATACTCAGATTGAGCAGCTACATTTTTGGAACTAACTGTTACTTCCAAATATGTAGGAGTACATCACATTTTCTAGTATTTATTCTATAAATTACTACTTTTATTAATTTATTATGTTATTCCTTTATATGTTGTGCTGAGGGATGAATGGCGTGTGCTTTAGAGACCATGGCTAACTTTCTTTCCTGGTGGACTGCATAAGTTGAGCTAATCTTCCATTTCATTTCAACTATATATAGGAAAACAATTATCGGCAAATATGAAACAAATATATTCTAGAACTATTGTCTTAAAATATTTGACAAGAAAATAAGAGAATAAATGCCTCTACAGCACCGCGGCAATGATTATCATAGTAGAAAATACCCGGATGCCCGTCATTTAAGTCTCAATCTATGCTCTAACCTGAGAATAGTATATGAATCAACCAGTAGGTTTCCGACTTTCAAGTTAATTTGTCAAGCTTGCTTCTTCAACAGCCAAATTGAGCTTTGCTCACAATTAGTCTAGACCACCAACTACATGGCACACTTAAAGCTCAATCATTGCCAAAGGTCATCTCACTAATTTTTCTTTGGACATGTTTCATGGGATTTATAATTATCATGTAATCAACAAACCTAAAAGTTAGAATATGTTTTAATAAAAGAAATTCCTAAGGGAGGGGCAACAAAATTTAGAGTTGGTAAACTGGTCTAATAACCATAAAAGCCACCAATATTTGCAACACAAATACAGCACTATCACATGAAAATTCAAGAATATAAAGCATCTCGGTCATGATTTTCCGTGGCAAAAATGCAAATCAACCAATTTATGAGGGAAATGCAACTGGATTCTTTATTAACTAATGACGAGGCAAATCAACCAATTTATGAGGCAAATCAACTGGATTCCAGTGAGAACTAATGATGAGGCCATACACCTGCACGAGAAAAATAAATTATAATTAGTAAAATCCACCCAGCCATGAAGTTCTGAAGTTTCAAGCACAAATCTCCCATTGAGCAGTTGGCCTGTTGGCCAACTGACTCCTCCGCCTTTTCCTTTCATCCCGAAAATGTGCAAAAGCATGAGGATCAAAACCAAGTACATGCATTACCTGGATAATGAACCAAGTTCTTTTGCCTGCGAATGAGTTCACCGTCAGCGAGGTCAACGGGAGCAACCGAACCCATAGCTGCCGAAGCCATTATAAAAAATTATGGGGCTTCAAGGACCCAAAACTCTCAATAAAGTTAAATAAATCAGAACCCTACCCGCAAATCCTTAAACGATTCCCGAAAATTTTATCCCTACTTAGAATTAAATCTGAATAGATGATAAAGAAATTAAAAAAAAATAAAGCAAAACAGATCCTTTTGAGGAAGGATCTCAAAAGTTGATCAAGAAATCATCTGGATAGATGATTAATTGCCACTCAAATGGATCTCATCATTTTGATTTATTGTGCTAAATTCGGAGCCAAACAGAGCAACGATGCTCTGTTCCCCATCTCTTTCGATTCCAGTCGAAAACAAAGAAAACCCTAGCTTTCCTCTTCTAACATGAATGGCAAGGATTTTGTAGTACAAACCCACAAGAAAATACCTTCCATGTAGCCGACGAGAACAGCACATCGTCACGCAAAGTTATGGCTTCTCGTTCTCTCTCGTCGTCGCCCCTCTCTCTCTCTCAAGCGTGCAGATTAGGGTAACCGGAGAACAGATCGAAGATGGAGAGGAGAGGAGAGCAGAGGAGAAAGAAAATGAAAATGGCGGTGTTACTTGGGTTTGCGGCACTGAAGCAACGGCGAGGGTTAACGGCAGCGTCGGCTTTGACTGCAGCGGCGGCGTCGGCGGCGAGGGTTTCGACGAAGATTTCCTTCTTCTTTGCTGGCTTCTCCTTCAAAGATGAAGATGGAGAGGACAGGAGAAAGAAAATGGAAATCGCCCTCGTCCCTCATTCTCTCTCTCGTCTTTCAGTTTAAATTTTAGGGTTACTGTGCACCCTTTTATTTGCCGTCGGATTGGATACAATGAACGGCCACGATCTTATCAATCGGGATTTAATCTCGTCCGTTGGATAAAATTTAAAATCTAACGAACGAGATTAAATCTCGACGTAAAAACTCGTGGGCCGTCGGATGAGATCGGACGCCGCTGGACGCCTCTGGCGCTGGAGGCCCCCTGGATCCGTCATTCCATCCATTCTGCCGCCATACTGTTTAATCTTTTTGAATGTAAAATAGTAAGGCAGTGGCGTGAAACGCTGTTTATTATCGGCAATACTTTATGTCTTTCATCGTCTGCCAGTTTTCCTTCATCCCCATCCATGGCCTTTTGTCTTCCTCAAATGCCTGTCACCATTCACCGGCGTCCATGATGCTTTTTGTCAATGTTCTACTCGTATGTTTCTGTGCGATATTAATTATATAATATAATAAAAGGGATAGAAAGGCTCATGCATAACAGTAGCATCAAACTTAATGGTGGAAAACGTAGACTTGTTTACAGCCATTTTAACAGTTTTCTACCGAACTCATTTTCGCCGCTCATGATACGACTATTTTCTTTTGAACCCATCATTGATTTGTTACCGGCCGACATGAACAGTTGCCGGATTTTTGCACCAGAATTTGACCCAAAAGTATTGTCGGTTGCCGATAATTAAAATCGGTCGCCGTCAGATAAAATCGGACCATCATTCGAAGCCTTTTTAGTGGCGACGATCGGCGACGTTGGTTGTTGTGTGCGATTGTAGGGGCTCTCGGGCGGCTATGATGATGGGGAAGTAGAAGGGAGAAGATGAACAGGAAAAGGAAAGTGGGTTGTGACGTTGGAAATGATGGAAAATGGAAAGTAAAATAAAAGTAAAATAAAATTATATATATATATATTTTATATATAAAAGAAAAGTAGAGGAAAGAATATATATATTTGTTTATCTTTATATATATATAATTATATTATATATAAAAATAGTTATTTGTTTAATATCTGTATTTTATATGATGTGAAATTTAATTTGCTATTTTATTATGATTAAATGTTATAAATTTAAATTTTGTGTAGATATTATATATAATATTATATAAAATAATTATGATTAAATATCTATATAATAATATAGTCCGTTAGTCGTCAAAGTGGTCTAACTAAATAGTTTTATAGATGTTAAATAATAAAATAAAAAATTAACATAGTTATCCCATATATTAATTTAATTACTTTATAAATTTAAAGTGTTACAATTTTTTAATCAGTAGAAGTTATGGTAGATCCAAAGATGTACAAACTTCTACGTGATTGATTATTGAATAAGATAATTAATAAGTATTCATTATTTTAAATGGGATTCTGGATACCCAAAGATAACCGACTGATTTTAATTTTTGAATATTATTAATTATTTTTGTAAGTAATTAAAAATTACTATAATAATTAATTAGTGCATTATAATTACATCCAAATGTGGATTATAATGACATTGTTTATATTTTATGTTCATTCTATTTTTATTAATTTAAAGCATTAATATTAAGTATACTAATTTATTGTAGTAATTGTTTCAATTTTGTTACATTCTCACGCTTTTTTTATTTCGATATTTAATGAAACTAATTTTTTTGATTGGTTTGAACAAGTTAATTTTATCTTGGTGTACTGGATCTTGATATTACTTTATAATTTAATAAGTCTGTTATTATTACTGGTTCAAGTAGTGATAAAAAAAAAATCTTATTTTAGAGTATGAAAAAAATTTAACAGAATAAGTATGATATTTATGAGAATGACTATAGCGAATAATATTAAGTCAACACTTCTTGAAACTGAAAATGCTAAGAATTTGCTAAAAATTATCAAAAATTATTTTTGATTTACGGATAAGTCTCTTGTTGAAATTCTAATGGTAAAACTTACTACAATAAAATTCAATGGTACTCAAGGAATGTATGAACACATTCTTTAAATGATCAATTTGACTGTAAAATTTAAAGCCCTTAGTATGGATGTAAATAAATTATTCGTTATTCAGTTTGTAATGAATTCTCTTCCTCCTTAATATGGGTCTTTTCAAATTTATTATAATATTGTTAAAGATAAATGGAATGTTAATAAATTGGAAAGCATGTTGGTTTAAGAGGATGTAATATTCAAATAATAAGAAATTCATTCAATAAATTTAACGAGTTATGGTGGTAAAGGGAATAAGAAGAGAAAGAGAGAGAGTATTTAGGTTGGATCATTAAAGAAAAAGAAGCTTTATTCTGGTAGAGTGACTCAAAAGAAAGATAATAATACAAAGTATCATTTTTGAAAAAATGTGTGCCACTTTAAAAATAATTGTTATAAAATAACTGTTTGATTTGAAAAGAAATGTGAATATTTGACTTATATTTATTTTAAATCAAACATAATCGAATTACCTTTTAATACCTGATGGTTCGATTGAAACTCTGACGTTCATCATTCTAAATCGATACAGGAATTCCTTACAACCTAAATCCTAAACTAAAATTAGAATTTCTTTATCCTGAAAAATGGTGTCAAAGTTTCTGTTTTTACTCTTGAACTTTTTATTTATTTCTTGATACTAGAATGTATTTAGAATTGTTGGAGACACTTTATATACTTTTAATTCTTAAAAATTTTATTTTCATTTTTAAACTTGATCTTCAAGGTTACTCTTTAAAATTCAAAAACAAAAGAGTAATGTTATATAAAATTAAAACCTTTTTCGGTTTGAAAATTTTTTTTGATAGTCTCTACAAAATAAATCTTGATTAAAATTTTGTTGAAACTTTTATGACTTTACATTATAATTTAGAAAAAAATATAAATGTATGAATACGAACTCTTCTTTTTTGTGGCACAAAAAAATAGATAATATATCTAAAAATCATATGAAAATATTGGTAAATAAAAAAATCTTGTCTAATTTTAATTTTTTCGATCTTGATGTTTGTGTGGATTGTATTAAATGAAAATAAACTAAACATACAAAGAATAGTGTTATAAAAAGTTTAGAACTTTTAGAGATTATCCATACTGATATTTGTGGAGATTTTGATTCTCTATTTTTAGGAGAAAAAATATTTTATCAACTTTATTAATAATTTTTTACGTTATTATTATATTTATTTATTGTATAAAAATCTCAAGTTGAAAATATTTTAAAAATATATGTTTCTGAGGTTGTGAGGTAATTAAATAAAAGTATAAAAATTATATGATCTGATAGAGATAGTGGATATTATGATAAATATGATGTATCAAGTTAATGTCCTAGCCATTTTGTTAAGCTGTTAAAAAGTTATGTCATATGTACATAATATATTACACCAAGTAACTACAGCAAAATGATATTACTGAACGTCGTAATCGTATATTAATGAATATGGTTAGGAGTATATTGAGTTATTCTTCTTTACCCAAATTTTTGTGGATGAAAGCATTTAAGACTGCTATTTATATTCTTAAATGGATTCCTAATAAATCAGTTTTAAAAACTCCATTCGAGTTATGGATTGAAAAAAAATTGAGTATTCAACACTTACATATTTTGGGTTATCCAGTAGAGATAAGAATGTACAATCCACAAGAAAAGAAATTAGATTTTAAAACTGTTAGAAAATACTTTATTGGTTATTCAGAGAAATCTAAAGGGTATAGATTTTACTATCATAACCATAGTACGAGGATAATAAAAATTGATAATGTTAAATTTTTTGAGAATGGTGAAACCAGTGGGAATGATATTTCACAAAATGTGAAGAAAAAAAAATTAGGGTACAAATCTCTATACCCATAATTTCTAAATAAATTATTATTCCAAATATTATTGAACAATAAATTAATAATTTAATCCTCAATAATGAGAATATTACCATTAAATATAATATAGAACAATAATAAAAAGTAGTATTAAGAAGATCTCATAGAGAAAGAAAATTTACTATTTTAAATAATTATTTAGTTTATCTACAGAATTTGAGTATAATATAGGGATATTTGATGATCTAATTTTTTTTCAACAAGTTATAGAAAGAAATGGTTCTTCTAAATAGATTGATACCATGAAAGATGAGTGAAAATCAATGACACATAATAGAGTTTAGGATATTGTCGAATTGCCTAAGGATTGGAGAATAGTTGGTTATAAATTAGTATTTAAAATCAAACATGACTCTAAAGATAATATTAAACGATATAAAATTAGACTTGTAGTTAAATGTTATACTCAGAAAGATGGTATTGATTATAATTAGACCTTTTTTTTAGTTTATGAGAAGGACTCCATAAGAATCATAGTGGTATTGGTAGACATTTTAATTTAGAGTTGTATCAAATGGATGTAAAGACTACTTTTCTAAATAAAAGTTTAGATGAAAAAATTTACATGAAACAACTTGAAGGGTTCTCTATCAAAGGATAAGAGAACTCAGTTTGTAAACGTCAGAATAGTGCCTGATATGCTCACATGTGTATTTTAGACAATAAAAATATATCTGAATGATATCTCTTGGGCGCTCATGCGTATTTTAGATAGAATATTTACACCTAATATGTACTCGAGGGACATACGTGTGCATTTGAGACAGAATATATGTAACATCCTGAATATTTTTAATTTTATTATTTTATGAGAATAAATTATATAATTAATGGTAATATTATTTGAATATTTTTAGTAATTATATAGACACAAAATTTTGTAATTGGGCAAAAAATATGAGCTTAGAGTGTTTGGACCATTGAATTAGGCTTAAATATTTGAGCTATTAGTTTGAGTTTAGTGGATTAGGTTATTGAGTAAACTTATATATATTTAGATTAGGTAGACTTTAAATTTTTATACCTAATAAGTTTGGATGGATTGATACTTGGACTATTAATTAAAGTTTAGATTAAATAGCAAATTAAGTTAATTTTTAAATAAAATTAATTAAATAAATATTTATTTGGTGAACCTTTGTGTATTAGGATTTGTTGACTAAACATATATTTAATTTATAAAAAATTACAATATTAAAAATTTAGATTAAAATTTTAAATATTATTATAGGGTTAACTAGATAACTAATTAAATAATTAATTACTATTTTTTTATGAGAGATAAATATACAATATATATATATATATATATATATAGTAATAATAATCATGATAATAATAATGGATGAATGAGAAGACAGAAAGAAAAAAAATAGAAAGTAAGGAAAAGAAAAAGGAAGGGAAGAAAGAAAAGAACTGGAATAAAATGAAAGGGAGGCAGAAGAAGAAAAGGAGAGGAAATAGGGAGAGATTTTCGGCCGATTTTTACTCCGTGTCTATTATCAACTTGTCAGCCAAACGGTTGGAAAAATTACAATTTATAAGCCAATTTCCTTCTTTCTTTTGATGGTCAACCTCATTTTTCCCTCTATATATGCAAGCAGTCCATTTTCTTTATAAATGAAAGCTGATTCCTTAGAGTAACAGAGAAGAGAAAGGAAGGTCAGGCCACTGTTATTGTTACTGTTGTCGTTGTCATCCTTAATCAATACCAGAGAAGGTCACCGTGACTGCTCAAAGCCGCCGCCATCGTTAATCCGCGTCGTTGCTACAGTGTCATTACAAATCATGCAAGTAATCTTCCATTGTTGCAAGTAAAATTTCTATTTTTGGCAAGTAAATTCTTCCTCTTTGTGTTGATATTAACCTATAAGCTTTTCGCATCGTTATTTTTGGGAATCGATTGTTTCTCTTCGTAAATTGAAAACTTGGGAGAAACAGAGGCGGCAAGGGAACGGGCAAATTTTCAAGGGTTGTACAATAATTTGGGATGCGATAACTAATGAGCTTATACTATTAAATTCTTATTTGTATATGTTGAAGGGGAAAGCCTTGATTTTTCCTTACTTGTTATGGGAACCGATCCTCTTGAGGAAAGCAAAGCACGATACTCTATTTGGGGCTTTGGGGTGAACAATAATTAAATGGTGGTTGCAACCGTATAAAGTGGTAGCAAGTTTAAGATGTATACTCCATATTTTGTTAATCAAGTATAGTAAGTCAAGCCTCTATTTTGAACCTCTGCTAATCTGATTACATGGCATTGAGCTTTTGTGCGTGATGGTAGTGTTGTTGCCGTGTGGGTGTGAGTGTGTATTGCTGTGTTGAGCTTGGGTTTGCATGTATCGATGTGTGAGTGTGCCTGGCTTGGGTGTATGTGTATTGCTCGTGTAGGTAGAGGTACCGTGCGGTGGGTGTGAGAGAGGAAGTCGCATGGTGAGCCGACAGTAATGGAGCAGTGATGCTGCTGTTTGTCGCGGGTGTGATATATTTGTGTGTGTGTGTATATATATATATTTGTATATAAGTGATGTATATATATGTATATAATGAGATTATTAATTAATTGAGGAGAAAGTTATTGGTAATTATTATTTCGATTAGATTTTTATGAAATTTATCGGGATAGTTAAATAATATGATAACCGTGGATCAGTTCGACAACGATAAAATTGAGAATGTTTTGTGGCCTTAGAAATGATATTTGATATGCCGAGATAGCCAATTATGATAGAGTATAATAATATATATATATATATGGTCGCTAAATCTTCTGAATTTTCTTGGATTTTCTCCTATTCCCGTGGTGATCGATCTCTGCATTGGCTTTAATATAGTGTATATATTTTATTGGTACTCTATAGATAAGTAAATGAGAGTGTACGAAGACTCTATGGTATCCGGACAAATGAAAGTTCATCAGATCTTAGAGTAATCTATACTTTTTCAATATCTAGTCCATTCCGGAGGTTGATGCCATTGATATTGATGAGAGATACTTATAACCTAATGACCATCATAGATGGTGATATCAGGGGTATCATTGGTGAAGGGTATCTAAGATGGTATGAGTATACTACATGTACAACCTTTGGGAGGATTGTGGGGGCAGTATGGATACCATGAATATCGAGTAATCTCGTAGTACTTATCAAATCGTTGGCACATAAATACGCGACTTTTGGTTCACTATAGCAAAATAAGGTCCATGGAGATTGTTATCATCTCATATTGTAGAGACTATTGTTATTTCATACAGTTATAATCTCGTATTAAACTAATGATCGAATTCGATGGAATCTATATTGTATTATTGATATCCAATCATTCATAGGGCTTTCAGGTCATGGATACGACATATTATTGAGTCTCAGACAGTGGTTGGTATATCACATACTATTATTAATTTTATACATTTGATATTATTTTCTGAGATACTTGTATTCCTCTATTATTGATTATATTTACTTGTCGAGTATTCGACTCACTTTTATATTTTATTGATTCTAAAGTAGATAGGTTGATATCATGTTAGAAGAAATCGCATATTACTATGTAGATTCTATATAAATGCGATCTAAAAAATTGAGACTTCTATGATAGAGATGTAAGATTATTTATTGGTTCATTGACTTTTAGACATTTGTCGGGTTTTCATTTTTAGGGATTTGATATTATGGATATCGATACTATTTTTATTTCAAGTAGTTTATTATTATGAATATTTATTTAATGATATAATTATGAAGATCAATTATGGTGTCATAAATTTTAGTGATGCAGTGATTTTGAGTTCATTTATATTGATTGATATTATAAATCATAAAATATAATTGATGATTTCGAATCATTTGAGATTTTTCTTAGATGGTTTGGGTCGGGTTCAAGGATTCGGGTTCGGGTCCGGGTCAATACAATATAAACACTTAATTTGCATCTAAAGAATTGTTATATATCGTACAATTTTTGTCTTGACATCTGACACATACTTGGTAGGCGCATATGTGCCAGTGTTCATAAAAGGCCTCCTTTTACCAATTTTAATCATTTTCTATGAACTTCAAATAAAAAAATAGAAAGAGAAATGAGGGAGAGAGAGAGGAGAGAGAAGATTAGAAGATGAAGATTCAAGTAAAATTTAAGCAATTTTGGGTAATTTAAATGTAAAGTGAGTACATTCAAATCTTCTTTCTTTTATTATAATTTTTTTTATCTCTATAAATATTTATTATTCTAAATAATTATACATGTGTTATTTTTTTAACTAAAGAATTTATACTAATATGCATGTTATTCTACTTTAATTGCATAAAACTTTTATAAAATGCATACTTTCCATTGATACATATTATGTTTATGTGTTAAAAATCTGTAATATTAATTTTATATGTCTTCTATTTTTAATTATATGTTTTTATAGATTTGAATCATCATAAAACTATACATGCATGTTTTTACATTTGAGAAAATTACATAAATCATGTTTAATTATATGTTAATTATTTGTTCTACATGTTTGTAATTAAAATGGATTGATAAAATTACCTTAATTATATTAATTTTTCTCCATTAATAATTCTTCGTTGTTATTAAATCATATTGTTATTTCTGCATGTTCTTAAAATGAAAACTAAAGCCCCTTCATAAATTTGATTTCATGATAAGTATTTGAAGGAATAATGATAAAAATTCTACATAAGTTTAAAAATAAGAATATTTTATTGGTATCAAAAAATATGAAAAATATATTCGTATTTAAGTAAAAAATTTTATTTAATTATATATGGACTATTATAGATAATTGACGAATATATATTATGATCGACCTTAATATATTATAGTAAAAATTAAAATTTAAACCTGATGGGTCCGCCACTCATGGACCAACCCGAATGACGAGACCCACGGTAAAAAGGTTGTTCAAAAGTCATCACCGAGGAGGAGGCCACCACAACCCAAGGTCCAATATTACACCGTATAGAATCGCCTGTCGAGGTATGAACTAACCCAACAACCCGCCATGAATGGCCCCTTCAAGATTGTCCATAATCCTTTTTCCGCGCGCTGAGAAAAACTTGTCATAGTTAGTCTGTACAACCGTAACAGATATTTTAAAAATATTAACCAATGATTTACACGATTTCTTTCAAAGTGGCAATTGCCATACCGGACGCCTCCTATGATCACGTTAAAGAAGAAACAAATCCTCTTGATAGAAGACGATTTCCATGATAGATACCCACGATCACATAATCATTCTTAAAAAAGAAACTGACATTGACAACTACTCATAATTATCTACACAACTCAACAATTCCATGTGGACAGTCATTTGCCAACTTGGACGCCCAGCGGTCTAAGTGCTATAAATATTTATTTGCTCTCACAAGGGAAAAGAGAAGAGGAGAGGACAAAAAAGAGTCTAGCCGCCTCTTAGTCAGTGTACCTATAAGCCACCCTTCAATCGGGCACACCTCCAAACAGTCCCTTAGTAGGGTGCACTTAAATACGCAATCCCCACTACATGCATTAATACATCTTTTTATATCATCACATTTTTTTATTTTCTTGAAAAGATATCCGACTTAAGCATTGGATGATATATCGAGAGACAAGTCTCGCTAGTCCTGTAACATTTTGTTTTTTGTTATATTGCACAAGATCCAGGTTCGAAGAGATGGGGACTGAATCAACTCTAGTTCGACCCGACGCAGAAGATCGAATAATTTTCTAACCCGTACAATAATTTGGATCTTGAGATAGATCAAAACTTATCATCTACGGGTTAAAAATAATAATCGGTCCAATTTATAAGATTATCTGTATAACAAATCATTTATGAGTCTTGAATAATAACGTATGACCTTTAATTTTGTGAAAGTATATGTAACTCGACTTTGATTATTCGTCAATTTATTAGTGAGGTCATCACTAATTCTTAGTTCACAAGTTTTATATGATTTAACCATATTCAAATGATGCATGATTTTAAAAAAGAAAATTTGATAATTAATTTCATGAGTATGCATTATATGTATAGGAAATTATATTATTATTTTCTTATTTTTGAATATGCCATATTCCTCTATATCTTTGATGTCTACACATATTTCATACCTTTATGAGCAACTGACCAACTATTATTTTCTTTTTCACTAACCCTTCATATTAGAGTGTTCGAATTACTTGTAGAAGTTTCATTTGGGAGAATTATTATTCGAAGAGCTAAACTTTTAGATTTTAAATTACTTTATATATTATTAATCAGAAAGAACAACGGTTTATATTATTTTTAGTTCTGATCAATTGGATGTTATTGTACATCAGGAATAGTGATATATGATATTGATATTTATGTTGATTTCTATATTTTAAAAGTTAGTCTTAATACTCTAATTTAGTATTGATATTTTTCTTATATATAATTATAATCATATTTGTTGATATTCAAAATTACTTTTGGATATAACTTTTTAAATCTTATGAATCGAAATAACTTTTTTCAAGTATTTTGTCAGTATTTGTGATTTTTTAGGTTACATCCCAATAAGATTTCAGGTCTTGATAGGCAAAATATTATATAAAATCTTTCAAATGATTTGATGGGTTCGGTAAAACCCGACCCAAGAAAAAGTTCAAACCGTTTTATCTAACCCACGGGTGGTTATTCAACCGCTTTATCTAATCCACGGGCGGTTATCACCAGCGGTTGACTATGGATAAGATCTTTCGTCTATATAAGGACCACATCCCAACAAAAAAAAGGGAGACTCTTCGGAGGAGGAGAAAAACTTCTAAAAACCTCCAAAGGGGGACGGCAAGGAAAACTTCCAAAAACTTCCAAGAGGGGAAAACCTCTGATGAATCCAAACAATCTTTATCTCTATCTCTCTATTATTGGAAGTATGATTTTCATCTATACACCACCCACCAAAAATATATACCCTTAATTTATCTTTCTATATTCTGGGAAAAATTTTTGACTTGAGCGTCGGAGGATTTACGGTGGGAACAAGTCCCGCCAACCTCTGACCGTTAGTTTTCAGTTGTGTTGCACAGGACTCAGATTCAAGACTATGGAGATGGATCCGCGTCAGATTGACCAATAAGAAGATCCGATTTGTGGCCCCTGATCCGTAGGACAATCCGAATTTCTGGTACGCATCATTGGCGCCGTCCGTGGGAACCGGCCAAAAAGCCAATTTTTCCACTAAAAATTATAAGAACAAAACTGTCCACTTACAGCAAGCATTCTTCCGATCATAGAAATTGAACGATTTCCTAAACGAACGATGGCAGTACTAACCTTGCGCTTGGCGCGTTAACACTTGGGGGATGGGGGCTACTTCCTACATTCTGCAATTTTCCATAAAAAGTCAGACAGCCAGAGATTCCGATATTTACTCTCTAAAAATATCAAACGGAATTTTATCTCACGAAAAAAAACCGGTTTCGAATCCAGATCGGCATTTGAAATTGTCAAAAACCGATTTCATTTCTAAACCAGTATTTCCTCTCACTCCAACTACAAACGTCTCCGGAAAACTTTCTATTTTGATGTCCGGTTACAAACGTCTCCGGAAAACTTTCTATTTTGATTTCCGGTTACACACATCTCCGGAGACCTGGCGCTCTACATTCTCAAGTCAGAAAGCCGAACACAACAAACGTCTCCGGAAAACTTTCTATTTTGATGTCCGGTTACAAACGTCTCCGGAGACCTGGCGCTCTACATTCTCAAGTCAGAAAGCCGAACACAACAAACGTCTCCGAAAAACTTTCTATTTTGATGTCCGGTTACAAACGTCTCCGGAGACCTGGCGCTCTACATTCTCAAGTCAGAAAGCCGAACACAACAAACGTCTCCGGAGACCTGGCGCTCTACATTCTCAAGTCAGAAAGCCGAACACAACAAACGTCTCCGGAAAACTTTCTATTTTGATGTCCGGTTACAAACGTCTCCGGAGACATGGCGCTCTACATTCTCAAGTCAGAAAGCCGAACACGACAAACGTCTCCGGAGACCTGGCGCTCTACATTCTCAAGTCAGAAAGCCGAACACAACAAACGTCTCCGGAGACCTGGCGCTCTACGTTCTCAAGTCAGAAAGCCGAACACAACAAACGTCTCCAGAAAACTTTCTATTTTGATGTCTGGTTACAAACGTCTCCGGAGACCTGGCGCTCTACATTCTCAGGCAGTAAAATCGAAATCAGTAAAATTGGAGGTGATCAAAGTCCACTCCAGATCTCAAAATGGGCTCCAGAATTTTGCATTCCCTCAAATAATAGACTCCGGATATTGAACTCTGTAGAAATCCACCCCGGGAATTTATTTCTCATGGCCAAATTCCTCTCTGGAGATCTCCCAAAAGATCTCCGGCTTTCCATCTCTCCGAAAGCCGAACACAACAAACGTTTTCGGAAAACTTTCTATTTAGATGTCCGGTTACACACGTCTCCGGAAAGCCTCCCAGATTTTCCTCTAACAATTGCAAGGTCTCAATTCCACACTAGGATTTTCTCGTGAGTCAAAAGCAGCCCGATCCTAGTGCCAACTCAGCTGGATTTTGCCCAAACTGGCAATTCCTCTCACAACTGCTCGAAGAAGCACTTTGTAGACAAATCTTTCCGGATTTTCCTTCCAAGCAGGTCTCCGGCTTTTTCCCTAGCAGGCCTCCGGATTTTTCCTGGCAGGTCACCGAAATTTTCCTCGAAAAGCTCTCCGGAGACCTCCATCTTCTCCGGAGATCTCATTTCTCCGGAGACCTTTATCCATTCTGGAGATCTCATCACTCCGGAGACCACCAATCTCTCCGGAGATCACATCACCCTATTTTTATCGTTACTAACTGACGATGGCAACGGCAACAGTAATTGACAGTGGATGCCGGCGAAGCCCTCTCGATGTTTTCCTCTCCGATTTATACCACGATGTGAAGAAAGAAGAGAGATCGTGAGCAGCGAGGAGCCACCGCCACTGTCGCCACCATGATCAGAGCAAAATCCACAAATTGAGGCATGTAAATCTTTCATTCTTCTTTGTGGATACCGGTATTGTGTTTTCATATGGCAAGTTTGAGGAGATCGGCCGAAATTTCGGTAAGTTGTATGATGAGGTGCAGTGGAGAAGGACAGAGAACTACAGACGGTGTTTTCGCTACTGTCGCCATCGCATGGGCTATTACCATCGCCGGCGCTGTCTTTTATGCCAGAACAGCACTTCACCGGAGCTCATCATCTTCAAAACCCTCTCTGTTTGGTTCCTCAAACCAAGGACAGAGCCACTCCATCCAAAAGTAGAGCAAACCGTCCAAAATCTACTCCGGTATTTTCTCAAATTCACACCGACTACGGCTCTCTATTTTCTCAAATTCATGCCGGCCACGGTCCACTCTGGAGCTTCGGTTTTCAACGGTCAGGTCAAGGGGCCAATAGTAACTATGGCGTCCCAAAAATCTACTCTAGCTAATGCCACTTCGCCTCCCAAACTTAATTTTGCATTAAGGAAGCCGATCTCGATTCTTCAAGGACGAATAAAATTTCTACGCACAAGCCGAACTCGATTCTTCAAGGGACGAAATAAATTTCTGCGGCCAAGCCGATCTCGATTCAAGGGATGAACTAAATTTCTGTGCACAAGCCGAACTCGATTCTTCAAGGGACGAAATAAATTTCTGCGCACAAGCCGATCTCGATTCTTTAAGGGACGAACTAAATTTCTGCGCACGAGCCGAACTCGATTCTTAAAGGACGAACTAAATATTTGCGCACATGCCGAACTTGATTTGTTTTACAGACAAGGATTAGACTGGGTTTTAATATGCACAATGCCAGACGGACTTCTTTTCAAAAGGGCCGATTCAAACTTTGATGCACAGGAACGATACACAAGCCGATTTCTATCCAAATCGGCAAAAACTTGAAAAGTTGTTTTTAAGCGCAAAAAGGTTGAAAACTGATTTCAAATCCAAATCGGCTTTTGAGATGAGAAAATCTGATTTCATTTCTAAATCGGCCTTTGAGATCACTCGGGAATATTGCAGTTCGTCAAAATCAACTCCGGATTTCAATCAATGCCGGATTTAGACTAACTCCGGACTTCAATCAACTTCAGTTTCAAGCGCAGATTTTCCCTAGCAGGACGAAGGCACCCGAAAAATCTCTCGCAAATTTCAAAATGAGCTTTTGAAGTTTCAACTGCTTCACTCTATACCGATTCCAAGATGTTATGCCGGGGGCTTCGCCTCTAAACTCTCACGGAATTGAGATCGTCCAGCATTCGAAAACCAAGCGGCCCAAAAGCGGTCGAGCTCTAAACCTCGATTACATCACCGAGCGGCCAAAAAGCGGTCGAACTCTAAACCTCGGTTACATCACCGAGCGGCCCAAAAGCGGTCGAAATCTAAACCTCGGTTACATCACCGAGTGGCCAAAAGCGATCGAACTCTAAACCTCGGTTACATCACCGAGCGGCCCAAAAGCGGTCGAAATCTAAACCTCGGTTACATCACCGAGCGGCCCAAAAGTGGTCGAACTCTAAACCTCGATTACATCACCGAGCGGCCCAAAAGAGGTCAAAGTTTAAAAAATAGACTTTCCAAAGATGGTAAGTCGACAAAGTCAAACAAACAACATCCCATCAGAAACATGCCGGGGGTTAAAAATTTCAAACCACCCGGCATGGGGGGCTAATGATGGGTTCGGTAAAACCCGACCCAAGAAAAAGTTCAAACCGTTTTATCTAACCCACGGGTAGTTATTCAACCGCTTTATCTAATCCACGGGCGGTTATCACCAGCGGTTGACTATGGATAAGATCTTTCGTCTATATAAGGACCACATCCCAACAAAAAAAGGGGAGACTCTTCGGAGGAGGAGAAAAACTTCTAAAAACCTCCAAAGGGGGACGACAAGGAAAACTTCCAAAAACTTCCAAGAAGGGAAAACCTCTGATGAATCCAAATAATCTTTATCTCTATCTCTCTATTATTGGAAGTATGATTTCCATCTATACACCACCCACCAAAAATATATACCCTTAATTTATCTTTCTATATTTTGGGAAAGATTTCTGACTTGAGCGTCGGAGGGTTTACGGTGGGAACAATTCCCGCCAACCTCTGACCGTTAGTTTTCAGTTGTGTTGCACAGGACTCAGATTCAAGACTATGGAGATGGATCCGCGTCAGATCGACCAATAAGAAGATCCAATTTGTGGCCCCTGATCCGTAGGACAATCCGAATTTCTGGTACGCATCATGATTAATGATTTATAACCCACTCAAATTTAATAAATGATTAAGAAATTAATAATTGGACCTCGATTTTGATCACTCTTTCTCACACTCACCTAATGGGCGCTACGATGTTCAGGGCACCATAGGTCCCTGCAGCGTCATTATCACCTGTTGGATTAACACAAATATAACGAGTGATATTTAATATATTAAAATAATATATTATACAAGTATTTTTATTTAATTTTTTTAAAGATATTAAAATATTTAAATACTAATATTATTTTAAAAACAACAACAAACAATACACTTGTTGCGTCTCGGGTTCGCGGTTGTCGTACGGATTAGGAAGCATTCGGATTCCTAGGTACGTGGTAGCGTCAGGACGAGGGTCCGGTCTTCGTATCACTTAACCTGAAACCTGCACAACACAATCAACAAACAAGAGGTCAGAGGTCCGACGGGATTTCTCCCACTACGGCCACTCCGACGCTCAAGTCAGCAAGTTTTCGCAATAAACGGAAAGGTCACACGCGCACTGGGCGGTTTGTAGATGAATGCTGATGATGCGTAGGTAATGCTTATGCTTTAGAGTGGAAAGTGCAATGAGCAGGTAATGGTAGGCCTTGTTTCCTTAGTGCACCGCAATGAGTGGCTCACTCCTGCTGCCTGAGTAGGCCTAGGGGTTCCGATGTTCAGAGATGAGGACTCGCGCAAGACCCAGGGTCCTAAGTCTTACTGAATCTGATCGCTTCTCTGTTTACTCTCTGGAATTGTCTGAGTGAGAGGAAGAAGGAGGCTGAGAGTTTCAAAATCCAAAAGTCCTTTGCTCTGCGGGGGAAGGGAGCTCTTATAGGCTCATTCCCTGTGGACGCTGGGCGCGAGAATGCCCGTTGCTAGGGTTCTGTGGCCGCTGGTCACTGTCGTTGTGCGCCGGTCATGTCGGCTGTCGTTTTGCGGTGGCAGGCAAGCACCTGCGCGCTGCCGGCCACACCTGGTTTTCTTTCGAACGGGGATTAGCGGGCTGCTTGCGGGCTGCTGGCGGGCAGCCGCCTGAGCCGCTGCCACAGTGCTGGCCTCGCCCTCATTGGCTAGCCTTCCTCTCTCCTGGCAGCTCATTAATGCGCCGCATGGTCTTTATCCGTTTTTGCCTCCTGGACGCCACGCTGGCTTCCTACGCAGTGGGCTGGGCCTCTATCGATTGTGGGCCTTGATGCGGGACCCAACAACACTATTTTTCTATTTTAAAATATTTTTTAAAATTAATTTTTATCCTCAATCAACGGATAACAGTTGAGCAATAGGGGCTGTGATTCCCTGCACATTACAACCCCCCTTACCCCCACTACGCTTGCTCGAGTCATCTCACGAGCAAGAATATAGAAGGGAAATAATCATCGCAGTAGCAATTAAAAAAAAAGGAAGAGGAGGAAGATGAAGAAAATTAAGATCATCGCAGCAACAGTAGAGAAGAGGAAGGAGAAAAGAAAAGGATGGGAGAATGGAAGAAGATCATCATTTGAGGCAAATAATCATTGTTGTTAATCATTCTTTAGATTCTCTGAGTTCTTTTGTCCGTGGAACAATTATAGGAGGGAAATAATCATCGCAGCAGCAATTAAAAAAAAGGAAGAGGAGGAAGATGAAGAAAATTAAGATCGTCGCAGCAACAGTAGAGAAGAGGAAGGAGAAAATAAAAGGATGTAGATTGGAAGAAGATCATCATTTGAGGCAAATAATCATTCTTGTTAATCATTCTTTAGATTCTCTGAGTTCTTTTGTCCGTGGAACAATTAGGAAACAGAGCATGGGGTAGAAATCAAATTGTAGATGACTCATGGTTCATTAATCAAATGATATTTTGCCTAAATCATGTAAGAAATTAGCTGTTTTACATGTTGGACAAAAGGAGTCAATATCATTGATGAATTAAACCACTTTGGAGGAGAGCAGAGGTTTGGAAGACTATAAATAGTAACAAACAATTATTTTTTTCTAATCATCTTATGACCCATCGTTCATATGTTGATTCAATATAAGTATATTTGTAAAATTATCATTCTAAACATTTGATACTCTGAGTTCAACATTTTGATGCCGAAATTATGATATAACTAAGGGAGGATGTAGCGTTTGATTTGTTAGGATATAGATCACTTTTGTATGAGCCCATATCCGATTGGTAGGACGACAAGTTTGGCTAAATATACATAGGTGCAATAGTGAGAGAAAGAAAACGCGTGCGACGATATGACCTGATGATAAATAATTGGCCGGAGTGGAAGATGTAAGAAACTTTAATGAGATAATACTTTATTCATAGGATCTTAATTATCATACTTCATCACCAATTACTTGAGAATAAAATTATATTTGCATACTTGGATCCATTAGTGTTTCAACTTTTATGCACGACCGTAATCATTCTTATCTCGAAGAATCGGGATATGATTTCTCTCTCTTATCATTATGATTTTTAGAATTTTAACAAATCTTTTGTGTGTGTCCTTAAAATGATGTGAAATACATCCTTTTATAGAGGGAGAGATGACCATTTTTAAATTACCAAAATACTCATCCTTTTGCCCAAGAGATGTATCATAAACAGACATAATCATTGAAAAATGATATCCATTCACTCAACGAGTATATTTTAAAGAGACATATCTATTCACCAAAGGATATATCTATTGAGAAATAATATATCTTTTCTATCACATGATATATTTTGAATAGGCGTGTCTTTTAGAAAAATTTTCTTTATATTATATATATATATATATACCAATATGATTATTTATTAATTCAATAAATTAATAATTTATATGTCTCGCCATATGAGATATATATTTCTATTATTTTTTCACTTGGCTCATATGATAATAATATTTATATGAATTAATTAAAATAAATTTTAAGCGCGTAATATTATAATCTATTAATAGTTTATATGTAATAATACTATAATCAAGTAATCGACAAATGCGAGTCATGACGGTTCCATATTATTATGCGACATAATTCTTTTCATGTACCATAACACCTACAAATTACCTGATTAAATCTTAAATGAGAAATATTATACGGTCCAACAATAATATCTTACTGAAAGAATGCTCATATTATCATCAATCTAAAACTTCAAGATCGAACAATATAGAATAAACCGGATATCTCAAAAATATATTATTTGAGATCTCAAATATCAGAGCAATATCCTTATATCATGGGTAACGACACAAACTCTCTTTTCACTGCCAACCATAATTATTCACAAGGCTCTCCTTTCACTGCCAGATTCGCTCGCCATGGTGAACACGAGAGCCCAAGCTAGTGATCCCGCTAGAGACGTCATTTCTCTCGACCAGAACCACATTGCTAGTACCCTGGTCAACGGGACGACAGGCGGGGCGCCAACGCCTTTCTTTCAACAACTGATGGAGCAGATGCGGACCAACAACCGTCTGCTCCGAATACTCTGCTCTCGGCTAGAGCAGACACTGCAGGCGGCTCCGGCAGCAGCCGTCCCTGCACCGGCCACCATAAAAGGTGACCATAGAAAAAAATGCCGGCCAGAAGGCCCGACTGACCGACGAATAATCCGGTTCCAACCTCCTCGCGCGCTCCTGGCCAGAACAGGCCTGAAGAGCGCTCTGGGAGCATAACTCTAGGAGAAAGTCTGGAGAGAAGGAATCCCCGATACTCTCGAGCAGAAAATGGGAACACAGTCCAGGAGCGAGCCTATAGGGCTGCCAGGTCCGCTGAAGGCAGTAGCCTGCCGGATTCTAGACCCTCCAGGGATAAAACAGAGTTAAGGGCTTACCTCAACTCTAAGAGATCTGCCAACGCTGCTCGCGCAGATCCACGAGTGGACAAGATTTGGAAGCGCGTGTTCCAGGATGATGAGCGCGCTATTGACCTTGACAAATTTCCTTTCACAGCGGAGATCCTAAACCGTCCACTGCCTACCAAGTTCAAGATGTCTTCTCTTGACTCATACGATGGGAGCAGTGATCCAATTAACCATTTGGATTACTTCTACACCAATATGAGTCTACAAGGGTTGGAAGACTCAGCGATGTGTCACTGTTTCCGGCTCACGCTGAAGGGAGATGCCCGCATCTGGTTTCATCACCTCCCTTCAGGCACCATCAGTAGCTTCCGGGAGCTCACATATCTCTTCCTGACTCAGTACGCCTCGAGCCAACGGGAAGAGAAGCAGCCGTGACACCTCTCCCACATCAAGCAAAAGTCAGGAGAGAATCCACGACAATTTCTGGACCGCTTTGTGGCGGAGGCCAGGCGGATTCTTCGGATTACGGAAGAGATAAAACTGGACAATTTTATCTCTGCGCTGACCTACGAGAACTTCTTCAAGCATCTGGCCCATAAGAATCCCAGACCTTTCGGGAGGCCGAGTCCATCACCCGGGCATATGCAACGGCAGAGGAGGTCAACAAAACAAAACATCCAGAACGAGCAGATTAGCCTCGATCGTTCCCTGGAGAGGAAAAAAGAAAATATGGCGGTAGTGATCACTCCCGCTGAAAGCAGCACTGAATTGGGCCACCAGAACGCAGAGATTACGGGCCCACCAACTTTACACCCCTGACGAACACACAGTCAAATGTCCTCATGTAGATCCGCGGGAAAAAATTTCTAAAGTGGCCAAAACCACTGAAGAAGGACACTGGGACTCAGTCGAAGTACTGCGACTTCCACCGCTCTGCTCCGCATTCTACTTAGGGTTGTAAGACGCTGTAGAGGGAGATTGAGGAGCTGATTCACAGAGGCGACCTCATCAAATTCATAAAGGGCCCTAGGAAAAATCCTGGGACAGTTGGTGGAGAAGGGCAGGAGCAGTCTCCTTCCCAAAATTGGATTACGGTAGGGGTGATTAATTTGGTTACCACCTGACCTGTCAAAAACTAAGCCGACAACGAGGAGCAGTGGACTGGGAGGAAGAAGTAGTGCACGGCGGACAACACCATTAGCTTAAATGATAATGATTTGGCTCATGTAATATCTCCCCCATGTTGATCCCCTCGTTGTATCTGGCTCATTTTAGACGATAGTGTCGACTACCAGTTGAAGCGAGTGTTTATCGATATTGGTAGTTCAAAAAATTTACTTTACTTGGATGCGTTCTTTAAACTAGGTTTAAAAAAGAACCAATTAAAACCTGCCGAAGGCCCATTGTATGGCCTTGACAATGAGCTAGTGCCTTTCCAGGGTACCATCCAACTGGAGGTCACCTTGGGTACGTAGCCAAAAATAGCGAGCCGAACACTCACATTCTTAATAGTCAACCTACCCTCTATTTATAACGTAATACTAGGCAAATCATACTTAACGACGTTTGGGGCGGTCACCTCAATTCCTCACCTCAAGATGAAATTCCCAACGCCATACGATGTAGGAGAGGTGTTAGGTGACCAAGTTACTGAACGAACATGCTATATGTCTCAGGTTTCCTCTAGCGGCAGCACTAGAACAGTTGGAAAACTCGATCATCGAGATGAGATGACCCTATAGTAAGCGCAGTCTCGCAAAGCGACAAATCTAGTCCCACTGAACCCGAAGGAATCGAAAATGTGCGTACAGATCGGCGGCTCACTCACCGGAATACTTCGCAATGAGTTGATCACGTTCCTGCAACGGAACGCTGATATCTTCGCGTGGACTCCAGCAGACATGCCTGAGATTCTGGCTGAGGTGATGGTCCACAAGTTGGGGCTTTATCCTAGCCAAAAGCCCGTGAGGCAGAAGCAGAGAAACCACTCCGTAGAAAAATCGATCGCCATCCGAGAGGAGGTGAAGAAGCTGCTGGATGCGGGATTTATTAGAGAAGTCAATTTTACCGACGTTAACAAAGCCTGCCAAAAGTATAACTTTCCTTTCCCAGGATCAACCTGCCAGTTGACTCAACAGTCGAACATGAGCTGCTAAGTTTGATGGACGCCTATTTGGGTTACAACAAGATCCGGATGAGTCCATAGGACGATGAACACACATCGTTCATGGCCGATCAGGGTACCTATTGCTACAAAGTGATGCCCTTCGGACTAAAGAACGCTGAAGCAACCTATCAGCGACTGGTCAACAAGATGTTTGAAAAACAGATCGGTCGCAACATGGAGGTCTACGTTTACGACATGCTTGTCAAGAGCAAGGTCACCGACGACCACATCCGCGACCTGACAAAGTCATTTGAGGTACTCCGCAATCATCACATGAAGTTAAACCCGGCTAAGTGTGTCTTCGGGGTAGCCTCTGACAAATTCTTGGGTTTCATCGTCTCCCAACAGGGAATTGAGGCGAACCCAGTGAAGATTAAGGCTCTCACAGACATGGCTCCACCGCGGAGCATAAATAACGTCCAATGATTGACTGGACGGCTGGCAGCGCTGTCCTGCTTCCTCGCAAAGTCTGGCGATAAGTATCAGCCTTTCTTGAAGGCTCTAAGGGGAACAAAATCCAACGGGTTTCAATTGACGACAGACTACCAGACAGCCTTCGATGAATTGAAGCGGTATTTGGCCAGCCCACCGTTTCTAGTGTCACCCAAGGGTGGAGAAGAGCTGTACCTTTACCTAGCAGTGTCGGACGCATCCCTCAGTTTTGTTCTCGTACGCCAGGATCCCGACACTAAGCGGTCGGTCTACTACGTAAGTATAACATTGACTGGTCCAGAGACCCGCTACTCGCGTGCAGAAAAACTTGCATTGGTGCTTATATTCTCTGCGCGGAAGTTAAGATCGTACTTTCCGGCACACCGGGTAGTGGTCCTTACAGACCAGCCCCTGAAAAGTATACTTCAAAAACCCGATATTTCTAGACTGCTGGTAAAATAAGCTATCGAGTTGGGCGAGTTCGATATTAAATTTTGGCCTAGACCTGCTGTAAAAGCACAGGCTCTAGCTGACTTCATTATTGAAACTGCGACCCCAGTTCTCAAAAAGCAGCCCGCAGAAAGCACGGAACAGCTTGACAAAGTTCCAGAATAGATACTCCACATTGATAAATTGTCTACGGACACCGGCAGTGGCGCTGGAGTGGTCCTCACGACCCCCGACGGGTTTGAGGTAAAATACTCCTCGGGCTTGATTTTCCGACAACCAACAACGTTGCCGAGTACGTGGCCTTGTTAGCTGGTTTACGATTAGACAAGGAGTGCTATGCCAAAAGGTTGGCGGTCTACAGCGACTCCGAACTAATCGTTAACCAGGTTAACGGAGACTTTGAGATAAATAACCCTTACCCTGCCAAGTACTTGGCAAAGGCAAGGGAGACCACCCAGGGTTTCGACAAACCAACCCTGGTTCATGTTCCCAGAACTAAAAACTGGAAGGCAGGCCAACTGGCTAGAGCCGCTGCAGTCAAAAATCTAGAATAGTACTCGAGGGATATAATGGAGATCCTGAACACTCCCAGCATAGAGAAACAGGAGGCGATGCAGAATTTTGAAGCAAAAAATTGGATGACGTCTCACCTTAGTTATCTGGCTAACGGGTCTTTGCCAGAAGACGCAGAGAAGGCTAAACAAATCAAAAAGAACACCGGCTGGTACACTGTGGTTGACGGATGGCTATATCGTCGTGGCTACTCAACCCCATACCTCCGGTGCCTAACTCCCGATGAGGCTCACTACGCTTTGTGCGAAGTCCACCATGGGATTTGTGGATCACACATTGGCAAAAAAAATTTAGCCTTCAAAATCATGCGGCAGGGCTACTACTGGCCCACTGTGAAAAGGGACGCACTTGAGTTTGTGAAGAAGTGTGAAAGCTGCTAGCTTCACAGTAACCTTTACCGCCAGCCATCCACAGACCAGAAGACACTTCAGGCCCCTTGGCCCTTCGCACAATGGGGGCTTGATATTCTCGGACCGTTTTCCATTGCCGTGGGGCAAAGGAAGTTCGTCATCGTGGGCATCGACTACTTCACCAAGTGGGTCGAGGCCATCCCGCTGGCGAAGATCACGGAGCACAATGCTCTAGAATTTCTTTGCCAGAGCATTGTCTGCAGGTTTGGCTTCCTCAAGGTCGTCGTGACCAACAATAAGACCCAATTATCGAGAACACGTTTGACTAAGTATTGCGCCAGCATTGACATCAAGTTGGTCCACACTTCGATGGCCTACCCCCAAGCGAATGGACAGGTGGAAGTCACGAACCAAACGCTACTCAACGGATTAAAGATCAAGTTGGAGGACGCAGGGGGCTATTGGGTAGACGAGCTCCCCTTAGTTCTCTAGTCTTACCTGACAACCCCGAAAGAACCAACGCGCAAGACGCCCTTCAACTTCTATTACGGGACTGAAGCGGTATTCCCGATCAAAATCGGACTCCCAAGTCTTAGTGTGGAGTCAGTTGACCCACAATATAACTTCTCAAAAATCAACGAGCACCTAGACTTGTTAGAGGAGGCCCACGACGCCGCCAGAATACGGACAGCGGCCTACCAATATCGAATTGCCTGATACTACAACAAAAAGGTAAAGACACGACAATTCGATGTTGGAGACTTGATCCTACGAGGCGTCGAGGCCACGGACAAGCTGGCCTGCCGCAATAAGCTCTCCCCTAATTGGGAAGTGCCTTTTCTAGTCTCCGTCATCTTACAGAACGGAGTATGCAAACTCCGGAGCCAGGTCGAAAAGCTGGTCTCCCGAACGTGGAACACGATCCACCTCAAATGCTACTTCCAGTAAAAGGCGCAGGTACGTATTTGTATTATTGTGTATCCTCATTCGCTTGCTTGTTTTAATTCGTCAAAATGAGTGTTTCCTTACCATACTGCCTTGCACTTCCTGTGTGCATGTATATATGTGTGTTTACTTTGCAAGTAACCCGACCTATACTGCCCCTAAGTCGGGAGGGTCATCACCCTCTCGTTAATAAACCCTGGTCATCCAGGCGGCCCATAAGTGGTCGAACGTGAACCTCGGTCATCCGAGCGGCCTGTTAGCGGTCGTATTTAACCCCTGGTCATCCAGGGGCCCATATGCGGTCTATTATGAATCTCGGTCATCCGAGCGGCCCGTTAGCGGACGTATTAAACCCTGGTCATCTAGGCGGCCCATATGTGGTCGGATCTAAACCTTGGTCATCCAAGTGGCCCGTTAGCGTTTCAAATCTTAGGGGGCTAGCGCAAGCACACGCAACGACCTCCTCCACGAGGAGGTAGCATGATCAGTCAACGATGATCGAATGGAGAAAAATTATTCTCCAACGCTGGCCGTGCAAGTCAGCACTTGGGCAGCGCCATCAGGCTTCACTCACAAGCCACCACTGCTAGACCGGTTAACACAGCTGCCTACAAAAAACCTAAGGGTTTTACTCCTTTGGCAGCCATACAATGGCTGCCAGCCAACCAAGTTGGCCGTCCAGTACAGTAGACATGCAAACACAAACTAGTAAAAAGAAATAGACACAATGTCAAAAAATTCTCATTTTATTGCTTCCAAACATGTTACAAAATACATAAATATAAGGGGATGTCCAAAATCAAGGCAAAAGGCTAAGGGGGCGGTGGAGGCGGCGCCTAACCGTCTCGTGGATCCCTCATGGGACTGTCGCGGGTCTAGGCGGACCTCTTTGACATATTCAACAGGTCCACCGGGAAATCAGGGTCAATAAGCCGCACGATATGTCGACACATATTGACCCCTTCCCACATCCGCGCCCACATCAACTGCTCAATCTCGTGAGGTCGTATGTGGAGGCTCAGACGATTCTCCAGCTCCGTCAACTGCCCTCCCAGCTGGCTAAGGCGCCCAGTGAGTCATTCGTTCTCCTGCCTTAGCCGAGCAACCTCCTCCTTCAACCTGGTGTTCTCGGCCTCCGTATTAGCCTAAACAATCTGCAAGGCAGCGGCGTCGGACATGTGCTCCCCCCCAAAGCCACCAGCTTTGCATCCAGCCTGATAATCTCTGCCTCCCTGTCAGAGATTACCTGGTCCCGCTGGTCAATTACCTTGGCAATGGCGGATATCACCTTCACCTTCTGCACCAACAAACAAAATAAGTTAGGAATTCTAAAAGGGAGAAGTTATACTGAAAGTATCACGAAAGATAAAGATTATACCTCCCAGACTCTCCGCGCGGGCCTCTAAGGTCTTGCCTCCAAGTCTGGCCAAGGCGGCGGCAGACTGGAAGCGGTGCCATCGCGAGTGGAGCTGGCAGCGGCCTCCTCCAGGATTGCATCCTAGAGCCCCTCATTGACGACCTCTGCGGCGGCAGCAGGCCCCCCGGTGACGGCCTCCGCTCAACTGCTGGAGGGTCCAAATCAACCACCGGCTGCTCAGCATGCATCTGCGTGGCTGGAGAGCCGACAGATGGCTCCTGTCCCACCACCGGCTGCTCAACACGCATCTATGTGACTGGAGAGCCAACAGACGGCTCCCGCGCCTCTGCCGGTGGCTCACACGCTGGCTTAAAAAAAGTCTCCGTCTGTGCCGCTCAAAGAACCACCTGTGGCGCAGGCTGCGCCAGATAACTTCTCCCCTAGCCTCCGGCAGGTCCTCAAAAGATTTCTCTATTCTGGTGGTTCTGTCGGGGCCGCTGCAAATCCCGGCGGCGATGTAGTCGAGCCCCGAAGATGATGAGGAGGGCTTCTCCACCATCTTTTTGGGTCGCAGGCCGATGAAATCGTCGTGTGTTAGACGAGGGCGGATGAGCAGGCCCTTGGACTCCTCGGGGCGCATCATCATCGCTTGCGGCGGCGCCCTGAGCTTCTGAACCGTGGAAGGCGGTCCCCAGTTCACCTTCTTGGTCTCTGCCCTAGAGACCAAGAAATCCCTTTTAAAATCCAAAACGTGGTCCTTGACCATTCTGGTCAACCACTCTAAGGACGCCGCCTCTGCCACAGATGACATCCCAGTATACACCTCCAGCACCTGACCCCAATCCCTAGCAAGGGGCCAGGTCTTCGCCACACTCACGAAGAAGAACCGATTTTTCCAGTTTTTCATTGAGTCGTAGATGGCCGTGTTTATCTTCACGCCACTACAGGGAACGAGGGAGATCCACTCACCTCCCTGATTTATCTTAAATAGTCCCCCCTTCACCATGGACATTGTTAACCTCTTGGAATGTTTACGGAGGAAGATGCAAAGAGTACAAATGTACCGTATGGCGTTAGCATGGAGTTGGGCGGCAGAGACTCGTAGAGCTTGAAAGATCGACTATAAGTTGTCCGTAAGAGGAAGACGGAGGCCACTCCTCAGGTGGGCCTCGTACACCATCACGTGTCCCACTGACGGTGAAAAGGCTCTATCGTCCTTACCCGGAGCCCTCCACGCAATGTCCTTTAGGATATTAAACTTAATACACAACTCCTTGATGTCGTTCTCTCGGAGGACGGATGGAATGTCAGCAACGGAGGTCGAAGCCATACTTACAGAGGGATTAGGGTTTTTTCTTTTCTCTCTCTCTGGAATGGCAACAGGAAGACGAAGAAGCAGAAGTTCGAAGGTGTAAAATAAAGTATAAAGGAGGGAAATTCAAACGGCAGGTGTGAACGCCTTAAACTACCTCGAGAAGGCATGTAACGGCCCAAAAATTTAAAAAACAAAAAAATATTTTAGCCTTAGAATCCGGTCAACGCCCGTTGACCGGAAAGGGTAACAAGAAGGGAAAGTTGAGGAATTTCCGGAGACCATGATCTCCAAAAGAAGAAGAAGAAGAAGAAACGATGATTTCCGGAGACCTTGATCTCCGGAATATATAAAAGGGAACAGTGAATTCCGGAGACCTTTGGATGATCTCCGGAGACGTTGAAATTTGGAGGATGAAGTTTCCGGAGACCTTGATCTCCGGAATATATAAAAGGGAACAGTGAATTCCGGAGACCTTTGGATGATCTCCGGAGACGTTGAAATTTGGAGGATGAAGTTTCCGGAGACCTTGATCTCCGGAGACGATTGAAGTTTGAAGACAATTAAAGTTTGGAGACATAGGAGTTTAGAGAATAAAGCTTCCGGAGACCTTAATCTCCGGAGACGTTGTTATTAAAGGCTAAAATTCTGGAGACTTTAATCTCCGGAGTCAGTAAAGGGAGAAACTTCCTGAGACAATTTTCTGGAGAAGATTGATTATTTCTCCGGAGATGATTAATGGGAGCTTTCCGGAGGCCATTAAGAAGGCTTAAAGAAATGATGAACGTAATTTCCGAAGATGATTATGTGGGTTCGGGAAATGAATTTGGGACAATTCTTTCGGAGATGTTATTCGGACAGGATTGAATGAGAATTTGAGACATTCTTCCGAAGACCATGATTTCGAAGGCCTTGTTTCCGGAGACCATTCCCGGAGACCATTGAGGAGCTTCCAGAGACCTTAGACAGAAGTCCTTAGATAATAATTTTAAAGACGATTCCGAAGAGAACTAAGAGGTAATGTAACGACCCAAATTTTTAAAATCTAGAAAGTTAGTCATCGAGTCCGGTCAACGCTAGTTGACCAAAAATTTAAAAGAGGTCCGGCCTCGAACAAAATCCAAACTTAAAATTGAACTCCGGAATTTCTAGAAGAAAAGTGATCCGGTTTAAGAAGGAATGAAGTTCGGCTTTGAGAGGTCCGGATTTCCTAAATAAAAAGAACTCCGGAGATTTGTCAGTAAATCGAAGTCCGGATTTACATTAAGAGATGAGAAGTTTGAATTTAAGAGCTCCGGCCATAGTTACAAAACCACTCCTGACTTTTATTAAAAGCAGACCGGCCTTGAAGAAATTAAAGTCTGATTAAGAAGGTGAAGGAGCCAAAGTAATGACTCCTGTCATTGGGAACCCACGATATAAATAAAATAGACATTTTCAATGTTTTGAAAAGGCAAAAATAGTAAATGGCCCTCTTGGGAAATAATCAAGCCATAAAGGATGGCCGCCTTACCTAGGGCTATAATTAGGGACTTAGAAACATTAGACAAATGCACCCCTAGAAAGTTCTGAAGCTAAAGCAACGAAGAAAGAATCAGGCAAAGCTAAGGCCACGAATTCAGGCAAGATATTCACCCTATTTCTAAAACTCATGTGTTTATTTATGTTGCTATGAAATGTATATGATATTCTGTATAAAGTATGCTTTTACTGAAATACATGTTTAAAGAAAATTCTGTTACTCATGATGATTTACTGCCAATGATTATGAACTTTGCCCAATGCATGTTTACGGAAAGAAACTTTAGACCTTAAGATGAATCATGAATTTCTGCTACTGTATTCTATTTCTATGGTAAAAGACCTTCGGCATTTGTACTCCGTCCATTTTAAAAGAAGCACTCCGTCCCTTTGTTTAAAAAACACTCCGGATTGAAAAGAAAAGCACTCCGCCTTTTTCTAAAAACAGCTCCGCCCATTGAAGAAAGTACTCCGGCCTTTGAAGAAAAGCACTCCGATTTTTCTGTTACGGAAAGAGCTCCGCCTATTTCTAAAAAAAAAAAAAAAAACAGCTCCGACCTTTGAAGAAAGTACTCCGGATTTTGAAAGAAAAGTACTCCGGATTTAATAGAAAAGCACTCCGCCTTCAAAAACGAAACTACTCCGGAATTTGATGATTTTGGTACTCCATCCTTTTTAAAAGAAAGAGCTCCGGATTGTGATGTTCTTTTTTATAAAGAGCTCCGGTTTTATGAACTTCGGATCTCAGAAATGAAGTCTGGCTGTGATAAAAGGATTTCGGCTTTTGGAACTCCGTCCGACTATTTTGAAAAAGAACTTCGGAATCTTACGACAAGCACTCCGTCTTGATGTTTGAAAACAAACTCCGGAATTATACGAAAAACACTCCGTCCTGATGTTTGAAAAAGGACTTCGGAATTTTACGAAAAACACTCCGTCCTTTATGAATAAAGAACTCCGGTTTTGGACGATCCTTGAAATTCAGAAAAGAACTCCGGCATTAAACTATGTTTTGAACTACGACTTTCATTGAAGGAAGAGCTCCGGCTTTTGAAACCGCCTTACTCAAAGAACTCCGTCTGTATTTTGAAAAGACCTCCGGCTTGTGAAGCAAAGAAGCTTCAGCTTTTGAACTCCGGTTTTGTAAGAAAGACGTCCGGCTTTTGAGCTCCGGCTCTGTAAGAAAAGAGGTTCGGCTTTTGATAAGAAAAAAAACATGGACTTCAGATGAAAATGTATGAACTATGGACAGCAAGTGGAACTCTTCCGAACTGTTGATCTATGATGAATGGCCAATAAATAACACGAACCAAGAACCGAGTTTCAATTAAGCTTACTGTTAAAGATGGATGAAGGATATTGGAGTGACACTCGAGGATGCCTCCTGGGCCACGGGAGGGGACCTTTTGGTGGCACAAGGACTATGGCCCCTTATGTCGTGTTAAAGGCATGACCTCCCGCCCCGGGGAGCATAATGAAGGGATACGGCTTTAGGTTGTGGGGTAGCACACAACCCGTCCTCGATGTTGTCCGCTCCCGTCCGGTTCCTAAAGATTATATGAATTTCGAATGATTTTGATGAAGACAAGATGAAAATAATATGAACCAAGAAGAAACGATATGATAATTTTTTTGTGCTATATTATGATCTATAATTTGATTATATGTATGCTTGTGTTTTCTGTATGTGAGTATCCTGCGGGGCTTTGTAAGCTCACTCTTGCAAATTTTCAGATGACCAGCTTATGGAGGACGAAGTTGAATAGAGACCTATGGTGTAGCTGAATGTTTAAGCTGGCTGGCGCAAATTTTTGGAGTTTTGTTTATTTCGTTTGAAGAAACTTGTAGTATTGATTCCGCTGCTTATGTATGCTAGTATGTTTCCGTGAAACTTTCATAAATGAAATTATGAATTTCTAGTATGCATCTCAGTGTTGTGTAAGAAAAGAAAAATTTTTATGTCCACCTATTTAATCTATATCAAGGTAAGAGTCATGGTTTTGACGACGACTATATTGGGTGGTAAAAAGTCGGGTCGTCACAAGGCATGCCCTCATTCCTGCCACATGTCGCTTCTCGGATGGACATCTATTGAACAAATCTTCTGGCGCATTAATAGTTGAGATAGTGGTTGAACCGTGTGAAGACACGTGTCCCCCTTCAGCTTGTCAGGCCGGCTAATGGCCACGCGACAATTAGGGATCATAGAAAGTTTTTCGGAATCTGGCCAAAGACGGTCAACAGATTCGGTCAATTTTTTTCTCCGGATATGACCAAAGATGGTCAACAGATCCGATCAAATTTTTTCTCTGGATCTGACCAAAGACGGCCAACAGATGCGGTCAACTTTTCTTCTCCGGACGTGACCAAAGACGACCAATAGATCCGGTCAACTTTTTTTCTCCGGACCTGACAAAAAACTGTCAATAGTTTCGATCAATTTTTCTTCTCCGGATCTGACCAAAGACGGTCAACAGATCCGATCAATTTTCTTCTCCGGATCTGACCAAAGACGGTTAACAGATCCGGTCAACTTTTCTTCTCCGGACATGACCAAAGACAGTCAATTTTCTTTTCTCCGGATCTGACCAAAGATGGTCAACAAATCCGGTCAATTTTCTTCTCCAGATTTGACCAATGACGGTCAACAGATCCGGTCAACTTTCCTTCTCTAGACCTGACCAAAGATGGTCAACAGATCCGATCAATGCTTCAACCTTTCGTAGAGTTATCCGGGATTTTCAAGCAACGAAGGGTAGGGAGAGGCATCCCATCATGAACATACCGGAGACCATAATTCTGGCCACCGATATGGAGGGCTAGTGATGGGTATACCGTAGTTGGGCTGGTCCAACGGTCAAGGAAGGCGCAAATAGCCCGTTGGACGGTCAACTCCAATGTTGGCCCAATAGGAGGTGAAAACCCAAATCCTGAAAGGCCCAAACGCTCTCCCAACGGTCAACGCCAGCGTTGACCGTTGAGACGCAAGCGGGCGGCCAACGCGAGCCCAGGATGATCAACCCAAGCGTTGACCGAAATCACTGTAGCAAACAGACCGAAAATAAATGGCTTTTCACGGGCCCGGCCCACTTGAGCCCACGATTCAGCAGGCGACCAACAATGGCTCTTTCAGCACCTCCCACGATTTCAGCCAGCACCCAGAAAGGATATTGACACAATCAACGCCCTTCCTATAAGAAAGACGTCAGATTTTCTCAATCTCCTGCCAACTGGGCCTCTCCAACGGTAGAATGAATGGAAGGAAGGTGAGTAACTTGAAAAACCGCTGACCGCCAGAAAGGGAAACAATCTCAGCCAGTTTGTTAACCTACGCCTCCCTGTAGAAGAAAGGTCGCCCAAAATAACTTAATGGATCACACCTTTCAACCCAGAAGATTACCCCTGTCATCCTTTAAGTAAACCCTAGAATTCTCATTCAGGGCACGCAAGCTCTAACACACACAACGCCCATAACGACAACTGAGACAGTCGATTCCCTGCTCTCTGCCGACTCACAAAAAACCCAAGGCATACAAACGTGCTCCTGATGGTCGTTTACTGTCTTTTCACCATCCAGATTCAGGAAGGCGGCTTTGCCTCTTTTTCATTTGGATACCTACACACTCTAACATTCTCTCCCTTTCAACTTTCAATTCCAGTAACTTTCTCAGTTTCAAGATCAAGTGATCGACTTGAAAGCGTCGGAAAGATTTTTGGTAGGGATAACTTTCTGTACACACCACCGACCTCCCCGTTCGTTTTAGTGGTTTGCAAGATCCAAACTCAAATAACTAAGGCGGAACTGCAAGAATGGATCAGCCTAAAATCTGTTCGAAGTTCGGATCCAATAACATATCACATTTAGCTAATTTTGTTTGGGATTTTTTCAAAGTATTATAGAAAGATGTACCTTCACAATAATTATACTAAGAGATAATTGTTTTACATTGAATTCTTTAAAATAATGTATAATTTAATAATTTAGCAGAAAAAAACTGTATTTCTCTCTCCCTTGCCCTCTCAAATTGTGGCATACATTAAGATAAAGAAACTGTTCTCTTTTATTGGCACAGAGATGACAAATTTTATATTTTCATATCCTATGGAAATTGAACTTCACATTTAGTAGGCTTACTAAAAAAATGGCCATTTTAGCATTCATCATTTAAATAAATAATTAAACATTATATGGGCCGCAATCACAGAAAAAACTAATGAATTATTTTAATAATATGTTATTTAAAATTTATTCATTGGTTAAATAGATTTGTATAATATATTTGACTTAGCAAATGATTTCCATTCAGGTCCTAAATAAAATTTATTTGGTTAATGGCTCTAATTATACAGAATAATTAATACTTTGTTATTAACTATTATTTGATGTTGAGTTATAGAAATAGGCACATTTTTTCAAATGATGGACAAGTTTTTCAAAAAAAATATGTAAAATTAAAAAGTAAAATAAAACTTAAAAAAATAGTGAATTATTTTCCTAACTAAAGGAATAGTCTAAATTACAGATTAAATATAGTATAAATTACAGATTCTAAAAGGAAATTGCTAATATTTAAATAAAAAGACAAAGAATAATTTTATGCTATATATATTAATTTAAAAATCACCATCGATAATTATTTTTATTTTATTTTGGGCAATAAATAATAATAAGGTTATTTGCCATATCAATGACAACGGCCAAATCAATTTGATTAGGACTGATCCCAAACCGAAAAGACACGGCAGAATATAACGACGGTAAAATAACCATTTACAATGACTCACTCTATAAAATTATTATTTTTAGCCAAAAAAAATAAAAAATATTATTTTTTAATATAAATAGGTGTACGATGAACTGTATTAAAATATATTTATATATAATTATGAGATCTTTTTAATTTGTTTAATTTTTATATATAAAAGTTAATTTTATCACTCTCTTATAATTAAATTGGTTTGTTTTTAAAATGTAGCTTCTGCTGGTATTTTTTTAATTATTTTTTAAATCTTTTTATTTATATATAAAACAATTAATTAGATACAGGAATAAATATCAATTCTCGTACAAAATTTGTTTTCGCTGATTCCTCGGAAGCCTGACATACAGCCATCCTTCTCTCTCTCGCGGAACAGCAATGCGGGTGTAAATTACGGAAATCCTCGCCGACGACTTTGCAGCTTGATCCTAGATCGAAGGGGTATGGAAATTCTTCGATCAGTTAGTTGTCCGTTGTAGCTTAATTCCATCTTCCAATTGGGTATTATGTTGACTTATGCCCCAAAATATCGATTGATTCGGAGGACGTTCTTTTTTTTTTTTTACCTCGGATTATAATCCAACAAATTAAGCTAAATCCTCCTCATGTCGGTCGTTTGGCGGTGGTTGTTGTTGATTCAGAATTTTCTTTCCAGTAGTCGTCTAATCAAAAAAGAAGCAGCCGGGACGCTACATCCTGTAAAATTTAAACAGATAAGCTCATCGATAGTTTTCTGTGAGGTTATTTTTGTTATTAAGGCGCGCATTCCTGATTTGATGGATCTTTTACTAGGCAATTTTTTTTTTCTTAAAAAAAACTATTAATGCTGCTTCGTTTGATCCTGGAAAATTACGCGATAAAGTTTTGTTACTGATTTGGATTATTCAGTGAATGATTTTGGAGTTTACCACGAACATTCTGCTGATTGAGACTGAAACGATGGTCGCTTATTTTAGTTTGAATTGCAATCGGAAACACCTCAAAGAAGGTTAAGCAAAATAAGCAATTGTTGTCCTATTTTTTTTTATTTGATCTGAAGAGCTGAATACATAGTCCGGCCTACCACTACCCTTTATGTTTAGTGAGAATGAGGGTCTTTTTTGTTGGGCCCATGAGTAACCTGTGTGTTACCTGTTTTGTTGCATTCCAGGTTTGCCGTTTTAGTGTGGATAATTTCCTTCGTTAGCTTGTTGTGATGCCTTTGAGCTGGAGCTGGACAAGCTAATTTATAGTTCTGCCTCGCCAGATTCTTGCAGCAGCTGATGTACCGATTTCGCTTGAAAGAACTATATTTTGTTGTTCTGATGCAAATGTGGGAGTCCAGTTTAAGTGAAAAACTATAGTTGCTATCAATGGGTGTAAATTACCTTGCAATCTCTTGTATCAGTACGGTGCTCAGTTTGATAGGTCTACAATGCTGGACGGAGATGTCACTTGAGAAATTCAAGTTGGATGGGTTGATTAGCAAGGGTACTATTTACTCAGAGAATGTATCTCATATCATTGAGCTGCTTTTGCGATCTCATGCGACAATTACCTTGTTGGCTGTTTCTGTGATTAATGTCTTTGTACTAATCATCCTGTGTCTTAAGGTAACTTTATAGAAATATTTAGGTATCAAATTCCATTATATAATTTGGTTATATGATATTCTTGTATAAGTTTTTGTTGCAACCTTGTGTACTAGGTTTTCCAACTTTCTCTTTGATTTTAGAGATTAGCAGATTATTTCCATTCCTTATTGCCTCCTTTCTCTGGATTTTCTTTTCTTAGTGGCACCATTCAATTTAATTTTGTTTGGTCACTTACATTTCTAGAACAAGGATCCATGCCATGCATCATGTGAATAGATGGTGGACCTCAGTGAACTGGGAATGTAAAGAGCTTGGCTTGATTTGTCTAGCCATGAGTTTGAGCAGGTTTTGCAGAATCAAATGTATTTTATTCTATACATTAAGCTAGTATGGTCAATATGTATGGCCATGGAAGACATTACGCTTGATGTCTAGCTTCAATGGGATTTTAAGTTCTCATGTCTTAATCGCGTTGTGCTGTTAGGAAGAAAATTAATTGCTTACAAAATTTTGAATGAGAAATGTAGGATTTGATATTTTTATTCTAGTTGGACTTGGTTATGAGATTGGATATGAAAATGTTTGGAAGCTGAATTGAATTTTTCTATGAATTGTTAGATTATTGGCCTATTCATTTGAGATGTCACAAACTTTATGCATTTTCCTTTTTTTGTGGCCTGGTACAATTTTGTTATTGACCCAATGAGGATAAACAATGCCAACAACAACGTCAAACCCTTAAAGTACCACTTAGTTGGATAGTTTACACATATGTGTTCTGCTATTGTGCATGGCTTAATGCAACATGCTTGAAAGTATGAACAATTTCAAATCCTTTATCACCTTCTTGGTCCTCATTTGCTTTGTTCTTGTCACTAAACTTAATCACCAAATCATCTTTTTCTCACTAGTGCTTATATTTTATATGCCCAAATTATCGTAAATGCCATTCCCTCATTTTATTTTATGTTGGTGTCACTTCAAATTGGCTACTGGCATTTTTATTTCTTATTTTATTTGTTGGAGTTATAGCGCTCATATTTTCTGTCTTAACTTTGTCATATCTACAAAACTTATTTTGTGTATATGTTATTTCTTAATCACCCAACATTTGATCCATAAAGGATACTTGGTCTAATATTAGTTCTCTGAAACTTTGCTCTTAATTTTAGAGGTATTTTCTATCACGTAGCTCTCTTGATTTATTTCATCATTTTAATTAGCCCTTAATTCTGTGTATCACCTTATCGTCAATTGCTATATTTTTCTTGATTTTAGATCTAAGGTGACAAAATCTATTGTTTTTAGGAATCCTTTGATTGTTGATTTTAATTTGTGCTTTATTCTGTGTAGATTTATTAAAGTTGCACTTCATGCAGTCCGTCTGCTTTTTATTTATTTTGAACTCTTTAAATTCTTCTTATTTATGCCACTCTGAATTTTTAAAGAAAAATATTTAAAATTAAAAAAAAAGCATGCCCTGGCCACAATCGGTCAAATTTAGATTATGAACGGGCATGATGTTGGTCTCGTTGAATATGCTATATCTGGCCCAGTTGTATTTAGTGGTCACAAATTTTCATCTAAACTTGGCCCGTGTGTGACCCGAATCCAATTTTGACTCGTTCTAATTCAGGATAAGAGTAAATATGGAAAATGCATTGGAATAATTATTTTTGGATAACCAGGAATAAAAAATAACATGGGATTGTTGGTATTTTTTATTCCTTATTTTAAAGGAATAATAATTTGTTTTAAAATTATTATTCTTATCATTGGTGTCACGAACCCGGACTAAAATCGGTCCTAATAATAATTAACAATAATTAAAATTCTCAAAGTATAACCCCAAATAACGATATTCAAACATAAAACCCAAGTCCGAGCATAACCTAACAAAATATCCACACAATACTAACAATATTGACAATAATAGGCAATAATGTTATCAATTATAGGATTGCTCCGAACTACCTGTCTAGACAAATAAAGAGTCATGACCTACTCAAATGTCCGTAAGGAAAGAATGACAAACTAACAATACAGACCATGTCATCGATCCAATATAAATCAATGCCACAATATCCAAATGTCTTCATCACAGTAGAATAAACTAGCATTAATCTAATTCATCATATCCTTGATACCAAAATACATTTGATACAATTACAACCAAACTGCAGAGCTAATACTCACAAATAGGAACGTCTCTACGAGCAACTATGTTCGAGCTCCCTACAATATATCTGTAACCCACTAATCTGGAAGGGTCAGAAATAATAAAAATATAAACCGAATGCTCAACAAATATCAGTATATGATATATAACAAACAGTACACCCATAATCAGAACGAAGGAACAAATCAATATAACAAAGTCCATAAAAGCTGTAATCCAAATATCCAATATGTCAAACCAACGAATGTCCGAATATGATCTCGTACTCAAAAGTATAATCCAAAAACAAAGGCCAGGTATTCCAAATGTACTGAATTTGATATCCAAATCCAACGGTGGTCGAAACCTACGAATCTCAAATCAAAGTCTCAAGCATCCAAATCAATGCAGGTAATATATATAAAAAATCTCAATCATGCTTAAATCGAAAAATCAAAGACCGAAAGGCTCACTTTAAAAAAGGATTACTTATACTCCCGATAATCTTAGACCATATCACTAGATAAATTAATAAACATTAGCGTGTCGGCGTGTTGGTGTTGTGTCCTGTCCTTATTTAGTGTCGGTGTCTGTGCTTCATAGGATCTACTTGGTAAACTGTAGTTGTGTTGTGAACTGTGCTGGGAAGTGGGAAAATGTTTGGTGAAATTGTGTTTGAGCTGCGTTGTGATTTGTGAATGATGATAGTGTTTGGGAAGACAAATTTTTCCCTACTTCTGTAAAATTTATACTTTTGGAGAAAAAAAATAGCTGGGAAAGTTGGAAAAGCTAGACCCTTGCTTCCAACTTTTGGGAAAAAGGTGCTGCACTTTTGCCATTTGTGAGCAACAGTTGGGTAACTAAACGTCATCCATCAGTTCTGTTAAAAGCACTTGTGGGTTCCTGCAAAAGCAGTCAGTCAAACACACTCATAGTAGGATGGATTAAAAAATGGCATATGTGTCTTGAACACTTTATACACAATATCCTATCCTTTCAGATATGGATGTTGTCAATCATTGACTTTCCCAGGGCCATTCAATGAACTTCTGAGTATCCATTTGAGAAGTCTTGCATATAAAATGTACTATGTACTGCAATCTCAAGTATCTAATCAGAGTTATGTCACTTCATCCAATCCTATGGTCTGGCCTATTCAACTTTGTGGAAACCCTGTAATATCCATTTAAAAAAAAGTATTGTGTTCACTTTGTTTTAGATTGGGCATTGATAATAATGGGAAAGAAATTTGAGGTTGGAGAGGTAAATACTAAACTTTTAGCTTGTTGCAAGGTGTGAAAAGTGGCATGAAGAAGTTAAAAGATAGACACACTAGGATGACTTTTTATGAGGATGTAGGTAACGATATGAGCCCAAGATGTCGTGCCAGATCTCAAGAAAGAATTTGAAGCTTAGACATTGGAAGGACAGCCCAAGAGAACAAAACTACATTTTAAATATGATGCTGTGCAGAAAATGCCAAGCTAATCTAGAAGAAGGAACGTTAATAAGCAAATGTGTGTATGTGTGTTAACTTGCATTTGTTAATGGTAAAAATCTTATTTTTCTGTGGGAGATTTTCATAAAACTTCACTCTATCAACTTCCAGGAATCTGAATGGAGCTTCTATCTAGTGTAGTGTGCCAGGTTTTGTCGCATGGTTAAGAAATTTGTCTCTAATTTCTTAGAAGTTAAGGCTTAAGATTTCTCTAACTTGCAGAGAACGATGAAGTCTGTGAGGTTCTGGATGAGCAAAGATTAAAACATTAGAAATTAATACGTATAAATTTGGTGCATTTTCTTTATTTTCAATATTTCAGTTTCTATTATTTTAATAGTCATTTTCTATTTTATAAGTTTGCATTTATTGGATGCAAGTTCTACCAATATTTAGGATGTAGTAGAATAGTCTATTCAGTTCTCTAAATTAGTTTTGTCGTTTGACAAAGCATTTGAGCCTGTATATAGGCTTCTAAGCTGCCTTTTGTACTGCATCAATTCGTGACTTGATGGTCTTCAATGTGAGAATGTCTGGATTTATAATTTTTAATATATCATGTGGTTGCATTAGCTCACCCCACTTAGTGTCACTTGGGCTTTATTGGTGTTGACTATCTGGTGGTTCTACCTTTTTGATCTGAAATGGGTCAAATTTGAAGAAACGGCCCAAATGGGATTTAGTGGGCTTCAGGGGTGATATAGCTTAGGTAATGGACGACGGTGAAATCAATCATCTTGGTCACTTAGTTGATTTTTTGTTGTTGGTGAACCGCTTCATGAGCTGAATGCCTTTCAGCTATAGGCTTTGCTGTGGATGTGGCCTCTTTAAAAGCAATAAAAAATGAATGTCTTGGCAGCGCTTATGCCCAAAGGAGTTGAAGATTTCCTGTTTAAGAGTAATGGGCTTCTCTTTAGTTTGATACTACATTCATGAGAAATGTGTAGGTTCTTACTAGCATCATCAACATCACAACAGCCTTAATACTATCTGCTGTTTTCCTCTATGAATCTTCTTTTTCCATTCCACTTGATTCAACTGTCATGTCCTTGAACGTTGAAGTGCACTTAGACCTTTTTATCATCCCAGTCCATGTTTTTTCTAGGTCTTATCTTATTCCTCCCAGTTCTATTGCCTCTAATCATAATGCAATCACTGTTTCTTACTGGTATATGATCTGATTATGTTCTAAACTGTCTTAAATATCTTTCTTTTCCGTTATCAATCTACTTCCAGTCTACTGATAATGTGCTCATTTCTCGCTTTATCTTTTAAAGTTTCATGAAATGCCACTCGTTAGATCCTTCATTTGGGAAAAACTGGGAGGAACCTCGAAATTGTAAGGAACTTAAATGGAGAATTGAAGTGTTGAGCCTTTTCTTGATTGATGCCTAAGCAGCTGCCATTAAAAAACTGCTTGTTCTCTGAGTCTCTACCAATTGCTCATCTTCGTTTGCTATTGCTGGCCACTTCCAATTGGCCTGGCCATCATCACTTACCACCAGCTCAGCGTATTGTGTCAGCCAACATTAAAGATCTGCTCGCCGATGGTCATTTCAACATCCCATTGAGTCATTGACAGTCCATAATTCCACTGCTGACCTCACCTTCAATATCCCAAGGGCATCCCAGATGTTCACTGCCGTGCCAATCCACACCTCAGATGCTGACTTACAGCCAGACATGAGTTGTCGGCTTATCACCCAGCACCTTCTAATTGCTACTAACCCATCAGTAACTTGGTAGTTGTTTTTCTTAGACAATTTCAATTGAAACTTTGACGTCTGCAAAAAACTTTGAAGAACTTTTAAGGTCAAAAAAGTCTTGGTTGCAAAAATCCAGTATTAAAATTAGCATTAATGCCAAGTCAATTTAAAATTGGTGAAGACATTATCCACTAGATAACAAAATTAGCCTAATCAACTGCCAAAATATCAAATTTCAATCCCCAATAGGACCCTAACAGCCTGTTTTGTAGAATGAGGGTGGGCATATTTAGTCCTAGTGAATTTATATATTGTATGGTTAGAAATTCTAGATGGGAATATTTATTCCATAGGAAAATTATTTGCAAGGAAGATGGAAAAACTAACTCTAGAGAAAAGATAAGTTTATTTGATGCTATAGTTAATGGAATAGGTATTCCGATTCAGACCACCGTTGGGATGCTGCTAGCCCCCACATCCCACCAGTAAACCCCAAAGGTGGGTCACTGCACATAGCTAGTTAAGCCCTGCTCGCTCCTCCCACTGTAGTAGTGGTGATAATATTTATTCCCTGTGGAATATATAAGTAATATTGATTAAACCTAAAGAATAATGCAGTTGTCGCAATATACGTTGGGTTGTCGACTCCTCAGGGAGATGTTAGAATTTGAAAATGAACTACAAGAGCAATGTCAAATGATAAGAATAATTATTAAAATGAACAAAATTGGGATCAAACTAAAAATAATTGTGATGATACAAAGTATGTAGCCAAGACTGGAAAATGGCAAGGTATCAGGAATCCCTCACTTGATTTATATATTTTTATTCATATTTGATTTATTGAATAACTCAATTAGATTTCATAACATCAGATTATCTCATCAAAAAGTATGACATTAAAGTCTAATTTAATTCAAAAGTAATTCTAGAAAATCATGCTCATCATTCACAATCCTAGATTATTGTTTTATTAAAATTAGATATAAAGACAATATACCCAAAAGTAATCTTTAAGCAAGAAATCACACTTACGAAATCAACTATCTTCATTGAAAATAATGAAACAATGCACAATTTTATGAAATATAAGCGTGACAGTATTTATAAAAGTATTGGTACCAATTACACAAATACAATAATAATGGAGATGATTTAACTAGAGTTTTATTAACATTAAAGAATAATACATGAATCAAATAAGATTAAAAATACCATCATCAAAGTGAGTTCATTCCTAGCCCTACCAAGAAATTAGTTCTCCATCAATGTGAATTAAAAATATGCTTCAAGTTCTTCTTCTCGGCTGTCCAGGCCTCTTTGCCGAGTCTCCCTCTATATATGTGTATCCTCTCTTCAAATATGTAGTGATTCTCCACTCAAAAAATATGACAAACCTTCTTTTTTCATGATGTTTGATTGGCATTTCCTAGTTCTGGGCTGTATCACATATCTTGCCTGGGTGTCAATCTGTCAAATCTCTTCTTCATATCCAAGATCTACTTTCCAAAGTGACTTCCTACAAAAATCTGAATATGCTGATGATTCTCCTTCATTGCTTTTGTCTTTTTTTTTTCTCCTTTCTTTTTTCCTTGTTGGCTGAGGCTTGCCTTATTTTTCTTGATAGATTATTTCTTTTTTTTTCTTCATAAAATATTTCACATTCCTTCATTTCAAGAGCACTGGTGGGCCAAGCTAAATTTATTGTTGGGCTTGTGTGAAAATGCAGTCTTTCTTTTTATTTATCCCATAATCTTTTTGGACTTTGAACTCCTGAAAATGACAAGACTTAAATAAATAAATGAAATAACAAGTTTACCATAATTTATTAGGGAATAACAATAAATAAACAGTGGTAAATATGTAATTTTTCAGTGTTCATCAAATATCCATTCACTACACAAACTAAACAATGAAATAATTATTCCCACCTATTTTTATTCTCCCCTAATTCCATTCCTACCTTATTCCTGGGTAGTACATATTTCACTTCCACCTCATTCCCTTTGAGCAACCAAACACCACATAAGTACTTGCTGGCAAAGAGAAATCATATTCGAAATTGGAGGAAGCCCAAACTTCTTCGGTCACATCAAAATTTTGGGGGAGAAGCTTATCAAATTGGCAGAAACCTTTTCTGTCTCCTTCAAGATTTACCTTTACCATAAAACAACTTACTGTCACAAACTTATGGCTGACATTATAATCTAAGTCTAATCAGAGCCTTTCTAAAGCACTCCGTACTTGGACACCTCTTGCTTATCTACCCTGGAATCATTTGATCAAAGTTGTCTCAAGCACATCTCAAACACAACTCAAAATTAGCCATCATTAGAATGACATCTCTTCTCAAATACCCTACATCCTTGCTGGTTAGAGCTCTAGTTAATTTTAACTTTTATGCAGCAATTGGAAGAGAGGGAACGAATGGTGAAATAAACTGACTACTCCTAATGTTGCATGTTTATGCCTAGATTAATTGCCGTGTAGAATGCCAGTGACTATAACAATAATACGCTCTGACATCTCCAACAGTATTCTTTCCTTTAAATGATTAGTAAAACTGAACCTGCCATGTAATAGGCTGTCAAGATGGCCCCAATTTGAGACTCAAGATGGTGATGTGCAACATCTCTGACAGTATTTACTTTGGGGTCATCTTCAACTAAGAAAAACTTAATGAAAAAAATTCTTGGAATTAACTGATGACATAGTTGGTGGGCTGGCTGCTCTATCCTAGTTGAAATGGTGTGACTTTCTAGGTTCCCTTAACTCTTTTACGTACACAATAGGAAAAATATGGATGGGTGATAAAGGTCTGTTGTGGGCTCATGTATATTATCATTCTTGGAAATTTCTTTGACTGGCTATAGATTTCTGATTTTCGTTCTTCTGTTCCTTGTCAATGTAGCATAGTTTCTGGTAGCTTGATGTGACCAGCATTATTTATTTTTCTGTATGCAGACACTTTTTTTTGGAGAGCTGTTTGCTTCTGAAACTCGAAAACTGGTGGAACGTCTTGCCAATTATGTTATCTATAAGGTAAAGGTGTATTTGTTAAGCAATTAGTTGTTAACTTAACCAATTTTACCTTGCTGCGGCAATCAATCTGACAAACACTGCAATGATTTCTCAGGTTCTGCATATTATTATTATTATTATTATTATTATTATTATTATTATTATTATTATAGTTCCTAGAGGTTATTGAAGGAAGTTTCTGCAGTTTAGGGGACTAAGTTATTCTTGGTAGGTAGAAGACATAGTATTTATATTTTGGGTGATTGGCAAGTATAATGAAATGTTTGAGTATGGCAATTTCAATATAAGGTCCTTCGAGGGAGCTTCTTGACGTTGGATGGCATCTCTAACACTTGAAAACAATGACGCTTGTTTGTTTCTAATGTGTACATGAAAAAAACAATTTGACCTAGACCCGTCAACAACCCGTATCTAAGTATAATATTAAGCCTTGAATTGGTTTCCTACATACCACAAATAGAAACAAGAGGTGAATGAGACACCGGGAGGATTCACTCAGGGGATCTCTCCATCAATTTCTTCAGTAAAATATTACAAATAATAGACAGAATAAATGTAATACTTAAATGTAGTGTAATTATGACGATGGAAAATTTACTAGACCCTGGTGCATTAAACGTGAAGGTTGAGGCCTATCTAGACCATGTGGTCCCTTTGTGTGGAGTTTAGAGGGTCCTATTTGGAAATCTTACTCCGTGCCTTGTGTCTTGGATTTGGGATCAGCATGACGTCAAGTGGGTTGTCCAAGAGAAATTCAGTGTTTATGCAGTGGACCACCTAGCCGTCTAGTATTCTAGACTAGTTGGTGGTGCTGTTTGGGCGGCTTGCTTAGGGAGAAATCCTTGGGAGACCGATACCACCGGTAGGTTGTTGAGGCTAGGACGGTGTGGAGTTGGGCCACAAGAATGAAGGAAATCCTTCATCATTTTCTCTTTGGGACCTTTATTGGAGCATATAGACGCACTCTCTCTTCCTTTCCATGGCCTTTTCCCATAGGCATGCTTTGGCACCCCTCCTCCCTTTCCTCCTCACAACCAGCTCCCCTTCTATATAGGAGATCTTAGGGAGTCTTAGAGATGGACAAAGCAATCTCTTGCTATCGGATGGGTTATGCCACTGCAATCTCCTGATTGGCTTGCCTGCACATAGGCTTGTCATTGGCCGGGCAATGCAGGGAAAGGTCTCCCATTGGCCAGGTGATACGCATGGCAGCCCATGATTGGTTTGCCTGCACGGTGACCTATCATTGGCTAGGTGACAATGGCAAGAGGCTCCCATTAGTTGAGTGGCGTGCCATGGCTAGAAATTGGACGGTTTACCATGGCAACACATGACCTAGGCGTCATCATTTGGGTTGCCTATTCTGGGTCTTCAGGCTGCCCCTGGACTCTAGCTTATTGGGCTAAACGTTAGAACCCAAATTCTTTCATCTGCTCACCCATCTGAGTCTTTAATTCTTTCCCTTTGGGGTCTTTGATTTTTCCACATCCGGTCTGGTTCATTTTACTGGATCCATCAATTTCAAATTTTGATAAATGGGCACGTGATCAATGATTTCCCTTTTTTAGGGTAGTCACCTTGAATTCTAGAATAGATCTGCGCATGCTGAGATAATTTCTCACTTCTTAGGAAACACTCGCATGGTGCTTCTCTTTCTTATATAAGACCCCCGTGCATTCGCCTTTTTGAATGAATTATACTCAGTGATATTGTCATGCTACAGCTACAGGTCGCGCTACACTTCCTTTCTAACTCTTTACGTGTTGCATAAGGGAATCCAAGGCTCCTCCTATGATTGACATTAGTCAATATTGTCACAAAGTGAGGCTTGTTTTTGGTAATGGATTGACCCAGGCAATGATAAAAAATGATTCATGATAAAACTTTGCTCATATCAGGTCTAAAGGTGCCTTAATGAAAAATTCTTTTGGTTTCCAAGTTTGAGTTGGCTAGCGGGCATGAGCAGTTGAGTGAGAGAGAGTTGGGTGACCTTCAATGCACTCCATGAATGACTGCTTCACCACTTATGTGATGTTGTGGTCATACCATACTGCTCTTGAAGCTTAGTCCAACCTCAGCCTTGCAGATGTAGTCTAACTTATATTGATTAGATACTTCATACAACAAACCAACTATACCTTTTCCCATTAACAGGAATTCTTTGCCACCTTTCTTTTCCTAGGCCCTTTGCTCTGCTATAAGTGAGTGTGTAAGATCATGCTTGATGGCTTTCTTCAAACTTCTCTTGGGTCTTCCTCAATCAATTCCAGGACAAGCTTCTTCCAACCTTTCACAACTTTAGAAGAGAGATAGGCAGATCCATTAGAGAAACCCTCACAATTATGGCCTTGGTGTATACACTTGTATTTATAGACTTATTTACAATATACTGCAATGATGAAGATATTCTTACACATCAATATATAGCATTCTAACGACACCAATGGTCGGCTTTAAGCTCTTAACTATTTGAATTGGCTATGGATGACTTGACTGATCACATTCTAGATGATGTACCTTGGTACTGAAATATGTATTGCAAGTTTAGTAATAGTAGAGAAATAGATGGAGGAGGTCAGGATGGGGACTGGGGACTGAAAGTCTACCAATTAGAACTTATTTCAAACGTTGGATCCTTGATTTAGAAAGATGGGGCATTGATGAGGATATAATTCATTGGAAGTAAGCAAACTAGATGAAGTGGAAAATTGTTGAAGGTAACCTTTGTGATTGGAGAATACCACTCAAACTTAAAGAAAAAAAGTATGAAAGGGTTTTTTGGCTAGTCATGCTGTATGGATCGGAGTGGTGGGCCGTTAAATACCAACATATTAAAATTGACACTAGCAGAGATAAAGATGTTAAGATGGATGCATGATAGTACGAGAATATGTTCTTTGAAGAAAATGTACAGCCAAGCTTTCACAATAAATGAGAATTCAATTGCGAGGACTGACACATTTAAATACTTCATTGTTGCTGCCTGTGGATTTCTAAGAAGAAAACTAGCAAGGCACCAGCAGCCTATCAAGGAGAATTGTTTCTTTGAATGCGAGTTTGCTAAGAAAGTAATATCTGCTGTATTCCAATATCCAAAACTACAATGCAGGCTATATAGCTACAATTACTTGACTGAATGGTCCTTAAAGGTTGCTAAGGGGAGAATCAAGATTTCTCAGACAAGCAAGGCCCTCTTCACAGCTACCATTTATCATATATTGCAGGGAGGGAACAAGAGTTTTCTTTTTTTACTCAAAAGTCAGTGGATCAATGAAGGAGATTGCAAATTTTATTAGGCATATGACAGTCCTGAGAATAGGAGACTTTACCTGCGAAAATGAATTGCTTGGTCTAATTTGTCTTGTAAGGGGACAATCCTTAGGGCCCACCCAATATTGCGTAGAGAAATTTATGTCTCGCGGCTTCCACCCCAAGCTATAATTTCGGTACATATTGTATGTACTCTCGCTGCAGTAATAAATTATCTTCTCGTCTATGAAAAAAGGTCTATTGTTGGAAGGCTTGAATTTTTCTGTCTTCACAATTTTATCCAATCTGTGACCAGCAATTTCTGTGCTGCTATGTGCTGATGACATCACAACAGGGGACTTTTCTTCCATTAATAATTCCGCCGACAATATTTCAAGCAGGCCTGTGGTTGACATGGTTGACTGTTCTTTGCTCCTTGAAGGTATTTGATTCCAGATGGTATATGTGATTGATGTGTTTCTAGATTTTATTGGAATGTAATTTGATGCCTTCTGTACAGATGTTTCAAGCTTTGGCTAGAGATCGACTTGAACGTTTGAATGCTGCTCCTTCTGCCACCCCAAGGGCATACTTCCGTGTATATTCTGCATTACTGCTGGTTTTAGCTGTCGACTTTTTCTGGTACTTTGTGCTATCTTAGTTTTTCATTATAGCATATCTTTTACGTATCAGATTCTTGTTTATGGACTAGTTATATGCTTGATGCTTACTTTTAATACTGCTAGATGATTTCAGGTACACCTATATTATCCTCTGAGTTTTATAGTGTTGAATTAAGTTAATCATTTTGTACACTAGGTACTATCCATAAAATCATATCAGAAAACATGTATTATCAGTGGTCATACATAGACACAATTTTTCAGATATTTATAGTTTCACAAATTAATTGTTATACAAACTAATGGCATGAAACAAATTTCCTTTAAATGATGTTTCCTGCTTATTCTAATTTTTTTTAAAAATGACGTGGATGCTATTTAGTGAGAAGGATAGGCGGGCTATGGTTATTTATTTTAGGTTTTGCTGTGATCTCAAAATGACTAATCTCTCAGATAAGGAATTAAATACTAAAAGGAAGTTCAATATGGAGATGCTTTTGGCATTCATGTTGTCTTTCCCGTAATGTCTGTTTATATTACTGAAAGCTGCTAATATTTCATTCCGTCAGCAGAGTTGGGTACCAAGACATATGAGATATAGCTCCCCTATACTAGAAAGCCTATCCTAAGAGGATTATTAATAAGGACCTTTGAATTGAAATTTCAATTTCAAATTGTTGTGTTTTTACCTTAGGGACGAGCTATTAGTTCACAAAAATAATGAAGAAGGTGGTCAGAAGACCCAATATCATCCGTCAATCAGCACACCAACTAATTGAGGCTGAATGCCCTGACTTTATGTCATTCATGTCATCTCATAGATATCCAAGGCCTAATGCTTGGATGCTTGGACCTGTCTTTGGAGATGACCAATCCTACATGGGCTATGAGGCGAGGAGGGTAGCGAGGATACTTTGAAATATTAGAGAATTAGGAATTTTCTACTTCATTTTTTGTCTGTGTTCTGTTCCCTAAATTTGGCTTGACTACCTTGTTCTCTAGTTTAATTTGTTGTGAAGTTGGAATCCAAGTCATTTTACTTGGTTTTCAAGGTAGGTAATGCGTGTAGACATCTTAGAGGTAGTAAGAATTTTCCTAGTGGATTTGAATTAAGGATGTCTTCAAATGTTTTTCTTGCCATGTGAACTTGTTTCCCATCAAATCACAGTGGCAATAGAACTTGGGGTCTGCTCTTAAACACCTTTGCTATAATGAAATAGTAGCCGTAGTCATGACTGCTGTGTCAGGGATGTTGCATTACCTGCCGCAGCTGCTGTGAAGCAAAGTTCTGTTGACTCAAAAGTTAACCATAATACTGAAAGTTTGGAGAACTTTTAGTATTCTTTTGCAGCCAGCAAAAGATGAATGACAATTACTTAGTAGTTTGTGTATCTATCAAAAGTGAAATTACCTTTGACTTGGTCTCTCTACTTTCTCACTCTGTTTCCAGTTTTCTGCAATTTAATGACTTGAACAGGATAAAAGTTGATGGCACGAAGTTTTGGTAGACAGGGGTGCAAAAAAATCAATTTTTTTTTTTTTGGCATTGGAGGTGAAAGCTAAATTTATGTGTCAATTTAATAGTTAATCAATCCAGATTTATAAGCAACATTTTTAATCGATAAAAATAATTTATCCTCTTCCTAAATCAAATAATTAAAGAGAATTTCGAAAATGCGAAAAAGGATACTACACCTTCTCCCAGTCAAAACTCAAAACTATAATTTGCTCTTTAATAAGTTGGTTCTCTCTGACTAAAAAATCAAACACCTTAAAGCTGATCCCCTCCCCTTTCTCCAGCATTTTGCAATGACCGTATAAGACAAAAATAAACCCATCTCCTTCAGTCTTCCATTCTGGTGCCTTTCAAATCAGCTATCCTTCCTTTCTATTCCATGCCTGCTGCCGTTAATCCGTTTGATGGGAGAGATCAACCAATTCCTTGCCTAACCACTTGGTGAGGATAGAGATTGCCATCCGAGGGGACTGTCAGTAATCTATCATCAACAAGGGGAAGCAGAAAGGTTTATAAAGAAAATGACTATATATATATGTAGAGAGAGAGAGAGAGAGAGAGAGCTTCCAATCAAATAAAGTTGAGAAAAAGAGAGGAAATTAACTTAGGTGTCTTAGACTTAGCTGGTCATCATGTCTGGTCCACCACTGTTAGTAGGTTCCAATTTTCTATTCCTGTTGCCATATTTTTGCGAATCTATGATGGGGCATGCCTCCAGTTATCTGTCTTTCCGTTGTTTTCAGTTTGGACTTGAATTGGGTTTGTGGGGTCATGGTAATGAGGTCCCAGTCTTCCTTCTTTTGCTTCAAGATTCTCAGCCATGGAATATCGACTGTTATGGGAAAAAAGGCCCTATAATAGTCGATGCTTAATATGGAATTGTTTTGAGTAAGGGTAGAATTTTTCCAATGTAGCCCTATTAAATCCCATTACATTTCAATTGTAGTTTTTTGAATCAAAAATCCTACCAAAAAGAAAAAAAAATAGAAAACTGGGTCGGAAGTGTGATTATTTATCCTATGAACACTTACGATAGAAGAAATAAATCTGCAATAAATTCTGTAGCTTTTACCTTATGATGATATTGGGAAGGAGCCCTTCGACTTCATTCGAGAGAAGTTGAGCCTTTTTTCGCAATGTGTGAAACCAAAGTTATGTGATTCCTAGTACGCTACGAATTACATGGTGCACTGTATGTTTAGAAGTAACATTTTTTTAAGGAATTACAATTGAGAAGGGTATTTGATATGAGGTATGTTGATATGCGATACGCATGAGACTTGTGGGTACTATGCTTTAAACCTTTCAAAGGGATTTTCCCATATGTTGCCTACTCTAGACCAAAAATTCATATGCTAAAAAGCCACCTTGCAATAGGCTACAATTATGACATGATGTAAGGGAAGTTTGATCTTTGATATCCTTCTTCTGAGTTCCAGTTGAACTTTAGTTTTATTGCTTTGTCGGGCATCCTTAGAAGGCTTATTTTCTTAACATGGATTATGCTAGTACTTGAGATTATGCATGCTTAACATAAGTGGGCTTAATTTGCATAATCTAATTGATTTTCTCAAGCATGGGATAATTGGTTTAGGCTATGGCATAATAGGCTACTAGAGTCAATTTTGCCTCTATACCTTCAAAACAAATTTGATCCATTTTTTTGACCAAATTGCTTTCAACATGGAAAATTCTTGGGAGCCCATTCAAGACTTGTGAGTTAGTGAAAAATTATGGGAAAGTTTCATGCCTTGGTGGAAATTGTGGTGTCAAGCCATTATAGGGTGGGAGAATTAGTGGAGCACTAAGAAACCTTGCATTGCTAGGTGTCTTCATACATGGAGTTAATGGAGGTGGAACATGCATGCTTGTAAGGTGTTTTTGGTTGCACTTCTTCAAGTGTCCTATGAGGTGGCAAGTGAAGAAGGCTCCCAAAATTTCTATGTATAGATCTCATTTGGAGCCTTAGACTCCAAGCTTCTCAACCCATTTGGAGTGAGAGAGAAAGTTTGGGTGAGTTTTCGACAGAAGGTAAAACCATTCAGAACAAATTAAGTATTTTATTCATGATCTTCTCTTCTTTGTCTTCTAATTTTTTTTTAAGTTTATAATGAAGAAATAAAGTTACATTGACAATCTCAAAGATGATTTAGTATGCTGGAGTAAGAAAAATCATACTTGAGTCATAAGAAATTCGAAGATAATATCATGATAAATTTGTTGGTTTAAGTATTAATTAAATTAAAGTCAAATTGTAGAAGCAATTTTAGTGAATAAGTTGATGTTTTAAAGCTTATATTAAAAGATATGACCATACTAATTTTTAGTGAGAAAATATGCCCAAAATAATCACCCTAAGGTTTGTAACTAAAAGTATTGTAGAGAAAATGATGTTACAACTAATGACAATAAAAGCCTATTTTATGGTTAAAATAAAAAAATGAAATAGTTGTGTTGATAAATGGGTAATAAAGAAAAAATTAAAAATGCCAATGTTTTTTAAGTGTTGGAAATTTTAAATAAATATCATAAATTTTGGCTTAATATCAAAGTTTATTACTTTGGTAAATTATTTGTATAAATTGAATGGAGTCGTGGGACATGGAGATCAATCTTTTGTCTAAATCAAGATCTACATGTAAATTTGAGGAATTTTAAGTCCAAAAGTAGAGTTAAGAAATGTTGAAATATGAAAATGATAGAAACATTAGCTTCGATGGAAAGAAATCATATTAATTTATGCCTTTGAATAATTCCATGGCCTCCTTCCCTTTAAATTTTTTCATCATGTTATTCTTCAAGGATAGGCTAAGAACAATGTATATAGAGTCATCGACACTAATAAATCCGAGAAAATGGAACTCGGGGGATCCTTAGTGTTGACTACCTTGGACGAATCCCAATTCATTCCATTAATATTGTTGTTATGTTAATATGTTGCTATGTTTATTTATATTCATGGCATAAACTATCGTTTGCAATTGACGATTGTTTATGAGGTGAGTTGACACATATCCAATTGGAAACATATATGGGCGATGCTATATACTGTTTTTGTCCTCGCCAATGGGGATGTAGAAATATGTTGGTTAATGGTGCTGGAATATTACTTAGGTTTCTTAATCCAATGCATCATATTTGAATCTCATGTGTGCTTGTGTTTTTTATATTCATTCTTTTATCATTATTTTACTTATTAGACTTTCGGCTCATTTCCTTTTTCCTAGTATAGCAAGAATTATGTCTCTCTTGAAGGCTTCGAGTGATTGAGGACCTCACATTTTAGATTGCAGATCAGCTTTGTACTTTTTAAAACTCTTTGTTAAGTTTTCTTTTGATGACATTTTATGACCTTATCATAGGTTCCACTGTAACAAATCATAAGCTGTATAATATATTATGAACGTTTAATGAGAAATAAGTGTTTGCATTGAGGACTATAGAATTAAGTTTTGCAGCTTTGTAATCCAGGATTTGGTCAGTAGTAATCCCGGATCATGACATGATCTTTCATTATTAAGTTTGTTTGAGGTTTTGCATCAGAGAACTGTATGCATGAATTGCTCATGCTTTCAGGAAAAGTCATAAAAGTTGTGCACATTGCTTCTTTCTTCCTCAAATAAAGGAAGAAAATGATATGAGATAATTTACCAGGAAAGCAGGTGCTACTCGAAGCTCCTTGCCCATGAACTGAATGTCTTTCCCAGATTATATTAGTAACCAGAAGTGAACCTACTGTCACAAGATCCAAGATTTAGCACACGTAGCACCCACACTGCAAGGGTAAGGTGGGCTAGCCTATTCTGAGACACAAGCAAAGGAAATCTGAAAAAAAACGACTAAGGTGCCTAGCAAAGTACGTACTTGCACCAATGAGATGCCCTCTTCAAGGTCTGTCGTCATTTCCATCCATTACTCCATGCTTGCCCAATGATGAACACCATGCTCCAACCTTGACACCACTGTTCCTAGACACCATACTCACTATCCAAGTCACCTTGCACACCTTTGCTCAGCACGACGTTCCCATTATGAAATGTTTCTTCCTAGAATCGCCTCAATCCATGCTTCTCTCTCAGCAATGACTGAGGGTGGCTATGATACCATTTGTTACGAATCACCACACTGATCCATGCAAAGCCTGCCACCCCTGAGGCTAGACTGAGGCCAACCTTTTTCTATCTGGGTGACAAGTGAAGAAAACCCCACAGAAAGTGATCAAGGTGGATGGCAAGGTGCATACATATACTAATGATGTAACCCATAGGCATAAAAAATGCAATGAGTATCCACTAAGCACTGAGGAAGTCAATCCACAACAGTCTCCCTGATTGCTCATGTCAATCAAAAAGTGAAAGCAAGAGATGTGTAGTTTCTTGATGGTTTGGCTTCACTCTATTAATTGTGCTCTTTGCCTTGCTTTTGTTGAATAAGGATTGGTGGCATGTCTTCTTTATTTTGCTTTAGTGCTTTAACCAACAATACAATACGCTAGCTATTTTTCACTGTCCTTCCAGCATATTAAACAACACACTAGCTCATCTGCTTCTCTCACCTCAATCTCTATCTATCCACGATTAAATCTGACTCTTAGATTAAGATCCCAAAATTTCCAAAAGGGCCCTTCTTTTGGAAGTCTAACAACTCAATCCAAACAAATCAAGCCCAAAATATTAAAATGAATCTTAAGATCAATTGACCTAGCATAGTCGCCTAATCATGGTCTACTGCGATTGACTGAAACCTTATGTCTTTGATTCAGTGGGCTTTCAAAAATTTTGTTAGGAAATTTGTGCGTGACCAAGGAGAGTTGAACTTTGTCTTTTTGACAGACAAGCAAGCACTTCCCCAGCAAGCTAGGCCCATTTTTGGGACTGATGTAGCCTGCTGATTTTTGCAAGCCACATTCTGCATGACAACTAAACGCACCATTCTTAAGCCTGAGATCAATTACTAGTCTTTCATGTTTACTTTTGCTAATTTTATGTAATCTCATTTAAATTGTGAGAAGATTTAGTCAAGGGGAACTTGAGTTTTAAGAAGTGATATATTGATTTGTATTGAAATATTGGTCTTTACTAGATTTTTTTCTCACAAGATGGGTCAGCCAGATGGATTTGTCGCCTCTGCCCTATTATAGGTCTTATCTTTGATTCATAGGTTCGAATATAGGCCACAATGTACACCTACCATTCCAAGATGTCCTTGACACCATGAAGACCCTTTTGCTGATGGTCCGCTTGTGGCAGTGCGATTCAAAACCATGCTTCTACTAGCTGCAAATGTACTTAATCATGTAGTTTCCTCAAAAGTCTTTTTCCTCCCTGCTCTACCTCTTCTATCAGGAGCCTCTTATAAGCTCTCACATCTCCTAACAAGCACACTAAGTATTTACCTATATTAAAAGAATAAAGTCTTCCAGTGTTTACTAATGCTGAAAAATGCCTGGGAGTATCAGAATTGATTGGGGAAAGTGTGATTTTGAGGGTATTAGTGAGACTGATGGAGGTTATCTGTCATAGATTTAGAGAGAGAGTGAGAGAGTAGGGGAAAAAGAATTGTGGAGAATTCTACAAATACTATTGTGACTATGTAACAAACTTCTTCTAGAACTTTGGTGTTGTGATTCTCTGCTACTGAGCCCATATTTATTACATTTACCCATCACTGTGAAGTATGAAGAGTTCCTTGTCCACAAGTGTCATGTTTTGGGAACATAGATGTGAGTTGTTTTTTTGTCTGTCAATAATAACTAGGATAGTATATTGACCAAAAAGATCTAGGTAGGTGTCCTATGAAGTCCATGGCAATGTACGATGGGGAATGAGTTGTAGTAGTCCATGTTAGGGTTGTTGCTCATCTTTGTTTCTTTGGGACATGTCACAGTTTTGAACAAAGTCACAGAATTGAGATTTCAATTTTTAGAAGAATGGCTTGAATATTTGACAGGTAGCCAAGTTACCTGAGTGATCTTCTACTGAAGAGCAGTGCATCACTTCAATTAATTTCTGCATTCACAAGCAACTTCCTTTAATGCCTTAGCTGGCCTTGATCATAGGAGAAGTTTGCTTTTGCTTGTGAACCAACCATTAGAGCTGTCATGAAAACTAAGCAAGCCAATCCCCTTTATTAATGATCTTTGACACTATACATCTGACTACTTGTTTCCATTTGTAAAAAAAAGGTTGCTGAATTTTTATGAAACATCATCTCTGGAGTATGGATAAATTCCATCTCTGTCTCTCCCCGGATGAAATGGAATCTGGAATAAAAAAAGTGAGGGAGAAATCTGGAGTAATTTCAGTTTTCTCATCTCTTCTATTTTGTTCTTTTCCTTATTCCAAATTTCTGTTTGTTCTACATTATTATTACTTCTCTTCAATATTCCCCCTGCTCTCTCTTGGATTCTTCTAATTGTCCACCAGTATTTCCTTCCACTTCAGCCCCTTTTGTCTCATCTTTATTGGCCTTGCCCTTTATCTGGGTTAAATATTTGTTTTGTTAGAGAAAAGTGTTTTATGGATTTTGAGTTTGGATACTGGAATCTCTGACAACAGAGATTCTCTTAAATATGTTGTTTTCCTTAAATAAAATATGTTTATTTGGGTTGCATTTATGGGCATAATGTTATGGACAGAAAGACAATATAAGTCAAGGAGTGTGACTAACCTGTTAAGCATGACTTGATTTACATTGAGGATTAGTGCTTTAGTCATTGAATGGGAGGAAGTATTGGTAATGGGCAAAAGCCTGACCTCCGTGGGAAGATAGAAGGACCATTGTTCATGAACTCTTTTTCATAGAGAAGAAGTAATATTTGGAGAATAAGTATCAGCTAACTATGTGCTAGTAGATTCGATAAGACAAAGGATGCAACTGTTATCCAGAAAGAACTTACGAACCAGAGAGGCATATGAATGTCTTTCGTTTCGACACTTCGTATGCAATATATATTTTTTATAATTGATAGAAAAATGAACTTATGAACCAGAGAGGCATATGAATGTCTATCTTTTCGACACTTTGTATGCAATATATATTTTTTATAATCGATAGAAAAGATACCGATGGATGAATGTGATTCTGTCAGTCATCTGTCAAACCTTTCGCATTGAGGAAATGCTTTCAATAAGGGTGCCCCTCCATTAGTTGAAACTTATTTTCAGTTGCACAATACCATCCTATCAGTAGAACCAGAAAGGCTAGGCCAATCAATAAGTGTGATTTGATTGCTTTTTCTCTCGTTTCATCTGTTGCGATTGGTCTTATTGTATCATATTAAAGGCATGTCCTTGTGTGAAGGAAGAAGACGAAGGTATGACTTGACTGTTGGGCATAAAGCATCTTTAAGTGGATTTTTAAGTATGCTATCAAATCCAAAGCTCAACCCTGGACTGGCAGTGAGAACTACCAAACTGGAGTATGGTAGGTGCAGAGGAAATTTCCAGTGGAACGGTGAAATGCATAGAGATGTATCCCCCTCTGTTTTTAATTTTATGGATAAAATTTGATAAAGGCCTATTATTGTGGCATCATAAAATCATAAGTCTGAACCTAAATGGCCATGAAATATGTAGTTGACTGCTTATTTTTAACATGTTTTGCAGTTTAACTGAGTGACCATTCTGAATGAAAAAGTTTTGAAAATTCTCTCTATTGGGCTATAATGTTTTATGTGGCTATTGTTTCAGAGGAAGTTTAAAATTTGATGTCTTCATTTTAGGAATAGCATTTCTAATACATTCGAGATCACAGGTTACGGTTTTGTCTCACTATTTATGGAGCATTAGGTTCAACCATGCTTTTGTTATTGTTCTTCGAGCCTCTAAGTATTGCTTTTGAGACACTGCAGGTGATGTTATCTTGAAGCTCCTGTTATGGTTAGATCTGTTAATAACTTGTATTTGACATTTGATCCTATGTTGACAAATGTGTGTTGCATGCAAAATTTCTTTCAGGCCATTGTGATTCATGGATTGCAGTTGGTCGACATATGGCCCCATCATTCTTCGGAAGATAGTGCTGATTGCCGAAGATCCAAATTTTTTGATACATGTACTTTTGCAAATTCCTTTTACTGTTCATGCATGGGTTTTCTGTCATGGTTTACTTTCATTTGGAATAATTACTAGGTCGATTAATAGAGTCAGAGTTGCTGTGATACACAACGTACATTTATGCATAAGACCAGTCAAGGGGGATGAGAGATTATGAATGAGCATGCATGTATGCGTGTGTGAAACAGCTAGAGATGAGTGAAATTTTGCATGGCACTCATGTTAAATGAGGAATGTTAAATATCAACTCACACTAAATACACAATCTGGTATCCCACTGCCAACCAAATTTGTCTTCTCCATCTTTTCTCCCCTTCTTTCTATCTGTCAACGTCCAATTCTCTTCGTCTTCTTGCTCTTTCTTTTCTAAACTGTTAGTATACCATGTTGCTCTTCAGAAAGGGCAAAATCATTCCAGTTTATTGATGTTCTTCATTCTGTGTATGAACTGGAAGCTCAAGTCAAGGTCCTGATTGAATTTGAACTAAACAGTCATACTTAATTGCAGAAGATGCTCACTTTCAACCAGCTAAGTTTTTTTTTTTTCTTTTTTTCATTTCACGCTCCAGTGCTTTCCAGCATGTGGAATTTATGAGTACTATATTTTCTCCTTTATTTTCATTTTGGATTTTGATTTCTGGTTTTCTGTTTCTTTCCCTTCAATTATTTAGGGCTTGTTTGGTTCTTGGAAATTTTGAAAAAAAAAATCCACTAAGAAGAAAAAATTAAAAAATGTAAGAAAATGAAAAAAAATATTTTTTGGGAGGTTAGATATGGACCAAAAATCACATGGAAAAAGAAATAATTTTGTAGTAAAAGTATTTTATTTGTTTGGTTAAGAGAAAACAAAAAAGAAATTGTTATATGTCCTTAATGTTATAATTTCTTAGGTATTCCATTACATTTTTCCTTGTAAATTAAACATACGAAAGTGCTTTTATTTATTTTTTTCTTTTTCTTTAAATTTTTCTAGAGTCAAATGGACTCTTAATAAATCTATGATTGGATCCTCCATTTCTTGTGATTGACACCATCAATGGCACGGTCTGCAAAATACAATCCCTAAATGTGTTGAGATTGAGTGCCCAGGGGCTTGGGGTTGCATGTTTGGAACCATCGTGATTTCTATCTTTAAATTACTGAATTTGAGAGAATCAACAATACTTTTCAGTGATTCAATCCTATTGCTGTTTAGAGATATGCACATTGCAGTAGTCTGATATTATTAGCTAAAATTCAAGTTGTCTTGGAAGACTTTAACCGTTATGTGCTGCATATATGATTTTAACCGTTGATATGGCTTGGATTTCTGTATGATCTAGAAGTTAGGCTACCATCCAAAAAGGATTAGGGTGTACAGTTTCCTGGCCATGCCTGTAATGTGATTCATCCTGTCATCTTGTTAAACATGTTGTTTCCTTTTTTAATTAGCCTTTCCCTCTACTTTATAGCCTATGAAATTGTGACATTTTTAGCTTGCTTCTCTCCATGGTGAATTTTTCTTGAACGCGTCATTCTTTTACAGGTTCTTTGTGGGAGTTGAAAGGCAGTCTTGTTCGAAATATGGGTTTCTTCTTGGACATGATGACATTACTAATGGCGCTTGGTCATTATTTGTTTATTTGGTGGCTTCATGGCATCGCCTTTCATCTAGTGGATGTGATCCTTTTTCTTAACATACGCGTAAATGTTTTCCTTCCATTGTCACATTCTGGAATGGTGTTTTTTTTTTCCTCCCTTATTTACATCTAAACTCTGCTCTGGACAGGCCTTATTAAGTGCAGTAGTTAAACGTATCAAAGGATTCCTCAATTTGAGGAAAGCCTTGGGAGTTCTTCACGAGGCACTTCCGGATGCAACATTTGACGAGATACAAGATTATGATGACGAATGTGCCATCTGTAGGGTAAGTGAAAACATTTTATAACCTCCTTTTTCTTTTCTTTTCTTATTTCTAATGTTGATATATTTTTAGGAAAAAGTTGAATAAGTAGTTAACTCAGGGATCTCATCAGTTTTTTTTTTTTGACTGGAAAATGATAGGAACCTATGGCCAAAGCTAAAAAGCTACCTTGCAATCACCTTTTCCATCTTGCTTGCTTGAGATCTTGGTATGGTCTTTTTGTGGCCAACTTTCTTTTTTTGTGTTTTTTCTCCTTCCTTTTGAACTGCATTTGTCCAATCTTGTTGAGATTATTTGGAACATACCAGGTTAGATCAAGGCCTTAATGAGATATATTCCTGTCCCACTTGTCGGAAGCCCCTTTTTGTTAGCAGATCTGAAGGCGAATCAAATTCCCGTACTGGAGCTGTTTCAACTGATGAGCAGCTCGCCCATCAACCAAGTTCAGGATTTGACCAGCATAATACTGTTGGACAGGTCGGAGTCTTCCACAATCAAGCACAGAACTCATTGGAAACTGGTGTCGGGAGGTTTACATTGCTCTCATTTTATGTTTCTGTACTCATCTTGACTGCTTGCTCCATTATGTTGATGTTCTTTACCTATAGATTTACTTTTGGGGGGCGGGGGAGCTGAGGGGAGGGTAGTGCATCACCATGGCATAGTAGTCGGAATTGTCTCTCTATGCGAAGGCCATAAGAGCTATGTTTTGGTTTTCGTGTATGGTGCAACAGAGACTGTTAGGGATCTTGGGAACGAACTAACTGTTTGCCCTTCTATTACAAATTTACAAGCTTCTGATGAAGTTTGTGATATATTGAGGGGTGGATAGAAGGGGTTGCTGCTTGCCCACAAAATATGGTTTCAGAATAACACTCTGCATGCATATTTTGAGAATGTGCTGGATAATTGACCGTCTCATGCTCTCCAATTGCACCCCAATATGACAGAAAGAAATTTTGGTTTCATAGAGTGAGGTTGAAGTTCCTTTTTTTTTTTCTCCAAAAAAGGGCAAACAAAAAATTTGGTAATATAGAGTGAGGTTTAAGTTCCATTAATTTCTTAACATTTCCCTTATGGCTTTTAGTCTGTTTTGACACCAAATATTTGACTATTAGAGCTTCTCCTTTTCCTATTTCCATTTTGTCCCTGTTTGATTTTGTCCTTCCATTTTCTTCTCCAAACACTTCTTAGAAAGCTCTCACTTAGCTGCTGACAGGACATTATAATACAATGCCAACTTAAATTTGACCCTCTCCAGACGTCATGATGTGGGAGTTCATATACTGTGCTGCCCTTATTTAAACATAAATTCCATGTGTATTTCCTTGCCATGTTGGATTAAGTAGTCGTAGAGCTGCACATATTTTGCACCTTCTCTACTAGTTTTTCCTCTTGAAGCTTTTGTCCTGTTGCTATGTAGCAGGGCCGGATTAGATTCAAGCTGGTTTCCTCCATGGCCGAGTCAGGATGGAGCAGGTCCATCTAATCCTATTAGATCGGTTAGGTTGGGTCGAGTCCAGATGATGATGAGGCATCTTGCATCAGTACGAGAAACGTATGCCCAAACCGCACTCGAAGATAACTCCTGGAGCCTTTGGCCAACAAATACATCTCCGGCTACAGCATCTGCTACGGCTTTTTCTCCTCCAACTGTGGGTTACCCTGTGAATATAGGTCGATCACAAACAAGGGGCACTCGTCCTGCAAACGACAGCATTGCAAACCTGCTTGCCATGGCAGAGACCGTGCACGAGGTGCTGCCTCACATCCCCGATGACCTGATTTTTCAGGTGCAGTTCAAATCTCTCCTAGAATCATACATTTTTTTCTTTCCGTAGAAAGCATCATTGAATGCAATCATTTTTGTTTAATGGGTATCATGGTTCTGCATGCTAACTGAGAGATTTGAATGGGTATTGCTGGTCTAGGGCATCTATTCGAGGCATGGATAAAAATATCAATATTAATACTAGTCATGGAAATATCAGTATTAAATAATGTGTATCGGTATTGAATATGTTGGAAGAAAAATATTTTTAAAACTTGTAAGATAACAAAAAAAATATCGGCCAAATATCAAATATAACAGCTAATATTTTAAATATCGACAATACGGAAATATATCCCGATATTGTCATCAATGGTTGAAGGGAAAAGATTGTGAGGCACTTTGTGAAACCATTTCATCTGTCTTCCTTACTATGATCCACAATGGTACATGTAAAACTAGCTCTTCTCTAAAATTACATAAATGTTGTTGTCCTCTCTCTCTCGCTCTCTCTTATTTTTTTTTTTCTTTTGAGTTTGAGAACTGTGTGTAAATTAATGGTTGCAGCTAAGGATTGAATTTCATGGGACTTAAAGCTTCCAGCAAGAGTAAATGAATGTATTAAAAGGATAACTGAATGGATAAACAAGTACATGAACTGTGCAAATTGAAGGGGTGTGCACAACTGTAGAGTTTTTGCCATGTAATTTGGAGATCATAGGTTTAAGAGTCATAAAAACGGCCTATTGCATAATGCAAGTCAAATATCATACAGTAGATTCAAAAGTAATTTGACCCTTTTTGAAACCCTGTTTATAGCAAGAGTTTCATCCGTCGAACCATCTCTTATGAACCGTCTCATGAGCAGCGTAAATTTTTGCATGTGGGTAAATGATCTCATGTTTGAGAATCTTTTTCCTTTTCATCTGCAATCCGTTCAAGAGTCTTCCTCACCGTTCCTCAAAAAATGTTCAGGACTTGCAGCGGACAAACTCAGTGACGGTTACAGTTAATAATCTCCTTCAGATGTGAGAATGCACAGTGCTTGTTCTGGTCAGAATTGTAAAGTTCGTAAATAGACCCCTCTGGAAGAAGTCTTGCTGAGAAGAAGCCCATTTCTGTGTCTATAGAGGGACTTTACCAAATACATTGTTTCTTTAAACTACACAGTGGATAAAGAATAAATATCCAAGAAATGTAGCTTCCTCCTCTCCTTGTTTTGATGATTAATAATACACATATGTATATGTTCATATGTGGTGGAGAAGATGGAATTTGTATGGTTTTCCTCAGTGATCCTCTCTTCCTCAATTGCATTGGCAACTGTACGAATCTGGCAGATGTCTCGTTTTGTTCTTAATTGTTCTTCATGTTTGTGCAATTTTTTTGTCATCGTAAATCATCTTCGTCTAGTGTTGCACAGATTGGTAAATATATTTTGAAATATATAATTCAGGCTTGGTCAATCATTGCATCCGTGATCGCACTTGGTCTAAGAAAATAATCAAACATAGTATTTGTTTGTATACTCTTATGATATCACTTTAAACTGTGCAATGATTGTCTATTATTATTTCATTAATACTGGACGGTTTGGGTTGCACCTCTTGGGTTAACTATGGCACCTTTTTGTTTCATTGGCTCAAAAGATTATCGTTTTTGGGCTTTCCTTTCTTGCACTGAATTTCGGGCTGATTTATGTACTGTTATACCCATCGATTATATACTGATTTGATCTTACCAAGAAATAAACGAACAATATTTACTCCAAATGGTGGCGGACATAGGAGCCCTTGGTAACAGTCCTATCAACAGTAGGGACGGAAGGTCAATTAACTGTGTAGGCCTGATCAAAATTAGTTATACAATAATTAGGTTGGTGTGTCTAAAGTTCTATGGGAGATGTTGTGCAAATATATAAGTATAGTAGATGTATATAAATGAAAATTATATTTGATTCTTTTTGGGCCTGGTATGGCCACTGATGAAATAACTAGCCTAATCCTAAACTATGTCTCTCACAAATATATTTACTTAAACCAACCCCATTTCAATTATAGATGAGTGTACTTATGGTTTTTGTCTTGGCAACGAAACTAACCTTACCCAACTCAATGGTTATAATTTTTTATATAAATCCGATCAAAATTTAAATAAAATCTGATTTTAGTTAGATTTATAACTTTAAATTAGAGGCTATTAGCCAAAAGTATACATCAAAAACTGAACTAAACAAATCCAAAGTGTCATTCTTTATTATTAGAAGATATAATTAATAGACATCATTATAATTGAGTAATTATGCCACATTTTGAAAGCGGCCATATATCTTTAGTAAATAATTATAAAAGAATTGGATAATTTTTAATGACTATATTTTTTATTATTTATTGATACATCCATAATGTTTGAATTATTATACAGATTAAGGAACCACTCGATCTTCTATTACGAGTCAAATTGGAGTGGATCCAATCTTCGTCTCTATAAATCTGGGACCTGTGCATTACAAATTACAAATAAGAGGTCAAAGGATTGGTGGGACTCACTCCCAATTTATCCTCTGACACTAAAATAATAAATCTTTTCAATGAAACAGAAAGATGAGAGGATGTGAGAATGCAAAGTTGCATTTAAGTGGGAGATGTGAGAGGAGGGCTAGGTTCCTACTGTGCTCCCAACGGGGGGTAGTTTAGAGCGATAGAAGGTTGGGCTCTGATGAGTTGCATGCTACCGGTGACTCGCAATGATTGCACTTAGAGAGTAGCTCACGGTGAAGAGAGAGAGTTGTATCAAGGAAAGAGAGCTTTGTTTTCTTTTTGGGCTTTTGTGTCTTACTCGAGGGTAATTTTAACTAGAATTGTTTATTCTTTTTTTTCTATGAAGGCAAAGGATATTTGTAATACTTCAAGGAGAAAGTTTTTAGCATCAAAACTCGCAACACGTGTTGTATTTGGGTTTGCTGGTCGTTGGAGCGTTGATGGGAGTTACCTTTGTCAAATGTTGTCTTGTGATGCTGTTATGGCCGCGAGTGGTCCTCTCAACTCGATCGTTAGACTGTGGTCGCAGTTACAGGTGACAGCTACATGCGCGTGTTCTGACCATGCTGTCGATTGCTTGGTCGGAAGGCTTCCTGAATGATCCGTCCGTCTACATTGCAGGTTGGGCCATTGACGTTTATCCCTTTTGCCTATTGCTCCTTGGGCCTCATCTAGATTACTATAGTGACGATTAGGTTGGGTCGGAGCGGTCTCCTACTAATGACCTTGAGCTAGCTCATGGGCCATGGTTCTTTTTCATGCGGACGGTTGGGCCCATGACTGGGCTGAATCACTATGCTACTGAACCCATCACGAGTCTCCATGTTAGGTGATTGTGCTTTGCTAGTTCTTGGTATGCGCCATGATGGGACATTTTTGTGCAGGCTAGCTTGCATGTTTGTTCCTGAGACGCTTCCTTTCAAGGCTTTCCCTACTGGTGTATCTTACTGCTTTTCATATAGTGTATCGTTAGCACTGAGTGTGCTTGAAAAGATTATGGGGTAGCCCTCCAGGTATGGTGTTGGTCCATTGTTGACGGTGATACGAACGTGACCGTTTGCATTAGTAACTCGTCGACCTTGGCTCCGACTATAAATAGGGAAACCTCTCATGCTCTATCGCATGGATCGTTCTTCCATCAACCAAACGATGCGAGCGATCGAGTGAGAAGAGGGTCTTGGGCTGCTAGGGTGGAGGATTGAAGAAAGTCTTTCGGGGCTGAAAGTTGCACTTGAAGCACATTAGAGTCCATGTCGCCATCATTCGAGACTGGTGGGAGCTTTAGGAGGCTCGAAGCTACAATTGGAGCTCATTGCCATGTCCCCTCTTGGGTCGTTTCCTCGCAGTGACAGGGTTGGTCGGTTGTTGGGCCATTGCCATGTTCCTCCTCCACGCTAGCATCCGACGACGAAGCCTCTAGAGGAACTTTGAGGCACGAGCGCTCTATTCTACCATCTCGGATTTTGGGGCAGCGCTTGATTCTCGGTTCCTTTTGTCGAATGGTCGCTTACAGAGCTTGTTGGAGGGGGTGCTTCCGAAATTCTGCTGGAGTCAGACCATTGACGCCGCTATGGGTCAAATTTGCCCTTGAGGGCTACGGTCGATCTCGGCGGAGGATCTCCTAGTGGGAGTCCTTCCTCACGAGGGCGGTGGCATCTCGCCCCTCCCTTTGTTCAGGAATAGCATCCCATTCATCTCTTGCGGCATTCGGCCCCTAATCTAGATGCTTCGGCTGGTGGATAGAGGATGGCTGTCGAGCGCTTTTGTTGTAACTATTTTCCCCGAGACTAACCTTCCAAAGCCACTTTTGGGACGACGTCGTTGGATCGTCATTCCATGTGCTTTATTTATCTTTTCCCGCTATGTACGTTTGCTGATATAAGTTTTGTACTTTGTAAATGAAGTTAATGAATGGAACTTTCGAAGCGGTGTTCTTTCCTTTTGCCTCATGTGTTTTGACTTTGTCACATGATTTTTGAATGGTTGAAATGCTTGCATGTAGTCACGATCTGCTGATCGCCCATCGATTTGGCGATTTAGTTTATGAAGATGCGATGCGCAGTAGTCTACCTTGACACGTGGTCAAAGGATGGCCGGTTTGATTGGCCCCGAATCTGTCAAATCGGGTATCGTCGGTCGATCACCTCCTAGACACAGCGTGTCCAGGGGTGACCTGTTTATCTGGAGGACGAAGTTGCTCGCCTCCTTTAGGCTAGAGCTACCTTTGGGGTGATGTAGTGTCGGGTCGACATTGCTGTTGTCGGGGCGCTTCAGAGTCAGAGGTGGATCAGCCTTGTCGACCAAAGCTTGTCCAAGCATGAGACGAGATCTCAGGAGCTCTTAGAGGTCTAGGATCAGATCGTGTCTCTTGAGGATGAGTTCGGGAGTGCCAGTAGCATCCTAATGACTTGTTGGGCACTTGCGCCTGACTAAAGGGAGATTGATGGATTCCATGCTAGCCTTTCAGGTTCCAGGAATGTTGGGGCCTCCCTCACTATGCATGACCCTGACATTCTTGCATGTTGGAAGCGGTTGGAATATTTTGGTCTTCTACCCTTTGTAGCCTGGATCTTTGATATCATGATGAGAGGGCTCTTGGACGTCTTGGCCTTGGGTTGGCCTTCGATTGCTCGACTTGACACTTGGCTGAGGAGGAGCCGACGGACCCAGGCTTAAGGCCATCCAAGCCACGTGCTGTCATCATGTGATACTCTTGTGGAGGTACCTCCGAAACCTGTTGCTTGCTGGTTGGTCCGACCTCAAACTCATTTAGGTCACCCTCAATCGGTTGGTGAGTTGAGAGTGATGCGCCTGGGAGCCGTTGCTGGAGTCGCGTAACTGTCGCATCAATCAAAGCGTCAGAGCGCATTGATTGTGGAGGCGATTCGACGTCTATCATAATGGCGCGTTGACTGCAAAGGCGAAGCGACGCCTACCATAATACGCATGTGATGGGATGCGTTGTGGCACGCTGGGGTGAGGGCACGTGTCGCTGCTATTATGGCAATGCATCCTTTTAGCTTCGTGGAGGATGGCTATATAAACACTATGCTAGTCCATTTCTTCGTCGTCCCTTCTGCTCCGTGCGCACCTTCGTTTCTTTCTCTGCAAGCATTTTCTTGGCTTCACTCTATCGTTTTTCATGGTGCTTTTTCAAATAACTTACCATGATATTACCGACATTCTTATTTTGATTGCTTCCTCGTTGGAGGTGCCGCTTCCTTCTACCTCTATGCTTTCGACAAAGGGAAGTAGTGACGACGAACAGATGTCGGAAGAGATGGGAGCCGTCATCTCATAGAGCACCATTACTAGTGACGCCGAGCCCCGCCTGGGTGCCCATGCTCTAGAGCACCTAGAGGTTCTGGGGGGAATTTCTGGCTTTGGGTCTATCGGATCTTCTAATCCCTTGGGCAATGGGGTAAGATTCTACAAACTCTTACCCATCTCGGTGGCTCTTTTGTTTGACTACTCGTTTTCTTTCTTCGGGTTGTCACAGGGGATGCTCCGTAAATTGGAGGATATCCACTTTTCTAGAGCAAGAGGTGGCCCGCCTCCTACGAGATTGCATCGACAGAGGAGAGATGGAACGGAGAGTTAATGTTATCGTTGGTAAAGCGCTACAAAGTCAGGAGTAGACCAACTACCTAAATCAGGCCCTTTCCGAGTTAGAGGCCAAAGCACAAGGGCTCTCTGACAGCTATGCCCAGGCCCTTGCTCGGATTGCCTCTCTCAAGGATGAGCTCCGAGAGGGTCGATAACGGTTCACTATCTGATAGGCACGAGGACCGAGTGGGAGAAGGAGACGGTATTCAGGCTTTGTCCTGAAGAGGTGGCCTCACTGCTGAGGAGACGATTTCAGGAAGGTGTTCGTTTATGTAGGCAGATAGTTTCTCTAGCTGTTTCGAATTTCCCTGTTGACTATCTTGACGTGAGGAATGCTAGAGCCAGATGTCGAGAGGACCTCATCGACTTCTCGACGAAGGGATCGCGCTCTTTTGGGGTTGACTGTTCCGGGTAGCCCGTAGGCAAGTGTAGCTTCTTTGCTTTGTTTTGAGATTGCTGGATGCCGTCAATATATGATTTGACCTTTAATAAAATAATCCGAAGATGTTGACCATTATGGTAGTGTTTTCTTCGCGTACTGAGCTCTTCTACCCAATCCTTGTCTTTATTATTGTTGCATGGCGTGTGTTGTTGGTCTTGTTATTGTCTTTTCATTGTTCAACTGCCGTCGTTTGGACCTCACGAGCCGCCCAGGGCCAGGTGACAGAGAAATCGAAGGACGTCGGCAGGCCTGCTATGGGGTCTCACTCTGAGCCCTCGGCTGAAAGGTGGTATCCCTTCTGAGCGGCTAGCAGTTTTTACGTCTTTCTTGTGTGGTCAGGCCGCTTTGCATGTCTTCATTTTGCAATGGGGCAGGTAGGCCAATGTGTTCATCTTCACTGGTATCGCCGCTCTCAGGGGTGATTTTTGCCTCCCTCTATTTTTTTTTTTTTTTTGTGCAGGTGCCTTGGCCCTCTTGTGTTCATCCTCCCTAGAGAATATCATGGCATGGTAATGGTGAGTCTCCCTCAAGGTGATAGGATTTTTAGGCCATAGCCAACGGGCTCTGGTGGAGTCTTAGGTCATTACTTGTATGCTGCCACTTTGGCGCCTATCCTATCTTGGAGGACATCGTTGTCAGCATGCGTCTAAGCCTAGCCCACCGACCATAATTAGTTGATGGTGCTCGTCCAATCGGGAGTCGCTACATGCATGCTTAAAGGAGCCGCTAAGGTATTGATCGCCGCCTGATGGGGAGTCTGACGACTGGTTTACGATCCCCCTGGACCGTGAGATTTGACCTCACTTAGGCCACTCAGTTGCCTAAGTCGAGCTTTGAATTTGACCAATCTAGGCCACTCGGTAGATGAGACCAAGTTCCTTTGACCGTTCATAGGTTAGTTTACGAGCGAGCCGATACTCACCCGACTTAGAGGTAGCCTAGGTGTAATAGTTATTTTATCGATTCATACGTGACACACATTGCAAACATGCTCAGTGATGTGTGTTTGGCTTACTTGGGTTTGACGCGTGGTGGCAAGTGGTACCCCTCAAGGTAGGCAGTGCTTGGCACCTAGGGACTAGCTCATTGCCCCAGGTGTGTTGCTCTTATGCGCCGTTCCAAAGGATCTTTGAGACGACGGGTAGCCCTTCCAAATTTGAGGGGGCGGCCTATACTCGTTGACAGTCTCGCTAGCTGTCTCTCCTCTCCACGAAGCTAGGTCTCCTCGCTCGAATTGTCAGGGCACTGCTCTTGGGGTCGTGACACTGCGAGGGCTGCTGTTGATGGTCAGTTGTATGAGCCCCGGCTGGGTCACGGGCCTGCCGAGTGGATGGAGGCTTTTGATCCGAGACCAAGCCACATAATCCTTGCTGGGACATGGCCATGGTGCAAGGGAGACTCCCTGGCTTTAGAGTTTCAAGCGTCCCCCCTGCTCCGCTTTCTCCTTACTTTATTGGGGGTTTACCCCGAGCTCTGTAAGAATTCGATGACGTGTCCTTTCTTGATCGACCTCTTGATTTCCTTTTGTAGTGTTCATCATTCTTCGATGTCGTGGCATGAGGACTAATGGTATCAACGGTACTTTAATAAGTTTCCCACCTTCGGATCCAAAGTTGCTTACTCATTTGAACGTATTCTATAGAATACAACCCTCCAAACAAAAATACTCAGTCCCCATCCACTTACATTCCCTTACTCATTTTTTCACATCTTTCTTATACGAGTAGAAATATTATTAATTTAAACGTCGGAAGATATATCAAGGAATGCGTCATACATTCTTCTTACCTTTTATTTCTTTATTATGGTTACAGGATCTAAATTCAAAATAACAAATATCAGACCCGTTACTGATCGGATACCCGAATAAGGCGGATCTATAATTCATTTAATAATCAAAAACTTCGAGACACATTAATAGTCATTATAAATCTTAAAATAATTATTCAATGCTGATAAATGAGCTAAAAGTTTAAAATATTAATCTGTCTAATATTTAATTATTACAAAACTATTTAAATGAATCACTGAAGAGGCCCATATAATGAGGCTCATGATTTAAAATTGATTTATTTCTGTAATTATATAAATCCCCTCCCAATTTTTGTTTCCCATTTTTTTATTTTTCATTTTTTGTTCAATTTTATTTTTTAATCCGAGCAACACTTCCAATGTATTTTTGTCTTTATTTTTTGGAGCAATCCTTTCTAAAAGATAAAATTTTAATAATTTATGTAATTTTGTTGTGTTATTTGAATGTATAGATTTTCAGATATTATTTTTTGTTTAATGATATATTTAACACATAAAACATATATCCGTATATTTATAAAATATATATATTAAATAAAATAAAAAAATATTAACTATTTAACAATTTGGAAGAGAAATCCACGGTAATCTTACGTTATTTTTGGGAAGAGAAATTATCAACTTCTCACACCATTAATTTTTTATATATAAATTTTATTTTGAATTTTAATTTTTTTTAATTACAATAGATCATATAAATATATATATTAATAGGATAAAAAAATTTTTTAAATTGGTATAATATGACGTGGCAAGGTGGAGGATGCCTAACGTCAACCACGTTTTCAAAGAGGGAACCGTCACGGTTAACCGCCTCTGAAAACTAGAAACGATAGCCGCCAAAAAACGAACGGGCAACGCAGATTCAAACAGAGAGAGAGAGAGAGAGAATGGGGAAGAAGAAATATGCGTACGCAATTTTGCAGAAGAAACTCGAAGAACTCGAATCCCAGCGCAACGCATTCTTAGAAGAGAAGCCATGCGGCGAACAACTTATCGTCTCTGAAGAAATGGAGCAGCGAATCTCTTTCATCAAAAATCTTCTCGCCGCTGAACTAAAGGCCGCTTCTCAGTCCAACCAAAAGCAGCCTCTCCACCGTTTGGCACACCTCGCTCACCGCCTCCAAATCCTCGAGGCGGCATTCCGCAACAACTCCGACGACGACTGCCTCGCCGCAGCCGATTCCTCTATCACAGTCCACAATGATGTCATCAGCGACGATCTCGGCTCCGATTCTGATTCCTGTCCGACGTGCTCCTGCACCGATTCCTGTCGCAACGATGACGATGACGACAGAGGTGAGTTCGATAGTACGGCGGGGCTCATGGCCGTGTACGACAACCCCGTGTTCTCGTGCGGGCATAGCGCATTGATTGAAGCGTTTGGAGAGGACGAGGAGGAGGAAGAGAGGGACGTGAGGTCCGTGGAGACGGAGGCGCCGAGATTCGCTGGAGGCTGCGGTTACTGGAGAGGTGTGGGGAGTGCGATGATGGTTGGAGCGGTTTTGATGGGGATGGCAATGGTCAGTGATTATTTTTATTTATTGGCTTACCCTCCCTTGTTCCCCCCTCCTACTTAATTACATCGATTAATTATCTACTTTTATCAGTAATTCCAAATTACAAAGTTTATCGTGATTATGTAAATTCTAATCATATTATAATCATCAATCATAAGTAATTAAAATGTCGTCTGGACATATGTGATTATCATCGTTACATGGGTTTATATGTGCTTGTGATGTTTGATGTCTCAATCCTTCTCTTCCTTGTGTGTTTTCCGTAGACATCTTTTAAGTATCATTTAGATACTTTTAATTGAATTTATCTAAAAATTTATATAAATAAATTAAATATTATTCTGTGATTGAAATTATTTTTTTAATTAATAAAAGATAAAAATTTATTGTGCTATTTTGATATTATATTATAAATATAGATCTTAAATATTTAAATAATAAAAGAATAAAAATTCTATTCCCTTTAAAATAATTTCATTTAATTGCTTTTAATCAATAATAATTTTCGGGCAAGTAGTTATTCCTGAAGCTAAGAAATAACTATTCATATATGTAAAATGGTTTTTTTTATTCCCAACTGTAGAGAAAAATGTATTCTCATATAATATTTTTTATATTTCAAATATATCCTTTGTAACACGCAGTAATATTTTTATATAAAAATATTTTTTATATTTTTATTATATTTATTAAAATTTAAATTGTATGTAATTTTTATATGATGATATTTTTTCAGGAATACAATTTTATTATTTTTATTTGTATATATTTTAATTGAAGTATGATGATATTTTTTAATTTTCTGTATTGTAAAAAAATTTATTTTAATAATAAATTATGTATATTAAATAATATGTATAATAAATATCTATTATATTATATTATATAAAATAATATGATAATTATAATATGTATAATTTTTTGTATTATTTTTATAATATGTAATATATTGTATATTTATTAAATATATATTTTACATGATACAATAATATAGTATATTAAATAATAATTTATAATAATATATACATAATATATATATAATTATATATATGTATGTCATATAATATATATAAAAATATGTACATATACACATGTGTGTTATTTATATAATATAATTTCATAATTAATAAGGGTAAAAGCGTTATTCTGACAAATTATCACCTTATTCCTCATACAATTTTACAAACCAAATATTAAAATACAAATTTTCAATTAATTCTATTCCAACAATTAAATATAAGAATAACAATTTTCAACTCTATTTCCATCTAATTCTATTCCCTGAGAATAACTATTCTGTTCCCACATTATTCCATTCTAACAACTAAACGTGCTATTAAATAATAAAAGAGTCTGATATTTAAATAATATAAAAACTCCTAATCGGGAAATTAAGAACAAGTGAAAGCTAAACGGCCAATGATCATTAAATAATGACAATTTAATGGTTTTTATTTTATATTATTAGAAATAATATTATATATATATATTTAATTTTTTTAAAATAAATAAAGTATTAAAGTGCTTATATTATAAAAAAAAATAATCAAAATATAACTTTTAGTATATTTTTTAATTTTGAAATATTATAAAATTAGGGCCCTTGAATTGCATGGTTTTCTGTCAGGTTCAGTCTCGTAGGATAGATTTAGGGGAACTCCATCTCTAGTATAGATTGATAGGCTTATTTTCTATATATTAATTATTAATTTTTAAATAAATAATTATAAATTAATTATTAAAAAAATAAAAAAATAATTAAATTATAATTATTTATTTAAAAATAAATTATTAAATAAAAAAATAATTCTCTCCATCTTTACGTGAGATCGACCCCTCAATCCACTACAAGATTGGCCTCTCAATCTCCCTAAAAAGTGGCTAAAATGTAACCATATAACATTTAATGAGAAACTTGACTCTCTCTAGATTAGTGTCAGGTATATTTAGTAAAATTTTTATTTTTTTATAAAAAAAAATCATAACAAATTATATATTTCCTAAGACTAAGTTCTATATAAATTAAACTTTATTTTTATATTGAATTTTTATTCAAATAATTTTCGAAAAACAATAATAATATATTTTGGACGAAAATACAAAGCGCAACTAAATTTTTTTTTCCCCTGAACCGCTGAGCCGAATGGACTGAAACAAACCACCCTGAACTGGTCTATCAAAGTGTATTACGCCAAACTTATAGTAAGTACAAAAATCTTGAAATTTAATAATATAATTACATTATTGACTCACATTATTAATATGGGTTTTATTATGATTATTCCAATTTAAACTAAGAGATTATAAATTAAAACGGCTATGTAAATTATTTTTACTATTTTCCTTCATTTAATATAATATCTTTTAAAAACATAAATAATTTTAATTGTTTTCTTTTATCAAATCACAACTAATTCTTTTTTTTATTTGTGATTCCTTTGACCTTTGTTTTAAATATTTAAACTGTATTAAATTTTATTAAATTATTTTATCGACTATAGGTATAACTTTTAAATTATTACGGATATTAAAATTTATTTTGCTTATCAATTAATTTTTTTTTAAATCCTTTGTTGTTCTAACAAAACCTTTTTATCTACCATTTCAGCTTTTTTTCCCCACATTCCTTCTCAGCATCACATGCTATCAAATCTGAGAACAGAAAGACAGACAAAAGGAGGAGCAGATAGATGCAAAATTTAAAAGCACGATACATAAATAGCTGATCAAAACTAGGGGTTGAGAAAGATCAAATATGGTCATCGAGAAGCGCCACTAACAGTAATTACCCTTGAACTGTAGACTAAGGACCCAATACAGAAATACAGTACACTCTACTGACAGAGAAGTAGACAGAAGAAGGAAATCAAGGGCATAACTTAAGGGATTGTCAAGGGTTAGGACTTAGGTGAGATATTGGGCTGATTTGAAGATGCCATCTTATATTCAAGTAAGATGAAGATGCAGCACAAAAGGATATGAGAATTACGATGCAGGCCAAATGTAACACAGAGAAGAGGAAGAAAGATGCTGTTTTGAGTGTACTGCTAAGTTCAGTCAAGGATGATGTACCATCTTTTAAACCAAAAGCTTCATGTTTTGCCTTTTCTATCAGATATTTGTAATTACATTGCAACCATGGCTTGATTAGCAACACTCTTTTGGGCATGTAATCGCTGCTGAAGCTCTGCCAGAATTCAGATGAGTTGAAATCGTTCCATGGGGCAGCAGAAATGGGCGAGTTATTATCCATAAAACAAAAAGTTTATCAGATTTTATTAGGAGATGGTTTTGTAGCTATGGCGAGTAACCCAAAATTTGCATGGCACTGGCCTCAAAACAGAGCCATTTTTTACCTATCAATCACACTTCTCTTGGAGGCATTTGTACAATGAGTTCCAGAGAACTACCTGCAATGGAACAATACACATTAACCTGGGAGACGCTTTCACAAAGATGTTTGGTCTCTCGTTCTCGATCAATTAAGGTTGCGACTTGCTGATAATTACCTATGCTTCCTTCATGGGATATTCACGAGTTAATAAAAATTGATGAAAATAATGACCCCACACAAGCCAGCCAAGGCTCAAAGTGACAGCTGACGTTAAAGGCCGACGAGTAAGAAAAGAGATTGATCTTATTGAAAAAAGTTAGTTTGTAATCACTGATTCAGCCAAGATGATAGAAAAAGAGAAAAAAAGTAGGATCCGTAAATAAAATGATATATGACCGTAGTTTTCTAATTTTTTTCCTTTTCTGTTTTTTTTCTGTTTTTTCTTAAGTTGTTACTAATTTGTTCATTTAGTTTATTTAGTTGTTTATTTCGTTTGTTAGAATATTAAGACATGTGCAACATAGCACCTACCATCTTCACTATATGTAGCCCGTCACTGTTGAGCAAAAGAAGGAAGCAATTATTTGTCTCTCTCTGCTCTCTCTCTCTCCATCTCCCCGGTTTCCCCTTTTTTTGCTTTCCTCTCACCCTCTCTCCCTGTCTTTTCCCAGATATTTGTGATTGTATTTCAACCATGGCGTGAGTACCTCGGCCTTTAGCACCTTGGCATGTTTCCCTTCCCCTTTTTCCCTCTAATTTTCTCTGATGAGTCTGAAATTGTCCCATCTTCTCTATCTACGTCGCTGGGCCACTCTTGCCAAGAAACGTCATCGATCATGCATGCATCATTGGTGCTTTTGTTGAGACATAGTAGAGGACAATTTGATGACGGCCTCAAAAGCGGAGCCATTTTTACCATCAATCACACTTCACTTTAACGCATTTGTACATCCAGAGAACTACCTCATTGATGAAATCCTTCAATCACTTTCAGAGGATCGTTTGCCTCAAATATAATTCATTAGCAACTTGCTGATAATTACCTGACTCCTTCACCGGGATATTCACGACTTCTCCATTGGGTACATCTGACATTTTTCCCATTACTTCCTGACAGCTGATTTTAACAACCTGACCTTCCTCAAATCCCCGGTTCTTCCAAAAGGCTTCTCTCACCATCTTGACTTCACGCCTCACATCAATAAAAAAAAAGGTAAGATCCGTAAACAAAAGCCTCCGTGATTTTTCTTATTAGCCTTTGTATTGAGTATTCCATTTTGACAGAAATAAAAACTTTTAGATTTGGGTCATTCTTTATATATAATTTATCCACCTTCTTTTTTGAAAAAATAAAATTTTTATGGTAGTCTTATCATAAAATTGATTTACTCTTTTTTGTAATTATCTATTTTTTTATTCAAAGTAAAAAAAAATGGAAGGGGGTATGGAATACCGCCAATCAGACTTATAAGCCTATTCTTGAGCACAATACAGATATCATCCACTAAGAAAAACAAACTAACTGCACCTTTACCATCTTATTCATCCTTCCTACTGCAAACATGCTGTCTTTCCCCATTAACCACATCATCATAGACAGTTATGTGATGCACTGTTATGCCTCCAATTAGTTACAGAAACTAGAGGTGGAACATGAGAGAACCAAGTGAGACAATCCACAGTCGGCGTCCAAGCATAGAAATAATTATTTGATGATGCCTCCCGTTTCTCAAATTCTACAGCTGTCTATGCTTAGCTCCTCCAACCACTAAAGCATGCTTTTATTTTCTTGACAGTAATTTATTGAGTTTTGATCACTCCGTTGTGGATTCTAACAATAATAAGATAATTATTTGAAGATCACATGAGGTTCGTGCGAGAATTGTGGTATTCTCGCGTGCAGTGAGTGCCCAGGTGGGGCCTACACCCTGGGGCGCCCAGGCACCAAATCTAGAGCGCTGTGCCCGAAGGGTCCTTGAAGAGATAATTCCGAAAAGGGCACTCCTAAGAAGAGCTCGAGCGTAGATTCCAAGGGCGCTTGCACCAAAGAAGCACTCGAGCTCAGTTCGCAATATAAAAATGTGAGCTTCACGTTTTTAGAACAATTTGAAATTATTTCTCATACAATGAACACCGCACAGAGAGAGAAAAGAAAGAAAGTTAGACATCCAATTAAAATCCAATTTAAATTCTGTTCTCTGGTAAGGTCGGATACGTTATTTTAGAACGATTTTCTTGATATATTTTATTTGGTTACTCTTATTTCTTATTATATTTTTTTTGTGGGCTGCTGAATATGTTGAGGGGGATTGTTATCAATCGTTCTTCACTCAGAATTATAGTGAAGAGATTTTAAAATAAATTTTTATAATCAGCACTTTTTATGATGGATTTATTTAGAGTTTTTTTCGTGATTTTTTTCTAGGTTGAAAATGATTTTTCGTATTAAAAATGTTATATATTATTGTATTTATTGGATTTATAAGTTTGGTAACTGACAGTTGAAGGAGAGTTCAGATTTATTTCGCTGTGCCAAATTGTGTATATTTGAATCACCCCAACACAATTTTGAGTAGCAAGCGATTCGAATAACCTTTGTAATTATGTTAGGTAAATTAGAGATCTAAAGGAAACACATAAGAATTGAATATGCTGAGTTAAAGATCGATGAAAATATATGTTGTTTCAATTGAATAATGTATGAGGAGATATTTGGTTTATAGAAATGAAATAAGGTATAGAAGAACAATTACTATAAGGAAACAAAATAATGTACAAATAGAGTTAAAATCTAATATTTATAACTTTACTTAATCACTTTAGAAATATAAAAACTAAGTTGAAAATTAATTTTCAGTAAAAAATTTGGATTAAATTTTGCTACTTAATTTGCCCAAAGGAGACTTGACTTTGTTTGAATGAAAAAGTTTCAACTTGTCATGTAACAATAAGTGAGAATATTAATAAGTAATTAGCCTAAAGTTATCGGCATATTTTATGCATTACTCGAATATTTGCCCATTAGCCCACTCGAAGATTTTTGTGTCGCGTTGGATAGTAAAATACCTTAAAGGAATATGATGATTTTACAACAATAAAAAAATAAAAATCGAGACTAACTCGAACTAAAAGGCAATTTTTCAACAAATGCATTGAAAATGCAGAGTTTTTCATTCATTCACCAAAGCAAGAAAATAAAAGAAATTAAAGATAGATACTCAAATACAAACTCACTTGAGTTTGATATGCTTTTCCACCAAATATATCCTCTAATCTTAGCGACCAAATATCCAATTTACGGATATAATTGACAATTTAAAATAAAATAAATTATACCTTCTTAAATACAATCAAGTAATTATCCCTACAGCCCTGATGTCCGACCCATACAGTTGGGTCAATGAATCCTCTATGAGTCCTCTCGTTGATCCCTCTACGGTGCTTTACAGATAATCCCACCAAACATTTTCATCACACGATCTCCATGCCATCACCGACCGGTCGCCACCACCTCACAAACGCCCCATTGCAACTACCTCACCACCCCGCAATCATCCAAAATTATCCTTTTTTGTAATAATTAATTTATATAAATTGAAATTTGTTTCTACAGAATAAGGTCTAAGACCGTATAAGAAGCGTACCTCTATTTCAACAATCAAAAAATCACCCCCAAGGTGTACAACCCAAAACAACTATCAAAAAACCCAATCAAGGGGCATCAAATTTGCATGACTTAATAGGATTCCTACAATGCAAACAGCTATCAACCATTAACATTACCATCAACGGCAGTATAAGTCCGATTCCCAACACCCAGCAAAGTGGCATCATAACCAGGTCCAATCACGTGTCCAAAGCGTTATCAACGCCAACAATCGATTAGTTTCCCATCTCATATGATTAAACAAGTATTTTTTAAATATTTATTTTTGAATTTATATTTCTTACTATTTTTTTATAAAATTATGCGTCTAATACTTTATCAGTTAGATTACGTAAATTTTATATAAAATAAATTTAGGTAATAAACTAAAAATGAATAATAAAATTAAAATATTAGTTAACGTAAAATAAAATTGATTTAGTTATCGTTTACACGTAAAGGTTCTTTTGATTTTGGTGGGGTCCAGCTGTCGAAAGGCAATGATGTGTCAGAACCCCACATGCTCTGCACTTAGATATCCATCATGATTTCCTCGAGGTCATTTTTGTCCTGATAGATCTCAACGGGTGGACGCGCCGCGTCTAATCCACCGAACCCAGATTCGCAATCCGCTGTCGTTTTAGAGGTCAATTCCATAGCTACCCCTGCTGCCGCAGCCTTTTTTTTTTTTTTTGGTCTTGGCTCAGATTTGGAATCGAGCGGTTTATTTTTAATTAAATAATAATTATTTTAAAAATAAAAAATTAATGAAAATTAAAATAATTAAATTATAATGATTTATTTAAAAATTAACCTCCCCCAGGATCCCCTTTCCCCATCCGTCTTCGCCCGCGTCCTTTCTGACTCTTGACTGAGGGAATCTCCTCTGTACTTATAGCTCTGCGGCGCAAAACTTATCTCACTTCTCCACTCTCTCTCTCCCTCTCTTACTCTCCCTCGTTTCTATCTCTTCTGCAATTCGAGCAACCATGAGTGGCTTCAGAAGGTACGACATCATCGCGCACAGTTCACCATTTTTGTTCCCAGAAACCTCCATTTTCACGCCGGAATCCCGAATCATAAACCACCATTTTCCTCCATGGATCCAAGATGATGAGTTCAACTATGCGCTCGAAATCTTGAGCCCTACGACAACACCTTCGCTCTTTGATTTCGCTTCTCCGTTTGATTCCGTGTTCGACACGGTGACCAGTCTGGTGCAGATCCGGACGACGCCGTTCTGCTCATCTTACCAGCGGTTGCAACAGCGCCGATCTAGTGAAATCCGTACGGAGTTGTACCTGCAGAGTCTTAGCGACAGAGTTGACGCTCTCGAGTCGAAGTTTGAGCGGTTGGTGATGGGGAAGCTGAGTGAGTTTAATCGGAAGTACACGTGGACGGCGGAGATCAAGGACGGTGTGGACAGGAAGTATAAGTGGACGACTGAGATTAAGGGTGAGCAGAAGGCGGAGAAGAAAGTGAAACATGGAAAAGGGGTTGGTGGTGGTGAGAGGAACTTGAAGTGGACTGCTGAAATTACGGGGAAAAATGATAAGAGGGCGTGCACGTGGAAGGCCACTGTTGGGGGTGACAACGGTGAGTCTCGCGAATTGAGCAGGGAGTGGAAAGCGAAGAAGGGAGAGAAAGGAGGATCCAGTGGGACGCGGATAGTGGAAATTGAAGAGCCTTTTGATGCTGGGGCTGTCCTTCTACGTCAGGTTTTTATCTTTCTTTCCTGTTATTACTTTTGATCGTGCCGTTCAGCGTAGCTTCTTCATAGTGTCTTTTAAAACCCTTACAAACTGGAGTTTGTTCCTACCATATCCACGGATTCCTCGAAAATTTAACTTCATCTGCTAAATATACCTCACATTTTATCAAGTAAAAAGGTTAAAAGAGTTCCAGTGTCGCGCTTGTCCATATTATTTTTTGATTGGGGTCGTAGAGTTGTTGCGAAACTTTGGTTTGAAAAGTGGGTTTTGACAGTAGTATGTAAGAAAAAGCCAAGTGGCTAGATTCTAATCTGGATTGCTGATTGTGCATGTTATTCGGGGAAAAGTTTTTGAGGACCTTCTGTGATCAGGCTTGTGGCTTCTCCTTTGAGAGCACTTCTTAGAAGTTTGGGTCAAACACCTAGTCTCTCTGCATCACATCCTTACTATTGACTCATGTTATCTTCTGCCATCTATGTTATTTATCTTCTATTTTTCTCATATAATATAAAATTTGCATGGGGATTCCACATTGTGGGGGTCTTGGAAGGCTCACAAGCTAACAGCTGCCATTAATGCTGAAAGAGCTCCAGCTCAAAACTGACCGAAGACTGGCCATTCAAGTCTGGATTCCTGTTGGAGAGCAGATCCGTCGAGTTCTTTGGGTAGTCATTGGTTGGGATAATAGATTAAAAAGGGCCGTAATGCATGGGGCTTACGCATTGTGGGGTTCTTGGGAGGCTCACAAGCTAACAGCTGCCAATAATGCTGCAAGGTCCGAGTTCTTTGTTGGGTAGTCATTGTTTGGGATAATTGTCTACGCGAGCTTATGCCTTCTAATGTCAGCTGACTTTTCTCATATTGGATTCTTCAAGTTGGCAAATTAGGAGGTTTTTTCTCTGGTTGAATCTGGAGTTTTCCATGCATCAAATAGATTATATTTTATTTACATTTTTGCGAGTTTATGATTATCTTCTTGTCTAGATGATTTGATTGTGTTGTTATTGTCTCATTTAACTCGATAGATTTTCTATGCACATCTAATTTTCGTGTGATATGTTTTTTTAAGTATTTACACCTATTTACCATCTAGTGTTTGTGGGTCTAAACTCCATGATCTCCTGCTGATTCTGCACAAAAAAAGTTGTCTTACTAATGATATCTGGAGTAGAATAGCACAGTGGGTGTCATTCTCTTCCAGGGTAATCACAAGTTCAATGTGAACTTTCCAAAGCAGATGGGAATTGAGAGGATTCAAAATTGAAAAGCTGCTTGTAGATGCCAATGAATGCATCCTCCATTTGATTTTCACCATTGAGTCCTTTAGTATAAAAGCATATTGTTGCTACAATTTGATGAAAGGGACTAGAAAATGACACAACATAATGATTGAGTTGGTTAATCTTTTAAAAAGAAAATGGAACAAGGTGAGATGAGTGGATAGTGTTTGTTCTGTATCAATTGTTTCGGAGTTTGTGAAATGGAAAGAATATGAGGCACGGGCACCCAAATTTGTGGCCTCAATAAGTCCAGTTTGTCACAAAAAACCTTGGATAAACGAGCACTAGAATTGTTTCTTATTGCGTAAAGTCGCCACTCTATTTATTACTTTGAACCTTGCCTCGTTGGTTTGGTCAGTCAATCCTAAGTTAGATTATTTTAGGTGATCAAGCATTGTATGATGGTGGTTTGTTCACCTTCTTAGGCTGATTGTTTAGGTTTAGTCCCCCACCATAACCTAGTTGTTGGAACTTATCAAAATTTCAGACCTCCATTTGCTTTTTTTTTTTTTTTTTTGAAGGGGTTAACAACTCACGGCATGCATTTTGATTCAAAAGTGGAGATGGAAGAGAAGCAAGTTGTGGAGCACATGTAATCAGTTATGAAATATGATAGAAGGATTGACACGGTGTTGTATTTATTGAGTTGGTCATCCAAAATGTGTATTGAGTGCTCTAGAGATGCTCGTAGAACATTCTGGAACTTCAGATGGTCCGCCCACCATATTTCTATCCGAAAGGAACTAAGCATTCCAAATCACAAATAGTTTCGACCCCTTAATAAAAATTGTGGAAGTAGTAAAAATACAAATATTCGATACACGTAAAGAATATTTGAATCTAGATAATATAACAAATAAATAGCATAAAGGATAGAGCAATAAGCAATAAAGACAATTTTTTGTAACGATGGAAAATTTTGATAACTATGGCTATCTAGTAAAATCATTCGGGTTTCAACGGTCAGGGAAGATATGCACTATAAAGATTAACTTACAGATCGGGTAGTACAGAGTATTAACTCAGCCGACTTACTTTGTTTTGTGATCTCTACCAAGGAATTCCATGGATTTATCTGCGACAACAGAACCGGATGCTTTTCGGTCTTCAAGTGAATCTTCTCTTATAAACCGCCGAATCTCCGTACACTACTGGAGCCCAGTTTTCACGTCACCGACGTCAATGAAGGTTAACAGGCGGAACAAATTGTTAAAAGTAAAGTTCAAAGTGGTGAGAAAACTTTATCGAGAAAGCACAATTGGAGAAGCTAAGTTTTCTCTAATGGAAAAATTAATAAGCATGAAAGAGTAGGTTTTGCACTGAAACAGCGGTTCAAATATCGAGCAATAAGTCATGGATAAATGAAATGAGACAGCTATATATAAAGAGGCTCGAAAAACTAGGGCAAAAATATGACCATTGGTGAAATGCGCGTTGCGGCTCTTGAGTGTAGCTCGAACACACTGCGGGCTAGCTTAGGGTTTCCTGGGATACATCCAGCGAAGCTCAAGCGTGGATTGAGCAAGTTTCAAGCACTGGGTCTACTGGCACCTATATATAGAGGTTCGAAAATCTAGGTAAAAAATATGACCATTGGTGAAATACACGTCACAACGGTCATTCGCACGACGCGCAAGCTTAGGGTTTCATGGGATACATCCAACGGTGCTTGAGCGTGGATCGAGCGAGTTTCGAACGCTAGGTATACTCGATTCGGCGCTCAGGCGTGGGATGAAGTATGAAATATGCTTTATACAAAAAACAGTTATGAAATATGCCAACACATAAATGAGCCTAACATTATTGTCTTGTGACCTGTGTCCCTTTTCTTTATCCCTCTTAGGTGCACCCAAAGGAATGAAGTACATATTAGCAAATCAATAATCGAGCTTGTTGACTGCATATATAGGTAACTGCCAGTGTTAATTTTTTGTTCAATTATGATTGAGTAGTTGCTGTACTGTTATTCAATTTTTGGTTATTATTAGTTGCATCCGTTAGATTAATTGAAGAATAGTGTTAAGAGTGGCAGCAGTAGACTTTGATCTTGTTGAAAGTAGGCTTTATGGCTATGCTACCTATTGCCTATCTTTCATCTATCCAAGTTGTTGTCATTGAATTTGGAAAGGTATGCCAAGCATTCCTTATGGGGTGGTTGTAGGAGATCATTCATTTCACTTACTGTGCCTCATATCTAGTAGAATTTGAGGATGAGAAGAAAATCACGGATTTTTTTCTCACACTAATTATATTTTATTGATCACTTTTTGAATTTCAATCATCCTTAAAATTTTCCTAGATACAAATAGAACATAGTAAGTAGATAATTGTTAAACAATTGCAAAAGGGGCCTTCATGTACTTTTTTTTTTGACATGTAAGGTAGCTCCCTTTGGTAAATGGTTGTGAATGTGTATGTTGGAAAAGCATCGATTAAGATGGGTAATTGGATCCTTTTTCCATATAATAAATAGAAGTAAATGAAGCTATGTTTGGTATGGAACCATGGATTTCTTAACAGGCAAAGGGAGTTGATATAGAACCAATTCTGGTTAAAGAAATAGCTTAATTCATTAACTTCAACTCGAATTGATTACATAACAATGTAGACTGACACATCCTTTCTATCAAGAAAATTGGTTTCAACTAATCCTAATAAATAAATGAGCAAATCTATAACATTCTGAAAAAGTACTCTATAAAATAGAGACTGAAACATCGTTCTCAGTCCCAAGTTCTTCTATTTTAGGTTTATCTTGCTCTTAAATCTATGAATCTCTGAGTCTTTTTTTTTCTTAATTTTGTGATGTATCTTGAAGAGCTTGAATTTTTTTGCTTGGAGAGATGGGATTTAATGTTTGCAAGATGTGCCAATCAAATCAACACTTCTCGAGTGGGGATGTTATGGACCTGATTTGTGTAGCAATTTTCTCTGTCACAGTCTCTGTAAGGTGTTCATATGCAACAATCTGTCTTTTTATTGGTGGGTAATTTTCAAGCTACATATATTAAAAGCATTGGTTTTCTGGATAACATTCTGTTGAGCCACAAGCTGATTAAAGAGTATGCAAGAAAGGGAATTTCTGTTTGATGTATGTTGAAGATGCAAGACAAGAAAGCCTATCACTAGTTGAATCAGCATTTCTTAAGCAGATTTTGGTGGCTTTTGGCTTCTTGAATGATTTGATGCTTGGTGATGGAGTGTGCTACTGATTCCTCATGCTCTATTTCTATCAATTACGGCCTTTATGATATTTTTGAGAGATGAAAAAGATTAAGGCAAAGGGATTCATATCCCCTTATTCATGTGTTTTATGTAGGTAGTATATGTTCATTAAATATTTTGAGTTCCCTTTACTGCTAGTAAGCTAAACTGCAGTATAGTTGGCCTTTGATTGGTAGGATTCTTAGTTGAATAAGGCACTGGAACGGGAAATCCTTGCTCCTTGCAGGAAGGGTACAATTGACAAATGCAATATTATGTGGCATAAAGTTTACTGGTGGTGCAAGCTTGCTACCTAAAAGGGTGATTTAGGAAGCAATTGCAGTTTGTACAAAATTTTTACTGTTTGCAGTAGTGCATTCTACCAAAAAAACCTTTTTATTGGATGGAGTGCAGTTTGCTTGCTGACACAAGAAGGGGGTTTCGGTATGTTATCATATAGAATAAGGCAAACCCATTGAATCTCATTTGTTCAGTGTCTTGGGGAAAACAGTATTTAATTGGGAAATTATGTCTGAAGCAGTGCCCTATTTGGAGTGTTTGGAAAGTATGTTTAGGTATTGAAACAGTGTCACTTGATTCCTCGAGGAAGGTGAGGATCTCATCAAGATTGTTGATTGAGTCCTTGGTGGTTTCAGCGAAGATGATAGTGGAAATAAAGGAGGCATAGACAAGGATTGGGTATGAGGAAAGAGGAGTTGGTGCTGCTGCCACCGATTTGCTGTGGCAAATTCAGATGGTTTAGTGTGCAATTGCTAAATTTATTGCAGGAAAGGATGTGAGAAAGTGATATAATTGGCTTTATTTCAACTTTTTATGGTTTTGTTGCATGTAAGGGTATAATACGCAAATTATAAACCTTTTGGGTCATTATAGAGGCTGTTTTGATTTTTGGTTCATTTTGGAGAAAAACAGTCTGTGAATCATTTTAGGGAGTAGGCTATACGTTTTGGAATTCTTCCTTTGCTGGTATCATTTATTCATGCAATTGATCCTGGTACGGTTTCTCCATTTTCATCTTCAACCTACCAAATGTGGTTGAAGTGCTGCCAGAGGCAGTTCCATCTCAAGCTACTCTCAATCTAATCGATAAAACAAAATTATTATTCTCTCACTATGTTGTCGTGGTTCCTTTGAACAAAGGCTTTTGCCAAGAGAGCTCAAGGTGCCAATATCAAAGGCAAAAAGAAGATGTTATCGCCCCAGGATGCAGCAATGATTATCCAGATGAGCTTCAGGGATTATCTAATCCGAAGGTCTCGGGCTCTTCGTGCCCTCCGAGACCTGGCTGTTGCCAAGACCAAGTTAAAGGAGATCAGGGCATTGTTTCATAACTTCTCCTACCGCAACCGTGTGGCTAGTGATGCTGAGGAGCGCCAGAAATTCTCCGAGAAGATTATCGTTCTGCTCCTGACTGTTGATGCCATTGAGGTGACTTACATATGCACTTTTATATTTCTTGACCCCCTGCTTGAGAACTATCTATAATTTTTGCTCCATTAGGGTGCCGATTTAATGGTTCGAGCTGCAAAGAGATCGATGGTGGATGAGCTGGAGGCCATGCTTGATGTCGTGGATCCGCAGCCTCAGCGAGCCGGGAAATCTCTTTCCATGAGGAGGACATTTGATATGCCCACCGGTGTCATTCAGGAGGAGATTGCAGAAGGTGTTGCTCAGGTTGTCCAAATGCTTGATGAGTCCTGAGGCTTTATGTTTTATGGAGTATTGTTAGGTGTAGTTTGCCCCTCAAGTGGGAATTTTGTGGCCCTTTAACTTGTTTTTGTAGTTTGTTCCTCACGCTTTGGATGACCTTATGGGTTTTTTTTTTTTTTTGGCTGATTATGTTATGTTTTGTAGAACCTAATTGTATCTGGGCTGCTTTGTCACATAATGCAGAGGGTGCTCTGACATGATAACATATCGTATGGCAGAGCTTGTTCTTCTATGGGTGATAACTTAAGAGTCGATAAATAAGTCACGCGCACTACTATTTTAAATAACCGGATCCAAGAAATTTGTTATTTTATTTGTCAGACATTTGATGATGTATGGTGGATATAACTCCCCTGCCCCCACCTACAAAAGAAATTTTGTATGACTCTGTCAGTATAAATAGATAGATAAAATTTTATATCATTGAGAGCGTCTAAAAGGTGGCTAATCGGTGTAGCTCAAGGGGCATGACAAATTGATGGATGGTTAATCTTCTTGCTCATGGGGTCCCATGTATTCCCTCTAGAGTTACTGAATAGTTCCGAACTAAAATCTTTCCTTTTTACCAAATTTTCTTATTAATTTTCGTTTGTTGATTTATTTTTACAAATTGAACCCTATTTTATTTTTTTAGTCCTTTTTTTCCTCTGTTCATTAACTTTTGAATTCTGGTCTTCTACTTAATTTTTTGTAATTGACTTATCAAAAAATAATATACCATCTTTTCTTTATATGTTAAGTTATTCACGAGATGTGACAAGGTAGATTATTATCCTAATAAGCAAAGCTTAATTTAAATTTGATTAAATATCAAATTTGTGAAGTTAATAAAATATGGTAAATAAATAAATAGTATAGAGAGTGATTTGGTAATGTATTTATACTGGTTTAATAATACTTATTTGTTCACTCTTGTAAGGATATAATAACAAAAGTTTTCTTAATGAAAATATAAGTAAATGTAATATAAATTTATTTTTATAATTTTAGAATGACATCTTGTTATGTCTAATTTCCGCAGAATATATTTTTATAATTTTATAATTAATATAAAAATATATTTTCAAAATTAATAATACAATATGTGTAAATCTTAATTTCATGACCAATGTACATTTGCATGGAGAAATAATTTTTTCATAAAACTTCATAAATTTCAAGTTTGAATATATTTGATTAATTAAAATTATATTCTATTATAACTATTTTTATTATTATCAAAATAATTAAAGTAATCTCAAACTAACATAAATGAATACTTAATTGATTTTGATTTTTTTTTTATTACCACCATTCTTTTAAAAATTTGGGGAGGTAACTCCGTTTATCTTTTTAATTTTGTGGTTTTAGAATCTTATCAAAATATATATTTTATATATTTATATGTATTCATATTTTAATATCACTAATAGATATTTAAAAAATAATATTAAATATAACAAATATATATGGGTGTAATAAGCTTCACATATTCATTTAAATTAAATAGTATATAAAATTTATATTTTCAAAATTGTATTTAGAATTGGAGCGGCACAGGACAACTTAAAACCACTGCCGTCCTCCTCCCACCGCCCCTACTTCTGCCTTCAATGCCATCCCTCCCCTCCCACTTTCCCATCGCGCCACCCTTCTCCCGCCCATTCACCTCATCCTATTCTCGTAATACCCACTAGCTTCTGGTGGCTAACTCCTCTAGATGTTGACATTTGAAGAGAGTCAAAGTGATAGTACGTTTGATTGTTAGAATTAAATAAGGTGTGAATAAAATAGTTATTCTCAGGAAATAGAATAGGAAGGGAATAGAATTGAAATTATTATTCTCATATTTTATTGTTAGAATAGAATAATATAAAAATTAGTATTCCATTATTTGGTTTGTAGAATAGTATGATGAATAAGATTGGAACAGTAGTAATAATAATAATAATAATAATAATAATAATAATAATAATAATAATAATAATAATATGTATTAGTAGTAGTAATTGTTGGGCCCCAATATAAGGGCCCATAAAAGCAAGGCCCAAAAGTGTGCCTGCAAGCCTAGAAAGCTGGATGGCCCAAAAGGCCCAAACGGAGATCAGCATTCCGAAAGCCAAGATCACAGCTAGAATCCGAGAAGTCTCGCCAGCTCACAAAGGGAGACGACCGATAACCCCAGGAATCCCAACAAGCCTCAGGTCAAACCGAGAAGGGATCCGAGGACCACCATCCTCGCGGCCGAAAGCGTCAGCTAAGCAACCTCGCCGACTCCCAAGGAACCTGCAACCACTGCCAATTGTCGTCTCAACAGTGCACGCCTAGTCAAATCAAGACTGATATTCGACTACGCCCGACACACTCGGGCCCCCGCATGGCCAACCGCGTGCCGCTCGCCACGACAATATAATAAATGCAAATAGGAGGCCGGCCATCGATTGGTCGCCATGTGTCTACTCTCCAACTGCCTATTTTTCCTATAAATACCCAACACAGGCCCTTGCCTAAGGGACCTTCGGAGCCCTCATTTTTTCACTCACTTTGAGAGAAAACTTTTCCTTTCCGGCTCATCTCGGACACCAAGGAAAGGAGACTTAGAATCCCCACACTTTCCAGCAAGAGGAAGAAAAGAGTGAAAGAGCTCCCCGACGAGAGAAACCTCTCACATAAGCAACACAAAACAAGAGATAGGGAAGTAATGGACTCCCTCGCTTGTACTTTGTAAAGACTTCAACCCAAATAGTGAAGCTTTCATAAAGGCCCTGAGCCTCGTGATTTTTTCCTCCCATTTCACGAGAAGATTTTCCACGTAAAATTTGGTCTCAATCTACTTCTAACGACCCCTAACCTCAAACACTTGTGTTGCTTGGAAACCACGGATCCGACTGGACCCCGAGGAACAAGAACGCAACATTGGCGCCATCTGTGGGAACATCGACTGAAAGTTCGTGGCCTCCCACTCTTCTACAAACAACAGCAACCCCCTGAAGATGATCAGCAGACAAGACAGTACGTCAACCCAGGAAGAGGAGCGCTACGACAGGTGCCTCCCATCGGGTGACAGGGTGAGTGGCGATCCCGGTACTAGTGTGCGCAACCTAGCACAGAAGGTGGACAGCCTCACAAGAGCCGTCCATACCCTCCGAGAGAAGGTGGACGAGCAATCTAGGGGCCCGTGCCCGGAAAGCCCGCATCCGACAGCGCCCCAGAGGCAGCATTCGACACGGGTTCCTGGCGAGTTGAGGGACTACCTCAACAGGAAGAAGTTCATGAGCCAGGTCTCGACGAAGAAAGGGCTCAAAAGGCTCTGGAAGACGGTCTTCGGATCCAAAACCGACAAAACAAACCAGCCGGGAGGACTAGAAGACCCCCTGCCCCCGATGACAAGGGAAGGAAAAAGAAGGGCGAGCGCCCAACTGAAGACCCAATGACCGTCCGGGCAAAACGACCCCGAGTGGTTGGTCCTTGGAGGAGAGAGGCCATCAGGCCCACCTGCTCTCACCGACTCCCTCACCAACATCAGGGACAAGGAGTTCTTAAGATGGCCCAAGGCGTTGAAAAACCCAGAAGGAGGCGACCAGTGGGAGTACTGCCATTACCACTGCAGCCGCGACCACGACACCGAGGATTGCAGGAAGCTCCAGGCGGAGATCGAGCGGTTGGTAATGGAAGGCTATCTCGACCGCTTCCTGCCACGACCCGGGCACGGCCCCGAAGCAGCTGGTCACGCCGCTTAAAGGGCAAGGCCATAATAGGTGCGGAGCAAGCATGACCACTCGCTGGGGGCGCCAATACCGACGGGGGCAGCCCAAGAGACGTGGAAGAAGAGCATGAAGGCCCAGACGCTCGGACAGATGTAACCGAGAGACTTAAAAGGCCATGGAGGCCACCCAGTGTAATACGTGTACATCAATAAAAAATGTCCTTTCATTATGTCAATTACGAAAGTCTTCTCGTGCTCCCTCATCAAGGGCAAAGTAGCTCAGAACTAAACTCCAAAAACTCGGCTGTGACAGAGCGGTCCAAGAGGCCGGGCCCCAGAGGTCAAAACTCTAAAAACTCTACTGTGACCGAACGGTCCGAGAGGCCGGGCCCAGAGGTCAAAACTTCAAAAACTCGGCTATGACCGAGCGGTCCGACAGGCCGTGCCCATTCAAAAAAACTCCAAAAAATTTTAGATGTCCGAGCGGCCGGGCCCCAGAGGTCAAAACTCTAAAAACTCGACTGCAACCGAGAGGTCCGAGAGGCCGGGCCCCAGAAAACTCTAAAAACTCGATTGTGACCGAGCGGTCCGAGAGGCCGGGCCCTAGAGGTCAAAACTCCAAAAACTCGGCTGCGATCGAGCGGTCCAAGAGGCCGGGCCCCAGAGGTCAAAACTACAAAAATTCGGTTGCCAACCGCAGATGTCGGGCCTCAGAGGTCAAAAGAATAAATGCTAAAAGATCCTAAGAGGATCACACGCTCAAGCTCGAGAAGTTAAAAGGCCAAGAACCGTAAGATGGCCCCACGCTCAAGGCTAAAAGTAAGGCGCTGTGCACTGCGCCGTAAAAAAAAAGAAAAAAAAAGAAGAGAAGAAGACTCGTACGAACAAGACAAAAGAAACGTCCAAGGCACTGATGCGAAAAGGACAGGTCTTATTTATAAAAATGAGTTCATGTACAAGTATGACAAAATAAGAAAAAGAAACGACAATGTCATGAGAGGGCCTCTTGACTCTCTCCTCCGATTACCTCTTGAACTCCTGAAGATCCTGCCTGGTCCGCAAAAACTGGCTCCTCGAGCGTAAGAGGTCCACCTTCAAGCCCTACCCGAGCAGGTATAGGGAAAGGCCTCCCAACAACGCCGTATAAGTCTTCTGTGCTTAAGGCGCTGGCGTTCCTAGGATCAAGGACGGCCACTGGGAACCGCGGACGGATTAGTCGCGCCACGCAACGGCACATGCGGATACCATCCCAAGATTCATTACCGGCCCAAAGATCCATCTCAATCAGACGGACGTTCTCAGCCTCTCCTCTTGGCGACGGACCCGATCCTGCAGGAGGCTCTGGCGAAACCGCAGGAGCTTGACAGTGTCCTCCAAAGAAGCAATCTTCTCCTTAGCCTCGGCCAACTCCACCTCCGCCCGTTGCGCATCCTCCCGAGTAGCCCTCAAGGACCTCATCTCCGAGCGGGACTGGTTAATCTCCCCCATCAACTCGATAAGTCCCCGGATCAGGCCCTGGAACTGTGGCAGAAAGACCTATCAGAACACAGACAACCGAAGATGAGTAGGAGGAAAAATAGGAGGTTACCTTAGAAACAAGAGGATCGAGCCCTAGGCCGTACTCCCCAGAAGCCTCGGATTCATGCAAATTGCTCCCGAGCGCCACAGGCGCCCCCTCGGACATGAGCCCTACAACCGTAAAAGGCACAGAAGGGCCGGCTTCAACGCCAACATCCCCAAGAAGCACAGATGGTCGCTCGGTTTGGATCACGATGGACACTCGGAAGGATCAAAGGGCAGGAGATCGTCAATGCCAAACTCCTCGACCCCCACCACCTCTCGGACCGTCTCAGCCGTCATTCCCCTCTCAGTATCCACCATAGGGCTCCCGCCTCCTATGTCCTCGGAAGGGTGATCAGCCCTGTCCGAGACCTTACCAGGCAAATCAACGGGAACTCCGGGGATAAAATCATCACAGGGGGGTTGGACGTCCGAGAGCTCAGCAATCGTCGCAGAAGGCTCAGCGGGAGGATTAGCAGTGGAAGTGAAGGCGAGACCTTTAGCTCCTGAAGGCCCAGCAGAGAGATTAGCAGTGGCAGTGAATGCGAAACCTTCAGACCCCGTGGACTCAGGCAAAGAGCCAGCCCTCGACCTCTTAAACAGAGGAGCAACCACGTCATCATCGCTCAGATCATCGATGCTGAAAGCATCATCATCATCATCACTAGAGGGAGGATCGACGGCGGCCGCTGGAAGCCCCAAGCTCTCGGCAAGGAGATTTTCTCCCGGGCGGTTGGTAGGACCCCCAATCCGCAGAGTCCCAGCTCTCCTCAGTCTCTTTTTCCTGGACTTCTCAGGAGAGGCTGCGGTAGAGGCCTTGGCCCGTGGCCCCCACTTGGCTTCCTCAAATTTTTCGAGGGACAACCAAAGGTTGCGCTTCCCCTCATGAAAGCTTCCCAGATTAGCCAGCACCAAGTCCGAAAATTCTTTCACGCTCTCCCTGTCCTCCCTCGAAGGGTCAGAGCTATACCGGCTAGCCACATTCCCCCACCTAAAGGGAACGGCCCATTGCTGGTGAACGCCGAGGAAGAAGAACTTACCCTTCCACCGCTTCATGGAGTCAGGATTACCCCCACACATCAAGGAGAAGTTCGGGCGGGGAGTCATTACAATCCAATCAAGGTTCTGCGTGAAGCGAAACATCACCTTGACCGTGAGGGGATTCAAAAGCTTCCCATGACATCAGAAGAAAACGCACAAGGACACTAGATACCTCATCGCGTTTGGCTGGAGCCTGGCGAATGGCACCCCGAATGCCCTCATAATATCATAGAGTTCCTCCGCCACAGGAAACCGTAGCCCACCTTTGAGGTGGACCTCGTAAACGGTGATGAAGCCATCCTGAGGACACCACGCCCTGTCAGACGACTCTGGAATCATCATGGCTGTGGACTCAGGGATCCGATATCGAGCCCGAATCTTCGCAGGCTTATCCAACGTCACCGTGGAGACGATGTCCCTCATTCCAGGCGCCATGGACGTCAAAAAACGAAAAGAAGAAAATGGAGAAGAAACTCGAGCGAAGGAAAAATGGAAACCCTCAACACTTGGAGGAGAAAGCGAAACGCAGGCGCGGAATTGGAAAATCGGAGCAAGGAGGCGCATTAATACCCATAGAATTCAAAGGGGCGCACTCATTACCCTTGCCACGCGTCGCTCCACCATTCGTCGCAGAAAAATGATGGCCTTTCCTTCCCGAGGCGCCTGACAGTGCGTCGCTTCAGCATTTAATGCGTCTTAGAGGCCCAAAAACGGCGGCACCAGAAAGCTCTCGGACCCGAAAAAAGTCCTGAAATCAACTCACACCGAGCTTAACGGCGCGTTCATCCCGAGGACATACTCGAGCCCGGACGGCCATACTCTGGCCCGCTCGATAGCGCCCCTGTCGAGTGATAAGCACGCGCGCAGCCAAGTTCGAGCAAGAAATGGCCAACTCCTCCAGAAGATCAGCAACTTCATGCCAAACGGTCGAGAGCCTCGAGCCCTTTGGCATGGGGGGCTATGTTGGGCCCCAATATAAGGGCCCATAAAAGCAAGGCCCAAAAGTGTGCCTGCAAGCCTAGAAAGTTGGACGGCCCAAGAGGCCCAAACGGAGATCAGCATTCCGGAAGCCAAGATCACAACTAGAGTCCGAGAAGTCTCGCTAGCTCACAAAGGGAGACGACCGAGAACCCCAGGAATCCCAACAAGCCTCAGGTCAAATCGAGAAGGGATCCGAGGACCACCATCCTCGCAGCCGAAAGCGCCAGCTAAGCAACCTCGCCGACTCCCAAGGAACCTGCAACCACTGCCAGTCGCCGTCTCAACAGTGTACGCCTAGTCAAATCAAGACTGATATTCAGACTCTGTACGCCTGACACACTCAGGCCCTGCAACGGCGCCAACCGCGTGCCGCTCCGCCGACATCAGCAGTAATAAATGCAGCCAGTAGGCCCGACTATCAGTTGGCTGCCACGTGTCTACTCCCCAACTGCCTATTTTTTCCTATAAATACCCAGCACAGGCCCTTGCCTAGGGACCTTCGGAGCCCTCATTTTCCCACTCACTCTGAGAGAAAACTTTCCCTTTTCGGCTCATCTCGGACACCAAGGAAATGAGACTTAGAATCTCCACACTTCCCAACAAGAGAAAGGAAAGAGTGAAAGAGCTTCCCGACGAGAGAAACCTCTCACATAAGCAACACAAAATAAGAGATAGGGAAGTAACGGACTCCCTCGCTTGTACTTTGTAAAGATTTCAACCCAAATAGTGAAGTATTCATAAAGGCCCTGAGTCTCGTGGTTTTTTTCTCCCCTTTCACGAGGAGGTTTTTCACGTAAAATTTGGTCACAATCTACTTCTAACGACCCCTAACCTCAAACACTTGTGTTGCTTGGAAACCACGGATCCAACTGAACCCCGAGAAACCAGAACGCAACAGTAATAATAATAATAATAATAATATGTATTAGTAATAATAATAATAATATATAATTATTATTATTATTATTATTGTTATTATTATATATTAGTAATAATAATATTAATGATATGTATTAGTAATAATAATAATAATAATAATAATAATAGGGAATAACTATTCCCATATATGTGGGAATAGCTATTTTCACCTTTCATGTATGATTAATATTTTCAGATTTGTGAAAATAAATATTTCCTGGGTATATTTTTTTTCACCTAATTTATCAACCAAATAAGGGAATTGTAATTCCCAGATGAATTAGTCAGGAATAGAATTGTAATTTCAGTGAACCAAACGTGAGGTGAGAGAAACGATGGCAGCAAAAAATAAGGATCTTCGGATACTATTTATTCTATATTTTAAATGATACAATTGCTTAGTTAAATAGTTTCAAAGAAATTATAATTTTTTAATTTAATTGGAATGTTGATTGTGAGAATAATTATTTCCTAAAAAATTTAATTACCAAAACAATGCAAATAAATATTATTTACCAGTAATATAATGATATTTTTTTTTTATTCTTAAACTTCATAAAATTACAATTCAAGTCGGCTGTTCTAACGAACTCATGTCACTGCCAGCTACACACCCTTATTGACAAGGCAATCTTGCATGGTCTTTTGTCTTGCATCTCGGTCGAGCCGATAGCCTTGATGGTGTCGACTAACCATCATTGGACCGCCAGCAACGGCCAATCACGTGACGTGGTGGGTCATGTGAGTGGATTAGGGAAGGATCTTAGATTGGATCATGTATTTTTATCAAAATTATTAGATTGTTTAGATTTTGATATTTAATAATATTCTTTAAATAATTATTTTTATTAGATTTGTTTATGTATTGTTAGGATTATTGTCCAACATAATATAACTCATATTAATAATTTATTAAAATAATTAGATATTAGATTCTATATGGTGTTATTATTATTTATTACAGAATTATTTTTTAAATTATTATAATCTTTGATGAAAAAAATAATATTTATATAATTAAATAATCAGTCCTCTTTCTATACCAGAAAAGACAAAATAGCATATTATTTATTGATGATTAGAAATAATAGTTTTCAGTATAATAGAATTGTGATTTTTTTTTCATATGTAAATAGTCAATGAGGTTTTAAAAATTTCTATTTTATGAATTTTAAATGATTTTTTAGCATAGATTTAAGTAAGCCTATAATAATTATTTTTATATGATGATATTGTAAAATAATATGACAATTTTAGTAATCTATATAATTATTTAAATCTCATAAAAAAATTTTATATAAATTAGATTTAATTTTTAACATATGTTGATATTAATAAAAATTAATAAATATTATTTTTACCTTTTAAATCTTGGCAGATAAATTTTAATAGTCAATTATTAAAATGTAAGATGAGTAAAGAAGGATCCTTAATTTAGGATATCTCATAGATACTCTTGAGATTAATTTAATGGTATAATATTTATTTATATATTTTTATATAAAAATATTATAATATAAATAAATAAATAAATAAATAAAAATCATATTACTTTTAAAATATATTAAATGTAATTTTTAATATCCCTGAAATTGTTTATAGGAAATCAGCCGTTGGATACGTCGATCATTCCCACTAGGCATCGATGCTGGCCGCTTATCCTTGTCGATTCTCGCCTAGCGTTGATGTCGACTGTAATGGAAAATTTTATAATTACGGTTTTTAAATTAAAATTTATTACTAATAGAATAACTATTATCTATAAAAACTAAATAATACAGCATATATTTTTATTTTTTCTAATAAATCTTATTTTTTTAATTATATTTATTTTCCTTCTATAGTATCATATTTTTAATTAGTGATTATAATAGTCGGACTCTTCATTAGAATTTTAGGTTTATGTGAATTAATTAATGAGAACACACAATTTTTATTTGATTAAAAAATAATCAAAAGCTATTAACAAATAATAACACAGTTATGTAAAAAATTTTAAAACAATAATAACTCTTCTCTTTATAAAACTAGTAACCAATAAAAAAATAAAAAACTCAAACTTCAACTTAATATGAATCTAAAAAAAATTAAGACCGTACAATTTTTATATCTAAGATATTTTAATAGTTTACATATTATCTAAATAAAACTAAAGTTATTTAAGTAAAAAGTAAAAAATAATCGAATATTTCAAATTAGACCTAATTACTTGGATTGAAATGCATACATATGTTTGTCTATTGCTAAAACTGGGTGGGATGGCCTGGGGTAGAGGATCCTGCTATCTATACCATCAAATTTAAAAAATCTAATGGCTAAAATTTAAATATTATATAATAATATATAAAAAATTATTTTTATTAAAAATATTTTTAATATTTAATTTAATATTAAATATATATTAATATTATAAAAAATTAAAAATATAACTATATTTAATATTTTTTATTTTTAAAATCTAATGGTCTCATATAGAAAAATAAGATACTACTTCTCTTGAGAGAAGTGAAATCCCCAAATCCGGGATGGCCCTTAGTTTTGTTATGTACACATGCATGTCAAACTCAAATCCATAGATATTATCCACCCAAAGAGACCGATTCAATAACAAGATGACACATTAACATTTGACATCAAACATTAATAATTGGTCCTCTAAAAGCCAATAGGATGATTCAAATATTAGCTGCTAAACACATTAAAAATATCCTAACAATTTTGCAAAAAAAATTGATTAGAGCATATAAAATGGAATAAGTAACAATGTCAAGAGAAAATTTCAATGCAGGTCCAGTTACTCCCTAACCTCAGAGTGACGACATGAGCAACTCGAGAATTGGTAGCAGAACAACGAGAGTGATCCTCCTTAGGGCTATCCACTTGGTAAGGCCTCAAGGTTATTTGATTTCTTCTCCTCAAAGGGCGAGGAGGAATATCACGGATGATGTTGCCCCCAACTACAATGTATCCTCTAGAGATGGATTGGGCATTGACTTTGATAAAGCTATTGGTTTCATGCACCATGGTTGCACGCCGCTTAATCCTCATATTAGTTTACTGTACCAGAATAAATTGGATTCATATTAACCCATTTATTAGATAGGGGCCAATTGATTAAAAAAAAAGAAAGAAAGAACCTGTATTTTTAATTTTTGATAGAAATAGAATTCCCCCACAAATTTTAAGTTCTTTCCGAGTTAACAAAATTCTTATCCTTTTTTATGCTCAAACTTAAAAACTTGCTTCATTATTATATCGTCTAGTACCATTTATGTTGCTAGAAGAAAATACACAAAACCAGCATGTGCAAAATGACATTAGGGTAAAATTGTGCTATAGGGATTCGGAGGGTGTCCATTATTTCTATAAGCTCCCTCACTATAGGTACACAAAATCTAGTTATCAAATGTGCCTCATAAACTGTTGCAAAACTATTTTGAGGAGACAACACCTTGTCCTAAAGTGCAGGAACAACATATTGTATGGCAAGTGAAAGATCATACGTATTATAGAGGGTTATGATATTAGATAATGACAAAATAGAAGCGCTATTGGTAATGCTCGATGAGCAAAGCCTTTAGATCGATATAGCACCATTAATAAGTGTGAAAATGAAGTTATAAGTTTTAAAGATTTACACATTTTATAGAATTCGATTTATAAACATAACAGCTCACTTCGCAATTCTTAAATTAAATAGATCCAAAGATAGGTGCCAAACCAAAAACTAAATGGTCACTTTAGTTCCATAAAAATGATACATTTTGAATAAAGCACTGATTTAAAACAACGTGCCACTCATAGCTAGACAATGTGTTTAGATATGCCAACCTCTCATTTATCAAATCAATGTGTTTAGATATGAAAGATATGAACCAAGAAAATGGGAGCCAACTAATCATGACATATTAGACAGCGAAAGCAAGAAGCCTCCCATGGGAAGGGGATGCTTTGAATGTGTTGTTTGCAAGTCACTTCAGGCTCAAGCAGATATCATGACACCATTGTTACCCTATTTTCATATGGCTAATCATCCAACCCTAATAGAAGTTGTGGAAATCTCACTATCTTGGGATGACAAGTAGGTAGTACTCTTAACACTAAGAATTGACCTATATAATAACCTCAAAGGTGATAAGAGTTTTGTTCGACTCAAATTTGCCGATATCAACTCAAATTTTAGCAAGGGTTTCGATTTGTCAAAATGTTAAGCTTTCAAAATATTTAGAAGCCACGTATTAGCATTTGAGGTTAATTCAGCAAGTCACCAAGCATATAGTCAAGTCCTGAAAAAACACTAGTTGGATTTATTGATTTATTAAAACTCCGAACGATTATATATTTTTTAGGAAATACATAATTTAAAAAAAAAAAAAGTACATTAATAGCCTAATTCATTCGTAATGGCAAAATAAGCTGATATTTTATTTACCTTTGTTAAATCACTCATACAAGTTATATCTCAAATAATATATATCACTCAAGCGAAAGGCCCAAAAAAAAAAAAAAAAAGGCAAAATTTTTAGTGAGGATCTACTACATGATCACTATGTCCACCTCTAAGAATTCCTCGTATAATAAGTAGGAGATCGACTGAAGTGTCCACTCATTAACAATGGAGGACACTAAAGAAGAGCCCAATAGGCAATCTAAGGTTGTAGAGAGAAGATGACTATTCACAATGGTGGCTTCCCTGATGGACTAAAGCAAGGTGAAAGCCACTAGCATAGACCAGTCAATTGACTCTTTGAGCTAGTTGAAGCATCCATTTTTAAATAAATAGTTATAATTTAATAGTTAATTGTAACTTATTTTTTTAATTTTTTTTAAAAAAATTAAATCATAATTATTTATTTAAAAAGTAGTCGTTCAAATTTAAAAAGTAATATTTTTTATCTTTCTAATAGATGGAGCCTCCCATCATCTAGAATAATGGTAGGTCCTTTTATTGTTTATTATCTCTGAAGCAATAAAATTGTCCAGTTCTATGATGGGGAACATGTAAAAATTAAGAATTGCTTTTTGTGTAATTCAACAATGATGAATAGCTTCAATTGTCTACAAAAATGTCCATTGATAATGTTGCATCTCGAGTCCCCGATTGTTGTATGGATTAGGGAGCTTTCCAATCTTTCGTTGCGGGTCAATATGAATCGAATCCGGTCTCTATCGCTAATAACCAAAAACCTATATAACACGAACAACAAACAAAATGTCAGAGGACAACGAGAGGTATCCCCCGTTGACACTCCAACGCTCAAGTCAAATATATTCTGTAATAAACGGAGGAATGCACGTTTAAAGGTAAACGTGATGAGAATGCAAAAATGCAGTAATGAGGAGAGTGTGAGATGGATGTATTTGGAGGCTTGAACTCCATGAATGCGCCTGACAGAGGGCCGGCTCACCTGTACGCCCACGGAGGGTGGCTTAGAGGTGCGTCCGTAGACGGCAACTTATATGAGCGCCCACGGAGAGCGGTTTGGAGGTGCGCCTAAATGTGTCTCGTTATAATTACCACAGGGCGGCAAAGGTGCACCCGTGGAGGAACCAAGAGGTGATTTTAGGTTTGATAGGTACGCCTACGGAGGACGACTTGAGCCGCACACAATAGAATAAAAGGCGGCTTATAGAATAAGGCGGCTTTTAGGGTGCGCTCGAAAATGAGGCTTAATAGGTGCGCCTACAGAGGGCTTATATTTGCGCCTAAATGGCGGCTTAGAGGTGCAATCAATATTTCGACTTATAAGTGTGCCCGTGGAGGGCGACTTGGAGGTGTGCCCGGCAGAGGGGTAGCTTATAGGTGCGCCCGGTAGAGGGGCGACTTATAGGTGCGCCCACCGAAGGCGGCTTATAGGTGCACCCACGGAATGCGGCTTGAAGGTGCGCTCGGCAGATGGGCGGTTTATAGGTGCACCCGGCAGAGGGGCGACTTAGAGGATAATGACTAAGTTGTTCTAGTTAATAAACATTTTAGTTAATAATATAAGAATTAACTTTTAATAATAATAATAACTTCGAGATGGAGAGATCGTGACTCCAAGATGAATGGCTAAAGGCCTCCTGGTTGATAAGGGTGAGGCCTCCCGGATAATAAAGGATTGATGGCCTCCAAATGGGAGGAGGGCCGAGGGCCTCCTGGTGATAAGGGCCGAGGGCCTCCGTGCCTCCCGAAAGGAGAAGAACTCCGCGCCTCCCGGATGGATGACTCGAGGGCCCTCCTATGTACAAGGAGGATAAAGAGCCTCCTAGCGGCGGAAGGTCGAGGGCCTCCAGATTAGAGGCGGGCTGAGGGCCTCCTAGCAAAAACATGTCTCTCTGGGGATCGAAGGTCCTCCCGGACAAAGAATAGAGCCCTTAGAGGGCCGAGAGTGCTAGACTAGAGGAGGGCTGAGGGCCTCCTGGCAGGCGGGGAGCTGAGGGGTCTTCTAACTAACGGAAGGCTGATGGCCTCTGGACAGGAGGAGGGCTGAGGGACTCCTGACGGCAGAGATCCGACGGCCTCCAAACGAGAAAACTAAAGCCTCAAGAATTGGAGGTGGCCGAGGGGCCCCGGATGGACGGAGAGCCGATGGGCCTCCTTGATGAGAGGAAAGTCGAGGGTCTCCTGGCCGCTAATTCGCTCTCATTGGAGATCGGCTAGAAATAGTTATGCCATTCTCCAAGCCATATGGAGTCTTATGGAGCTTATTCGAGCCTCTCCAACTTGTTCTTCAATGCTTGAGGATAGTTACTTTTATAGTGGGATTTGCAAATGTATTGTCTCTCAAAAAGTAATGTGAGACTTTTAATTTGAAAAAAAAATATGTTGGATTGTGGGCTCGCTGTGGGGTTTGGCCCATTAGACTCATGGTTACTGAACCCATCACTAACCCTCCATGCCAGTGGGCCGAATTTTTGACCTGTGGCATGTTCATGATGGGACGAGACTGGCCATATTGTCCCCTCAAGTTTGACATGGATTCATTGACAGAAAAGTTTAACTCGAGAGAGTGGCTGGAACCAGATTGATGGTTGACGAGCTTAGTTGACCGCATCATTTGATTCGAAAAGCGGAACAGAGCCGAAAATAAGGTTGTTCAATTTTGTTGACCAATGAAGTGCCCGAATCCGGAGAGCTATTTAGAGCTGAAAAGCTTTGTTGACCGGCGAAGTTCTCGAATTCGAAGAGCAATTTGGAGTCAAAAGCATTGTTGACCGGTGAAGTGCTCGAATCCGAAGAGCAATTCGGAGTCAAAAGTTTTTGTTGAATGAATCTGTTGACCGGTAAAGTACTTGAATCTGAATAGTAGTTCAGAGCAAAAAATCTTTGTTGACCGGATCCGTTGACTGGCAAAGTGCTCAAATAGAAAATAATAAAATATTTGTTGATTGAAAAAGTTGACCTATAAGTGCTCAAATAATAATAAAATCCTTAATAATCGAAAAGTTGACCGGTGAAATGCTCAAATCGGAGAGCAGTTCAAAGCCGTAAATCCTTGTTAATAATTCATAACCGAAGTGCTCAAATAATAAAATCTTTGTTAATCGAAAAAGTTGACTAGCAAAGTACTCAAATCCGGAGAGCCGCTCTTAAAAAGTTAACCGACAAAATTAACAGCAAAATACCGTACACAAATACCGCCAAGATCTTAAACAGACCCTTTACCATCGGCATAGTTAACCACCAAGAATGCTTACGAAAATGATGCAGAAAGTACACAAATACCATACAGCATTAGCGTGAAGCTGTGCGGTGGGGACCCACAAGGCCTGAAGGATCGACTGTAAATCGTTTGGGAGAGGAAGACGAAGGCAGTTCCTCGGGTGGGCTTCGTATATAGTCACGTGTCCCACCGGCGACGCAAAGGCTCTATCATCTTTCTCCGGAACCCTCCACGCAATGTCCTTTAGAATGTTAAACTCTATGCATAGCTCTTTGACGTTACCCTCTCGAAGAACAAAGGGAATGCTCCAAACCCAATGGTCGGGTTATGCTTGCGGAAGGTTAGGATTTTTCCAAATAACAAGGATGGATGATGGGAAGCGGGTTGAAGGCGAGCCCGTGAAAAAATACTAAGTGTAAAGGAGAAAAACTTAACGGGCAAGTGTGAACGCCTTAAAACTCCTCGAGAAGGCACACCATCATGCTACCGCATATCGCTTCCCAACGGGCTCCTTTTTTAAACAAATCTTCTGTCGCATTAATGGCTGGGATTGTGATTTCATTATCTTAAGACACGTGTCGCTTTCACCGACAGTAGGCTAAATGACCACGTGTCACTCGGCTCTCATACAAAGTTCTCCGAATCGACCAAAGATCCAATGACTTTTTCTCCGGATCTGACCAAAGACGGTCAATAGAGTCGGTCAACTTTCTTCTTCGAATCTGACTAAAAGACGGTTAACAGATCCGGTCAACTTCTTCTCCGGATCTGACCAAAGAAGCTCAATAGATCCGGTCAACTTTTCTTCCCGAAATCTAATTAGAACGGTCAACAGATTCGATCAATGCCTCACTCTTTCATGAAGTTTCCCGAAATTTTCAAGCAAGAAAGGACAGTAAGGAGCATCTCATCATGAACATGCCGGAGGCCAGAATTCTGGCCAACGGCATGGGGGCTAGTGATGGGTATACTGTAGTTGGGCTCGCCCAATAGTCAAAGAAGGCCTAAATGGCCTGTTGGACGGCCAATTTCAACGTTGACCCAACAGAAGGTGAAGACCTAAATCCTGAAAGGCCCAAACGTGCGCCCGACAATCAATGCCAGTGTTGACCGACTAAGGCACAGGAGGGCGGCCAACTCACGCTCAGGACGGTCAACTCAAGCGTTGACCTTAATCACTATAGCAGCAGGCCCAAAAAATAAGAAGGCTTCAGCAGACCTGGCCCACTTGGGTCCACGATCCAGCAGGCGGTTAGCAACGGCTCTTTTCTTGACTTGTACCTTCCATAAACTCAGCTAACGCCCAAAAAAAGATATTGACAAAATCGGTGTCTTTTCCATAAGGAAGGCACCAAATCTTCCCAATTCCTACCAATTGGAGCGTTCCAATGGAAATATACATGAAAGGAAGGCTTGTAATTTAGAAAGCCGCTACCCACTAGAGAATGAAGCAATCCCAACTAATTAGGCAACTCGTGTCTTCCTCACAATGAAGGCCGCCTAAACATGGCACAGGGGATCACACCTTCCAACCAAGGAAGATCACCCTGCCGTTATTAAAATAAGCCCTAGAGTCCTCACTCGAGGTAGGATGACTACTACACTCTTAATTGCGCATTCCCTGAATTTTTCATACTCTCTCTCTACAAAGTATCCAAACGCACTGAGAGAAAGAACACAAATCAAAGGCATATAGGCACTCTTTCTCCTGACAGACGCCTATTGCCTTACCCATCGTCCAGATTCAAGAAAACCACATTGCCTCTCTTTCATCTGGAGATCCACACGCTCTTGCACGTTCCCTCTTAATTCTCATTTAAAGTTACCTTTCCAGATTTCGAAGGTCGTTTACTGATTTGAGTATCGGAGTGTTTTCGGTGGGATAAATTTTCGCCGACACACTGATCTCCTGTTCGTTTTAGTGGTGTGTAAGGTCAAAACTCGGTGAACGGAGTCGAAACCAAACAAGCGGATCAGCCCGAATCTATTCAAAATTCAGATCCAAGGATACATCAGATGAGATGAAATATAATAATCTATCCAATAATTATCAAAAATATCAGCAATTGTTTCCTAATTTACATATTTAAAGTTGAGCATAAATAATTATCTCTTGCATGATGATCAAGAAGTCCACGTAAACTAGTTGGTTTCATTCGAAATTGTCCAACACAACATTTTTCATCTTGAGATAATAGCCTGTTTATATGAATAAATTCTCTCCTAATATATATCATATGTGTATTTAATATTATGTATCTATAATTTTTTTAATCACAACACGAACAGCAATAGAAATTACCACAATCTCAAATTATGAAACCATGAGTGATTTTAGGTTTGAAAACATATAATGCGAATAATCTAATACTTTTAAGGCTAAAAACTCAGCTTCTAAAATAATGATACGAAATTGGATCATAAAGAGTATATGTCGGGCATTAGTTAAAATAATTTTGACGATGTATATACATACAAAAATCATCTAATACCCGAACAAATTAATCCAAAATTAGAACAAATTTTGATATTCATCAAGCATTAGTGACTAAAACCTCACGAAAAGCTACTGTTTTGTAATGAAAAACAGGCAGTCAAAACCAAATCTAAAATCATGGTCGCCCTAAAATCTTGAGAGCGCTCATCACTGAAATCTTGAGAGCACTCATGTTACAATTATAAGTCCAAAAGGAGAGTCTGATTTTAAAAGATTGGTATGATAGGAGAGAGAATCTATCGAAATATAAGTCAGCTCTTGTAAAACTAGTTCCCCAATATAAAATTCGTAACATTTCTCCCCCCTTCAATTGCCGCAGATTTCGGTGGTTGTACTCTATAACACTTCATTCGACAATTTTTACTAGACAATTCTCACTTTGTTACGTTTCACTCGATTTTTCTGGTCAACCCCTTCACATATAGTCATTTTTAGGTCAGAGTTGGTCTCAATGAAAACATCATTGATACAAATACAAGTCTAAAAGGAGAGTCTAATCCCAAAAAACTGATCTGATAAGAGGAAGAGCTCCTTGTGCTTATAAGCCAATTTTTGTAAAATTAGCTCTCCGACGTGAGATTCGCAATAACTCATCATTGAAACTAGATCTATGATGTTTTCTTGATGAGAGCTCCAAATACGCAATACGTGATGCTTTTTTATACAGATTAGAGATTTTATTTAGTTCTTCCGAATTTATTGAATCAGTAAGAGAGAATAGCGACTGGATTATCCGTTAATGGAGCCTTTATATATATTCTACTGCGGTCCTTAATGGAAGCCAAAAGGTTGCTGGACTTCAATGGAAGATGAGGGCATGAGAAAATGGCGAGATAAAGATTAGAAGCCTAGCCAATAGATGGTTGTGGGAAATTATTTTCTGTTTATAATATATGAAGCTTTTTTTTTTTTCTAAATTTTCAGCCTATTTTGCATTAATTGGTGAAATATTTTCATTTAATTAATTTTCTTATGAGTCCAAATATTTAAAAAAATAAGGAAAATATTTTTTGACAGAAAATATTTTCCGGCAAATGAACGTGTCCTAAAATTATTTTAAAAATTAACAAAATAACGAAAGAATTTCATAATTGTTTTATATTTTTTTTCTTTTACAGTTTTCCAATCTTTTAATTAAAAACAAATTGGCAAGTTTGAGGGACTTCTGCAAACATCGTGGAAAAAATGACCTATTTTATTATTATTCGATAATAATAAAGGGGCTTCATTTCTTGAAGTGACAGAGGGAGTTACTTTTTATATTTAAATTATTTATTTTTATATAGATAATTATTATTTAATTTTTTAAAAAATAATTAAAATTAATTATTAAATTATAATTATTTATTTAGAAATAGACAGTCCTATTAAATAATTTAAAATATGGTGTAAGAATTTTTCTTGGACATTAATTTTATTGAACGACAACGAATGAACAAATTATTCCAAAATGAGCTAGCTTTCCCTACAAGGCAAGAATGAAATTTGTGTACCAACGACACACACACATACTACAATTGAAACTACTAATGACAACAATCAAACACTTCCCGTGAACGGAACGCCGGTCGCCGGTAACCATGATTGCCCGGCGATGAAGTTATCAACGGAGAACTCGGCTGCCTCTGTGGCACTTGTGATAACCTTATAACCACCCCATTTTACTCTTCCACTAGTCGACGAACCGGGTCCAGAATTTTTATACTCGCCGTAAAATAGCGTGCTCAAAGCAAAGTTACCATCCCATTCCAACCAGCCAGCCGAGTTCACGAGGCTATCGATGTAAGTCTCCATGATTATTGTTCTTGAATACTGTCCCCACGGCCGGCCTAAGAAGGTATTAAATGAGCTGACGACAGGTTGAAGGTCTGAATTTGCCATGATTTTGGAGCTTTGGATTACAGTGCCTGTGTTCTGATTAGGGTCGCTTCTTCCTTGTGCTGTCACTGTGTTTTCTTGGGAAGCCATTGGTTTTCTGACGTAGATATTGCAGTCCTGGAAGACGGCAGCGGCATTGCCGAAGATGAAATCGACGGTTCCGTAGATGTTGCATTCCTGGTAGAACTGCCGCTGCGAGTGGGCGTACAGTGTGTCTTGGTATCCTTCAAAGCCGCACTGATAGAAGACTGAAAGGTCTGAGCCCGATCTGAGTGCTACAGCTTGGTGGTTTTGTGCACCGGCAGTGTTTCGGAATGTGATGCCTCGAGCTATAAATCCATCACCGATCACACCTGAAAAACCATATATATTGCCACAAAAATGTAAATAATTAGTACTTAATTCATCTTTAACAAGTCCAAGTCCAAGATAAATATGAACAACCAGCCCTGAGGTTTACACCTCGTGAGATTGAATTAAGGGGAGTAATATACATACATACATATATATATATATGTATAGTTGGCAAGAATTTTAAACACTTATTTATCGTCAACTCTTTTTGTAATAATAATTTTTAAAACAGTGAAGCCTGTTTTCCTTTATCAGTAATTTTTTATATTCAAAAAATGTTTACATAAATTTATATTTCACTATATGATTATTTACTATTTTATTGTCATTAACTTTCTGAATCCCTAACAATTATATTATAAAATTGATATTTTCGTTATTGCTTAAATTTATTTTATTTGAAAGTTAATTTTTCTCTTGTTTCAGAGTCAAGAAAGCCTCTATCCCTAAAAATATGAGTAGTGTAATATGATTGTCCCTACAAAAATGGTATCTCATATCTATCCATTAGTTCTTATACTTAATTATTAGTGTAATTAAATAGATAAAATAACGAGTTATTAAGGTATCTTAACAGAAGACTCTTACCCACGGTTGCGGAATTGAATGTGGTATAACCACCGCCTACACTCCTGCTACCGGAAATAATGGTGCTAGACAGGCCATCACCAACCAACATGATATTCTTCAGATTTTTACCAATCACAAGGTTCTCATTATAAACTCCACTCTTCACGTAAATAATAAACCTCCCAGTACCCTTCCTATTCGCCGCCGCAGAAAGCGCAGCCTGCACTGTGTCATAGTTGCCAGACCCGTCTTTTGCCACCACAAGATTTGCCGACGCGGTGGTCGAGGCAGCTGCTTGCAACAGTTTCCGGCGGTCATTCCTGGACACCCAACTAGGAAAGCCCTCCTCGTACGTAGCTCGCTGCTTCTCGGAGGCGGCATTACTTTTGATAGACAGACTGTTGCTAATCAGCTTAGAGACATTATTCGACATGAGTGGTAAGATGAAGTCGGAGACGCCGAGCTCAATGAAGCCAGCTTTGCATGTCTCGAGGTTAGTCAGCGCTGTGCTCAGCCATGTTTGTTGGTCGAAGAAACTACTGTTTCTATTGGTTTCTAAGGTCTTGTTGAGTTCAATAATGGCGTTTTCGTAAAGGCTCAAACAGTCATTCCAGGCAGCCTTTTCACGCTCGTTTCTACACTTGGGGCCAAGCCCTTTCGCGTGAGTTTGCCCTAAAACGGCACGTTCCATGGCGATTTGGACTGCCATTTTTCGGAATTCAGATTTTTCTGAAGGGACATGGTTCATGAAGTATTTGCAAGCTTCTGGATGTGGGGTCTGGTCACAGAGCATGTTGGTTCCACTAGAGTTTGCGGTAACAGCAAGGGATGGCAATGGTAAGAGTGAACAGAACGCAATGAAAAGTAGGAACAGGGCAAGTTTTGCGGCCATTATAGGAGCTTAATTTGAATTGAAAGCTTCTATTTGATAAAATATTTCTGTGCATATAGCTGTTTATTTCTGGTTTGGAGTGGGGAGTTGCAACACCAGAGGTAACGTATTTATAGTAAATTAAGGAGATTAACGTAGATGATGCGCATGCAAACGTGTAACATTATTCAGGTCAACGTTTTTGGCTAAGGAAGGCTCGTTTGGGATGCATAAATGAGATTATGAAAAGTCTTAAGTATATTTATGACAATGGCGGCTTAAGAAAATTCTTAGATTTCTGCATAAATTTCAGAATTTGTTATTCTAATCTTCTTTGGTTCTCCCTTTTAGTCTACAAGATAAACCTCGTTGATTTACAGCTTCTAGTTGAGTTTCCAAAGCCACCAGATTTTCCTTCGATAAAACCATGCACACACCATGGAAAACCAATAATAACATAATAATATCAGGAGACATTATTTAATAATCTTTAAAATATTTTAAATAATATAATATTTTATCAAATTATTCATATTAACGGACTCACAAAAAAAAAAGATAAATAGTTGAGCATCTTATCGTTGAAAGGGTGTTCTAATGGTGAATATATATTGTCTATGACTTTTAGAAATTTTGAATAATCGCATAAAGTATTTATTATTTATCATAAAATTAATCAAAAATAAATGGATGAGAAACTAAATATCTAACAAAAAGAGAAAAAATGTTCTTTTTAGAGGTAAGAAAATAATATAAATGGTTTGTATTTTTTGTCACAAGTATATATATTTTTCCCAGTGTAATATTACCAGCCTTATTTGATTTATTATATGCAGAAAAGTAGGATTTTTGTGGCCTATTTTTTATTGGAAAGCCGCTTAATCGATAGTTATGCATTGTTGTTGTGGTATAGGTGGTATCACCAATTTGCTATTAAAATTGTGCTCTCCGATCTGTTTGGGACGTTCCTCCGATCAACGGTAGCATTTACCGTTTTACGGGCAAATAGACTGCTATATATTCTGGGTCACTTATCCTTTTGGGTCGGCCCACTACAGCCGTCTCAATCAATATTATACATAGTTTTTTTATTAATACAATTACTTCTTACTTATAAAAAAAATAATATAAAAATTTTAAGAGAGTAGAAAAATATAAATAATTTTGTTTTATTTTTTTGGTAATATTTCTTGTAAGCCAAACATCATAAATACTTCTATTTTTATTTGTTTTTCTTTTCTTTAGATTTTTCTAATACTAACTACGCCCTTGGAAATTAAGAATATAAATCACATTAGTAGATGGGTTTATTAATTTGGAGTTAGGGTTCGTAGGTATAAGATTGTGATTATGGCGATTTGGGATTAGTGCATTTTCTTAACTAGATGCGCCAAGTACGTTTCTCTCATTTGTCGAATTAGAAAAATCTAATGAAAGATATTTAAATTAAAAATATATATAAATGATTATTTTTTATCATTGTATTAGATATTAAATGAATACTAATATTACAAATATATATAATACTAGATATAATTTTTTTATATCTTAAAATATCTTCCATTAATATTTATTTAAATACAAAGACGAAAAATATATCAAGTATATCTTTCTAAAGAGATATATGTCCCCAAATCCATGATTACAGAGACTCATGAAAAAGAAACAATTCTATATTTACTTAAAACTATTAGATGATATCATTTAGGGTCAATATAACTATAATAATTTGAACAGTTTGGATGAAATTATTTGATTATCATATGGATAACTTGCATACTTAATTCGTATACCAAACGTAAACCACGTCCGTACAAGATGACAGATTATAATATGATAAGACTATGCTTTGGCCACATGTACTTAATTGGGCCAGATGTGGAATTCTCAATCGGGTTTAGGCTTTTCTTTAAATAAGAACTCTGTGTACGTTTATCTGAATTCATCATTTTTTTTTCATGAAAAGTAATTTCATAAAATATATATATTTAAAATATTTGTTTAAAAAATAAATTTTTATCAAAATATTTTGACATAAAAAATTATAAATTATTACACAGATTAATCAATGGCATTCAATTTCTATTGTTATTGATTGTCTAAATATATTTGGGATGATGGTGATATTTTACCATCAAAAAATAATTTAAATTTATCAATGATCGGTATTTAATATGTTCATATTCTGTTTCAGTGGCGTGGTTAGGGTTACTTGTAATTGGTAATGGTGGCTTAGTTTGGGGTGTTGACAACTAGCAAGATTGAGTTGCAGTTAGCCATCCAGCAACCAATGGCGCAGCCTGAGGTGTCATCGGCCGGTGGTTAATGATAGGGAAGAGGGCACAGTGATTGATGCTAGGTAGCTATAGTTAAAATATCGACAAATAATAATTATAAGTTGAGATTTTATAATTAACAAACAACCAGAGTAGTCACAACATGATACTAGGAATCAATTTGGGTTGTCGATGGCCGAGGATGATTGTGGTCATGACCACCCTAAAATTGAATAAAGTGTTATAACTGTAATTTATTTCATTCTATTAAAATTTAAAAGAAAAAAATAATATTTAAAAAAATATTAAAATTATAAATTTATTATTATTATTTTTATAATATGAGTATTTGAATATTATAATATTTTTTTAAAAAATAAATAAATATTTACGTAATATACTATTTTAAAATGTTAAATATTAACTATTAAATTAATATTAAAATATATAAAATTGAGCCGGGGCTGGTGTTGAGATATGTAAAGCTTAAATAATTATAAGTCCAATTCCACCTTAGTCCAATTGCACGATAGTCAACTCAATTTAACAGAAGACGTACGATAGTCAACTGAATTCTACCTTGAATTGGCTGTCGTGGAATTGATAAGTTCAATTGCATGCATGCACGCACACAACCCCGCGAACGGTTGATCGTGACCGACGAAGAATCTCATGTTTGACAACTTTGAATTCACCTGCGGTGCTTAATTCTTATCTTTTGGCACGATTCAAATGTCTACGATGTGTACGTGTTGAATTGACTAGCAGTTTTAATTTATTTAATAGTTTATCTTTTTTTTTTATTTGTGATAATTAATATTAGACTTGCCATCTTATCAAAACTTTAGGAAGAATAATGAAAAATCAAACTTTACTACATAATTTAAATTAATAATCCAAATTTAATTCATAATAGTATGGTTGGGTGAAATGATGATGATTTGGGTTGTGCATATTCTCTTTATTTTTTATCTTAGAGAAAAAATTTAACATTGATATTAAAACATTTAAATATACAATATATTAAATATAACTTAGCTTGTAAACAAACTTTAAAAGTTTTTTTAATTATCAACTGAGAATATAATTATTTCTCAGATATTAAATGCCATGGAAATATTCTTCTTGGTACTACTTTTTTCTTTTAATATGAAAAATCAATTGTGATGGTAAATTCAACTTTTAACAAATATAAGTGAAAGATATTTTAAGAAAGAAATTTTCTGATCAAATAGAAAAATAAAATATATAAATGATAAATATGGAGCATAATCAAATAGAAAGATGGTCGTTAAAAGGAGAAGAAAATGCTTTTTTTTTTTCAAATCTTGATCATTTATTTTTAAATTAATGATTATGATTTGATCATTTTAAAATAAATAATTTTAATTTATTTTTAATTTTTTAAAAAATAGTTAAAAAATAAATAATTAAAATATAAAAAATAAAGTTTATCTTTATAAGATATGTAACTCTCCCAAATCAAATAAGTGTGGTTGTTACCTGATATGTTAAATACGATAAACATCGAGATTGAGTAGAAAGCCCCAAGAAGTGGGATTTGTACAAGAAAATTTATGTAAATTAGGCTTATATTTACGTGCACATGTACTATATGATTAAAAAGAAATTTATAATTGTTCAATTTTGGTAGCAAATTTAAAATCAATTCTAAATTATCAGATTTTATTTCAAATTAAAAACCCAGTTAAAATGTATAAAATTCAGTTTATTTGTATCAATTTGTCAAAATATATCAGATTTCGATATAATTTTTACTATCCCTAATAAATTTGAGTAAATATTACATGATATATGTACTTATATAATATATTAACTCGTGACAGATTGATTTTTTCTTCGAGCTTGCCCGTAAGGTTTACGAAATCAATTTGGAGTGTGACATTTCTGAAGTTTTAGGAAAGAAGCCGTGACCTGCACCCTCAATGCTTATTAATGAGAATGACATGAATTTAGATGTTATTCCATACACGCCAGAAGCTTTGAAAACCTGTCTTAATTATTTTTTTTTAATTTTAGACAATTATTTTAAAATATTTTTAAACAACATCAGCTTTATTTATTTATTTTTATTATATTGATCAATTAATATAAATGAATAAATAAAGTATTGCTTAAAAATATTTTTAAAATGTTAAAAGAGTACTGAATAACATTACTTTTAAAAAATATTTGGGTTAATAAGGCTAAAAAGAGAAGAAAAATAATATCTATATTATCACTACATAAGTTTTTTTATAAAACACGTGTGAAAAAAGTGACGTGTAATTATTATTTTTAAATAACAATATATTTTTTTTAATTTTTAAGAGAATAAGATAATACATTACATTTCCTTTTTTTTGGATTAATAAATCTAAAAATAGCCGGAAAATAATTTTTAAACATCCATGTTATAAATATTTTTATTGAAAAAATATAAAAATATTTAAAATTTAAATGAGTAATTATTTTTATAATTTTTTGTCTGATGAATAATATAATAATATTACCTTTTTTTATAAAATAACGTATGAAAAAGAGTATCACGAAAGAGAAACGGGGCACGCAGTTCTCTGCTGCGAGTATTATTTGAAAATGGCCATTTGGTTCAAAGCCTGTCGGGACTCCTCGCGCGAGAGATAACGTGCGCGAGAAGCTTATGTTTGCTTCTGATTATTGCAAGGCGGCTTACAAATTAAGGGGGACTCCGTTTATTAAAGATATAAAATTAAATTTTTTTAATTTAAATTATTTATTTTTAAATAAATAATTATAAATTAATTATTTTAAAAAAATTATTTAAAATCAGTCATTAAATTATAATCATCTATTTAAAAAATAATTAAGATATAATAAAAATAGTCTCTATTTTTTATATAAATTATAATATAATTTTACTTATCTAAATTTAAATTAAGCTTAAACCTTTTATATAATTTAAACTCATTTTATTATTACGTTATAAAATGTGGAATAGTTTTACCAATAGGCATAAGGGCGATAAGGAACAATGCTAATCTAAATATTTGTTTTTTTTTGTGATAACTCTTTGTTAGGATATATTTATTGTCATATCATCATATTTAATACTATGTGAGATTGAATGTGGTTAATTTGCCTTAAAAGCTTTTGATTGATAAATTGTAATTGATTTCACAAGTAGTGATGGGTTAAGCTAAAATTCAAGTTGATGTGAATTTATCGATCTCTAATTAGAATCAATATGATAGTTGTCAGGGATCGAGTTGTTAATCATTCAATTATGAAACTAAGCAATCATCAATTGGGCTAAACTTATTAGTACTGATAATAAGTTTGATGATTAAAGGTGATTGAGTAATTAGATAATCAAACTATTAAAGAATTTAAACATTCAAAATACAAGTACATCAGAAACAAATCAATAAAAGTATATCACAAAATACAAATAAAGAAATAATAGACTATCAAACTAGATAATCAATTATCTATACTTATTGATTTTTATATTTCTTACTACTAATTAGTTATTAGCAGTCTAAATAGTCACAATTCACATTATCTTATAATCTAAAATAGTTTTCTAAAGAATAAGATCATAAATGTGCGTTTCAACAAATTAAGCCTAACAATCAATCAGAACGGTTAGTAGTTTATTTTTAGGAGAATATCCAACAACTTCTAAAAATAGAAAAAAGGGTAACAATTAGTTAAAACAACAGGCTTTACATATGCCCCTATAAATATAATGTATCTTTAATATCAAAAGGACTTCTTCTGATTTTATGTTGTAAGCATCCTATGATCTTACAATTTATCAGATCCGATCATTTGATCCTTAAGATCTCTTATGTCTCCTACATTTGGATACAAGTTTTGCAGTATTTAACACAGTATCAAAGAGATTATGAACTTGTCCTCCAAAATACCTTCTCCCCAAATATATAATTAGAGCTTAGTTGTAAAGTATGAGTATTAAAATATTATTTTAATAATAATTGATTTAATAAAACTGATAAAATTTTAAAATTAATTAAAATTTTGGATTAAAAATTTAAGTTTGGATTAGAATTAGGTAGAGCAAGCAATATCCGTCCTACAACTATCACACATCATACATATTTTAGACAGTAGATATATACCTAATAGATGATTTTAGGATAATTATACATATTTTAAGAAAGATATTCACATTTAATATGCATTTGATCAGCCCGCATACATATTTAAAATAAAATAATTAGCGACATGCATATTTGTAATAAACTATTACTGCTAGTACAACTTGTGTCACAGTATCTGATCTGCATTTGATTGATGCATACGTGCTAATTTTTTATAAATTAGTTCGTTGGCCCATTTTTTGTCAATTAAGTCAATGTTTTGAGAGAAAAGGGTGAAGGAGGAGATAAAGAAAGAAAAGAATTGAGAGAACATGAAATTTAGATGTTCCTTTTCATTGGTTGTTGATGTTTTTGATTTTTCAATTGCCCCTATTTTTTTTTCAAATTTGATGTCTGTGTATTTGTTAAAACTTGCTTTTTTGTATTATGTATAATTTTTTTGTATTTTCAGGTCAAATTTTGTTAATAGTTTCCCAGGAGCACCATTCAATTTTCTCAACGACGTCACTATGAACATGAAGTTTTAAACATCGTTTTTGTTTTTTGTTCTTTTTTTTTTTTTTTTTAATACTATAAATTACTTATAAAATAATTTAAATTTTTCAATAAAACATATTTCGAACATCCGAAAACAAATTTCAACACGAATGATACATACTTAGTCCAACACCAGATGGGCCATAAGCCCATTTATAAGACCACAAACACAATGTAAGATGGATGACGTCAGAAAGCCCAAAGTAGAAAAGTGGATTAATGTGACGTTCTTTATCCAACGGCCCACAAATGACTTTGATGTTAAGGATATCAAAAACAACAGCCTTAACCTGACACCCCGCTCCCATCAATAGGCTTCTATCTCCTAAAAAAATATATTACCTCTACCTCTTAAAAATATATATTTGAATTTGAGGGGTCCTATAATATTATAGGCCAACCCATACTCGAGCCCGTCTCATTGACGTGCCAAGGGGGCAGAGACCCAACGATCTCCTGCGAGGCATGAGGCCTAGGATGCACCCCGGCGCGCCTAGTCACGGCCCAACTCATAACAAATAGGCAACAATAAGGGCCAAGTAGGCCCAACAAATAGCCCCATGTGGACGGCTAATCACAGTACAGGGAGCTTTTCAATTCAGTTATTGATTACCCAATCAGAATAAAGTGCGCATGTAGGAAACATTTACCATAGCAGCCTGACAAATGTGTCCGAAAAGTGGCCAACAATTGCACAACCGTTCCAAATGGACAATTGACATCGGTGGCATCTACCATTGTTGGGACAGTCCAGCGAATCTTGATAGGACTACTGTCATCAGTCTTGACGCTAAAGCTACACCGAGTGAATAATAATATTACAAATACCTATTCACTCTTATTGGTGAAAAGAAAAAAGATGGGGAAGAGAACGATCCTTACTCTCGTTTGCCCAAAAGGAATAAAGAACTCTCTCTCACTCCTGAAACAATAAATTTTCAAAGGGAAGTATCTTTCTCTCATTTCCTTTCTCACAACCGCTCTCTTGCCAGCGCACTTACAAACCGCTCCCTATCGGGTACAACCGTCGGAGCCAATACCTCCACCATCACTCTCATTCCCTTTACCTGCGCATTATTGCACCTTACATCCTCTATCTTTCTATTCTTTCAAAAAAATTTAACTTGACGTTAGATGATAAATCAAAGAATAGGTCTTGACAATCTTTTAATCTCTTATTTGTTCGTTATATTGTGTAAAAGTTAAGTTATCGAAGGTGAAAATCGAATCCATCTAAGCTTGATTGGCTGTGAAAGATCAGGAAGTTTCCTAATCTGTACAAGTCGGACCCAATGATGTATCAAAATTATTTTTTAAATATTAATTAATTATTTTTAAATAAATAATTATAATTTAATTATTTTTTAAAATATTAATTAAAATTAATCATCAAATTATAACTATTACTCTAAAAATAAACAATCTAAATCTAAAAAATAACACTCTCAATCTCTTTAGATGGACCCCTTCCATCTCTTTCCCATCCCCTTTTCCCACCCAAAGAATGAGAACAAAATAGAATAAGAAAAATAAAAATAAAAAATACTAGGGCGCTACTCTTTCTTATTTTTTTTGGAAAGAAAAATATTTTATTAAAAAATAAAATTAAAAACAGCGATACAAATTAAAAAATTAAATATTAATAGTTTAGAGTGGTGCTATTCGATCAATTAATATGGGATTTAATTGTTATTGTTATTTGTATAAAGTTAGTTATTCTCAATTTTTTTAGTTTATAGACATTATCAACGTCATTTTATAACTACTACTAATAATAATAGTAATAATAATAATAATGCAAAATTAAATATTAACGCTGACATCCACTCTCATCTAATTCGCCCCACCAAACATGTAGTTAAGAAGATACCTTTATCAAGGTGAATATGTCCAATGGAAAATGAGTTTATTTCATTTATTCATTATAAATACTATCAGCCAATATTGCAAAAGCAATATATATATGTGTATATATATATATATGTGTATATATATATGTATGTATGAAAAAAGCTAAAACGACACCGTTGAAAGAGTGTCTGAGTTTTTCCCAAGACGAATGACGTCGTCTGAAGGAATGCTTGCTCCCTTAAGAAAAGCCGAATACCAATGCTGTGAGAACTTGGGATATCTTGTCAAATTTGGATCGTCCAAATCAACATAGTATAGCCCGTAGCTTGATCTGTAGCCATCCATTATCTCGAACACGTCCAAGAATGACCAAGAGAAGTATCCTCTAGCATTTGATCCATTTCTAAAAGCATTTTCATAAGAAAAACAACAACATAGATAATTAAACGCTCTATCTGTAGCCATTTATGCAGTAACAGTCATCCTACAAATTACCTTACTGAATCGAGCAAGCTCTCGATGAAAACTTGCATATATTCCACCCTCGAAGTGTCGATTAACGTTGTGTTGCGATCTGTTCTTTGACCTGGCATGGGATTCGAATCCAAACGTCACCAACAAGATGTTATAGAAAAGCGGGTTTTGTATTTTTTGCTCTCATTGATTCAAGGGACGTGAGAGAAGAGAATGAAGGAATCTGTCTTTCTTCCCTCCCTTCCCCTGAAATCAATTCGAGGGTTAATCGAGTGGTCATGGGAAAAAGAGTGAGAACCATTCTCGTGAATGTACATAGGCGGATTGTCATAGAGTTGCTTGAAGTACTCCAATGTAAATTGCAGCCCCCATGGCATGACCGGGAACTGTGTTGAAGAAAGTCAGTGACACCGACAGAGTTCAAAGACGGTGAAATATAATCTACACTAAACAGCAAAATTTTGTTCCTCACCCCGTCTGGTGGTGCATCTTCGGCATTAACTGCAACAAATTGAGATATTATTATGTTATTTTGATAAACAGCCCATAAAAGTTAAAGTTTGGATATCCAGTTTCACCCCCCTTTAAATGAATAACTCGAAGGAGAGGCTTAAAAGTAATGAAACAAGAATAAACTCATACATCTTCTCAATTTCCTAAAACCATTTTCAATTGATTCAATTTTTTGAACAAAGTAACCCCATTTTCCATTTAGAACTGGAAAAAGAACAGATATGGCTTATATGACATCACACCTTCTCCATTAGTTGGCGTTGGCCTTAGAAATTCCTAAGCATAGATGACTATAATTATCATAAGAGGAATGCATAGACGCATGAAATAAAATCAAGTCAATATTCACACGACAAGAGGTTAGAAATATGAGACTTACTCATCACCTTCACAGCCATGTCTGCAACAAAATCTCTTGGTTCCCTTTTGAGGTTGCTAGGGTTATCTTGGACATACCCAGTAGCATAGTGGTTGATCCCGATGAAATCAAATGACCCTTTTACTAGTCTCGATTCAACTTTCGTAAACTTTGGTATTCTATTTCCTGCAGTTCTCTTCATTATTTCAGGATAATCTCCGAAAACTAAAGGATCCATAAACCTGGAGTAAAACACTACCTAGATCAAAAACCTGATTCAACATTCTAGAGGCATGTATGGATGAAGTCGAGTATGGCTCTAAGTGTTCAAACCATAAAAAACCTATGCTCAAAATAATAGTAAGACTCTAAACCAGCATCTGACCATCCAAGGCTATCTGGCATGCATGGAGCCTTACATATCATTTAATGTTGTGTTTGGTTTAACTTTTAATCAAAATAACCACCAAAGGCTATAAAGATGTAAAATTATGAAAAATTATGGATTAGAAAACTATAAAAACCTCTAAAATGTATTTCTATAGATTTTATTTCTACTAAACAAACATAGAATCCTTTTAAAATAGAGCGATTTTACACATTAAAATGAGGGCATTAAACACATTGTAAGACAAAAATGATAGCCTACGCGAAGTAATCACCTCTCAGCCCCATTGGTGTGTGCATACTAAGTGGGTCCAGTCAGATGATGAGGGTTTCATATTTTAAACTAACACTAGTAACACATAAATTGGCTTTTGGTACTTACCAACCGATAAAGAATTCATTGGCTCTTTGGCTGGCACTCAAGTCGGCGGTTGAGTTAGTTGCAGGAAGAAACATGAGGGAGAGAAGATTGAAACCTATAAATCCGTGCTGTTTAGGCTGCATCTAAATTGTGTTAAGATTGATTTCATAATGAAATATCTATTACACAGAACTAGGCAAAATAGGCAGAAAATAAGATATAAGACAACACACAGCGTATTAGGGTTCCAATTTTCCAGCAAAAGAGTACAAACTATAGTTACACATGCATTTCAACTAGGTCATCTAGAGATAAGTTTTGGCAAAGCAATAATGTGACTCTAATGTACGAAATGACCAGAACAATTGTTTCTTAAATCAAGTGGTTCATTTGACAGCGAGAAGACAATTCACACCATCAGGAACTTTATGAGTGCAGAAGGCATCTAGAATGACGATGAGTCTTCAGAATCTACATAATAGGGTTCCCCTCCCTCTGGTTTCTGGTTCCCAATCTTTTGGGGTGGGGGAAGGCAGTAGGTCTCCATTTTAGATTTGTCTTTGATTGTCTCAATTTTTTAGAGTTGGGTTATTTTCTCTCTGTCTATCCTGCTTTATTTGTTGGTGACCTTAAAAATTATATATATTTTTTGATGGAATATATATATATTTACTTATTTACCCCCCAACAAAAAAGACTCAACTGTAACTTAGAGGTTGCAGTTCAAGTCACAGAACAATCTCTCTATAGTTTAGGGATAAAAATGTGTATACTTGACTCTCTATAGACCGACAATACGAGAGGTTCCTGCACCCAGGAGTCATCACCTTCAGGTCATCTAGTCAGTTAACACTAACACTCTTTAGCATATATGGAAGGAGCACAAAATGAATTATTGATCATTGATGGATATGATCACTTGCACCTGATACTTCTTCTTGTATAGGGCTGCAGCTGATGCATGGGCAAGCAGTATGTTATGGGCAGCAATATAAGGCTCTGTTGTAGAATTACCCCTTTCACATCTAAATAACCCGAAAGGAAAAGAACAACGCTGAGGGGGCGATTCTCCGAGGTCATATCCTCCCACAGAGAATATATTACCCTCGTTCATCGTCGTCCAATGCAAAACCCTATCGCCAAACTCCTGAAAACATACCTCAGCATATGCCTTGAAATCTCTCCTGTATTTACAAATTTGGTGTTCTTACTCTTACAAAAATATCAAAAAAAAAAAAGAAAAGAGGATAATGGGGAAGCTAGAGGCATACACAATTCTCCTGTTAACAAATCCTCCGTACTCATCTTCAAGTGCTTGTGGTAAATCTATATGGAGTAAGGTTACGTGCGGTTGGATTCCTGCACGATTAACACAACAAGAAAATAATATTTTATTTTAAAAAATTATAATTTATGATTAAAGCAATGGTACTGTATACGAAACTTTTATATTGTAGAATCTAAATAGAATTAGATATACTAACTTGTTGGGGATGAGATTAGTAACAGTGAAACAACAAATAATCACACATATAAAATATCTAATTCACATGAAAAAACTTTGAGTGGAAAAAAACAACGGATAAAGAAAGGAAGGTTTTACTATCTTTAAAAATAAGGTTACAAAAAGAGCTAGAATTTTATGTTTTGAAAACTCTCCAAGAAACCTAAAACAAAAGGAGAGAGATATAAAAAAAAAAGTAATGAACCCAAAAAAATAACAAATTCATATGGTCCAATCCCTCTTCTACCAACACTAATATGTTGGGTTTTTGTGAGCAATGCACCCATCAGAAATGTAGATTTTAACTTTTTCAGCTGTCAGAGTTTTTTGTGTGAGGTTCGTGCAACATTCTGTTTGAATGAAAATATGAGAAGATGAATTTTATGGGCATTTGTGCAAGGTTGGCACAAGTTTTGTTCGAGTGAATGCTTATGCTAATGAAATGCACCTAATAGGCATCTAATATCTGCACGTGTGTGAAAAGCAACACTCTTTTGTGCCGTCTATGCCTAATATGCATACAAAGGATGCATATGCACCGGCTACAGATACCTTGTTATGACTTTAGGAAAAATTCTGAAAGAGAAACACAAGTGACACTGCAAGGAAGAGAGGGAAGAGAGAAAAAGAAGAAAGAAAAGATTTCAACATCTTTTTGAAATCCATTTTAATTTCTATTTTTTTGCCAAAATTGGGTATATTATTCTAACTTTAGTTATAGGACATACTACCAATTAGTTGCCTATTTCTCTCATTGTATTTTCTGCTCTTGTTGGATGCTATGTGTGTTAAAAATAGTTTTAACAGATTATTCATATAAATTTTTGTCAAGAACTCTTACAAAGGATTATTTGTAACTAAATATTTATAGTGGATATTGTTTGAAGGTTTATCACGTGGCTTTTTCTTAATTGAGAAATATCTTTCACAATAAATTTATTGTTCAACTAACATGCTTGACTGCGTATTTTTGTTTCCTATGTTCAATCAGGAAAGAGGGGTGGCCAACGTTTGACAAGTGATTCGAATTTTTTTCATTGTGTCATGGTTTGACATCAAAAAGTGGAATGAGAATATAGATTTTTCAGTATTAAAATGACATTTGATGGTGTCATCGTCAAAGAGTTTACCATTCTCCATTGAACAATTTAATAGGCAAAATAATTTTATTAAGAAAAAGTAAAAAATATTTTAACCCAAAAGAAAGTACTAAAGATGAAGAAGGAAAAGTTGAAGAAATTGAAGGGTGGATAGTAGAAAGATACAAGGGACTTAATTAATTATACGATCAAGTTATTTTTTATAAATAATACTCTTCAAGAGGTGATCAGTTTGTCAAATCTAGCAAATATATAAATAAAACTTGAGAGCCAGTATAAATCCAAGTCTATGATAATGAGTTTGAATGAAAAAAAATATAATTCTATGGTCCTTGGTTGTCAAAATGGGGAAGTTTTGAGAGTAACTTGGATGATTTCAACCACATTTTGGTGCAAATATCCACATTTGATGAGAAAATCAATGAGAAGGATAAGATATTGGTATTGTTGGCTTTGTTGCAGATTTCCTATGATCATATTTTGATGATGCTATTGTTTGAAAAAAAATACTCAACCTCAATGAGGTTATTGTTTATTTACTAATAATGAGTCTAAGTGAAGAAGCGATGAGATTTTGGGAGAGTTGAGCGCCTTGGTCTCAACAAGTGGTCACAAAAACAAGAGATCAATGAAGAAAGGCAACAAGTAGGAGAGAGGCCACAACCTATCCAAGCTTAAGGACAATGAATGCTATCATTGTGGCAAGATGGGCTATATGAAGTAAAATTTCTTCAAATGAAAGCAATGAATGAGGGAGGAAGCGAGTAGTAAGAGAAGAAGAATCATAACAACAATAATCGGGTCTCAACCATTGCCTACTGTGACTTTTTATCGTTGATGTAGAGAAAGTGTGAAGCTTTGTGGGCCATGAGATAAGTTGGATAATGGATAGAGAATTCTCACTCCAGGCAACATCGATAAAATATTTATTCATATATTATACATCCAGGAATTACTAGAAAACAATGGCTAGTTAAGGATAGTAGGCATCAGCGATGGGTGTTTACAGACAAACAACGGGATGAAACTCGTGTTGAGAGGAGTGAGGTATACATTGGATGAATAGTTGAATTTGATTTCTAAGGGCAAAAGGTGAGGCTTTTGTACAACATTTGGTAAATGTCAATGGAAGCTCACCAAAGGTTCTTTAATTGTGGCATGGAGAAACAAACATTCAAGTTGGTACTTGATGAAGACTTTGATTTCCATTAACAACACCAATGTGACTAATGAGAGGCTTAGTCGAAATAGTAGAAGAAAGTCAAGGTGGTGGGCCAAGAAGAGCGACCCTACTGACATAAAGGCACCGAAGAGGAGTAATACTCCAAGTATATCAGTGGAGGGGGTGAGGGCATCGTTCAAACTTGCAAAGTTTAACGTTGGTACCCTAGTGGAGGAAAAGTTACCAAAGGATAAGAGATAATGGCTTTGGTCACTGGAGAGGTGAGATGTGCTCTCATAATGTGGTGAAAGAAAGTTTATTCGATTTTCGGTCACTCCCTCATTATTCCCACACCAATTGGAAGCATAGTTTGTCATTTTTGGAGCTACCACAATTTTTGCGTACGAGCTTTGCATGATGTTTCTTTTGAACAAAATCTGAGAAGAGAAATTTTAAGGGCTTTTGCGTGAGATTTAGTTGAGTGAAGTTTGAGGCTAATGAAACACGATTGATGGGTGCTTAATATCCACACATGCATAAAAAGAAATGTTCTTTTGGGTTGTCTGTGCCTAATGCACTTACAAAAGACACAGATGTGCCCGACACGAATATAGAAAGTCAGGTTCTAATTTTAAGAAAAATTATGAGAGAGAAAAACATAAGGGATACTGCAAGGAATAGAGAAACGAGGGATAAGAGAAGAAGGGTGATGTGTCCCCAGATCCGAGTTGTTGTATGGGTTAAGAAGCTGCTCGATCTCTCCAGGCGGGTCAAACTGGAGCTGATCCAATCCCTATCACTTTAAATTTAGATCTTACGCAACACAATGAATGAACAAAAGGCCAGAGGATTAATGAAACTTACTCCCCAATTTATCCTCCGATACTCAAATGAGAAATCTTTCTCAACGAATGGAAATGCGATAATGCAAAAGAACACGTGGATGCATATGATAGGGGATCGAGTATTTGGGAGCGCCCAGCTGAGGGGCAGCTTGGAGGTGTGCCCGGCTGAGGGGCGACTTGTGAGGTGGAGAACTGAGCTTCAAGGGTGCGCCCAATTAGGGGCGGCTTATGAGATGGAAGATTGAGTTCCAAAGTACGCCCGATCGGGAGACGGCTTATAAGATGGAGGAATGAGCTCCGAGGTGCACCCAATTAGGAAGCAACATATGAGGTGGAGGATTGAACTCGAGAGTACACCTGACCAGGGAGCGGCTTACGAGATGAAGGACTAAGCTTTGGGGTGCACCCGACCAGGAGGCGACTTATGAGGTGATGGAATGACCTCCGAGGTGCACCGGGCTAGAGGGCAGCTTATGAGAATGAAGACTAAGCTTCGAGGGTGCGCCCGACCAGGAGGTGACTTATGAGGTTGAGGACTGAGCTCTAGGGTGCGCCCCGCCAAGAGGCGGCTTATGAGATGGAGAATTTGATTCCGATGGTGCACTCAACTAGGGGGCGGTTTATGAGGTGGAGGACTAAGATTCAGGGTGTGCCCTGCCAAGGAGCAGCTTGTGAGGTGGAGGACTAAGCTCCGAAGTGCGCCGGCCAGAGAATGGCTTATGAGATAGAGGATTGAGCTCCAGGGTGCACTCGACAGGGGAAGGGTTACGAGATGGAGGACTGTGCTCTGAGGGTGCGCTAACCAAGGGGCGGCTTATGAGGTGGAGGATTGAGCTCCGAGATGCACCAGACCAAAAGGTGGCTTATGAGATAGAGAATTGAGCTCTAAGGTATGCCCCGTCATAGGGCGGCTTCTAAGGGGGCTCCGATGAACACCCTGTCAGGGGGCAGCTTATGAGGTGGCTTACAAGATGCACTCATAGGAGAGTGGCTGACTGGTGGTGGTTGCGGATTTTGCTAAGACCTTCTAGTCTTGTGGGAGCCCACTATAACAACTGCTTTTATGGTGTGATCTGCTAAATCGTCCATACTAGCCGGGGCGATGTGGGATCTTAGGTAGAATATTTTGAAAAGATTTGCTGGGCTGGAGCTACTGGGCTACGCTGTGGGCCCGTTCAGTACCTTTACACCTTTGGCCCATAGCCTGTCAGGTAACCCAAGATCGTGCTGCTTAGGCCTCCAGGGGCCTTGTGCTAGGCTTGCATGCACTTCTGATGGGCCATCTATCTTTTGTAATTCAGATTCTGGGCCGGCCCACGGTATTTGACCCATCAAAGGGAAAGATTTCAACATCCATTTAAGGCCTTTTTCGAGTTATATTTTTCGTAAAATTTAAGTATATTATTCTAATTTTGATCATAGCGTATATTATCTATTGGTTACTCATTTCTATTATTTTTTTTATCTTGTTGGTTGTTAAGTATATTGGAGCTAGTTTTAACCGATTATTCATAATAGTTGTTGTGAAAAACTCTCGAAGTGGGTTATTTATAATAAAAAAATTTATAGTGCATATTGTTCAAAAATTTATCTCGCAATTTTTCCTAATTGAGAATGATTTTTCACGTTAAATTTGTTATACAACTTGTGTATTTAGTTGTGTATTTTAATTCCTTAAGTTCAATAAAAAAAAAATGATGACTGACATTTGGCAAAAATTTAGATTTTTTTCCGCTGTATTCTAGTTTGAATCCCAACGTAATCTTCATCTAAAATTCATATTTATTTATACCACGAATTTTTCGAGTCAAGTTTTCAAATAGCCCATAAAACAAAATTAATTCAGGTCATATTTAGTACAATTTAATTTATCCATGTATTATTGACGGACCGTTTCTATGGTAACATGTAACCACTAAATTTTGATGAAACAAGTTTACTACTACCATGACATATACCGCGAAAATCTTGCATTCTATAAGACGATCCTGTAAGTTAAATTCAACATTAGAAGCTCTTTCTTACCGTGTTTGACAAGTTCATTAATAAGGTTGTTATAGTACTCTAGTCCCTTAGGGTTTACAGGACCTCGTCCATCTGAAAACGAAAGAAGATGATTAACTCATAATTAAGGATCATGATTATGATTAACTAGGTTAATAGAGAATAATATAATTGTACTAGGAATCAGTCTCGCCCATGAGATAGAGAATCTGTATGCATCTAATCCTGTGTCCACCATAAGTTGCACATCTTCCTGCAGAAGTGATTATAAAGATCACATAATAAAATTGGCCCTTCTAACGAACAACAAGAACCATTGACTTGCTTAATCAGATGCCATAAAGTCATAAAAATCATATTTATCATAAGAAAGGAAGACAAATTAGAATAATAAATTGATTCATTTAAGACTGCCACACATTGATTCAAGAATATGTAAGACTTTGTGAGATTTAAACTATTTATAGGTTATCAAAATTATCATATTATTTCACCATTCCATAATACTACATTAAACATAAACATACCCGAATCTATATTTAAAGTTCTTTATCAAAGAATTTGGAAAAGATTTCTACCCATTTACCCTAATCTATCTAACTTACTGAATGTTTACAGAATCTGTATAAAAATTGTGCTAGTACAGAAAACCCTTAATATTAGAGAATTGAGAGGCAAGCTTACCAATTTCCTTAACCAAATCTGAATAAATCTTTTATCTTTATCCAAAAAAAATACTCATTATTATCCAAAATATATGATAGGTAATTATATCATTCATATGGCAGAAAGAGGACTGAATTTTTATTTATATAAATGTCATTTTTTCATCAAAGGCCAAGCTTATTAAAAAAATAATTTCTCCAATAAAATATAACAAATCTATATAAAATTATAATACTTAATTATTTTAATAAATAATTAATTATATATCACGTCATGTGGTTTAATTCTATAGAATATTGATATTTCTAATTTCTTGTCCATGCCGATGGCATCTCAAACACAATTAATTAAAGCAATTGCAATATGTATGTTCATGCTGATATGGTCTAAGTTGAAGAAGATCTTTTTGGTAATGTCATGGCCACTAATTATGATGATACATGACAACTAGTGATGAGGTAACAATATATTTAAAGATTAACACTCAACTACCACACAATAAAGAGTGAGTTAGAAGCTAATAATTTTGTAATGGTGGCCAACCAACATAATAAAGCGACACCACCCCAACCACCTTGGCCACCAATCCTTGCTGACTCCAGGAGCTTAAAAAAGGGTCTAGATTAAGTGTGATTTAATTGAGTCTGGTTGGATAAGCTTGTAGCCTTAGGCTATAAATTAGTCCTACTTAGTTGAAGACATTTTAATTATATCATCAACTTGTAATTAGAACTTTCAAAAGGACCCTAATTTTTTGAATGGGTGGGTTCTACACCGTGTCCTATCTTCGCATTTGTGATCTTGTGCTTTGATAATAAATTTCACCATTTTCTTCTGTTCTAATTTCTCTCAAAAACCATTCTTTCTGTTTTGAATGGTATCACCTGCCAACAATGATAATTCATAAATAGATGGCTCAGTTCAAAAAACGTATTCCTATGACTGCCTATTAGAAATATCAAATATATGCAACTATGTTCCTACATTATAGAAACACTATTTTCCTTAGTTTGACTCATGACTTTCAAATTAAAATTGTATTTCCTAGTTACAAGAAATCTAAGTTAGAGAGCTTATTTAACACTGACATTTAAAGAAAAATTATTATCATCATAATCAAATCAATCTTACTGACCTTATATTTGTGATACTGATCGCACGCTACATCTCCATTACCTCCAAGCCACGTTGCTGAAATTTTGCAGGACTCAATGCGGTGAAAACTAATGAAATAAATGGTATGGATATCGGGAAATTTCATTGGATATATATAATATGGCGATAAATAACAACATTATAGATAATTGCATCCATAAGAAAGGAGAAATGATTCCATGGTAGCAGCTGTAAAAGCTTTACCAGATTATTCAGATCAGAGACATCCATTGATCAATAAATTATCAACTTAGACGAAACTAGTGCATGATGATTGTGGAAGTACAATGATTTCTAACCTTCACCCACATTTTAAATCAATAAGAGAACAAGTTTGACAATAAATCCAACGGTTGATTAGCTAACTTCTAAATTAATTTGAGGGTTCAAAGTTTAACCTTCCTTCAATTACTTTATCATTGATCTATGTCGTTTATTTTTGAATTAAAGGTTAAAATAGAGAGAAATATGTTGCTTCTTCGTGATAGATGCGACCTCATGACCCCGACTTTCATGCATCCATGCCCTGATTGTAGTAAAACTATACGCTCTGATTAACATTTAGTGGCTTAGGAAAGAACATATGTGTATAGTCTTACCCTTACGTCACATAAAGGCTGTTCTAATAGCTTATATTTATAACACAAATTTGATACCAACTTAAAACAAACTTGAACAAAACTAAAAAGGGATAATTGAGGAGAATATATTTAAAACCAAGAACTAAAATTTTATAATTTTTCTCCTCCATCGAAATTGCACATGGATTGCCAAGATCACTTTATTATAATTATTATTGCTGTTATTTTATATTAATATAAGTATCTAAAGGATGTTCACTTCTGTGTGTATATTTTTTTAAGTCTATCATTTCGGTTAGCACGTGAAATCTCCTTTATATTAAGATAGACCAGCAAGCAAGTTGGATATGCCAGTCTTTAAATTACAGTGAATTTCCTACTCATTTGAGTCATATTCGTTATGGTCAATATATCAACATGGCCTCTTATCAATATCGATTTAGTTGTGAGATTAATTATCTTTCACAAAATATACAAGTTCTATTTTCAATAAGGGTTATTCCAATAACACTTTCCTCCTGTCACATTATAATCAAAATCTACTCAAAGCTTATAGACGATATACATATAAAGACAAGGGAGCCATATGCACCTTTAGAGTGATCTAGCAGAAAATTAAGAACGGACCATTTCGTAGATAGGGAGAGAGAGGGAGGGAAAAAGAAGTACAAAGCCACCCACCAGAATGAGCAAAGGTATCAAAGATGGTAGGTGTCCTTCCATCCTCATTAGCTGCCCCCTCCACCTTCATAGTATATACAACATATATACAAACTTCTGTTAATTAGAGGATATTATAAATTTCCAACATAATACATAAAATTAATCACCGTTGTCGGACTGGGAGTGAAGCCGTCAAACCTGATAAGCTGAGGTGCCGGAACCGAAGACGAAATCGGCAGGGAAGTCGTGCCTGCTGTATTTCTCGGCGCCGACGACTTTTCCAGCGATCTCTATGCTATTTAATGAAAGAAGAACGAGCGAAAGAGCCGTCAGTACTCTCACCATTAATATTACTCACTCTCCTCCTCTCTCTCTCTCTCTCTCTCTCTGTATTAGTCGTTTGGCAGATGAGAGACCATCTGTTTATGAGCCATTGATTGACTAGCGGCCAGAAGACGGACGATGGCGGCCGTCATTTTCTATCGTTTTCACTTACACCTCACTGTGTAAATTATTAAGCATAAATTCAAACGTTCTAAATATAATATTAAAAATATAAATGTAAAAATCATTCTTTAATAAGTTTATAAAAACTAAATTTATTTCTAATAATTTTAAAATAAAAATTCGAAAAAAAAACTGAGTAGCAGCTTGGAGAAGTCTCTTATCATTTGATAAAAATACTCAACGAATGATATTTATTGCATATTAGGTTGAAAAAAAATTAGATAAAAATAAAATTTTTATTTTTTAAAAATAAATATTTTTTATTTAATTATAAATTTAATTAAAAATAAATATTTTTTTAAAAATATTTATTTTAGTATAAAATATAAAAATAGTTATTTCTATTATTATTATTATTATTTTATAATTATAATTATTATGTTTATTATTATTATTATTATTATTATTATTATTATTATTATTATTATTATTATTATTATTACTACTACTATTATTATTATCATCATAGTTGCTTATTAAAAAAAAAAAATCCCCTTCGTCTGATCATAGTTGCTTAAATAAACACTCATAATCTTCGCGCAAGTCTACTAGATCTACGCAAAGTAACTGGCAACCAACCTTACCACCCATGTAAGGGTAAGAAAGTTTAAAGACTATAAGAAGCCATTGGGATAAATTTCAAAGGTATGCACACATTAATACTTGCATACACAATCAAGCAAATCCCCGAATGTCACTCTCCGGAGCTTTCTCTCCCTCCATCTGTCAAGCTCCTCAAGAATCTCTTCATAATTCTCGTCTCCGTGACGTCAAAGTCGTTCTCCACAAGCGTACCATTATAAGGCAACTCTCCACAAGCGTACCACTATAAAGTCACTCAACGACAAGCACAACCTTCTAATTAGACTCAAGTGACTCTTTTTCTTGTATCGTTTTTTTATATATTTTAACATTACATCTTTTATTTTTTTTAGAAAAATATTGATTTGGAGTGTCGGAGGATATATCGGATAATGAATCTCGCTAATTCTCTGATCTCTCATTTTTAAGTTGTAGTATGTAAGATCAAAACCAAGAAGTACGAAACACAGGAGCCTACGTCAATTCAACCGGAAAGCCATGTGACACCCTAATTCGTTGACGGTTTAAATTCATGATGCGTCAACTATCTAAATAAATTTTTACATATTTAAAATTTATATTTAATTTAATAATATTTTTTAAAAAATTTAAAAAGTTATAATATCAAAAAAAAATTTAATGGAGACCTCAATAATGTGATTGTCATTGACAGTCTCTCCTTCCATCTTTTTCATCATTTTTTAAAAACTTATTGGTGAAGATTTTTAAAATAAAAAATAAATAAAATGATTATTTTAATTTTTTTAATATTAGCATGTATTTAATATTTTACTAAATTCTCAAACATAAAAAAATTTAATAATATAAGTTACAATTCTGCTATTTTAAGCCAATATAAAAATTAATGTTTTTATATCAAGTCTATTACAACACGCTGGATCGACGGCGGTGACTCAGCCACGTGTAAGGAGATCATGGGTTGGCGAACAACGTGAACCGCACTCTTGTACGCTTCCCCTGACTGGGCCCCGCTGCCCCCACTCCAAAACAAATACAAAAGACAAGAAGTCGGAAAGAAATAAGTTCGAGTCTGACTTGATAGGTGTAGTCTTTTTATATTATTTTGAGACCATTATTATATAAATTTAATAATAATTATTTTTTATTTTATAATGAATTTTTTAAAATTTTATTTATTTTTAATATTGGAGAAGGAGCGTTGAAATTTATAACGAGCATAGGAAAAAGTCCATTATGAAAAGCCTAAAACATTTTAAGAACAAAACTTAATATAAAAATAAGAATAAAATAAACCAAAATACTAAAAAAAATTAAAAGAAAAAGCGAAATTGCTTTTTGAGAACAAAAGATTGAACATTGTTTTTAATAAATAACTTTGGATAATAATAAGCATAATTACTACAATTACCAAAATAACCTTTCCTAAATATCAGTGTTTGAATGTGGATTTGGATGGATGTCTATAATAAGTTAACCCTATTCATTTCTTGGTAATTTTTAATATAGTATAGGAATGTATAAAGATTACATTGATCGAATAGTTTCTATTAATAATGATATATTTGTTATTAAAATAGAATAAAATAATAATAAAATAATAATAGTTTTGATGCGTCTTTGAACCAATTTCGAATGTATTCTACGATCGATCATCAAACCTGCTTCTGTTCACCGAGTTCGAATCCTGCACACCGCTAAAATAAATAAGAGGTCAGGTGCCGGCGAGATATTATCCCACCGAAAATACTCCGATACTCAAATTAACAAACAGTCTTCCGAGAATTAAAAAAGTGAGGAAAATAAAAGAATAAGAAAGAAAATAAAGAGTGTTTGTGGTGGTAGTTTAGCTCTCGTTGCGAGAGGTTTTTAGGCTCGTGAGGAGGGTTGGTTCCTGCCCTTGGGTTCGCTTGGAATGTAGTGACAAGAATGAGAGAATGAGCAAGAGTCTCCTGTAAGCGCAAGAACTTGTGAGGGCGCTACTTGAGCTCTGTGTGGCTCCATGCAGAAAAGGGACCCGAGCTTAAGAGCGAATGATAAAAGTATGAGAACGTTTGTAAGCAAGAGAAAAAGCCTCTCCTTAATGTGGATTTCATGGCCTCTTTTATAGTTGAGATGTTGGGCATTTTTCGTTAGGCAGGAGTGTTTGATTTCCAATGCTCTATTGGACCAGCTTGTTTTCTTGATATTGGTATTATTGGCGGTGATGGCTCCCTGGAAGGATGGCCTTCATTTTATATTTTGTAATTGATAGGGTTTGTTGTAGACAAAGGGAGATAATTTGGCGCTTTTCTCATGGGATGTGCATTGAATCTGCTAATGATCGTTGCCATGAAAATTGTCATTTGAGAGAGCGCAAAATTAGGGGAGAAGACCGTTACTAGTCGTGGGAGGAAAAGTAGGTCGGACTGGGCCTAGCCCACATGAGGAGGCTTGCGGGCTGGGCCATCAGAAACACTTCCGGTCAATAGAAATGTTAGATCGTCCTTTTTATCTTGCGCTTGCTCGCCCCAATCTGGCCCTCTTTACCTTTCGTCCGATCAATGGTTTATGTTGACCATCCGGCTTGTACATAAGCCATTGTTGATTTGGGCTGTTCATCTTCTTTGGGCCAGCCCACTACAGGCGTATCTATCACTAGCCCCCATGTTAGTGGTCTGAATTTTGACCTCGAGCATGTTCATGAGGGGTTCCGTCTTGTTGCCCGCCAAGGCCTGTTATTCCGGAGAATGAAGTATTGACCGAATTAGTTGACCGTCCTGACTAAGATCCGGAGAACCTGTGGGAGTAAAGTGATGCGCCTTCATGAGCCGTTCTGTCATACGAAAAGGTGGCCACGTGTCTACACACGGTGAATTGAAGATCTTGGTAATTAATGCCTCAGAGGATCTGATTCCACAATGCCTATTCGAAGCGACACGTTGGCAGCTATAATGGTGCACGTTTATAAGACGGTTATGCCAATCGACGTTCACATTGTTTTTAAGTTGTCTGTCCATTTTCCTTTTGAATTTCTCCTACTTTCCTTCACCTCTTCCTTTGTTGGAAATAGTTTCTGAGTGCTCTTGCTTCTATATCCATGACTTTTGTTCTTGAGATTGCCTCCAACCTTAGAGAGTCTGATGTTAAGAAGCTATACATCAAGTACAATATTCCAAAAGAGATAGTCTTCCAGGTTCCAGTCAAGGAAGATCGGGCATGCTCGCCGCTAGAGGGGTTTCGTCACCATATACGAAGTCCACCCGAGGAGTGGCCTCCGTGTCCCAGTCCCAGACTGAGCTACAGGACATCTTCTCGGCCCTCCAAGTTCCCATTGCCCAATATCATGCAAACGCTGTTTGTTATTTAAGTATATTTTGCATTTTTCTCTATCAACACTCAAAGCGGCTGACGGTGGCGATAGTGAGGGTACTGTTTAAGTTCAATCAAAGAGCTAAATGGATCTCCCTGTCTCTACACGCGGTCTCCCAAGTTAACTCTATCATCTACGATTCACTAAAGAACTAGAAGAACAATTTATTTTTTGTGCGTGTGGATAAGTCCTGGCCACTAGCAAAGGAGTGGGGCAAAGTGTTTGAGATTTACACCAAGACTCCCCCTGATGAGGAGACGGAGTCCATGGAGTGGTTGTTTAAGTTTGTGAAGGGCCACCTTATGGATTTCTGGAGAGATCATTTGATCTCTCGTGATGAGGCCAGAAAGGCCAAGTGGGGGCCTCCGTCTCCGGAGCTGAAGGCGGTGCAGCCCTCCAAGAAGAGGAAAATTCGAGCCCTTGTGATCAGGGAGCCCTTTGGCGAGGGATCTCCCCCCAGTCCAGCTGTTATGAGGACAGCGACGGTGGTGGCAGTAAGGCCTTCTTCGTCCTTTTCCACCGACCCCGACTGCATGTTAATTGGCCAGCTTGCCGGAGTGTGGGAAGCTCGGGTGCATGTGGTGAAGGTTCCGCCATCGAGGTCTTTAGGGAGACTTTGTTTTCTACTACCCGCAGCGTTGTCCTGGCCCTTCCGCAGTCAGAGCATTTGATGCGATTAGACCCTTCCCCGGAGCATGTTGTTGAGTGGGCTATTCATCAGGCGAAGGAGATACCTGCTGGGGATCCTAGGGAGGCTCCTGCTAAGCCTATTGTTGTGCCAGTTGTTGCTCCTTCTGAGGAGGTTCAGGAGGCGTCGGGGAGTTTTAATCGCCGAGGAGCCTCGGTCGGCGGTCCGAGGTTAGGGTTAAGATTGCGGAGGAGACCGTCGTCGAAGAATCTTCACAAGCCATGGAAAGGCGGGAGGAGCCCACTGCTAGAGAGCCGGAGAGAACGGATGATCTGATAGTGGACCTGCTGGAGGAGTCTGCGGCGGAGGCCACTGCTAGGCCTACTCGAGAGGGTTCCGTTTTTGGCCCTCCGCCACCTGAGACAAGATTTCGTGCTAGGCCAGTGCTCCCAGTGCGTAGGATTTTGCAGGTGAACTTTCGTAACATGCATTTCCTCTAATTCGACTACTACTAACACTTATTGTTCTTACAAAAGGAAAACGTTTTCGGCGTTGTGGTTAAGGCAATTAGTCAGCATGACTTGGCGATCGCTGATAGGGACAGTCTGATTGCTTGGCTCGATGAGGAGCTGGGGACGACGAGGGCAAAGCACTGAGAGAATGCGGTTGCTATAGGGTCCATATTGGCCAACCTGGAAGTGGAGAACACCCCACTAAAGGAGGAGAATGCTAGTCTTAAGGATGTCGTGGTGTCGGGTCTTGTTGAGGAGAATGATAAGCTAAAGGAAGATAATACCCACCTTAAGGATGAAATCAATCGAGCCATGAGGCGTGTTGATCAGCTCGTGGGGCGGATATCAACATTAGAGAACGAGTTAACCACCTGCATTTGCCCCCTGAAGTTGAGAACATGTTGCTTGCGTGGTTGTGGGAGAGGATCAACATTAGCTGGCGTATTGCCCGACTGATTAATTCTAACTTTCCGATCGAGTTTCTTAATCCAGAGAACCACTTCACCAACGATCGTGCAAGCCTCGTGGGGGAGCCCCGGATCAGCTATGGGTCACCAGCGCCTCCTTCTGGGCGCTTCGCTCCTCAATTTTTTTCTTTTTTTATAACTAATGTATTTTTTTAGCAAATGTAATCAATAAAACAACTGCTTTATTGTTGTTATCCATCTCTTGCCTTTATTGTTATTTCCACCTTTTGCTGCTGAGTTCTTCTGAGCCAACTTTGTGTACACAGGTTGGTCGTCCACCTTGCTTAAGATGTTGTTTGCATTTTTGAAGGACTTGAGCCTTTGAGTGGACATCAGGGTTAACCTGAAGTCGTACCAAGCCTAGCCCATACTCGTGCGAGAGTAAAGGCTTGGTGGCGTTGCCCCAGTGTGTTCTTGGGCGGCCAATATTTTGGACGGGCTGCTCTGCTTCTATCGACTGTCGTTTACTGATCATACTATCTCCTTGTGTGGGAGGTCGTCGTGCCTGTTGTTTAAGCCCTCTAAGAATTTTGACCGCGAATGAGCCATTTGGATGACTAAGGTTTATTCTGATCATTAGTAGGCTGCTTGGATGACCAGGGTTTAGGTATGACCACCTACGAGCCGCATAGATGATCGGGGTTTAAATACGACCACTCGTGGGTCACTTGGATGACTAGAGTTTAAGTACGACCGCTCCTGTGCTGCCCGAATGACTAGGATTTAATAATGAGTGGGAAAAAATTTGCCCGACTTAGGAGAAGTTTAGGTCATTTTAATCCGGTGAATAACCATACAGACATGCATACACACATAACATGAAAAAAGATAACACAATGCATGCGAAGAAGGGACACTCATATTATTAATTGAAAGAGGTACATTTTCTTACATGCATACATTCGGATGACTTACCTAAACATTTACTGGAAGCAGCGCTTGAGGTGGATTACGTTCCATGCCCATAAAACCAACTTGCCATTCTGGGTTCGGAGCTTGTACGCTCTGTTCCATAGGATGGCGGAGACTAAAAAAAGTCTTTCCTAGTTAGGGGAGAGCTTGTTCCAATTGGTGACCTTGTCGGTGGCTTCGATGCTTTGACTAAGTCCCCAACGTTGAACCGCTGCGCCTTTACCTCCTTATTGTAGTAACGTGCGATCCGTTGTCGGTAGGTTGCGGTTCGTATTCTAGCAGCATCGTGGGCTTCTTCCAACAAGTCCAGGTGCTTATTGATTTTCTAGGAGTTGCCTTGCGGGTCGAAGGATTCGACCCTAAAACTTGGAAGCTCTATCTCAACCGGAACCCCCACTTCAATTTCGTAGCAGAGACTAAAGGGCGTCTCGCGAGTCGGCTCCTTTGGAGTAGTCCGATAAGACCAATGGACGGAGGGCAGCTCGTCCACCCAGAGCCCCGGCGTCCAACTTGGTTTTGAGATCGTGGAGTAGCATCCGGTTCGTGACCTCCACCTGTCCATTCGTTTGCGGGTATGCCACCGAAGTATGGAACAATTTGACATCCAAATTGGTGCAATACTTGGTGAAGCACTTCCCCGAGAATTGGGTTATGTTGTTGGTGACGATGACATCGGGAACGCCAAATCTGCTGACTACGTTCTGGCGGACGAACTCAAGGGCGTTGTGCTCTGTGATCTTAGCCAGTGGGATGGCTTCTACCCACTTGGTAAAATAGTTAATACATGCGATAAAGAATTTTCTTTACCCTATTGTAATGGAAAATGGGCCGAGAATGTCGAGCCCCCACTGCACGAAAGATCAAGAAGATTGAGGGATTTTAATTCAATGGGCGGTTGGCTGTGTAGATTGCCATGGAGTTGGTAGTTCTCACACCTTTTTACAAACTCGAGCGCATCCTTTTTCATTATTGGCCAATAGTAACCTTGGCGCATGATTTTGAATGCTAAGTTCTTGCCACCAATATACGATCCATAAATCCCGAGATGGACTTCACCTAAGGCTTAGTCGGCCTCCTCTGGAGTGAGAAATCGAAGGTACAGAGTCGAGTAACCACGGTGATATAATTGTCCATCGACCATTATGTACCAACCGACCTTCTTCTTGACCCACCTTTGCTTTGTCTCGCATCTCCGAAGTGCTCCATCCGCCGGCATATTTTGGTATGGTTTGGAGATCCAATTTTTTGCTCCTCCATGCTAGGAGCCCTGAGAATCTCCCGCATGTCCCTCAACTACTACTTTGGATTTTCGGCCGTCGCTACCCTAACAAGTCGGTCGGCCTTCCAGTTTTCAATTCTGAGAACATGAACGATGATTACCTTGTCAAATCTCCTATTGACCTCCTTCACCTTGGCCAAGTATTCGCCAAGTGAGGGTCGCATACCTCGAAACTCCCGTTAACCTCGTTGACGACGAGTTCAAAGTCGTTGTAGACGGTCAGCTATCTAGCTGAGCACTCTTTAGCCAGTCTTAATCAACCAATAGGGCTTCGTATTCTGTGATGTTGTTGGTCAAGGGGAAGTCGAGCCTGAGCGAGTACTTCACTTCAAACCCGTATGGGGTTTTCAGGACTACCCTAGCTCCGTTATCGGAGCCCGTAGAGGATTCGTCCACATTGAGGACCTATTTTGGCCCTTTCGCACTCTGCCCTGCGTTCTCAGTAGGTTACTCCTCGAGAATTAGGGTCGTAGTCTTGACATTGATGTCGTCTAGTACCTACCATTTGATGGCGAGCCTGGGCTGAAATTCGATGTCAAACTCTCCCAATTCGATGGCCCACTTTACCCACCTGTCCGTAAATATCGGAAGCTTCGGAGGATGCTCTTCATAGCCTAGTCTGTGAGGACAATCACGCAATGAGCCTGGAAGTAAGGCCTCAGCTTTCGAGCGGAGAAGATTAGTGTTAACGCTAACTTTTTTGCATGCAGGTAGCGCGTTTCTTGGCTGGTTAACGTTTTATTTATGTAGTAGATTGGCTTCTGGGTATCGGAGTCCTGGCATACAAGAACGGAGCTAAAGGCCACCTCTGACACCGTAGGTAAAGGTACAAATCCTCTCCGTCCTTGGGTGACGTCAGCGTTGGTGGGCTAGCCAGATATTACTTTAATTCGTCGAAGGCGGTCCTGCACTCCGCCATCCACTGGAATCTATTAACTTTCGTTCCGATTAATGCCTTAAAGAAAGGCTGGTACTTGTCTCTTAACTTCGCCAAGAAGCAGGACAAGGCCGCTAGTTGTCCGTTTAGCCGCTGGATGTCCTAGACGTTTCATGATGGAGTCATGTCTATGAGAGCCTTAATTTTTTTTAGGTTTGCCTCAATCGCTCGTTAGGAAATGATAAAATCTAAGAACTTTCTAGAGGAGACTCCGAAGACGCACTTGGTCGAATTCAGCTTCATTTGATACGCGCGGAGTACCTCAAAGATTCGACTAGATCTTGAAATATGGTCATTAGTGTCCCTGCTCTTAACGAGCATATCGTCGACGTACACCTCCATGTTATGGCTGATTTGTCTTTCGAATATCTTGTTCACAAGCCATTGGTAAGTGGCGTTTATGTTCTTTAGACTAAATGGCATGACCCTGTAACAATAGGTGCCTTGATCTATCATGAATGAGGTGTGCTTCTCGTCTTTTGGGCTCATCCGAATTTCCTTATAGCCCAGTATGCGTCCATGAAACTCGACAACTCATGTCCAGATGTCGAGTCCACCAACATGTCAATCCGGGGTAAGGAAAAGCTATCTTTAGGGTAGACCTTGTTAACATTGGTGAATTCGATACACATTCGTCATTTCCCGTTACTTTTCTTTACCAAAACGACGTTAAAAAGCTAATCCGGGTATTGGACTCCCTGATGAAGTCGGCATCCAATAACTTTTTTGTTTCCTCACGGATGGCGATTAATTTTTCCATGGAGTGGTTTCTCCATTTCTACCTGATGGGCTTGCGGTTGGGATCGAGGCCCAACTTGTAGACCATTATTCTAATCGGAATCCTAGGCATGTCGGTGGGAGTCCATGTGAAGATGTCGGCGTTCTGTCGTAAGAACGCGATTAACTCGTCGCGCAGTGTCTTGGTGAGTGAGCCGCCAATCTGTACACACATTTTCCGATTTTTCGGGTTTAGTGGGATTAGATTGGTTGCTTCCCCGGGTTGTGCTTGCTGTAAAGTTGTTTCGTCTCGATGGTCAAATTCTCCTGTCGATCTAGCGCTGCCTCTCGAGGCAATCTTGGACATATAACATGCCCACCCAATGACTTGGTCGCCCAGCACCTCGCCTACACCGCATGCTGTTGGAAATTTTATTTTGAGATGCGGTATCGATGTGACGACTCTAAACGCTGTTAGGCACGGGCGGCCTAATATAGCGTTATAGATGGAGGGCAGGTCAACGACTAAAAATGTGAGTATTCGACTCGCCATTCTTGGATACGCACCCAAAGTCACTTCTAACTGAATTGTCCCTAGGACGGGCACTAGTTCATTGTTAAGGCTACATAACGGGCCTTCGACAGATTTTAACTGATTCTTTTTTAAACCAAGTTTAAAAAAGGTATCAAGGTAAAACAAATCATGTGAACTCCCATTATCGATAAATATTCGTTTCAGCTTATAGTCGATAGTACCGTCTGAAACGAGGGTGGATACAACCAGGGGATTAGCGTGGGGAGAAACTATATGTTCAAAATCATCATTACTAAAACCAATGACATTATTCTCGATGCGCTGTTTTTTCTTCCCGTCATGCTACTCCTTGTGGTCCGGGGGAGACTTGGCAAGCCGGGTTGTAATCATGTTGACTATTCCTGCCGCGACACAATTCCTTAGAGAAGACGATTTTGGGCCCTTACTGCCTACTGCGCCAGAGCTCTGGCCTGAGTTCTTGACGAACCCGGTGAGATGGTCTCTACGGATTAGCTGTTCTATTTCCTACTGGAGTGTCTTGCAGTTTTCGTTGGAGTGCCCGAAAAATCGATGGAAATTATAGTACTTGGCTGGATTTCCTCCTTTCGCATTCTTAAATGGCTTGGGCCACTTAAGGAACTTCTCACTCCGGATCTGTATAAGGACGTTTGAGTGCGTGTCAGTTAGGGATGTTAGGCTGATTGACCCGCAGTCCTTGCGTTCTGTCAGCCCAGTCCTGTGATGCTTCTGACGGGAGTGATCGATGCCACTGTATTTCCTCTTTCCTTTTGTTAGAAAAGAGCGAGGCGGTTTGATCCACTCTTGACACTTAGCCTCGTTGGCCTCCTCTGCTGCCGCGTAGGCCCTGGTGATAGATTTCGCTTTCCGGAAGATTTGAGGATTCTTATGCGCCAGGTGCCTGAAAAAGTCTCCATGCGTCAGCGCAGAGACGAAACTGCTTAGTTTCATTTCCTCCATAAATCGAGGGATATGCCTAGCTTCTGCCACGAATTGATCCAAAAACTTCCGCGGTTCTCCCCATGTTTCTGCTTGATGTGCGACAGGTGCCAAGGTTATTTTTCCTCTCGGCGGTTGGAAGCATATTATGATAAGAAGAGGTCCATAAGCTCCTGGAAGCTTTGGATTGAATCCAAGGGGAGGTGATGGAACTAGATACGCGCGTGCCCCTTTAAGGTAAGTGAGAAGTAGCGGCACATGACTGTGTCCTCCAACCCTTGTAGACTCAGATGGGTGCAGAAGTGGGCAAGATGATCGACGGGATCAACACTCCTATCATACGAGTTAAGGCCCGACATTTTAAACTTTGCAGGCATGGGATGGCTCAAGATCTCCGCTATGAAAGGAGATCTGTCAAGATTGGTCGTATGTTCATCGTCTTTGAAGATGCGGTTCCATATATTCTCCAACCTCGGATCTGCTTGTGCTGCAGTGGTAGATCTCTTAGAGTTTAGATACGTCCTCAACTCCGTTCTTTCTTTAGTGTGACCAATAGCCGGCTGACTACTGTCACCAATGGATCTAACGGCTCAGGAGGCTCCATTCTAAGCTTGAGGCCTAGATTCCGCCCTAGAATATCGAGGGTTCCTCTACTCCAAACTTTTCTCCGAAAATATGCTACTTGATCGTTCCTCAAGTCTTAGTCGGCTCTAAGCACATGAGGACTCCTGTCTATAAATGCTGACCAGCCTTTTGGATTTTTTGGCCTATTTTTTTTCCTTTGGCCTCCTCTCTTGGAGGTCGGTGCAGGAGCCGCCACGGGCGGAGCTCCCTGCTATGAGCTCTCCTAGTGAGAACATAGCATCTGGAGTATTTTGTTGGTGTTCTACGTATGCTCCACCAGGTTTTGAAAGAAGGGCGCTAGAACCCCGTTGACTATGGCACCAACGGCGTGGTCCTGATCGGGTGAGGTCATCTCTTTGGCAGGCTTATTGGCTTATGCCTTGGCGTTTACCATTTTGATTGAGGATATTGGTTGGGAAAAGTTTTTGGGAAATATAGCTGGCTTTTTATAAGCGTTTTTCACAGACGGCACTAATGATGCGTCCTGGAACCAACTTCAAATGGGTTCGGGTCAAATCGATTATTGAAATCGATTTCGTCCACCGAGTCCGGATCTTGCACACAATTAAATCAAATAAGATGTCAGGTGCCGGTGGGATATTATCCCACCGAAAATTTTCCGACGCTCAAGTCACGAACACCCTTTCAAGAATTAAGGTGAGGGAGAGAGAAGAATAAGGAAGAGAACAGATAGTGTTTGTGGTGATGGTTTAGCTCTCGTTACGAGAGGCTTTTAGGGCTCGTGAGGAGTATTGGTTCTTGCCCCTGGGTTCGCTTAAAACGTAGTGACAGGAAGGAGAGAATGAGCAGGAGCCTTCTGTAAGCGCGAGAGTTTGTGAGGGCGCTGCTTGAGCTCTGTGTGGCTCCTTGTAGAAAACGAACCCGAGCTTAAGAGCGAAGGATAGAAGTATGAGAATGTTTGTCAACAGAGAAAAAGGCCTCTCCTTAATGTGGATTCCACGGCTTCTTTTATAGCTGAGATGTTGGGTGTTCTCCGTTAGGCGTTGATCCCAAGAGGTCGAATTGAACAAAACTCGAGCGGCCCAAGGGGTCAAAATAAAAACTCGATTCCGTCCGAGCGGCCCAAGAGGTCGAAATAAAAACTTCGGTTCCCTGTCGGCGTCCCAAAGAGGTCGAAATAAAAACCGGTTCCTTCCGAGCGAAGAGGTCGAAATGAAAAAAAGAAGAAGAAAACTTCGGTTCAGAGCGTGCCAAGAGGTAAATAAAAACTTCCCATCCGAGCAACCCAAGAGGTCAAAAACAAAAGAAATTGGCATCCTTCGAGCGGGCTAACAGTCGAAATTCAAGGACTTGGTTTCATCCAAACATCACTAGAGAACAAGGCTTAACTAAAAGCAAAAAAAGATACACAATCGGGCGTTGCCAAAAAAATTGGTGTCTTATTCCGTCAAAAGATACATGTACACAAAAAGAAAAAAAAATCTAATATAAGGATGCCACTCGCCCGTTGGGAGGCTCCAAGAATTTTCGGGACCCCGAGGTCCCCGCCGAATCAAGTGGTGTCAAGGCCCCGGAGGGGTGGGTCGAGAGGCGGCCCCGGCCGAGAAAGAGCTAGGAAAGGGCCTCCCGTCAACCCCGTATAAGTCCGCTAGGGCATTGGCATTTCGTGGGTCAAGAGAGGGGCATGGGAACCGCGGGTGAATCACGCGCAACACTCGGCGACACATGTTGACGCCTTCTCCAGGTCGGGATGATATCGAAGACCTCAACTTCTCCTCCGGTGATAGAGCCTGTCTTGAAGCACCTTGCTGGTCCCGCTAGACCTTCAAAGAGGCTATCTTTCCTCTCGGCATCGCCTAGTTCCATCTCAACCTTTGTGCCGCCTCCCTGTTTTCTATTTGGGAGAAGCCCTGACAACCCCTCCATTCTTCGCGTTGATCCTAAATGTCTTGAAGCCGCATCAAAATGGCAAAAATGATTAGAAAAGGAATGAAAAAGCGCCATGGCACTCTTGAAAGTACCTCGGAAACGAGGAAGTCGCCGCTTAATGGCCTCCCACTGGACTCGGGTGAAGGGCCTCATATAGAACTTCCACCACCACCTCGATGAAGGAGCGCGGCCAGAGAAGTGTCCTGGGGCCCAACGTCAATAAACGCCATCTCTTCCCCGACAACGCCGAAATCGTGGGCGCCTTGATTTCCTCGGCAAGGATCTGAGAGTACACCGTACGACGGGGAGCTCAACAGCGTCTCCGAGGACGGCTGTCAACCGCTTCGCTTGACCTCCTCGTCAACCGGGAGGTTGCACCTTGCCTCGCTTCTCCTTGAACCCGGGCGCCCTCCGCATATTGGCCTCGGGAATCGTGCGGGCCGCCAGACCTCGCTGAACCTGGTGGATGGTTTTCATCAATTTGGACGTCGAGAATCTCCACGATGTCCCTAATAATCGTGGAAACAACTTTTCGGCTTCTTGAAGAAGGGAGCGATAGGTTCGTCGCCATCATCGGACGAGGCTCGCTCAACAATTGGCATGGTTTTCTCGCCGGACGGCTTTATCTTCATACCTTTATCCTCAAGGACTCCGGACAAAAAAATAAGGTAACCACTCACCTTGGCAAGATTCTCGGGGACAAACCAAAGCGTTTCGCTTATTTTCGTGAAACTCCCAGTTAGTCATATCAACCCTAGAAGTTCCCTGACTTTATCCCTCTCCTCCTTTGAGGGATCGATTGGTTGGCTACATTCCCCATCCATTGGGAATGCGCCGATCCTCGGGGTAATTTGTCTTTCCACCTTTTGGTGGGAGTCATTCCCCCACACATAACAACAAACTTTTCATGGAATCAAGATTATGTAAACCCTAATTTAATCTTGACAACTTGCGCATTTAGACGCCTCCCATGACCTCGAAGAAAGACCACGAGAGAAAACCAAATATATTTGGTTGAAGCCTAGTTGGAACTCCTCTGATGTCGGCCCACCCTTAAGGTGGACCTCGTAGTGATAAAGCTAATCACGTCTTAAACTATTTCATCGCCATGGAACCCGGGGGCGCATATGGTTTTCAACCTTCCTATATAAGTGATATCAACGATACCAGAGCCATGGAAAGTAGAGTAAAAACTAAAGAAACGAAGGAAAACGTCGAATGAAGGAGGAAGACGAAACACATAGCAATGGTTCTCGAGGGAATTTATAGATTTGAAATTAAAAAGTTTTACCCGGCCAATAATTGCCATTTGACCTTAAACGATGAACTTGCAGTCGACGCCTGTCAAGGCTATCCAATTTAATGCTCAAAAACAAAACGGCGGCGCTTTCCGGACAAAGGAGAATTCTCGGACACCACAACGTCGATCTTGGTTAGTGACGGTTCCGAATACATTAACCTGTCTCGGACCCGTTAAATTAAGCCCTCATTTGGGGGCGAGACGGACTCCACTTGAAAACTTGTCTTAAAGAGCAAATGCCAAACGGTCGAGGACTTGAGCCCTTTGGCATGGGGGCTACGGATCCATCATCCTTCCTAAAATTAGTATGGACGAGCGTTTTTTGGAGGTCCAAGTTGCCATGCGCCCGGGATCTCATGCAATGCAAAATGACCGAGAACTCTCTGAATAAAAAATAGTATGCGGACTCATTCTCCAAATCGAATCAATCGTAACGAGGACTTTCTCTAGTATCCGAATTGTCATCATCTAGGAGTTCTGCACGCCACCAACCGTCATCAAGAATCCCGAGCATGCCCTGTCACCTCAAATCTTGCATTCTCGGGCGCAATTGACGGCGTCAGACACCAAACACTAAAATCCATGGTATCTTGTCTCCGGAAGGTAGCCGCCCTCCCGGTAGGCCTTAGTAGCCTCATGGGCATTCCCACCTGCTATTTTGTCCTATAAATACTCACTTAAGGCATTCGGAGGAGGGATCTTGGCTGGCGAGTAAAAGCTCAAGAAGAGATAAAGAGTGTACCCCGGACTCAGAATTTGTAAGGAACAATTTAACTAGTGAAAATCTTTCTCGTCTCATGGTGGTTTTTCCCTCATTTCAAAGAGGGTTCACGTAAAAACTTGCGTGTTCACTTCATCTCTCTCACAACTTTTTTATTCTCTTGTTTGCGCTTGTTTCGTCACTTTACGTCATTTTGAGATCTTGAAAATTTATTCAATTATTACAGTAAAATAGTATTTTTATTAGGAATTAGATAAAAATAAAATTTTTATTTTATCCTACCAAATAGACGATAAAATAATTAAAAATTACTTTATTAATCTTAATATATACACTATTATATAAATAGACTACTTGACATTGCCAAATGATAAGAGAAAGTTAAATATGATGTAAATATATGAATATTCTCGGTGATTCTGCCTGAGTTTAAATATTTGCTCCATTATAGCAACAACACATGACAATATCATAGGCACAAAACTTGGGAAGAAGAGAGATAGACAGTGGCATGAAATCGTGGCAAGAAATAGGGAAAGGAAGAGCTGAGGCGTTAAGCTGATTCAGGGAGCTTTTATATATGAATTCAGTGGAGGAAATTAAGGAAGAGAGGAAGGAAGTAAGGGAGAGACACGTGAGAGAAGAGAGGAAGAAAATGAGGGAAGAACCGTGAGGGAGCAGGCTGAACCAAGAAGCAGAAGGGGGAATGACCCAAAGCAAGAGACGTGGAATTTAATTTTGGCAATTGTATTTTAATTCCCCTATTCAATTGCTGCTGATTTTTTTTGTTAATTATCATTAAATCTTGTTGTTCTAATATTTAGATTACTGGTTTTTTTTTATCATATTATCATTTTTGTATAAGAAAAGAAGTGATGAAAATAGCTGAAATACCAGCTTGAACAAAATCAAAAGTTGATCACCTTGTTGTGAATTAGCTAACTAGCTACCATCGGACCTCCAAATCGGTTCCAAATTAATAACCAACCAGATAAGTCCCTTATTGATATTGTGTAAATTCGGCTCATGAAAATAGATTGAATAGACCACTAAACTGGATCTCCAAATAAGTAGCAAAACTCATCCCTGCATCTTACTGATGTTGAGATTAAATTTGGCAGGGTGGGAAAAATAGACTAAACTGGCTCTCAATTTGGCTGAATTGGCAACCAAATCAGGCAAACCTTTAAGTGCTAAGATTGAAGTGTCACAATGTGAATCGGCAGCTAAAATTACCTTGAACCAATCACTGAATTGGGTTCCTGAACAGCAACAGAATTGGCAGAACAGCATTTATACTGATGCTGAATTTTCAGCTCTTGAATTGGGTATAAATCGGACCCTAAACAAACTGAACTGGCAGCCATATTAATATAAGTGTCTTAAGATGACATTGAAGTGTCAACTCGTAAATTTGGACCCGAATTAGTTGTTGAACCAGACTCCTAAACAGCAACATATCTGACTAATAGTATCTATGCTGATACTGAATTTGCAGCCATTGAATCGGGGCTAAATCAGACCTTAAATTGGCTGAATCAGCATCCATAATAGCCTAAATATATTTTGGTGATATTAAAATATCAACCCATAAAAAAAATTAATGGTGGACTATTCTAATATATTTTACTCAAATCAATCAAACAATACATAATAAAAACTATAAGTAAAGTTAAATAAACTTATCAAGCTATATATATATATATATATATTGATAGGGTACTGTAGATATAGGCCGGCCCAAATCTAATACACAGATGGATAAAATGCTCAAATGATGATGGCTCAATTGAAAACATTTCTGAACCCATTAGGTAAATGGTATAACGTATAAATTAAGAGATATGACTTGAATATCCAAGCATTAAAAGGTCATAATGAGTCTCTTAAAAGCTCAAACAAAAAATAAAACAATCTTTTGTTATTGAATTGATCTCACAAATCTCCCTCCAAAAATATTTCTCACTCCAAACACCTACTAGTCAAACGACGCTTCTCATTATAAATAAACCATTTCTCACAAAGAGAATGAGAAGAAGTCAGACAATGACTACAAAAAAATACAAAAGCCACTCTAATAACCGAATGTACAAATACTTTAGTCACTTAATCAATCGAGTGTACAAAAAGAAGTATTACCCTTTAAACAAATGCTCTTCTTTATCTTTTCTAAATATTTGCATACACTTTCTTCAAGTAAAAGATTTTTAATTTGAGCCTTAAATGATATACAAATGGGCCTAATTTTGTCACTTCTTTTATTTATTTTATTATGCTATCCAGAATCCAAATTTTATAGTACGAAAATCGGACTCGTTATTATCTAAGCATCCAGGCACAACAAGGCGGCTCCCTAATTAATATATTAATTCAAGTTCTTAAGATGCCTCACATACACACATATATATATCAATTTATTAAATTTATTAAATTAAGTTTAAATAATTGTAATCAATAACTTTGAGTAAAGTTATAAGTAATTTTATTTGATAATACCCTTATCTATATGCTGAATAATTTGTATCATATTATTATCATTGAATATTAATTTGTACAAATATAGATATATATATATACTAACTTCAGTAAATACATATATTTTTTAGAAAATCAGGGAAAAAAATAAACAAAAAAATAAAAAAAAAATATTTTCTGGGTAACGCCGGGAATTGTCACCTGCCCAGAGTTCCACAGGAAAGCCTGTTGTTCAAGATACAACAAGGTAGGGAGAGGCAAAGACTAAGATGCAGCCGAGAAGACTTGTCTTTGGGAGGCCAACTGGATCGGACAGTTCTGATTTCTCCTTCCAGATGGTTGTCGATTCAAGTAAGCATTTGCTCAATACCAAAATATGGATTTCGAGTTGCAATTATCTATCTTTTCGGTTTTCATAATTTTATAATCTCGAAATCCTTATACTAAATTGAAAAAAACGAAAAACCACCATGGTTCCTTAGAGAGAAGTCTCATCTTGCTTGTCTCCTTGTAGTTCAGGCACCATTAGGTACTATATTATTGTTAGATATTAAGAGTTACTAATATCTTAGAACTATATCCAGGCACAATAAGACAGCTTTCTAATTTATATATTAATCCGGTTGTGTAAGACGTGTCACACATACACACATATATATCAATTTATTAACTTTATTAAATTAAGTTTAAATAATTATAGTCAATAACTTTGAGTCAAGCTATAAGTAATTTTATTTGATAATACCTGTATCTACATGCTGAATAATTTGTGTCATATTATTATCATTGAATATTAATTTGTATAAATATATATATATACATACTACTTTCAGTAAATATATGTATTTTTCAGAGAATCGGGAAAAAAAATAAACATAAAAATAAAAAAAATTGTTTTCAAGGTAATGTTGAAAATTGTCATCTATCTAGAGTTCCAAAGCAAAAGCCCGTCGATCAGGATACAACGAGGGAGGGAGAGACAAAGACTAAGATGCGGCCAAGGAGACATGTCTTTGGAAGGCTGGCTGGATCAGACGGCTCTAATTTCTCCTTCCGAATGGTTGTCGATTCAAGTAAGCATTTGCTTAATAACAAAATATGGATTTCGAGTTGCAATTGTCCGTTTTTTCGATTTTCATAATTTTGAGATCTTGAAAATTTTGTACTGAACTGAAAAAAAAAAAATCCATGGTTCCATCTAATGGGTTTTCCATGAAACTGAAAGATATACAAAAGCGGTTAGAAAGAAGTCTCATCTTGGTCGTCTCCTTGTAGTTTAGGTACCCTTTGGCACTATATTATTGCTAGATGTTAAGAGTTATTAATATCTTAAAACCATATCTGTGGAATGTAACCGTTTGTTTTGATGTATTTTGAATTCATTAGAATTGAAGAGATTTCATGAAGGTGAATTTTTGATATTCGAAGAAGTTCGATACTGACAATTGTAGCCACAAACAAAATTGTATAGTTTTAGCCCATTCCTTGGAATATTTCTTTCACCTCTAACTCAACCTTTCTTTCTCAAAAGCACAGTGTGAGTATAAATACATCAATGGCCAAATTGCACCCTCTTTCCATTGCCCTAGCTCAACCAAACTCCATAATTGGAAAATTTAATGCAATAAGCAATCATGGATATCCGATTACGCCATACCAGAGTACTATTAATAGTATATGCTTGTTGGAGTATTGGTACTTTTTGCCTGTCCTCAATTACGTTCCTTGATATGATGATTTTCATGGTTTGTTTGGAGTCAAATTCATGGTGTAATGCAATTCAACTGCATTGTATAGCACATCAAAAGCCAATGAGAGAAAAAAACTGCAATACTTTTGTTTGTGTTGGGATAACCAGTGGATGTAGTGTAAGTCATTGCATATAGGAAGTCACACCAGATTGGAGTGGAAAATATTTGAGCTTTTAAGGGAATTACTATTATGGAGGTAATTAGTTGTGTTGCATCCCATGCCATGCAGTGATGTTGCTGGCACCATGGCTTAAAATGTTGATGTCGATTGATATGTTGATACTATGGTTGAAAATATCAGTATTAAAATCGATATCGGCTACGCCCATATCAGTATCGAATAATATATATTAGTATCGAATGTACCAAAAGATAAAAAAATATTAAAAATCGTAAATTGATAAAATTATATTTATTATTATTTTAAATATCGACTGATATATTTTTGATACAAAAATATATCGTGGTATATTGATATATATCAGTTGATATTTGTATCAACAATTGAGACCTAAGAGTTATGGACATACCGCTGAAAATATTAACGATGCTAATATTGACTTGAAATAAAATGTCAAAATAAAGTCTAAAATATAGAAATTTTATACTGAAGTCTTTTCCAAGTCTTCCTCATGTGAACCTAAATGTTTTACACTTACGTCGTGTTTGGTTGCAGGAATTGAGAGGAATTCCCCCGTTTGGTTAGTGGTAGGATGAAAATAACAATTTTCACATATTATTATTTATTTTTTTATTATTATTATTAGATATTATTATTACATATTATTATATTTATTATTATTATTATTATTATTAATTAAGGTATTATTATTATAAATATTATTATTATATTTATTATTATTATTATTATTATTAATTATTAATTATTATTAAATATTATTATTATATTTATTATTATTATTTATTAAGTATTATTATTATTATTATTATAACATATTATTATTATTATTTTATTATTATTATTATTATTATTATTATTACTATTCCCACCATATAATATACTATTTTAAAAAAAATAATATTTGGTTTGTAGAATATATTAATAAATAAATATAGTAATAATAATTTTAATATTCCTAATTTAATAATAATATATATAGTATTCCCAATTTTATTTGATGGAATAAATTATTATTATGTAATAATAATAATATCTAATAAATAATAATATGTATAATAATATTCAATAATAATATATAATAATAATTATAATCATTTAAACAAAAATAATAATGCCTAATAATAATAATAATCATCTCTAAGGGTTGGGATCGTGTTCTTTTCGTATACTTATTTCAGTAAATATATGTATTTTTTTAAAATCAAAAAATACAAAAATAAAAAAATAAACATAATAAATTATTTTCTAGATAATTCAAATGAAAATTGTCATTCTGGGAGTACCAAAGGAAAGCCCCTAATTTCTGATCAAACATGATGTGAGGGTGGAAGAGATAAAGATTAAGATGTTGTAATATTTTAAATTTTTGTTTGATTTTTTATGGATAAAATTATTATTTTGAATAATTTAGATTATATATAAATAATATATATATATATATATATATGTGTGTAATAGTAAAAGAAAGGTAAAAAAAAAAGAAAAGAAAAAGGGGGAAAACGGTAGCGTGCGGCGGAAACAGCAGGAAGAAAAGAAAGGAAAAGAAAGAAAGAGGAAGAGGGAGAGGGAGAGGGAGAGGAGAAAGAGAGGTGGGGAAATCGCGCGGGTGAAGAAGAGGAGAAGCAGGGAAGAAGAAGAAGGAAAAGACAAGAGAGAAAGCGGCGCAGGCGGGAAGCGCAGCGGAGGCGGCGCGGGCGAAGGCAGCGACGCGAGGAGAGGGAGAAGCCGCGGCAGCGCATGTGGCGAGGAGAGAGAGAGGTTGTCGGGGAAGGTCGACGGCCGCGATAGGAGATAGAGGCGGCGGTAGCTCGCGGGCGAGGTGACGAAGCCGCGCGGGTAGAGAGAGAAAGGGAGCGCTGCGAAGAGAGAGAGAGTGCCGGGAAGGTCGGTGGCCGAGAGAGGAGGCGGTGGCGGCACAACGCGGCAAGAGAGACAGTGTGCAGGTAGAGAGAGAAAGTGCTGGCAGGAGAGAGAACTCAATTTGGGGGTTTTAGAGTATCTTTTTTTCAGATCTGCAAAGTATAAGATTGAGACAAGTATCCTCTAGCCCTATTATTAGTCTAATTTAGTATCTGATATGTTTTGACTATTATTTAAAAATTTAGTAACATGTATATTATTTTTATATACTTTGTTTATTTTTTCTGTACATGTATATATATTTTACCTGTTGTTCGGTGGTTTTTATGTGGATTTCGTGATTTTTGGAAGGTTTTGTGTGTGTGTGTGTATATATATATATTTGTGTGTCTGTATATTGTGGAATCATAAATTAGGCTGTGCATTAGGCCATATGCATGCTCCCAAGGGCGAGGTCACTACGGGACCATGGCGCTTCGAGACTCGAGGGGACGTTATATGTGATCCGAGGCATGAGATATGTGGGTACCTTTTCCCGACGGGAAATCTTTGGTCCCGAAGGGGACATTTGTGATATGTGATCTTCCTTCCACTAGTAGGAAGGTGAGCTTTGTTGTAGTCGACTTGCCCCATACACTTTAATGAGAGCCATCGTAAAGGATTGATGAAAATTAATATATTCGGATGTCCTAATATATAACTAAATTTGAGATTTCACCCAAAGCCATGTGTGGTAAAATATAGTGAACAAGTTTCTAGTCTATGGGAAACAAAGTATATGGATGGCCTTGAGTTGCCAGCCTAAATCGTAGCTCTGCCTCGAGTCCTTGCTAAACCGCTGCTAAGCCTTGAGTCACAAACCTACTGTTTGCCTCGAAAGCGCAAAACGCATTGATATAGCTTTGGTAACCGGACGAATATAACCCTTACTTAAGTTGGTTTTTTATATTTTTGGTTCTTCAATTTCGTGCATGCTTTGTATTTTTGCATATATTTGGGTGGACAATGATTTGAGATACGTGGATTGACCCATTAATGGGTGATAGGAATGTCTTGTATATATGGATATGTGTTAAACCTCGGAACATGTTTTATATTTATATGATTTGGTTTTGGTTTTTCTTTGATTTCTACATATGAGATTGTTAGATTTTGGATCCGGACGATGGTATGTGTCCCACGAAGATGTGGTGTCGGTTACGGCTTATGTGACATCGAATCATATGATATGATATTGTTTATTAGATTTTTTCGGATCGCGATTTATTATGATTATATCCTAGAGGAACTGTTTGATACCGATGATGATTTAGTACGAGATATCTTTTCGATTTTTAGGGATTTTCACGGGCCTTGTGTTTGATTTGCACGTTTGTGATGTGATATCCATTTTCTGATTTATATGTACCGTCTTACATATATGTAATACTTGTTGAGTTCTAGGCTGACGTTTTCATATTTTATCCCTTCAAACATGTTGCATGGATACGTTTGCAGAAGTTCGATCGTGATTTGAAGTGGCATATCTCTATCGGGGAGTGGAGATGTTTATGTTGATTATGTATTCGGATCTCGGTGGTGGTTATTGTTTATGGCCAGATTAGGGCTTTGGTCCATGTATGGGACATATATTGGAGTTGTTATATTATGTTGATATGCTATAGTTATATCTGGATATCTCTCTTACGATATTTGGATAGCAGGTCATGTATTATGATTTCTAGATTTATATCCGATGAAATCCTGTGTGGGTTTTGTTACATTGGATCCGTTTATGTATATATTGTCACACTCGGGTTGTGTTTTGTTGTGATTATGTTATTAAATTTTATATTACGGATATTATTTATTGACCTGCATATATGTTCCTGGGACGTGATAGATGCAATCGAGGAGACCAGTCTCAGGGAGGCCAGCTGGATCGGACGGCTCTGATTTCTCCTTCCGGATGGTTGTCGATTCAAGTAAGCATTTGCTTAATACCAAAATATGGATTTCGAGTTGCAATTGTCCATCTTTTCGGTTTTCATAATTTTGAGATCTTGAAATTTTTATACTGAATTGGAAAAAAACAAAAACCTCCATGGTTCCTTCTAATGGATTTTTCATGGAATTGAAGGATATACAAAAGCGGCTAGAAAGAAGTCTCATCTTGGTCGTCTCCTTGTAGTTCAGGTACCATTTGGCATTATATTCTTGTTAGATGTTAAGAGTTACTAAAGTATAGGAACTATATATGTGGAATGTAACCGTTTGTTTTGATGTATTTTGAATTCATTAGAATTGAAGAGATTTCATGAAGGTGAATTTTTGATATTCGAAGAAGTTCGATACCGACAGTTGTAGTGTTTAACGAAATCGGATTGTTTTAACCCATTCCTTAGAATGTCCCTTTCATCTCAAACTCAACCTTTCTTTCTCTAAAGCACAATGTGTAGTATACATACTTCAATGGCCAAATTGCACCCTCTTTCCTTTGCCCTAACTCAACCAAACTCCATGATTGGAAAATTTAATGCAGTATAGCAATTATGGATATCCGATTACGCAATACCAAACTACTATTAAGAGTATATGTTTGTTGGAGTATTGGTACTTTTTGCCTACATCCTCAATTACGTTCCTTGATATGATGATTTTCATGGTTTGTTTGGAGTCAAATTCATGGTGTGATGCAATTCAACTGCATTGTATAGCACATCAGAAACCAAAGAGAGAAAAAAATTGCATTACTTTTTGTTTGTGTTGGGATAACCAATGGATGTAGTGTAAGTCATTGCATATAGTTATTCGAAGTCACACCAGATTGGAGTGGAAAATAGTTGAACTTTTAAGGGAATTGCTATTATGGAGGTAATTAGTTGTGTTGCATCCCATGCCATGCAGTGATGTTGGTGGCACCATAACTTAAAATGTTGATGTCGATTGATATATTGATACTATGGATGAAAATATTAGTATTAGAATTGATATCAGTCATACCCATATCGGTATCGAATAATACATATTGGTATCAAATGTACCAAAAGATAAAAGAATGTTAAAAATCGTAAATTGATAGAACTATATTTGTTATTATTTTGAATATCGACTGATATATTTTCGATACAAAAACATATCGTGATGTGTTGATACATATCCGCTGATATTTGTATCAACAATTGAGACCTAAGAGTTATGGACATATCGATGGAAATATTAACGATGCTGATATTGATTTGAAATAAAATGTCGAAATGAAGTCTAAAATATAGAAATTTTATACTGAAGTCTTTTACAAGTCTTCCTCATATGAACCTAAATGTTTTACACTTAATGCATTTCCTGCCTCTGTATGGCTGTATGTGGAATTACTTTCGGCATCATTTAACTGTTAATTGAGATGCCAGGATAATAACTGACATCTCTAAGGGCTGGGATCATGCTCTCTTTTCATATTTATAGAAGTATTAGAGGGTGTTATATGATGTGAATTTCCCTTCGCATTGATTTGGATGTCTGGAGTTGCCATGGAAGCATCCTTTTTGTTCAGGGAGGTGGCTTGAAATATGTGTTCAACATTAGATGACTTCAGAAAGAGGTTCATGGTTATAAACCATTGTTCTCTGGAAAGATATCAAATATAGGCGGTTCAACACCTGTTCTTATTTAATTTTATTGTTGCTTCATGATGTTGTTTGGCAATAGCAGTGCCTGAGTGTGAAGTCAATTTAGATGACTTTAGTCTAAGCTGGACCAACTTTTGATGAATTGATGCCTTGTGAATGTTTTATTGAAATCCAAAAAAAGGATGATGGTAGCTTAATCATTACAGTGGAGATTCTGTGGTCATGACAGAAAGAAATAGAACTTTTGAAAACATACACAATCTAGATTGGTGTTTCTCTCTGAATTCATTTTGCTGTCTTTTCTTTTGGATGGAGAGTTACCTACCTCATTTTACTCATCTTTTATGGACTTTGTGAGTACTTTCAACCCTTTGTTTTATATTATTGATTTGTTATTTGTCATTCAACTTGCACTTGGGTGATGCCACTTTTGCATCCAATTAATTTACATAGTCAGGGTTACCTACCTCATGGCCCTCATCTTATTCATTTTTAAGGACTAAATGGGTGCCCTCAACCTTTTGTAATTTATTGTTTCTTCATTATTTTTGCATTCATCTTGCACTTGGATGATGCTATCTCTGCATCCAATTAATTTACATAGCTAGAGACGTAGAGCTACCTACATAAACTTATTAATTTATTATGAACTTCACAGGTGCTCTCAACTACTGTATTTTTATTCATAATTTCACATTCATCTTGCACTTAAGTGATAACACCTTTTCATCCAGCCAATTTACATAGTGTTTTAGCAATTAAAAAAAATTTGTATATTATGACTCGACCTTGGCATCTTATTATTAGAATTTTCTTGTATCTACTCATAAAAATGTTAAATGGCGTGCATTGTTGATAATACATGATAAAGGCAATAATTTTAGATGAAGGATGTTAATCTGGACAGCATCTTGTCAGAGGAACATGCAGACTTTACTCATCAGTTTTTTTCCTTCTAAAAGGGATTTGATTTTTAAAATAGCTTTGAAGACAGTTTATGTAGCACCCGAGTCCTAATTATTAGTAGCTTTCATCTAATTATTTGTGTGGTCCATATTTAAATGCTAAGGTTGGATTGAAAAATCGAAATTATAGAAATTTAACTTTCCATATGTTCCCAAAAAATATGGAGCCACTTTAGATTTTTGTTCAATGATGGTGTGATTTCTCAGTCGAGCAAAGCTACTTTTTCTTAAGCCTTGGTGTTTGAGGCCCCTGCCTGAACGGCAGGATTCTAAGCATTGGTGTTTCAACTAGGGGTGTAAGGTAGTACAAATGGGACCATTACAAATACTGGTGCATATGCAGGACCAAAAATGGCCTCGCTATTAGTACCAGTACTGTGAGGTACTGGTTCATTAGTACTCTAAGGCGGTAGTATAACCAACAAGAATTCAATTTCTTTTTCTAAAATTTACAAAATAAAGAAAACAAAATAAATTATAAAAACACAAGTAAAACTCATTTTATATAAGTTATAAACAGTTCAACTTCAATTCTTGAAAAAAATCAGATTTCTATGATTCTACAATAAATCCATAATTTTACAATTAGAACTTTTACAATTGTACCTGATTTGGACTTAAATTTGAAATAAATTTGGTTTATATTAGTATTTGATTTGTAGAGTTTGGTTTTGCCAACATTGACATTCAACAAAGATCATGAAAATTGAATAATGAAGACAGTGAAAAGTTAGAGAGGCGGGCTGTTTTGGAATTGTTTGGGTTGGATGCATTGATGGAAATATCAGTTGATATGATATGTATCGGTCGATACCAATACCAGGTCTCCCTTATACTAATATTTTTTAATATCGCGATAAAATTATAATATATTTTTGTATACGTCGAAAAAACTAATATATTGGTTGATATATCGGACGCTACGGCCAATATATTGGCCGCGTCAGCTTTATCAACTTACGATTTTAAATTTTTTTTTATTTAATATATTCAATATTGATACGTATTGTCCAATATGTCCGATATCGATATAACCAGAACCGATACCGATATTTTTATTATAGTGGAGTGGCGTTTTTGAAATTGTTAATTGGTGGTTGCTTATGATAAGAGGTAGAGCTTTCATTCGAAAGAGTTACCTATTATCAAAATGTCATTAATTTGTTTTTTTAAAAAGAATTAAAACAATGTTGTTTTGATACTTTTTGCCAAAAAATAAAAATGACGGTTTCACCAACAATACCGCTAGTAATACTGGTATAGCCAAGTTACCGACCTTGATTAAAAAATGGTCCTAGAACCGCTACCGGGAGCTGCTATTTACCTTCTTACCATGGCTGTACTGATATTGATAATCATAGTCCCGTTAGTACTGCCAGTACTATCCTTTTTGACACCCCCTAGTCCAACACCAAAGTGAACACCAAAATTCCAGAGGATATGGTGTTCAAGTTCCTTTCGATGCTAGAGCTCAGAGTCTCAGCATGTGAACAACACTGTTCTTGGTGCGCTTCTTGATAAGTTTAACCAATATCTGGCACCAAATATTTCACTCAATTGCATAATGCCATGTCATGTAAGTGGAGAACTTAGTGGAACATTTTAAGGACAAGATTTTGCCTTCATTGGCCACCTCAAGATAAATTAAGTACTAATTATTTATTAAGGAAGCCTTATCTTTTGTGTTGTGGGTTTGGTGACTTCATTTCTCCACCTCCCATCTGAGAGACGAGAGAGAAAACAGAGAGAGAAAGAGAGTGAAAGGGGAAGAGGAGAAGGGCCAAATTGTGAAGGAAAAATTCAGGACGTCATGTGGTTCCACAAAAAAAAGGCAAGTGCATTTCTTGATATTCCTTCCATTTTCTACCACAGTTTCAGATTTCCCTTCTTTCACTTCGATGAAGTTCCGTGTTTTATGTTTATAACTCCATGCATATGTTATTTGTGTTCCTCTTGAGTTTGATTTCCATGCATGGTCAAATATAGTTCTCTTTGTTTAATTTTGAGATTTTAGCCAAAAATCCTAAAATTTTGTGGTGGAACCTCATTGCATCTATTATATTATTGTTCAAGCCATTGTAATCTCTACAAGAATTACAAAGTTTTGCATTTTGTTCATAATTTCTGTAAATAAGCTCATTATTGTAGAGGTTTTTTTTCAAGGCAATCATTTTAAGGTAATTGATGGTAAATATAGTTCATAGTTTTTTTTTTTTTTGGGTGTATATGATAGGTTTGAAAATGCCAACCCATGGGTATAATAGTGGTTTATGGATGCGTCTATAGGGTTACAACATACATACGTGCATGCCTTCCCTGTCAATGGGGACATCATTGGACCTTAGTTCCAAAGTTTCTGCAATTTCGCGCATATTATTTGTTAGCCCTTTTATGTTTATGATATGTTATTCATAGTCATGTTTTTCATGTTTTCCTAAGCTTTTAACTCACCTTTATAAACTCACCACATATCATATTATAGGCCTAGTATTGAGCTGCAGAGGGTGTTGGTGTGGCTCTGGAGTAAAACATTGGAATAGTGAATTTATGAAGTTCTAGATTATGGTTTTGATATTTTCATATGCTAATTCTGATGTAGGTTGACTTCATGACATATGGGTTGTAAGTTGGATTATGTATTATTTGTGATTTATGACAATTTATCACGTTTTGGAGGTCGATGATCAAATTGGTCATTGTTGACCCTACCTGGGACATGTATTTCATATAATATTTGTGTTATTCATGATTTTTGATCCAGCATCACTAGCCTGGTATTTGAGGTCCATGTAGGATTGTGTAGATGGGACATCACAATTTATTTTCTTTTCATTTTACATTGTCCTCTCTTAAAAATGGTATACAAATTAGTTTTCAGTTTTTGGTAAGCTTTCCAGATAAATTGTTATGGATGTGCTTTTCCAAGCATTTTTTTGGGTACCCTTGTTATGTTTTTCTCTCTTTTAAAGTGTAGTGCTTCTAATGGCCTATAGTATCTGAACTTGCTTTCTCTTCTCTTTTCTTTTCCTTTCCTTTTTGCGTTGTCTTTTCTGTGATATCCTTTTGTTTTACTCAACAACATGATATCAGTGTACCATTTTTGCTGAAAAATTGAGATAGCTTGTTATAATTTTATTGCTACTGGATTAGTATTACAGTGAGCATTACAGAGTCCTGCTCCTACTCATTTCCCTTCCCGGGGCAGGCTAGAAACAAAACCAAAAAAAAAAAAAAAAAGGAAAGGAAACAAACAGCTATCATATTCACAAGTGATGAAATAAAACCCCCTTCTCTATTGGAGAGGCCATCTGCTGATTTGTTTCTCTGCTAAATGTATTATACTCCATTTTCTATCTTCATTGAACATCATATAATTACTTAGAGGACATATCTTCCATGGTCTTAATCGTGGCTTTGCCATTATGATTCTATATTACTGCTGTGGGACCATTGGTCCTATATTGGAGTGGTTCAACAAACATGACTGTGGCATGTTTAATTGCTTGAGTTTCTGCCATATTCAAGTCCGTCATTCTCAACAGGCCATAAAGAGTACAAATATGGCCTCTCTTATCATCTCTAAGATTCCTACCACTGCCAGCTTCTTCTGGATTCTTTCTAGCTGAGCTATCTGTATTGATTTTAGCAACCCTTATTGTATTGATTAGATTGAGTTTCCTCCTACCTGCAATCCATTCAGCTGTTCATCTGTTTTTCATTGAGCTAACTGCTGTAATACCCTTACTGCTTATTTTGGTTGATCTAGTGACGTTATTATTGAAAACTGAATTTTCATTATGCCATTCAACTGTTTAACCAGTAATCTTGTAATTTTATTTGATCATGTGATTATCTTGCAATCAAATCGCATTGAAAAGTCATTATGTTTGTCTTGTGCATGTTAGTGGGTCCCCTGCCCGCTATGCATAGATTGGTCACGGTCCGTAGACAAGTGTCATTTTACATAAGAGAATTATCATTAAGAATTGGGTTAGGAAGGATATGTTCACAAGCTAAATGCTGGTATGCAATGTAAAGTGGATTTGCAAATTCTTGTAACTAGGGGCTGGTACAGCATATAGGAAAATGTAAATAGTGAAATACATCAAATTAGTAGAAACTACAATATTAATGATGACATTGTGAACTTTGCTGAAGGATACGAAATTTGAGTAAGTTATTCAAATAGTTCTGAACTTTTGTGGTACGACTAATTCATATTGAACTTTAAATTGGATTGATCTTATGTAAACTGATTTTTAGTGTTAGTTTTAAATTTGGCGAACTCTTCAACGAAATTAAGTGAATGAGTCTTGGAAAAATGGTAAAGGTGCTCCATTGTGATCTTAAGATCACAAGTTCATTCCACAAAAACTACTTCTCAATATTGCAGGATAAGATAGCATACACCCAATGTTATTTGGAGTCCACAATGTGGACTAAAGAAAAAAATTGACACCTGGCTACTTTCTAACATATCATTTTGAAGCCAGAATGTTTTTAATTGTGTTGTAAGATTATTCTAAAAGAATTGTTTTGTATAAAATTGACTCAAATTGAAGTCCTTCCTAAATTGATCATATCCGAAAGTTCAAAATCAAATCAATATTTTCTTGGGTAATATGTGTTATGTTTTTTTGCAATGACCTTTTTATAGATGAGATGTTAAACAAAAATGAAAGACATCAAATGAATAGTTGTTGAAGCAAGGTAAGTTGATTTAAAAAGAAAAGAAGAAGAAGAAAAAAAGAAATAGTGTTGAATGAAAACTTTTTATTTCAGTAGATGCACATTATCCTTTAATTAAGCAGAGAGCAATAAATTTACTTAGACTTTCTCGATGCACAGGGAATGGTTATTAGGGAGAGAGATAGAAGGCCTAACTAATGCTAGTTAGTAGTTAGATATTACTTTTAAGGTTAGCATTAAGAAGGAGATTAAAAATTGGGGATTGAAGAACATAAAAAAAAGGAGAAACAACTATGGCAAAACAAATATTTTTATATATGTATGTTATTAATAATTGACCCAATCTATGAAGAGTCCAAGGCTTCAAAAACTTGAGTCAAATGTGGTAACACTTTGCAAAGTGTAATGTGAACTAGAACACCAAGTAGAGGTTTCCTAGCAAAAATGGCAAGAGGAGGTAGAAGAGTATAGCTAAAATGACAACAATTGGATGTTGTGACGGGCTTTTTTTATGGATGATGTGCTAGTGGACAAAGCAGAATGGTGAAAAAGAGATATTATATTGCTACTTTTTTTTTTCCTTTCCCTTTTCCTTTTTTAATTTTAGCATTCCATTTTCATCATTCTTAGCAATGGTTGACTTTATGGAATGCAACACCTGCACCCACTACGTCACAGACTTACCTTCGCTCCTACACTTGGACTAATAGGAGCCTAAATTTTATTGTTTCTGCTTTGAGGTATCCTTTTTCTAAATATTCTGTACTGCTTTTTTCCCCTCCTTTATACTTAGTAACATTAAAAATGATGTTTGACCTTAGGTTGGTTATGTTTCCTTTGATGCAGTACTCTTTCTTTAGTGCAGGCATTTATTTTGATGGCAGATACTCTATTATTGTTGTTTCCAATTTTCAAAGGGGATGCTGCCGATATGCGTGCTCTGCCATTGGCGGCTGTCTTTTTTGTTTCTCTCATTATAGGAGAGTCAGGTAGTTGCTCCTCTCTCCCTCTGCTGCTCTCCATATGTTGGAAAGTTTGTGCGCTGGTGCTACTGAGATTCACTTCAGTATTATCCCCATTGTTGATTTTTGACATATTGAAGGTCGAAGGCGAAGCCAAACGGGTCTCTTGAAGCTTTACATGATTTTATCATCCACAGTGATGCTTCTGTCAATTGCTTGTACCATTGACAACAGTCTCATATTGCAGGTCAGATAGTTGTTATTGTGAATTTTGCTACCCCCCTCATAAAATATTTCCATTTTTTGAACATATCAGCAAACCAATAAAAAGGAAAAAAAAGTTATATTAGGTTTACCTTATTTTTTAAGAGCCAAAGAATGGAACTCACTACAGCTCCAAATATGTTATATGAGAAATTGTGGAGTCAACCAAACAGACTAAGCATTGTGTTTCTGTTTAAATTTGAGGGGCAAGGCTTACCTTTCAGCATTGATCTAATCACCACCAAAGTTGTCCTTTTTTTAGTCATTTTCCCCATTTTTCTGTGGAGCGCATCCAACTGTGAGCTAGAGATAGATGCCTTCATCATCACATAACTTTCTGAAGTCTGTGGAAATATAATATTTATCTCTACTATTTCAGGGTAGTTTTTACCTCATAGCTGCTTTGGTGGTCCTATAAAATTTTGAAGTAATGTCCAAAACCTGTGTTGTCTCTTCATGAAGTAGGCCGAGGTCATTATAGAAGTCGTCCATAAAAGGATAAAATATATGCTCTTCAGTTGATAGTGTTCTTCTCCATTGACCACAGGCATCAGTGTGACCAAGCCAAAGCTTCTATGATGCTTTCCATGCCTGGCCAAATGGAAATGGCTGTGTGTGCAATTTCCAAGCCGTCTGCCTTCACATCTTCACGTGAAAGCAACTTCAAATATTGCAATAATTGTCTTTTATGTCAGAGCCACCTCATCTTGCCAGTTTTCCTTCATTAGTTTTCACTTTTCAGCATCATAATGTCATTGGCTGAGAAGCACTTTGTTGTATCTTCACACCTGAAATCTAGCTTTTTAAGGATTGTAATTGCCCAAGTTTACCTTTAAAATGCAAGGAATAAATATTAAATATCTATGAGGCACGCTAAGCAAATTTTGATCCTATCCTAGAATGAAGAGAACATCTGTAATGAATTTGTTCCCCCTGTTCTCTCCAGAAGTTGTCTTTAACTTTAAATTTCACAAAGACTTTAGTTCTCACCCTCACATGTACTTTAAATATCTATGCGGCGCACTAAGCAAATTTTGATCCAATCCTAGAATGAAGAGAACATCCGTAATGAATTTGCTCCCCCTGTTCTCTCCAGAAGTTGTCTTTAACTTTAAATTCCACAAAGACTTTAGTTCTCACCCTCACATGTACTTTGAATGACTCAACTAGTTCACTGAAGATGTGAGAATTTTGGTTGTGTGGGTGGTACAGCCACTATTAACTAGCCAAATATCTTGCTTTGTTCTTGTGACAGCCTGGCAAGTGGAGAAAAATAATCTTATCTAGAATTTCTTTTGTCTCTCTCACATTAGTTTGCTGGTTTTAGTTGACCCCTACAAACGATATCTGTGACCGATTTTTTGCTACCACTGTTTTGAGGTTATCTGGTGCCAACAATCCTTCTCTAGGTGATTGCATTTTTGCAAATGCTGAAGGGGGAGTATACTTCTTTTACCTCAGATAATTGCATTGCCTGATCTGTATCCTCTTTCACCTCTCAATTTTTTGATATTTTTAGAGTGAGAAGGATTATTCTTGTGCTTGAATTGGAAAAGCATCTTATGAGAAAATCTCAAAATTTTTGGCATCCTTTGCCCTGAAGTTTCCAAGAAGCCAAAAGTCCTGTGATGGACAACTCTGAGGAGTTTTAGAATCCTCAATGACATAGACTGTAGTATTAAATTCTTCAGTTAAATTGATCAATTCAAGAGACTCCTTCTGATTGATCATGTAGAGTTTTGGTGTATGCCTATAACTTTTTCGCCTGCTCAACTTTGGATTAGTGATGTGACATTTCATCTCCTAATCTTGATCGGCACCCAACGCTCGCTTGAGGGAATATCCGAATGCGGATTTCGGTTAGGTTAGCACTTGAAACACGCTCGAGTGCCACAGTGTTAAGCCATGACGCCTGACGCACACTTGACTTGAGCTCGAGCTCCATTTTTGTATAAATAGAGTACTCGGCTCATTTTCTAGTATTTCTCAGCAAAGTTTGAGAGAGGAGAGGAAGTCAAGGATGGTCAAATTAAGTCAATCCAAGTTAGAATTTTGGTAAATTGGAGTTAAGACAAGTGCATTCCAAGTTTTTTTTCCTCTTGTTGCTAATCTTTTTCTTATTTTTTGAGTGTTTTTGTTTCAAATGCTCATGCATGACATAATTTCAAATTATGGTGTTTATTTTTAGTATGCATGCGAAATTTTACTGATTCTTTTACAATTATGCAAGAAATTCATATCTAAGTCCATGTATATAGTACAGTTCAGCTATTTTCTGTATTATACCTTCATGCATGTTCTGAAATTGTAAAATAATGTTCTTCCATGTTTGAATTTCTTTTATATACGTTCCAGCATGTTAAATTATATTCTGCATGTCATAGAAACGTATAAATTTGCCCTTCATGTTTACTCAAAAGAAAAATTTTATGGTTTAATGACTTTATATATGATGAATTTCGTATATCTTGATATAGTATATTTTGGACCTTCGAATATATGCTTGCATGTTTTAAATTTCAATTAAATTGATTCTGCATGTACGCTAGTTGAATTAAAATTGTTGAGACATTTTTAAGTTGTTAGTTTTTTGCACTTAATACACTTTTTGCTGAATTTTGCTACGCTACCATGCTGATTGAGCATTACATGTTTTAAATTTCATCATAGCTAAATTTATGCAAGAAGTGTTGCAAGTTAAGAAATTATAGAATTTAAAGAGAATAGAGTTTTCCTAAGTATATCGATTGACTATGTGTATTGTTCTGCGGGTAATATATTATGGCATGCATTAGTATATTATAGTGGTAAATCAAGGTTCGAACCTATCATCTGTGGGTGAGAAGCGTTGTTCGGCCCCATCTATAGGGTTATACATATGATGGCCTATTTATGGGTCTTAAATAGTAGCGTACGACCTTTAATTGTGTGGAAACAAATATAACCCGAATTTCGATTATCTGTTCTTTTAGTCGGAGAAGCCCTACTGGCTCTTAGTTCCTAAAAAAATCCATATTTGAGCATGATTTCATAGCATCAATTGAATCGGAACATAAGATAAAACTGAATTCCTACGTAAGTGTTATGGAAAATTTAGTAAGCTGATTGTGTAAAATTATCATAAAATTTCATAGCACTTTATGGAAATTTGATGCATGGTTCTTTTAGATATGTTTTTTTAATGCAAAGTATATATGTTTAATTACAAATGATGTCTTGTTGAACTTTTGGCTTACTCATTCATTGCTTCTATTTTACTATTCCTTTTAGATGAGAGGGTCGGATACTTGTAGGACAATCATGATTGAGGAAGAAATTGTTCGAGGAGATTAGTTTAGAGTTTTAATGTTAATCTGATATTGTATTTCAATTTTCGGACAATAGTTAACATGTTTAACGTTGTATTTTAATTTTAAATTCAGCATTCGGACAGCAATAATTGATGTTATATGTTATTTGGACAGTAATTATGTGATGGAGATGCGATGGTATTGTGGTCGCAGCGTAAAGTATTTATGATTTAGACCCATGGGATGTTGGATAGTCCTAAGGTGGACCGTGTTAGTTGTTAGATTGCAGTTACATTAAATTATATTACTCTAATTTTGTTGTTTGATAGGCAAACTCCTTATGTAAGTTATGACGTGCCAATATGGTCGGTATCAGAGCCACATGACTGCATGGCATAATTTGGATCTTGAGTATGATTTATATTATTTTATTGTGGTTGATCGAGGTATCGACGTAAAGATCATGTCTAAATGTTAATTAGATGGCTACTTGGTTAATTAATAATAATTGGTTAATCTTTAATGACGGGTTCGGAATTTGGGATGTGACTTGGCAAAGTGGTATTAGAGAAATTGTAAAAGAATGTCTTATTTGGTTTGAGGATATAATGTGATTGATTATTTTGTGCTAGGATTAAGATGTCTAGACAAGGTGGAAATGTTGGACCTAGCCCTTAGCTGGATTTAGAAAATCAGTATTTGAACATAATGGTAAGAATGGCGAATGTTGTGGAATCGATGGCTTGAGGATTGCATAACCCAAAGTCGGTGACAGCTAATCTAGGAGTGATGGCGTATGATTATTTTACTAATGAGAGGGTGCCTGAATTCATGGGGACCCAGATACTACTAAAGCTGAAATTTAGATTTGGCAAATTGGGAAAATTTTTGTTCTAATCTAAGAGGCATGGACATGGGATACGGACACGACACGACACGACACCAACACGTTGACATGCTATTTTTTTTAAAATTAAGGACACAATGACACGATTTATAATTTTTAATTGATGAACTATTTTTTAAATTAAAAAATTTTTTACGAAAACGTTAATGATATATAAATTAAAATTATGATTTAATAATATTATTAACCTCTCTCTCTCTCTCTCTCTCTCTCTTGACTTTAAATATTTTTCTTCAACGGGCACCCCTCCTTTCTCTCTCTCTCTCTCTTTTGATTTTATCCCCTCCCTCTTTTCCTTTTTTTCTCTTTCCCTCTTTTTTTAAATTTTCTCCTATTTTAATTTGTTTAACCCCCTTATTAATGTTTAATGCAAAAAAACAAAAAGGTTGGAGATCCTAATCATCCGTTTCAAACAAAATAGACGGCTGAGATTTATCTCCCATTTCACACAATCAAGGCCACCCCTAAATCACCTTCGCTGTCTTTTCCCTTCTCTCTCTCTCTTTCTCCACGAAAGACAAAAGCTCTAAAATTACAGCTTCCATCAAATTCATTTTCCCCTCTTTTTTTTCCTTTTTTTCTTTTTCTTTTTAAATTTTCCCTATTTTAATTTGCTTTTGAAATGTGTTGGGATGTATTTGGAGTGTATCCAAAACATGTCGGGACGTGTCCAGAGCATGTCTGGAGCGAGACCAAAATGTTTTGGAATAAAAAAATAAATTAACATGTGTTGGAGCGTGTTTTACATGTGTCCCAACGTCTCCAGGGCATGTCGGTGTCCGATAGGTGTCAGACACTGACATTCTTAAGTTTGAAAGGGTGTCCGTGCTTCATAGATTGTGATTAGATGCCCGGTGGAGGACAAGGTGATGTTCTCCTCATATAGATTGGAAGGAGAAGTCGACCATTGGTAGTTGATGAAGAAAAGAGTTATGAGATTGGAGAACAAAGAGATTTCTTGGGATATGTTTGTAGAGGCTTCATAGATAAGTATTTCCCTATGAGTTTAAGGGAATAAAAGGAAGATGAATTTGTTTGTTTTAGACAATAGAACTGGACTTTGGCGGAATACGAAGCTAAGTTTATGAAGTTGTCCCGCTTTGCCCCTCACATGGCCCATGATGAGGTGAGGAATGCAAGAAAATTTTTGCAAGGTCTTAATGACACAATCAAGAGGCAGCTTGTGACGCTAAAATTGAGAATGTATGGAGATGTGTTGGACCGAGCTCTCTTATTTGAACAAGTGCTAGAGAGGGTGAAATTTTTTGAGAAGAAATTGGCCAATAAAGGAGGTCAATGTTCAAAATCAGGAGGATCCCATAAAAGATTAAAGCCAATGGACAAAGAAAGGAAAGGAGTTGAAATCTAGAGTGCATTGGCCCCTCAATCATCAATGCCCGTGTGTCTTTATTGCGACAAATCTCATGGTGGGAGGCTGTGATACAAGATCTTGGGTGCATGCTTTAACTGTGGCCAACTCGACCATATGATTAAGTATTGTCCTCATCCCTTTGAGGCAAATGGCGAGGAAGCCTAGTGTTTCGGAAAGAGCTTTTGTAGTGATAGCCTAAGATGCGGGTGCTTTGCCCACAGTGGTTGAAGGTAAACTTACCATTTTTGAAATTTCAGCTCATGTATTTTTATATTCGGGGTCAACACACTCATTTGTGTCTTCAAAGTTTGTTCGTTATTTATGGAATCGCCTTTGATTACGGATATTGTATATTCTAGGTGTTTTGTTTGGTTCAATGGGTTGTAGTTGGTGGTAGATTTGGTTTTGTTAGATATACATGATTTCGATGTAATATTTGTGTCATCAAAGTTTGTTCTTTATTTATGGGATCGTCTTTGATTACAGATATTGTATACTCTAGGTGTGTTGTTTTGGTCAATGGGTTGTAGTTGGTGGTAGATTTGGTTTTGTTAGATATGCATGATTTCGATGTAATATTTGACACAGATTGATTGGCAAATTATCATGCTAGTATCGATTGTTTTTACAAGAGAGTGTATTTTGCAATTTTGAGATGTGAATCCTTTTATTTTCAAGGAGTAATGTATAAGTAATCCCCCTACATGATTTTGGTATTGCATGCTCATCATTTGATGGAAAGTGGAAGTCATAATATTCCGACAAATGACATTACGATGGTATGCGAATTTGAAGATATCTTTCTAGAAGATATATTGAGACAATCAACAAACCGGGAGATTGAATTCGAGATTGAGATGATGCCTAGAGCGGCATCAATATCAAAGACCCCTTATAGAATGACACCGTCGAAGTTTAAAGAATTGAAGCAACAATTACAAGAGTTGCTAGAGAAGGGTTCATCCGGCCAAGTGTGTCTCCATGGGGTGCCCCAATATTGTTTATAAAGGAGGACGGGTCTATGTTGTTGTGTATAGACTACCAAGCATTGAACAAGATTACTATTAAGAACAAGTACCCGTTGTCGAGAATTGATGATCTATTTGATTAATTGCAAGGGGCCCAAGTAGTTTTAAAGATTGATCTTTCGGGATATCACCAATTGAGGATTAAGAAGAAAGATGTGGTGAAGACAGCTTTCCAAACGAGGTATGGGCATTATGAGCTTTTGGTTATGCCATTTGGGTTGACTAACGCCCCTGTAATTTTCATGAACTTTATGAACTGAGTATTCTAGCCCTATTTAGACAAATTCATGGTAGTGTTTATTGATAACATCTTAATATACATAAGGAACTATGATGAGCACGAGATACATTTGAGGATTGTTCTCTAGGGGCTCCAAGAAAGGAGTTTGTATGCCAAGTTAAAGAAATATGAATTTTGGCTTAATGAAGTTATATTTTTGGGCCATATCTTTTCAAAGGGAAGCATTTTGGTAAATCCCAAGAAAGTTGAAGCGGTAATTAATTAGAGTTGATTGACAATGGTGATCGAAGTTAGGAGTTTCTTCGAATGGCAAGGCTACTATAGAAGATTTGCGAATAATTTTTTTAGAATTGCCATACCACTAACCCAATTGACAAGGAAGTTCAATTCGAATGGACAGAAGATTATTAAAGAAGTTTTCGGAAATTGAAAGATTGTTTGATGACTGCTCCGAATTTTGATGATTCCAAAAGGATCTAGAGGATTTGTGATTTATTGTGATACAATTAAGGCCAGACTTGGGTGTGTTTTAATGCAGCATGGGGAAAGTAATTACTTATGAATCAAGGCAATTGAAGAAACATGAAAGAAACTATTTGACATATGATTTAGAATTAGTGGCGATGATCTTTGCATTGAATATTTGGAGACACTTTGTATAGAGAGAAATTTTTGGTGTATTCGGACCATAATAATCTTAAGTATTTATTTTCTCGAAAGGAATTGAATATGAGACAGCAGAGGTTGATGGATTTATTGAAATATTACGATTGTGAGATTCAGTATCAATCGGGAAAGGCTAATGTTGTGATGGATGCCTTGAATCGTCGTATAATTAATTTTGTGGCACATTTGAGGGTCAAGGAAATCGAGATGTTGGATTGCATGAGGCAATGTAATATCAAAAGGCACTCCAAAGGTAATAGAATGATATTGTCATATTTCCTGGTACAACCGAAGATCTTGTAAAGATTCAAAGAAACTCAAATGGATGATCCGTTTTTGGTGGATATTACTAGAGATTTGAACCAAGATTTTAGAATTGATTTTAATGTTTGAGCCGATGGAATTTTGAGGTCTCAAAAACGGATATGTGTGCAGAATATTGGAAAATTGAAAGAAGAAATTATAAATGAAGCTCATTAATCAAAGTACACTATCCACCTGGGGATTAACATAATGTATCAAGACTTGAAGATGTTTTGGTGGTGGAACATGAAGAGATAGATATGGGCCTATGTGTGAAGGTGTTTACTATGCCAACAGTTAATGGCCGAGTACAAGAAACTACCTAATCTATTGCAACCTATGCCAACTCGAAGTTGGAAATGGAAATGGGAAGACATAACGATGGATTTTATGATGGAATTTCCAAGGATGTCGAGGAATCACGACGCTGTTTGGGTGATTGTGGATCGGCTCACTAAATCGGTTCATTTCATAGCCATATGGTTGATATTCTTTAGAGATCGACTAATAAGTTTATACATTAATGAAGTGGTGTAGTGTGCTAGGTTTGATTTTGTCTATCGAGACCCAATGTTTGTTTCTAAATTTTGGAAAAGTTTGCATTGAGAATTGGGAATTGATTTTAAATTCAGCACAGCTTATCACTTTCAAATAGATGGATAATCGGAGCGAACAATTCAAATTTTAGAAGACATTTTAAGAGTTTCGATTTTAGAAATGAAAGGTAATTGGGATGATTATTTGGTATTTATTGAATTTACATATAATAATCGCTGTCAAACAAGCGTTGGTATGGCCCAATTTGAGGCTTTATATGGGAGAAAATGTCATTCCCAAATTCATTGGGAAGAGACCAGAGATAGGAGGCTTTTGGGATCGGAGGTCAATAAAGAAACATCTGATAAGATTCGTTTGATTCATGACCGGTTGAAAGCTGGTAAAGTTGGCAAAAGAGTTATGTTGATCGGAGAATATAAAAGCTGAGTTTTAATATTGGAGATTACGAATTTTTGAAAATATCTCTATGAAAGGGAATGTCGAGGTTTAGTATCAAAGACAAATTGGAGCCGAGGTTTATTGGACTGTTCAAAAGTTTGGAGAAAATTGATGAAGTGGCATACAGATTGGCTGTACCTCTAAACTTGGGAGATTTTCATTACGTGTTCCATGTGTCGATACTACGAAAATATGTGTATGATCCGACGCACATTATTGAATACGTGCCGTTGAAGATTAATGAGGACTCGACGTACAGTGAGGAACCTGTTCAAATTTTAGGCAAAAGAGATCAAGTGTTTCGAACAAAGGTAGTTCCATTAGTTAAAGTTTTATGGAGGAACCGTTCCTTTGAAGAAGCCACGTGGAAAAGAGAAGATAGATTTCGAGAGAAGTACCGCATTTGTTTCTCCACTAAGGTATATAAAATTTCAAGGATAAAATTGTTTATAAGGGGAGAAATGTAAGGTTGGAGTTTGAATTTTTATCCTAGTTTTTATTAATTCAGTTAATTAAGTTAATATAATTAAAATTGATATCAAAAGATGAAAAAAATTGAGTCAAAAGTCAAATTTAGATCGGATCATATCGAGAGGATGGATGCCTGATCGGCGCCTAAATGCCGAATCTAGAGTGTTGGCACTCGACACACGCCCGAGGGGACTCTCGAGCGTGGATTCCCTTGGCATCAACACCCGAAGCATACTTGAGTAGCGCTCGTGCACCTTAGTGTTAAGCCATGGTGCCTGATGTGCGTCTGACCTGCGCTCGAGCACCATTATTGTATAAATAGAGCACTCGATTTATTTTTGACATTTTTCAGCTGAGTTTGAGAGATGAGAGAGGAAGAGATGAGGAGAAGAGAGAGAATGAGAGAGAGGAAGCCAAAGAAGCTTAAATTAAGTCAATCTAAACTAGAATTTTGGTAAATTGGAGTTAAGGCAAATGCTTTACAAGCCTCTCTTCTTATTGCTAATCTTTTCTTTTTTATTCTCTGAGCATTTCTTATTTTAAATGTTTTTGCATGACTTAATTTTAAAGTTATGATGTTTATGTTTAGCATGTGTTAAAATTTTACTGATTTTTTTATAATTATACATGAAATTCATGTGTAAGTTCATGTACATAGTATAGCTCAGCTATTTTTTGTATTATACCTTCATGCATGTTTTGAAATTATAACATAATGTTCTTCCATGTTTAAATTTCGTTTATGCAAGTTCTTGCATGTTAAATTATGCTCTGAATGTCATAAAAATTATGAATTTGCCCTGTATGTTTGCTCAAGAGAAGAAGTTGTTGATTTCTAAAAGTACTCTACATGCATGTGTTAAATTTATAGTTTAATGACTTTATATATGATGAATTTCGTATATCTTGATACAGCATGTTTTGCACTTTCAAATATATGCTTGCATGTTTTGAATTTCAATTAAATTGGTTCTGCATGTGTGCTGGTTGAATTAAAATTCTAAGACATTTTTAAATTGCTGATTTTCTGCACTTTATTGAACTTTTGTTGAATTTTGCTACGCTATCATGCTGATTGAGCATTCCATATTTTAAATTTCATCGTAGCCAAATTTCTACAAGACGTATAAGTGTTACAAGTTAAGAAATTATAGAATTTGATGAAAAAATTTTATAATTGAACTAACAATTATAAGTATTTTCTCTAGGATGAGAAAATTAAAAATTAAGAAGAAAAATATAGAGTTTTCCTAAGCATATCCGTTGAACTATGGTTATTGTTTAGCCGGTAGTATATTATGACATGCCTTAGTATATTATAGTGGTAAATCGTGGTTCGAATATTATTTGCGGATGAGAAGCAGCATTCGTTCCCGTCTGCAGGGTTATATATATGACGGCCCAGCTTGTAGGCCTTAAATAGTAGTATACGGCCTTTGATTGAGTGGAAACAAATATAATCCGAGCTTCAATTGCCCGCTCTTTTAGTTGATGAGGCCCTACTAGTTCTTGGTCCTTAAAAAAATCGATATTTGAGTATGATTTCATATTTTGAATTGAATCAAAATATGATACGATAAAACTGAGTTCTTACACTACTAGTGTTATGGAAAATTTAGTAAACTGATTGTATAAAATTGTCATGGAATTTCATAGCACTTCTTGTACATCTAATGTATGGTTCCTTCCGAAATGTTTTTAATGCAAAATATATATGTTTAGTTTCAAATTATATACCATGTTGAGTTTTTGGTCACTCATTACTTCTATTTTACTAACCTCTTCAGATGAGAGGCTCGAATACTTGTAGAACGATTAGGATTGAGGAAGATGCTGTTCGAGGATATTAGTTTAGAATTTTAATGTTAATCTAATGTTATATTTCAATTTTCAAATGATAGTTAACATGTTTAATGTTGTATTTTAATTTTAAATTCAGCATTCAGATAGCAGTAATTGATGCTTTATGTTATTTGGATAGTGATTATGTTATGGAGATGTGATGGGACTGTGGTCACAGCTTAAAATATTTATGACTTATTACCGTGGGGTGTTGGATAGGCCGGAGGCAGATCGTGTTGGTTGTTAGATTGCAATTACATTAAATTATATTGCTCTGATTTTGCTATTGGATAGGAAAATTTCTTATGTAAGGTCCAACGTGTCGCTATGGTTGATGTTGGAGCCATGTGATTGCGTGGCATAATTTGGATCCTGTGTATGATTTATATTATTTTATTGTGGTTAGTTGAGGTATCAACGTGAAGTTCACATTCAAATGTTAATTAGATGACTAATTGATTATTTAATAATAATTGGTTAATTGTTAATGATGGGTTCGGAATTTGGGATGTGAGCTGACAGGTATCCCATGCCATTTTTGTCAAAGAAGCAGCCCTGATTTATAATTGATAATGATAATAGATTTTTGGGGAAAAATTGAGCCAATGACCATGTTGTGTATGCGAATCAGCACATCAGCTTGTATTTTCTTCCTTTCTTTAGCAACATCAGTTGTTGAACTGGATTTAGAAGTATTATCGGAGATGATGGAGGAAATTGCTAATGTAGTATGGGTTGTTGAAGATTGTCTTGTTGCTCCTGGCCAAGGAATGATATGTTCTCCAATTTCCAACAAGTGGGTCTGGAGAAAATTTTCATTTTAATGCTCTAAAAATCATAAATTTCTCAACTGAAAGTTGAATGAATGGGGTTGAATTTATGGAAGCCAAGGAATGTATTTGCACCTGCTAAAACTGATGTCACTGGATATTGTACTCTAATACTAGTTTTAAGGAATCATAGGGCATAATATCTATGATTTTAGTGCATGGTTGGCCAGCAGAAAGGTATAAATAACAGAATGTTTTGTTGTGGGAGGAGATGTCTAGGAGATTAGGGTGAGGTGGTGTTAGCGAAGATGATGTGGTTTGATTCAGATCTTATTTTTCTTTGTCATTTAATACTTTTTAATGGATAGAGTGGATGGGAAGTGGTGGAATTGATGGTGGACTGAGGTGTCGGAAATGGTAGAAGTGAGGATACTATGGAATCAAATCATTGTCCCTGATATTACTTCATGCAGGACAAAGCCTGGAATAAGAATTGGCAAAGGGAGTGAGATGAGAGCAAGGACATGAGAAATGAGATGATAAGGGGATGATAATTAGATTACTTTAGAAGGGATTTCATGAAATTAGGAGAAAGTTAGATGAAACCAGATGTGGGAAAGGAAAATTAAGAGGTGGGACCAATTTCTCAAAATTTTTATTCATGCTCTTCTTATTCAATCACATGTCAATTTGTAAAGTTACATGTTGCTTTTTCCATAATGAGCTGAATATCAACACTATGTCATGCGTCCATCATCTACAAATGTTCAAGAGGAAAAAGTTGGAAGCATGGGTTTCCATACATTGGAGCTTATGACTGGGAGCATTTACTGTCTACAAGCTCCATATTTTTAATGTTTGCCCAAACTTCAGTGACTTAGATGGATAAAACTTCATTGGAAAAATATCATACTCTGCATCTTCAAACCATGGTGCCAATTCTCCAGCCACAAATTTATAACATACTTTACCGTTGAATTGTGGATCATCCGTGTATTGTTACAGCGAACTGTTTGTTGAATTTATGGATTAGCGCCTGTGTTGTTACAGCCAAGTTTTTGGTTGATTAGGTCTGGGCATACAACTTGGACAAAGTTTGATGATTACCTAAAAAGTTGGAATGCTATAGCATTCTGGAGTAATCTCTTCATTGTTGACTTTATGGTACAATTCACTCTTTATTTTTTCATTTATGGCTCTTTTTCTGTGTAATTGAAGCCAATTCATTGTTGAATTAATAGATTAACTGTTAGGGTTATAACCTATACTTAGGCCTTCTTTGGTGTAGTAGTCGTGAATTTGTTGATGCTATTGGTTGTTTGCTGTTAGGTTGTTGCTGTATCTGTTGAATATAAAAATAGGGTTTGGTTTAATTGTTGTCAGTTGTTGATCTTGAACTATTTGTTATTGAACACATTAACAGTTGTTTGTTTGGTTATCAAATATTTTTATGAGCTATTGGAGCCCACAAGCCAAAACAGGCCACCAGAAGCTAAAACAATTAAGGTAGCATATTGGAAAAGATATTGGGGATACATGGTCTATATTCTGTGTCGTTGACCCTTGGTCCTTCAGTTCTCTTGTAACACACTTGCTCAATAGGAAAAGCTGCTCTTAACTAGAGTTGAAGTTATAAGAATGGATGAAATATCGGTGTTAGTACGAGACAATATTGAACAATGTGCATTGTTATAAGATATGTTGAAAGAAAAAAAATATGAAAACTGTAAGTTGACATTAACCATATCAGCCGATATTTTAAATATTAGTTGATATATTGTCGATATAAAAACATATTATGATATTAAAAAATATCAGTATCGGGAGCTCGGTAATAATAAATATCGGCCGATATTGTTATTTGTGCTTATGAGTTCTTGCTCTGTAGCGTGTTTGAATATGAAGGCAATTATTACTTTACCCAGTCACTGATTGTTAATTTGACGAACTTAAAATTTTACTTGTTAAATCTCATGAACCAAGCTCAATCAAGCTGAAGCATGTGTCTATCAATATTTTTGATGGTCGTGTTCTGGCAGCTTGATTTATCTTAAGCGACTACAACAGGCAATACCTTACTGTAGTTTCATTCATATCAATGCTCACAAATAGGCTCTAGCTTGACTTATTAACTTTGGGAACCTAGCTCAATCAAGCACAAGTTCAGGTAGCTCTGTTCTTGTACCAGTACTCGAGTTCATGGTTACACGACCGAAAACTTAACCAACTATTATCAAATATAATTTTCTGGTCTTTTTTTTTATTGCTCTGTTTTCCCTTTAGTTTTCGTTATAGGAGGAAGCATCACCAAATTTCCTACCTCTTTTGATATTCTCTTATGATATCCAGGTTTTCCAAGGTCAGCTTAGAAGTGACTGGAAAGTACATAATGAACAACTTGTTGAGGCCATTCTTCTTTGCGCTGGTGAGTTTTTTTGTCCTCTATGCCTCAATAATAAAAGGAAATTTTTATAAGAAGGTTATTAGACCAACCATATTATGGATCGGAATATTAGGCAATCAAACAAAATATATATAATATAGTGTTATATGGATGGGAATGATAGATCAATAGAGTCATACTAAAAATGAAATAAGAAATGATAATATTCTTAAGCGGCTAGAAATTACACTTAAAGAAGATAAGATGATAGAATATTATCTAAGATGATTTGGACAATTAAAGTATAAGCCAAATGAGGCAATGAGAAATTGTTGTGGTTAGATGAGAAAATTAATAGTTAGATTTAGAAAAATTTAGAACGATGTGATAAAAAATTGTTTTTAATCTTAAAAGATATTATATTAAATTAAATGGAACCATAAACATTTGAAACACTTCATTTTTTAGTAAAAGAGTCATTTTCAACCCTTGGGAAAATGCGCCAAGTGCTGTAGTGAATCAATCTTTAGTTCTGAAACTGAATATTTCCCTGTATCTAAAAAGATAGAATTCTGAAAATTTTGCTGCAATCTAGTAAATATAATAAAAAATACATAATATAATAAAAATTTTTTAGTTTAGAAATGTTTTTGCTGGTATTGACTTGGATTTGGATGCTCAAATAGAATTTGGAGCATGGTGTGAATCCAAAAAATATTTCTTATTTTATTATTGAGCCCTGTAAATTGCCTGAAGGTAGAACATTCCCCAAACTTAAAAAGAAAAAGGGAAGTGAATTAGACAAAAAGCAAAGCAACTTAGACCAAGAGCAGATTCAAACAGCCAGTCTCACTTAACAGGACTTAAAGCTTTGTTGTTAGTTTTGTACTGCATGAGACAATTCAACAGGTGTGACCAGGCCAGTGCCTTATCGATCTCCATCTACAAATCATTTTGCAGGACTATTGTTACAAATATTCACTGTCCATACGACGGTTTCTCTAATTCGTAACATGTCTCCTCCTAAAAGATCATCATGACAACAGGTAAGATCTCTGGTTCTCGCCGTGTTCAACATTGAGAAGAGTAGATTCTTCAGTTGCCCAGTTGTTTATGATCCCCTCTCCGCCTAGATCTCTGAGAACAACCCAGTTTCTCTCCCCTTTTCTCTGTTTTCTTGCGTCAATTATTCACGCAGTTGAGCTTTCCTCCATCACCTGTCAACACATCAGATTGTTGATACTGAACTTACAAGATCGAAGGACTGAGTAGCATCGCTCTGACTATAGGAAGAATGTTTCTCGTAGCGTCGTTCTGGGTAAGTTGAAATCTGATTCCATCTTGTGTACATTGGAAAATGCTGTGGAAAAGAAAATATTCCTCGATTTAAACATTGACTGAGTTTTGATTGACCTGTTTTGGAAGATTAGTCTTAGATCGACCGTTATTGTTCAGGGCTAAGTCAAATCGGACTGTCGGACTGAGAACATGTTGCTCTATGTGGGTCTTTTTGTCATGCCTCCGAGGACTTACACCGCCTTTTACTTCAGTAGATGTGGATTCTTACATATATATTCATCTGAGAACAAATCCCATTTATTTAGATTTAATAGTTTACATTGCTTAATACAAATAAATATTAAGAGAGCTGCTCATGAAGTTTGGTTCGTTGAGCGTATTTTTCAATGGATGAGTAGTTAGTTCTGAACGTGACAACCTTAAGAAGGATTAGGGCTACCCAACGTGGCCTGCATTATTTGCATGTACGGTTAGATTCATAGGACCACATTTAACATTTACGTTCACGAGTCATAGATGATATGAGATTTCCTTTTCTTTATTTTTTGAAAAAAATAAAGAGCTCATAAACTTCAAAATTAAAATAATAATAATAATAATAATTTTGTTAATGATATTTGTATGATAAAATACTCACTATTAGATATAAGTCTAATTATAGGAAAACGTGCACCCCTCGTTACGTTATAACTGGGCTATCATGCATAGCATATTTGTAATAGCAAAGCAGTCAAGTACATTAAATATTTGCTGTATGTGAGACTTAAATAAAATTTATCGTGTAAAATATTATTTTTAAAATATAAAGTTGTAATTATTAAGTCTTATGTTTATAGTTGTGTCAAATTTAAAAGAGCTGCAGTTGGATTGGAACGAAAGGAATTTTAAATCTTATAAGAATATACCTTGTTGACAGTTCTAGCTATAGCAGTAAAGTCAAAATTTTTCATTCTTTTATGCTTTGCGGATATAGAATTTAATGTTTTAAGTTACTAAAAATGGAGGTAACAAATGAGCAACGAGGCTAATTAATATCTTTATTCGATAAACTTAAAATATCCTCAAGATTGTTTTTTTTATTTTACTTTCTTATTGTCATGTCCTAAATTTTAATCCCATAACTAATATTAATCAAATTATAATTAGATCAATTCATTAATTAATTAACCTTTGAATGTAAACTATATGTTGATACATTGACCGATCACAAATAAGTAGATTTAAAATATACATGAGACTCAAAATATGCCACATTTCATGTGACTCTGACGTCGACCTGAAATATAACGTCGGACTTTAAGTATCTCCACAATACAATATTTCATCATATGATAATAATCTATGGAAGCAAATGAAAATCATGACACAACCGACCCAAAATCATGGTTACTGATACCAAAATAATACCCAAACGACATTTCGAATTAAATCATAAGACTATAGCAATCTTCAAGGTGAATTTCAACCAATTGTCCTGATTCAATAACATCAACCAAATACATCACTTAATAAGTCATAAGATGTTCAGGTCTAAATCGATATATTAATTAATATTGCATATTATAAAATATCAATTGAGACATTTAAACACTGCCCGAAAATCAAATATATCACGAACCGATAACCGAAACTTAAATTAAATTAAAATACAGTATATAGATACATTAAACATTGTCTAAAAATATTAAACAATATAAATTATCTATAAACATAACACTTTAAACTCTTCTTATCCTCTTGATTATTCAATCTTGATCACCTGATAAGGATTTGTGCATCTCATATAAAAGGTTAGTAAAATAATAAATAGTGAGCCAAAAACTTAGTAAAGTACATAATATATCAATGGGCATACATTAGCATTAAAACATATCGGAATGGACCGTGAAATATGATCGGATACAAATACATGAATTTGTGCAGAGAAATATCATGATAAAATTTTCATAATTTTTTTATTTTCTCTTAATACTTTTATATTATTAAAACATGCTTAATTCTTTATTTTCTTTAGGGATCAAGGTAGATAGGCCTTACCAACTAAATGAGTGGACAATCGAAGATTGGGTTGTGTATGCTTTTATACAATCAAAAGCCATACGTTCATATTTAAGACTCAGAGTAGGGTCGTTTATATATAACCTTATAAATGAGGCTAAACGCCACTTCTTAACCACGCGAATGATAGGTTTGAATATCAATTTATCACTATAATATATTAAGGCATACCAAAATATACTACTCATTGAATGATCCTTGATCCCGTATACAGAAAATTCAGTTAGAATTATAAATTTAGCATGTGTCTTAAATTTCAGACATTAATTGTCAACGTATATACATTTTTTAACTTTTATAAAATATATAATTGATAATTTAAAACCTATATAAATTATTGCAAGAAATTAGAGCATGGACTTTAGTAAAATTCAGTAAAAATGTAACAAAAATATCAACGTCACAAATTTTGTAATATTAGCTTTTAAACTTCACATGCAATGCTCATTTGAGTAAATTTTTAAAACATATAGCTCATTTCCATAAGTCCAAAACATACTATAGAATAAGGTATGAAATTCATCATTGCAAGATCATTAAACCATAGATTTTATAATATGCATGCAGTTGGATTTAATATTCATGACATATATTTGAAGTTTTAACTTAACCATGAGTTTCATAATAAATTTGATATAAAACCATGGAAAATTTACATACATCCATTGAATATATACATCAATTTTGAAATCATAATTTAAACGAGTGTTAGAATAAAAATACTCGAGAGAATTTATAATAAATCAACAACAAAAGAAAGAGTTTAGAGTGTACTTATCTTGACTTGATTTATCGAATTTCTAGTCTTAAATCTCCAAATTAGAGATTCCTTAAGCTTTCTCTCTCTTCTCTTCTCTCTTCTCCTAGGCTTTCTCTTTCTTTACTAAAAAATTACTCTAAAAATAACTGAAATTAACTCGGGGATTCCTTACACACAAGAGTGGCACTCAACCGCCTTCAAGCACGAAGTCTCGGGTCTATCAAGCTTGAGCACAACTCAGGTATGCTTCAAGCATAGTGCCACTTTTTTCTGGGTTGGAACATGTGTCAGGCCTGCTCAGGTTAAGGCCCAGATTTAGGCACGTATCAGACTAAGATTTAATCGGTCTAATTTTAACTCTTTTAATCTAATTTTTTATATTTTTTGACATTAATTTTAATTTTATTAGTTTAATTAATTATAATTATCATAATCCAAAAATTTAGGCTTTACACTCGTTCTGTTTTAAATGTCCAAAGAAAGTGCATCAATTAACGCCAAAGTAATTATTGTCCTGTGTTGAGCACAACTATCGAAGATTTGGTCTATGCTCCCCCTCATGTATGCCTCATGGGCATCTACCCGGGTATTAATATACCAAAAACTCTTGAGGATGTGGAACTTTAACTGATTTTAATTCGCAAGAAGCTGAGATATGTCGTCATGGCTAGTTGGTCATATATCCATGAGAGCTCACTCATGATGACAGAGGAGGAGGATGAGAAGGACAAAGGATGCTAGGAGGGGCTAGGAGTAGTTTGAGAAGGGTCAACATCCGGATATGGCTTATCCATTGGATTGTGATGCTCAAGGCAATGATGGCGGGCATGTGCCTGACCTTTCTTGCACATTGTATGGTTAATAAGTTTTCCGAGAGGCACAAGAGGAGGTTCAAAAAAGACACCCCGAGAACCATTATTAATCGTTGAATTAGACAACAGTAGGAAAGATTACTATCCTTCTTACTTATAAAAATAGAAAGTATATGTGAGTAGAGTTGAAAAGAGATTGATCGACCTCCTAAAAAGGAGAGCATATAGGAATAGGGTCTTATCAAGAGGGAGAGAGGCATAATATGTCACAGAAAAAATATATGTAAATATAATTCGACACACTACTAGTTGACTAGGAGAGAGATATTTTGTCTTAAATAATTTACCATGCCAAGTCAAGGAGTGCCATGTAGAAAAAAATATGATCTCATTATACAGTGGCATGTTACAAAATAAGGATCGTTAAGATAGAATACTATATGAAGATGTAAAGTACTTGCTATCACTTCTGAAGTGATTCAAAGGGTGTTCCCCTTCAAGAAGCTAAAAAAGAGTTGGACTCCTTATCAATATTTAGAATTTTTTCGTAGAATTCTTGGATAAGGAAGATGGATGCAGAAATGAGGTTGGTGAAGGCCAATTTTTAGTGTTGGTCAATGAAGATAGAAAAAATAGATCGATCTAAGAAAATTAAGTCCACTTCTAATTCAAAGGTTAGCTGCCGATGGTTCATCCGTTTCCTGAATAGATCTTTCAGAGTGGCATTGATGAAGTAGCCAGATTCCGATGAGGCACCAATGCGAGGATGCTTTTGAAAAGATTTTTTTTGGAAGAAACCATCTAAAAAGAAAATTTTAAAGATCTATCTATGAGAACCACAAATTTAACACTCAACATAAGCAAAAGCTAAGATTGAAGCCTAAACCACCACGACAAGGTTGTACGTAAGAACTCCTACAAATCTTAGCAAACGAAACCCAAATCTTAAAGAGGGGACAATCAGAACATGGGTGAGTGTCAAAACAGATCACTCAAGACATTACATCCCTAAAGAGTCTAAATTTACAACCAAATATTTCAAACTACAATAAAACCCAACAAGATTTGGTTACAACTAAGACAAATTTCACAAAATGAGATAACAATACCCGTACCATGGTAAAGCCTATTTTTCACCATGGATGGAAGACCCGAAGGCTTAAGAGAGAAAAGAGGATATAAAAATATACCTTAGATTCTCCCTAAATTTGAGAAAAAATATGTAAATCTAATAGATTGGAGTTAGAGAGAGTGTGATGAGAAAGTTGACAGAAAATGTGAAGAGAGAGTGAAAAAGAGTGGACAACATATGAACAGTGTAAGAAAAAATAGGACGTCATAAATTGGCATATGAGCTGACATTAGATGCACTTTAAGCGTGAAAACATAAGAAACCATATAAGAGTGCAACATAGGAAACCATATAAGAGTGCAAGAGAGGCATGTTTCAGGTATGAATGTTTTGGAAAAACTACGCAAGTGTATTAAAAAGACGTGCATCAAGTATGAATGATTCTAGATAAAATAAGCTTGAGTTTTGGATAGGTGCTCATAAAGCACAATTGCACAGTACATCAAGTGTGCTAGAGGCGATGGAGGCACGAGAAAAGCGGCACATGAGCAAAATACAAGCATGGCTTAAGTACAAATTATTTTATTTTATTTATAAATAGATCATATTAAATAATTTAATAGATAATGACACTTTTTAGTAAGTAAAATCATTCTTTTTAATCAACATTTTTTTGGAGAGTTAACTTTAATAGTTAATTTAGTAAGTGTTCCTTCAAATATATAATTTGATTTACAAGAAAGTTAACATTTTTGCCTTGATTGTGATCATATTAAATATAATATATGTAACAATGCAGACAAATATAATTAATCTTCCCCTAACTATAACATGTAGGATCAAATATGGTGACAGAGTTGGGTCATCTCATTGGTAGGTTCTTAAAATTACTATTTATCATCATCTTGTTTGATGTATATGTCTTTTAGTTGTATTCTTCATTGTGACCATTATAGCTAGAACCAAAATAATTTTAGAGTTAATGTTGGCTTTTGTCATGCCTTCAACATAGACGAGGTTCTTTTTATTTTTAATTATTTTATTTAAACTCAACATATGATTAATTTTTTTTAATTTCACTTGAAAATATTTTAAGATCATTGTTTGTCTTTTTGAGGTCCGTTGTAAAGGTTCTAATTTATTATTTTTTATGATTTATTTAAATTTTTAAGAACTTAATATTTATTATTATTAAGGTCTAATATAGTTCAAAGAGCACGTTTCTCTTTTTTGGATTCAAATATTTTTTGATTAAGGGACTTATTAGTTCTTTTAACTTTTGTATATTTTCTGAATAGTTTATTGTACATCTCTTAAAGGTACCAAACTCAATTTTGACACATTTTCAGATTCATTAGACTGTTTATTTTTTTCTCTCAAATCTTCATCACATCTATTTACAGAAGCATGAACACCATGTAATTTGTCACATCTTCTTCTAAACATATTTTGCTAATGTTCTTATTGCCCTTTTTGGTTTTTAAAATTTAGGAATTCATTTTAAATATACCCAAATCTATGACATCTATGATACTATATTCCTTGAAATTTCTTGGTTTTTTCACCTTTAATTTCTATTTTATACTTCTTGCCGCTTTTATAGTGGGTTGTGTTCTCTTTTTATTTATCAAAAGAATTTTTGTTCTTCTTTAAAAAATTTTTAAATTTTTTTTATAAAAGGGATAAAATATTCATCATAGATTAAGCCAAGAGTGGGCATTTTTTAAACCAGGAGTGGGTTGATTTTATAGTGGGTTGTGACCATCAATGTAATAGGATGCTATAGAAGAGAATAATTTTCCACAACTTTCTCCCCTATTTTTGAAACCAAGAATGGGCATTAACAGCTTCTCCTTTTAGCCTTCTTTCTATAAAAACCTTTGAAAATTTTCACTTTTCACCCTTATTAATTTTCATCCAAGTCTAAGGAAGTTGAGAGATTAAGCCAGCTGGTTGTGGTGATGATCCAAAAGGAGGAAAGAAAGAAAGTGAAGAGTATCCATCCTAAAGCAAGTTTACTTGTAACATTCTTTCTTTATTCTTTTATAATTTCATTTTTATCGTTCTTTTAATTTCAACCCTAAGGACTTACAGATTTATAGTAGAATAACATTTATAACCAACTAAAATAATTTTTATGATGATAGTATTCAATTTTGATATCATATTTAATCACCGTTCGAAGTTATGTTCGAATGCCACTACTTCAAGCTACAATGTTTGAAAAACATTCAAATGCTGTCAATACTATTATTATGTTGATATCAAACTTCTACCAAGATAGCTAAAAGTTTCAACCAATAAGAATTCTAATAAACCTAAAAAAGGATTAAGGCCCAATAGAAATGTTATTTGATTGATCTTAATAATTATATGTTATCTTTTATTTGATATTATATATGTTCTAAATCTACTAGTTAATAATATGGACTGATATAGATTTGTACTTATTTTTTTGTATGCAAAGTTAGATCTAAAAAAAAAAAGATTTCATATCCAATTTTTGAAGGTCATTCAAGGGTCGTTTGAATGCTAGATAGTGGATTGGGGGATTTTATAAATCTCGATTTGATCAAATTTTTTAGAGATGACTAAAGTGAATATATTGTCAGAAAACTTCATTGGTAAAAATAATAATCTAATTGAGGAATTAGATCCATTTTCTTAAAAATTTAGGCTCAATGTGGTTGGTGGCCAGACTATTGTTCTAATGCTAGGATTGAGGTTTCAATGCCTAAACGGCATATTCATAATCATGGTTTAAACCATATGATTTGAAGTATGGTATAGAGATTTCTGTTTGATAAGAAATGTTGGAGGATGCTTATTCGCCTTAGTGAAAGGTAACCGCTTAAGGTATTTGGATACTCATATTGATTCATTGAATTTTTCCTTTTCTTTGTTACGATGGCATTACCCTTCAACTCGTGTGAATACGTTTCTTAGCACTCCATAGCAAAATAAAGGAAAGCGTATAAGAATTTTAATATATTTAGATGAATTAGAGTCTATAAAATCTTAGTATATTTTATATTTTTTTGATATATATTTTATTTTTGATGGTAGAAATCGATTGATTTTAATATGAGATACTTATAATTTTGTAACCATCATATTAAGATAATATCCAAAATATCATAGATAAAAAATATCATAAATAATATGAGCATATTATGAGTATAATTTCTAAAAAGATTATAGGAATAGTAAGGATATAATGAAATATCATGACCTCTAGATAATCCAACTGATAGGAGTATAAATACATGATTTAAAGTTATAGTGGTAGAATAAAATTCACAAAAATTATTAATATCATATATTGTTGCAATCTCATATTAAATTAAATTTTTAAAAACCACAAAAGAGGAACTTAGTATCATAGATATTTCAAATCCTCATTGTATTTATTGAGATTTGATAAAATCTAATAGATACTTTTGAGATATCGAGATTATTTATAAAGTTAATAGTATAGATGTTTATTCATATTATTATTAAGTTATCTTATTTATTGATACCATTGTAGTGTTATTTTATTTATATCTGGTGGCAACTACTAATTTTTGCATATCGGGTATTGTCTTGTAGATTATTTTGAAGATAAGTTCCCTAATAAGTTTATTATTATTATTATTGATTTAAGTTATAATTACTTGTTAAACTTTTAACTTTTTTTTTTCTTTCAGAATAACACTATATAAGCATGACTAACTCTAGAGTTGGAGAAAGAGTTATAAATTCTAGTATCTTTAGAAGTTTAACTAAAGAAAACTTTATTTGTTTTATACTCTAAAGATGTATTTAATACATATGTTTATTTTGATGAATTTTGGGGCCATATTTCTTCTAATATTTGAATGTACCATATATTTTAGACCTTAATAATCATAATTTATCATATTATAATAAGATGGTCAACAATTATATTGAGATTTATGATTTTTTTGTGTGGTTAAATCTAACTGATGATGATGGGTTGGGTTCGAGTCATTACAATTGGTCAATCAAAAGACTATGAAGAGTATAAATATAAATAAAATATCACAGTTGAATTAATTGACAAGTCATTACCCTATTTGTAGGAAGAGAATAATTAATTGGTAAATAATAATGTTGATGGAAATGGCAATTCAAAACACTAATTTTATTGAGATTAAACCGTCTAAAGACACCATCCTCTATAATTAAATATAAAAAGATGGTTATAAATAAATTATATAATACAGAAATTAGTATTAATTAAAAAAAACCAAAGGCAAAATACATTCAACATAGCCACTCTCCATGTAATATGGCCAGCTTATATTCAACGCAAAGGACAACGCCCAAGTCCACATCATTAACATGATAATCTCTAGTTTAGGGATATCATCATTTAAAAAATATACATAATTGATGCGACTCTAAGTTCAAATTTTTGTGCGAATTAGGGAGCCTTTGAATTTTTGTGTCAAGTCGGACTCGAACAGGTCCGGTCTCGACTTCTCTCAATCTGAACCCTGTGTACCACAAACTACAAATAGGAGGTTAGAAGACAACGGAAAATATTTTCACCGTCTATCCTCTGATCACTCAAATCAAAAGTCTTTCCCAAAGAATGGAAAGATGAGAGCGTGAAGGTCAACATGATATGGAATGCATAGATATTTATATGCAAGAGGTGGGAGAGAGGGTTAGAGTAGGCTTTGTCTCTTTTTGTGCACTTTAGAGAGTGGCTCACTAAGATCGCTGGACTAGAGCAATACTTTCGGAGGGAAGGGAGCTAGTCCTTTCTCCTCGCATTTGGGTTTGAAGCTTATTCAAGGGTAACTTTGAGGTGCCTTAAATGCTCTTGGATGATTAAACTCTCACTCTTCCCTAGTGTAGGAGAATGTATTTGCAAACTCCATTGAGGAGGCCTCGGGCGCAAGAACCTGTGACAGGTGTTCTACTTGGGTTTGCCGGCAGCTGAGTATTGGTAGTGGCCAACGGTGTCAATTATCGTCTTATGTTGGCACGGGAACCATTGTCAGGCATGGCCAGCATGGGTGTGAACACCTTTCGTTAGGATTGGTTGAGCCGCTATAGGGCAACGGGTGCCGCGGCTTGCCAGAGTTGACCTCATCCGCCATTGGCTAATATTTCCTGGGTTGGCGTTTCCTACGCTGTTAGTCTATAACCGCTTTGGGGGGAGGTCAGACGGATTATGATTGGATGCATGTCAGGTGATGTCTAATGGGCCTTGATGTGGCATGTTCGACCTAAGATCTATCTCACAGTGTTGGGCTTAGTTAGGCCTCATTCCTACTTGTTGGGTCTCATTCCTACTTGCTCATATTTATACTGGACCCATTACTAACCTCTCATGCCAGGGAACTGCTCATTGTCGGGCCCTAGTATGTCGAATGATGGGTGTTGGACTGCCAACCCATGTGTTCCTTGCCAGTCGCCAACTCCCGATGGTATCGCTTCTTCTCCATGCGAATCCGCAGTTTTTCAGAATGTACCGCAGAGATTCGGTGCTCTGTTTGGTAAGATTCTTGGCCTGGGACTCAACTTCGTATTGATGCCTTTTTTTTTTTTTGATTGACAGCTATTGGGCGGAGCACTCCTTTGCTAGAAGCTTACTCGATCTCCTGCATGACTATAAATTAGGGGGTTCCCACACTTTGAGACCCAAGCTTACTCCCATGTTGATGAGGCAATGTGGGGACCTTTACTTATCTCATGTTTTGTGATGTTTCGTACAGGGATCAAATGGACCGGCAAAAAACTTAAAGATACTCTAAAAGCCTATTGTCATGCCCTTTCTGTGGTGTTTCCTCATTGTAATGAGGGTGGCTCGACCACTCTGCAATTGTCATGCACCTTCTCTTTGCTTGGCCTGGATGTTCAGCCTCTGAAGGAGCGTCAGGAAGGCCAGAGTCCTGTTTCTAGGTCACTAGTCTCTTGAAATGCTCTGCCTCCCGCTCCTTCCGTCGCTGATCGTCTCCAGGGCTTACTGGAGGAGGCGAACCAAGGTCCCACTGGATTAAGCATCCAGTGTTTTATCCGGTGCCATAACTTTGGTGGTCGACCTTGGGGCGAAGGCCTTTCCCTTACTGCGACAGTGTGTTGTTCATCCTTCAGCCCTTCAACAAGGGATGGAAATTCCACTCGTGCATCTTGGAGCGCCGTCATGGGGTACATGCGACCGAGGGGAAAGCTCTCTTCTTAGGCATTCTTCTCTAGATCCTGTTCTCCGAGCGCGCGCCGCTACTTCTCTTCTTGTATTTTGCTTCATTTTTATTTTCTTTGTACTTGCACAGAAATGCAAGCCTTGTACTTTGTAAAGAAGATTTCAATGAATAAAAGTGTTGATATTTGCCTTCTCACATACATTACTAAATCATTTCTTTATTGTTGCTTTGTATGACTTAGGGTGAAGTGCCCTTGCGTTGCCATACATGTTTGGCCATTTGCCCCATTTGTGGTCAGGGCGGCCGGCAATTCGACTTCCTAGCGGCCATCCCTCAAGCACGTCTTTAGACCGTCGACGGGAAGGCCAAATGGAAGTCGTAATGGGATTCGGGCTACATGCATTTTTCTTAGGCAACGGAACGCCATCGGTTAGGGTAGCATCTATCGAAGCATCTTTGCGCATTTATTGCGATGACAGCCGTAGAGTCATTGCGTCATAATGATTCTTGTTTGAAAAGGCATGACACTTTAGGGCGTTGTCACGTGGAGGAGCTTCTTTAGGCAGCGAGTTGCCTTGCCTTTATCAAACGCCGTTGTTCCCTTTGGGGAGCTTTGCCTATTTAAATACTAAGGCCTCATCCTTATTTTGGCACCCATTCTCGTTCCAAAGGCGCTTACCCCGAGTTTGCCGTTCTAAGGCGCTTACCCCGAGTTTGCAATTTCTCTTCCCCTCATTCAATTGTAATCCTTTTGATGGCTAGTGAGAAGTGTGGCCACATCCCAGGGCCGCTTGTGTGGCCAGTGGGATCGTCTTCTTTTTCTGAATCCGAGCCCCCTACCAAGGAGTCAAAATGGGAGGAGTATGAGCTGAGAGGGCGTGATGAGGCGGACTCCGCCGTACTGGCGACGGGAGGTTGCCAATCGGGGCCATCAATCCTCGGACCAATGGGGTTCTTGAGGGCACCATCGGGTTTTGAATATGAAGGGGCCTTCAACTCCTCTCGGCATCGTGGACAATGTATTTGCAAACTCCATTGAGGAGGCACCAAAGCAGAAGGCACTTAGCCAACGGTGTTCTACTTGCAGTTTGCCCGGCCGGTGAGTATTGGTAGTGGCAGCCCAATTCATCAAGTCTCGTCTTATGTTAGCCGCGGGAACCATTATCGAGCATGGCGGCATGGCGTGGATGCCTTCGTTGGGATTGGGTGAGCCGCTAGGCAGCGGGTGCCGCGAACCTTGCGAGTTGGCCTGCATCCGCCCGTTGGCGATATTTCTGGTTGGCGTTTCTGTTTGTTACTCTATAACAGCTTTGGGGAAAGTCGGGCGGATTGTGATTGGATGCATGTCGGGTGATGTCTAATGGGCCTTGATGTGGCATGTTCGACCTAAGATCTATCTCGCAGTGTTGGGCTTAGTTAGGCCTCATTCCTACTTGTTGGGTCTCATTCCTACTTGTTGGGTCTCATTCCTACTTGCTCATATTTATCTTGAACCCATTACTAACCTCTCGTACCGAGAGCTGCTCATTGTCGGGCCCTAGTATGTCGAGTGATGGGTGTTGGGTGCCCAGCCCATGTGTTCCTTGCGATCGCCAACTCCGATCGTGTCCTTCTTCATGCGAATCATGATTTTTCAGAATGTACCGCGAGAGATTGATTGCTCTGTTTGGTAAGATTCTTGGCACAGGACTCAACTTCGTATTGATGCCTTTTTTTTTAGATTGTGACTGTTGGGGCGGAGCACTCCTCTGCTAGAAGCTTACTCGATCTCTTTTTGCATGACTATAAATTAGGGGTTCCCACACTTTGAGACCAAGCTACTCCCGTGATGAGGCCCGATGTAGGAGCAACTACTCCTGTCATGTTTGTGATGTTTAAATGCAGGATCAAATGGACCGCGAGAAAACTTAAGATACTCCTAAAAGCCTATTGTCATGCCATTTCTGTGGTGTTTCCTCATTGTAATGAGTGGTTTGGCCACTCGCAATTGTCGTGGCGCCTTCTCTTTGCTTGTTTCTCGGATGTTCGACCTCGGGAGGAGCGTCGGGGGAGCCGGAGTCCTGCTTCTGTGTCACTGGTCTCTTGAAATGCTCTGCCTCCCGCTCCTTCCGTCGCTGATCGTCTCCAGGGCTTACTGGAGGAGGCGAACCCGAGGTCCCACTGGATTAAGCATCCAGTGTTTTATCCGGTGCCATAACTTTGGTGGTCGACCTTGGGCGAAGGCCTTTCCTTTACCGCGACAAGTGTATTGTTCATCCTTGACCCTTCAACAAGGGAATGAAATTCCCACTGCGTGCATCTTGGAGAGCGCTCGTCATGGGGGTACATGCAACCGAGGGGAAAGCTCTCTTCTTAGGCATTCTTCTCTAGATCTGTTCTACGGAGCGCGCCGCTACTTCTCTACTTCTTTGTATTTTTGCTTCATTTTTATTTTCTTTGTACTTGCACAAATGCAAGCCTTGTACTTGTAAAGAAGATTTCAATGAATAAAAGTGTTGATATTTGCCTTCTCTCATACATTACTAAATCATTTCTTTATTGTTGCTTTGTATGACTTGTGGGCAGAAGTGCCCTTGCGTTGCCATACATGTTTGGCCATTTGCCATTTTGGTGGGGGCGGGCAGGCAAGTCGATTCCTAATGGCCATCCCTCAAGCACATCTTTAGACCGTCAGCGGAAGGCCAAATGGAAGTTGTAATGGGATTCGGCTACATGCATTTTCTTGCAAACGGAACGCCATCGATTAGTAGCATCTATCGAAGCATCTTTGCGCATTTATCAGCGATGACAGCGTAGAGCCATTGCGTCCATAATGATTCTTGTTTGAAAAGGCATGACACTTTAGGGCGTTGTCACGTGAGGAGCTTCTTTAGGCAAAATGAGTTGCCTTGCCTTTATCAAACGGTGTTGTTCCCTTTAGGGAACTTTGCCTATTTAAACACTAAGGCCTCATCCTTATTTTGGCACCCATTCTCAGTTCCAAGGCTTACCCCAAGTTTGTCGTTCTAAAGCGTTTACCCGAGTTTGCAATTCCTCTTCCCTCATTCAATTGTAATCCTTTTGATGGCTAGTGAGAAGTGGCCACATCCCGGGAGTCATTGTGTGCCGGGGGGATCGTCTTCTTTTCGAATCCGAGCCCCTACCAAGGAGTCAAAATGGGAGGAGTATGAGCTGAGAGGGCGTGATGAGGCGGACTCCGCCGTACCGGCGACGGGAGGCTGCCAATCGGGGCCATCAATCCTCGGACCAATGGGGTTCTTGAGGGCACCACCGGGTTTTGAATATGAAGGGGCCTTCAACTCCTCTCAGCATCGTGGACATGACAATGTAGGTTAGTTGATTCTTTGTGCCTAGCAGGCAACTAAGGAGCCTGAGCGTCGGGTGCAGGCTGCCATCGCAGATGTCGGACAAAGCTGTGTGTGGACCGCTTACTTGGAACAAGCCTTGTTGGAATCTGAAACCAAATCGTCTCAACTTGCAGAGGCCAATGCTCAGGCTCGAGGTCAAATCGCGACGCTCCAGGAGGAGCTCCAGCTATACCGAGAGCTACTTCGAGACCAGCAGGATGCGTATCACGCACTAGAGTTCAACCCTAGGGTCGAGGATCGTCCGAAGAGTTGGCCCACACCAGGAGGGCAATTCCAGGACGAAATTTGTCTGAACCGGATGATAACTTCTATGGTGACACCTGGCTTCCCTACCGGCTTCCTGGACTCTCAAAACGAGAGCGCTTCCAAGCCACTGGCTAGCTCTAGCCGTAAAGAAACTTTATTAATAAAATTTTCTTGTGGTTGAGTAATCTGTTCGTGGTAGCTTGTCGCTTTGGAACGTCATATGCGTTACTTTCGAATAGGCAAGCAGACAGCTACCATCATGGCAGTCCCTCACGGCTTGCGTCATTGTATTAATTGCTTGTTGTGATGGTTGAAATTCGATAGTCGGTGCGGTGCACGTTGACGGCGGTGTGTCGGGTCGTCGTCGTGGGCTAACTTGGATAGGACGCTCCTATGCCGCGAATGTCCCTACCATCATTGGGAACCGCTTGAATTTCCCACGCTAACAGGCAGATTTAAGGCCCTTTCCCACGCCTATTTAAGCAGCGCCTTCCCATTGCCATTTATACTTTCAAATCCTCTTACTCCACAGTTTGTTGATGAAGAAGTAGTCTGCGGCACCCATGGCTCGCTAGAGAGTCGGCGACATCGAGTTCGTTCTTACCTCCAACACCGTTGCGGCCTTGCTGGCCAAGTATCACATCCTGAGCGATACGTCTTATCTCCTTCCCGGTGAGAATGACAGTGCGTGTGCGCCTCCAGAAGGCTTCATCACTATCTACGAGTCCCATTTGAAGGGTGGGCTCCATTTCGGTGGCGCTGGACCTGTACGGGATCCTATCGGCATTGGGTACCCCTTTGTAGCGTCGGCTTCATCCTTAATGTTGTGATCTTACTGGTTTCCTTAAGTGTCTTTGCTCACCTTCACAATTGCATGTCTTCCCACCATCGGGTTGTGAAGCGCGATCTTCGCCTAATCGTATGGAGGACTGAGTTTCTATCTCTCATCGCCCCAGCTTCCACGCCTGTGGGGCAAACCTCGCTATAATGGGCACGAAATGACCGCTTTTGTCGATGGCTCCTCCTAAGTGGGACATTCCAAAGATTGGGATTCATGGGGAATACTTCCTGAAAATAGTGAGTCGGAAGGACACAGATAAGGATAAGGCTTTGGCAAAGAGCCTCATCACAGAGACGGTGGACATTTTCATGCGGAAGAGGTACTACCTAATCCCAGGCTCTTGCTGCTGTCGTGGGAATCCTCCGATCTTTGGAATGGCCTTCTCCGCCCAAAAGAGGAAGGCGGACGCCGGCCATCCGAGAGCTATCCCACAGGTCACTCCCAAATGGCTCGTCTTCTTTCTTCTGGAATCCTCCTTGTGAGGACATGGCGGCCTTGCTGAGTTGAGGAGAGTTGGGGGCACGCCGAATATGAGGCACATTGGTAGGAGAGGGCTCGAGCCTCTTTATATGTGTATCGCGATCTTCAAGATCGATCCCACCGACATCGGTTGAGTGCCACTCCGCGCCATTGGGGCCGAGAGTCTCGCCTCGCAGAGGGTGCTACGTGGGCCTCACGATTCGCCCTTGGGCGCACGGCGTCCACCACAACTGCTCCAGTCTGAGTTTAGTCTGCCACGGCTCTTGTTAGTATTGATCTTTTTGGATCTTCCCATAAGGAATGGTCGGGAACCCATCAAGGAGGAGGTCATTGCGAATGCCGGGAAAGACAGTGAGGTGTGCTTCAGGGTCATCGAGGCAAGACAAAGGTAGTTAGGCTTGATATAGTGGATGCTGAGCACGATGGGTTTCTGCCCGGACGGGGAGATTGTCGACGACCGGGCCATGGGAGTCTCTGGCAATTGGTAGTTCCCGAATCCGTCAGGTACTAGGTCCATCGAGGAGGATGACGCGCCCCAACACTGAGAGGCACGTGAGGGCAAAAGGGAGCAGGGCATTGCACATCCGGAGCCCCTACCTATGCCCACTCTTGGGTTCGTGCCAAATCCATCTGACATCGCAGATGAGTCCTTCCTCGAGGTATGACTTCTTCGCTTCCCGAGCCCTGCTTGTGTTTGTTGATTTTCTTTGCGCATCGGGCCTTTGCTTATCCGGTCTTATGGGGTTTCCGTCTCTTTTCTCTCTTTGCAGAGCATGACCTCGGTCCTCCTCATCCAAATTGGTCTCTTTTGTAGGGATGAACTCATCCGTCAAGCCTGGGAGGAGGCCACGCAAGTAGCGGCGAGGAGCCAAGAGGATGAGATAGCCGTCCTGAGATAGGAGCTGTCCACTGCGAGAGAGGAGAGAACCGGAGCCCTGGAGGAGATCAAGCTGCTGAAGAATGAGCTGTAGGCGACCCACAACCACATCTTGAAGCTCCAGGCGAGAAGCGCCTACACTAAAGACAACATGCGGTCTCAGTTTGCTCCGAAGGAGGTAGGATGGGTGCTAGACACCAAGTTCTAGGATGGCATATGCCTGTGTCATTGGATAGTGTCAGTGATGATTCCTAATGTCTCTGAAGAGATTTTTGACCCAAGGAACGATGGCGTCCGGGATCGGTCTTGCTTGACTGACTTCTTAGAGGAAGCAGGGTCCTAACATACTTAGGGTAGACGAAACCATTGCATTTTTTCCCTTTTCTAGTTTTACGGGTGGCTTTGTAGTCCTCAACTTGTATAATGAACAAGATACATGCTTTTTTCCTGCTCGTGTCGTTGTTTATTGTCGTTTCTATGTGTTGCTATTTTTTGTGCTGTTTTGACTAAGCTCTTCTGCTATCATTGTCATGGCTCGCTTTGGGAGCCATTTGCATTGTGCTTATCTTCGGTTGAAGATATCGTTGCACCCACGCCGGGTGGGGTGCTCTATCGAATAACTGGGACGTCGTTATGCGTCCGTGGTAAAGTCTTGTAAAAGCTGGCTAGGTTTTGAGGCCCTTGTGTTACCGACTTCGGCGGGGTTTTAGGTCGTCGCCTGCACAATATCATATTGGTGCTTGGTCTCACTTGAGGCATCATAGCTCATATGTGTATGGTCTTAACCTATCAATCATCATTGATTGAGAGTGTTCTCTTCCTCGAGGGAAGGTCGCCGCACGCCTGCCACTTAAGCCACCTAAGGTTTTAATGGTCGTCTTATTAGGAGCTTCTGAAGCCCCCAGGCCTGGTTGTTCGACCGCGCATTGGTCGCTTGGCACGGGGCTAAGGTTCCTTTGGCCACAAAATAGCGTTTCAGCGCGGAATCAAAGTTTGGAGTTCAACCGCGTATGGGCCGCTTGGCGCTAGCCAAGGTTCTTTGGCCGCTGAAGGGCCTTTCGGTGCAGAGCCAGAAGTTCAAAGTTCGACTGCATGTGGGCCACTTGGCACAGGGTCAAGGTTCTTTGGCCGCTGAAAGGCCTTTCATCGTAGAGCTAAAGTTTGGAGTTCAACCGCATATAGACCGCTTGGCGCGGAGCCATGGTTCTTTGGCCACTAAAGGGCCTTGCGGCGCGAAGTCAAAGTTCGGATTATGACCGTGTGTGGGCCGCTTGGCACGGGGCCATGGTTCTTTAGCCACTAAAGGGCCTTTCTATAGGCGGACAAGAGTCCTGCTTTAAAGGGTACTTTAGGTCATTTTTATTTATGAAATGACAAGCATACATGCACTCGCATGAGCAATTAAATAGAAAAAACAAAAACAATGAATTTATTAAGGAAATGTGTTACATGTGCAAGCATCCTGGACAATGCACATGCTGGTGGCCCGACTATTGTTCAAATGCTAGGATTGAGATTCAAATGCCTAAACGACTTATTAAAATGCCTGAACGAAAATGTTACGATCAATGATGATTGATTTAACTTGACATGGCCTAATTATGATATTTAGAAAATATTTTTAAATTTTAAATAAATGATAATACTAAAAATTATTTTAATAAATTATTTTTATGTAATTAATAATTTCTTATAAAAAATTCTTTATTTATATATACTTATAATAATATTTAGTTTAAATATTATAGTTTTAAAAATATTTTATTTTTTAGATAAATTTTATATAAAGTTTAATTATTAATTAACAATATTTTAAAATAAAAAAAATAACCATTGGCCAACTCAAACCAACCCAATTTAGATTATAAATGGATATTATTATGATTTCTTTACTGAATGACAGGGCATATTTATATTATAAAAAATAATAATTCAAAAAATTATTATCATATTTTTTAAATATGACAAACTCAACAACAGAAATGGGCCTGTACGGATGGACGCCCTAGTCGAAGACACATAGCAAGGCAAAGGTCTAGTAATGGGCTTCGTCGCTGCTTTTGCCCATAGCAGTCGAGCAACTCTGTCAAATTAAAATAAAAATAAAAACAAGTTTATTTATTTCTTTCTACTAACCTTAATTTTATTTTTTAATTTGAGTTAATTTTATTTTATACTAATAAAATTGAGTTTATTTTATCATCAATTTTTCTTATCAAATTGATGCATCTCAAATTTTAATTGACATTGAAAATGATATTTAGACTTAATTAATAATAATGTGTTTTTCTTTCTAAATTCAATTTTAATTTAACCAATTTGATATCAAATTTTATCTAATTTGATGGGGAAAAAAAAATAAGTGATAAATTTACTCAAATTTGTAAGTATACAATAAATTCACTCATATTAATTATAAAGATGAAATGAACTTAATTCAAGAAAGCAATTAGTCATTTTATTTTATTGTTAGAGTAATGATGCATATATTATTCATATATAATGTGATACAGAGGAAGATGAATACTCAAAGATTGCATTATAACAGAATTGTATGCTACATTCGAGAATGATGAATTGCTTTCGAAGAAAAATCTATTGATTCTTTCCACATTGGTTGAACCGTAGGGCAAGCTCCTTGGTTTAAGTCTAGCATAATAGAAAAAATATCTGACTCTTTCATACATACCCCATTTGGCTCAGTAGAATATAGGTCAGTTAGTGGAACTCCATTATTGTAATTGGGTCATTGTGATTACAGATTTGATATCTAATTATCGTAGCAGTAATAATGGTATCTTGTACAAGAGGGAAGTCTCCATTTAGTAAAATGTATTGCTCTTCAAGGCCAAATATGCATCAGCATCAAGCCATAGAAATGGATTTAGCTTGCTATAATGGGAGGAGGGGGAGGTGAGAATAAAATAAACAAAAATAAGAAATAATATATAAATATAATATCTAATTATTTATTTGAAAAATAACTATATTATCCAAAAATAAGATTTTAATAAGGTTAAAATGATCATACATATATTTTTGATTGATGAGGTTGAAATAATCACAATATACCACATGGCTTAATTTATGATTTTATCAGACAACTAATTTCATAAGTTGTTGTAATCATCATTTCTACTTGCATATGTTTTTTCTTAATCTTTGTTCATTTTAGAAATCATGGGTGCTACGTCTGTGCAATGACAGTCATTATATGTGGAATTTTCAATGGAAATGTGACTAACAGATGAGGATGATGTTAACCCTAAAGGATGTTATTGTCTAACCTCCAAAGCAGCTTTGCAGAGATTTCCTCATTCGCCTTTGTCGACAGGAAGGGTGGATCTGGAAAGAAGGGGTCACGCCGAGGTTGTTTTCCGCTCATTCGAACTACCATCATCTGAGCATTGGCTGTCATTTAAGCCTCCATAAATTGATTGAAGAAATCAAAATTCAAACCATACTTCACACAGAATAAGAAACAAATAGAAGAAACTCAGTGCTTTAAAATTCAGTACAATCGGAGCAAGGCAAAAGCTCCGACAGCACAAATAGGGGAAAGCCTGTTTGTTAGATATAGCATCCTCCCCAAATAAATAAAAATGAAAAATAAAAAAGGGAACGGATAAGAAGTGAAGGCAGGTAGTGTAGTAGCATGGTTGGACTTCTTTCACCAAGACAATATGAAACAATTCATGCACTTCTCACCTCTGTGAATCCAACTTCTCAGTGAGTCTGAATTCACTAAGCAATTCATCGCTCTTTCCGGAAAAGAATAGATGCAACGTTGATGTCTTCCAAAGGAGAAAAGGATGCTTCGGATGCCAAATTACTAAAATGGATGCAGGACAAAGATGAAACTGGACCTAGTTCGAATTCCATTGAAGGGGAAGGCATGGATTTCAAAGGGGTGGGGGGAGCTACACTTGATCGGCTGCCTATGGCCAAAGAAACCTTTCACAGAATACCAAATAGATAAATACGATATTATGAAGTTAAGGAAAATGTCCAAACACCAACATTTCAAATATCAGCCAATATGTATCAATATCAGGTCCTCTGATACCGATTTTTTCCGATATCGCGATATATTGATTGATATTTGTTTAACAAGTTCCTCATGGCTAATATGGCAGATACATATCACCCAATATAACCAATAGAGATACATACATTTTTATCCATGCTTACAAGCCATGAGGTAGACATCTAAGCTTCAACTCAAATAGTGACATACAATACAAAACAGCAAGATCACTGTCATGGTACTGCCACAAATTTTCTCAGTAGTCAGCACTAAGACATAACACACCTTCAAGCAACTGCATGGCAAAGTGTATAAACCGAACAAGCATATCTAAATCAAAACATACAACAGAAAAGCTAGATAAAATAGTAATCAAATTCTGCTTCTTTTTCTTCTTCTCTTTTCCATTTTGCATTTTTTCCCCAAGGGAGAGGGGGTTAGTTTGCCTGATAATTAAATATACTTGATTAAGAAGCAAACATTAAGTTTGAAAATGAAAGGTAGGCTAGTGGTTTGCAACCCACTTCATGATGTCAAAACAAAAGTTCCTGTAAAGCAGTTGTCTATCACAAACGATGAAATGAATAAGGATAGTGCAGTCAAAACAATTCAAAAGCTTTGAAGAAATGATCCAGAATGTTTAGCTTTGACACATGCATTACTGATCACCTACCTGGATGGTCTCACTCCACGTCGAGTACATTAATTGATGAAGCATAAGACAAATATTCACATCAGCTTTGGAAATGGTAGCGAGGAAGCACAGAACTGAGAATCGAAAAATTATACTAGAGTAGTCAAAGTGAGAAAAAGACACACACACCCGGTTAATTACAGTCAATGCATCATATCTTGATATATGATACCTACTCTATGATCTTACTTTTTCCCCCTTTTTCACTGCTTTGGGGACATCCTTGATGAAATAAAAGTGATCCATCAACATTCTAACACCAAATAATATATAGTCAATGCGCCATATCATATATATGATCCCTTCTCTTTAATCTTACTTTTTTCCCATTTTTAACTACTTCCAGAACATCCTTGAAGAAATAAAAATGATCCTTCAGTATAGAATGTTGAAAACCGTTAAATAGTAGCCCTGTATTTTGATTCAAGATTTCTGTATGATATATGATAGCTGTTAATGCCTTGACAGTTAGTCAACTTCAATGATTCTTCCAATGACGTTTAAACAGTATAGAATGTTGAAAACCGTTAAATAGTAGCCCTGTATTTTGATTCAAGATTTCTGTATGATATATGATAGCTGCTAATGCCTTGACACTTAGTCAACTTCAAGGATTCTTCCAATGACGATTAAATAGTAAGCGGTATGTGTCCATGATATGGTTGAGTCGCAAGGATTCATCAAATGAATTATAATAGGCTTGTTGAGAGTACATGAAAGAAAAACATTAACTCCATGTTTGGTTGCTGGAATAAAGTGGGAATAGATATTCTTCCGTTTGGTTACAAATTTAATTGGGAATAAATATTTTCGGGAAATTATTATTATTATTATTATTATTATTGTATTTGTAATTATTATTATTATTATTATTATTATTATTATTATTATTATTATTATTATTATTATTATTATTTTTTGTATTATTATTATTACTACATTTTGTAATTATTATTATTATTATGTTTTGCAATTAGTGTTATATGTTTATTATTATTATTATTATATTTTATTATTATTGTTATTAATGATGCATATATTATTCATATATAATGTGATACAAAGGAGGAAGATGAATACTCAAAGATTGCATTATAACAGAAAGTTGGATGCTGCATTCTGAGAATGATGAATTACTTTTGAAAAAAAATCTATTGATTCTCTCCAAATTGGTTGAACTGTAGGGCAAGCTCCTTGGTTTAAGTCTAGCATAATAGAAAAAATATCTGACTCTTTCATACATATCCAATTTGGCTCAGTAGAATATAAGTTAGTTAGTAGAACTCCATTATCGTAATTGGGTCATTGTGATTACAGATTTGATATCTAATTATCAAAGCAGTAATAATGGTATCTTGTACAAGAGGGAAGTCTCCATTTAGTAAAATGTATTGCTCTTCAAGGCCAAATATGCATCAGCATCAAGCTATAGAAATGCAATTAGCTTTGCTATAATGGGAGGAGGGGGAGATGAGAATAAAATAAATAAAAATAAGAACTAATATATAAATATTATATCAAATTATTTATTCGAAAAATAAATATATTATCCAAAAATAAGATTTTAATAAGGTTAAAATGATCATACATATATTTTTGATTGATGAGGTTGAAATAATCACAATATACCACATGGCTTAAGTTATGATTTTATCAGACAACTAATTTCATAAGCTGTTGTAATCATCATTTCTACTTGCATATATTTTTTTCTTAATCTTTGATCATTTTAGAAATCATAGGTGCTACGTCTGTGCAATGACAGTCATTATATGTGGAATTTTCAATGGAAATGTGACTAACAGATGAGGATGATGTTAACCCTAAAGGATGTTATTGTCTAACCTCCAAAGCAGCTTTGCAGAGATTTCCTCATTCGCCTTTGTCAACAGGAAGGGTGGATCTGGAAAGAAGGGGTCATGCCGAGGTTGTTTTCCGCTCGTTCGAACTACCATCATCTGAGCATTGGCTGTCATTTAAGCCTCCATAAATTGATTGAAGAAATCAAAAATCAAACTATACTTCACACAGAATAAAAAACAAATAGAAGAAACTCAGTGCTTTAAAATTCAGTACAATCAGAGCAAGGCAAAAGCTCCGACAGCACAAATAGGGGAAAGCCTGTTTGTTAGATATAGCATCCTCCCCAAATAAATAAAAATGAAAAATAAAAAAGGGAACGGCTAAGAAGTGAAGGCAGGTAGTGTAGTAGCATGGTTGGACTTCTTTCATCGAGACAATATGAAACAATTCGTGCACTTTTCACCTCTGTGAATCCAACTTCTCGGTGAATCTGAATTCACTAAGCAATTCATCGCTCTTTCCGAAAAAGAATAGATGCATCGTTGATGTCTTCCAAAGGAGAAAAGGATGCTTCGGATGCCAAATTACTAAAATGGATGCAGGACAAAGATGAAACTGGACCTAGTTCGAATTCCATTGAAGGGGAAGGCAGGGATTTCAAAGGGGTGGGGGGAGCTACACTTGATCAGCACCCTATGGCCAAAGAAACCTTTCACATAATACCAAATAGATAAATACGATATTGTGAAGTTGAGAAAAATGTCCAAACACCAACATTTCAAATATCAACCGATATGTATCAATATCAGGCCCTCTGATACCGATTTTTTCCGATATCGCGATATATTGATTGATATTTGTTTAACAAGTTCCTCAAGGCTAATATAGCAGATACATATCACCCAATATAACCAATAGAGATACAGACATTTTTATCCATGCTTACAAGCCATGAGGTAGACATCCAAGCTTCAACTCAAATAGTGACATAGAATACAAAACAGCAAGATCACTGTCATGGTACTGATAATAATTTTCAGTAGTCAGCACTAAGACATAACACACCTTCAAGCAACTGCATGGAAAGTGTATAAACCGAACAAATATCTAAATCAAAACATACAACAGAAAAGCTAGATAAAATAGTAATCAAATTCTGCTTCTTTTTCTTCTTCTCTTTTCCATTTTGCATTTTTTCCCCAAGGGAGAGGGGGTTAGTTTGCCTGCTAATTCAATATACTTGATTAAGAAGCAAACATTAAGTTCGAAAATGAAGGTAGGCTAGTGGTTTGCAACCCACTTCATGATGTCAAAACAAAAGTTCCTGTAAAGCAGTTGTCTATCACAAACGATGAAACGAATAAGGATAGTGCAGTCAAAACAATTCAAAAGCTTTGAAGAAATTATCCGGAATGTTTAGCTTTGACACATGCATTACTGATCACCTACCTGAATGGTCTCACTCCACATCGAGTACATTAATTGATGAAGCATAAGACAAATATTCACATCAGCTTCGGAAATGATATGTGTATAAAACTGCAATTGGTATTTGTATTTCTATACTTGATCTGTGTAAGGGAATTTGTTAGAAAAACAAGACAATGGCTGCTCATAAGAAATCACCATGAGACTTGTGTTTATTTACTTGCATCATACAGTGTTTGTATCATTGATGTTGAACTTTTTGAACCCAAGTGTCAATCTCATCGAGCATTCCATTAGAATTCATTTGTATGCATCACCCAACTCAAACTTCCAATTGAGTGGGGATTTAGTTGACACTCGGTTGACAAAGTTGACCCCAAATTTCTTCCTCTCATGATGGTCCACCAATAAAAGTTATGACAGAAAGAGAAGTCACTCACACCAGAAACATGAAAAACATGTTTGATGTTCCTCTCGAGATAGATGAATAAACCCACAAAGATAAACATGGTGATTTGTCATGTCAATCTATTAATTTCAAATGTGAAACTATCTGAGAATTCCATTATTGTGGGGAAGCATGCAGCCTAAGAATAAAACACATTTTTGCCTGTTGTTGCAAAGAGCACATAAACAAAGGTATAGACAGTAGAATTACCTCATATACAGCAAAAATTTGGCGCACTTGCTCAAATATCTCATCTTTAGTTCCAGTTGCATTGATCTGCACATCCAAGCTTCAGTTACTACATAAGCAGAACTTCTTATCCATGTATCAAACTGTTACGAGAACCTAGTTAAGAACTCTAACAATAACTGGAAGGTGGGGCAGCAAGTCATCAAAATTGCAGTACTGTCCATGATTTTCCTTAACATAAGACAATATGAGAGACCAGCAGCACAAAAATGTATCATGTCACCCTTCAGAAAATAACTTCCTGGGTCTTCAGAAGAGAGTCATTACCGTGCGAAGCAATCCTCTCTTGGAATAGTAGTTGATGACAGGAAGATTTAATTCTCTAAACACTTTCAGGCGCTTCTTGACTGTACATTGATTATCATCAACTCTCCCCTAAATAAGAACAAATGAAGTTCATTTCAACCATAAGCTCCCTAAAAATGGAAAGAAAACTAAACTAGCCAGTGATCTATTAGTGTTACAATAAATAAATAAATAAATAAGACATCTTTGAGACTCAAACTTTCACATTTCTGCACTTTCCCTTGAAACTCTCTAAGCACTTGTCAGAATTCAAATGATACCCCTTCATAAAAGTGATATTTCAATCCAAAAAGAGAACCTGATTACGGCTTAGAACTCGTTTCACCATCTCTTCTTCTGGGCAATCGAAAAAAAGCACGACATTTGGCTCTGCCCCAATCTGCATCAGAAACTTGATAGTCAAAACATCCATATCATTATTCCAAAAGATAGTGGAATTGATCAATTGATTTGATGATGAAGACGTTACTAGGTCAAATTCTTTCAGCAAAACAACCTTGCCATTGCATTCTAAATTTCTCTCAGTTTCATTCTTTATTTCATTATGTTCCCTAGAACCTTCATTAACACTGTTTCACATGTAGAAGCAGCTGCTCAGGCTCGATGTTCCAACTTTCAAGCAAACTTGAAAGAACAAAGCCCTCATAGGATAGATGAGCAGATGGAGGAAATTACGTATCCTTTAATACCAGAGACCGGCAAGCTGACTAAGGTTTTTTGAAAAACCATTGATTGAGAGAGAGAGAGAGAGAGAGAGAGACTCACAATCCGCTCATATGTCAGCCGGTTCTCTTCTGTCCGTGGAAAACCATCGATGAGGAATTTATGATTTTCCCAAGAACTGACAGCCTTGCTGATCAGCTTAACTGTCACTTCTGAAGGAACAATTTTGCCTTCCTTAATAGTGTCAAGAATCATGGCCCTGAATGAAAATTCTACATGACCAAAAACATCTTATGGAGTAAAATAACAAAGGAATACTAACTACTGAATTGGATATTTGAATGACAGCATTATTACCCATTCTCGCTATTAGAAGATATTTCTTTTCTCAACAAATCTCCAGCACTTAGATGTGTGAATCCATATTTTTCAACAATTTTCTCACACTGTGTACCCTTTCCACTTCCAGGGCCACCTAGGACAAAAGTACTTCAATTAATTTTTCATAGGAAACTTATCAGCTGATATAGTAAGCTTGCAAGCCAATAAACAGGGTAGCTCCTATTAAAACCACTATCATAGAAATCCATATATCATCTTTGTATTGAAGGCAAGAAGTATCTGCAAAGAGTTATTCAAAGTAGTGTCTCAAATGAGCAACATAATTAACAGAACCCTGCTTGACCAGGCCCAGTTAAATGTTGCAATGCATCACCATGTTGCTTTGACTTCCATAGATGTTGAATACATAATTGTGATTTTAAAAAGGAAATTCACAATCTACTGTCTGCCCCAAGTTTCTTTCAGGGATGAATACATGTGGACTGGGGGCATATGGAGTATCTTTCAAACTGACACAATCCCAGAAAATGGTCTAACACTTGCAAAAATTAAAGAAGCATGAGTATCAACTAAAATGGGTGGCCTCATGAATGATTAGATGTATGAAGCTGCTTATCCTTCAATGGCCAAGGACTATTTTGACACAACTGAAATCATTTAAACCTATTTCTTGAAAAATGAACATAGCTAAATTAAAGCCATATTATCCCACTCAAGTGTTTACTTGAAACTCACAATCCCAGAGTAAGTGGGTAGTAATTTTCTCAATGCCACTTTCTTAAAATGCATACAATTGTCTCATATTCAAATCCCCAGTTTATTATTTTTACAAAAATATTTTCTTTGTGTTAAGTTGATTGAAGCAGCTTAAAACATCAGAGAGCCATATGCAACTTCTCTTCTCATATACTGTACTCAGCTCTCTCATTTGTTGATCCACTAATATGACCAATCCAGGCAACGGGGAAAATCAAGAACTCATATAGTTGTAACAAAAACTCATCAAGCTGTAACTTTCATACAGTACCCCACCCCGTAGTACATCAACTAATGAATTCGGTGAAGTGGATTATTATATAAAAAAACAGAGTTTCAAAACTAAGCGACATATATAACTTGGATTTTCACCGAGAAAATTATAATAGGATCAAAATTAAGTGAAAATGGACAGTTAGTTTGGGTGAGAGAGTATTAGTATAGTATTATTCATTATCATGCATGACATATGGAGCATCTCCTGACAACTTTATGTTAATTTGATACCAAGACAGCAAGAATAAAATAAAGCGTAGTCTGCACATGATATTTATACTCCACATTCTAGATTTGTCACCAGGAGGCATTTAAATGCCTTGGTAACAAGCATGAAGAAGCTTCAAGACTCCAGTAGCAGTAAAAATCTGTATATAAACAAATGATCATCTAAAATTATAGTTCTAGAGAAAATCTGCTAGCAATGGAAGGTGGCAAAACAAATGCATATAAATTTAAGATGAATAGCAGCAAAAGGGGGGTTAACAGAAAGGGCAAAGAGGGGAAAACTGACTCAAGGAATTGATCATTATTACCCAAGACAAAGGCTATGAATGGAGTCTTCTCTTTGGAAAAAGTACCACTTTTCTCCTACAGTAGGTAAGAAAAGAATAAAACAGAAATCACTGACATATCACAGTAAAGCTAAAATTGGAAGCCAAAAAAATTAAAGATAACATCCATACAACATAGTATCTCCATTGTAAGAGAAGAAATATGGCAGAGCACACTATTTATAATGACAAATCTAATGCAGGAGTCAACTAATAGTGGTCCATTTAACAGTTTGAAGTCCATGAAAACTTCCCAAACAATATTTTTTTCAGGTGTGAGCCCAACCAATGCATAGAGAGCCATTCTGAGATGATATCAGACATGTATCCCCCTGGATCCCAAAGACATGTGGCCCCCATCAACCCAAAATAATCTTTCATATTCAAGCCCATTTGACTAAGATTACAGAAACAAAATTGTCTGAAAAAGTATTTAGAACTAATTGCACTGGCAATGACATGCATCTAGTAACCATAAAATAGTGAACCGTAGCAGTTACTGTTCAATGAAACCATGATTAAGGATGATCTAGTAGTTAAAGAAGCAACCCCAGATGATTCATGATTAAAATTTAAAAAAAAAAAAACACTTAGCTCCACTAACAAACTTTCATTAATATTCCTGTACTGAATACTTCCAAGATGCTCTGCAATAAGCAGCATTCCACAAAGGCAGTAAGCCAAGTAATAACAAAGCAATGAAAAAAATAATAATACATGAAATCAAGAAGCAGCAACAACCAAGCCCTTAAGTCCCAACAACTTGGGTTGGTATACATCCCCTTTCATTATTCCCCTTTCATTATACCTCACTCCTGTTCTTAAGATCTACCACCTACCTGTCCATTTCCTAGCAGTCTAACCTCAACCAAGTCACTTTATCATCAATGCCACATCTAACCGGCAGTTTAGGTGTCCAAACCATCTTAATGTCCTTTTCTCATCTTATCTTCACTTGTTTTGCATGTGTTCTAATTTTTTTATCTTCTTTGTCCTCATATGATGAAACTAAATAATCAGTGATATTATATAATTAGTAACAGAAAGTTGATTAGAAAAAATATATTGGAGCATTGAAATGTACTAGAAGTCTAAGATTCGTCACAACTTTTTATAATAATGTCTAAAATGTTTTTTTTTTTTTCGGTGAAAAGCTCTTGAAATATTATTTTTAAATAATAAGTGTATATAATTTAGTTTTGATCAAGGGATTATAAACTCATTTATAAAGACAAAATAGAGGTGGCTTAAAGTTTAATGCATCAGACTCTCACATTATGGGTTCTTGGAGGTACACACAACATTACACCTGCATACCAAATGGGCTATTTCCAAGGTTCATATTTTGATCTTCAATCACAATAGAGCAATCTTACATTTGTACCAAGACTCAATCTCATTTATTAAAGGAGAACAACTGCTGAAAAATAAGTGTTGAGATTATTTAGTGTAATGAAATGAACAAGTGATTGTGTTAAGATTAGATATTTTTAGTGTTATGGTTATTTAACTTCATCAAGTGGGAACAAGGCCTTAAAATAACACTACTCATACATTTACCATTGTTTTCTCTGCTACTCTTTGTTATAAGTTTTATTTAATGCCCAAACTTTCTTCTCCACATAATGTAGTTGGTATTATAGCAGCCCCTATAAATATAAATTTTATTGTAAGGGTTATTTGGCAATAACAACACAACCCTCACTCCTAAACCTCTTCTTCATAAATAATCTTTCTTCCCGATTTAACCAATCAACTTTAACCCTCTTTTTCAATCTCACCATTTCCTTGAATTATAGATCCAAGGTAACAAGTCTATATTTTTTAAGAATTTCTTCACCCTTAATTTTTAACTTGTTCATTATTATGCCACAAAACTATTAATTATGTTGCATATACACCATTTTACTTCTTATTTTGAAATATTTAGATTCTAACGACTCCATGGTTCCAACTTTGATAGTACCTCCCCTCTAGTTATAAAAATCAAAGCCACATCATCAAACAAAACACACCAAGAAACCTCGTCTTCAATATGTCTACCAAGGTCATGATAATTGAAACCTAGTCATGAAAAAGTCTACCAAGATCATTGATAACTACATAAAATAGGTAGAGAGCCAATGCTGACCATTAATGTAAACTTACCATAATTGTCCCTAGTTTCATCTCCTACAATTCTTCCACTACTCATTATCCTATATTTATATGCTTTAATAATATGTCCACTGCCTATTCCTAAAAAATGGTGGGCTTGTGTATGAGGCTCCAATATTGCAATGTTGGGGAAAGGTATGAAAACTTATTAGTGCATTGCAACGAGCTATTTCTGTGGAATGAATTTGTAACCTCTAAATTACAATGGAGCACCCATATCTTCATGCCAAGGCTAACACTTTGTACTAACCATTCCCCTTCTTTCATAGAACCCATCATAAAAATTCCATATATAGCTCCCCCAGTAAACATAACAAAGTAACCTAATGTGAACTTCCGAGAGTCAACGTGTACTACCATATTGGTGTCTAAGTACCCAACAAAAAGCGGCTTACCATCGTTAAAACACAAACACATCTTGGTTGTATCCCTAAAGATACCTTAGCATCCATTTTACCGCAAACCTGTTACATTCCAGGATTAGAAATGAAGCAACTAATAGTTTCAACCGCATGAACTATGCTTTGTCTTGCACAAACCAATGCATAGATTAAACTCCCAATGGCCAAAGAATAGGGAACATGTCTCATGCCAACCTTCTCATCCTCAGTAGAATGACTTTACTGAGTGCTCAGTTTGAAATGATTGACAAGCAAAGTGCTCACCAATTTGAATTTGTCCATGTTGAAAAATTGAATCACCTTTTCAATGTAATTTTCTTGCAACATCCAAAGTATTTTCACTTTCCAATTGCCAAAAATTCTTATACCAAGAATTTGCTTCGCCGACCCTAAGTCTTTCATAACAAAAGACTTCCCAAACTGCTTCTTCGACTCACCAATCCAAGAGGCATTCTGCCTCACAATAAACATGTCGTCCACATAGACCAAGAGAATAGGAAAGTCCTCTTTGAAAACTTTTGGACGAAGCACAATGGTCTGAAATAATCTTCCGGTAGCCTTGATCTACCATCACTAACTCAAACTTTTTGTACCATTGCATGGGGACTTCCTTTAACTCGTAAAGGCTCTCCTTCAAGTGACATACAAAATGGTCATTCCCCTTGACTTGAAACCCATCTAATTGCTCCATGTAAATTTTTACCTTGAGATTGTCATAGAGGAAAGTCGTCCACACATTTAGCTATTTAATCCTAGATTAAGAATTGCGGTTGATCCGATAATAACTCGAGTGAAAGACATCTTCACAACAAGAGAGAAAATCTCCTCAAAATCAATATCCTTCTGTTGGCCAATCCCTTCACAATCAACCTTGCCTTATACATTGATTAAGGGTTGTTCTCTTCGAATTTCAAGTGGAAAACCCACTTCAATGCACATTTGCCCTCAGAAAGCTTAGTCAGCTCAAACATGTGATTTCCATACAAGGGCTTCATCTCGTCTTACATGGCATCCATCTACTCCATCTTGTGTTTATCCTCTATAGCTTCATCGAAGAATTTGGACTATTTTCTATTAATAAGTAACAAATACTCATTAACCAATAAACGTGAAGAGGGACGTCGATCTCTCATAAACAATCGGAGTAAGATGATCGATGTAGGCTTGGGAGCTTCATGGTGAAAATCATCATGAATATCATCATCCACCTTATCAAAGGTGGAAATCTCATTATCTCCATCGCCTTCATGATCACTATGGGCATCATCTTCAACTTAAATTGGCATCTGTGTTAATGGTATAGGATCCATATCGCAAAGTTGGTTGTTGTCATTGTCGGATATCACCTTGTCCATTTTGTTGATATCCTCAATCAATGGTCTCATGTTCTACGAACACCACATCTCTAGACCTCACAAACTTCTTCTCTACCAAATAATAGAGTCAATAGCCAAATTCATCTTTCCTATAGTTGAGAAAAATGCATTGTCGCGTCTTTACCTCAAGCTTGGACCTTTTGTCCCTTGGAACATAGATAAAGGATTTGCTACCAAACATGCTCAGGTGATCAAAAGAGACCTCCTTTCCGAACCACACCTTATTAGACACATCACCATTTAGAAGATTATTAGGTGAGAGGTTGATTACAAAGGACATAGTGTTCAAGGCTTCCTCTCAAAACAAGCCGGATAGCTTCGCCTCTGAAAGTATATAACAGACTCTCTCAACCAATGTCTGATTCATCATCTTGATCATACCATGAAGTTGTGGTCTCTTAGATGGAGTTTTTTGGTGTTGTATTCTGTATGACTGACAATATGCAACAAATGCTCCAATGTACTTTCCTCCATTGTTACTCTAGACACACTTTAGCTTCTTTCCCATTTGCCTTTCAATCAATGTATAAAATTACTTGAAGACATCGAGGGCTTGGTTATTCGTTTTCAAGGGATACACCCACAATTTCCTAGAAGAGTCATCGACAAAAGTTATGAAATAAAGTGAGTATTTTTACCTTGAGAGGACCACATATATTGGCATGCACAAGCTCAAAGACCCGTCTTCTTTGTAGATGAATTTTCATGGAATAAAACTCTCCAATGTTTCCTAACCATACAGTGAGGATGCATCTTCAATTTTGCCTCCTTCACACCCGAAAGAAAATCCTTCTTTGCTAAGCAATTGATCCCTGTCTTGCTCATATAGCTAAGATGCTTAGGTCATAGGTCTAAATACTCGTCACTCTTGGCCACATTTATGTCTCCAATTGAGATCGAGACTTGCGATACATATAAGCTGGAGAACTTCTTCCCATGAGTCACCACTAGAAAGTTTCTAGTGAGATTCCACATGCTATTGTAAAATGTGTCGCAAAACCCTCATCATTAAGCTTGTTGACCAAAATAAAATTCAACTGGATAACCGGACGTATCATATATCCCTTAAAACCAACTTGGTGTTGTTGCCAATGGTCAAACACACGTCACTGCAACCCACAATGCAAAACAATCCGTCATTGCCCATCATAAACACTTTGAAATCATCGGGAGTATAAGATGTAAAGAATTCCCTTCTAAACATCACATGGAATAAGACACAATTATCAATCACCCAACTTATCTCGTGATCGGTCATATTGATTACATCTTCACACATGACAAGAATGTTGGACTTGATAACAATCAATGCTTTCTCGTCGTCTCAAGACTTCTCAACCTTCTTTTCGCCTCCGTATCCACTTTTGCACTTCCACTTGTAATAATGCTTCATATGTGGCCCTTCTTCCTGTAATAGTAACATTCGAGATTTTGATACCTTAATCTTGATTTACTCTAACCTTTCTCACCAATTTTGGGATCTCTCTCCTTGCCTCTTCCTTGTGACTCTGACTAGTGCTTTGGGGTGCAAAGACATGGAGCCTTGCAAGTTCCTCCTCATCTCCTTATTAAGGATCGCACCCCTTTCTATCTCCAAGGTCTCTACACTGTTAGAAACAGTGTTGATAATGATGATATAAATAAATCTCCCACAAATCCAATAGTGTGATCAACAACCATAAGCCTACAACTCATCATTGAATTTAATACCTATGCCACTCAATTAATCATCACAACCTTGGAATTCATTAAAATGATCAGCCATAAAATCACCTTCCCAATGCCTCATTTGCAGTAACTTCTTCAAGTGATACAGCTTATTATTACCCGTCTTCAAAGTATATAGTAATTCAAGTTTCTTCCACAGTGCTCTCACGTGTTTTTCATTGTGAATGTGATTGTAGGCATTATCATCAACAAATTATTAAATATACCTACAAACTTACTCATGTTCAAAAGCGCACTCCTCATCGAATTTAGATTCAAACTTTTGAGTAGCAAATATCGGAAGATACATTACTTTAACAAACAATATATCTTTTATCTTGTTCCTCCATATCTCATAATTCATGCCATTCAAACAAATCATTTTATTAACACCCTCCATTAGTCCAAACAATTTAACACAATAGCTTGATAGGTTTGATATCGCTTGTTGGATTTTGAATATTGAAACTTTACTCAAAAAGTTGAAAATTAATCTTTACAATGATCGTTTTCAAACCCTGTTGTTTGAACCCTTAAGAAGATGATATGATAATGCACAATACAAAACAATAATTACAAAAAATGACATACAATATTTTATTTAAAAACTCCTTTAAAAGTGAGGGAAAAAACCATGGACAATAAATCCGAAAATATAAACTATATGGTGAATCCAAGCTATAAAAACCTCCAACAAACACAGGATACAACATCTTGTAATAATAAACCCAAGCAATTAAAAATATAAGAGCAAATGAAAAGAAAATAGCCAGTATAATATTCTTCACTAAAATAAGAACGTACTCAATGTCGGTGAAAAATAAAATATAATTCAAATAACAAACGGATAAGTTAATCTTCCTCTCCTTCCTTTTATTTCTCTTCTGCTTCTTTTTTCTCACAGTGTATGCGCTCAAAAGACTCAAAAATCCCACATTTAATTAACCCTAAAATCACATTAAAATACTTTGCACTAGTATCAGTGCACGGGTGCCCTTCAAATGAATTAGGCTTATCCCGTCTGGACAATCCACGTATGTGTACTATTCGAGTTCTTGTCCCACTAAAATTGGTGCATGAGCACCTCTCGGGAGAACATTGAGTGCACCCATTCTGTCCCATATGTATACGGCCATCTATCGTGTAACTATCAGGTGGTGCAGATGTTTCCAGTTCGCTAAAAATGACTTTCGCTTGGCTGGCCCTTGCATGAACCTCGTGCAAATCTCTAATGAACACAGTCGCTCAAGTGACCCTAATTTAACGTCTTTGCCCGAACGTGCCAATGGATATGTCAATGGGCATGGAATTCACAATAAAGTGGCCTATAACCCAATAGATATAACTTGAAAGTATCATTGATAAGCAATCTGTGAGGAAATAATAAGCTGAACCCAAGTAGATAATATCAGTAACCCGAAAATACTTACCGTGTCCAAAATCTCATCCATAGCTCGAATAACTTCAGGTGATGAAGGCATCCGAGAAATGAAATTCACGAGATTCCCGGCCCTAAACAAATGAGCCAAAACATCATGATCAATTAAATTCCGCAACGATGATAATATTCTCTAAATAACTAACAACCAATAAAGAAATTCAGAATAAGCATTAGATATATCTTTTCTTATTCATTTTTCTACTAGCCTTTCGATGGCATCGTCCACAAGACACTGAAAACCTTTAGGGGCCTTCAAATGGTCGATGCCATATAGACCTGTTTGTTTAGTCTCAGTGGCTGCGGAAGTTCGAAGAAACCGGGAGCTGATGAAAGATGATCTCAGGTGGAAGCTTGCTCTGATCCCTTTAATCAGCAATGACATTTTCCAAATGAGAAGGTGACAGCAAGGTGGCTGCCGGAGGGGGGGCGAGAGGCGGAGCGGCGAGTTTGGAACGCCGGAAGCGAGCCAAACCTAGACCGTTTCAGTAGACAACGGAGCAAATGGCGGCCCGGCAAAGCTTCTTCAATGAACCACCGTTGTTTTGATTTTCGATTTTTTTTTATAAGGCTAGTAGAAATAAAAGTAAAAATGGTGAAATTTAAACTCACAATTTGAACATTTTGAAAATTGCTAGTTTTTAGAAATTACCATTTTCCAGTCAAATTAAAAACCATTAAGTTAACAAATAATAATAGAATTGGATTATAATACTTAACAAAAAATAAAATACATCAAATATTTAAAATAAAAAATAAAAATAAACCAAATAATTAAAAAAATTTAACACCCTTTTGACCTCACAGAATTTTTGAAAATGATGGCATATCTGAATAAAAGTTATTGATTTTGGTGAATGATGATATTATGAAATTAATTAAAAACTAATAGATCAATACTAATACAATATAATTAGTAAAAAAAATAAATGCCTAAAAGTAATTAATATGGCACACATTAATAGGGAAGGAAGGGCACATACTAGTAGGGAAGGAAGTCAGAAAACATTTTATATGTCACATTTGAAATGCCTAAAATTTTATTTCAAAATTTGAAATTAAAATATATCATAGTCAGATTTTAATCAAATTATAATTAAAAAATATAATCATCAACTTTGTCTTAATCAAAATATTGAAATTCAATCTTATAATAAATACAGTTAAACATATAAAAAAAGTCCAAAATTCTAATGTTATATTTAAAAGTAGCTCTAATAATTTATTATTTGATCAATTAATAATTATAAGTAATAAAAAATATCATCAAATCCAGTATCCAAATATCCAACATTATAATTGAATGTAATTTTAAATGCTCACCCTTACAATAATGATACTTTTTCATTCATTCAATAATTTGAATTTTTACTCGTATCTCATTTAAATTCTGAAAAGTAAGCTATATTACATATTAAATTCAATATTTGATCAGGAAAAATATTAAAATTCAGCTCTTCTTTTAACGAATTAAGATAGTTAGTCATATTAGATTTAATTTTATCAATTGTAAATCTTAATTATTATCCCAAGTACAATTTATATAAAGAAAAAGTTCAACAATGTAAAAAGTTTATAGTTAAATAAATTGAGCTGCAACTAAGTTAATAAAAATACCGTACGTTATCTTAAATAAAACTTGAATAAATATTAATTAAACCCGCTAATATAAAATGTTAGCAGAATATTGAAAGAGTGAGCATTTAAAATTAATGTTGGATATTTGATCATTGGATTTGATAATATTTTTATTACTTATGATTATTAATTGATCAAATAATAAGCTATTAAAGTCGATTTTGAGCATGACATTAGGATTCTAGACTCTGTCATATGTTTATTAGTATTTATTGTAAGATTGAATTTTAAAGTTTTGATTATGATAAAGTCGGTGATTAAACCTTTTAATTATACTTTGATTAAAATCTAATCATGATATATTTTTCATAGGTATGGTGATTTATGGGCTAGCCCAAAAATTTATCTTCTTAAAGAAAGACCCAATAAATGAAAGCCCAACAGAACGTTCCCTGAGCCCAAGATCTAGCAAGCGCAGCGGTCAACCAAGAAGGCATGATCTGATACCATCTAACGATAAATAGGCAATTATAGCTAATCAATGGCTTACTCAGATAGCCACAGCCCTAAATCAGTGGATATCATGACAACTCAGTGCATGCATTTGGGTGACGGTTACCATAATTTGGTTTCACGATTGCCCTGGCGGTTTAGCAAATATATTGGGAATATTATCTCATGATTACAAATCACCAAAAATTGATAATGATAGCCTAGCAAACATTCTCAAATAATAGAATGAATATATGCAAACAATTGTCACTAGTCATGATGCCCAAGAAAAGCTAAATTGACACTTGTTCTATAATACCCCTATTTTCCATAGGAGAAGGGGAGATTTTTTGGAGGGAGGGGATCTCTCTCTTTGATCTTTTCTCTATAATCGATAAATCAACTAGGCTGCACTCCAAAAAATCAGCCATCAAATTAAAGTATACTCTTTACACTCATGCATTTATATACACCAAGATCCCATAAATACAGTTTAGCTTACTTCAATTAAGCAGATGAATCCAAACAATCACTATCATCATGTGATCCCAAATGACTGCAAGGGTAGAAACTATAGGCGACAACTAACAACTTGTTATCCTGCGAATTTTGGCGGTATAGATTGCCAATGTCAATGCAAACTACCAACTTGTCACACGATGATGGCTTCCCCGGAGGCATAAAGTCATAATACCTACATATAGTGTCGCAAGCATATAGTGTCGATCACTCATGGTTGCAGCTCCATGAAATCCAAAGCTAGTTAATCCATGCATCTTTTATAAATGCATCAATTCCTCCACATAGAATGGGGCACCACTAGATTGGAATTTTCTTTTTCGATCTTAATCTATTTTAGCAATCCAGTACTCACAAAGAGTTACTCTTTGACGAGTGCACCTCTTCCTTAAAAGCCACTCATCTACGTGTGCACCTCTCCTCTAAGATGTTACTCTCCCACGAGTATACCCTTTTTAAGCTACTATCCGACAAATGTACCCATCTTAAAAGTCATTCTCCAGTTGAGCACATTCCACGGAGCATTGCCTTCTAACTCCAAAGACACTCCCCAACCGAACGCATCCTGCGGAGTATTGCCCTCCAATTTCAAAACCGTTCTCTAGTCAAACACGCTAAATGGAGTCAAATCATCCACCAATACTTAACCAAATTATTTACGTATCTATGTATATTTCTATTAAACCGTTCTCATCATATCTTTCTATTGAACTAAGAAAGATTATTAATTTAAGTGTCGAAAGAAATATCGAGGAGTAAGTACCATAATTTTTCGACTTCTTATTTATTAGTTGTGGTGTATAGAACTCAGATTTGTAATAACGAAAATCGGACCCACTTTTAATCGAACATCCAAATTTGGTGGCTTCCTAATTTATTTGGTAATTTAGATCCCCGAATGTATTAATTTTAATTTTAAATTTTGGAACAGAAATGCGGCATATAAAATATCCTTTGACTTCCTTTCCTACTAGCGTGTGCTCTATTAACTATTTTTAGGTATTTATTTTTTTCACTTGTTATACTGTATTAATATTGATCGATTAATTTTTAATTATTTTATAATAACATTATTTGACAAAATCAATGACCTTTATGCAGCTATACTATCATTTTTAAAAATACCATGAGGTTGGGAAAGTGTCAAATTTCTTTTAGTTATTTCATTTATTTTTATTTTTTATTTTAAATATTTGGTGTATTTTATTTTATTTGTTAAATCTATGTGTAGTTTTTTTGTTAAGTATTATAATCCAATTCTATTGTTATTTGTTAACTTAATGGTTTTTAATTTGACTGGAAAATGGTAAATTGCAAAAACTAGCAATTTTCAAAACCTTCAAATTATGAGTTTAAATTTCACCGTTTTTACTTTTATTTCTACTAGCCTTGTAAAAAAAATCAAAAATAAAAATAACGGTGGTTCATTGAAGAGCTTTGGCGGGCCGCCCTTTGCTCCATTATCTACTGAAACGGTCTAGGTTTGGCTCGCTTCCGGCATTCCAAACTCGCCGCTCCGCCTCTCGCCTCCTTCCGGCAGCCACCTTGCTGTCGTCTTCTCATTCAGAAAATGTCATTGCTGATCAAAGGGACCAGAGCAAGCTTCCACCTGAGATCATCTTTCATCAGCTCCCGGTTTCTTCGAACTTCCGCAGCCACTGAGACTAAACAAACAGGTCTATATGGCATCGACCATTTGAAGAACCCTAAAGGTTTTCAGCGTCTTGTGGACGATGCCATCGAAAGGCTAGTAGAAAAATAAATAAGAGAAGATATATCTAATGCTTATTCTGAATTTCTTTATTGGTTGTTGGTTATTTAGAGAATATTGTCATCGTTGCGGAATTTAATTGATCATGATGTTTTGGCTTATTTGTTTAGGGTAGGGGATCTCATGAATTTCATTTCTCGGATGCCTTCATCAGCTGAAATTATTCGAGCTATGGATGAGATTTCGGACACCGTAAGTATTTTCGGGTAACTGATAGTTTCTACCCGAGTTAAGCTTATAATTTCCTCACTTATTGCCTATCAATGATACTTTCAAATTATATCTATTGGGTTATGGGTCACTTTATTGTGAATTATATGCCCATTGACATATCCATTGGCACGTTTAAATGAGGGACGATCTAGGGATTGAGTTCATTAGAGATTTGCATGAGGTTCTTTCAAGGGCCAGCCAAGCAAAAGTCATTTTTAGTAAACCGGAAACATCTGTGCCTGATTGTTACACGATGAAAGGTTGTGTACATTTGGGACAAAATGGGCACACTCGATGTGTCTCGAGGGGCGCTCATGCACCAATTTCAGTAGGACAAGAACTTGAATTGTATACATACATGGATTGTTCATACGGGTTAAGCCTAATGCAGGTGAAGGGCACACGTGCGCCGATACTTGTACAAAGTGTCTTGACGCTATTTTAGGGTTAATTAAATATGGGATTTTTGAGTCTCTTGAGCACCGAAATAATGAGAAAAAAGAAGAGAAAGAGAAATAAAAGGAAGAAGAGGAAGATATACTTATCAGTTTGTTATTCGAATCATATTTCATTCTTCACTGATTTTTCATTGACATTGAGTATATTGTTCTTATTTTAGTGAAGAATATTATACTGGCCATTTTCTTCTTATTTGCTCTTATATTTTTAATTGCTCGGGTTTATTATTACAAGGTGTTGTATCTCTGTGTTTTTTGGAGGTTTTCATGACTTGAACTCACTATATAATGGATATTTTTGGACTTATAGTCTGTGGTTTTTTACCTCACCTTTAAAGGAGTTTTTAATGTAAAACATTGCACCTCTTTATTTGTAATTATTGTTTTGGATTGTGTATTATCATATCATCTCCTAAAGGGTTCAAATAAAACGGTTTGAAAATGATCATTGGAGAGATTTATTTGGGCCATTGACACCAATGCCAATTTGAGTTGAGGATAATGCTCAGAGTGATCATGAGGGTGATGGAGGTGAAGAGATTCCCACCTTTGATGAGGTGGGTGATGTTGATGTGGATGATGATACTCATGATGATGCTCATCATGAAGCTCCAAAGCCTACACTGATCATTCCTCTCTAACTTACCTTGAGAGATCCATGCCTCTTTTCATGTTTATCGGCTGATGAGTATGTGTTATTTATTGATGACAGAAAGCCTGAATGCTTCGATGAAGCTATTACGGATAAACACAAGATAGAGTGGATGGATGTCATGTTAAATGAGATGAAGCACTTATATGAAAATCAAACGTTTGAGTTGACCAAGTTTTCTATGGCAAATGTGCATTGAAGAACAAGTGTGTTTTCCACTTGAAATTTGAAGAAAACAACCCTTAACCAATGTACAAGGCGAGATTGGTTGTGCAGGGATTTGGCTAACAAAAGGGCATTTATTTTGAGGAGATTTTCTCTTTCGTTGTGAAGATGTCTTCCACTTGAGTTATTCTCAGATTAATTGCAATTCTTAATCTAGGGCTGAACAACTAGGTTTGCGGATGACTTTCCTCTAGGACAATCTCGAGGTGGAAATTTATATGGAGCAATTGAAAGGGTTTGATTCAAGGGGAATGACCATATTTTGTATGCCGTTTGAATAAGAGTCTTTACAAGTTAAAGCAAGTCCATTAGTAATGATACAAGAAGTTTGAGTCAGTGATGATAGATCAATGCTACAATTGTGTCTTTGTCTAAAAGTTCTTGAAAGAGGACTTTCTTATCCTCTTGCTTTATGTGGGTAACATGCTTATTGTAAGGCGAAATGCCTCCCGGATCGGTGAGTTGAAAAAGCAATTTGAGAAGTCCCTTGCTATGAAAGACGTAGGGTTAGCGAAACAAATTTTTGGTATAAAAATTTTTGGTGATCGAAAGGTGAAAAGGTTTTGAATGTCTTAAGAAGACTACATTGAAAAGGTGATTCAATGTTTTAACATGGAAAAGTCCAAACTAGTGAGCATTTTGCTTGCCAATTATTTCAAATTGAGCATTCGGTAGAATCCTTCTATTGAGGATGAGAAGGCCAGCATGAGATATGTTTCCTATTTTTCGGCCATTGGAAGTTTAATGTATGTGATGGTGTGTATGAGGTTGGACATGTCTCATGCTGTTAGAACAATTAGTTACTTCATCTCTAATCTTGGAATAGAACATAGTTCTGTGGTGAAATGGATACTAAGGTATCTTCAGGGTATTGCAAAGATGTGTTTTTGCTTTGGCAATGGTAAGCCGCTTTTGGTCGGGTACTTTGACACCAACATAGTGGGCGACATGGACTTTCGGAAGTCTACATTGGGTTGTTTAGTTATGTTTGCTGGAAGAGCTATGTCTTGGCAATTTAGGCTATAAAAATGTGTTGTTCTCTGCCACCAAAGTTGAATTCATTGGGTGATGGAATCGAGTAAGGAAATATTGTGGATGAGGAAGTTCATTTGAAAACTCTACTTCAAGCAAGATCGATATGTGATGATTTGTGACAATTAAAGCGTTATTTATTTTTGCACGAACTTTTTGTTTCATTGCAAATTGAAGCATATTGACGTTCAGTATCGTTTGGTGAGGAATGTAATTGATTCGAAATTGTTAACACTTGCAAAGGTCAAGATAGAGTACAATGGATCCAATATGATGACAAATGTGGTGCAAAGAGGAAAGTTTAAAACATGTCAAATGATTACCGAGATAGTAATGGACTCTACAAGGTTGTGAGGGAAAATTTGTTAGGTTTTGAGTCACTTTATTGTGAGTCCCACACCCATTGATATGTTATCTAGTTGCACGTTTGGGCATAGACGTCAACCAATAGTCGGTCGGGGTAGGTTGAGGGTTAGTCGAGCAATGGGGTTTACTAGATGCTCACTTGGTGTTCGTGCGAGAGTAAGCCGAACGAAAGCCATTTTTAATGAATCGGAAATATTTGTGTCAGATAGGTACATGATAGACGGCTGTACGCATTTGGGACAGAAGAGCACATTTGATGCGTGCTCGAGGGGCTCTCATTCACCAATTCTAGTGGGACGAGTGCATTATGGGTACACGTGTGTAGGTTGCCTAGAGGCATCACACCTAATACATGTGAAGGGCGCACATGCACAGACACTGGTATAAAGTGTCCTAATATGATTTTTGGCTTAATTGAATACGGATTTTTTGAGTTTTTTGAGTACCGACACAATGAGAAAAACAAGTGGAAGAGAAATAAAATAAAGAAGAGGAAGATTTACTCATCCGTTTGCGATCCAAATCGTATTTCATTCCCCACTGACCTTAAGTACTTTGTTCTTATTGTAATGAAAAACATTTTATCGGTTATTTTTTTCTTGTTTATTTTTGTATTTTCTATTACTCGGGTTTATTATTATAAGGTGTTGTAATTGAGATTAATCATATAGTGGATATTTTTCAAACTTAATAGTCTTGTGGTTTTTCCTATCACTTCTAAAGGGGTTTTCTGCGTAAAATATTATATCTAATTATTTGTGATTATTGGTTTGCGTTATATATTATTGTATCATCTATTTGCGAGTTTAAATAAAGGGTTTGAAACGATCATTGTAGATATTAGTTTTTGGCTTTGTGAACGAAGTTTTTGCATCTAGAATCCTCCACTCTCTCTATGCACTGTGTAACTAACCCAACATGGCGGAGAGAGGAATCTTTCGCTAGAAGAGTTCCTCAAATTCTCCTGAGAGATTGTAAAAAATAGATGGAAATTTGAATTGTACTCAACAAGTCTGACCAAAATGAGCTCCGATTTGCAATGGAAATGTTTTCTAACTTGTGCTAGTTGAGGTGAGAAGGAAAATTTAATATCAGAAAGGCTTATCAATTCCTCTTAAAGCAGTTGTGCCTCGGCATGGTGTTGGCTGCATTAGGAAATGGTTGCTGTGTTGTGGCTTTGCAAGTGCTGTGGTGTAGCTTTGCTTTGGCTGTGTCAGAAGCTGGTGTGTAAAGTTAAATTTGTGTTGCAAATGTGGTGCTAGCAAGGCTAGTGGGCAACTTTGGGATACTTTTGCAAAATTGAATATATAGGACAAAAAATAGATTTTAAAGAGCTCTTTCTGGTTTCCAACTTTTGGCAAACACTAAAAACTTATGCCAGTTGCCAGCAAAAGCTAGGTTACCAAACAATAATCACCTCTTTGTCAAAAAACGAGCTGCAGTTTCTTGCAAATGCTACTCAAACGGAGCTGTTGTCTGGCTCACACTTGTGCATAGACATGCATTTCATCAGAAACTGTTTACTGGGGACAGTTATTGAGCTCCATCTGATTCAGCTAACCACTGTGTGCTATGCTGCTCAAATTAGAGTCCCATATATATTTGTTTGTTGTTTGCTGGTTTTTAGGAGGTCTTTGGTGTAGGGTTCTGCAATGTGTAAGGATAAAACAAAAGAGTTTGGACTGGGCTTCCGAAGTGATGAGGTCACTAGCAAGTAGAAACACTATTGACTACGAAGTAGTAAAGTTACTTTCCTAGCAACCTTATATCACATATGGGAGGAAAGTAATTGAAGAATTTTCCAGAAGAAGCAAGAGGATCAGAAAGCCATTTTCAAGCTGATGTAATCAGAGTCTAATTACAGAGTTTTGTATGCCAGCTCCTCTGTTCAAGAAAAGACATACATGTAATTTTCGTACTTGGGCTGTATATAACAGCCTTTTATTCTTCCTGCTGGGGGAGCCATTGCACTATATCTTGATTAAGTGCAACAAAAAGCTTTGCCCACTTATGCGAAAAAATAGAAAATGAAATGATAACTTCAACAAAGTCATGTTTAGCATAGCTTATTTTTGTTGTCAATTTTCTTCAGGATTTTTAGCACTTATCTCTACGACAGATTTTGAAAAATTGTTTTAATGATTAGTCCTTCTATACTATGATTTATCTGATTTCGACACTTCTTGCATAATAACAGTAGTCCAGCTACTACTAGAAAAAGAGCATTAAGTACCATCTTTTTTTATTATTTTCCTCTATTTTCTTGGGGTTTGGGGTGAACCAACACTGCAATAAGGTTACTTCATTATAATGTGGAAGTGAAGTGTTGAAATTATGGAAACAACTGAATGAGTAAGAATGCAAGCTGCAGAGTTTTGACCTCCCCTGACCTTCAATGTAGGAGACTCATAATGCAGCCTTTTTATGTTCTTTTTATGAAGTATTAATATGATTGATTTATTTAATTTATTAGGTTTGTTCGGTTGTTGACTCTGCAGAACTATGCCGGCATACTCATTCTAACAGGTGTTAATTAGCTTCAGATTGAATTACTCGTATATTGTTGTTATGACATTGATTTTCTGGTTTTTTTGGTAACTTCTTGGTGATAAGGAATTTCATTGAGGAGGCCAATAAAGCAGCCTTGAGAATGGATGAATATCTACATGTGAGGTGACTGCTGATCTATTTTCCTTATGATTTCTTTTTTGTTGATTATGTGAGGTTTGAGATATTCTGTCACATTTCTGCAAGGTAGAATACCATAACCAGATACTAATTTTTTGTTGTGTTCAATGCATTTAGTATTTAAATACCAACCATATTCTTTATAAGGCTGTACTAAAAGCTGAGCTGGAAGGCAATGTCATTACGAAAGAAGCTCAGAGGGCAGCTAGTTATCTACGACTGGATTTTGAGAAGGGCGGAATCCATCTATCTGCTGGTATGTTTTGAATGTCAGTGTCCTTGCTTATAACATGGTGATGGTATAGCTAGAATTCTGTTATTTCATTAGTTTCCTTATCAACTTTATCCCATTTGCTTTTTCAGAGAAATTGAAGCGAGTCAATGAGCTCAATATGAACATCTCTCATCTATGCCGGGAGTGAGTAATATTGTCATTTCCATCTTGAATAGATTCTTCTTCTTTTGTTTTCTATAAAATGACAAGTTGTACAAGTAGATTACAGACATGCAAGCCCTAATTTTAGACACAACTGATGGTTAAAGGATAAAAAAAAAAAAATTAGTAGCAATGTTTTGGTTTTTTTGATTGGTTGGAATACAAAATTTATTTAAAAAGACACCAAGGTGTTACCCTAATAAAAAAAAAAAATGTAACCTTAATCATCAAGCTAGCACCAATGACAGAGTGACTCAAGCCCATAAAAATTCCCAACAAATCATGATAGCACAAAATTAAAAAAAAAAAAAAAATTATTACAAGTCACATTTGACTCATGCTTCCAAAGTAGTTTCTTTCTTTACTTTTTAATCATTTGATTCTTGCTTGATAGCACCTCCCCCAAAAAAAAAAAAAAAAAAACTAATCATGATAGCACAAAAAAAAAACTAATTATTATTAGGCACATTCAACTCAAGCTTCCGAAGTAGTCTCTTTCTTTACTTTTTGATCCTTTCATTCTTGCTTGATGCTTTTGGCTGCCTGACTTTCACCTTCTAGAGTCCAGTATTCCACTACTTTGCCTAGAAGCTCCATTCTTGTATTGCTCTCCCAATTTCGTAGGCTTATTGATTAGGGCTTACCAAAAGCGCTTTAAAGTTTCCAGCCACCTTGCCTTGTTTTCTGAACAAAGCTTTACAATCTTCTCTTCATTTGTAACATAGGACAAGCCCAAAAAATAACAAATCCTATCATTTTTTGCAACATTATCTGAAACCTTTTTTTTTTACTTTTAAATGGTTATCATCCTACTCATCCAAAATCACTTTTAATTTTTTACCTCACCCAGATTAAGATCCACAAAACTCAAACAATCCTCAGAATCCCTAACATTCTGGGCAATAGAGCAGACTCTATCCCCAGTACCAGTTTCAAAGGGTAAACAATTTGTTGGTCGTACTAATTTGTTTAAACTAATTTTGAAGGCTCTCAATCAAAAGGCCCTCATTGTAAACAAAGGAATTACCCATATTAAAACTACTGTAGTCCACATTGCTCAGCCCCATTGTTATGAACAGATATCACACTCCTTGGAATGGGTAGGAGTGGTAGCTTCAACGTCCACTTTGGGCAATTCTGTGCTCAGAAACATATTTATGAAGCCCATAATGGCCTTTATCGCAAAAGTTCTTAACTTCCTTTGCTAGAAGTAGTAGACAGGAAGGAGACAGATTCGGATTCTCAGGATTGAAATCACTAAAAGTGACCGGAACAAATGAAATTGCACTGTAGAATGGGAATCCTTTGAAACTCTATCTACCGATTGTGAAGAACCAAGATTAAAGAAGTGGCCTTACGCAAGAACATTCATTAATTGAAGGCCATTCTAATGAGCTAGCCCGAACTACAGAAAACATTAACCAAACTACCTGTATGAGCCAAACAACCCTAATCATGCGTGACCTTGACCCTCAATGCCAGCCTCTCGTGGCAATGATGCTTGAAATCCATGTATGATGTTAGATATGTGGTGGTAAATGAAATCCATATGCTTGACATCATCTTGAAGAACAAGAGACAGCGGGAAGCATTTATTGTAATTTATGTGAGAGAATTAGGCCGTGTCATAAACTTGAGCTGCGCATGAATGTTGCTTCTTGTCACATATGATTGAGGAATATAAAGGTTATGTGTCATGCAGGCATCCCACCTAGACATAGGACACCCACATCTACTTGTAACGACCCGAGTTTGGATCCTCGAACCCAACCCGGACCGTCACGGTAAAGTCTCAAATCATTCTCAATTTCAAATATTACATATCATTAAATAACTTAATCACCATCAATGATCCTCATAAATGCATTATAAATTAAATATCTATAATAGCAATAATAATAATTTCAATAAATGATGTCGATGTCCCAAAATACCAATTCTCATAAAGAAAATCTAACGAAAGTCGAATAACAACTAAATCAAAAATCTTAAATCTCCATTCGGAGAGCCTCGAACTTTGACATCACCTCTATCAATCAGCTACCCAAAAAGTCTCGTGATTTCCTTGATCCTAATATCCACCTGTCTAATTTGGAGCCAATAAATCACAAAGGTGAGCTAAATGCCCAGCAAGTAAAAATGAACAATAAAAGAGGAGTACAATAAAGTATATTGAAAATCAATGAATAAAATCAATCATAGCAGGTAGTATATCCACCACTGTCCAAGACTCAAGAGCATGTCATGTCCACGACCCGAAAATCACGCAAAGGGCTAAGTATCGAGGAAGCAACATGGATTTCATTGAATTCGACCATTAGTTTAATACAAAATCACAACTGTATAAATGACAGCAATCTTTACGGACCTTATTCTATCGTAGTGAGCCAAAGGCCGTGTATTTATGCCTCCAACGACTGGATGAGTACCACGAGGCCACCTGGTATCCATGATATCTCCATTACCCCTACAGTTCTCCCAGAAGCTGCACTCGTAGCATGCTCATATTATCTCTGATACCCCTCGCCAATGATATCCCAGATATCATCCTCTACGATAGTCACTAAGTTATAAGCATCCTTTTCAACTAGCTGTACGAAATAACAAGGATCTGATTATCAACTCAATTTGAGGTCACCACTGTACTAGGTAGCAAGGACCTCCCTGGACCTTATTCTACCATAGTAAACCAAATGCCGTGCATTTACGCCCCCAACGGATGGGTAATACAACGAGGTCATCCATGGTATCCCCATTACCCCTACAGTTCTCTCAGAGGCTATATCGTAGCATGCTCATACCATCTCCGATGTTCCTCGCCAATGATATCCCAGATATCATTCTCTACGATGGTCACTAGGTTATATGCATCCCTTCTCAATATCAACGACCTCAATCCTCCGGAATGGAATCAGTATTGGAAAAGCATAGACTACTTTGCGATCCCACGGACTCCTATTCGTCTAGTTACCGTAAAGTCTTCGCACGCTCTCCTTTATTTATCCATAAAGTGCCAATAGAATGTACACACGCCAACGGAATTAACGCAGAGAACAATTTATCAAAATTCATCGATGCGGTATAAGAATAATCAGCTATCAGATTATCATTATTCTGAACTCACCAGACACTTATAAATGTACCAACCCACGTGTGTATAGTTCCATATAAACATTTCTTACCATCCGCATATATTAATATAATTATATATATCTTCCATCAAAATAAATTAACAAATAAATAAATAAATAAAAATAAAATATAAATATATATATATGCTCCCACGTCATTACAAACATCTCAACACAATATAAATAAAGAATAAATAAATGTATATATATATTTACATATATACATACCCACACACATGCCACTTACACGTATTCACGTTCACCCTTCTTCAAAATCTTGCCCATGGCCCACTATACTAACACACACACACACACACACACACCATCCAGCCCAACACTCACACACACAGCCCACTGCTCATCACTTGGCCCACTAAACACACACTCACCCACAGCCCACTAATTTGGCCCACTAACACACACACACAGCCCACTAACTTGGCCCACTAACACACCCACACAGCCCACATCTACACACACACAACCCAACACCTGACCCACTAAACACACCCACATAGCCCGACCCAACACATGGCCCAATAAACACACACACACACAGCCCACATCCACACACACACACAGCCCAACACCTAGCCCACTAAACACACACAGCCCACATCCACACACACACATAAACACAACACACAGCCCACTAAACACACACACACTGTCCGGCCCAATACATGGCCCAATACCTACCCAAATCCACGGCCCAGCCCAACACACACACACACCACCACTGCCCACGTTCGCTTCGACCCATCACAACCCAGCCAGGCCCAATGTGCTTCACGCAGCTTCTGCTGCCCTTCACACACACACGGCTCACGTAGCGAACCAGCAGGCATACATACACAGCTACACCCATGCACACCATATTGCTTGCACGCACAGCTGCACACACACATTCTCACCACGCTGCCCACACAAAGCTATACACACGCAGCCACACACCCAGCAGCCGAACCAACCGAGGCCATGTTTTCCTCAATTCCCCATTTTATCACAAAAATTGGAAACGGTATGCACGAAATCATTCAATGCAACAATTAATAACATCAAGAGATGAGAATGTAAGATTTATTAACAGAAGCAAACGTTGAAGCCCCCTCACTGCCACGGTTCATGAAACCTGGCTGAGCAACAGGGAACAGAGCACGATGCTCTGCTTCCCGGACAGTACCCGAAACCCCCAAAAATTGGAGTTCCACATGTAAAATCGATGCTCCAAGACTTCATTACTTAATCTACAACGCCTTAATTCATTATTGATTCAAAAGCCGGTCGAATCCTCATTGAGCCGAAGCTCTGTGTTCGGGCTTCCCAAATCGAAAACCCTCGATTTTCACTGTTTACCACCAAATCCGTCATGGAATCAAAGACTTAGGCATTAATAAGAATAAAGGAAGGATTAATTTTTGTGATGATGGATTTTACTTGCCTCACGGTGGTGGTCGATGGCAGCGGCTCCTCTTTGTTCTTCCCCTTTCGTTCGTCCTCTCCCCCCTTCTCCAAACCCTAATGCTGCCTTAAATTAGGAGGAGGAGTGGGTTAGGTTTTTCCAAAGTTTCCATTTGGCCCCCCGATCCCCTTCCTCCCCCACCACCTTCCTTCTTCTCCCTTTCCCTCTTCTTCCTTCCCTTTCCTTTTCTTCTCTTCTTTCCTTCTTTCTTTTTCTTTCCTTCTTTTTCTACTTTTCTTTCTTTTTCTTTCCTTTCTTTCTTTTTCTTTCCTTCCCACTTACCGTATTATTATTATTATTATTATTATTATTATTATTATTATTATTATATATTTGTTATATATATATATGTATGTACATATATATATTTTTAATTGGCTACCTTAGATTTCGTGGCCCAAATATTTATTCCTAGATTTGTCGATCTAAATATTTTAACTTATTGGGTTCACGCATCAGCCTAATGATAAAATTTTCCGGCCCATCGTTGGTTAAAATTATTAAATGGTTCATCAAAATTAATTTTTAAATATTCATGGCGTTACACTACTACTTAAGTGTGCATAGATATGTATGTCATGCAAATAATTGTCTAGGGGATTTTAGATAGTTCTAAGATAGTCTAGAAATAATTGAAAAGGAAGGAGACATTTACTTCACTCTAAAATATTCTTGAGGAAAAATTTATAAAGAATACTCTAAAAGGTAAATCCTAGCCAAACTATAGGAAAATAATTCTAGCCATTGGTCTAGGAGGTGACATTCTTATATAAAGAAATAAACTCCTTTCAATTAGGAAGCTTAGGAGAGGCTCAAAGCAAGCAAGCAACCAAAGCTATGCCACAGATATGAAGCTAAGGAATAGTGTTTAACTAAGAGGGTGGCTAATCTTAAAGAGCTATAGTGGTAAGCTTATGGAGAGAGCTTACGAGAGCGAGTGTTCAATGCTCCATATTCTTGTACTTGTTCTTAAATAGTGAAGAATGTTTCTTCGAAAGTCTCAATGTCTTTACACTCTTTGGGTGGGAACATCGGAGAATGACTTGTTTACATTACACAAGATGTGTTAGGCACGTGTTGTGTGGGTGGCCCACAGAAAGCGTCATCCATGACAGTCTGTTTACAATAAAAGCTATTTGCAAGTTTATTTACTTTGTTAAACAAGCCAAGCATATGCCTAAGCTTGAATTTTATGCTGATTGGTGTACAAGACCAATTAAAGCATTAGTGTCTTGGCTTGTGACTTGTGAGACTCTTAGTTGTAGTAAAATATAATTGGGAATTTGAAAATCATCCTAAAAAAGGGCTTGCCGGGAGGCTTATGAGAGCATGCTTGCCCTATGTCAAGGGCTTTTATTTTTTATTTTTAATACCTTAAAGACAGCTGTAATTTAGAGATTAAGTAATATTAGAGCTTTACATTTGTTAGTTCTTTTTTTTTTTTTGGATAAGTTAGTGAGGCTCCTCTATGCTCAAGTTACTTTGAGGGTTTGAAGAACTGACCTTAAGTCCGGTAGTTTAACTTGAGATAAATGTCATGGGACAACACTTTCTCTTCTTCACTCGTGCTATAGTTGCCTAACTCACCCCTACATGATGTAGGTAAGTTAGCTTTCATCAATTTTTCTACCCTAAATGTGTAGAGAGACAACTTTTGGAAGAAACACTCTTCACTATAAAAGACTTTGAATGCAAAGGTTATAGAGCACTTCCCTAGCACAGACACACGACCATACCCCTAGAGCTCTTTGAGATTATCCACTTTCTTGGTTTCCCTTACAACACTCTTGGCTTATCCCCATGCAAAGAGAGGTCACCCTTTTATAGGAGTATCACCTCCTTAACTAGTGGTTAAAATTTATTCTCCATCATCCACTATGGATGACTAGGATTTGTGTTATAGAATATTCTCTATAAATATCCCTCCAAAAATACTTAAGAATTGTTCTTGTACTTTCCACTCAAGGACATTCTAAAATAAAGTATACATTTTCTTCATTTTCCCATTTTTTAATTCTCTAGGCCATGTAGACCCACTTAGATAATTCACCACCCTATATTTACATCATTGTACAACTAAGTTATACATGTGAGCATCCTCTGCCTTTGTGGCTCATGACATCTATGTTCCTTGGCAGCCCATAACATAATGATTCTACTTGGCTCAGGCACAAGCCAAAGCAGTTCCTCTCGTGAGAGTAATTTGTAAGAATGCATGCTATTCAAAATCTAACCCTAATGCTTTGGAAGAGTTTTTTTCCTTGTGGAGTTGTACTTCCCTGGGAACCATATATCTGAGATTTGCCTTTTGCTCTTAGATGTTGACACCAGATTAGAAATCTTGCTTCCAGTCTCCATAGTGGTTGAAGTGCAAAGATGTAGATATGACTCTCCCTAACACTAGGTTTGGGGGAGTGGGTGACAAAAGAAAGGAAGAGGAAAGAAAAGGCATAGATTAAAAAAGGGAAAGTAAGGGTCTATAAATCTAATCTTTAGGTAAAAGTAACCCTCTATTAATTTGACAAAAAAAAATATCATTTGAAGCATCTAAAAATAGTTACAAGATTACAAGATGAGGTGAGCCTTCGTGTAATTGTGAAGTCACTTTATTTTGACACAGAGATTATATGTTTAAAATTGGTTTGTTATATCTAACCCTTCTCTGCAGGAACTTGTTCATTGGACCACTCTTTTCTTTAGATTAAAAAAATAAGGGTCTTAAATTCTATTCTTTTCAATCAATTATTTTCTCTTTCCATCTCTCTTAAATTTATTCTTTTCAATTATTTTCCATAATTAAGCAAAAGTGGCGTAAGTTGTTGAGAATGATGGTTTTTTTTGTTATTGTTGTTTGTGGATAATAATGTTAAAAAGAGAAGTATTCTTTTCCATTGTTCCATTTTTTTAAATGATGGGTTTTTTTCATGCTTTGGATTTAATCTGTATATTGATTGTGTTCAAGCCAATCCATTTGTTGTTGCTACGGTATTGTTGAAGTCATCACATTCTTTCAGTACCCTTTCACAGAAATAGGGCGATCAGCAGCTTACTTTTCTGCCTTTTGTTTTCATTAGGTTCAATAAAAACATCATGGCTGACCCTGGTTATGTGGACATATATCCGGCAACACGTATCCCCAAATGTCTGCATCATCTTGTTAAGCCTATAGATCTTCCTGCATCTGGATCATCACAAATGAGGTCAAGAGAAGGCGTGGAAGAAAAAGGATGTCGATTAGTTACAGATCCAGGAAGTCTATCTTCTATTCTACAATGGGCATCAGATGCTGAGGTTGGGTTTATCTCTAATTTATTTCCTTTTGGTGATAATGCTATGATTGGACATCTATTCATGATTTGATAGCATTAAGGATGACCTTGATCAAACCATCTCAGATCTGCCCTTCATTTGTGTCTATAGAGTAGTAAAATATTCTTGTTAATATTGTATGCTGGTTGACAGTTCACTGATGTTCTTTAGTCTGTTATGCTTGCTCCTGGTGCCATGGTCAAATTGTCATTATCTGTCCAAAAGTTTTAGATTTTTTTTTGCTTTTGTGTTAAAAAATGGGTAATTGATAGAGTGATGTGGAGACTATAGGTGCTACTCTCAATTTGTCAATTTTTTGGGCAGTGTTCCCTTCTTATTTAATCTTTTACCACCCATCAAACTTAGCATCCTTGTTTCCTCTCCTCTTTTTGTGTATATTCTTTCTTAATTGTCTTACATTCAAATCATTGAACTATAGCTGGTCTTGTTTTGATCCAGTGAAATTTCCCTTCTAATTTTAGACATTTTTGTATCACTCAACATGGAAAATGCAGTTCTCCATTTAAACAACCTGCTTAGTTATTTGTATTTCTTCTATATCCTCATTGCATCTATGATTGAACGGGAAATCTCTGGCCTTTGTCAAGTGATAGCGATCTGAATATAGCAAATTTACTTTTACCATGTATTCAATATTCATAATCAGCTTTAAAATTGTGGAAAGAAAGAATTCACTGATTATTTGGTGTTTCCATTAAAGAAATGTCCTGATGTAATGAGACCCAACAAAGTATGCAGTGAAAGCTGAATTCCAGGTTTTGCGAGCCACTGAGCTATGAAAAAAGATGATCATTGGATTTACAACGAGCTAAGCACTGATTTGCCAAGAATTACTCTTTGCATTGTCGATTAGAGTGTGAGATTTCTACACCAAACTGCTTCCCCACCAAAAAGAAGCTTTTGTAGATATTCAGACTTCCTGGAAACTGAAAAGAACTATCCCTTCATTACAAAATAAAGGAGGATACAGTGAAAAATTCTCAAATTTCCCAGCATTCATCTTACCAAGATTTTTGTTTGTGACAGCTGATAATAGGGCACAAGCTCTGATGTTGTGGGTTTGGGGGCCATTGTGGTTACTGCTTTGGTGTTGCTTATGAAAGGACTGCTTGCAGAAAAGTTATGCAGCAGAAACTGCAAAAAAGTTTCATTTTCAAGCTTTCTGATGAGTCATGTTGAATTTGGCACCTGGATTTTGTGAAGTGAAATTGGATTGTTTTTGTGGCATAAGGAGCATACTTTTTTAACAGTGCCATTTGCATCTGAACATTTTTTTGTTTTTAAACTTTGCAGATTAGGAGGATGGCCTATGCCAAAGGCAATTCTGTTCCACATGCAAATCTTGGTGTTCTTGATAAGCTTATGGCTGCTCGCCATGAGCTTGCTCAGGTTATTGATCGTCAATAATTGCTTGTAGTCTTATACTTCAAATGAGCTATTGTTAGTTGTTATTGTTAAAGTGTTTAGTTTTTAAATACTTAAATTCTCCACGGGTTCTATTGGAGACTTGGAAGGGCTATTTTGATAGTCAATTATGCTTGGCTGCTTTCCATTTGGGGTCCTCCATCGGCAATGTGATTGAGCTTCCATTGAAGCTTGATGTATTGCCTTCCCAAGACATACCTTCTCTGTCGGTGGTAGTGATTCTTTTTTCAACTTGAATTTGTAATATATTACGATATTTGCAAAGATGAAGTCCTTGTTTGTTAATGTGATAAGCATAGTATCTCTGGACAGCCATTGAAGTGGTATAGCATCTATAGGATAGGATGAAAGCTGAATCTGTATTGTTCTTTTTCATGTTCAACTAGAGGGTTACTGTATCCTTTAAAAGAGGTTTTTTGGTGCATATATTCAAAATTTGGATAAGAGTAGATGGTTCTTTGAGACCATTACTGTGAAGTTCCAGTCTTGCAGGGGACTTTGGTTTGCTTGTCTGGTGTCCTCTGGCCTGGAACTTGCTATAGTGGGAACCTTGGTGAGTAGGTGTTTCTGCATTTTTAATGGACTTGCAGGTAGCAAAGCGATAGAACTTTTAAGCTCCATGTGCTGTTTGTGCTGATTTGGAAGTTCTGATTGGGGAGGAAATGCGGAGTCTTTAGATATAATTTGATCTTCTGATTTTAATTTTGAAGAGCATTGTATTTGTTCTATTTTTGGAACCTTCATCTATTATTCGGAATATATATTTTTGTCATGTTAGGTTGATTCTCTCTCTTTTATCTCTTTCTGTTCACATCTAAGGATATTTTGTCCTCCTAGGTTATGTTCTCTCTCATTTGTATTTCGAAAGTTCCTTGAGTTACTTTTAGACCGCCAAAAGTCAGGCCTAGAAGAAAATTAGGCATCAAAGTTTGTTTAAGGACAAATTGGCCACTGTACTAAGAATAAAGAATATACCAACCCAAACAAAACAAGCCAAGCTTTTTCCCACTAGTGGGGTTAGTTACATAAATTTTTCACCTATGGGCCATATCCTCTATTAACTCCAGACATGCTACATCATGTTTGATGGTTTCATTTAAATTCTTCTTTAGCCTTCCTTTTCTATACAAAGCCTCTTCCAAGCTTCCAAGCCTCTTCCAATATCAGTATTGGATATATCGAATAAAAAAATTTTACAAATTATAAATTGATCAGGTTTTATCAGCCGACACAGTTGGCCCAAAATCAGCCAATATATTCACGAAAAAATATATCGTAATATCGAAAAATATCGGTACCAAAGGGCCCCCATGTCAATACATATTGGCTAATATATATTATATTGGTTGATATTTTCATCTATGGTCCTAATCATCACCTTTCTACTATATTTATCTATTGTTACCATGGATGAAAATATTGATATCGGTATTGGTCGTAACTGTATAGACATCAGATATATCAAATATTACATATCAATATTAGATATATCGGAAGGAATTTTTTTTGAAAATTATAATATAATAGATAAATATCGACTAATATATTGAAAATCGGTCTATATATTGTGATATATTGCTGATATAATGCTACCATAGCCTCGCAATATCAACAAATGTTAATAGTATGGGATTGATACCGATACATATCAGCTGATATATTGGATATTGGTTGATATTTTTATTTATGATTGTTACTATATTTGCATTTCATGTATTCATATTTATTCTATTGATTGAGAGGCCTTTGACTTCGAAAGTCTTCTCTCATTTTTTTCAACTCGGCATTTTGGTCTCATCTCCAAAATCATCACCCACAAAGAGAATACATCAAGGTACATCATCTTGAACTTACCTAGTTATTTCATAGCAAAGGGCAATAGATATGGGCTTAAAGATGACCATTTGATATAAGATAATTATTGTAGGAAAAAAAAACCTTAGCTGCCCATACGTGATCCTCACACAAGTTTCTTCATGCAAGTTTTCCATTATACATCTTTTATTACTTATATGTATGTAATGGAAATTCCTTTTGTCTCCTGAATTTTCAATAATACGTGAACTAGGCTTGTATTGTATATTTGTATGCCTTCTCTAAACCAATAAACACCTTATGAATGCTCTTTGACTTTTCTTCGATTGCTCCATGCACCTTTACAAATTGATAACTTCATAGTAAACCTGCTTGACATAATTCCATATTGTTTCTTTGATATACTTTGTGCCATATTAGCCTCATTTTGACCACCCTTTCCCATAACTTCATTTTAGAACTCATCAACTTTGTACTTCTTGTTGTTCATATATATGGGAGACAATATGCTCTTTCTTCACTTTTCTAGCATCTTCTTTGTGCTTAGGATTTTGTTAAACAATCTAGTTTTCCATGTAACTCCCTCCAATGCATTTGCTAGCCTCCATAGGTTACCATTTGGCTGATTTGACTTCCCAATCTTCATCATCTACAATGCTGCTTTAACTTCTCTTATGATATGCTTATGATTCGAGTGATTTGGATTTACCTCAGAGTCACTAAGTGCCGCTAGCATTTTAGTAGTCTCCCCACCTCTTGAAAATATTCTAGAAGAGTTCTTCCGTCTCTCATATCTTCATCTGCTGGAAATACTTACTCCTCACCATCCTCGATACATTTCACCCGGTCTAAGTTTTTTAGTTCTTCTATCTCTTCTTTAGCTAGTCTAAACACACAAACATCTCATTGTCACTTCCTTGAGATCCCTAATGCCTTCTTTTAGGATCTTTTCTAAAGTCCAAAGAGATTTGTCATCTTTAAGTTCCACCGACACCATCTTGTTCTTACTCGATTGTATTCTATTTTTTCATATTCCTTTTCCATTTTCAAGATGCAAATTTATTCAATTTTTAAGTTTAATTTTTTTTTTTCTGAAGGGTTGAGGGGAGAGAGATACAGTAGATGAAATGGTATTGTGTAGTCATGTTTTTTGGGAATAGACATATAGGTTGTATAATAAAGCACTCTTTTTTTCATTGATAAAAAAGGTCCTTATGAGTCTTCGATAAGCCACTCTTATAGCCATCAAAAACTCATTCCTTGTTTTGAAAAGCATGTTGGCCACCTTAAGTCCTTAAGACACGTGTGACTCTAAATTATCCTCTCCCCCATTTCTTTCCCCATAGCTTCCATGTATGCGTATGCACATTTGCATCATGTTTGACATTACCATTCAGATCCCTAGCTATAAAGATCAACTCTCTCTATGGATCATTTGGATCCTATGAAACACGGACATACTCTCGATGTGCCTCGACAAATGTCTAAGTTTTTTTAAAAATTTTCTACTAAATCTGAATATGCTCCATAACATTCAGATACATTTTAGACACCCTTGGAACACATTTTCATTCATTGCAATCTTCTTTTGCTTTCTAGAAGATGTTCATAGCACTCCCAAGGGGAGAGTAAGATATGAGACATTTGTGAATAGGCATCTAATTTACTTGGGAATGTTGGGGAGTTAGAAATTGTGCATCTCTTATTGGATGAGCCGGAGGTAGAGTGTATTGTTTTTTAATAATGTTGGTGATGCAAATAGAGACAACAAAAAAACTGATGTAGATGTTGAAACTTGAAAGTGACTTACTTTTATATTAGGTTGTCATTGATATTTGATACTTATTCTTTGGATAGGAGTTTTTGCTTATATTCAATATATTTTGTAAATTACAAAGTACAACATTGTAAAATTAAAATGTAGATATTGATTGATATATAAAAGAAATTTCTACTATATTAAGTTTTTACTTAGTTTATTAAGTTATATAATTATTATTATTCTACTATAATAGCTTGTTAAAGATATTATAGTATAATCTCTTTATATTAGTTCAATTACAAATTACTTTTTCTATGAATTTTTTGAGTGAGGAAATAAGAAATATATATTTTATTACTAATATAGTATAAAATAGTATTATTTATCAATTAGAAAATTAGTAAACTATGATTTTAATTAACGTTTTCCTAGTATGTTGCGTCTTTATTTTAAAAATAACATGTTGGCGTGCCAGTATTGTGTCATATCCATGTTTATGTTAGCATTCATGCTTCTTAGCTTGGGTCCCCTCGTCCAATTCCTCCCAATTTTTTTCTTCCAATTGTTTGCCTAGCCCCATATTGGAGTGCATATGCACTAATCATTTTTAGTGCTTCTTCCCTTAGTACTCTCTTAATTTCTATAATTCTATCCATGCTTCTCTTCATACTTGCTACGTTTTCTTTCTACTCATTTTCTGCATTCATGCCAACTCGACTTGTAGCTATATTCTTCCCATAGCACTATAATTTGTAGCCGGTCCCTTTGCTTCATCCTCCACCTACTTCTTCTCTTGAAGGTGTGATGTATTGATCCTCCTCCTAATCATAGTATGTATCATGTAGGACCAAGTCCTAATGCATTGGGACAAACCCAGCCCCAACCCAAGCAGAAAAATCTATTCCACAAATTGAATAATAGCAAAATCACGAGAAACATTTATGGAATGACATGCTTGTTATTAAAGTAACTTCCTAAATTATGGGAACTTCTAAATATCTAAATAATACTTCTAAACACTAAATTTGCTAACTTTCCTACAATTACCAAATGGATTAAAAAAAAAAAAAATACTTCCCTCCAACTTGAGCATGGTGTCATGGGATGACACTTTCTACTAGATTACCCATGCGGCACTTAGTGTCACTACTACTTTGGATTAACTAAGTAGGCCAAACCCTCACACTTAGACACAAGCTAAGTAACTTAGAAGCGAGACAAGAACAGTAAGGAACGAACTCGACATTGCAAAGAAGAGTGTGGAAGAATGTAGAGATTGTATTGCTCAAGAACACTTTATCTGGCTAGTTACAAGTGAAGTCTCCTTGTCCTTTTATAGTGGAGCTTCTCCCATCCACTCTCTTAATTAATGGCCAATATTATTTTACATGGATGGTTATGGTTGAGCTTTTTTAAAATTCTCGCTTTCTTCCTCATTCTAGAATATTTTACTAGAATATTTAGATGTTTATAAAGGAGGGACATCTCTATGCTCTTCTAGAGTTTTCTAGAATATTCTCCCCTATTTTAGATGACTCAACTATTTACAGTAATAAACCCGCAATACTGTATAAGTTTGGAGCTATATATATATACAGTTCGGGTACGGTTGTGGGTCTACCTCTAGGTTCACGCTTGGGAATAGTCTGTCGATGACAATGGGCTCTCACAACACGTACTTGAACAGCCGGAAACAGAAGATTGAAATGGAAGAACAGAATAAATCACATTCACATTTCTTTGTGTTCTGTCTTCTTCACCTTCATCTCTTGTGTATAACAGGGCATCTGTAAGACTGTACTGTGATTTTTTACTCCTTGTCAAAGAAATTGGTTATCCCATCAAGTTTACCTTCACATCCATCTGCTTTTGGTATTCAATGATTGCCACACAATTTCCCTGGTAATACCTTTGAATGTCCTTTTGGCTACAGTGTTACACCTCAGGTTATCCATAACCTATATATCTAATACTTGGGTGTGCTGACATTATGAACCGGTGAAGTCTGTCCTGAAAGACTTGTGTCAAAAAATAACATTCTATCAGCATCTCGGGTATGGGCTGTAATTGTGATCCACTGATCAAACTCGACGTCCTTTCAGCTCAAGCCGAATGCCTCTTGTAAATCTCCAATATTCCCAATAATGCTCTGAGCTTTATTCTCCTCAAAAGAACAATTGACCATCAGTTTTGGAAACTCTATGGTGTTGGCTTAAATCATAGACAGCCATAGACAAGTTGCGGAATTTGGATTGCCGGTGGTTCATAATCAATCGGAGTGACACATCTCGATGAACTCTGCATTGTTGGCCATTAAAAGAAATATCAAATTCATATTTTTCACTTTTAGATTATGTATATCAATTATTTCTCTTTTCCTGTCCCTCTTCTTTTTTTTTTTTTTTTTTATGCGCAATCTTCTCTTTTGAAACACTAACATGCCCGTTCTTAACACAAAATGGCAAATTGTAAAATGCTTCGAGTTTCAAAATTTTGAAATTGTTTGCATCTTTATGGTTTGTTTTAGTTGGTAATGACTTGTTATTTACATTAAAAAGATGCAACTTGTTTGAATGTAAAGTGGCAACGGCCAAAGAGAAGAAGGAAAGTTAGAGGAAAAGGAGGGATAACAGAAAAAACCTGAGGGGACAAGAGGGAGAGAACCAGACTGAGGGATGAAAATACTGAAGTCCAAAATCATTAACATTGGTATAATAAAGTGACTAAAGTGATTGGTATAGGCTCCTAAATAGACTTCAATTAGGAAACAAAAACCTCTAAGATGATCGTAAATATAAGTTCATAAAGATACAAAATATCAAATATAATAAAATCTTAATCTATCTAAGATAATGCCTAAAAATGTCATTACCTAGATATATGGTAAATACAATATCAAAATCATTCTCAAGAGAAAAAGTAAAATATGAAGATGCTTCTACTCTTGATATTTTTGCTATACATATTCTCCATCAGATACAGACCTTACAATGATAGATCTCTTGGTTCTGCTGGTGGTACATTTGCTTTTGTTTTATTTTTCAGGAGCCAGCCGTATTCTGATGAGCATCTGGGGAAGATAGGTTTCATCATGCTCTTTTAGATGGCATAAAAAATTTAGTGAAGAGGGAAAAGTAAGAAAGAAAGGGTTCAAGTGTTCAAACCTAACATGAAGTTTTTGTTTCAGCGTAAATTACATGCCTATAACCAATGAGATTTGGGTATATAACATGCTGATACCCTGACACTCAGGAATTTACATGTACCTGGAGATTTCAAAGTTTACTGCAATTGTTAATAAATTGACGTCGAGAAGAGACAATCTCGTTGCTTATTTAAAAATATCCAAGTTGGATGTATGTAAAAGAACCAAAATAATATAATCATAATTGAAAATGGATTGTACTTTTTCCATACTCTGGCATCTAAAAGTTGTACTTCACAGAATCATTTTCTCCAATAGACAAATCAGAGCATGCCATGATTTCATTTGGCAGACAATTTGCTTCAATTCAAAGTTTTTTTTTTTTCTTCAAATTGATACCTCCATAATCAACTTTCGAACCTTAAGGGATCGCTATGCAATTTCTTAAATATTAGGATGCCCACATGATGATTTGCTTCGTATATAAAGCCTTGGGTTCCCACTTCCAATTATTAGTGGTGGGCTGCGGGAATACTTCTTCACTCTGTTCTTTCTGGAGTGCAAAATTTCTACCAATCAAGCTGTCACAGTGTGGTGCCGCCAATGCCTGGCTCTGTACTTTGGTCATATGTTCAACTTCTTAGAGTTCACCTTCAACTTTGGTCATATGTTCAACTTCTTAGAGTTCACCTTCTACTTTGGTCATATGTTCAACTTCTTAGTGTATGTTCAAGAGGCTTGAAGAGTATACATCCCTCCTTGGTAAATTCATTGCAATGAAACATGTATGATATTCCTTGCAACAAAATAAATATAATATGGTATGTCTTTCTTTAATCTAGTTCTCATGGGCGAATGCAGATAATGGGATGCAAATCTTATGCTGAATTTTCAGTGCGCACAAACATGGCCTCATCACCAGAGATTGTAACGGCCTTTTTGCTGGAGATGAGCAAGGTGGTTAGGCCAAAAGCTGATGAGGTACAATATTATAGGACTATTGTCTTGGAGTCACAATGAGTATTCTATATAGACTTTATTTTGTGTTGAGCTAGGATAATCCTACTCTCTGATTAAGCTTATCAGGTTCAAATGGTTGTAGATCTTTGTATTTCATGGTTAGATCAATTTTCATTTAGGTTTTTTTGGGGTTAAGTGAGCGGTTCAATTGCCTGTCGAGAATTTGTTACTTTACTACCTCAGGCTTACCTGGGGACCATAACAATAGACAAAATACAATGCACCCTAGACATGACTCTGGGGACCTTAGTCCAGTTTAAACCTTATTATAGGAACACGGTATATGAGTCTGACTTGAGGGGACTACGATAGTCCACGTATAAATGCTTCAATCTGGCACTATCTTTTTACACTTCCAGTTACACACTTCAAGTATTGTGATATAATAATAATTAGAGATTCTACATCTGCTATTACCTATTATGGACTTCCTTGTTTGTCAGGATAAGTTTCATATTCCTTCTTGGTTTTTGATCCATAAAATTTTTATGTTTACTTTCTGATTGATTGAGTGAAAATTTCACATATTTCTTTTATTCCATGATTGCTAAACTGGGGTATTAAAACAGATTGCTGGCCTTGTTGCCCTAGCTTCTTTCAGCCCCTTCTCAATTGTATCCATCACTGTTGCATATCATATCACACTGTTTTTTGCTGTCAAATAAAATATTTTTCTGATCTCTTTTGTCTGCGCAGTAGTCAGTTATTCTGGTTAATGACCTCCAATTCACTGTTTAAACTTGAGTTTGAAGGTCACAATGAATGCTTACAATGCTATGAAATAGAGATTTGGTGGAGGCAACATGGCTTCAGAACCACGCTAGCTCTCCCTCCTGTTTTATTTTTCTTTGTACTACAAATCATGCATCCCTAATCTTAAATTACCTCCCTTGTATGATGTGTTAAGGATTTGAATCCTTATGTTGAGCCATTCTCTATATTATCAAAACCCCACAAGTTTATCACTCATTGTGGTGTAGTTGAAGTTATGATTGCATTGCAAATAAAGTGTTCATTCTGGATCTGTTAGTGTTAATAATAAGATGGTGGACTAGTTAATTGGGCTGTCTTTATATTCCCATGTGATTTGAGTCATTTGACTGATGGAGACATTTTTTTTTTTTAAGGTTTTGGTGAAAAAAAATTCAAATATTTGGGTGGATCCTTTTTGGGTGGGGGGCTTGGGAGGCACCATTGTTACCTGGGTCGTGTCTAAACCCATGGATCTGCCCTTTGGGTTGGTTACATTGGTTGCTTCTCCTGTATCTGATGGGTCACAATCCAGGTTGCTGAGGTTGTTGATCCATTTCTGTGCTTACACAGATGACTTTCAACAGCAGAGGGGGAGAGAGAGCAGATGGCTGTGAGAGACCACAGCCTCCTCCTGGCCCCCTTGGTAGTCTAGTTATTGATCTGAATCCAAGCCTGTTTGCTAATGGTGGCTCTTGTTGCACTTTGAGAGAGAAGGGTGGAGGGGGGGGGGGCAGACTGTTTACTGAAAGTGAGAGAAAGGGGTAGGGGACTTTGGTCAAACCAAGTTGACCAAACCCTAACACAGTTTGCAGTCTTCCTCTTTCTTATCATAATATTTCGGGAACACAACTCAAGAAAATAAATGAAGTTATACATTTATGTATTCACTGCTATTAGCTTTTTCTGCACCAATTGTGTGGGCTACACAATGGGATGCAACCTCCCCCAAAAAAAAAAAAAAAATTCCCCTCCCAAATGCAATACAGGTGAGATTTTTTGGGTAAGTGATACAGATGATATTTGATCCCTGGTTTTCTAAAATGATGATAAGCAATCTTAGCTACTACACTAACTGGCTCCTGTGACTTGTTTTTGTTCCTTTATGGTATAAAAACATGAGCTATTTATTTGAAAAAGGCAATATAGTGCATGGGGCTCTCATATCTTGGGGTCTAGATTTACTAAACAATTTTCTGGAGTTATTGAAAGTTGTTTCTATTAATTCTTCATGTGGCCACTGCTATTGTGCCAGAATCAAAGTGGCAACTGAAATAATCAACCCAGTAGTTGTCTCAGACAAAATTTGCACTAAAATAGCCAACTTAAGAGGTATACGTCCTCACACCATGCATCAGGCTCTGATGACATACTAGTTCTTTCCCTCGATAGATGTGACCACATGACTTGGGAGGGATACCGGGTTAATTTGTAGCTCTTTCAAAAGGGACAGGAAGATGCCTCAAGGAAAGCAAATGATGAGTGTAATGAAGGGTGGTTTTCCAGTGGCCTAGCTTTTTTTGCATGTGTTTTTTAAGTTAGCATATCCCTTACGGTCAATATGTGACAGTGTATGATAAGCATGGCTGGAGGGACACTCTGGTAGGCCAGGTCGTTTATCAAAACAATCTACCCAAGGCATTCAAGGCCTTATTAGGACAATGAAAACCATCTTAATCCAATTGCTACTTTCACTTTCTGTCTATGCTATGCAACTATATGTCAAGTACTAACTTTTAGGCTTGCTAGGATTGCCTAAACTAGCTATAATTCATCTATATTTCATGCCTATCCATTTTGACATTCTAATGTTTGCATTGAGATGGGTTCTTTTCATACAGTGACTGGGTGAGGGGTAAAAAATGCAATAGGTATTGTTCTATCTAGAAATACAGGTTTGATAGTTCTTGCTTTAAATTTTCTTCCTTTCTTGTAGTAAAATGCTTCTCCACACCAGACTGTCAGCTGAACATTCTTTGCATGGGTTATTTTTCTTTCCATTGCATCCCTGGTGGGTGAGGGGAGAGTATCCTCTGGTCATGTTTGCAAGTCAGTCTCTAACTAAATAATATTTTAACGGTAGGAATTTGAGGCAATTAGGAACTTCAAGAGAGAACAGACTGGCCGAATATTTGAGGATTTAGAGCCTTGGGATGAGACATACTTCACAGCAATGATGAAGGCTCGCACCTATAGCCTGGAATCTTCAGTAAGTGATATTACAGATGATATCGCATGTTTAACATATTCTAGAACCACTTTGGTAGCTTCCACTGTTCATGATGATGTCCTGTTTTCCTCCTTGCTATTTATTTTTGTTTGTTTTACATTCATTTTGTGACTTTCTTAGACTTGTTTTCATGTTGGAATGATTTCCTCTTCCTGAAATGCTATTATAATTAGTTTTTCCTATTTGTTTGTGCAGGTAGTTTCTTCATACTTTCCTTTGACACAATGTATTGAAGGTTTGAAAGTGCTTGTGGAGTCATTATTTGGTGCTACATTTCATAGAATTTCATTGATGCCAGGTGAATCATGGCATCCAGATGTGATTAAGCTATCACTCCAGCATCCTGATGAGGTACATGCATGCCTTAGCCAAATGAATGTCTGGTCACTGCATGAGCTGGTTTAAGATATTCCCTAATATTTCAGACCATAATGCATGATCCAACCCCCCTTTTTTTTGGTTTTCTGGCAGCCCTTTCTATTCCTGAAAGGGAAATTTTCGACAACAGCCTGCATAAAAGTCCCCATTCTTATTTTTCTTATTTTCAAAGATAAATGTATACTTGGCTATGAGTAGAAAGTGTACAGTTAGTTCATTCGTATACACGTAGTTGTGCAATAGTTGGCTACATTTAGCTTTGAATGTCATTTCATATAAAATAGGAAGATAAAGTATTCCATGATGGAGAATGAGCATGGAAGCCTTAAGCTAGAAATTGGACTAATTTTGTGTTTTAAATAGTTTAGAATAGATAGGATATTTAGCTATTTATCTATATTTGGTAACTTAAGAATTCTGTTCCTCCACCTTTATATTTTAGGTCTTGGATTTTTTTTTATCTTTGAATGAGTGAGATCAGAATTCAAATGCCTATATAAGTGCAATGTACTATTATCTTTTATTTAGTTATCAATGAAACTGGCATGCATTTATTGAATATTGTGAATTGTCTTGCCCTTCTATTTTGATCTCTCTCCCTCATTTGGTCTCACACCATATTTGACTGATTTCTTTCTCTTTGCCTCTGATGTCTCTTCTCTTCCCTTCTTGTCCTACATAAATTTGATATTAGAGCATTGAAAGTGGTTTGAATCAAAGCCTCAGTGGACAAAAAAATCACTTGTGAATTCTCATTGAGTTCTTGCATCTTGCATCCAGCCATACAGCCGCCAGTAAACTTTCCTAACACCAAACTGTAGCGGACACCTAAAAAGTAAACCCTAGCCCTCAATTCTCTTGAAAACACCCAATACAAAGTAAAATATTGAGATTAAGAGGATGTGATTCAGTGGCAAACTGCTGTGATTGAGAGAGTGTGTGCATGTGAGGGAGAGTGAAACTAAACATGGTGGGAGAGACAGAGTTGCATGCTATCTTCAGTGCAGGATGCTGGTACACCATCACCAGCACCGCTGGGCCACCCACAGCCATTGACAAGATTTATTGTTTGCTTCTTTGCCACTAAGCCTATCTTATGTCTTTCAAGTTGTTAGCAGAATAGCAAGGCCTTACTGATTCAGAATTTAAATATGAGTGAACCTCTTGTACAAATCAGACTCAAGTTTGATATTAGTTCATGCGGCCAGAAGTCTGAATTCAAGATCCCAAAGTCTTTTCGGCCCTAGTCAATTCGCCCAGACAGGACACATTCATATTTGACTTTAGTGAAAAGTTTCATATTGAGACTTGAATCTGCTTTTCAAATGAAGCCCAACCAGCAGTAAAGTTCCCTCAAGTCCTGTTTTCTTCTTTTTATAATATTTGTCAAAAAAGACAAAAAAAAAAAAACCCACACAAGATTGAAAAAAAGTTTAAAATAATCAGAATTTAAAAAATGAACCAAAGAGTGATTTTTTTAAAGAAAATGTTATTGAAATCTCAATGGCTTTGAAGCACAATCTTTTCAAGGTTTGGAATTAACTCTTTTCACCATCTTGTTCTACTTCTAAACTATTAATTCTATTGGGATTTGGTACAAGCTGGAGTCTGTTCATCCTTTGAACAATCACCAAGGAGATCCAGGATGCCATAACCCTATTTCTTAGGCATTAGAGTTTCTATTGCTGCTTGTCTTAGTGAGATTTTGCAAATAACACCTCCTGATGCCCCATATGATGAAGATTGCTTGAAAGAATAGTTCCAGTTATGTTCAAATTATTTTTTTTGGAAAATATGGCAAGTTAGACTAGCTATTGTAATGATATATCCTAGGGGCTAGGTGTGATTTTCTAGTCATGTTTCAACATTTAACTGATTGGAGATTTGCCCACAAGAATGACTGTTCAAAATATGGTGGCAATTATGATAAGAGTTATTGAAGAGTGTGATGACTTCTTGTTGGAGTTTTTTGCAACAGCCCCCAAGGTGTGCAATTCAAGACCAACAACTGGTTCCTTCTACATTGCTATACAGCTGAACAGTAGGTGGATTGAGTCCTGTTAGACGTGGTCCAAACACGGTTTGTGAAGCAGTTGAAGAGTCTTTACAGAGAAGGCAGAAGATATGAAAGTTAAGCTTCCATTGATCACTTTGAGTTTTTTTATTTATTGATTTTGCTCCACTTGGATTTTCCATAAATGCTGCTGATGATAAGCTGATGGCTCAATACTACCTTCCATCAGAGCCTATGAAGAGCTACTGCTATATTTTTACTACAGCTTTCCAAACTTGACTACGAATTTTCATCAATTGGTGGAGAATGATTGAGGACACAAGTGATAGCTCAAGGCCAGAAATTAGATTTATCATTTTTAATCAGTTTTCCGAAGATTAAATTACTTATTTTTCAATGATTCTTGAGGGATGTTTAGGATATTGAGCTATTATCTTAATTTTAATAAGATTAGGATTTTATCCCACCTTCTTTATATGTTAGGTCATTATGTCTTAGGAAGTTATGTTTTGTTACCAAGTTAGATAATGATTTGATGCCTATGTAAGTGTATTTTAATTTTTGATTGATGATATTGAATTATTGAATATTGAGAACTCTCTTTGCACGTTTTTCTAACCTCTCTCTCTCCTCTCATCTAGTTCTCTCCCCCGTTTTTCTGATTTCTCCCCCTTTCATTCTAATTTCACCTCTTCTACTCTTCTCCCTTTCCTGTCCTGCATCAGTTCTTCTGTCCACCAAATGATTGCCTTATACTTTTCATGTTGGGATTAATTAAATAATCTCATTATCCTATTATGGAACATTTTTGTATGTCTTATTCTTCTTCATACTACCCTCTGTTAGATCATCCTTTTGCAAGCTATCCCTGTTGAAGGGCAAGTGTGGAAGTTGAAGAAGCATAAGAGCATGTGCTTGTAATCTTTTACTCTCTTCTCCCTAAAATTTGTCCTATTGACAACTTAGATATATTATAGCAAGAGGGTAGTTTACTTTTAGTTCCGTTACATGGGAATTGTTAGTTTTTCTCCAAGGTTTATATAAGCAATAGAGAGTGATATGTACTGCTGCTGCAGCATTGTTCAATAATCCCAACCCTCCTTGTACTTGCAAGATAACATTGCTTCACTTAATCAAGTTGAATTTATGTGACTTATGGTTCTGTCCCCATAAAAATCTTTTAACTAACTTCTTTAGCTTTGAACAAACTGAACTCAAAAGGAAAAAGGGATTAAAAGTGGGTAGGAAAGTTGGCTTTCCTTACCTTCTAAGAAGGCTTTTTGGGCTAGTTTTGTGGATGGATATGCACAGATTAGAAACCATGGTTTGGGGTCAATTATCTTTTGCTGTTGGGTCCAGAAAGAAAGGTGAGATTTTGGGTTGATCCATGTGTTGAGTTAGGGGTTGTGCTTCAAATAATGCTTCCCCTATTCTCTTCAATTGTGCTTCTGATAAGAATGTTTTGGTGGAGGATTATATTGCTCTGGAGAATGGCCAGTTAGACCAGCGTCATATTCTTTTCAGATCAGGTATTAATGAGGACATTGTTCAGGAGCTGCTGAACTTCCTTTTTATTCAGATTTGAGGTGGCAGCCTGATCAGCTGGATACTCTTATGAGGAAGCTTGAAAACTTAGGTTCCTTTCTGTTTCTTCCCTGTATTCGCCGTTGGTTTCAGTGGGCCTTGTTAGCTTTCAAATAAGGCTGATTTGGAGGTCCAAAATTACCTTGATCATGTCCTTTTTACTTTGGGATGCTCCTTAGGGAAGGTGTCTCATCATTGACGGTTTCCAGAATAAGAGGTTTCACAGTTTCAGGTTTGCTGATAGGTGTTATTTGGGCAACTATGAAGCTGAATCTATGTCTCTTCTGTTCCTTTCTTTCAAAATTGCAGGGAGGCTGTTATCTGCTTCCTAGCAGCAATGTGTTTTTTTGTGGGTTTAGTCACGTACTGTTCACCATGACTTTTTGGATTAGGAATAGTTTGGTAGAAGGATTTGGAAGAATGAAGCCTGGCGAAGCATCCCTATTGCTGTTATTGGATTAACTGGAGGGAACATAATGACTGAGCTGGGCATGAAAATAAAAATAAGACTGATTTGGAGTTGTCTACTCTATTGTTTGGTAGATTGAATTTTGGTTCAAAGGATCACATCCTAATGCTGCTTTGCTGGATCTCATGGATGATCTAAATTTCTGATTTTTGCGTCTTCTAAACTCTGTTCTTTGCTTGGATGTTGTCTAAGCTTTAGTTTGAGCCTTGGCCAACGGTGTGGTTGCATCATTATGGCATGGTGGCGACGGAACCATGGATACTTCACGTGTAATACTAAGGCTACGTATATTTGAACCTCTCAAGACTTTATATGTGGATACCTTGTTCACTCAGCATCACCTTTATATGCTTCTCTAAGCATTGTTTAATAAAATTTTCTTTGTCTTTGTAAAGAACATGCATACTAGAGAAAGCTTTTCAAAGTTTCTATCATGAAATTTCGTGATTATCTCCTTAAAATTTTATCCAAAAGCCAGCTCAATTATTACCCAGGATGGAACCTAATTCACTGCACAGGATATCAGCCAACATTGCTGAATTATCAATATTTCTTGACTAGAAGATTCAGATGTCCCTAGATCGATTTAGACCGGTACCAGCTTTGAAACAGTTGAGAATACCCAAAAATATCGAAATCCAAAAGTCATTGCATAATAGTTGGGTGGCTTCTGCAAACAGTATGGGAGAAATGATAGCATTCTCGCAGTGTATTCTCTCTCAATCTAACTCCCATATTTACTAAGCATTATCTCTTGGATCAGTTTCATTTGAATCTTTTGGGAATTCCTTAGGAGACTTGGTATGAAACAAAAGCAGTAGTAATCAATGCATGCATAATCTTGTGATCCTTATCAGGGAGATGTTGAGATAGCTGCTTAAAAATGGCTAGCTAATTTGGCATGTAGTTTTGCTCATATATGTGCTATGTTACAATTCATAGGAAAATTGATGCGATCTTCACTAAATACAATTTTGAAGTGTTCACTACCATGCCAACATGTGGATGCACTTTTTTAGCCTTATCTTGTCTTACCGTGACTGCTTTGATCTCAATATTTTTAGTTTATTGCAGGGAGATTTAGGATTTCTTTACCTTGATTTGTATAAAAGAAAGGGCAAATATCCAGGCTGTGCACACTTTGCCATCAAAGGTGGGCGGAGGATTTCTGAAGCAGAATACCAACTTCCTGTATGTAACAGAGACTTGATTGTGCCAACTTTTTGTTGTGTTATGGGCACTAAATGTCTGCATGTATATCGATTGTTATCTCTAATTCTAAATTGTCAATTTACTCTCTTGAGCATGCTTATCTGGTTGGTGGCAAAACATGAATATTAATGGCATTGACTTAACACGGCCCCCCCTCCCCAAAAAAATAAAAAACTTAAAAGATAAGAAAGGTGGTATCTATCCTCAAATAAACAATAAATACATTGTTTAACTGTGGAATCCAATTTTATAATACTAAGTGTTGATTTGGGGAAGGTGAATCCCTATGATTTTTCTTTTTTATTTTTGGTTTGGTTAAGTGTAAATGTTGTCTTATCTCTATAAATCAATCTGTATAAGTGCACCTTAATCTCTATGGGGAACAAATCTCGAAAATGCAACACAAGGCATTCATAGAGACATAATTGAATGATCTGACAACTTCACAAGATAGTTACAAATACAAGGGTGTAACAAAATTTTCCTGCCGAGCTCTAGATATCCAGCATAGCTGGACCCACCCCAACAAGATTTTCTGCCAAACCTCATTGTTAAAAGAGCACTCAAAAAAGAGATGCTTTTTATCAAGACAGCTGCTATGATTACCAAGGGTATCATGTTTCACCACCCTGTCTTGAGTTTGAAGTCTTTCTTCTACATGTAGCATGCTTAGATACAGCTAAGTCTTCTGACAGTTTCTTCCTAGAAGCAATAGATGCTGGTGGCATAACTGCTCATAAGTGCTTTGGATTGTGAAAGGCCCGTTTTAGTTAGCTTCCATCTGAACCTATCCTCACCTTCCAAGTTGAATCAGGAACACTATATTAATCACATTATCAGGTGTCTAGGGAATGAAGCTGGAGAGCAAAGTCTGACCAGGGAGTTCAATTCTTCTCTGAACAGGGGAAAATGGAATATCAAGAGGACCTTTGGCAGACATGCCAAAAGCTAATTTGCTTTCTATTTTTCCTTAAGTGACATTACAAAATGTTATTATTCTCCCTTTTCTTTGACAACTTCTCCAAGACCATGCAGCATTTTGAGGAGAAGGCACCGCTCAGATCAACTGCCTTTTAGAATGCCCAGTATGATCCATTTGATCCATAATCTGTGAGATTGGAAGCTTTGTCCCATAGACATTCTGCTGTTGCTGCAAGATTCCAGGCATTAAGACATTTAATCCCTAAACCTCCCTCTCTTCTGGCACACACACTTCATCTTGATTAATAAGAGATCATCTCTTCAACTTCTCAGCATGTCCCCCAAGAAAGAGCATACTGCATCAATATCCATAAGAACAGCTTGAGAAGTATAAGAATGCCACTACAGTACATTTACAGTTTGACAAAAACTGCAGGATGCATTGTGCCTGCCATGCTTGAAGTTTACTATCAATCTTCTCGACTAAGCTATTACAATCAGCATCTATAAGCTTGGATACAAGGAATGACACTCCAGGCGTGCAACCCTATCTCAAATCCCAGAATAGTTATCAGTTGGTGCTTGTCAACATCATCTAACCCAGCACTAAATGCTACACTAAGCATTACTGGGTTGTAGGCCAGTTGGAGCAGAGAAGCTGTCAAGATCTTTTGTTATAATAGAGAGACATCCGCTGTCTTTGTTACACAAATGAGTAAACTGCAAAGTTTTGCATTCAGGATGGAACTTGGCCTTTAAATTTTTCTCCAACGTGCTTCCTAAGTAGTCCCTGTCTAATGTCTCTCCTACCATCAAACTTCTCATGTAGACTTGCATTAGTAAAACTATTGTATGTAGCAGTTTCTGCAGAGGTCATGATCAAATGAGTGAAATTGAGGAAGAAAATTCTGGACAGCTAGCATTTATGTGAGACATTCCCAGTCTAGACTGTTACAAGCCTTCTCAATGTCTATTTTCATTCAACACCTAGGAGATATACGTGTCTTTCCAAATCTTGTCAAGTAAGAACATGTTCTCGGATAAACTTCCCTTCTAGGAAAGCCCCTTGAGAATCATTGATGAGAGAGCCCATAACCTGTTTGAATAGGTTTGTGACCTCCTTAAAATTGTACCTAACAGCACATTTCGGCAAGGGATGGGTCTAAAGTCAGTGCAGTAGTGGAATTGGCATTCCCAGCACATTGATGATTGCTGTACTATTCAGCTGCTTGAATGTTGAACTCAACTTCCCTACTCATTAATCAGGACCTGAAACTTCTTATTAGATTTCAAATATGGCTTCTATATCTTCTGCTGTAATTGGCTTGATAAATCAATTGGTTTTCTCTCCAGTAATAGCAGGCCTCTTTACAATAATGTTATTTCATCATAGTGCACAGTTGGTCCTTTTACCAAAACTATCTTCATGCCAAGTAGACCCAGTTATTTTGTTCCCTTGTAAGTCATACAAACTATGGCTCTGACTATGAGCTTGTTTTCCCTTATGGATGCATGGAGATATTTAGAGTTAGGATCCCTTTCGGATCCAGTCACTTCTAGCTTTCTACTGTGGAAGCTTTGTTGACTATTGAGAGCATTAAGATAATCTGAAAGGCCTCTCTTACGGTTCCAGTATTGTACCCCCAGCTCTGTTTCGGAGATCCAGTTGCAGTTGTAAAGTTGTTCTGGTTTGGTTGGCATTTGCTGAAAGATCCCCATAATAAATCTATTGAACTGCCTAAGCTCTCACTTGAGAATTGCAATCCTAGAGAGGACTGTGGGCATAAGAACTAGTTATCTTGTTCCTATACGCCCAGTCAAGTGTCAACAGAAGCAAGGTAATCAGACTGGTTTACCCAATTGATTAAAAATCTGCCAGCATATAGTCTGCATCCTTGTGCTCGAATTGCCCTATGATCAGAAATGCCAGAAGGAAGAAACTCAGCGGAGAGTGCTATAGGACAAAAATCTAGACTCTATCAACCGAGACCTTAAATGTTTCTGTAAATCCTACTTGAGCCCTCTTGATCAATACACCATGTATAGAAACAGCAAAGTTTGTACCAGAGAGGCAGTGCTATGCTCACAATTTAGAAACTTAGCAGTTTCTCTAGCTGCTAATATCCCCAAGGCAAATTTATGGTCCTTCTCGAAGGATGCAAACTCTTTCCAGAACTTGCCAAAGCTGCTGATTAAGCCCTTCTTTAGTGATTCCATTGATGAAGGTTATACGACATTAAGATCTGCCATATAAGGGACAAACAGCCCAATGTATTATAAGAGCAGAAGTAACTCTGGCGGTAGTCTGCACCATGGATCTATTTTATACTATCAATAATCCATATTCTTCCATTAATCACTCGAGCTTAGTTCTTAGAAGAATCCCAATTACTGCAGCAAGCAGTGGCAGCTTTGTTTCTATCCGTACTCTTAGCTCCTATTTTCCATCATGCCCATAATACTTGCCCTTATGACTTCTCAAAAACCTTTTCTCTCTCCCTTTATTTGGTCATTGAGCTCAATTAATACTACGACTTTGGTTTTTTTCAAAAATAATCATCACCATGGGTTAAAATATTGATATCGATATTGATTTCAATGTATTAATATAAGCCATATGGGGCAATATATATTGGTGTTGGATATTGCCAACGCAAAAAAAAATTATTTTTTTTCTTGGTGACCATATAAAAATGGTGTTATGTACTAAAAATTCATTGTTATCATATTTTTTCATATATGAAGAATTTTAGAAAATTTTATCAAAATTAAGTTTTGATAGATTACACTAATTAAAAAGTATCCCAGAACTTTTAATCTGTGCATATTTTACCTCTATAAAACAAATAAATTTTTATTTCTTAAAAGATCTGGATATTTTTAAACCATATGAATTTGGGGTTAGAGTGAAGAAAAGCAAAGTGAAAAAAATTTGTAGATACATATCAACCGCATCAGTTGGTATATTGTGAGATGTCACCATATTGGCGACATATTGATATATTTTCTTTCTACTGAGAAATATTGGCTGATAAATTGTCTATAATAATTGTGTCATAAATTAGCAAACTTAAAAGTATTGCATCTTGGGGAGCAAACAAAAGAATTCTTATTCTACATATCATCGTAAGGTATTTTCTGATTGCCAGAATGTTGGTTTATTCGCCAATTCACCTACTATAATTTGACTATTAAAAGTGGATTTTGCTGTTATGGGTTAGATTGAAGTGTAAATAAGGGTAGGTAGATTATTCTTGTTGAATATCCATTATTCCGTGCTATTTCTGTCGTTGAATTAGAGAGTAGAACTTGTCTGCTAACTAGTTCGTGGAGCAGTAGGTTAATGATGTGGTATTTCATTATATTTTAGCCCATTGAAAAAAACAAAATAGTGATGTACTTGATTTGGCTTGTTTGAGAGGCAAGGAGAGGTTTAGTTCTAGCATGTGGCTTGTCTTAGATTGCTAATATGGTGGAATGGCTCAAATTGAACAATTCCGATGAAGTTTTATGGTTTGTCTGATGGTTTCCTAATTATAAAATGCGAAACCCTGGATATCATCCTTCTCGCCCAATATGCTCTTCTGATATCTTGATGATCATGGTTCTTGTTATTGTGAAAACAACAGGCCACACATCCACTCACAGAAGTATTGGCTGATAGAATTTTTTGTCTTGCTTCTGTGGTAACATATTCATACATGTATAAGATATGCTTGACATTCACAACTTCTTATCCGAATTTTTTTGGCAATTTTTACTTTAGTGGCTGGTTCCCTTTTTTATGATCAACCTATTAAGTGGGGAAGTTATATTTGTTAATCTAAATTATTATGATTTGATGACTTCCCAAATATATGGCCAACACTTATCCTGGACTGTTTCCTAGGCTTATACTTTCTTGTTCTGCAATTATCTTTTTGAGTTCAATGAAATCTTCTAGTGATAGTTACTCGCTAAAGTGGTGTTAGTGCTACTGTTGAGCAAGGGAACTTGTCCATTAGAATTCATCATTTATGAGTACCTTTTTCCTAAAGGAAAATTTGTCCACTTTTGAAGTCTTAGCTTTGAATATTGTTCAGTGGATCATCAATTACATCTACTCCTGTAATTTTTCTTTTTGTCGTGACTGCAGATTGTGGCACTCGTTTGCAATTTTTCAAGTGCCCTTGATCCTTCAACTGCAAAACTTAATCATTGGGAAGTAGAAACTCTATTTCATGAATTTGGGCATGCTCTTCATTCACTTTTGTCAAGAACGGTATGGTATATGTGGCGTGCTATATTCTGTTCAGAGACTATTCTGCCATATCTTCTCTTTTGAATTGTTTATATGCTTTTGCAGGATTACCAACATTTTTCAGGAACCAGGGTAGCGCTGGATTTAGCTGAAACACCTTCAAATCTTTTTGAGTTAGTATATTACTCTTTCTATTATTTTTTTAGTATTTATCTGAACATGATCTTTTTTAAGAGAACTAGTTGGTCCTCCATGCACGCATCATATAGTAAATATCCCTACTTGTGGTTAGTTACTAACAAAATTGTTGATACCAAACCAAGCCTTTTCCCACTAACTTCTGTCATCTATTCCACCATCAGCTTAATTGTAAATCATTTCCTTGCTTGACAGTTTACTTCAAAGTTTTCTTCAACTACCTTATCTGTTTTTTATGACCATCTGCCATCCGCCTCCCACATCTCTTTACAAGTGTACTAGTTTATCTTTGCCTCACCTGGCTACTCCAACTTACGAGTCTTTTTGCATTGTCTTTATTGGTGCCATTGTAACTTTCTCCTGTGCAAAATCATTCCAATTCATATCCATCATTTTCTACCAGACACTGCCTCGTCTCATCACTGCCATTTTTTTGGCTAGTTGTAACCAAATTTGTTGTTTGGTTTGCAAGGTCCAATATTCTATATGCAAACAAGATTCATTTTACATAAGGGATTTGAATAGGCATCTCATTAGTTACACAACACACGGGGTTTGGGAATCTGATACCTGCATTGTACGTGAACTTGCAAAGCTCAACTCTGTAAAACATCCTAGCCTAATAGCAACCTTACTCTAGGTACTGTTAGGTTGGAGTATTATTATTTTATTACATTGATCCTTGAAGCATTTTCTCCCCTTTATCCAAACTATTTTGATTTGTTGACTAATATTCTAAAGAATAACTCTAGCTTGTTTGACCATTGATCCAAGATATTTGACATAGACCATCTTCAGTAGGCTTTCCATCCCTATATTCACCTCCCATCATCCGCTACTCTACCCCTACAAAATTAGCATCCATGTATTCAGTGTTTGTTATATAATGTTTCTGACGCCTTTGGCTTCCAAAGCCTTCCTTCAAGCATCCAGCCTAGCATTGAACCTTTTTTAATCTCGTCCACCACTAATAATGTATCATTTGACCATAGCATGCACCAAGACACTAAGATGTGCCTGGTTAGCTTTATCCATAGCCAATCAAAGACATGCTAGTGCAGACTTGGTATAAATCAATCGTAACCAAAGAAGCCAAAGTCTCCGTGTATGCCTTCACACAGTTCACTGTGCCATCATAAATGCCTTCTCTAATTTGAATATATGATGGAAATTCTGTTTTTTCTTTTTAATCTAAAGTACTCTTAGAAGTATCATATGCCTCCCAAATGAATAAAAAACATATCTAGATACTTTTGTTTTTCCTCTTTTTTTCCTTTATATATTTTTTTAGAAAATAGATAGCTTGGGCATGCTTGGAATTAATTCAATTGTTTTTAATGATACCTTCCAAATGAAGAAAATCATATCTAGATACTTTTGTTTTCCTTTTTTTTTTTTTCAAATTTACTTTTAGAAAATAGGTAGCTTCCATCGGGGACATGCTTGGCATAAATCCAAGTTTTTTTTTTTCATGCAAGTCCTTCGTGCAACCTCCTCTTTTCATAGCTTCATAGTGTTACTCATCAAAATTATACATTTATAGTGACACAACTCTGAATATCTATTTTGTTTTTTTGATATAGGTTTCAATGCCTTCCCCGTACTCCTCTAAGCCTCTACTAGTATTCCCTTACGGCCAACTATCTGCCCAGTCTTCATCATCTTTGATGATTCTATCACTTTGTCGTTGAGATCTTTGATAAAAGGTTTAATTTTACCTTTTTCTTCATGTTTGAATATGTTATTGGATGTTATAATATAATATTAGTATGTATTTTAGGATATGGTGTGGTATACGTATAATCCTTTGTAAGGGCAATCTAGTATTTTTCTTATATGTAAATAACGGTATATATATGTAAAAGTGAATAGAACCATCCCAGGCATGATTTTTCCAGCTCTTCTTTTATAATTTACACGGTATAACATAGGGTTACTTTCTAACTATAGCCACTGCCGAAGCTGGGATTTATTTTCTCTGAGTAATAGGTGTGCCTCTCATCCTGGAAACAAAACCATAAGTACTTTCTTCTTTTCCTACGTTCATCAACCGAACCAAGGACAGTTGGATTTTCGAAAAATCCTAATTCATTTCTCTCATTCGATTCTCTAAATCAGGGTGTTTTGCCTCTAATGCTTCTTGCTTATTGTGGTCAACTAGATGAAAGAAAGATCGTCTTGTAATTTCAAGTGAGTTTGAACCAACTTCTTTGGTCAATTTGTGAATGTCATGATTATCATGTTGTAGATTCTCTTGTTGATGGACATTCATTCGTCTTTGGTTGTTTATTTGTCGAATTTGAATGAGATTGGTGAAGTTATTTGTGTTCTCTTGGTTTTTTTTTTTTCATTCAACTCAAATTTGTCCTTTTGCTATTCGTGATTCTCTTCTATTCTTTTGTGGGTGTGAGAATTCAAACCTTTTTTTTGTGTTGGTGGTATTTTACTTCATCGTGTATTCTGGTTCTCTGAATACATTGTATTTGTTGTGATTTTGGTCTTTAGATTTGTTCTACAATTAATTAATCGCTGGTTACTCATGGATATTGGATTTATATCGGGTGTTTTTGGTGTGAGAGGTAAATTGATTTGTTTTCCCAACAGTGAAATTGTTCATACATAAAATAAGTATTGGTAGTTACATGGGAAGCCTACAGCAACTCCTAATCGAAATGTCACTACTCTTGTTTGATCCAATAACCCCCTCCCATTCTTGGCATCCTCTTGAGCTTTGGTCATTAACTCTGTTGCTTTTAATCACATAAAATAAGCATTGGTACTTATTTGGGAAGCCTACAACAACTCCTAATGAAAATGTTACTACTCTTGTTTGATCTAGTAACCCCCTCCCATTCTCAACATCCTCTTGAGCTTTGGTGATTAACTCTGCTGCCTTTAATCATATCACTAATTTCATAGATATCTAGTTTGATTATTGACTATGTTAACACTATTCTTGACATTGGTTTTGCTAATGGCTCCTCTGCAAAGATTGAGGTTGTTGGTTATTCTTTTTCGAGTGGACTTTACGTCTCATATTAGTTCTTGACTTGTCAAAATTTTTGTTTTTCTACTATCATCTTGTAAAGTTACTTAACATAATTATTATGCAATATTTTTCTCTACTTAATGCAAAATCCAATCCTATTGCTTGTTCTAGTGCCTCTTTTACTCCCTTTAATATTCATTGTAGGTTGGGTTATTCATCTTTTTCTAATCTAAAAAAGTTATGTCCAACTCTAATTTATGTTATTAATTTGTTTTATTTTATATCAGTGTACTAAGCACTATTATATGTTATATCATCCTAAAGTAAATCTACATGTCTCCCCCATTTGAGTTAATAAACTTGGATATTTGAATATGATGCAGACATCAGGCATACAAATTTGATTTGATTTTACTTCCAAATTAAATTTGATTTTGTTTTCATAGTAGATTTGATTATTAATAAGCAAAGATTTGATTTTATTTTTAATTTAGTAGAGATTTAATTTTTATTTCTCAATTGATTTTATTTTTCAATTAGCAGTTATTTGATTGTGATTTTATTTTCAATTATTCTAGGTATAGAGTTCTCTATATAAGAACCTTATCTCTATTGTATGAATCAGCATTGATAAATTGAATGAAATTTGACTGATTGTAATATTTCTCCTCTCTCTTGATCTCTACTTCTCCTCTCTCTTGGTTTCTCCTTCTCTCCCCTGGTTTCTCTTTCTCCTTCCCCTAGTTCCTCTTTTGTTTCTCCTCCTCCCCTGATTACTCTTTCCCTTCCCCTACTCTTCTCCTTCCCTACATCAGAATACCTTGTCCAGTTTTGTCTAATATGGGACTTTGTTCCTTTTTTAGGAGTTCCAAATATTTTTAGGAGTAATGCAGTGTTAACTTGTTATTTTATTAATTGGATGCTATTAACTATTTTTCAGGGAGTGATTTCTCATCATGTGTTATTTTCTTGAAAGCTAGTATGTGTTCTTTCCACGAAGATTTTTGGTTCTCTATATTATGTTTGCGATATTCAACCTCAAGTGACAAAACCTAATGACAAGTCTCTAAGATGTATTTTTCTTGGATGTTCTCATACCTAGAAGGGGCATCAGTGCTTTTCTCCAGTCGAGGCATTTTCTAATCTCCCCTGAAATCACATTTCATAAGTCTACGCGGTTTTATTATGAAGTGTTCAACAGTTCCATTGTTGAATATCCCTTAACGGGGATATCCTTGTATATCAAATTGTTTATAGCAGGGGTATCCATGTTGAATATCTCTTGCACTATTGTCGCATGTTTTTCTGTGACCTCCTGTCACTAACATGTATATTTGTAGTTCTCATTCAATGTTTGGTTCCTCCCTAGGAATGGATCTCGAGCCAACCCCTACCAAATCTGTTCTTTAGTCTATAGATACTATGTTCTTGATCAAGGGACTGATTCAGACTTTTTGATTACATTGCAGAAGAATCATCACAGTTGTTATTAGTATTCTTTATATTCTCTGTTATCATATGTTGGTGTTTCACCTTAGTAGGATTCTATGTCCACCTTAGACTCAATTAGAATGTCTTGATTTCTATCCGATGCTATTTCACAGTCTAGTTGCTAGGCAACTATGGAGGAAGAGATGGCTACACTTAAATGCAGTCACACGTGGTATTTAGTCTTTTTACCTCTTAAAAAGAAACCCATCCGCTATAAATGGGTTTATGTAGTAAAAGTCAATTCGAATGGTTCTTTAGCTTGGTTAAAGCTCATCTAGTGGCTAAATGATATATTTAGACATATGGTGTGGACTCTAGGGATACCTTTCATCTTTTCTCCAAGTTGACGTCCGTTAGTGTCTTATCTCATTGACATTTTCTCATCACTTGTCTATATATTTATTAGATGTCAAAAATGACTTCTTACATGGTAATCTTCAGGAAGAGTTTTATTTGGAGTAACTTCCTGGGCTTTTCTTTTGGGGGGGAGTTTGGATCCTTTTGTCGGCTAAATAAATCTTTATATGATCTGAAACAATCCTTGCAGGCATGGTTTAACATTATTCAGTGAAGATGCGTTGGTTTGGGCTCTTATTGTGACAACGATTACTTTGTGTACTATTGTCATTTTAGTGTTGGGTTTATTTCTCGTTGTGTACATTGATAAAATTGTGATTAATGGCAACGATAGTACTAGCATTGCATTGTTTGAAATTGTCCCTTTGAAATCCATTTCAGACCAAAGATCTCAAATGTTTGCATTATTTTATTGGTATTAAGGTTATTAGTTGCCGTCATGGCATCTTTCACAAAGGAAAGTATGCTGTCAATTTACTTTGAGAGAGTGAAATGTTAGAATTAAAACCTTGTGATGCTCCCATAGATACAAGAATTAAGTTACTACCAGATAATAGATAAATCTTTGCTGAATCAAAAATGTACATACAACTAGGTGGCAAGATTTATTATTTTGTTATGACTTATCCGGATTTTGTCTTATTGGCTAGTGTTGTGGGCCCGTTTTAGTCTTATCCTTGCATTGCTCATTAAGATATCTCAACGGTACAAAGGACGAGGCTTGTTTTATTGTGTTCATGGTCATACTTAGATCAAAGGTTTCTCTTATGCTTATATTTTCTTTGAGAGAATTTTATAAAATAATTGTACGAGTAAAAGAATGAAGGTATTAATCTTGTGAAAAATCACCCAAGTTGGAGTGTTGATTGATGTTTGTAAGATATGATCTTCATCCAAGACAAAAAATCAATTTAGTGGATTTGAAATCTCTAACATGGCTTGGAGACTAGATGTAGGTGCTTCTAAACCGGTATAAAATATTATATCAAATCTCTCTTTCTCTACTATTTATTTATTTATCTTATTTTGTTTAAAATTTACATGCCTAATACTTAAATAAGCCGAGATTATTAAAAATTAGTAATAATCTAATTCACCCCCTCTTAGGTTGATTATTTGTCATTGATTGATTGAAAGTCTATTGCCGATTATTGTGTGTTTGTTGAAGGCAACCTAGTGCCATGTAAGATTAAGAAACAAAATATGGTAGTCAGGTCAAATACAAAACTAGAATATTGTGTATGGACTCATTTTACCTATAAAATGATGTGATTTCGGCAATTACTTAATTCTCTTAGCTGTAACATGAACGAAAATATCGATATCAATATTAATCGCAACTGTCTTAGTCGTATTAGTCGATATGTATTGGTATCGATCGTATCAGACGTTATTTTTTTCTAACTACATTAAAATCGAGATAAATATTATAATTTAACCACATTTAATTATATTTTACATATTTTAAGTATTTTAAACAATTTTTACTTATTGAATTAATATTTTAATATCAATTATATATTAGCAATAATAAAACAATTACATAAAAATCAAATAAAGAGAATGTATTGCCACTCATTATCAGTTAACATACGTGCTGATTAATAATAACTAGAAGGTAAGAGCAAATGATATAGTAATCTTGTAGCCAAGTTAGCACATAAGCAAATTCATTTTTGAACTACACAGTCTGCATTATATAGATAATAAGACAATTTGTGACATTATTTGACAATTAATCATATTAATACTAACAAGTAATAAACAATAAGCAAAATACAATTATATTAATATAATTTATAGTTGTGAAAATTGCCTTGGTATCATCATCATGTCATTCTGTCTTATGGTATATCCATGTTTTTCATTGCTCTAATCATTGGATGATTTATTTGGAAATCCTCTTTGCATTTGTCATTGATCTTCAAAAAATATCAATACGTGCTACTACCAAATTCATCGTTAGTGTTACTACTTGATTGTTCTTACTTGGGCTGATGTTGTGGTGGAAAATGAGTGGGAGATTGCAGTGCTCAATAATAATCCTGTTTAAAAGCTTGTATACTCACATTGCACATATAGTTGCACACATAACATTCTTTATTTATTGCTCTAATTTGATTATCCAAATTGGGTTCTAATCTCTAGATAATATTTTTGACCCTGTTCATCACCTCTAAATGGTTGGAAAGCTTGCCACCATATTGATACTACAAATTTAAATAATGACTTAAAAATAATAATTAATGCATATTAAAGAGTAAGGACTAAGCTAAGGAGTAATATACATAAGGACGTACATATTAACATAATTGAGAAGTCAATATTTTCAAATTATATTTCATTATGTACTCGCTACATGCAATTTATGATGTAATTGAAAATTCTACCTATGGTCAATCATTTTTCCAAACATTGCCACAAGAATGATAATCTTTCTTGATGGTCACCGGTGCTTAGTCCGTAACTTCATAAATGATTCTCATGGTCGGGTTCTCATCATTGTCAATCGATCTACTTGGTTTAATCAGGAGTTCTTGCATTTAATCACATTAGTAGCCCTTCTCAGAAATTTCTTCCAAAGAATGATCTTCAATTTGCTTTTCAAGCCAGGCAAGCCAGGTTTTGTTTTCCTAAATCTAGATGATTTAGAATCATTTGATTTGAATATATTCCTAAGGCCCGCTCTATTAAGGTAAATAAACTCCATTGTAAGGAAGGTTGTGGCTAAATTCATCAACAATGTTGAACCATAGATGTAACTCATTATTTTCTTCGTCTTTGTTAGTATATCCTTCATGTTCTATTTCTTTCCTAAATCCTCCAACTAAGGTCAAGACAATGTGCTAGACAACCAATCCAATATAGATGATTCCTCTGCTGCATAAGAAGTTATCTAACTGCTCTCATTGGCCTCTCATTATCTATAACAACTTGGATAGCTCCATCCTCGCCAATCTCATTAACTACCGTGTCCTTCAGCTTGTAGAAGCATTCTTTGTTTTTACTATGGGCATTAGTAGCATCAATGGGCTTATGAAAAAATATTCCCTTGAGGCTATGCACTAAGAAATTGAGTGCTTCCGTATTACACTTGTTCATCCATTGCACATAATAGGACCAAATAGGACCAAAGTTATCAATCTATTATTTCAATTGTCTATATTCATCCTCCAATTGAATGTTCATAAGCTCATAATGAACAGGGTCTTATAACCCCTATGCCACATTTATCCGTTGTATCTAATATAGGCTGATAAAATAGGTTATTTGTTACCACATTTGGTGGAGTGTTACTCCACAAAAAATGACCAGTAGCTTGTCCTTGCCTTTTCTGCACAGGCTTCATTGATGACTCTCATCTTAGATTGCTTCGAAACCTTCCTCCTGTACAGAGTTGGGTCAATCTCCATCAAATGAGTGTATGTGCTCTGAAGGTCAATCCATTGCCTTCCATTGCTAGCTGCATATAGGTCCTGCTCTTGGACAGTAAACGATTATTTCATTCTTAGGCCCTAACCACTAGCTACCCTCACTCCACCACTACTGCCACCTTCCTCAAAATAAGATGACTAAGTTTTGAGTTTTTTGTCTCTCCTCCCATATATTTTAGCTTTTAATGTTCTTGCATTTAGCCATCTCAAATTGTACATCCTCCTCCTCATCCCATAAATCCACAATGTTGCTATGCGGCCATCTAAGCCACTCATTGCATTCGGCATGTGTCTGCCACCCATGATATTTTCATGTAAGTTCTTGTGAATTCTCTTTTTTTCTCTACTCCTTGCTTCTTCTGCTCATTTAAATGGTTTTGCATAAGCTACCTAACTTCTTCCGACACACAACTATATGGAGTAGCATTTTCCCTAACGTGGCTCAAATACTGTCCTAGCCTAGTGATCCCGCCACTAATGATTTCATCACAAAATTTATATTTAGATTTCTATCTATCGATACACGATCACAACATGGTCACCCCACATCACCCCTATGATGTTTTGTAATTCCTACTCCACAAGTAGGTCCATTACTTCCTCTGCCTCCTTTATTTACTGTTGAAATTTTAAAATATCTACAAATATTCTAAAAATACAAATTTAGAGAAGTAATTAGGAAAAAATGAACTTAAATCAACAATTATTGGTTAACATCAATAACACTTGAGAATTGAGAACAATCAATTACACAATTTGATCAAACAATGATTCTTAATATATATATATATATATATATATCAAAAAATACAAACTCAAAAAACTTGTAGATAAATAATTCATGTTGTTCATAAAAAACTTGGGAAAGAAGCAAAATATATCAAGTATCAACATTCAACAATGAGCAATAATAAAATTTGAATTAATTGTCATTACTGACTACATAATTTGAACAAGCATAATCTTAAAAATGGTTATTTCCTTCACAAATAAATTTCTTAACTAGATACTAAAAATCTAAAAAGAATTTAAAAAAAAAAATTAAGCATCACAAAAATAATAAAATTCAAGAACAACTAAATTGCATGGCATCATAACGTTATCTAACAAGAAGGCTTAAAATATGAATTAAAAAATATATTTTTGAAGACAAAAAAAAAAAAATCCACCATTCAACATTAAAATATGCAAATTAAGCTTTTATAACATAAATCTATAAATTCTAAGTATAAATTTGTGTACATTAAAATTTTATTTTGAATGTAATTTTTGGATTTCCAAAATTAAGGCTTAGATCTCATTTTTGGGGTTAAAGTTTGTAAGATATTTGTTAGAAATAATATATATATTTATAAATCAAGTATCAAATAGTAAGAAAAACATATCTAAAACAAAATTTTACTTTTTTTTTTCTCAAGAAATTTTACAAATAATCTCAAATTTACTACAATATCTGAGAATTTAGAAGATAAGAAATGTTTAAAATTGTAGGATTAAGGTGTTTGTATGAGTAAATTTTGTTGATTTGAATATTAAAAAAAATGAGAGAATTAGTGCAGAAGGAAGAGAAGAAGTCATGCATATGTGTTTGAAATGAGTAAAATGTTAAGAGAGAGGGGCGTTAGGTATGTGTGGGTTAAAATTAAGTGGTGTTGGTTTTTTAATAAAAAAAGGACCAAATATATTATGTGTGGTTTTTCATAGTACCTCGTTACCAAGATGTATTAGCTGATATCTAAGATATTAGCTAATATTTACTTTAACACTTGTAAAAGTTATAAGCCTTTTTAGTTATGGTATTATAATCAATCAATCATCTATATTATATCAACTCTAGCATTTTAAAAGTGTGTAAAATATATTAAGGTAGATTGTCATTTTATTCGTAAAAAGTTTCAACCGGGCTGAATTCACTTTCATCATAAGAAATTAGTTTGCAGGCATTTTCACCAAGTCCTTAACTGATGTTTGAGTTATGTGCATTTCTTATTAGTTAGGTATGATTAACATCTTTGCTCTAGTTTGAGGAATGCTAGGATGTACTCTTAGATGTTCAAATATATTGTTAGAATATATTTTAAGATATAATGTGGTATATTCATTTGTAAGGGTGGTCTAGTATTTTTGATATATGCAAATTATCATGTATGTATGTATATATATGCCTGTATATATATCCTGAATATTCGATTTTGAATAGTGTGAGATAGGCTAATCACCAGACTGATTTCCTTGAAACCAAGCCTAAGCAGCCAACTGTTGAGGTGGCCATTATCCAGAGATAAGGTATATGGAACTATTCTCATGGAAAAGGTCTTTGTCCTCAAGGTGTGAGCTGTTTGTGCTGCCTTTGAACTCACTAAGCTCCTTAGGATTCATGATAGTATCCCTACTTGCATTCAAAAGTTGTGGAAATAACTCATACTTTGATATCCTCGTCTGCAGCCACACTCGTCCTCATCATGCTTTATATGTTTCATTTGGGCAAAGTCATGTTTATATCATATCTCACGATGCAGCTAGTCTGTAGTCCTTCTCCCTCTTTGTACTACACAAATCATTTTGTGCTTTAGACCTTGCTTTGCCGCCTACCTTCTTTGCTTCTTCCTAAGTGCGCTCGTGCTTCTCCATATTCTCATTGTTTCAACACTTGTATGTTATAATCAATCAATCATCTATATTATATCAACTCTAGTATTTTACAAGTGTGTAAAATATATTAAGGTAGATTGTCATTTTATTCGTAAAAAGTTTCAACGGGGCTGAATTCACTTTCATCATAAGAAATTAGTTTGCAGGCATTTTCACCAAGTCCTTAACTGATGTTTGAGTTATGTGCATTTCTTATTAGTTAGGTATGATTAACATCTTTGCTCTAGTTTGAGGAATGCTAGGATGTACTCTTAGATGTTCAAATATATTGTTAGAATATATTTTAAGATATAATGTGGTATATTCATTTGTAAGGGTGGTCTAGTATTTTTGATATATGCAAATTATCGTGTATGTATGTATATATATGCCTGTATATATATCCTGAATATTCGATTTTGAATAGTGTGAGATAGGCTAATCACCAGACTGATTTCCTTGAAACCAAGCCTAAGCAGCCAACTGTTGAGGTGGCCATTATCCAGAGATAAGGTATATGGAACTATTCTCATGGAAAAGGTCTTTGTCCTCAAGGTGTGAGCTGTTTGTGCTGCCTTTGAACTCACTAAGCTCCTTAGGAATCATGATAGTATCCCTACTTGCATTCAAAAGTTGTGGAAATAACTCATACTTTGATATCCTCGTCTGCAGCCACACTCGTCCTCATCATGCTTTATATGTTTCATTTGGGCAAAGTCATGTTTATATCATATCTCACAATGCAGCTAGTCTGTAGTCCTTCTCCCTCTTTGTACTACACAAATCATTTTGTGCTTTAGACCTTGCTTTGCCGCCGACCTTCTTTGCTTCTTCCTAAGTGTGCTCGTGCTTCTTCATATTCTCATTGTTTCAACACTTGTACAAAGCCTTGAGACGTTATTTTTACTTTCTTCTAGACCACTTTGCAAGCCACCAAGCTTCCTTTGTGCAGGGTCGACACACATCAAGTTTCCTGAAACTTCATTGACTACTTTCCAAATGCAATTACCTATTGCATGCCACATCTATGTAGTGCTTCCACTTTCCAGGCACCTTTGTTCTGCATCTTCTCTATAAAGAGAGTTTGCCTTCTCAGATTTGTACTAGCAATATCTTTTGTAAAGTAGCTTTTTTGTCTTGTGCTCAGACTTGTTCATTATGGTGTGCATATAATAGTGTAAAAGCACAAGTGAAAGTCCAGCTATTGAAAATAATTTATAAGGCCTTTTTTTTAGGACGTCTGGGAATCAAAATGGTTCAATTATTTAATATTCCACATCTGTTTATTGTCAAATCCTCACAGGTGGTGGTTGTAAAACTAAACATCAACAATACGTACTTGCTTTTTCACTATTCTATTTTCCTCTTTGGAACGGACCAACTAGCTGTTGATGAATGGGAATTAGTTCCTCTTATTTATTATGCCTATTATTTCCCATTAGTTAGTGTTTCTATTTCTGAAGACAGTTAAAAATAGATCTATGACCAAAGTGGGGGCAGTGAAGAACTAAGCATGCATGCTGACTTCTTCTCTCCTTTCGTATGCTTGATAATTAAATTATTTCCTCTTACACACAAGTATTCACAAAAGTTTCCTAAGCAAACATGCAAGGTAAAATATACTTATTGATGGTTTGCTAGGTATTATGCTTGGGATTATCGGGTTCTAAAGAGATTTGCTAGGCACTATTCAACTGGTGAAATTATACCTGAAAAGTTGGTAGAGTCGATGAAGGGTGCAAAAAGGATGTTTGCTGCCACAGAGTTGCAACGTCAGGTATACTGCTTGATGCCTGTAATGAATATATGGAAATTATGTTAAACCAAGTTTATTACCAAAAGTAGTTTATTCTTTGCCTCCTATTTAGGTTTTCTATGCTATGATTGATCAAAAGCTTTTTGGGGAGCCATCTTCTCCATCAAGAGATACAATTTCTGTTGTTGCAGATCTGAAAGAACAATATACAAGTTGGAAGCATGTCGAAGGAACGCATTGGCACACACGATTCAGTCACTTGCTAAATTATGGTGCAGGTACATTGGCTATACGATTGAAATGCTTAAAATTCTGGCAGTTTGTTTGCGGGCAGAAGGCAAGCAGGCAGGTGTTGCCAGTGTGCATTGTAATCGGTGCAGATATAGATTGGATGTGACAGGATATTCTGCAGTGTTTTCTATTTATTCTTGTCATCCTAGTTTTGTTTGTAAAACATGAAGATTAGTTGCCATAGGTTGAACCATTCACTATGGTATCTAAACATTGAAACAACATCCAAACTTCAGAAAATCACATTGATATTTCAGCTGATGTGTTATCCGTCATTGAGAAAAATCATACAACAGTGTAAAACTACCCACTTCTTCTGGAAAAGTTTCATTTCATTCCCAGACTGAGACACGCTCTCCTTTAATTTCCCATTTTTGAAATTGTCACCCTTACTGCCATTGCTTTTAGGTGTGTTGGGATACTGAATGTGCTTTTTTCATCATGTGAGACATTGGCAATGTAAAGCACCCTAACCCACTTCCTTCTATATTGTTTGCCACAAGAAGAATACTGATTCTTGGTGTTCCATGGTTTTGGATATTCAGAAGTGTGAACAATGCAGTCTTGAAGTCAAACCATTGATTATTTAATAGAATAGGCATTTGGATATATGCACTGAGCATATGGGAGTATTTAGAAATGTTGAATAACTAATAGTTAGCTTTCGGATGGTCCTTTCTTCCTAATTAACTAGTGGCACCATAATATGGCGCAATATAGTATGATGCTGCATATGTATATTATTGCGCAAGCATGGCTATTCTGGGAAATAGTTCTCAGTACCAGGTGGGTGTGTTTTGATTTTGATGTAGTTCTATAAACATGTAGCATCATTTCATATAGTTGTGCCTCAAATATACATAAAAATACGAAGATATACCATGATTTGATGATATAGATGACAAGCCTTGTGTCTAAGGGGAAATTCTCCAAAGCTATATATTTAGTATGAAATAAGAAAAGTAAATGTGTCAAAATGTGTGTAACGTATTTGAAGTTTGCTCCGAACACTTATGCTGGATGATAGATACAAAGAGGGGATTCTTGGTCATGAAGAACACTTGTAATGATGACTTACTTGCACATATAACAAGATGTCATCAGCAGACGTGTCAGATTAGTGTCACCCAATATGACAGTATTTTTTGGCCTATGATGTTTGGTTAACCTTTGTTTTCCCTATTTCCTTTGTTTTTCTAATGACACTAGTTGCCCATTGGACTTATAAAGAAAAGAAATGCCTTGTTCTATTGCCAATCTGTTTTCTTTTGTGGGCTCAAATACCATGATTTGTACTTGTATATGCAGGTTATTACAGCTACTTGTATGCCAAGTGCTTTGCTGCGACCATTTGGAAAAAACTGTGCGAGGAGGATCCACTGTCACCGGCCACAGGAGCTGCCCTTAGGACAAAGTTTCTGCAGCATGGGGGTGCCATGGAGCCAGTTGATTTGCTAAACAATTTAGTTGGGAAGGGCATTGTACGCCATTGCAATGGCGGGGTAATTCCTGATATAACAGCTCTCTGTGAAGAGATGAAGCTCCATGGCTCTGAACAATAACAAATCCTTTTTCTCTTATTTCGCTCTATCCTTTAAACGGTTCAAACAGGTGACTTTACTTGATGATGGGAAAATAGCAACAGCAAAAATATGGGTTGTAGAAGAGTGGGGAAGAAGGTAAGAAATTAGAAACTGATGGCTGAGTTCTCTTAGGGTTTGAAGGTGTTGGCTTCATCACATTTAACTTGCAGTGTTGGTGCCAGTTGCAAGTGTGGTGCCTGTGGCTGTGAGATTGTCCTCATTTATTTTCCTTATTATTAATCGACCATTTTCTGGATTCTTGATGGTATAAAAGAGTCTCATATAGTGAACCGATCTGTCTCTTTTTGAACTAAAAGGAGTTTACTCGGATTCAGTGTTGGCTTTAATGTGATTTGGTTCGGCAAGTTTGATCAATGAATGGATCTTTAGGGGAGTTTTGGTGTAGATTTGTTGCCAATTCTCTCTGTTGCTAAGGCAGACCGGGCTACCTATGTTAATTTGTGATCCATATAAACGTTGACCTTTTGTAGTACACATAAAAGCATGCAGCTATAAAGTTAACTTTATTATATATAAAATATTATGAAATATAAATATTGAATGGGCTTAATATTTTAGAAACCCAAATATATGAGATTTTTATAAACTGGTCAGCAATAGTAAAACTGCAAACCCTTCTCCCTTTTTCTTTTTTTAAACTTTCGAAACTGCAGAGTGAATTGTATTTGTTGGGTCCAATATTAAGGCCCACGAGAATCTCAAGCCTAATCCAACTACGCAAGGAGCCTACGTGGCGTCCAGCTGGCGAAAGACCACGGGCGCCCTGCAACACACTAATGAGCTACCGGAAAATAGCCTGAGAGAGAAGAAACGAGGCAACATAACCAGCCAATCCCAGCTCGAAGGGAGATCAAGTGTGGCCGACAACGTTTAGAGTTTGCCACACCGCAAAAATGCAGAGCCACACGATCGGCGGTCGTCCAGCGAATGACCAGCGACTGGAACCTTGACAACCCGGAGTTTCACTCCCAAAGTCCTCTCGAGAGGAGCCTATAAGAGCTCTCTTCCTCCGCAAAGGAGAGGGTTGCTTCTTCCTTTTCCTAGATAAAAAAAAAGAGAAAGCAATCGAACTGAGAAAAATTTAAGTCTCGAGGCCACTAACCAGCCAGCTTCTCTCAAGATCTTGATTCCCTGGCTTACTTAGATAACGGGAAGTTAGCCACCACTATGGTGCATCAAGGAAGCCAAGTCTTTTGCTACCTGCTCATTGTATTTTCTACTCTAATACATACACATCACTCACGTACCTTCAGCACTCATCTGCACACCGCCTAGCGTGTAGGTTATTTCCATTAATTGTGGAAACTTGTCACTTTGAAGAGTCGGAGATGGCGTAATTAAGAAATCGTCTGACTTGGCCTCTTATTTGTTGGTGTGTTGTGTGTCTTCAGCTTGTAGATACAGAATCAACCTCATCCTGACGCTCCAACGTGGCCGGGAACCCTGAGGCTCTCTAATTTGTACAACAACCACGGACTCGGGACGCAACAGTATTAAATAAAAAAACCTCCCATATTTAGAATTTTTCACTTTTGATTTTTATTTTTTGATTTTATTCTCAATTGTTATGTTAGTACAAATTTTATTTTGTGTACAAATTTTTATTAAAATTATCATATAAAAACTCTAAATGAACATTTCTCTTTTCCTTTTTTTTTTTTTTTTTGTGTGTGTACTTTAGAAGTTATTTGGGATTACATTTGTGTGAGCATGACTCAAAATGCGGTTACTTTGACTTAATTTTTTTTTAAATACAGAATAGAACTTATGATAAGATATAAATTAAAAATATAATTAGAAAAAATATAAATGGAGCATAAAATTAAAAGATAAATTGTATAATTTTTTAATTTTTTTTTCCAATACTAAATTATCGGATTCACAATTCCATTTGCACAATGGACCCAACTTTTTCATACGAGACCATGGGTTGCCCACATACTGACGTTGGATCGCCCGATTCAAGTCCAATCTGATTTAATCGGCCCAATGTAGTATAATCGGGCCCAGAATGACCGAAACCCTAACCCCATATCCAAATTTGGGAAGTAGCTTCAACCCTTCTGCTTATTGCAGCCTTGAGTTCCAAACCTCTTTCTCTCCCGCCTCAGGAGCCTTTCCGAGACTATGGAGTGAACTGATATAGCTTAGAGGTAAATTAATTGATTGGGAAAATTGATCACAAAATGATCTTGTATTGACTAGGAAAATGTAGTGTTTCGAATGTGCGAGATTTGTTTGTATCAAGCAAATGTAGAAAATTCCAAGGGAGTTATGTCTGTGGCATACCCAATGAAGACGACGAAACTAGGGTTGGAGGAGCCACAAGAGCAGATTCACGATATCAGATTTACTTTGTCATCCAATAGCGTGAAAAAACTTGAGAAAGGTCTTTTAAATTTGTACATTTTCGTTGGGTTAATTTAATTGAATTTCGCCTTTTCTTTGTCGCCTTTAATTTATTGTTTGCTGTGCTTCGTGTGAATGTGTGTGTTTGTTTTGTCCTTATTCGTCCAATTTTCTTAAGATGTAATCAAGACTCTTACTCATGCTATTTGAATATTAGAATATATGCCTGTCATTGTCATCTGATTTGGTCTAGTTATTTACTATCGATTTGAAACTATTGTTCTGTCTGTTTCACTTTATAGTGATCTACTAGTGTTCTGCTTCCATTTGAGTTTGCATTTTTTTGGGGGTGGGGGGCTGAGTTAAATCGTGTTCGCCGTCAGTGGCCAAAAATGCCTGTCAAAAATTGTCTTGCCGTTGATGTAGGAACGAGGTAAGATGTTCAAAATTGGAAATTGATGAGATCGGGGCTACTTCACATTCTACCATGATATGGATGGTGATCAATCAGATTCTGTGAATTTTTTAAGTAGGTTGCTGGATTTGGTGTTTTATAAGTTAGATTTTTAGTAAATTCCTTGCTTAATAGTTGGTATCTCTTTTGTAGACTAGGTTGACAGAGCTATGAGGTCATTTGAAGCTGTCAATGAGGTAAAACCTTTTAGTTTGAGAACTTGGTTCACGACACTGCCTACTGAGACTCAATCAAGAGGTCATAGGATTTTGAGGATTGCATACAAGAGAAGTGTTTGAAATTGAAACAATGGATTATTAAATTTATAATGAGGTAGGAAAGTGTGATGTCTCTTGTTTTTCTTGACTGGAATGTTCCTCTAGTCTTTGGTGTTTTCTGTCTTTATGTTGGTTTGACCTTCTTACTTGTTTTTGGGTTACACGGTGTTCTTTCTTCCTTTTGATGTTGAATGGTTTTGTATACAAGAGAGACCCTTGTTGGGTTGGGTCACTCTGTGAGGCCCATGACTTGGTTTGCATTTTTTGCTTACTGGTTCATTCAAGCAAAAGGGAGACAGAGAACTGTTGCGTGGTATTCAACCTTTGCTTGAGCAAAAAATTGGTAGAGTTTCCCGAGATGTGCACTTGACCTTAGCTCGAGCATGATACCTATTTTTCTTACATAAACTCAAGTGTTGTTGCAGTTTATTGGCATGATCTTCATTTTCATCTCAAACATAGAGTGAGCCAGAGAGAGGAGGATAGATTGCTGCTACTCAAATTTGGCATCAATTTTTTTTTTCAATGTTTGTAAAATCATGAGCATGGTGTGGAACATATCTACCGTTGTTTTCTTCATTTGTTTCCTCTTTTTTTTTTTTTTAATCTCATAGTATTGCGTTGTACAACAAGGTATTTGAGGGGTGATTATAACTGAATTGAAAAAAGTGGAAGCTCTGTTTTGGAAAAGTCTTGTAGTTTTTTCCCCTAGTTTAGTGGGATTTTTCACATAAAATATTATATGTAATTTATTTTGTGTAATTTGTATGTTTGTGCTGTTCCTAGATTCAAGCATCTCGGAGTAGTAAATTGTATTATTCATTCCCAACAACCACCCTTTGGTTTTTTTGGATAAATTTTTACTTGTCAAATTGTGGGCAGAATAATATTGATTGGTTGTTCTCTATTTCATTTTGGATGTGTCCGGCATTGATGATTTGCGAGTGATTTGCATTCTAGATGTGTGGGATTACTCAGCTGGCCTTTTGTTACAGGAAGATGAGATCAATTTGACAATCTAAAGAGTATAACGTGAGAGGTTAAATTTGTTTCCATCCTATTTCATATGGATCGAATGGATTCTGAGTAATTTCTTTACAATCGTGTGCTAGTGCCTCCTCTGAAAAATCGTTGTAATTGCCATACTGGCTCATCAATTGTTTCAACCCATGATACCATTAGTGTTGCAGGTTTTATGTGACATATGTGATTTATTTATCCGTTTGATTACCATTGTTTTTGATGATTGGATCGTAATTTTTTATTTGACATTTTGGATGATTGCTTTACCTATAGTCTGTGCAGATCTTGTTTGGGGTGCAAGGATAATCGCCTTTGGGTTAAGGGACCAGTGAGAATGCCTGCCAAGGTTCTTCACATCACGACAAGGAAGTAGTCCCCCTGTGGGGAAGGAAAATATTCGTGACTTTGTGGTTGCATTGTCAATTTTTAATTACGATATTTTTGACAAAAATTATAATGTTAGCTGAGCCGTTTTGGACTAAATTATGTCAGATTGGGTTTGGGCTTCTCTCATATTGTCTCATTTTTGTTCATCTTGTTAAAACACAGTCATATCTTGCTCTACAGGAACGAACACCTGGGATAGATTTGAGCTTCGAGTGCACAAGCGAGTGATTGACCTGTTCAGCTCGCTACAATTGGTGAAGCAGATCACCTCCACACCAGGTTCAGACTCATAGCCCTGCCTCTCTTCTCTCATTGTCACTGCTGTTGCTTTTGTGGGATTTTATTCGTTCCAGATAGCATCTTGCAACAATTTGGAAGGTACAATTTTTTCCTTTCTTTAGTTTTAAATTTTTTATTTCTGAAGATGGAGTGGATGCCTATATTCTTATTAATGAACTTTCTTGCTGCATGCAAACTATGATCTGGTGCTTTGGATGCTGAGCCGATCCTACCATTTTTTTGGTCACTTCAGCTGTGAAATAGTTTCCGCATGTGGTATTATTATTATTATTGTCACCATCTCTAAGCTACCTACCTAGTGGGCATGCTCTTATATCTTCAGCCTTTGGCTTTTACATGCCTTGATGCTTCATGGTCTGATAACTCTGTCCTCGTTCAATCTTTTCCAATTTAATTTAACCTGAACTTCCTCTTGTATCAGAACCTCTCACAGAAAAAAGAAGAAGTGCTTATTCCTCTTTGCTCATCCTCTTTCGAGATTATTGCTTTAATCTTGCAGGAATCCCATTTGGTGTGACAGTCTTATTCCTCTTAATGAGGACGAATTTGGGATTCAAGGTCAAAGGGTTATTTGTGGGTTTCTTCTATTTTTGCCATGCGTTATGATTTTGAAGCTGTACAAATATACGGTCTGGGTATTGTCATAGTTCAATCTCTAGATGCGGGTTTGGGAACAGTCCATCTGTGACAATCAGCTCTTTACTCGTGTCTGACAGATGTTGGACTACTCAAATGCATTTTTAAAATCCCCAAAACACTTTTCCTGGTAAAAATGAGTCTACTTGGGGATCACCAAAAGTAATATAGTTTGGCCAAAAATACTACGGCTGCAACTTTTAAGGAAAGCAAAATGCACTTCTTTTATGAAAATTGAAATTCAAGATCGTCAAGAATCATATCTTTAACTTTTTAGCAACCATATCACCGGTTGCCCTGCTGCCACCATCTCTACCTCGCCGCCACAGTGCAACCCCACCACCTGCCACAATCCCTCACCACTGCCATGTTGGCAACATCATACAATATATAATAAATTCACAATTTAACTTTCATTCTACTGATGTTAATCTTACTAATATTTGTATGAGTTTATTTTTCATGTGTTATGGTTAAAATTTCAAATGCTGTAGAAAGCAATCATATAAATGAGACATAGGAAATGTTACATTAACAATAAAAGGAGAACTTATAGTAATAAGAAATTATTTACCTAATTTTCAATCAATTTATGCTAAAGTAGTAATTCAAATAGCTGTTTAAACCCAACATTCATTAATTCAATTTTTTAGGTTTATATTAAGTTTTATAACATTTACCATATTAATAACATTTAGGGTCTGGCTCTTTCTAAGCCAGCCTACAAAACCAGTATAATTGGGCCTGGGCCTGAATCATATTATTTGGACTTAGCTCAAAGGATGTGTTGATGAGCCCAATAGATCAAAAAATCTATCAATTTTTTTTAATTAAAAATTATTTCAAAAGGTAATATCAAATAGACTCTTTAATAATGATACCACATAATGATGCAAAAGATTAGCATGATGTGCTCGCAGAGCACTACCTGGCCAAGCTATCATTCTTTGACCTAATATAAAAATAAGAATATTTTCAAGTTATTTTTAGATAATTTTAAATAATATAATACTTATTTATTTTTATACTAATCAATTATTGTGAGTTGATAGATGAAATGTTATGTTATCAATAGGAGGTGTACCCTCTGCACTGCTCCAACATAATTGACTGGCTCAATTATGTTTGTTTTACCTATTTGTATATATTAAAGGACTAAATATTAATATCTACATTTAATTATGAATAAAAATGACTAAATTCTATTAAATTATGATTTTTTGGTTAAATTATAAGTATTTAAACTATGAAAATTAATGTCCATATTTAGCAAATAGAAGGGGAAGGCTTATCAAAAGTTCAAATACTGAAAATAATGGTCTTGCGATATCTTTATTTAAAAATTTATTTTTAAAATACTCTTTTATTTACGTTAAAATATTTTAAATAATATAATATTAATTTATTAGATTATTTTCATATATATTAAAAAGTATTATATTTAATTACTTCATATTTAAATTTCAAAAAAAAAAACACTAAAAGACTGTATAAAGGCATCGTTGTCCTGTTTACCTATTTTGCGTAAACGGAAAGAAAAAAGTAATAGAAAAGATGACGACAGCAGCTATGATGATGATGATGATGCACCTGCTCTGCTTCTCGTAGGTCCCACCTCCCATCCCCTCCTTTCCTTTTAATTATCTACCTGTCCTCCATTTACCCTTCTCTCAATGCCAAAGCCAAATGTACAGAATTTCTTTTTCTATCTTATTATACAATTTAATGAGATTAAAATTTTTTTTTTCGAGTTATTAAATTATTATTTTATTTTGTAATTTAATAATATAAAATTAAACATAAGTAAGATATTTAATATTTTTTGAAAAAAATTAAGAGTGATTGATTTATAACCAGAGCTCTAAAATTTCATAAAATATTTGTCAATGTATTTTTAAAAAAATTTAGAAAAAGCCGTTTATTATTATTTATAATATATTATTCATAATTTTATTGTTTATAAAATAAAAAATATTAATCTTTTAGTTATATAAATATCTTTAATCAATGATCAATTCTTTTAATTAAAAATATTTTTAATAAAATTATATGAACCTATAATATTAAATTATATCTATGATGTCTGATGATTTTAATATTTATTTCTCCATATGATATGTAATATTAACAGATAATATAGAAAAAGGTGGGAGGTTTTCACTTTTCACCAACCATTCATTATTTTTGCTATTAAAAAATTTTTATTTATACATACTTATATAGATATTTAAATTAAAATTATTAATTTTAGTATGAAAAATAAAATTAAAATAGAATAAAAATTATATCTATTTTTAAAAATATCAGTATAAATGAATATACTTGTAAATAATATCTCTTTTTAAAAAATATAGCTGATAGAATTGTCAATAACCGAAGGGTATTTTGGGGATATAATATTTTTTATAATTAATTTTTAAATTGAGTTTCAGTTTATGCTAAGCTAGAAAAAAATAGAATTCAACCTGGAGAATGTCTTCAAATACTTTATCAAACTCCTTGTTTATTTAGGCAAAATAAAAATCCACCTTTGGTTGGTCCACTTGGCACCATCCCAAGACGTTATAATTTTAGAATTTTTTTTTTTATGATATTAGATAGAATTAATTATTTTTTATAACTAAGATAAAATTAAGTTCTAATTTCTTTTCAAAAGTTCCAATAATAATAATAATAATAATAAAGGTGTCCCTTAACAGATAATACTTTAATAATAATTGTAATAAATGTAATTTGTGTATAAGGTCAAACTACGAGTGAAATTAAAATAATAATTATTTTATTTATTTTGTATTATTTATATTGCATGAAATATTTTAATAATTTTTTTATATTTGGACAATATTTCTTCAAATTAAAGTTATTATTTAAAAAAAGAGAGTGATGTAGGCAGACACATTTTGGTTTTTTTTTTTAAATTTTAATAATATAAAATTTTATCTAATGCAAACATTATTTGATATAGAGAGAGATTGCATATTTTTTAGAATTTTTTAAAATAATTTTTTTAAAAAATTCCTTAGAAATGATTTTGCGTCAGAATATTTCCTGGCCAACCGAACCCAGCCGAACGGGAAAATGACAAAGCCCAACCTTTCCTTAGCAAAGAAAAGCAAAAATGAAAATTAGAAATTTATTTAAAAAAAGAAAATTCTCTCTCTATATATCCCTCATCTCTGTCTCTTGCTCACTGAACATTGTCACTGCCATGGCCCACGGTTGCGATTCCCTCGCACCGCCGGTCGCGGCGCTGCTCAACGTCTCCATCTTCATCACCATACTACTCTTCGCTCAACCAGCAAACGGATGGCGCCCATGGGCAAAATCTCTTCCGGGGAACACCTCCAACCTCTTATTCGCCGGCTCTAAAAAGTACGAGGGCTCTTCCTCCTTCGTCGACCTCAAATACCACATGGGACCCGTCCTCACCGCCGACACCACCGTCCACATCCTCTGGTACGGAAACTGGCGCGTCCCCCAGAAACACATCATCCGAGAATTCATCGCGTCAATCTCCGCCGAATCCGCCCCTTCCCCGTCCGTCTCCGGCTGGTGGCGCACTGTCCGCCTATACACCGACCAGACCGGCGCGAACATTACCCGTACCGTCCGCCTCGGCTCCGAGAAGAACGATCGCTTCTACTCCCACGGCAAGTCCCTGACCCGCTTGTCCATCCAGTCCGTCCTCAAGTCGGCCGTCTCCGCGACCACAAAGCCCCTCCCCATCAACCCCCAAGGCGGCCTCTACCTCCTCCTCACTTCTGAGGACGTCTACGTCCAGGACTTTTGCGGCCAGGTTTGTGGGTTCCACTACTTCAGTTTCCCTTCCATTGTAGGGTATACGCTACCCTACGCATGGGTTGGCAACAGTGCCAAATTATGCCCCGGAACTTGTGCCTACCCGTTTGCCGTGCCCGATTATATTCCCGGGTTGAAGCCGCTAAAGTCACCCAACGGTGACGTAGGCGTCGACGGGATGATTAGCGTGATCGGTCACGAGGTTGCTGAGCTGGCAACTAACCCTTTGGTGAACGCCTGGTACGCCGGGCAGGACCCCATCGCCCCCGTTGAGATTGCAGATTTGTGCGAGGGCATCTATGGTACCGGGGGCGGTGGGTCGTACACAGGGCAGCTGTTGGACGGCCACGATGGTGCCACGTATAACATGAACGGGATCCGACGGAGGTTCTTGGTCCAGTGGGTTTGGAACAACGTTGTCAATTACTGCACCGGCCCCAATGCCCTCGATCAGTAGGGATAGGTTTCGTTGGGGTCTTTTTTTTTTTTATTGGTCTTTGTCTTTTTGGCGTCGTGGGGTTGGTGGTCGATGATATTGTCGCATAATTAGTTTAATTTGCGTTGCTTTAGGAAGTGTATTATTATTATTATTTAATAAGTACTAGTTTCATTAAATGTATACTTGCTTTTATATACAAAATAGTAAATTTGATGAAATATTTCGCAGTTTTATTATCGCTAGCTGTGATTTTGACGACAGATACTACTGTACCTTTAATTTATTTGTTGATGGGTCTTCTTACGTTACCCTAACATATTATTTTTATTTTTATTTTTAATTTTTCTCACTAATTTTAATAATAGGTGTATTCTCTGTATAAAAACTCTGTGCATACATATTATAAATGGGTATGATACCTTCTGTAAAATTAAAAAAATAAAAATAAGAATAATACGAATAAAAGTTATGTATTTATGTGTTTGCTGTTCCTCTTGGCGCCTTTATTTGAAGTAGGTGGGTCTATTGAAGGAGATATTTAAATGCCGTTGGGGCAAATATTGAATTTGAGAAGCTGGTAAGAGGGGACATGTCCAGTACAGTATCCGTTTTAATTATCCACTCTGGATTTTTTACCTAAAAAAATCCCCATTTTTATGTATATATATTGAGATGGTTATATATATATATTACGTATTTAAAAAATAATATAAGAAAAATAGCTATGGTTGCTATGGGATTTGGGGGGGATCTTCTTTCATGTAGGCTTAGAAGGGCATTTTCTTCATCTCACCCCATCGAATGTAAAATCTAACGGCCCACGCGTATTTTTTAAATCAAATGGCTCACGTTGACATCCATCCAACACGCGTAGAGGTTGAATTTACATCCGACTACCGAATAAGGAGAAGGGCCAATCCGAATCCGGTCGCTATGTGTTTGATTTTATTTCTATTGAATTGCAATAATTTTTTTATTTTTGTTAATAGTATATGCGTTTTTTTTTTTTGTACAAAATTATTGTGACAGCAATAAGTTTAAGCTGGTTAAAAGGGTTTTCAATTAATTCATTTTATGAGAAATTTTTTTTAAAAAAAATAAAAAAATATGAAAGGACCCCCACGTTTCCGTAGGCTTTTATAGTATATAAATCGGCCTAAATTGTGGGGAATTTTGTACGGTATAAGAAGACAACAAGACCACTCCAGAGAGGGCCCTACCTCTTGTGTTCACTAGTCCAACAGATGCCTCTTGCTTCCAATTATGAGCTGAAGTTATATAGTCTTGTGATAACGACATATCATGTTGTTAATATTATTATTTATTCAGAAATAATCATTATTTTTAATAATTTTTTAATTCCATTAATCATAAATATATCAGCTCATTATATATATATTTATTATTAAATATATATATTAATTTTTTATTTGAACTAATTTATTAATAATATATAAAATGTAAGTTTTAAAAGTTAATCAGCAACTGATGAAAAAGAAAAATTCCAAGGAATCTAATCATAGGGCTTTCTCGAATTAATTTCTGTCCTTTTCGTGTCATTCTAGAGAAAGAAAATTAATTACAAAATTGAGTTAATTAGGGGTGGCAGATATTGACAGCAGCCAAAGCTACGTCGTTTCAGTGGGCTGTAGTCTGTAATCCACTCACCCGTAGGATTTTCATATCCCAAGGCGGGATAAGGGAAGCTCTGTTTATTTATATAAATACAGCTATTTTTTAAATTTTAATTATTAATATTTAAATAAATATTTTGATTATTCTTAAAAATAAAAATAATAATTATCAAATTATAATTATTTATTTTAAAATAAATAACTATATATAAAAAAAATTAATCTTTGTCTCTAAAAAATTGAGCCACTCCCAACCCATCCCGAGGAATTTATTTCGATCTGGCCGCATCTTTTTATTGTACATATTTATTTAAAAAATAATTATATTTAATTATTTTAAAAAAATAATTTAGATTTATTTTTAATTTTTGAGAAATAACTAAAAATCGTTTATTTAAAAGGTTATATAATTAAAAAAAAAAAGTCTCCCTCACCCCGAGAAATTCGGTGCGCGAACAGTTCGTGCCCGTGGGGATTTGAGCCCGGAAGCTTGCTACGAACGTCTCTCTTTATCTTCTGCTTTTTGACTATTAATTTCGGTGCTTTTAAACATATTATTTTAATCCTTATCGACACTAATTATAGTTAAATTGATAATTATAAATTTAATCTTATTAAATATATATATATATATATATATAATTTTATCTGAGATATAATTTTATAATTATATCTTCAATGCCTAATGGTTTGTTAAGCCTGGCTGCATATGATTTTAATTTTTTTAAAGTAAATTTTTTAATATAAAATTATCTGGAATAATGAAATATGTTGTGTTTTTTGAATTAATAATATATTAAATAAAAATAAATCTAATTTTAAAATTCTAACATTTAAAATTGTTCGCCTCCCGATACCTTAGGTCCACTAAAAGAATGGGCAAGTGGCGAAATCTCCGACCCAAGAACCCAAGTTGCAAATAGTTTGTCTAGCGAAAAGTGTAAAAGTTCCACACATGTTAGAAAAGCGCTTTAATACCATTATTGCGTAACGACTAATTGGTAACTCACTTACCCTCGAGAAAAAGCGTCACCTTAGTGCAGATCACCTAAAGGAAAATAAGGCCAGCAAGGGACGAGACTCTCCAGATGTCCCGAATCTGCAACTTCTAACTCGGTCATCATCAAAGCGACACGCAACCCACGCGTCACGCCACTCACCAAACCTCAGCGCCGAGCGTCGCCCCAAGACCGACATTCTCGAGTATAGGGTAGTAGCCCGTTGAGCCTAACTTCCCGAACACGCCAAGATGCGCGACATGAGACGATGTCGGCAGGTAGGTGGGCGGACAAATTCCCACAAGCAGCACTGTGGGCTGACACTTCAACAACCATATTTCTCTATAAATACTCACTTAGAGGCCCAAGAAATGGACCTTAGGGACATCTCAAATATCTATGATCTTCTAAGATCTTTCCTCCAAATAAAACAAGAGATAAAAGAAGGAAAAGAAAGGGTTTTCTCCTAAAATTCAGATTATGCACAACTAACAAACGATAGTGAAGATCTTTCTGAAACTGCGCAAGTGGTTTTTCCTCATTTTAAGGAGGTTTTATGCGTGAATCTGATGCCGATCTCTCCTTCTCTCTAACTCAAACTCTTATGTTGGACCTACCTCAAACCCAGACGCAACAAAAATATTCAGGAGTTTTTAAATATTATTTGAGATTTTAAAATAGTATAACTTATTTTAAATTGATAAATTTGGTTTTATTTGATCTATTAATCGACTGACCGCCATTAGTCTTTGCAACTCCTTGATCGCTACGATGCTCCTCTCACGGCGTAAATTAATGTATAATGTAACGGTTAAAAAGAAATTAACAAATAATTTTATTTTAAATAATATCACCACCACTCCCTCGCCGCAATAATTCCACCGACGGTCGCCGTATTAAAATTATCTTCCATTACGTAACGTACATTGAGAAATTTATTAATAGAATTAAAAGTTATAATTTGATATAATTTTATTATGTTTATTTGAAGAGTTATTTTATTTAATATAATTGATCTTTGATTAAAAATAATATTTATAAAATTAAAATTTTAATTTTTTTATTTCTTATAAATATCAAAATTACCTATTATTTATTAAATATATCAATAGATATATTTTTGGATTATATGCGAAAGCTTTTACATTTATATTGGAAAAAATTTAAAAACTTTCATTCTATTTAAATTAAGAATCCTTCTAAAACAATTAAACGCTAACTCTCCACGAAAATATTATGGGGTTCTCAATAATGATTGGAGATAAGGGCGTAGCCAGAGAATTTAATTTTAAAATTTTAAATATAAAAACTTTAAGTTTTGATATATATATATATATATATATATATATATAATAATTGTTTAATTATATGCAATAGTTTCCTTGAAGGAAAATAATTTTAGCAATACATGTGACACTTAATACATATGCTAACATTAAATAGAACATTGACACTTAATACATATTTCAATGATGCAAAACCTAATACACACAAAATGTGTATGGGTATGGGTACTGAGTTATTTTTATCTTTGATGTTCAAATGCCAAACACGATCAGCAATAACTATATTTTTATTTTAGGGTTATCTAATAGCTATCAAAATATGATAACACTGGCTTGAGAGAAGAAGAAAAAAATAAAAGAAAAAGATTTTGGCACAAGTTTGATGATCGCTTTATATTTTATTCTTCATTAAAATTAGGTATATTATTATAATTTTAGTCATAAAGCGTATTACTGTAGTTCATTTTTTGTTATATTTATTTGTTCAATTATTAGGTATGTTTGAGTTAATATTAATAAAATCTTTGCACAGTTAAAAGGAATTTTAGAGTAATTTATTTATACAGTTTGTTTGATTAGTTGTCCGATACAAAGAGAGTTAATGATGGTATCGAAAGTTTGACTTTCAATGTGTCATGTGAATCCCAACAAGGCATTCTCTAAACACCTCGGTAACGATTTAATAACGGGTGGTAGAAGCAATGGTTCACAATGTTAAACTGCAAGAGACTTATAACATTCTATCGAGTTTGCAAAGGTTTAGGAAGGAATTCGGGATGTGGCATGGATGGCGCGTGCAACCAAATGGACATAAGGTGGCTGTCACATGATTTGGATAGTGTTGGCGGCCCCTAAACAGTAGTGGCAGTTATTGGGCGGTGGCAAAGGTGGCGTAATAGTTTTTGACCTTTCAAGTAAGGTGGTAGTTTTTGGGAAACGAGCAGGCTTTATAGTATATAGAAATAAATTTTTATTGGACTTGTATAATATAACAGTTTATTGCGTATCAAGAATTCGGATTGTCCTACAAATTGGAGGCTGCAAATCAGATCTTTGTGCTGGTTGATCTAATACGAATCCAGTTTTCATAACCTCGAACCTAAACCCTACATAACACAACTGAAAACGAGAGGTTAGAGGACAACGAGAATTGCTCCCATCGTAAATTTTCTGACACTCAAGTCAGAAATCCTTCTTTATAAAGAAAAAGATAAAGTATATTTGGAATAAAATATGCGTGATGGATTGTAATGGGATTATGATTTGGCACATCAAATATAATGACAATTTAGATAAACAATGTCCGAGAGGAAATCATTTTTTCGGTTGGAGGATTTTGTGGGAGGTCTTATTGAGGGAGAGTCCTCCCATGTCAAGGTACCCATTTCTCCTCTCTTTTTCCTTTTTCTTTTTTCTTTTGGGAGCCTCCCATTCGCTATTGGGAAGAGGGTCTTTATATAGTTGAAGAATAGTCATTATTATCCATAACTAACCGTCGGTGATAACCGCCTGTGGATTGGACAAAGTAGTTTAGCGGTTTTCTAGGTCAGGTATAATATACCAATCACTAGCCCCCCATGCCAGGTCGTTTAAAATTGTTAACTCCCGGCATGCTTCTGATGATGCTTATAGGTCTGGCTTTGTCAATTTACCATCATTGAGAAATTTGATTTTTAAAATCTAATCTCCGTTGGGGTCACTCGATGATGCAACCAAGTTTTAAAATCTAACCCTTTTTGGACCGCTCAATGATATAACCGAATTTTAAAATTCGACCACTTCTGAGCCACTCGGTGATGTAACCGAGGTTTTTAAAATTTGGCCTCTTTTAGGCCTCTCAGTGATGTAACCGAGGTTCAAAATTTTGGCCTCTTTTGGGCCCATCGGTGATGTAATCAAGGTTTTAAAATTTTGATATCTTTTGAGCCTCTCGGTGATGTAATCGAGGTTTTAAAATCCAATATCTTCTGGGCTGCTCGGTGATGTAATCGAGGTTTTAAAATTTTAACCTCTTTTGCGCCTCTCGGTGATGTAACTGAGGTTTTGAAATTTGACCTCTTCTAGGCCCCTCGATGATATAACCGAGGTTTTAAAATTTTAGCCTCTTTTGGGCCTCTCGATGATGTAACCAAGGTTTTAAAATTCGACCTCTTCTGGGTCGCTCAGTAATATATCTATGATTTTAAAATTTTGGCCTCTTTTGAGCCTTTCGGTGATGTAATCGAGATTTAAAATTTTGACTTCTTTTGGGTATCTCGGTTATCTCGGTGATGTAATCGAGATTTTAAAATTTTTGGCATCTTTTGGGTCTCTCGGTGTTCAAAGTAGATGGTGTGCCATATTCTTGGAATGGTGTGAACCATATTACTCTTGACTTTCATCAGTATTTAATGACTGAATCGATTCCTGGCCACCATCATTCCTTGTCACTAATGGCCACTTGGGTTACGAGATTATCAATCAACAAGCTTGTTTTGCAAATGCTAGACGGCCTTAATTACGTGGGAGTTTATTGGCGAAACCCCCAGCATAATATCTTGGGATCAGTACAAATTGAAGTAGTTGAAACTGATAGAAGACTATTAATTAAGGTCGTTGTGTTGGGTTTGATCACTCATTGTAGGATGTGTTGCACGTGCGTGCGGCGATATGTCCTCAAGAGAATTTCAGAGTAAAATTACTAGAGTAGAGTTTCCGGAGTAGAATTTTTGAAAAGGAATTTTCTGAGCAGTAAATTCAAGTTTCGGAGTAATGAAATTCCTGAGTGGAATTTCTTGGTTACTAAATCCAGAGTGATGAAATTCCAGAGAGAAATTTCCTGGGCAGTAAATCCGAAGTAAGATGAAAACTCTGGAATGACAACCTCCGGGGTGAGCTGAGGCTTTATACTGATGAGAATTCTGGAATAAATTTTTAGAGTGGTCATATTCCGAAATTCCAAAACTTCCAAAGTGCTCAAACATCAAGAATGACCATCTTCCAAATTGAACATGGAGCACCGTAGCAAATATGCGACCGGAGAGAATCTGAGATACTGTGGTGTAAAAATGTTGGACTGATTACATTAAATTGACTAGCTCCGAGTTGGATGCTCGATTCTGGGAGCTAGATTGAATGCTATCAAATCGGCTGGTTGAAAGAAGTAATATGCTGGAGCGGATCTGGCTGGCAGAGACAAAAAGTGCCGGAGTAGATTTGAGATGCTACAACTTCGACTTTGGACGTTGGAGTATCTTTGTTGGCTAAGAGAAAGACATAGAGCTGGAATGCCTTTTGTGCATAGGTGTGGACTTGGCTGGCAAAGAGATTAAATGTTGGTCCAGCTCACTCCAGCTTTTGCGTGGGAGTGGATTTCAGCTGCTTCTGGAGTGACGGAAGTAATTTGCTGGAGTGAATATAATCGGCTTGATGAGAGACGACATGCCGGAGTGAATCTGAGCGGCATAGAGAGCTGGGTCTGGGTATTTGTGAGAGAACCAGAATGCTACTGTGCTCCTTAGAATGCTAATGTGCTCCTTTTGAAGTGAGCTGTGACGGAAATGAAAATAATAGCCGGAATGCCTTTTTGGGTATCGAAGTGGATTTGAACCGGCTGGATGCCTGATTATCGATTTGGATTCTTAGTCAAATCGAGATGCCAAATAGGGATGTTTCTAGAGCCAGTTTGGATGCTTGATCATCCAAATCGGCAAAATACATAAAAATGCTAGAATGAATTAATCTGGCCGGAGTGTTCTCGGGCGGACTAGATGTGTGTACTGGAGGTTCATATCTTGCGTGCCGAAGTGGACCTGGACCATCTTACCAAGAAAGCGGGCCATCGAAGTGAATCTGATGCGCCAAAATGTTCTGCGGTGGAAGTGAATCTTGACTGGTTGAACTACAGCAGAAGTGCAAATCTCTGATGGAGTCCAATTCCTAACGAAGTGCAACTCTCTGACGAAGTGCAATTTTCTAACGGAGTGTAATTCCTAATGAAATGCAATTCTTAACGGAGTACAATTCTTTTGCTACCAGTCCAGCGGATTGTGACGGACGCCAGCCAAGCATGTCTCATCATGAACATATTGGAGGTCAAAATTTAGACCACTAGCATGTGGGCTAGTGATGGGTACGCCCATAATGAACTGGCCAAAGAAGAAAGAACGGCCTAAATTCACCAAAGCTCATATGTACCTAGACGGTCAACGTCAGCCGTTGACCGAACAAAAGGCCAAGTAGATTGGCAAGCTTGACATTAGCACAGACAATAGGCCCACAGGAACAGCCAACATTTCTGTTGACTGGAAGTGTCACAGTAGGCTGACCTAAAAACAAGCCTCACATAGGCCAAGCTCAATTCGGCCCACACTCCTATCCACGACCAGCAACGGTTTTTTTTTCTGATTTTGCGCTCTCCCAGAAGGTAATCTTTACTATAATAGATATTAACAGATTCAGCACACGTCCCATAAGAAAAGTACCAAATTCTTTCTTCCTATCTGTAGTAAACCCTAACGGTTACAAAATGTAAAAGGAAGGCAATCAATCCAATGAGCCGTTACCGCCATTAAAGCTCTACGGTAGGAAATGAAGCAATCCCCGCAGAACACGGGAATCAAGCCTTCCTACACAAGGAAAGCCGCCCAACATCTCAGCTATAAAAGCCTATGGAGTTTTTACTTCAGAACACGCTCTCTTTTCTTCTAAAAATACTCTCATAAGTTCACGCAGCGTTCTCGTAATTTTGAAAGCTCCCACGCTTACAGAACTCTAACTCTCTTTTTTTGTCATTACGTTCCTTATGAATACAGTGTTTAGAGACAATGCCCCCCACGAGCCTCAGAAAGCCTCTCGCAACGAGGGCAAAACCCCCATCACAAACACTCTTTACCTTCTCATTGTATTCATTCCCTTTACCTTCTTAAAAGTTCGAAAGCTGATTATTAGCTTGAGTGTCAGAGTATTTTCAGTGGGATCACCTACCACCGACACCTGACCTATTACTTGTTGTAGTGATGTACAGGATCCAAACTCAGTGAATAAAGTCGGATTCAAATAATCAAGTTGATCCGAACCTATTCGAAATTTGGATTTAGGGACGTATCAATTTTTAGCCTTTTTAATTATTTTTATATATCAAGAAATTTGTTAATCCAACAGCTAAAATGGATGATGAAAGGACTCCATGTCCCTTAGGGGATGAGTCTTCCTAATCGATTTTTAGTTTCAATTTCATATCTAATAAATAATAATTAGTAAACTACTTTTTATAATTTCTTTTATTTTTGTACACGAAATAACATATATAATACTTAACCTACAAGAATTATAAGTTAATAAAAAATAAATATCAGTTTTTTTAAAAAACTAGTTTTTTATTTTTAAATAACTCATTAACTACTAGTCATTGACTATCAACTCCATTATTAAAAAATTTTATCAAAATATGATATTGTCATATGACTTAGGACATCTACGATCCCACTATTTATCGTTAACCAGTGAGGATTCAACATTGGTCGCTAGTCCTGCTGCAGCGGGCCCCACCCACAGTTAAAAATGTAACCACGTCCATTATCATAGACAAAGAAAAATCTATTAAACTTAAAATATTACTACCAATCCCAAGGTTTTTTTCCTAATTTTGCGCTTTTTCAAAAGGCAATCTTTATTGTAACGAATATCAATAAATTCAGCGCACATCCCATGAGAAAAGTACCAAATTCTCTCTTCATATCTATAGTAAACTCTAATGGTTACGAAACGTAAAAAGAAGGCAATTAATCCAATGAGCCGTCACAGCCATTAAAGCTCCATACTAGGAAATGAGACAATCCCATGAGAACTGAACTGTCTTCCCGACAAGGAAGGTCACAACATCCCGGCTAGCCTAAGAAGAAAGAATGGCTCTCTTTTCTTCTAAAAATACTCATATGTTCTGCTTTTGTAATTTTGAAAGCTCAACACTTACGTAACTCTAACTCTTTTCTTTTTTAAAGGCCAAGTAGACAGGTCGTTGAGACAATGCTTGGCATTAGGCAAACAACGTGCTCAAAACCCCATCACAAACTTCGTTTCTCATCGTAGTTCATACCATTTAGCTTCTTAACCTAAAAAACAAGCCTCACATGGGCCAAGCTCAATTCGGCCCACACTCTTGTCCACGACCAGCAACGGTTTTTTTTCTGATTTTATGCTCTCTCAAGAGGTATTCTTTACTATAATAGATATCAACAGATTCAGCGCACTTCCCATAAGAAAATTACCAAATTCTTTCTTTCTATCTGTAGTAAACCCTAACGGTTACGAAACGTAAAAGGAAGGCAATCAATCCAATGAAGTTACCGCCATTAAAGCCTACTTAGGGAAATGAAGCAATCCCCGCAGTTTCATGGGAATCAAGCCTTCTAACAAGGAAAGCCGAGTAAACATCTCAAATTATAAAAGCCTCTTGGAGTTTTCTACACGTAACACGCTCTATTTTCTTCTAAAAATACTAAGATTAAGTTCACGCAATATCAATTTTTTAAAAAAGAAAGCTCCCACGCTTTAAATAACTCTAACTCTCTTCATTGTCATTAACTCCTTATGAAAAAAATTTTACAAAATATGATATTTAGAGACAACGCATCCCACTAGCCTCTAAAGCCTCTCGCAACGAGGGCAAAAACATTGGGTCACAAACACTCTTTACCTTCTAATTGTATTCATTCACTTTATCTTCTTAAGAGTTCAAATGTAGACATCGAAAAATCTAGTTAAACTTAAAATATTTTACCAATCCCAAGATAACCTCCCTTAATTTTGCGACCTATTACTTGTTATGTAGTGATGTATAAGATTCAAACTCAAAATAATAAGAGTCTGATTCAAATGATCAAATAAATCTCAACCTATTCAAAATTTAAATCTGGGACGATCAATTTCTAACTTTTAAATTATTTTATAAATCAAGAAATTTTGTTAATCCAACAAGTCTAAAATGGATGATGAAGGGGACTCCATGTCCCCTAGGGGATGAGTCTTCCCGATCGATTTTTAGTTTCTGTTTCATATCTAATAAATAATAATTAGTAAACTAATTTTTATAATTTCTTTTATTTTTGTACACGAAATAACATATATAATACTTGACCTATAAAAATTACAAGTTAATAAAAAATAAATATCAATTTTTTAAAAAACTAGTTTTTTATTTTTAAATAACTCATTAACTATTAGTCATTGACTATCAACTCCATTATTAAAAAATTTTATCAAAATATGATATTGTCATATGACTTAGGACATCTACGATCCCACTATTTATCGTTAACCATTGAGGATTCAACATTGGTCGCTAGTCCTGCTGCAGGGGGGCCCCACCCACATTTAAAAATGTTACCACGTCCATTATCATAGACAAAGAAAAATCTATTACACTTAAAATATTACTACCAATCCCAAGGTTTTTTTTCCTGATTTTTGCACTCGTCCAAAAGGTAATCTTTATTGCAACGAATATCAATAAATTCAACGCACGTCCCATGAAAAAGTACCAAATTCTCTCTTCCTATCTGTAGTAAACCCTAACGGCTACGAAACGTAAAAGGAAGGCAATCAATCTAATGAGTCGTTACAGCCATTAAAGCTCCACGATAGGAAATGAAGCAATCCTCACAGAACGTGGGAATCAAGCCTTCCTGCACAAGGAAGGCCGCCCAACATCCCAACTATAAAAGCCTATGGAGTCTTCAATCCAGAACACACTCTCTTTTCTTCTAAAAATACTCTCATAAGCTCACGCAGCGTTTTTGTAATTTTGAAAGCTCCCACGCTTACAGAACTCTAACTCTCTTTCTTTATCATTACGTTCCTTGTGAACACAGGATTGAGAGACAACGCTCCCCACGAGCCTCAAAAAGCATCTCGCAACGAGGGCAAAACCCCCATCACAAACATTCTTTACCTTCTCATCGTATTCATTCCTTTTACCTTCTTAAAAGTTCAAAGGTTGATTACTGACTTGAGCGTCAGAATGTTTTCAGTGGGGTTACCTCCCGCCGACACCTGACTTCTTTCTTGTTGTAGTAGTGTATAGGATCCAAACTCGGTGAATAAAGTTGGATTCAAATGATCAAGTTAATCCAAACTTATTCAAAGTTTTGATCTGGGGACGCATTAATTTCTAACTTTTTAAATTATTTTTATAAATCAAGAAATTTTGTTAATCCAACAGCTAAAATGGATGATGAAGGGACTCCATGTCCCCTAGGGGATGAGTCTTCCTGATCGATTTTTAGTTTCTGTTTCATATCTAATAAATAATAATTAGTAAACTAATTTTTATAATTTCTTTTATTTTTGTACACGAAATAACATATATAATACTTGACCTATAAAAATTATAAGTTAATAAACAATAAATATCAATTTTTTAAAAAACTAATTTTTTATTTTTAAATAACTCATTAACTATTAGTCATTGACTATCAACTCCATTATTAAAAAATTTTATCAAAATATGAAATTGTCATATGACTTAGGACATCTACGGTCCCACTATTTATCGTTAACCATTGAGGATTCAACATTGGTCGCTAGTCCTGCTGCAGGGGGGCCCACCCACATTTAAAAATGTAACCACGTCCATTATCATAGACAAAGAAAAATCTATTACACTTAAAATATTACTACCAATCCCAAGGTTTTTTTTCCTGATTTTTGCACTCTCCTAAAAGGTAATCTTTATTGCAACGAATATCAATAAATTCAGCGCACGTCCCATGAAAAAGTACCGAATTCTCTCTTCCTATCTGTAGTAAACCCTAACGGCTAGGAAACGTAAAAAGAATGCAATCAATCTAATGAGCCGTTACAGCCATTAAAAGCTCCACGCTAGGAAATGAAGCAATCCTCACAGAACGTGGGAATCAAGCCTTCCTGTACTAGAAGGCCGCCTAACATCCCAGTTATAAAAGCCTATGGAGTCTTCATTTCTGAACATGCTCTCTTTTCTTCTAAAAATACTCTCATGAGCTCACGCAACGTTTTCATAATTTTGAAAGCTTCCACGCTTAAAGAACTCTAACTATCTTTCTTTGTCATTACATTCCTTGTGAAAATAGGGTTGAGAGACAACACTCCCCACGAGCCTCAAAAAGCCTCTCGTAACGAGGGCAAAACCCCTATCACAAACACTCTTTACCTTCTCATCGTATTCATTCCATTTACATTCTTAAAAGTTCGAATGGCGATTGCTGACTTGAGTGTCAGAGTGTTTTCAGTGAGATAGTCTCCCACCGACACCTGACCTCTTACTTGTTGTAGTGGTGTACAGGATCCAAAACTCGGTAAGTAGAGTTGGATTCAAATGATCAAGTTGATTCGAACCTATTCAAAATTTGGCTTTAGGGATGTATTGATTTTTAACCTTTTTAATTATTTTTATATATCAAGAAATATGTTAATCCCAAGGTTTTTTTTTCTGATTTCGCGCTCTCCCAAAAGGCAATCTTTATTGTGACGAATATCAATAGATTCAGCGCACGCCTCATGAGGAAAGTACCAAATTCTCTCTTCCTATCTGTAGTAAATCCTGACGGTTACAAAACGTAAAATGAAGACAATTAATCCAATGAGCCGTTACCGCCAATAAAGCTCCACACTAGGAAATGAAGCAGTCCCCGTAGAATGCGGGAATCATGCCTTCATGTACAAGGAAGGCCGCCCAACGTCCCCGCTATAAAAGCCTATGGAGTCTTCACTTCAGAACACGCTCTCTTTTCTTCTAAAAATACTCTCATAAGCTCACGCAGCGTTTTCATAATTTTAAAAGCTCCCACGCTTACAGAACTCTAACTCTCTTTCTTTGTCATTACGTTCCTTGTGAAAACAGGGTTAAGGGACAACGCTCCCTACGAGCCTCATAAAGCCTCTCGCAACAAGGGCAAAACCCCCATCACAAACACTCTTTACCTTCTCATCGTATTCATTTCCTTTACCTTCTTAAAAGTTCGGCCACCACATCGATTTGAACAGAAGAGTATTTTCAAATGATAATTTTTCACCGACACCAGACCTATTACTTGTTATAGTGGTGTACATGATCCAAACTCGGTGAATAGAGCCAAATTCAAATGATCAAATTAATCCGAACCTATTCGAAATTTAAATTTAGGAACGCATCGATTTCTAACATTTTTAATTGTTTTTATATATCAAGAAATTTGTTAATCCAACAGCTAAAATGGATGATGAAGGGACTCCATGTCCCTTAGGGGATGAGTCTTCCTGATCGAATTTTAGTTTCAGTTTTATATCTAATAAATAATAATTAGCAAACTACTTTTTATAATTTATTTTATTTTTATACACGAAATAACATATATAATACTTAACCTATAAAAATTATAAATTAGTAAAAAATAAATATCAATTTTTAAAAAAATAATTTTTTATTTTTAAATAACTCATTAACTATTAGTCATTGACCATCAACTCCATTGTTAAAAAATTTTATCAGAATATGATATTGTCATATTACTTAGGACATCTACGGTCCCACTATTTATCGTTAACCAGCGGGGATTCAACATTGGTCGCCAGCCCTGCTGCAGGGGGCCCCACCTACAGTTGAAAATATAACCACGTCCATTATCATAGACAAAGAAAAATCTATTAAACTTAAAATATTACTACCAATCCCAAAAATATCAACATTGAAAGTATCATTAAAATTAATAATGGCATAATCCACCCTTGCTAATTGACTTGTTTGACGACTCAAGCATTTTATATATTCCATTGTATATATATAAGTAAATTTTAAATAAATAAAAATGAAAAATAGGGAATTTTTTATTCAAATGTATTTAACAAATATTTATTTTTTAATTAAATTTATTATGAACTATTACAAAACTAGAATCTTACATCGTTATAATATTAATAATTATACAAAAAAATATAAAATTATCTTAAAAAATACAATAAACTAATTTAGTTGTTAAGATATACATAATTATGTATTCTAATCATTGATTAATATTGAAAAGTGTATATCATTACGCCTACACTGAATGATTTTTCTAAGTAAATTATCGTTAATGTAATTATAAAGAGTTAATATGGGATTGATTAGATTGGCAGAGGGGCCAAGAGGAAATGCCTCGATTTCGATGCCTAATGACAAACAACTGGAATTTACGATTACCTCATTATTTAATTCATTAATTTACACAAGAAGACAGCATCAATTAACCCTAATGAAAAGGACTAAATAGGTAGCCCCGTGGGCCCAAATTAGACGCAAATTGTGAACGATTTACAGCTAATTGGTTAGAATAACATGATCACTAATGAATAAAAATCTCAGTGTCATTATATCATTATTAAATGTACCAAATAAAATATATAAATATTAATTATATTAAATAATAATAATTTTTAATATTTATAAATCAGTTAGTCCAAAAATGAGGGGGCTATAACGCGCAGCCCCATCCAACATCAACGGGAGCCATTGGATTGAAATCTGACGGCTCCCATTTTAAAAAAAAAATTTAAAAATTAAAATATTAAAATTTTTATTTTTATAATCAAAAACTACAAAAATATAAAAAAAATTTAAAAGCTATATTTTTTTTAATTTAAAATCGGACGGCTCCCAGAAACGTCGTAGGTCGATGATCGATGAGTTCTTAAAAAAAAAAATTCCTATCTAAAAAATTGACTTTTATTAAAAATTATAATTTTTTATTTGGTTAGAAAAAAAATAATTTAAGTTTTATTCTGTTTTTTTTTTTATAAAGTGTCGTATTATTTTATTAAGTTTTAGTGGATAATAACTTTCATAAATAGCATCTTAATAATTTTAACCACTAGAGATGGCTTTATTTGCATTAATCGACGGCGGTAGATGAGCCCTAATCTGCTGAGATCTCAATATTCGTCTCAGTTAATGCAGTATATGTTTTCTCTCTTTTTTGGTAGCGATGTGGGGACATGATTGAAAATTTGTCAAGTTTTACGGCCTATTTAAACACCCTTTAAAAAAAAAAAAGAAAAAGAGTTGGTGGGCCCATAGTTAATGCACATCCCGCGGGAGTCTTGTAAAAGTCATCTCAATTTTATCATCGTTCACACTTTTAACAAATTCGATGATTATAAATATCATAATATAAAAAATATAATACATATTTTTTAATTTTAAATGTTTATATTGACATAATAAATTTTATATTATTAAATATTAAAATATTTCTAATAACTTATATTTCATAGGTATCCCTTCTTACGTTTTTATTATGTCAATTCAAATGTTAAACATTAAAAAATATAATCAATAAAATAATTAAATATTTTCAAGTAATATATAGTCCGTTTATCTATTTAAATTTAGGTATATCTATAATATAAATAGATAAAATATTATATTTTTAAAAATATTTTTATATTTTTTAGCGGGTGTTATTATAACTTTATACTTATTGTGTACCGAGGATCTGATTATTATATCGATAAAAGTCGGTGTCCGTCGGTTACCTGCAGTTCCCAAGTTCCGTAAGCTTCCAAAATCAAACCCTATGCAACATAAATAACAATTGAATGATTGGTGAGACTCACTCTCCAATATATCCTCCAACGCACGCTCAGGTCAGTATTTTAATTATGTTTGAGAAAGGAAGTAAAAAATAATTAATTTTGGTTTATTTCGATGAGTTGCGCTCTGGACCTCTTGTTTAGAAAGAGAGTCTTAAGCGTTCTAGGCATCTTAATCCCACTCCATTTCCCCTTTTTGATGGAGGGAATGAATATTTATAGTTGACGGGAAGCGATTAAATGTTACGCGATTTTAACCATATGATCGGACAGTTTAACTATTATTCATATCGTAAACGGTTATAATTAACGCTCACCATTGGTCGCTAAATAACCGCTTTTATCAAATTGAAAATTCTTATAAGTATAATGTATCGCTTGGACATATGGGAGGCACTATCATTGAGTACCGCTAGCCCGATAGGCACGGGCAATCCATAATTATATTGGACTTCCTTGTTTGCGCCTGTAATCCCATACCTACCAACACTTAACACCATAAGCATGGGAGTCATGTTTATTTTGTTATTCCATTTAGATGAGTTAGTCTTATTCTTATAGTTTGGTTGATTTAAATTTCTTCTCATTTATAATTAATTAATCTATTTTGTATAAACCAAATAAAATTAAGTTTAGTGATTAAGATTTATCAGTCTAACTAAATTGATCATTAATATAACATATTATTATGATTCGGTATGCTAAATTTTCATTTCTCAATTTTATCTGTAATACGAAGTGTATTAATTTAATTTTAAAAATACTAATTAATAAAAATAATTTAATTTTATAATTATTAATAAAAATGAACTAAATTCAGAAAAAATAATAAAAAATTATAATACTTTCATCTAAAAGTAGGCAAACACGGCAGCTTCCAAGTTGCCTGCGTTGCTGCGCATCATCTCCTCGTTCTTTCTATTTTACGATCATCAGGTTGTTTTGAGGTGTGATCATGGCCGTCCATCAATTCCCCTAACCACCCGCTGAGATCAAAAGTCCTTGGACTTAGGCTTGAGGTTGATTGGCATGGCCCACCAGTTTAACCTCCGCGTTGCTAGGGAACAAATTTTAATAATGCGCTCGGTAACAGACGAAAATCATCAAAATGAACGGCCAATGTCAATCGCCTTTTTTTCTTTTTCATTTTTTTTTTGGGTCTTTTTCTTTTTTCTTTTTAATTAAACTGGAGCGTCATTTATACAGCGAAGACCGTCCGGCAGCTGGCAGCGGCGCCTGTGAGCTTTTGTCTTTGACCTGTTGGCTCCTCCCCCACCATCGTTTGTATCAAAATATTTGACTTTCTTAATGTTTTTTCTAATAAGTATTTTGATATTTTAAAATATTTTAAATAATATAATATTTATTTATTATATAAATTTATTAATATAATTAAATATTTGAGATATTATATTATTTTTTTATTTCAAAAATATTTTTTTCCCCTAAAACTATAGTAACTGATTTGGAGGGTTGGATTTCATTATTAAAGAATATTGGGGGACCCAAAAATATTATTCACGGGTTTACTGACTAAGTTGTCATTCGTATGTAGATTGACTGCTCAATTGTTTTTTATATTCATCTTACCATAATAATAAGATACCTTTATCCCAAATTTAATATTAAAATTTTGAACTATAAAATTATATATTCTTACTGTGTATATAAAAATATATATTTATATAAATAGGAATATAGAATCAATTCAAAAAATTATTGATATTAGATGGACTAAACTTTAAGATACTAAAATTAAAATTCTTACACTACATAATAAATGAAGTTAATGTGCAAGTATTTTTTTTTTCCTAATATGATAAATCTAAGTCTCCCATTAGTCTAAAGTATTAGTTAAACTGACAAAAAAAAAAGTCTATAGTGTAAATTAAATTGAATGAATAACGGGTTAGGTATGAATAGACTCGTAGGGTTGCTCAAATGTTCCTCATTAGGATGAGTGAGAACAGATAATTAGATATTTCAAATTAATCTTCTAAAAATATGATATAAATTGAGACAGATATATAATTTATAATTGTGACCATTCATAACATATCTCTCTCAATACTGTGTATCTTTTATTATTTTGTATATTGTAGTTTGATAATTTTAATAATTATGGCGTCCGACAGAATACTATTGTAATTACGATTTTAAATCAAAAGAGGATTGTGGGTGCGGTGATTTCAACCATTGATAGTTGTGTCTGGGCCCTAAGTACCATAACATATTCATTATTTTTCGCTATTTGATTCTTCAGTTAACATCGACATGTAGTGAGCAGTAAATATTTAGTAAATTTTATCTGAATCTCTAAAAAATTAGTTTTTTTAATCATCTGTCGTGAACCATCATGATTTATTTCTTTGAAATTTCAATCACTCTTAAGACTTAGATACTTTTTGATCGAATTAGTTTAGTCATTTATTTTTTAAAAAATATACATCTTAGTAAATCTAGATCTCATCATATATAATTGACATTTTATGTTTAAAATTTTCACGTCTGCCATCCTATTTGACTATATATAATTGCTTATATTTTTACAATTTAGATACGGTAGTCGGCCCTTCAATATTGATGGTACGTGCTTAATTGTTGCCATGGTCCCAGTAGGTTCGAGGCAAACAGCTGGATGGGTGGGTGGCGTTGATGACAATTTGCACTCTCGTGTACGTCGTCGTTTTAATAACTTTAATTGAATGAGAGGAAATCTCTTCCTGCCAACTTATAAACAAGGACGATTGATCTGCATTATCAAGTCAACGTTCATCGTCGCATGCGTTGACCATAAACATAGATAGGTTTGAAACGAATTAATGGGGAATTTATAATCAAATTTATATATTATTATTTATTTTTTTATCTAACAAATTAAATTATCAGTTATAATAAAATGTATAGACCGTTAATGTGTACTGTTTTGTATCAGTTTATGCATTTTGTAGTGCTAAACCAATATGCTTAAATTATTTGTTTAATTTAATATATCATATATAAAAATTAAAATAATCAACAATAATATTAACATTATAATAATATCTAAAATATGTTCTAGAAAGCAAAATATGTATAGAGAAAATAAAGAATAAAAAAATCTAAAATAATATTTGAAGTGAACTTAGTCACTGATTTTAAACTTAATCCATATTAATATGATAAAATCAAATATATATATATAAATATATAATAAGAAAAATTACATTAAAATAATAAAATAGCGTACTTAGAAAAATAAAATATCCCAAGATATAATTCCTTTAACTTTTTAACATTATTAAAAAATGTCATTGATATTTTGAGAATTTGCTTGAAACCTAATCAGTGTGACTACAAATAAGAGTTTTTAAAATGTTAGATTATAATAAATTTACAAGAGAATGAAAGTGCAACCACTTGTAGGAAAAATTAATCACAAACATAGTCAAAATATATATTATTGATATATATTTAGTTATAATATAAGTTGGGTTTGACATAATTGTGTGGATGTGGGCGTGTGCACGCGCATATTAACAATTGTGCCCATTAAATGTATGTATATGAATGGGTCACGTCCCAATTTTAATGTCTAAGTACTATCTATTTAATCATTAATTATCTTTAAACTTATTAAAAATTTGTTATTTATAGTGAGACATAACATACAAATATTATAAATCAATAAAACTTTTGAATAAAGATAGGTTAATTCACAAGATTTAAAAAGATAATAGCCAACGGTGATTCCAAATATCGATACATATGATCTTAATTATTTGTAAAGAAAAATATCTATACTAAATTAGAGTAAATAAAAGTATCACTTAATTGAATTGTTGTAAATAACAAGAAATCTAGCTCACCCACCCACATCATAGATAATCATAAACTAAACATATCCAAAAACTAAATAAACTAAAAATCAATGTCAACTATTATTCTGATACTATATTAATATAAATTGATATTTAAAATTTTAAAACTACTTTTAAACAATCATCTATTTGATCTAATCCCCTACATGTATACCCCTAAACCATCTAATTAGAAAAGTTGATGAAAATCAAAGTAATGTTAGTTAATTACTTATCTTAGTAAGTAAATTTCATAATTAAATATACACTTTATGTCAAAATATGTTGGGATAAAATATAAGTAAAATAAAAAATAATAATATAATTTATAAACATATTTTATATAATTCTTTTAAGTTGGTGGTCGATTTTCTTCTTTAAATTATGTATCAAATAAATATGTACAAATCATGCAAAACTTGTGAATCAGGGATTAGTAGATGACTTATCGACAAAAGAGTAACTATTAAAACTTGGATTATATATAATTTTACACAATTAAAGGCATATACTATCATTCAATATTTTTATGTGAGCCGTCATACATATAACCCTATAAATGATGGATCGAATGCGGCTTTAACCATAGATAATATGTTTAAAATTTAATTATTACTATAATATATTATAACATATTATAATATATTTATGTCAATTGTTTACAACAATTCATGCATAATTAAGTAAAAAAACTCTACTTAAATACAAATATATTATTTATATTTTTTTATATCGAATATATCATAGCATTCTTCTATACTTTTTTATTATTTATTATTAGGACTATTTTATTATCTTAATTATATAATAAAATTTGGTCTCAATTGAATTATATTTGAATTATTTTAATCTGTTAAGATCAATTGTTATTTAAGACATGATTATCAAGAATATACATGGTTAGGTGATCAAAAACACCTAAAACATGCACAAGTTCATCGATTTTTTATATATTTCAAAATTTGTCTCCAACGTTGATGGACCATTTTTGCCGGCCCAAAATAATTATTTGTCCAAAGCTTTGTTTATTGAAAAGGTTGTTTAATTAAAATTATTGGTACTCTTAAACCTATTTAATTTGGGACTTATAAAGTATTATTTTTGACACACTTTTAATTCATTTGGATTGATCGGAAGTCAATTCTAAAATTCCTATTTGGGTGTTTATTTAATGTTTTAATTTCATACATTTAATGTGTGAATGTGTGTTATTTTGTTGAGTTTATTTTATTTGACTTATTTTGTAGTATTTGAATTATTCATATCCGAGATGATTATGTAAGAATGGGCTTAATACCGAAATAACATAGGGATTATTATCAAAATATTATCTAAACATCAAAACCCTATGTGAATAATATCAAAACCTTGGGTACATATTAAATTTGACCTGCCTCATTAGTTAACATTTACTATATAAAGATAATTCCTTGAATACATAGTTATGGTGAAAAATATTTTTATTTAAATATTTACTTCAAAATAACAATAAATAAATTATTAATTATTTATATACTAATTTGCAACACTTTATTAAATTTATTAATTTATAATAACAAGATAAACAAAATTATAGATAAATATGTATTTTATTTTATATGAAATTTTTTAAGTAATAATAATTACTTTAATGGAGACATAAAACACACGAAAAGACTTTCAAGAAGTGTGTGGGGACGGGAGAGGATCAACGGTCCAAATCTCACTATCCACATCAATGTCTCAGCGCAGTCGAACATTGTTTTCTTCACATGCAAAGTCGTGTAGATTGGAGCTTCTTAGTCCTCGATTCCAATTTAAATAGTATTATTATATGAGTTTGCTTGTTGATAAATAAATAAGATTTTTTTTATTTAAGATTTTATAAAAAGATATTATAAGATTTAAATAATAGCGTTATCCATGTGATATATAAGTTTTCAAAGTATTGGTCCAGAGTCTAGAATCTAGAGGGGCATTATGAAATTGGAACTCCAAAGTACGCCAACTACCGTAGGTACTATGCCCCTAAATTGGATCAACAAGGACACTTAAAGGCTCTTTTAGGGTACCTCCCTTTGGGACAATGAGTTATAATTGACCTTTAGAGTGTGGGATATCTTTCTTCCTTGCATTTGCCTTAATTTGGGGTCAAGAGTATAAAATTATTTTTAAATTTTTATCTTATAATATCAGAAAATAAATTCTATGCTATGGGTTCAAAATCCTTTGGCAAAATTTGAATTCGTTACATATACAATAAATAGACATATATTAAAAATATAAAACATTTATTATAATATGTAGGTTTGTTATATCTTATTAAAACTTATACAACCAAAAATCAAAGAACTGTTATTTGTAGAACTTGTGTCATATGAATGGTTATTAAAAGTGTACATTGTTATCGTTGAGTATGGAAATGCTTTATAAAAGAACACATTTAGGAGAATTTAATCGGTAGAATATGAAGCAGAAAGACTATAAGAGCATCCATTGCATATGCATCCCCATTACCCCCTTGTCGGTTTGCCTCTCTCAATTATTTGAGGAAGGTGTTAAGTATATTATTTGTTGGTATATTTTGTAACTGTATTTAGTTGATCATTGACATATTATCTAACGTCATAAAGATCTATATTAGATTTATACCCAATGTTAGTAAGTGGATAACTTCTAGTATCCATGTTTACTTTATACTTGATCCGTGCACGAATACCTTTTTCAATATATCCATGCTCAAGATGTGCTCGAGATGCGCATAAGCACACTTTTCAAACTACACGCGTCTAGTAAGCGCTCGATCGGCGCTGGAGCATTGGGGCACGGAGCGAATGCGGCCCGACGTGCACTTGTGTGATGCTCGAGTATTGGGGTGCGTATTTTTTATTTCTTCATTTTTTTATCTAATTTCAGACCTTCTATATATATATTATCTTCTACAACTTATGCAGCATATTCTTAAGGTTATATTGTACAAGACGACTCCTTTAAAGATCCATTCTTCAAAGTTTATAAAAATTTTTTTGAGAAAATTCTTCCTCGATTGTTGAGTGTCAATCTTTAAATTTTATTATTATATTCTTATAAAATAAATATTTATTATACACGTATTTTTCTATTTGTTAACCTTCGTACGAGACGTGGGTGGTGTAAAAATTAGGTCCAATGGTGGGCAAAAATTTTATGGCTCATAAAATAAAATTGACAAGAAGACAAAAAGATATCTGATTCTATTATTGAAGGCAAATCCAAATAGTTCTTTGGTAAAAGTTATAAATTGAAAATAAGTCAACTAAATTAGTATGTTTGTACCACCCAATTTATAAGTTAACTTTCTTAATATATTATTTTTACTAGTCATAAAAGTCTGAAAGATTTTACTTGATAATGGTTGTTATCGAGATTTTTCTTCGTAACTAAAAATTCTGTCTTACCTATTGTTATGTATTATACTTATTGTTTATATAATTTTGATAGTTAAATACATTTATATCCAAATATATTTTACGTGTACTATATAATCGTGACGTATCCTTATTTCTCGATTTGAAAAAGTATTGAAATGAGTTGAGATTAGGGACTCCATAATCTTTTTCAAAAGATATGTGGTTTATTTGAAAGTTGGTAGGCCGGTGATGATGACTCAATGATGCCTATGTTATATGGATTATATTGTCAACCTCTAATGAATTTGCTTCAAAATGAAATAATACTTACATATTTGAAGGAAAAGTATCTATCAATATGGGAAGAGATATCCTCTTGAAGGCTTCGTGGCTTTTGTCGAAGTTGTTGAAGGCAATTCATTGATAATGAGTGACCAATTATGAGTTTAGTATAGCAAGCATGATTCAATCGAGTTGGAGGATAACTATCAAAACCCTAAAGCAAGGTTGCTTGTCTAGCTCATAATTTTATAGAACCCATTGAGCTAACTTAAAAAATTTTTTGATTAATATTTCTTTGATATAGTATCCAATGTTTTTCACTAATTAATTTAGAGTTTGATTCCAAATAACTCTTTTTTTTCAAATAATATTCCACCATGTATAAACTCAAATCTATATTTGTCTATGATACTATCTTGTTTTACAAGAATTCATAATTATAAAAATAATACAATTTTACTGTTTAATAAACTTGATCAAAATTAGGATACTCAATTAATATAATCCGATCGATCTAAAATTTTATATAGTTCGATCATTATATATTAGTATTATAAATAAATAAAGTCAAAACATTAAGCCGGGTTAATTTTTTTGGGATACGATCAATGTGAAAGTGATCGGTTTGGCTTGGATTATAAATATCTTATAAATATATTTTTTATTTTAAATAAATACTAAATCAAAAAAATATTTCAATGTATATATATATTTGTATAATTAATAACTTCTAATATAAAAAGTTTTTATTTAAATGTATATTTAGATAATAACTCTAAATATTATATTTTCTAAAATATTTAATATTTATATATATTTTTAAAATAATTATATATTTTAAAATAAAATACTTAAAAATAAAAATATTAATAGACCAATCTGAACCCGTTTAGTTTGAATTTCTAACAGAGATGGCTATATTTTTTGGCTTGAGTGACTTAACATTTATATAATTTTTAACTAAATTTGATCCATAGTCAATTCATATATAATTTTAATCAAATTTATTGCTCAACCAACGGCTAGAAATTCTATTGGTACAATCATTAACTACGCCGTGGAACGGGTAGAAGTTAAGTTAAAATAATATTGTCAAACGAATAAAATTATTTATGAAAATCTTAATTTTTGTTATTAAACTTAAATTTATTTTTTATTTGAATATAATTCTATTCTATATATTAAAAAAGATAAATAGATATATACATAAATCACCATATCGAATTTCAAGTTTTATATATCTTTTAGTATATATCAGATCTACGGTGGCATACATTTATCAGGCGGCGGAGACGGTGGTGGGCTGGTATCTGCGGCGATCTAATGATTGGTGGTCCTCAAAAAGGGTACTTGAAGCTCTTCTATTGCTCCAAGCAATTAATTATAAAGAAATCAAAATAATAATGGAGTTTGCTATGTCCTTTCAACACTCTACCGTTTCCCCAGCCCATTAACTCTCCCACAGGTTACGGCTCCAATAAGAACTGCCAAACAGTAAACCTCCGTAGGAGAAGTTACGTATAAACATGATATGCATCATAAATTTGAATTTGATGGGTTCTGTCAGGAGTGGGCCAACCCAATACATAAATAGATAAGAAATTAAAATATTGACAGTTCAATAAAAATGCCTCTGAACCCATGAGGTTGATGGCACAACGTTTGTGATGGGTCCAATATGAATCTGGTCGAAACTAAAGAAGCCCAAGCGGAAGAAAACAGGTTCGATCAGCAGAGGAACACTAGCCCAACTACGGCATCATAAAAAAATTTAGAAGTAAGGCCCACTGGATATTCCTGATATGCAGCCAATCAGTTTTGCCTGCATCCCTACAGAGGCAATCGCAAACTGATAGTACAGAAGGTGTCGGCTCAGGGAATATCAGCCAATGGGAGATAAGATCGACGCTAATAAGCCCCAACACATGTCGTCCCAACAACCATTCAATCAATCCAAACAAAGTCAAACAGCCAGACGGCACACTCCGATGATTTGCTGCGGTCAAGATAAGGCGACAACTAACACAATCGACCACCACCACCAACCGAACCATCCCGATAAGCCACCTGTTGAAGGTTCTCGTGCCTAAAGGCCTCCTCCATAGAACCTACAAGTACTTTTTCCCTCAATAGAAAATGGATCCCCCGAGTCCCATTTCAGTGAGACCTAAATGGTGACTTGAAATCAAAGAGCGATCTTAGCACCCCGAGCACAAGAAAATGAGGAGAAAAACCGACTCTCTTCCCTCCAACCACCATTTCGATCCAACGACTCTAGTGAGCCATTCTTTACGGTGCAAGAAGGAGAGCAAAAGCCTCCTCTAAACACCACACGCATTCTTTGTATTTTCGTATTCAAGCACTCACATCACGTTTACTTTCACGCATACATCTTTCAATCTATTGTGAAAGATTTCTGATTTAAGCGTCGGAATATTTACTGTGGAGAACATCTTGTCATTTTTTGACCTCTTAGTTGTAATTTGTAATACTTAAAACTCAAGTTGAGAGATGCGGAGATCGAACATATTCGTGATCCACCCCAATTGAGAAATTCAAAGATTCTCTAATCCGCATGAGAATCCAAACCCAAAACATATCAGTTTAAATCAAGAGATTTTACTTAAACAGTCAGCATTAAAGGATTATAGTAAAACCACTTAATGATTAGGTACATGTGGCGGCTAAGTTGGTCAAGTAACTGGAAGCCAAGCGGTTCTATTATTGAATTGAGGCGACTATTATACATACAAATAACGCTTATCACCGCTGAAGAGATGCCATGCCCACGTATTGATTTAGGCGCCAACCAAATAACGTCTCTTATTATAAATAAAATCTCTCTAATTAAGAGGAATGATAGAACAACATGGAGAAACGCCTAAGAACAAACGCTCGAGGACAAAGTCAAACAAGGAAAACAAAAATGGAAGCAACTTGGACACTTATTTAAATGAGTGCATAAATACCAAAGACACTCATCTATACGAGTGTACAAATATTAAAGCCATTCCACCAATCAGGTACACTAAAAGGAGTATCTTTCTCCATATAAATACACATCCCATCCATTCTACATCCTCATACTCATTTTCTATCATTTTTCTCATCAAAATAGAAAAATTTTTTATTTAAACGTTAGAGGATATATTGGGGAGTAAATCACATATTCTTCTTATCTCTTATTTAATCTATTGTGGTATGTATGATCTAAATTTAGAGTTGCCAATGCTGGATCCATATCTATTCAAACCTTCAAATATAATAAGGTAGCTTCCTAATTTTTATATTAATTTAGGTTTTTGAAATAAATCAGAATATAATCATAGAGATTTTTTATTAGATTCTTATATCTTTAATTTAAATGTTACATGCCATAAGTGAAATATGAGTTTAGAAATTTGAGAGTTATTTATTGATTTATTTTTTGACGTTCAAATCAATCAAATTCTAATCAAAATAGACAGCATAAATGAGAAAATAAATGATAGGCTTGTGAAAGATAGTATAATGAGGAAAATATTATCCAAAGGATAAAATCCTAACCTTTTGAAAATGCAGGCTTAAGGAATACGACATTTATATTTTTGGACATTTTTTGTCAGTACTAATTAATATCTGATAGAAAATGTCCTTTTTGTGTTATGAAATTTCGCATTTATAAGGCTATTTGGGGTGGTTTTCCTTTGAATAAGTCACTCCTTGGCTTAGTAACCACCTAACTCATAACTACTTGAAGTCATTTTTCTAGTGATACGTGGTTTTTATCTTTGTTAAGGCAGATCATTTCCTCTCCAATTGTTTATGGCTAAAGCTCTAATATTTTTCATATTAACACATTTTGAAAACTTCCTAAGGATAATTATAACTATTCATCATGGTTTTGCCACATCCTCATGCCGTGTTTCCCTAATATTAGGGTTTGAATTGAAGTAGAGGAGATCGTGGAACTAGGAGGCCTCCACAAAGCAGTTGGGTTGTAGAGATGCTTTCTCATATGACACATTTGGTTCACTACCAATGTGACTCTCTTGACGACGTACTTCTTTTAGTTGATGAGTCTCTCAGCTTGTGTTTGGCCATTCTAATGAGTTTGCATCTTGGTAGAGTGGTTACATGGATGGAATGGTCTATGACAAGTTGACCTTTTGTTAACGTGGTTCTTTCGGATGGAACTACATTCTTGTGTTTGCACTTCATTTTAGAAACCCTAATTTGGATATTCAGGTTTGGAACCTACTATTTTTTTGATGTAACTTATCAATATATGTTACATCCTAAATTCCGATCATTGATTTAACTATTAATCATTATTATTATTACATAATCAATTATTCCTTTAGTTAATCACCCGAATTTGAATTCCACGTCCATACCTTGACCGACCATAAATAAAGTCCGTAATATCATACACAGGATTCAAAACATATGTCACATCACTTGTAACTCCAACACTGACTAAAAACATAACGTCGAACCTTACGTAATGGAAGAATATCTGTATAAACAAAATCAACATGATAAAATCAGCGGAAAAGCTAAATTCTATGGAAACAACCATCATTCAAGATTTGGCAGACCAATAATCAAACTACTGATACAACCGACATTTGACATAATCGGTACACCTACTGTCTAAATACATAATCGTCAATGATTGTTATCTAAAATTAAAATTACAGCTAAAATTATAACATTACTCCCGTTAACTATTGTCCAAAAATATAAAATAACATTTAACATTAATAAAAAATCTAAACTAAACTCTTCGAACATCACCAAAACTTCATTCTTGCTTATTTGGTAAGAATTCATGTATCTCAAATGAGAGAGTTAGTAAACAATAAGATAGTGAACCAATAGCTCAATAAAGTACGATATAACAATGAATATATACAAATCTTTACATTAAAAATATAACGGAATGAATATAAACAATGATCAAATGTAATGATATGACATTTTTATAAGACTTGTGAAGGAAATTTGGGTTGATATATTTTCAAAATTTTGTCAAGTTCTTATTCAATTGAAATCATCAAATCACACTTAATTTTGATTTTTTTTAAATTAGGGTCAATAAACCTTACCGACTAAATGAGCGGATAATCAAAATTCAGGTTGTGTATACTTCTATACAACCAAAGGTTATATGCTACTATTCAATATCTGTAGGTGGACCATCTATATATCACCCTATAGATGAAACCGAAAGCTACTTTTTACTCGCAAATGATAGGTTCGGAGATCGATATACTACAATAATATACTAAGCTATAATATAATATACTACCCGCTAAATTATAACCATAATCAAATGTAATTCTCAGAAAAAATTATGCACGCACTTCATAGTTCTTAATTTTCTTACTTATTGAGAAAACGATCGCATTTTAAAATTTAATTATAGAGTTTTTCTTTCATAATTTCATAAGTTCTTATCATGTAAAACTTATTCTTTTTGTAGGATGTTGAATTAGCATGTAATGTAGAAAATTTAGCATGTAATACATAATTTAGCAATTATATTAAAATTTAGACCATATGAGTTAAATTATGCATATTTTTCAATTTATATAAGACATATATTTGGTAGTTTAAAGTAGGTATAAGTTACAGTACGAATTCAAAATATGTGAAAATAAAATATTCATCAAAAATTAGTAAACATCAACAAGAGAGAAAAATCTTCAAATCTCAATTATTATGGCTCACATGCAAGGAAAATTATATAAGCTTTCAGAATATTTAGAGGATATACATTGTAGTTTTCAGACATGTAGTGATATCATGCACGAAATTAAACATGTGGAAAATATTATATTAGGAATTCAAATCGTGCATGAAGTTGTAATAAAGATTCCAAAACATATATACTTAATACATGGACTAGGGTATAATTGTTATGAAAATTTTCTACAAAATCATGAAAAACTAATATGTAAATTCAATACAAATATTAATATTTCAAAACTATAACTTTGATAAGTATTAGAATAAGAATACTCAAGAGATTTAACAAAGAATAGCAACAAATAAAAAAAGAGTTTAGAGTGCACCGACCTTAACTCTGGTTTACACAAATTCTTACTTAGATCAACAAAATTTCAAGTTTGTTATTTTCCTCTCTCATCCTCTTTCTTCTCCATGGGTGCTTCTCTCTCTAACTCAAAAATACTAAAAAATGACAAAAAACAGAGCCACAGTCCCTTTATATACTACACTGAGTGCTACTTAGGTGAGCGTCGAATGCTCGGTTACTGATTTATTGTGCTCATGCATGGCTTGAGCATGTTTCAAACGCATAGCTACTGCAAGTGATTGCTCAAGCATCCCTCAAGCGTTCTTCAAGCATGGGCAATCTACCAATCAGGCATTTGTACATTGGTTAGGCATCGTTTAGGCGCTAACCCTACGGGTTTTGGTGCTCAAGTGCGCATTGAGCTTCCCTCAAGTGCTAAATCAATCGGCTTAATTTTGACTATTTAACCAAATTTTTCACATCTTTTGACTTAAATTTTAATTATATTAATTCAATCATTTAAGATTATCATAAATTAAAAACTCAAACCTTACAATATATATATATATATTATAATGCTCTATTTCTTATTTGTAAATTATAACGTGATTATTAATATGAATTGAATTAATTTGGATTATAATTATATAATAAAAATTTAATAAAAATTAAAATACGAGAAAATAAGGCCAACACTTGATTGGCGCCTGTTTCTGCATTTGTGCGTGTTGAGGTAGCAATTTTGTGCATGAAGGACACGTATGGGTCGCTCTTGCGTGGATTGGACAAAATGTACGACATCTAAGCTAGCGTTTATGCATAGTTGAGGCATAATGATGGTGCCTGAGTTATATTTGATGAGGTGCTCATGTGTGCCTACATATTTAGTTGATGCTTAGTGTACGTCTATTTTGTGTTTGTGCATCTATTTAGTATTTGAGGGTTCTTTATTGATTTATAGTCATTTCATGCCCAAAAAGAGAGAGAAGCGAGAAGAAGAGAATAGAGAAAGAAGAAGATAGAGAATGAGAAAAAAACAAAATTTGAGCTTTTTTGTGCCGGATTTGTTAGTTCAGATATTCAAGACAAGTATATTTAAGCACTCTATTTGGTTTATTTTATAAAATCTTCAATTTTAATTATGATTCTTATTTTATTATACATACATGTCACTTTTTATACTTTTATTTTAAGCATTGTTATATGAATATATTTTTCATTCAATATTTTAAAATTTTATTAAAAATTTTTAAATATTTAAAAATTTGATATATTTTTTACGAAATAAATAAATATTTTAAAGAATTATATTTATATGTGAAAATATTTATAAAAAAAAAAAGCCATAAAACATGTGCTTAATCTTGTGTGTGACTTCCACGCAAGTGTTTTGGTAAAAATCTTATTTTATTTTGTGATCCGAGTTTGACATTTTTTTACAATGGTGTAAAAATTTTATATTTACAATTTTTTCACAAAATGTAAAAGTTTTGTTATTTATTAAAATGTTATTTATTTGATTTTTTTTGAGAATAATTGTAAGAACTTGATAGTACATATGTTTGAATATTTTAATATAATAAGCACTTAAAAACTATACCTATCATCTATGAGGTGGCAAAATAAAGTAGTATTTCATCATCTATAGTGTTATTATGTAGACAATCTGTTTATGGGTTTAAATAATAGTGTATAGGTTTAAGATTATTAGAAGTGCGGTAACATTTCTTTAAAGTTGAGATTTTGATTAGTTGATATGTTAACTATCAATTATTGGTTCTTCAATTTGATTTGTCTCATATTTTATATTTTTGAAATATTTTAGCCTTCTAAAATTTACTAATTTTGATATGATTTACAGAATTATATGATTTTAAACTTTTGAGTTTTATTGATATATCATATGATTTGGGTTTTTGATGATTTCATATAATTTATATTATTTCATAATCTTATATCTAATGAACTGTGTATACGAAATCATTATTTGGATTATTATTTTTAAAAAGTTTGACATATTAAAATTTGTATGTATTATGGTTTTTATATTCTTTCATATGTTATATATATATATTTGTATATTGTATATGCATACTTATTGACTTTTAGGCTTATAATTTGCGATAGTTTTTAACTCTTTCATATTAGCGGGTTATGAATACTTACATAATTGTAAAAAAACGATTGACTAATTTTATTTATAGTTGTATTTATAATTTGAGAAACTTTTGGGATTTATATATTGAATTATTGTATATTCATATTTTTCAAAATTTGTATATCACGAGATATTGCATCAGTTGGATGAATCATATGGTTTTATTTTATAATAGTTTGTATATTTGGTTAGATGCCTTTTGTTATAGATTATTTGGATTTAAACAGATTTTTATATCGTTAGATGTTGGAAGAAATTTAATTCAGTTAAGTCTTATGATAGCCGCTAATTATAGTTTAGGATGTTGACATGATATGTCCAACTTGGCATTTGGATTGTACATTTTTTAAATTATTTATGGATAATTATTCATAATAGGGAATGTAGGTATCGGAGGAGGAATAAAAAGATGCATTCATATTTATTCAAGATATAAGGTATGCTTTTTGAGGATGTAATTTTTTAAGGGAAAAGATTGCAATATCCTAGTGTTCGATTCAAATTTATTAGACTCATAATACGAGAAAAAGGCATTAAATGAGAAAAAGCATCAAATTTAGTCTTCATTACCGGGAAGTGCAACAGCTTGGGAGACTTATGAGTATCTATTGATGAATGCATCTGGTTTCAACCGTATAAAAGCATCGACACTTAACAGACGTTTGATTATTGTGAAATAATAAAGAAAAATAAAATAATTATTCAAGGCTTAATGTAATAGGATAATAATAGGTGGTTAAAATCAAGTTATTTTTATATTTGGTTGTTTAATAAAATAATGTGGAATTTGAGATTTCATTATTTACCAAAATAATATGATTTAAATAACGTTTTAACAAAAGAATAATAATAATTTTAAAAATAATTATTTTTATATATATAAAAATAAATATTTTTATAAAAATATTTATTTTTACTTAAATTATAATTAAATAAAAAAATATTTATTTTTTAAAAAATAAATATAAAATAAATATTTTATTTTCTCTGACTAAACGGGGGGGTTCAGTGTGGGGAAGTGATTGGACGATGCTTTCACTGATGGGGTTGATATTCATGGAGTGATTGTTCTGAGAGAGAGAGAGAGACCGGGAGCGAGGAAAAAAATTTACAGGCGGTGCCATGAAGCAGTGAAACAGAGGAAGGAAGAAGCCGTGAAATTGGGAGTGTATCCATGGCTTAAGATCTTTCAGTGACTGCATAAATTTAAGAGCGTGAATGAATCTTGGACTGGGGATTCACACTTTGGGTTGAAAGACTACGAATACTGAAGTTTCAATTTGTGCTTCGCCATTTTTAGGGTTCACTGGGAGAAGAGAGCGACAACCGGAGTTCCAGCTGCTTTGCTACTGATGCACTGCTGCCGTGAAGAGCCAAAGCTCCGTTGCCTGAGGACGCTACTGATCTGCTGCTGTGTGTGCCGAAAGAAACACGGAAAAACCAAGCAAGTGAAGTTTCACCCATTTTCTCTGTAATTTTTACATCTTTATATCATCTTATAAATATAGTAGGATAACTTGTTATAAATTTTCACCCATGAATTACTACAGTCGAAAAAAATATATTTTAATAAATAAAATAATATTTTTATTTTATTTACATAAAAAAGAAATAAATTATAAAATATTTTTAATTTAATAGCTAATTATATGTCAATGTATATTTTATATAGAATATTTATCATAAAAAATAAAAAAATAGTTTAAATAAAAAATAATAAAATTATTATTTGAAACATTATTAAAAGAAATAAAAAATCTGATTAAATATGTTATTTTAGAAATTGTAAAGACAGTAGGTGGGTGTTAACAAAATTTAAAATAATAAATTTTTTAATTTTTAGAAATTTAATATGTAATAAAATAAATAAAATATAAATTATTACATGATAACCCTTATATCTTTAGTTAAAAAAAATATTAGATTCTACCTGTATTAGATATGAAATTATATAATATACGAGTTTTAATTTATAATTATAATTATAATTAATTAAATTAATATATAAAAAATATTTAAATTAAATAAAAAAATTAGTGAAAATTAATATCCTAGCAGGGTTGCATAGATTTAAGTGACATCTGATCAGCGCTTGACATATATACATGCGTATTTTTAGCAGAAGAGTTGTGTCTGAATGACATCTCTAGGTTGCTTGAGTAAGCTTTTGATGGATTGTTCACACTCGATATGCACTTAAAGTATGTTTGTGCACGGTTTTGGCATATTTTCAGCACTTAATCAGTGCCTAAAGGACGCTTATACACCATACCATTTTCTGTCTCAATACTTAATATATAAATTCTATCGAAATAATTTTTAATTATTTTTATCAGATTTTAAAGAGAATGGGAGAGAATAAAAGAAAGAAGGAGATAAAAAAAGTCTAGAGGGGGATATTTTAAATAAATCTAAGAAAGATTTTGACAAATTTGAGTGTAAGGCAAGTACATCTCAATCTATTTTTTTTTCTTTTTTTACTGTTCTTTCTGATCTATATATGTATATATTTATTATCTCAAATACTAATATATATTATAATTTATATGTAGAGCATTTATACTTTATATGTATAATTTATTATTTATATTCTCTACAATTTTTATAAAATTTATACTCTTATTTTAAATACTTTGCATTTGTTAAACAAATTTTTGTACCAAAACTTATGGATACTATAAAATTATGTTTAAATACTTTTATATATTTTGATTTTTGCATATAATATTTTAGGATTTTCTAAATTCTTAAGTATAAAACATACATGCCTTGTAATTTCTCCAAATTGTCCCTGCATGCTTAACGAATGAGCGAAAATGTTCTAATCATAGAATATTATTGATTTTCTGCATTTATGGCTGTGAATAATTTTACATGCTTGAAAATTTTGTATTATCAATTTTGCATATTTTAAAATTTGTAAATTCAAGTTTTTGCAAATGTATGATCCCCTACATGACAAGTATTTGAAGAATTGAAAAAATTATTTATATTCATTATGCACCGATAATTGTAAAAATTAATGGGCACACCAATAATGGTGGCCAAAAGAAAAAGCCAACTAAGCTCTATTAATGCCAAATAACGTTTTTAACGGCCAGGTAGTTAAGATGGTGAGGTGAATCGAGAGCTATGACGGCCAACGCCAAGGCTGACCAGGAAGAGGCCAATTCCCTTACAAACGGTCAACCTTGTGATTGTTTAGGCCTTTATTGTTAGAGGCTTTGAATAATGATGGGCCTATTCTATTCAGCCCACGTCCCCAAGCTTGGCCGCCCGCCGCTCTCTTCGTTTCTCCATGGCGCGCTAACAAATCGACGGCCAACTCGAGACGCACCGCCCTGGCTCTCTACGCTGGGCCCAAACGAGGCCGCTTTCTACGCAGTGGGCTCGACCACTGAGCCCATGTACCTAAACGGAGGCCACCGATGTACGCCTTTCATAATGGCAAATAACACACACGCAGATTTGGCCAACTGGGCGCTGACTGGCCCACGCTTTGCAAACGGCCCCAAGATCCTTCCAATAAGAACGGCCCGACCCGCTTGCCCCATCACCATAACAAGACTAGCCACAATCTTCCAAAGATATTCCACGATCTCAAAGGGAATATCAGCAAGATTGCGCCTTCTTCAAATAAGGAAGGCGCCAGATTGCTCCAACTCCTCACAAGGAACCTCAACTAGAAGGGGAGGCTAATTTGAAAAGTGGTTGACTGTCTCATAAGGAAACAATACACCACAATTGGGAAGCAGGCATCAACCTCCAGAATGAAGGCCGGCCACAGATCACAATGGGGATGATTCCTTCCAAAGAAGGAAGATCTCCATCTTTGCCATAAAAGAGGCCCTGGATCCCGCATCCAGGACAGACTCTAATTGATACTCTAACATTGAGGCCTTCTAAAACGCTTTTCATTGAGACAGAAAATCCTAAGTGCTCTGATAATCAAGCGCTGGTTCCCAGCAGCCAAACGCTCAAACACTCAAACACAGTCCAATTCCAAGGTAACGAACGGGTCCTTATACACGTTCTCTGCCTTCCCACCATCCAGATACGAGAAAGGACTTGCGCCTTTCTGACATTTGGAGCAGACACTCCTTTTCTTTCGCCATTGCTTTCACTCTCTTTCGAGCCTTCCGTCAAGGTCATTTATCGACTTGGCGTGGTCTTATCGTTGATTACATCCCCACGGTAACACGACCTCTCGTTTGTTTAGTGGTGTGCAGATTTGTACTGGTGAACTGGAGCGCTCAAAACCGTCCGAAGAACTCAATCCGCTCGAAGTTGGATCCAGGTACCATCATTGGCACCGTCTGTGGGAACCGCTTACAAAAAGCCTACCACCAAGAATTTGCAAAGACTCTCTCTGTCACCTTCTGTCGCTACAATGGGTGGAGGTCACGAACCGTACGCTACTCCACGGGTTAAAAACTAAGTTGGGAGGACGCTGGGCTCCCGGGTTGATTTGAGCTCCCATCCGTCCTCCGGTCCTATCGCATAACCCCGAAGGAATCAACGCGAGAGACGCCTTTTCCCCTATGTTACGGATCAAGCGGTAATACACAGCGAAATCGGGCTCCCGCTCTAAGGGTGGAGTCCTTCGACCCCACCGCACCAACTCCCTGAAAAATCACAGCATTTGGACTTGCTAGAAGCCCGCGACGCCACTGCAGTACGGACAGACGCGTACCAACACCGAGTTGTCCGATACTACAATAAAAGGTCAAATTCCTAGGCGGTTCGATCGTTGGGACTTAGTCCTATGTGGGCATCGAGGCCACAGTAAGGCCGGCCGGCGAAACAAGCTCTCTCCCAACTAGAGGGACCTTTTATCGTCTCCGCCCGTCTCCCGCGCAATGGAGCATACAAACTCCTAACCGGGACGGAAAGTCAGTCCCACGAACGTGAACGCAACCCACCAAGCGCTACTTCCAACAGGAACCTGTGCACGCCCTTACTCAACCCCGCGCATTCATTCGTGTGCTTGTTTTCATCTTGAAAAAATAAGAGTTTACTTAGCATGTAGAATTCTGTGGCCATGAATCGTGTTTGCATTTCGCGGTATTCATCCGATCTGACTCGCCCAAAGTCGGGAGGGTCTTCACCCTCTCGTTAAACCCTAGTCATCTAGGTGGCCAAAAAGTGGTCTCAAACCCCGGTCATCCAGTGTCCCATACGGTCTTAAACCCAGTCATCCAGGCCCATACGTCTTAAACCCTAGTCATCTAGGTGGCCCATGAGCGGCCCTCAAACCCCGGTCATCCAGTGGCCCATGAGCGGCCCGCTCAAACCCTCCGTCATCCAAATGGCCCATGAGCGGCCTCGAAACTCTCGGGTCATCCGAGCGGCCAATAGCGGTCGTCTAAACCTTGGTCATCCAAGTTGCCCATAGCGGTCTAAAACCTTAGGGGGCAAGAATGGTACACGCGCCGACCTCTTTTCGGGAGCAGCAACGCTACCAACGACGGGCCAAGCATTTCTTCTCCAACATCGTGTACCTTCAAGTCACTCACTAACGGCGCCGCTGTGCTGGTTCTACAACCGCCGCCCCGACTTAAGGATCTCACTCTGGGCGCCCCGACAACTAAGTTGGCTACCCCATGCACCAACCTTCTCCATGAAAGGGCAAAGATGGTTAAACAATAACGGTAAGCGCTCCTTCTCTAACATCGACTACCTAAGCCTTCGCTGACAAGACCGCAAAGGTCGGTTAATACAACCACTCGCTAAGCTCCGGGGCTCACCCCCATAGGAATCAAGAATTGTCGCTACAACTAAGTCAGTCGCCTCATACACCAACAAACACAAAGCAATAAAAGGCGAGGACACCGAAATAAAAGAATTTCCATTTCGTTAAGTATGGCAATGTCATTCCTTCGTCCTGTCGGCACAAACTCCTCGGCCTGCGCCCTTCATCACGGAGATGTCTGGATTTCCTCCAAATCCTGCCGGGAGGGTCCTCGGCCCTCCTCTATCTTTCGCGTCGAGCGTAGGCCGTCCGCCGGCGCAGAGATGTCTCATTCCTTCGTCCCGTTTGGCACTAAGGCTCTCGGCCTCCGCACTTCATCACGAGAGATGTCTCATTTCCTCCGTCTCGCCAGAGGTCCTCGCCCTCCTCTATCTTTTCGGCGTAGGCCGAGGCGTAGGCTTCGCCCCAAAGACGAGATGTCTCATTCCTTCGTCCCGTCGGCACCGAGGCTCTCACCTCCGCACTTCATCACGGAGATGTCTCATTCCTCTGCCTCCTGCCAGAGGTCCTCGGCCTCCTCTATCTTTTTTCGGCCGAGGCGTAGGCTTCGTCCCGCGGCACGGAGATGTCTCATTCCTTCATCCTGTCGGCACCGAGGCTCTCAGCCTCCGCACTTCGACACGGAGATGCTCATTCCTCCGTGCCCCTCTCTCTCTTCGGCCACCGAGTTGCAGCCTCTCCGCTCTTGAAAGACCGAGGCGCAGTCTCTCCCGCGTGCGGAGACGTCTCATTCCTCCGTCCCGCTAGCATTGAGCGCGCCATCAAGCTCAAGGCGTGGAGGCGACACTCCGCGCCTCATCACGGAGATGTCTCATTCCTCCGTGCCTCTCTCTCTTATTCGGGGCCGAGTTGCAGCCCTCCGCTCTTCGGCCCGAGGCGCAGTCTCTGCTCCCGCGTGCGGAGACGTCTCATTCCTCCGTCCCGCTAGCATTGAGGCGCGCCACTGCTCCGCAGCGTTGAGGCGACACTCCGCGCCTCATCACGGAGATGTCTCATTCCTCCATGCCCCTCTCTCTTGGGGCCGAGTTGCAGCCTCCGCTCTTGGCCGACCGAGGCGCAGCCTCTGCTCCGCGTGCGAGACGCCTCATTCCTCCGTCCCGCTAGCATTGGCGCGCCACGCTTTCTGCGCACGTTGAGGCGACACTCCGCGCCTCATCACGGAGATGTCTCATTCCTCCGTACTTCATCATGGAGACGTCTCATTCCTTCGTCCCGTAGCACGGAGATGTCTCATTCCTCCGTCCTACCAGCATCAGGGTTCTCGGCCTCCGTACTTCATCATGGAGACGTCTCATTCCTTCGTCCCGTAGCACGGAGATGTCTCATTCCTCCGTCCTACCAGCATCGGGGTTCTCGGCCTCCGTACTTCATCATGGAGATGTCTCATTCCTCCGTCCTGTCAGCATCAAGGATCTCGGCCTCAACTTATCAGTACGGAGATGCTCATTCCTCCGTACTTCTCTCTTAAGTGTCAAGGTGCCCTTCGCTCCTCGGCGTCAAGGTGCAGCCTCGGCTCTTCCGCATCCAAGCGCAGCCTCCGCTCCTCAACACGAAGGTCCTCGATCAGCCATTCAGACGGGAGACCCACCGTCGTCCCAAAAAGTAAGAAGTCCCATTGTCTAGGCATCATGGTTACCCGACAGAGGCTGCCAAGACCCTTGCGGGCCCAAGAATGTGGAACTCGAAGCCATCCGAAAAGGAAAATGCATGTCAACCCGCACCGCACCGCCGTCCCTCGATACATGCCGAGGGTTGAAATTTTCAACCACTCGGCATGGGGGCTAGTGTTGGGTCCGTGTTGTGGGCCAACCCGGAAATCAAAGAGTCCAAGAAGCTTCGTCAAGGCGGGAAACGTTTTGATTTTGGCGGGAATTAGTTCAATTTGGAGGGAAAATATTTGCCCCTTTTCCCAATAAAAGGGGAGGCCCTGCTCAGGAAAAAGGGAGGACGAAGGAAACGGAGGAAAAGAGGGGAGCGCCGTCTGCAGCTCTTACCTCTGACCTCTGGCGAAAACGGGAACTCTCTCTCTCTCTCTCTCTCGCAGTGGAGGACCCCTCCCCGATGGCGTTTTCCCTCTCTCTGCTGTCGATGGGCTGAGTGAGGCTTGGAGCTTCCAGCAAAGAAAGACTCAGCCCCTATCATCACGAAAGAGAAGCTCAAGGTCCTCGATGATGGAACTGACTCCCAAAGAACCAGATCTCGCGGATTCCGCTCTCACCACCGGCAGAATAGGACGCAGGCGCTTCCGGCGACGGCGTACGGCTCCTCCGTCCCCGTCTTCAGAAACAAGGCCAGACCCTCTGTCTTCGTGGAACAGGGCTTGAAACCCTTTGAGCCTCAGTACCCAACAATTCCTCTCCGTGATCGTCAGCCGATCGAAACCCGAGCTCACCAACAATGGAGGACGACTACTTTCTCCCCTAACAGGCGGTGCAAGGCTCGCAAGTGACCACCCTTCCTCCTCATGTTCTCACCAAAAACAGAGCGTGAGGCCCCCTTCGGGCGCGGCTGTCCTAAGAATGGCCTCCCGAAGGAAGAGCCCAGAGCATCTTGACGACAAGAAGAGCCCAAAGCTCTCTCCGAACTGGAAATCCAAGGCCCTCGGCGAATGAAGAGCGGTTTCTGTCCTCGCCATGGCGCCCGTAACCATCCACGTATCCGGCCCAATGGGGGCCCCGGTCCCATTGGAGGCGCCCAAAGTTTACCGTGTTCTCGGCCTAGCTTGGCTCCGTAGAGTCCTCCGAGGGCATAACCCCGGATGCATCGGCGTGGCGGGGAAGTCTCTCAAATGGCGCCACCGCCTCGGCAGAAGAACGTGCGGCTCCTCAAGATGCCGCCCAAAGATCTCGATCGTAACCCACGATGCCATTCCGTGGTCCGCCCGGAAGGGACGACGAGATCGCACGGCCCCCTTTAGTTGACCGTTCGGTCACGGTGAGGCCGTGCGCCCGACACCCCACTAAGGCAATATGGTCGAACGGGTTGATGGGCCCCGCACTCGTCCGCGTATTCCGGATATCTCCAAATATTACTATGATTCACGATCACCTCCAAGCCGTCCTCCGTGGACGCACCTCAGCCGCCTTCGCGGCGCATCTCAAGCCGCCTCAACCGGGCGCATCTAAGCGCCCCGGCGGCGATCTCAAGCCACCCCCTTAGCCGGGCGCATCTAAGCCGTCCTCCGCGGACGCACCTCCAAACCGCCCCTTCGCGGGCTCTCTGCGCCCCTCGGCGAGGCGCACCCAAGAGGGATTTCCTCTAGCGCCCCGGCGCATGTGGCCGCCGCCCTCAGGCGTGTCCATGGAGCTCATGCCTCGAATTACATCCCTCTCACACTCCCCTCATTCTCGCATCTTACGCATGCATTCATCCGTTTATTGCGGAAGATATCTCGACTTGAAACACGGAGTGTGGCGGCGTCAACCCCTGTCGACCTCGGCCTCTTGTTTGTTGTTTGTGTTGTGCGGTCCTGGTTTGGCGATTTTGCACGGACCCTTCTCCCGACGCCACCACGTCTTTAGAGAATCAGAAGCTCCTGTCAATCCAGACAGAACCGCGACCCGGACATGACAGTTTGTATATTTGGTCAGATGCCTTTTGTTATAGATTATTTGGATTTAAACAGATTTTTATATTGTTGGAGGTTGGACGAAATTTAATTTAGTTAAGTCTTATGTTAGCCGTTGATTATAGTTTAGGATGTTGACATGATATGCCCAGCTTGGTATTTGGATTATATATTTTTAAAATTATTTATGAATAATTATTCGTAATAGGGAATGTAGGTATCGGAGAAGGAATAAAAAGATGCATTCATATTTATTCAAGGTATAAGGTGTGCTTTTTGAGGATGTAATTTTTTAAGGGAAAAGATTACAATATCCTAGTGTTCGATTCAAATTTATTAGGCTCATAATACGAGAAAAAGACATTAAATGAGAAAAAGCATCAAATTTAGTCTTCATTACCGGGAAGTGCAACAGCTTGGGAGACTTATGAGTATCTATTGAGGGAATGCATCGGTTTCAACCATAGGAAGCTATCAGACACTTATGGTATGTTTGATTATTGGAACGGAATAAAGTAAAAATAAAATAGTTATTCACAAGGAATATAATAGAATAATAATAGGGTTAAAATTATTATTTTTATATTTAGTTGTTGGAATAAAATAAGGTGAGAATTAATATTTTACTATTTAATTTGTAAAATAGTATGATGAATAACGTGGGAATAGTAATAATAATAATTTTAAAAAATAATTATTTTCATATATATAAAAATATTTATTTTTATAAAAATATTTATTTTTACTTAAATTATAATTAAATAAAAAATATTTATTTTTTAAAAAATAAAATGACTAAACGGGGGGGTTCAGTGTGGGGAAGTGATTTGACGGTGCTTTCACTGATGGGGTTGATATTCATGGAGTGATTGTTCTCAGAGAGAGAGAGAGACCGGGAGCGAGGAAAAAAATTTACAGGCGGTGCCATGAAGCAGTGAAACAGAGGAAGGAAGAAGCCGTGAAATTGGGAGTGTATCCATGGCTTAAGATCTTTCAGTGACTGCATAAATTTAAGAGGGTGAATGAATCTTGGACTGGGGATTCACACTTTGGGTTGAAAGACTACGAATACTGAAGTTTCAATTTGTGCTTCGCCATTTTTAGGGTTCACTGGGAGAAGAGAGCGACAACCGGAGTTCCAGCTGCTTTGCTACTGATGCACTGCTGCCGTGAAGAGCCAAAGCTCCGTTGCCTGAGGACGCTACTGATCTGCTGCTGTGTGTGCCGAGAGAAACACGGAAAAACCAAGCTAGTGAAGTTTCACCCATTTTCTCTGTAATTTTTACATCTTTATATCATCTTATAAATATGGTAAATTTTCACCCATGAATTACTACAGTCGAAAAAAATATATTTTAATAAATAAAATAATATTTTTATTTTATTTACATAAAAAAAAAATAAATTATAAAATATTTTTAATTTAATAGCTAATTATATGTCAATGTATATTTTATATAGAATAATTTATCATAAAAAATAAAAAATAGTTTAAATAAAAAATAATAAAATTATTATTTGAAACATTATTAAAAGAAATAAAAAATCTTATTAAATATTTTATTTTAGAAATTGTAAAGACAGTACGTGGGTGTTAAAAAAATTTAAAATAATAATTTTTTTTGTATTTCTTGATTTTTAAAAACTACTATGTAATAAAATAAATAAAATATAAATTATTACATGATTACCCTTATATCTTTAGTTAAAAAAAATATTAGATTCTACCTGTATTAGATATGAAATTATATAATATACGAGTTTTAATTTATAATTATAATTATAATTAATTAAATTAATATATAAAAAAATATTTAAATTAAATAAAAAAATTAGTAAAAATTAATATCCTAACAGGGTTGCATAGATTTAAGTGACATCTGACCAGCGCTTGACATATATACATGCGTATTTTTAGCAGAAGAGTTGTGTCTGAATGACATCTCTAGGTTGCTTGAGTAAACTTTTGGCGGATTATTCACACTCGATATGCACTTAAAGTATGTTTGTGCACGGTTTTGGCATATTTCCAGCACTTAATCAGTGCCTAAAGGACGCTTATACACCATACCATTTTCTGTCTCAATACTTAATATATAAATTCTATCGAAATAATTTTTAATTATTTTTGTCATATTTTAAAGAGAATGGGAGAGAAGAAAAGAGAGAAGGAGATAAAAAAAATGCTAGAGGGGGATATTTTAAATAAATCTAAGAAAGATTTTGACAAATTTGAAAGTAAGACAAGTACATCTCAATCTATTTTTTTTCTTTTTTTACTGTTCTTTCTGATCTATATATGTATATATTTATTATCTCAAATACTAATATATATTATAATTTTATATGTAGAGCATTTATACTTTATTTGTATGATTTATTATTTATATTCTCTACAATTTTTATAAAATTTATACTCTTATTTTAAATACTTTGTATTTGTTAAACAATTTTTTGTACGAAAACTTATGCACACTATAAAATTATGTTTAAATACTTTTATATATTTTCATTTTTGCATATAATATTTGAGGATTTTCTAAATTCTTAAGTATAAAACATACATGCCTTGTAATTTCTCCAAATTGTCCCTGCATGCTTAACGAATGAGCGAAAATGTTCAAATCATAGAATATTATTGATTTTCTGCATTTATGGCTGTGAATAATTTTACAGGCTTGAAAATTTTGTATTATCAATTTTGCATATTTTAAAATTTGTAAATTCAAGTTTTTGCAAATATATGATCCCCTAGATGACAAGTATTTGAAGAATTGAAAAAATTATTTATATTCATTTATGCACGGATAATTGTAAAAATTAATGGTGATATATTATAACTTATTTTATTATATTATAATGATAATTGTGGCTCAAGTTTATCAATTGCAGGTTGAAAATAATATTTAGTATCATCTATGTAATTATATGTATGACGGCTCACCTACGAATCTTGTATAATAATGCAAGGCTTTTGACCATGTGAAAATATATATAATTCAAGTTTTAATTATCCGTTTATTTTGTCGTTAAGGCCTTATTGATTCTCAGTCTATAAGAATTTATATGATTTAAGCATATTTTTAATGATATATTGTTAGAGTATGAAATTAGATTATTAATTTAAAATTAATGCATGAATGTTATAAAAATTACAAAACATTGTATTTGAATTTTGATCATGGCTATTCTAAAATAATTTTAATATAAATTATATATTTGATTATGAAAAATTATATACCTTACCGAATAATTTGTTCATTTTTAATTTATTTCTTTACTAACCCCTTTCAGGTTAATTAATTCGAATTTACTTGTAAGAGTTTGGATCAGAAGTGTAGCTGATGGAGAGTTTGATAAGGATTTTTAGTTTAGTTTATGTACTATTATTCAGCAAAAACAATGATTTATGTTTTTAGTTTTAGGTATTTGACAATTCTTGCTGTAATTTTTGGACTCAACAATGTAAGGTGTTGGTGTTCAAATAATTCTGGTTTTCTTTCTAATAATTCAATCTAGTTGTTATATTCGACTATTCTAATATTAATAAGATGCTTAATCTTATAAATATTTCAGGGTCAGATTATTGTAGATTTTTAGTATCACTTGTAGGTGTACTGTTTTGAGTCATGTAATATGATTCATTATTTTATTTTAATTCAATTGTAAATATTTGACTTATAGTTTACGTTCAATGTCAATTTAAATTCTTTAAATTTTGTCGGTAAATTTTTAGATTTGAAATAAATTAAAATAATAATTAGATTAACATAAGATAAATTGAGTTTTTGATATCGATGACATAACAAATTAAAACTTATTTAATTTATAAAAAAAAGATGAATAATTTCACATTTAATAGTATTTTATGGTATTTTTACAAATCTGAACTGTAAGCAATTCTATACTTACTTTTTAAAATTGTAACTTTTTACCGTGAGGAAAAAAACTCTTCAAGTGAACTACAAATTCTTTCAATTTTTTCCAATTTATCTATTGACTGTATCGAAAAGTTTATAGTCCTATACAGTTTAAAAATATTACTTTAATTTGTGTTGATGATAATAATTATCTTTTATATTTTTATGTATCGTTTTAGGTGTATAGTACTTTTAAAATTTTAACAAGTATAATATTTTTTATATATTCTTTACAAATGATCAATTTCTAATCATTACTTAATTTAATTTTAAAAATTTATCATATACTACTAAAAGGCTTCTTAGAGGATACATAAAAGGAGCAATAATTGTGATACCTAAGATAGGTTATGATTTTAATATCTTAGAATCACTATTTATATGTATATATAGTATAATTGATATGGGAATATTGAAAGAATTTTTCATATTCATTTATTATTAAAATTAGAAAAAAATATATAATTATTAATTAAATTATAAAATAATAATATTAATGCGCATATTATTGATAAAAATTAATAAAAATAATATAATTACATTATTAAGTATCATATTATCACTTGTTATATGAGAGTGAGAAAGTAAATAGTAGAGAGAGAGAGAGTAGAGATAAAATATATTGGTAGAAGAAGAGGAAAATGTGATATTTATAGTCTTTAAATTTAATTAATTTATTTTTTTTTAAAAGAGGGAGATAGTTGCTTAACCCCTGCACTTGCAACAATCACATAACTGTTTAGATATATAAAAAAAAGTTATATCAAATATGACAAACAAGTTGGCCAACCCATTGCCTGGCACAGGCTAAAATATTAGATTGAATTATACACAATTAAATACTATTTATTATGAATTGAATTATGCTGAGCTCTAGGCAATACGACCTAATTAATATCTTAAATATAAAATATCAGACTTTAATGAGTAATCATTAGAGTTATCTAGCTATTATAAATCAACAAAGCTCCTGCAAGAGATTGCTGAAATAAAAAATTGTTAACTTGAACTTTAAAGAATTTTGCTGATTATATATATATTTATATATTTTATCATCTTAATTAAAATTTCAATAAATTATGTTATAACTTTTTAATAAACTTTGAATTAAAAAAAATAAAAAATATTCTAACCAAAATTATTAGTTTCATTTTTTCTAAAATTTCTTCAAAAATTAGACGAGGTGAACCCGAGCTGACGGAAGCAAATCTTCTCCACACACTCGTGCAGCCTACATCTCTCACTGAAAACCCTAGAAAATGTGTCTCAGAAATCGTTCTTGCTCATCAATGGATAGGATCCTTATTCCGAATCCTATCTCACCTCTCCGCGCATGGCGCTCCTCGTTATCCCTCACAAATTTCACTATCTCCCTCAGCCCCTCTCACAAAGTTCGCTCTCTCTCCGAGCTCCTCGACTTAAGTACTCTTCCTCCACCTGTCTGACCGCGAAGAGCGAGAGAACGGAGCTCGTTGAGAGAGAGAAGAGCGGAGCCGCTATCCTCTGGTTCAAGCACGATCTTAGAATTGATGATCACCCCGGTCTCCACGCTGCGGCCAAGCATAGGACGGTCGTTCCTCTTTACGTCTTCGATCACCGCATTCTTTTGCGTAATGTGACTCCGTCCTTGATTGGAATCAGTTAATTGGTAGTAGTTATGTGTCTGCTCGTGCACTGTTCATAATTTACAATATTTTAGCCCTTTGGAGGGTGACATGGTTGAATATTAATTGAATGTAGTGGGATGGCCAAAATGGCCAGTAAATATGACGTCACGTCATTGAGCCTTTGTTGAAGTCAGTTTGAAGTTAACGTATAAGTTGCAGAACTTCATTGACGTAATTGTGTTCTGGTTAAATTGTTGCCTAACTATGATGAATGAACAATGTGGATGCCTGCCGCGGCACAGTTTTACTGCTATAGCTTCAAACTACATTTACCCTTTTTTGCTTCAGTGAATGAGAGTCCGATTATAAGGACTGGCTATATAGCTTTTTTTTTTTAATTTTATTTTATCCAGGGTGTGCAATTTCCTGGGATTATGTGACGCATTTGTCGATATATGATCAAAAGAAAGTAGTCCGTAGTAATTTAAGAGACGTGTTTAGCAGTAGAATGATAATGAGGTGTGTTTATTGTAATAGTCTAAATATGAGAGTGTAATGATCCTAGCCGAAACCACTTAGCAATCAAAGACTTTTGAGTTCTTTATCAAACTCATGCCCCAAAAGATGAATCATTATTCCCAAGGTGAGCCTTCAGGACTTCAATTAATCTTAAACTGACAGTGTATCTTATGTGGGATGGGATATTATGGAAAATTTTTTACTTGAAAACAAAGATAATCCATAGCTATTGGAAAATGTCACTGAGGTTAGAAATTGCGTTTTCATTGATCAATAAATGCCAGTTATAAGAACTGCTTGGAAGGTGGATTTGTATTCTGTAAGATATCTAAGGCTTTGGCATGGACCATGTGTCTTAGGAAAATGGAACCGTGTGTTCCTTGAAGTGAGGTCATAATTCAGAATTGTTCCAATGATGACTCATCAACTGGGATTTCATGCCCCAAAGGTTTAGTTTTGGGGATTGATGGACCCTTTTGTTGCCCAACCATATACTTCGTGCTGTTTTATTATGGATTTTGACGTTGTCATCATGTTCAAGAACTGGCTGACATGAGGCCAAGGATGCTGTGGTAGTTGATTTGATGTCAAATCTGAAAAGAGATACAATTTGTTTGCTGCCATTTTGTTAGTTGACCAGTTAAGTAAAACATCAGCAATCATGGATGGGCACAGCAATGGAGCATGAAGCATATGATGATATTTTTCCCTCACACAAGGGCAAACAGCATATAGCAAACAGTCTTGTAAAATTGAAGAAATTTAGGGAGGGCGGTGATGGAGATGCTATTAGTATGATAGAAAATGGCCGATTTGGATTAGATGTCATTGACATTCCTTTTCACTGTACTATCTTGCTCAGCTACTAGACTCTAAAAGCTTCAGCTGTCATTGAGTTATCAAACGTGCATGCTTAGACGTCACTTTTTTTTTTGCTGCGTAAATTATTGTAGTTAATTTGTACATTCTCCAGCAGGTTTTTCTGATGAGATGGTAGAACTTGTTCTTCTTGCTGTAGAAGATCTAAGAAAGTCACTGGTGGAGCGGGGATCCAATCTGATGATTAGATTTGGGCATGCGGAATGTGTCATACAAAAACTTGTTAAAGAGGTTGTTACTCATTGTGTGCTTGTTGTGATATTTATTGGTCAGTGCATGAGGGGGTCAATTCACCTTATTAACAGGACTGAACAGGTGAAAGCTACCCATATATTTGGAGAAGAGGAGGCAGAGTACAACATGCGATCTTTGGTTGATATTGTTAAAGACACTTTAACATCAGAGCCTTTAATAGATTGGAGGCCCGAGGTTGTATTATGGCGAGCTCCATTCTGTGGTTTGAAGGTAGTCATGATCGTCTTATCTTAAATATCACTACCTTGTTATCATTAGATGTATAACTTGTTTCTGTGAAATGATGCTGTTTAGAACACTGAAGTGTCGCTGCCATCGTACAATGACTTGAAGAAACTTCAATGCCATTATGATCCACCTCTTGTTCCCCCAAGGTTGCATACTTTCCACGGGGCATTGAACTGGGGTGAGCTCTCTTGGACTTCAGTGCTGTTGTCCTTCATTTTGTGTCAAACAGTAGCTTCCATGTCTTTCCTGTTCAATGTTGACTTGTGCTCTGGCATTATGCATTAAATAGGTGCTCTACCTTCCATTGATGACGTGAGAAAATTTATGACTGATTATTTGAGGGAAGGAAAAGAAAGTTGGCTTACAATCAAAGACATTTCAGCCGATTCTGTACTCTGGAAGCAGCCTGTGAAGATCGTCAAATCATCTGTTGATGTCATTGGGGACTTGGGATTGTCACAATTAGAAGGCAGCTGTCAAAGGATCATGCTGAAAAATTCTGTTTTTGGTACAACTGAAGGCAATATAGTTGCAGGTGGGACACATGTTGTGTTGGATGCTTTGGATGCATATCTGAGATATTTGGAGGGAACAACTCGAGATGACTGGCAAGAGTAAGTGCTCACTTGATTATTTCTACGTAAACATAAAATGATGTTATCTTTGATGTACTTTATTATTGTGAAAATTTATATTTTTCACTTTTATATAGGAATCAGTGGCATGGGTTCAATCACCACCTACCCTCCATACCCATTTCTTTTATACAAGCTTTGGTGTAATAATAAAGTTGATACATTGTAATATGGAGGTCATGCCATAGAAATAGGCTAATAGCCTTTCTCCAATGTTGGGGTGAGGCCATGTAAACCTTTCAATCCCTGGATTTCACGAAGCGGAAAACCTTATACACTAGATCAATCAGGGGTATCTTGGTGGTGGGTGGCCCACCCAAAATTGCATAGGCCAATGCCTTGGGATCAACCACCACAAACTCTCCCCTCCATTTAATACACGCCCACACAGGAAAAACTCTCTGTGCAAACATGTAGCAAACGAAATTTGGGGGGCAGAAGTCTCTATGTTGCTATATGTTTGCAGCAGTGTTTTCAAAAAATGAAAGCCAAAGACCATTCATTTCTTACTTTACGCTCAACGAACACGTACAGAACGGAAGTAGTGGGACAGAGGTCCATATGTTGCTTTAAGCTTGCAACGGGGCTTTCAAAATTGAAAGCCAAAAACCAATCATTCTTCTCTGGTGCACCGAGTAAGCCTCAATGTTAAGTCGCATGTTCTTAGTTTTTATTGTAATAGGTTTGAATAGAATAATAAACAACTGGATGTTGCTAAATATAATAAATAAAAGATGAAGGGTGGATTTTTTCACAAGTGTCACTTCTTTTCTAGCAGATCTATCTATGTCACATAGGTTTGAGATGAAAGGTGAATGTCAGTAGTGAGCTTGCAAGGAGTCAATTATGAAGAGGAAGGAATGTTACCTATCAAGAGCAAATTAAATTAGGTGATAGAGAAGATGAAACTAGCCAACATGTTCATGTTGTCCCAAAGAGACATCAATTTTGGGGAAACAGAAAAAATATTATAGGATCTTTGTGGAGTAAACTTTTGGATAGTATCTAAAAAGGAAGAAAAAATGGAATGGTGTTGGGCCTATTGATCTTTTTCAACTTGGACTGGCGAAAGGGGAACTAGTTATATTTCTTACATAAAAGTTAGGTAGGTGAGGAGTCCACAAGTAACTCCCTCTTTATAGTGTTAGCAGTGATGTTCCAGTCGGAAGATCAACTTCTTGAGTTCATTATGCTAACAATGAATAAATAGTGGAAATCTAGGAAACACGGACACTTTCCTTGGGCTAAGGTGTCAGTGTCCCTCGTGTATTGGACACCGACACACCTCGACATGCGTTGCAATTACTTTGATGCGTGTCCAGATTTTTTAAATGTCTTTTTTTTTTAACTATCGATATTCTCTGACAAGTTTTGACCATGATTAGGACATGTTCGGACATGTTTGGACAAATTCTAGACACATTTTCATTTAGAGTTTTTGCTTGTATTTGATATTTTTTTAGTAATTATAAAATGTAAAATAGTAAAACTAAAATATAGTTATTAATTGCTATACAAAAAATTTGTTATATTAAATTTGTTTTAGTTTGTTATGTCATTATTATTGTAATATGATAATAGCTTGTTGAAGATATTATAACATAATTCATTTATTTGTTCAATTGTGTACTTTTTTATGAATTTTTTTAGTGAAGAAATAGAAACATGTATTTTTATTGCCAATTTAATATAAAATAGTATCCTTCATCAATTAAAAAATAATAAACTATGATTTTAGCTAATGTGTCCCCAATGTGTCTTATCGTTGTCTCCAGAAAAATAGCTTGTCAATATGTTGGTGTTGCTTCATGTCTGTGTCCCATGTGTCCGTCTTTCTTAGGTGGAAACCTAATGATCTGACAGTGCATTGGACATTTGACGCCTAGAAAATAGGTGCATACTTTCTACGTTGGGGGTACATGCTGCTTTAGAAGATGTACTCCTTAAAGGTGGAAGAGAATGTAGAACTTTTAGGGAGATAATGGGCTAGTTAAGGAATTCATTCCCCATTACTGCTTTTTAAAATATTATTTTTCAGCGAGGCATTTTAATTACTCCAATGTGTTTGAGGGACTGTGTTTTCTCCAGCCATCTATATAAGCATCATTTGCTAATTGTTTAATTTACCCTTTTTATGGTACTGTTGTATTTTTAGTCAAGTTCTTGATGGCTTACTGTCATTTCTCTTTGGCACCAATGAATTTTTGGCAGTGTCAACCTCAAATTGCAGAATTGCTTTTCTAGATTTTAACTCTGACCTGGAGCTAGTGATAAAAGTGGGAGTTACTTATGCAGCAATTAGGTGCTGCTATTTCTTTATCTTGTATGAGAACAGGTGATTTAATGTTGTTGAAGTTCATCTTTAAGTACGATTGATGTCATGACTTCCAGTTGATCTACTTTTGCATCAGGGTCCACAAAAGGTTACAGGAGACTGAAAGCAGGAAGGGAGCTTCATTTGGTGCTCTTTTTGGATCTGCCCTGCAGGTTGGCATCATATCCAGGAGGAGAGTGTATTATGAAGCTGCAAAATACGAGAAAGAGAAAAATGCAGGATTTCTTTCATCCATTAGCTATTCAACTGCCACTGTTACAGCAGCCGTTGAGACAGTATGTTCAATGGAGGTATTATAATGCTTACATGCTTCCCTTATGTATTGCCAATGCAAAATATACTGCCTTTGGTAGAATGATGTGGTGCGTTGTGTGAAGTACTGCAAAAAAGTGTGGCCTAGTGTAAAAGATTCCTAGATCGTGCAATCTAGTAAAGGTCAAATGTACACAATTTCATCATTACATATGGAGAGGTTATTCCCGTTATTTGTAGAGCAACCTTACCATCGTGCCAAGGTTCATTGTCTATGTGGAATACCGAAGACAGTGGCAAATATAACTGATTTTTTTACATAACATGTACTTTTCACCAGTGGCGGTTCAAGAAGTCCTTTTAGCGGGGTCATAAAAAAGCCCATTGGATATCAAAAATATTTCCACAAGTTTCACAAATCAAGCAAAAATAACTAGTTAAAAATATAGTTAAGTATGGATCACGTGTTTTATCAATAGTAAGGACCAAAATTTATCTTTTTTTAATTTGTTGCTAGAAGCATTTGATTCATTTATCAAGATCGAGATTTTGATCTCAAGGTTTTGGGTGGGGCATTTATGTATACTGTATATGAGTTTGATTTCGGAACTAAATTTCCTAAATAACTAGCAGTATCAAAGAATGTTGAGAGCCCAATCAAGTAATGTAGTGAGCCAACATTATTGTAAATGTAGTGACAAAGGCTGACAAAGATAGAAGACACTAGAGATCAGAGAACAATTTTACTTGAAAAGAGAGAGCGAGTTAGATGAAAAAAAACCAGAGAGGCGAGATAAATGTTGGAATTGGAAACAAGGTCCTGAAAATTTTCGTAAGAAATGTAAGGTGAGGCTCAGCAAATAATAGGGAAGTCAGATGAGATTTTCATATTAAATTCTCCATGAGAGAGATTTTATCTGCTTCAAGGAAGAGATATGATGGTGGCTGCTGAGGATGATGTTAGGTTTTTTTTTTTCTTCGTTTTTATTTCCAAAAAGTAGCCAACGAATAGAAACAAACAATTACTATGTACTAAAAGTCTGACAACTTGTCAATTTACCTCCTATTTGTATTGCTTTTTATACTTCATCAATTTTTAGTGGGCTCATTTTAGAAAACCAACTTGTGTGCTACCTATATTTAACGCTATATTTAAGATTTTATGCTCATTTCAATGGGGCCAATCTATGCCCAATGTATGACATGGATCTGCCCCTGCTTCATTGCTGACCAACTAATACATGCAATGACTTTGTGGCAGTGGTATTGGCTTCTAGCTTTGAGAAGTCAAGCAAACAATGAAGGCTCATTTTCTTCGAGGTTTTGGAGATGGAATGGCTATTTAGTTCAGGTAGATAGCCTTGTTTACTTCCTCAGATTTTCTATGAACTATTGTTCATAATACTTATTTTTGCATATAAAAGGTGCTCCTTATATTTTTAGATTGGTTTAGCCTCTTCTATGAGCCACTTCAGATTGTCCTCTTCAGTGTAGAGGACTATACTGAATAATTCAGTTAGAGGTGTTGCTCTACATTTGATTGTTTCACTATATCTGAGAAATTCCTATTGCCCTCTTCAATAAAGAGTACAGTCATAAAGAATGTACATTACCTCCTTAAGTGCGGGCATCTTGCATGTTGAAGTGCAATAAATTTTGGTCACTTTATCTGGGTTTACAGCTTGCAAAAAGAGGTACATACGTTTCTGGTCCAGTAATTATCATCAGCAGAAGCTACCTTTGTGCTTTCCCCATATTTGAAAGTAATCCAAACCTCCTAACTATTTACCATCTCTTAATTAATTTTTAAGTTTCTTGAACATAGGCTTTTAATGAGAAGAGCTCTAAAATGTGCAATGTTGTATTAAATATGATTTTCCTGTCATTTTCTGTCAGTGTAACTGCCATATGTTTTCTATTTTATATACATGAAAAACTCTTTTCCACCCTTATTTCATTGATCTTTGTAGTTAAAGCACTGACATATTTTGTAGTATACAGTTGTTGGCCGTGAAGGTCCTGCAGTTCTTCTTGTTCATGGATTTGGGGCTTTCTTGGAGCATTATCGTGACAATTTGTGTAGTATAGCTGATGGTGGCAATCAAGTTTGGGCTATCACACTTCTAGGGTTTGGCAAATCAGAAAAACCAAATATTGTTTATACTGAGTTTATGTGGGCTGAACTATTGCGTGACTTCATCATTGAGGTTGTTGGTGAGCCGGTTCATCTAATTGGAAATTCATTGGGTGGTAAGTTTTACCTCATGATGTCATCCATTTGTAGTCAATTGTTTGTTGTTCATCAATTAGTTATTTTTTCCTATTCAATGTTTAATGCTTATCCTAATGCCAGGATATCTTGTTGCTATTGTTGGTGGTCTATGGCCTTTTTTACTGAGGTCTGTTGTCCTGATCAACACTGCTGGAAATGTTGATCCAGGATACACGTTGATGCTGTTCTCTAAAGTATGCAACCTTATACCATACAACTTCCTTCTTAGAACTCACTTATTTTTCACTCTATGGTCCATGCATCTTGTGGCTTCTGGAGCTGGTGCTTCCTGATCGTGTTTCAGTATGAATTAGTATATGATGCTGCAGTATTTCAGTGCTGTTCTACATAATTTTTGTTTATTATGCATTTACTGCATTTCCTTAGAAAGTTGAAATTGATAATAAGGTATGACTTATGATATAGCGCGGTTCTTAGAAAGTTGAAATGGGACTGGTAACCGGACATTATTTGATTTATATCGAATTATACAGTCAATTATAGTTTTCTGGTTTGAAACTCTGTTGCCAAATGCTCAAGCTGCACTAAAGTGCTTCCCCTGGGGGATCAAGCGCAAGGAGAAAGGCAAGGTGATGCAGGGAATAAGAGGGAGGAAGAGGGAAGGGGGAAGAAGAATCAGAGAGACGACAATGGAGAAGGGAGAAGGGATGGGCAAGAGGGGAATACTCATTATGTCATTAATTTGTAGATATTAAAATAATAAAATTAGGATTTTTATATAGATATATTTGTATACCTTGGTTAACTAGGAAACAAATATAGTTGCCTAATTTACTGTATTTTAAAGTAAGCAAATAATTGAAAGAAAATATAATGTTCCATATATATCGTAGAGACTATCAAAATTATAGAATTTAGAAAATCCCAAGATATAACAAAATATATATATATATATATATATATATATAAATGATAATATAAACTAATAAATCAAATCTTCAAAGATGTCCTCATCAATTCTCTCAAGATGGAAGGAACTCGATCCCGTTGAGGAAGAATCTTGATGTTTCTGTAGTCATTTTCTTTCTTGTGATACTATTGAGTTGTCTCTGGTAGTGTGATGCGCACTTTGTTGGAAAAAAGCGGCAATGGTATTGCCAGTGGTTGTCATTGCTGACTTGCTCTAAGAGACAACAATGGTGGGCAGCATCTTAGTGGTGGGTGCTGTTTGTTTTATAAAAATGTTAGGCTGTTTGTTGGGCAGTTCGTGGAGCTGCAAATGAGTTGTGGATTTTAGATAACTAAGAAAAGTTTTAAAAAATAGGATTTAGGCTTTGATACCAAATTTGATGTAGGGAAAGGGAAATAGGAAAGGAAAGAAGAAGAAAAAGGAGGGGGGAAGGGAAGAAGCAGAGAAGAGAAGCAAAGAAAAGGGAGAATCAAAATTACCAGGGGGAGGAAGGAGAATCGTAATCTCTCAGTATCTATTTATTTCATTAACAACTATTCAAATAATAAAATTAAGAATCTTATATAGTTGTACTATGCTCTTAAGTTAATTGAAAAACATGCACAATTTTCTAATTGACAATGTCATTAAATAAGAAAATAGTAAAAATAAGATATAGTATTCTTTAAGTATCTTGGAGAATGCTAAAATTATAAACTTTTAAGAATATTTAATATGTGACGACATGGAAACAAGAGAAAATGAATTTCAAGATGTGACAAAACATTGAAACAAATAAAATTAAATGTCTGTACATATCTTTGACATGTCCTCATCACAAGGTGAGCACCTTGTCAGAGTAAGGCATGCATAACAAGAAAAATATGATTTTTCATACAATAACACTCCAAGAGGAACAAGGCACTACGGACATGCAAGAGACGAGTAATAAACTACACTCATAACTGATCATCCACCATTCAAAAAAACAAACTAAAATAAGCATATCTGACTAAATCTTAAGAATAAGTTACTGTAGAAATTAGAAGAAAAAGATGAAGAGTAGGAGGAAGAACAGATGTACCAGAAGAAGACATAAGATTTCTGTTTTGTTATTATCAGTATTTTACTTTTTAGCTATCTTTGAGTCGGCTTAGTGTTTAAACAGTGGAAACAGAGCCAGAAAAGTAGATTTAGAAAAGAGCTTCACACTGGGGCCTAGCATGAGCAGTCTCACACCTCTTTAAAATGTGCCTTGCCTCAGCCACTTGAGGCATCCTGGTGCACCTTGCTGTGCCTCAGGGCCTAGGCAAGTCTCAGTGTGGCCTTGACAGTTAGGGTTTGCAACTTAGACCCAATCTATTCACCCCCAGTGATTGGCAACCATTGTTGGCAATTGATCAAGCTGATGATTGTTACTCGCTATCAACTGTTTGGGAAAACCATTGCCAAAAGTAACTGGTGATTAATGATTAATACAATGGCAACTACCTACCATCTAATGATGGACGTTGACGCTTGCAAGTTGCAACTGGTCAGGCTAGTAGTGTATACAATGCAGTTTGGTGCAACTGCTGCAAATTTTCATCAAACTGTGTTGTACTGCACTTGAAAAAAAAAAAAATCAAAGAATACAATGTCCTGGCAGTTTCATTACTGTTTGATGAAGAAAAAATTGGGTATAAAATGCAATTTATGTAGCCTATACATTGCCAGATATAGCAAAGATAATGTATATTAGCACCTCTATACATAATTATGCATTTAATGTATATGTATGTGTATGTATTTCTATATATCTCTCATATTGGTATTCACATATGTATTGAAGTATATATGTATGCAGTCATCTGTTTTGGTTTGATCTCCAAGGATGATCATATTTAAACAGATGGTTTTTTTCACTGGCCTCTGCACGCATAGATGTATGATTTTTGTTGCATTGAACTATTTGCTATTTGGCTTAATTGCTTAGAAAGATCAAATCAAGCTAAACCTTTCTGCAATTTACTAAGTACACCGCGGGCTACAATTTCAGTAAATTTTTAATGGTTTTGATATGCTATTCGTATCAAATTTTGGACCGTGAGCACTATTGGGCTAAGAAGCTTTTAAGTTCTACTGTCGGTAGATCATGTGCCTGTACATTAATAGGTCTGTGGTTTGAACGCATTTGGCTCCTCTTTGTTCATATAAATATTCTTGTGGACAAGTCTTGGTGTAATGGTAATGTTTCTCTATTGTGACATAAAGGTCACATGCTTAAATCATGAAAATAACATCTATATAATGTAAAGTGTGAAACTGCATATATCAAACTGAAACAAAGTTTGCAATGCAGGAAGTATACTGGGCCACCACTTGTATTAGTGGAACAACATAATTCTGTTTTTGACCTAATTCTAGTTCCATTAAATTTGAGTTGTATTGTAGTTTTGAATTCAATTGCTGTGTGAAGAACAGACTCTGTCACCTGGTTGAAATGCAAAAATAATTACCAATGGATACCCATAGATACTGCATCTTAGGTGGTTAGTATAGGTATTGAGACAAGAATGTCAACCTAGGTTGGACTAGTCTTGTCAAACTAGATGAGAGTGTCAAACTAGCTTTGTGCTTTGACAAACCCCCAAATAAAGCAAAGGTGGATAAAATTTGTTCCATATATCTTAAAATCTGCATTTAAGTTCTTTGTTTCCATTTCCTCAATTAAAATTAAAAAATGTGTAATCTATCAATCAATTTGGTATGACATAGTGACCGTGTTAGCTACATATCATTTATTTGTATGATATTTTTGCCCTGTTTTCCAGCATTGTATAACCTGAGATGAAATTTCATCCTTGTAAAACTCAAGTTGGATTGTGTATGACTTGTACTCCCTTATGGTCCATATAGGGAAATTTGCGACTGCATAAGTCAAATATCTTCAGATGCTTATCGAAATATCAGTAGATCTGATTCTGTCTGCCATTCTTTAAAAGCTTTATCCTTCAAAAACTCATGATCAATAGATGAGATTTATGTGCATCAAAGTTTTATCTTACGAATTTCCAGGGGAGAAAAATTTCAGGAGCTGCTTGGTTGGGTGCTAGACTAGTTCTGCAATATCTGAAATTAAGCCTTAGGGGCTTAGTTAAAAGCTGCTATCCAACTGTAAGTCAAACTCCTAACTGCCTGCCAATTTTATTTCTGTGATTCCTTTTTAGCTGACTTGACTTCTTCTCATTGCAGAGAACAGAACGTGCTGATGATTGGCTCATTGAAGAAATGTTGAGAGCAGTATCCTCTTCATTTATGTAAGGGTATACTATAGAATAGTTTTTGGAGTATCCATCGCAGGAACTGAACTCTAAAAACTTGCTAAATTCATCGTTGACCTTGTCTGGGACTCGTATTGGCCATTGAACTCTAATTACCTTATCTGGCCTTTGGTATATCAAATTTCCACAGACTGAGCTGGAACGCCATCTTGCTGGGGATTGGCCAGAATCAGTACTGATATATTCTCAACCCTCTTCTCCTTCCTCCACCTATAATATGATGAATAATTCTGATCCCCCCAAAAGATGAACAAGCTCTATTCTGAGGCACTGTTTTAGCCATGAAAAGATGCTTGAGGTTAAATGACTCTCTCTCTCTCTCTCTCTCTCTCCCCCCCACTTCAGGGATTACAAAACCAAAAAGATATGTGAACTCCATGGCAAACTTTTTAATCCTAGAATTCATTTTTTTAGATGAAGCACCATCATTGAGCTTGTTATTTGCTTTGCGGAGGTACTGGGATGGATATATCATGGATAAATGCCTCTCTACTGAGTTTCTTTTATTTGGCTTTTTCTCTTAATTGGATGAGCTTTGGTGTAATATTAAAGTTGCTTTATTGTGACATGGAGATTATGGGTTCAAACTACAAATTAACATATCTGCAATGCATTGGTAAAGCTATGTACATTTGACCTCTCTAGACCCCATGTGATGCTCCTGCACTGGCCACCCTTTCCTTTCTTAATTGGATGTGACCTTTCCAGAGCTTAGACTACATAAACTAGAGAGGGAGTTAGGTTAAGCTTTAATCGAGATATGGGTTGGTTCCTAGTCATGTTGTTTTGTTATACATTTCTGTACAAAATGTTGTTTTTGTTTAACTTGGCCAAATATGTTAGTTCAATTGCCAGGGTTAAGCTCTGATAGAGATATAAGCTAGTGGTTATTTTTGTTCAAAAGAAAGATCGAATACTTATTTGATATTGCTCCTTTTATAGGAAAAGGAGCTACTCAAGATTTTTGTGGCCTTCCTATATCCATAATTGACTTATTTTTGGTAAATTCGGGTGCATGGAATACATCAATACTTGAGTGCATTTTCTTCTGAATTATAATAAATTTGCTTTCGAACCCTTTCGTTAGATGCAGAGTGGGTATTCCTGAGCAAATTTCGCTATTATTTGTTCTTATCTAGATTCTGGTTTTTCCTTCTAAAACACATTTTATTAGCCCGAAAACCAAAATCCTAATACAAAAAAATGTCTACCAGGACTCTTATATGTTGTGTTACAATCTCCTTGAATTGATAAAAAGTCTGGGGAACAATTTCAAATAGAACCTTAGTGGTCCAATTCGTCAGTATGTACATTGATACTCTGATCATGAGTGCATCTAATAATCCAATTCAACAGCTGTATGTCCTTAATGATCATCAAAGTCTAGCGATCCTGGTTCAATAGTGGTTCTGGAAAGTGTCTTCAGCTTGAACTTAGCAATTCCTCTGAACCATCTCTTAGACAGATTGCAGGAGAAAGTGTTGGTTGTACAGGTAACTTCCCAGTACTCATACAAGGTTTTATTTTATTTATTCGTTTTCTTTTTTTTTTTTTTTTTTTTTGGGGGGGGGGGGATGATTTTGAAAAACCACAAATGCATTGTGGAGATTGGTTGGTTACTCATCTTATTCATGATTTCTATTTTTTAAGGGAATGAAAGACCCTATTGAGGATTCCTATTCAAAAGTGGCCATGTTCAGAGAGCATTGTGCCTCGGTAATGATCAAGGAACTAGATGCTGGTAATTTCCCCTCTCTGCTATAGCTCTTTCTTCTGTTTCTTCCTGCATAATAAAACTGCAGTTCTAACTTGACAAGACTGCCTTTGTGGTGTTGCTTATAGGCCATTGCCCACATGATGAGTGTCCAGAAGAAGTGAATCGGATCGTACTTGAATGGATAGCGACCATTGAGAGTAGACAAAAAGTTGTGGGCTCCTCCTAGTGTCGCCCCCCAACCTTATACAAACCAGGAAATGAAGGGGAAGCGGTTCAGTTGTTTCATACACTCCGATAATATTCTTACTTCCATTTCCCTATCTTGAGATTTGTGATACTTATTCATTAATTCTATTCCATCTTTGTTAGTTATTTAATATTTTTGAAACATTTTAGAAAAATTTAGCGAAAGTGTGTCTGTTGCAAAGCATCGGAGCACTAGTACAGGTATTTTAAGGCACTTTTTCTTTCTAGTGAGGGAGGTTTAGAAGCCTTAGACTATTGTTAAATATTAGTTAATTGCTTTCCAAGATCCATGATCATCATTTTCAATTCCACAACCAGGGACTGAGACAATTGTTTATAAGTTACATGAGTCAATTTCCAGTATTCAGGATTGAAGTTTCATGTACATCTTCATCATTATTGATTGACCAATTGGTTGTAGTTCGTGTAAAATCTTATAATCAAGTGGAACAGCTTAGCTTCTTTAATAGAGAACGAACTGAGTATAAGTGAGGCATCACTCAATGCAACCGATAAATATAGGTGGAAAAATCGTATGCTTAGTCTCGCTTCCAATGTTATTCAAGATTGAGGGCCAATTAGGAGTCTATCCATGGTGATCATCATATATGGATTTATCCGATGTATAATCATCGTTGTCCAATGGGATGATATAGCATAAGTTTGACCTAAACCCATAAATTGGATTATTCTTTTGAGAAAAAAAGCACCAATAGAATTCATTCACAGAGAGAAATAAAGTAATATGGCATTTCCTCTCTTATGCCAGAATCATTGAGGGCATTGAATCTCGGCTGCCACTAGAAGGATTATTATGATATTCAGGTCGATCACACGACTCTTGGAGAATTTAGAATCATAACTCAACTGATTTATTGAGCTTAGAATAGCTAGATTAGGCATAGCAATAAATAGAACTGTTATAAGGAAACTTAGTAATTTGATGAGTTTGTTGTGGCTCTTAAGATTGTAAATGAAACGGGTCGAATCAAGTTTGGATATACTTAGGTTGGACTTGGTATTATTCGAGGCATTAACAAGCTTGATCGAAGCTCAAGCCAAGCTCTATTATGATAACTTGAGCTCTATTGTGTTAAAATAATTGAAATTTTTTAAATTTTAAAACATGTTTTATAAATATGTCAGTCCTCTAAAATAAGGAAAAAAGGGAATATCGTCAAGTGGGTCGTAAACAACTAAAGATGTGATTTATGATGAGTGGTGCAATTGGAGGATGATATAATTTGGATAATTTTTTGATATTTATAATTGATATATTGTTTTATTATTGATTTGTATCTAATGTTTATCACAAATTTTGATTCAATCTGATTTACTCGGTAAAAGATTTCATATACTATATGACCTGAATTCTGCATTCTACCAACAATAAAGTAAAGGTACAATATTAATTTTTTAATTAATTATCTGATATATAAGTCAATAATACTATAGTTGAACTAAAGCATTTGAAGAATTTGGAAGGAAAAATAGATGTTCGAAGACAAGAGACTGCCAAATTAAATATTTTTCTTGTGATATGGAAAGTGTATTGGAGGATTTGTTTTGAACATTTTTTAAATTTGGAAAGTTTAGATAGAGTTCTTTATCATCAGTTAAAGATGTCTTTTATGTGCTAATGTGACTTATTATTTATAATGATTCTAAGCCTATTTTAATGTAACTTCTAGGGAGTTTTCGATTGTTTTCCTCCTCAAAAGTTATCGCCAATTCGTATTATTATTTTTCAACTTTTTTTGACATTAATGATATTTATATTAACTAACCGTTCTTTTATTGAAGAACTATTATCTTTAAAAATAATCACTAGTATATTTATGAGAGTTTAATGAGTTTTACCAAACAATTACGTTTTAAATTATTAGTCTTATGATATATTATCTTCTGAATATGGCTAGCATTGTTTGATTGGTATGATTGACCCATTTGATCAAATTGAATTGAATATTTATTTTGAATGTATTTTACATATAAGATAATCAGATAGTCTTTTAACATCTTTCTGCCTAAGGAATTTATCTTTTTAGAGGTGAATCGGCAAAGCGATTATCATCTAACAAAACACTATTATAGGACGACCACCATAAATGCTGCCCTCAGCTGGACGATCTTTATAAGGGACAGCTCTTGGCGGTACAACTCCATCTATATGTGACAGTCCCTCGCTGTGACAATATTTTAGCGGACCGAACCCATTAAGCCAACGCTGATTTGAACATTCGAATTAAGGTTTAACTCTTTTATATTTGGACTTATCAATACTAATAAATTGACATAATAAATATATATTATATTATGTGAAAACATTAAAAAAAATATGTATATCCCCAATAATTCTACTCATGAATTCACAATAGCCTTACATCCCTCGTATCACGATACATTTTCCAAACGAAGCAAAAGCCGATCATTTCCTACCCAAACTCAACGACCACGATTGGACTTCTGCTCCTATCTGACGGTCGTCCTTCCTCTTGACCTCGTGCTCAACTGACACATCTGCGTCAACGAAGATCAATTCCCTCTGCTCTCTCTCTCATCACAGCCAACCAAAGAGAGCTCCATCCTCATAATCATCTGCGCTCTCTCTCTCTCTCTCTCTCTGCCAACCCCTCGTGAAGCTAGTGTGAGTTCATCCATGGCTGCTTCTTCCTCTGTCACACTCTCCCAAGCTCTCCTTTCTCGCTCCTTACCTAACCATGGCTCCAAAACCCATCCCAACCATCCATCTCTCTTCACACCTACGACATCCACGACTCCAACTACTAAATTTCTTAAATCCGTCGCGTTGCGTCCGGCCCGGAAGATTCCCTCGCGGCGACGCATGGCTGTATGCGCTGCGGCCGTGGAGACACTGGAGAAGACGGACACGGAGTTGCTGGAGAAGTCGGTAAATACCATTAGGTTTCTGGCAATTGACGCCGTTGAGAAGGCGAATTCGGGTCACCCGGGTCTGCCCATGGGTTGTGCTCCGATGGGTCACATTTTGTTCGATGAGGTGATGAGGTATAATCCCAAGAACCCGTATTGGTTCAACCGTGACAGGTTTGTGCTCTCTGCTGGACATGGCTGTATGTTGCAGTATGCTCTCCTTCACCTTGCTGGTTACGATAGTGTCAAGGTGACCGATTCTTTTCGCTTTCCCTTTTCTTTTTGGAGTTCTGGGTTTTTCCTATGCAATTTTTGACAGTGATTATCTGCTGAATGCTCCCACTCCTACTTTTTTTGGACATTTTGTCCAGAAACCAACACATTCCCATAAAGAAAGGCAAAGAGAGAAAGAGACGATGGTTCTATAATGTGCTCCCAATCCTTTTTTTGGGACATTTTGTCCAGAAACCAACACATTCCCATACCGAAAGGCAGAGAGAGAAAGAGACGATGGTTCTATAATGTGCTCCCAATCCTTTTTTTTGGACATTTTGTCCAGAAACCAACACATTCCCGTAAAGAAAGGCAGAGAGAGAAAGAGACGTTGGTTCTAGAATAGTGTGGATGGAGCAAAATTTTGTGTAATTGGTTTTTTTAGTATTTGAATGCCAGACGATTTGATAAAAAAATGCTTTGCTACCATGCTAAGAATCCAGCTTAACCCGTTAGATGAAGTCAAGAGAATGGTTTTATTCTCTACTACAGCGTATAGAGTGTGCTTAATCTACCGTTCAAGATCAAAAAGCATTTGTGTGATAGGATGTGTTGTAACATCAGATCATTATAAGGCATTGGACTAACAGCTTAAGTTGATGGGATGATCTGTTACTTCGACATTTTATATTTTTTATCATTTCTTTTGTTATTTGATTGTCTTTTTTATGGTGATTTTAGCTTCTTGTATGTTTCTTCATTAGTAGCCCATGATCGATTAGACTCGATTGGATTGTCTCTGCATCGGAAATGCATGAGCACTTATTTGATTTTTTTCAAATTTGGAGGCTCAAACTAATTTCTTAAGTTGACGGAAGTAAAAACCATTCGTTCTGTTTCATATGTCATCTGTACATATTTTATAGATTTCAGCCAATAATCTTGGCTTTGGAACAAAGGCAAGGAAGGAGGCTGAAGAGAGGATTTGGTGCTTCATATTTCTATGTGGAATTATCAGTCAATGGTTTTTAAAATTCCGTCTGCTGCTAGGTGGGAATCTCAATCAGCTCAGCATGGAAGTTTGCTGAAATTTGATAGGGGTTGATATAATTTTTAATACTTGAAAGCTATAGCAATCTTAATTAAAATCTCATCATTGATTTCACTAAGGAACTGCTGTTGTGAATCATGAAATTGGATGATAAATAGACGAGCGAGACAATAAATATTTAAAATTAATATTTTTGATTGATATAGATCTTATTCATTGATGTTGGAAGAAAGTGAACTATTCTTGACGAGTGTTTGTGCATGCATATTTGTGGGTATTCTAGAATTTGTTTCCTTTTTCCCTTATTTGTTTTATCTTCTCATTAGTTTCACATCTTATTCTAAGTGAAGATTATTAAGTTGAATTTCATTCAACAGGAAGAAGACTTGAAGTCCTTCCGCCAGTGGGGAAGCAGAACTCCTGGACACCCTGAGAACTTTGAGACAACTGGGGTTGAAGTCACTACTGGTTGGCTCTCTCTTAGTTTAATCTATAAGCTATTTCATTGCCAATTGTTGTTTTGATATAAAAAAAAGTTATGAGATTTAATATTATTGCATTGCCTCTTATCTTATGCAGGGCCCCTTGGCCAGGGTATTGCCAATGCTGTTGGTTTGGCCCTTGCGGAGAGACACTTAGCCGCCAGATTCAACAAACCTGGTCTTGAAATTGTTGATCACTACACGTAAACGCCCCTTGCTTCTATTCTCTTGAATTTATTCGATGCCTGAGGGACGCCATAGTAGTTCGAGATTGCTACTATAGAAGGGATTTTTCTACTAAATGGTATAAATTCTATAAGACCCGGACTACCTACCAAAACTGCCTTTTCATCCATGAGGGTGAATAACTAGCTCTATTTCACCACTCCTATATTGTATGGAACCTTTAAGACAGTGATGAAGGGCAAAAAGGATCAGTTCGCTATAGGAAGGACACAGCCATCCAATAAAAGCCGAAGAGAAACCTGCTCTTCCAGTTGTTCCATAGACCGATTTAATTAAAAAACTATCAGAGAATCCCATCTGTGCCACATTTGTATTTCAAGACTATAACCGTACATTATTTTGTACAGGTTATGGAGTTAAGATTGCAATATAAACCACTACTTGTCTTCTGCTTGGATTCTCTCCAGAGACTTTGGCCTAGCCACGCTAACAGGGATACCCAAGTCCTATTAATTCTCTATGACCTTATGTGGGGCTCTCGAATTAGTTGCTGTGGCCGAGAGACTTCCCCCAATTTAGAGTATTTAAACGCTTATGATTATAAGATGGGTCAAGGTGTTTTCATAATCCTACCATTGCAAGTATGAATGAGGATAAAACAAGAGATGATCGTGACAGAAATTTAGTGGTACTTTTATCGTTGCAGATATGTCATTGTTGGGGATGGCTGTCAAATGGAAGGAATTGCAAACGAAGCTTGTTCCCTTGCTGGGCACTGGGGACTTGGAAAGCTTATAGCATTCTACGACGACAATCACATCTCCATTGACGGGGACACTGAAATTGCATTCACTGAGAGCGTCGACAAAAGGTTTGAGGCACTCGGATGGCATGTTATTTGGGTGAAGAATGGCAACACTGGCTACGATGACATTCGTTCTGCCATCAAGGAAGCAAAGGCTGTCAAAGATAAACCTACCATGATCAAGGTTTTTTTCCCTATGCCATGATCAGAGTGAACCTTTTTTTTTTGGGGGGGGGGGGGGGTATTTTGGAGCTCTTTCGCTAATACTTCTTGCTTTTATATGCAGGTGACTACTACCATTGGTTATGGGTCCCCTAACAAGGCAAACTCATACAGTGTGCATGGGAGTGCATTGGGTGCTAAAGAAGTGGACGCTACTAGGAAGAATCTTGCTTGGTCGTTTGAGCCATTCCATATCCCAGAGGATGTCAGAAAGTATGCAACGATTCACCTTACTTCCCCTTTTCACGTAGTCCGGTACTGGTTATCTAAAAAGCACCAACACTTCTCCTAGGCAACGTGTCGCTGTTCGACACGTGTTAAACACCGACACATGCTAGACATTGACATTTGATTACATATGTAGGCATTAATATAAATATCAGCTAATATGTATCAGTATTGGGACTCTCTGATATCTATATTTCTCGATATTACGACAATACCACAATACATTGTTGTATGTGGCAATATATTAATCGATACAATCCTATTAGCTTACAAATTTTAGAATATTTTTATTTTTCAATATATCCGATGTGTTGTCTGATAGCAGTGCAGCCATGATCAATATTGATATCCATATCTTTATCTACGCATGCTGGACATGTTTTATTATTATTATTTTTCTGTTTTGGATACATTGGACTATGTTGTAATTTTAAAAAAATGGGTTTATTATAAATTAAAGGATATTAGAGTCATTTAGTAATTTAAAAATAATTGAAAATTTATAGCCAAAAAAAAATAAAAATAAAAATGAAAACCTAAGCCCCGCCCTTGTCTTCTTTTCTTTTCAGTGTGTGACTTATGTTATAGAACAATTCCTTTACAATTGGCTCAGCTCACTTGTATATTGGTTGGTGTGTTGTCTGTGACCGTGCTTCTTAGCTGATTACTCATCTATTGTTCCTTCTGCCACAGGCATTGGAGCCGCCATGTCCCTGAAGGAGCTGCCCTTGAAGCTGACTGGAATGCCTTGTTTGCAGAGTATGAGAAGCTGTACAAGGAAGAAGCCGCAGATTTTCAGACCATATCTACTGGGGAATTGCCTGCCAGTTGGGAGAAAGCACTTCCTGTCAGTGGCACTTTTCTTTTTCACTCATGAAATATAGACAAAAGAATCGGTAGCGGGAGCTCAAAACTGTGACAAAATCATCATATGTTGCCTTATCAATGTATAGGTCAACATTTAAAATATAAGCCCATTTGCCGGATATACACCTCCGGTTCCGATTCATAAATAAATATTTTGCCTGTGGTACTATACTGATTGTTTTACCCATATAATTGCAGACTTACACGCCCGAGAGCCCTGCTGATGCTACCAGAAACCTGTCTCAGCAATGCTTGAACGCCCTTGCAAAGGTTCTTCCAGGATTTCTTGGTGGCAGTGCGGATCTTGCTTCTTCAAATATGACGTTGCTGAAAATGTATGGTGACTTCCAGAAGGCAACACCCGAAGAACGTAATCTTCGTTTTGGTGTTAGAGAGCATGGAATGGGTGCCATCTGCAATGGGATCGCCCTCCACAGCCCCGGGCTCATCCCTTACTGTGCAACCTTCTTCGTCTTCACCGATTACATGAGAGCTGCGATCAGGATCTCCGCCTTGAGCCTGGCTGGCGTGATCTACGTGATGACCCACGATTCCATAGGTCTTGGAGAGGATGGGCCCACCCATCAACCCATTGAGCACTTGGCGAGCTTCCGGGCCATGCCAAACATCCTAATGCTCCGACCAGCTGACGGAAATGAGACTGCCGGTGCATACAAAATTGCCATTCTCAACAGAAAGACCCCATCAATCCTTGCCCTCTCTCGCCAAAAGCTTCCTCAACTTGCTGGAACATCAACTGAAGGAGTCGAGAAAGGGGGATATGTTATCTCAGACAACTCTTCTGGTAACAAGCCTGACCTCATCCTTATCGGAACCGGGTCAGAATTGGAAATTGCTGCAAAAGCTGGTGAAGAGCTCAGGAAGGCCGGGAAGACTGTTCGTGTCGTGTCGTTTGTCTGTTGGGAGTTGTTCGATCAGCAATCTGATGCGTACAAGGAGAGTGTCCTTCCGGCTGCTGTTTCGGCTCGGGTCAGTATCGAGGCTGGCTCAACATTCGGGTGGGAGAAACTCGTGGGGCCAAAGGGGAAGGCCATTGGTATCGACAGATTTGGAGCTAGCGCACCGGCGGGAAGAATATACAAGGAGTATGGAATCTCAGTTGAGGCAGTAGTCGAAGCAGCAAAGACCGTGTTGTCTTAAAGATCACCACCGGTAACCATTTCTAAGCAATTTTTAGCTTATTTTGATTGAATTGTGTTGAGTATCTGCAGACAGATTTGGGTGGATGATGAGACTTTGAGAAAATAATGTTAGACTAAACTCGTTCTTCCATATTGAATATCTATTACATGAAGATCAAATGCGAAAATAAATTAAAGACTAAAAATTAACCCTCCGCCATTAAAGTCAACTTTAATAACTCAAATTTCTGTAAAATTTTTATTTGTTCGAGTTTTTTAAATCTTAATACTCTTCAGTAATGATGTATATATTGAGTAATGATGTAGAGGCATTTTTTTATAAAATTGTCTAGGGTTATTACTATGCAAGAGGCCATTTCAGTTGATTTTATTTATTTATTGCTGAAAAACTGAAAAATCAACAAATCATACACTTAATAGGCCCTCTGTGAATTTTAATAAGAAGAAATTTTAGATTTAATAAGGGAGGCCATTTTCAATTCTTGGTCGTGGTTTTTATTTATTTATAGCGAGAGTTTCATATATCATGTTATTGGTTTTTTTTTTTTTTTTCTCTTATCATGGTAATTCAAACATGTAAAAAATAAGAAGAATGGTTATATTTCTCCCTTCGTTAAAGAAATCTTTAACCATGTTTCCTTCGTTTAAGGTGTGGCTGCATCCTCATTGAGGGTTATTAATGGATCGAGAGAGCCAAACTGAAATTCAATCCAATGGTTTTAATTTATAATTTAAACTTAACTCATAATAATATAGGTTGGAAAAAAACGACTAAAATTAAAATTAAATATTTTAAATTATTTAATATAATATCTACTATTTATCTACTTAACTTTTAATTTTAATAATTAAATTTATCTAAAAATCTAAAATATAAGAGAATCTTATTAGAGTGCCGTAATATTTCAGCGAAAGCAAAAAAAAAAAAAAAAAAAAAAAAAAGAAAGGGCAATTGAAAAGAGCTTTATTTATTTGTTTCTGTTAATAATATTATATATAAACGTATAATTTGATATATATTATATTGTTTAAAAATATCTTTAAAATATTTTTAAAAAATATTTGTAAATTAATTTTCAAATAGAAGCTGTTGCATCCTTTTACTAAGATTGTAAATGCGGATTAGGAGCGCCCGGATTCCTAGCGTGCGGCCGCCTCCCGGAAGAAGGGTCCTGGTCTCCGTCTCGTGAACTCCTGACCGCACAACACAAACAACAAACAAGAGGTGAAGGGTCCGGCAGGATTTCTCCCACCGAGGCCGCTCCGACGCTCAAGTCAGCAAATTCCCGCAATAAACGGAAATGGCGCACGCTAAGGTGGTGCGCGGAGAAATGCTGTGAAGCGTGGAAGTAATTGTGCGGTGATGCAGAGAAATGAAATGAGCAGGTATTGGAAGGCCTGGCTTCCGTAGTGCACCGCAGTGGGTGGCTAACTTTCCCGTGATCTCGAAGGATGCGGGGGTGGTGAGCGAGTCAGCTAGACGAGGCAGCGCTCTGTCTTGACTCGTCACTCTCGTGTTTTAGAGAAGAGGAAGGAAGATGATCAGGGACGCTTGAAACGATGTTCAGTGAAGATCGTAGTTTGATCGAGGAGTTCAAGGTCTCAAGGTTGATCGTCAAGTCAAAGAGGATCGAAAAAGTCCCTTTCTCTGTGGGGTGTGAGGGTTTTCATACGCCTCACCCCGTTGGACTCTTGGGCGCCAAAACGCCCGTTGCTTGGGCCATTGCGCCATTGCCGGTCATGGACCCACCTGCCACGCCTGGCGCCAGCTGCCGCTGTGCTTGACTCTTGACACAGCTGAGCGTTGTTGACCACGCCCGATTTTCCCCGAGCGGATTGGATTGGTTGGCCGTCTGGAGGCAGCGGTAGTGGCGTTAGCTGCGCCCACTACGCCCGCTATTAGCTAGCCTTTTCGCCTTTTGTCTCTGTCCCGGCGACGCATTTAATGCGCTGCAGGTTACCGTTGCCTCCTTCCGTTGTGGGCTTGCGCCATTCACCCCTTGGGTTGGGCTCACTGCCTCACATGGGCTTCTGATCTTCTCATGGGATCTTCTCATGGGCGCGACTGCTTCGTGGGCTGTCTTATGGGCCGTGGATATGGGACCCAACACTAGCCCCCCATGCCTAGGGTCGGCCAGTGGTCGGGCCTGGCATGTCCACTGGGCCCATTTCCATGGCCTCGTACCCTTCCTCGTGCCGCGCCACTTTTGTCGTCTTCCAAGTTCGCGCCTTTCCCAGGGCCAGGGCAGGCTTTTCAGGTGCTGCTGTGACCCGTCACCTCGCCTGGCCAGATTCGCACGCCTTAGGTTGCGTCTGACTAGTGGTCGCTGCTGTTGCCCGAAAGACGTTTGCTGGATGCCGTGTCGCGCTGGGTGAAGGGATGGCCTGCGTCTTGCCCATAAATAGGAGGGCACTTGAGCGAGTTGAGTCCATCCCTTATCAGCGAATCGAAGAGGCAATGAGGAGATTCTGGCTTTTTCCGCCCCTGGTGGGCACTCGAGAAGGAGTTGGATGGACCACTTGCATGCCTGAGATCCCTGGCGGAGACCGCTGTAGTCCAAGCCTTGTGGCTTGCTTTACTGGAGGATCCAGGTTTCCGTGTGGGTGTCCTAGATCCTCGTAACTCGTCCGCCAAGACCCGTGATCAGTTGGTGGATTATCCCGTTCAAGGTTCCTCCTCCGGCCACCGGGATCGTTGACTGTTTTGCTACCGTTGTACTTTTTTCTTTTCTTTGCTAGCGCTGTAACAGAGTTGTTTGCTGCAATGAGGATCCGTTTTCATATCGTCTCGTCTGCTGCATTTTCTCGTTTCGTGGTGGTTTCTCTTTTTTTTTTTTTTCGCTCTGCGCTGATCGTGCGCGTCTTCTGGAGTTCTGCTATCGTGAGCCTTCATTTAATGCGGCGGCGCCAGTGTGGACCCTAGCCGAGTTGTTCTTGAAGGTCGCGCCTGTTAGCCTCGGCGCCTGAACATCATTGCAATTGATTGGGATTACTCGCGGTGCGCTTTTGATGCCACCATGTGTCTCAATCTCAGGAGAGGCGGTGGCGTTTGGTTTCCGCCTCTTGGCTTGGAGTCGTCTATTTAAACCAAACGATGATCGTCTTCTTCCTTCCGCTGATTTTTTCTCCCTTTATTCCTGTGGTTATCGAGAGACAAATGGCTGCGAAAGTAGAGAGCTCTTCTTCTTCTCACTTTTCTAGATTTGTGCGTCATGGTGTCCGCAACACCAAGTCAGTTTTGACTGAGGCATACATAGCCTCTCTCAGGGTAGACTATGCGATTCCCGGCGACCTGAGTTCCCGTGTTCCCGGCGCACAGGATAGAGCCCACGCCCCCCAGTGGGTTTTATTACGGTAAACGAACATCATCTGAGGGGGGGCTTCGTTTTTCATTGCACTGCACGTTGCATGCGGTGGTTGAAGCGCTGGGAGTCCCATTGGCAAGGCTTCATCCCAATGCCTTGCGCTATATCCGTATCTCTCTGCGTCTTCGCCACGATGCACCCAGTGCTCCTTTGACGCCAAGGCGCGAGGATCATTTTTCGGGCCACGGAGTCGGAGGACTGGATTTCGCTTACCCCCAAGGCGGGGTACAGCCTTAGCGGCACCAACCCTGACTCCGTGAAAGGCTGGAAGGAGCGCTTCTTCTTCCTGCAGGAGCCTTCTGATCTTGAGCTTCCGAAGGGGTGGGGCCCGATCTCGGAGTACTTCCGGGGCAAGCCCACCGACGAAGAATTTGTTGAGTCCTCGAAGCTGCTATCCGCCGTTACGTCGGAGGAAAAAAGGTTCTCGATCCAGGGTTACTTCCTCACGTCTGTCACATTCGAGATCGGCAGATGGGGACCTCTTGCTGGTTGGGCATAGCCGGCCTTGGTAAGGATTTTCCTGGAGAGACTGTCACTTCCCTTCCACCCGAGAGAAACGAGGAGGAAAGCCGTTCGTTGCTGTCGTCATCGAGCGATGATGAAGATGCGGCTGCCCTTAAACGGCTAAGGGAAGCCGTAGGGACTCCTTTAAGGAGGTCCCGGAGACGAGTTGCTGGTCCTTCCACTGTGGGGAGACCGGCTTCAAAGAGACCTGCCAGAGCGGGTCGCCAAAGGGAAACTGCCGCACCCTCGTCGACTTCGACCGCGGGACTAGCCGCTCGTGAAGCCTGCGAGGTCGAGTCTCTACCTGTTGGGGATCCATCCACTGGCGGCGCTGCTGAGGCGTCGGACGACGTCCTCATATTGGAGGGCCCAGAGGGGCCGTTTACTGTTGCTTTTGAGTCAGCGACGGTGATCAGGGGTCCTGCAGAGTCGCCGGCGATTCTTGTGGAGCCCATTTCTGCGCGCAGTCCTACCGAAGACCTGCCTGTACTTTCCGAGGCTGGCGCCGTTCCTGCTGCTGATCTGACTCAGGCTGACGAAGGGAAGCCAGGACGTCCTCGTGGCAAGAGCCCCCGAGCGTTCCTGCGGCTGCCAGCCTTCCAGTCAGCCCTCCTCAAGCAGTAGAGGAATCTGAGCCCCAGGGAGAGGCTCTTTTGGATGAGCTCGCGCGGGTTGCATGTTCAGAGGTTTGCACCGCTCCTGCTGCTGATGGGGTTCAGGCTGGCGAAGGGGCAACTGGGACGTCCTCGCGGCAAGAGCCCCCGAGCGCTCCTACGGCAACCAGCCTTCCAGCTAGCCCTCCCCAAGCAGTCGAGGAAGCTGAGCCCCATAGAGGGGCTCTTCCGGGCAATTTCGCACGCTTCCTGCGCGCCGCCCATCTTCTGGCACGGTTGCTTCCTTCTGGGCTTCTTTCTTTGTTGTCTATTTTGGCAGTGCTTCTGACTTTTCCTTCCGTGCAGGCTCCTGATGATGCGGTCCCCCTCGAGGTGCGAGCTGACTCTTTTCGCGGGGATCTGGAGCGGGCTATCATCAGCGGGCATCATCTCGTCCACGGCAGCCTGGCCCAAATCGCATCCCTTACTGGGGAGATTGGGCAGCTGCGGCAGAGAGTGGCGCAGCTGGAAGCCCTACTCGCCGCTTCAGAGGACCGTGTCACCAGGTTGGTCGGAGATATGGTCGGTCGGCATTCTCCATCAGAGTGGCGGCTGGCGATGGATGCTCGTTATTGGGACAGCATCGGCTTGTGTCGTCGGATTGTCTCTCTGGCGGCTCCTCACGTCCCAGTTGGTGTCCTCCATCCAGAGAACGCCGGGGTAGAAGAAGCGTCGGGCCTGAAGACTTTCCCGGAGGAAGCGGGTCCATCGGGCCTTCCCGATTAGCCTTTGCTGCTGTTGAGTTTTGAGACTAGTTTCTGTCTTTGTATCATATCTGTCTTTTGCATGAATGAGAAGCTTCTGTTTACACTTCGTGTCCATGCTTTTCTTTTCGTAAAGTGTTGCTTGCTTTTCGCTTTGTTTCCGTTTGTTGGATCATGCTTCGTGTTTCAGCATTGGGCTTTTTAGAGCCGTTGTTGTTAAGGCCCTATACAGGCGCCTTCTTGCGTGGTGCTCGTCTTTCGTAAGAGGATGCCATCACAGCTCACACGTTTGGGGGGCTCGATCCGGTAGAGCGGATGTCGTCACCAATCCCCTGGAGCCTCAACGAGGGTCAGCGCAGCGGTCAGGCCGCAGTAACTGGACTCCTGGGTCTAGGACTCGGTCGCGTATGATTGCGGGAGGTGCGTCGCTCTTGCTCAAAGCGTTATAATCACCAAGTTGAGGTCCTAGCCCATGACCATTGTAGACTGAGGGTGCTCTCTTCTGTTGGAGAAGGTCGCCGCACGCCTGCGATTCTTTACCCCCTAAGGTTTTGTTGGCCGTAAAGTGGGGACCCGAGGAGCCCCTGTGCCTAATGTTTTGACCGCACGGTCGTTGGGCGCGTAGCCTTTGGAATGGATCGCCCGGATCCTTTGTCCTAGCCTACTACTGGACGCCTCGCCGACTAGCACGGGGCTTAATTTCGAGTGGCCGGGCCTTTTTTGGAGCCATGGTGAGTAAGGCCGTTCCCAGGCCATCTGGCATGAGGACGGAGTCCTGAGACGGTCTGCTTTGGACCGCCAGGCATTGAGCCAAGGACTGGTTTTACGGATGGACGCTTGTCCTCCCGACTTAGGGGCAGTCTAGGTCGTTTGATTTAGGAATGCAATGCATGACATTAATTCACACAAATGAGTATGCAGCACGATAGAGTGATTATGATAATCAAAGATAAAATTCATGTTCAAGCACTCACTATGATGCATGCGTGTGCGACTTACCTGAGTCTGAGTTGCATCATTGATAATATTTTCTCAAATTGGCGGCGTTCCAGGTCCGCGGGACCAGTTTGCCGTTCTGGGCGCGTAGCTTGTACGCTCCGCTCCGGAGGATTGCGGAGACAAAGAACGGTCTCTCCCATCCGGGGGAGAGTTTGTTCCTATTTGCGATTTTTCCCGCCGCCTCTATGCTCCGGAGGACCAGATCTCAACTTCCGGTGGGCGCGCCTTCACTCGCTTGTTGTAGTACCGTGCGACTTCGCCGCTAGTAGGCAGCGGTTCGAGTCGTGCGGCAACCCGAACTTCGAGAGCAAGTCCAGACTTTCCGTAGCCTTCGTTCATTGGTGGGTCGGTCGAAGCATTCGATCCGCAGCTTAGCATCCCCATTTCCACGGGTACCACAAACGCCCTCGGCCCCAAAGCAAAGGTCAAGGGCGTCTCCCTTGTTGGTTCTCTCGCAGTCGTTCGATACGACCATAGCACTGACGGTAGCTCTTCAGTCCAGGAGCCCCCTGCGTCTTCCAACCTGGTCTTCAACCCGTGCAGCAGGGTGCGGTTGGTGACTTCGACCTGTCCGTTCGCTTGTGGGTGTGCCACGAACGTGTGCACCAGTTTAATGCGGAGGTCGCGGCAGTACTTCGTGAAGCGCTTGCCGGTGAATTGGGTTCCGTTATCGGTCACTACGACTTCAGGAATCCCAAAGCGGCAAACAATGCCCTGACGAAGGAACTCCGTCGCGTTCTGCTCTGTGATCTTTGCTAGTGGAACGGCTTCCACCCATTTTGTAAAGTAGTCGATGCCAACGATCAAGAATTTCCTTTGTCCATTTGCCATCGGTAGGGTCCGAGTATGTCGAGCCCCGTTGTGCGAACGGCCATGGGGATTGTAGATAGTGCGGCTTGGTGTCTTGGTTGCGTGCGTCATATTGCCATGGACTGTGAACTCTCACACTTACGGACCGAATTTCATAGCGTCTCTCGTTTCATGGTGGGCCAAATGAACCCTTTGCCGCATGACGCTGAACGCTAGGTTCTTCCCGCCAATGTGAGATCCGCACAGCCCCAAGTGTACTTCTGCCAACGCGTAGTCGGCTTCCTCCGGAGTGAGGCACTTCAGGAGAGGGGTGGAATATCCTCGCCTGTATAATCTCCCATTCAGGACCGTGTACCATCCTGCCGTCTTCTTGATGCGCTTGGCTTCGTTGACGTCTTCTGGCAAAGCTTCTTCAGTCAGGAACTTTATGTATGGAGTCATCCAGTTGTCCCTTGTGTTGACCTGACGGACTTCTTTGTCTTCGGCGCCGATCTTGGGTGCGCTTTGGACTTCCACAGGTTCCCTTGCGTCTTCGCTCTGCGATTCTGGCGGCCGCGTCCGGGCGGTCGGTCGGGTCAGCGTTCGTTATCCATTCTCGGGATATGCTCGATCTCAAATCGACCGAACTCAGGGATCAGGGCCCTTACTCTCACCAGGTACCTCACAAGTTGTGGGTTCGAGGCTTCGAAGTTCCCCTTCACCTGATTGACCACGAGTTCAGAGTCACTACGCACGACCAACGACCGCGAACACTCCTCGCCCGTCGTAGGCCCGCAAGGAGGGCCTCGTACTCCGCAACGTTGTTCGTGGCCGGGAAGGCCAAAGTAACAGAGTATACGATCTCCACACCCTCGGGCGTCCTTAACACGATACCCACTCCGCTGCCTGTCTAGGTAGACGATCCGTCTACGTTTAGGGTCCATACAGGTGAACTGGCCGTGGCTCGTATCTCCCGGCTTCTGTCTTCGTCCTGTGTTGGCGTCGGCGCTTGACGATAAAGTCCGCTGGAGCCTGTCCTTTCACGGCTGGTCGGGGGCGGAAATTCTAAGTCGAATTCTCCCGATTCGACCGCTCACTTAACCAAATTTACCGACGTCTCACGGTTTTACGCAAGATCGACTTCTGCAGTCAGTCAAAGACGACGATCCGGTGTGACTCGGAAGTAGGGTCGCGCTTCGCGCCGCGTGACAAGCGGCGCCATCCTTTCAAGTGCGGATAGCGAGCCTCTCGTCCGTCACCCGGCTTACGTAATACACCGGGCCGGCCGCTGCTTGCCTTCGTGCTCCGCAACTAGCACGAGCCGAGGGCGGACGCCGATGTGGCCGTGTAGAGGTAGAGATCTTCCCCTTTCGCGGCGAGCTTAATAGCGGCGCTACCGGAGAGGTAAGTCTTGATTCCTTGAATGCTTCGTCGCATTCTTCATTCCACTTGAACCCGTGCGATTTTGTGCCCCTTAACGCCCTTGAAGAAGGGCAAATACTTCTCGACTTGGCTAGAAACCGTGAGAGGGCGGCTATCCACCCCGTCGCTGCCTTCGGACTTCTTTTATCGTTCGCGGATGGTCCAAGTCGAGTACGGCTTTGATCTTCTCCGGGTTGGCTTCTATTCCGCGCTGGGATATAATGAATCCCAAGAACTTCCCAGAGGTCACTCCGAATGCGCATTTGACAGGATTGAGCCTCATCCCATGCTGTCGGAGGATTTGAAAGGTCTCGTCAAGGTCGTTGACGTGGTGGCTCGCGACTTTGCTTTTTACAAGCATGTCGTCGACGTACACCTCCACGTTCCGCCCGATCTGAGTTTCGAATATCTTGTTGACAAGGCGCTGGTACGTGGCGCCTGCATTCTTGAGACCAAAGGGCATCATTTTGTAGCAATACGTCCCTTGATCTGTCATGAACGAGGTGTGCTCCTCGTCTTCTGGGTCCATCCGGATCTGGTTGTACCCCAAGTATGCGTCCACGAAGCTCAGTAGTTCGTGCCCGGATGTGGAATCCACGAGCTGGTCGATTCTTGGGAGCGGAAAGCTATCTTTGGGGCAGGCCTTGTTCATGTCCGTGAAGTCGACACACATCCGCCACTTGCCGCTGTTCTTTTTCACCAGCACGACGTTGGATAGCCACTCCGGGTACTGGACTTCTCTGATGAATCCGGCGTCCAGGAGCCTCTTCACTTCTTCCCTGATGGCGACCAATTTCTCGACGGAGTGGTTCCTCCGCTTCTGCCGGACGGGTTTTCGGCTCGCGTCAAGGCCCAACTTGTGGACTATGACTTCGGCCGATATCCCGGGCATGTCAGCGGGGACCCAGGAAAACACGTCGGAGTTAGCCCGGAGGAAGGTAATCAGCTTGTCCCGATCTGCAGGTTGAAGGGATCTTCCCACGTTGACGCACCGTTCTGGGTCGGAAGGATTGAGCGGGATTGCTTCAGTTTCCTCTCCTGACTGGGCCTGTTGAAGCGACGTCTCGTCGCGGAGGTCCAGGTCTTCGCTTGGTTTGCATGGTGCCGCGGGGTTGACTTGGGACGGATGTGTCCGCCCCATTTTTGGTCTCCTGAACTTCTCCCACGCCCTGGGGTGGGAAATTTCACCTTTAGGTGCGGGATGGACGCCACGGCCTCGGTCATCCAAGAAGGGTCTCATTAATATGGCGTTGTAGACGGACGGAAGGTCGGCGACGAGGAACGCCAACTCGCGCGTCATAGAGCGGTGGGTCCCCATCGTGACTTCCATCGCACTATCCTCTTGCCGGAACCGCCCTCATTGTCCAAGCCGTATAATGGTCCGTTTCTTTGCCTTCATTTGGTTCCGTTTTTAGTCCAAGTTTAATGAATGCAGTGAGGTACAAAGAAATTTTACGAACTTCCATTATCAATGAAGATCCGTTTCGCTTGGTAGTCATCACCACCACCAAACAAGGGCCGATACAACAAGGGGGTCAAGATGGGAGAGGTCACATGTGCCATATCGCCGCTACTAAAGCTAATGACATCACTCCTAGCCCCTATCTTCTCCCCGCTTGTTGCCGAAGTCGCTTCGGGCCGTCCTCGCCGCTCGCCGTGTGTCGGGCGGAAGAGATCATGCGAACCACGCCGGCAGCCGTGCGGGGCCCTCGGAGGCTCGCTGGGGTTCACCGTCGGAGGGAGCAGGTTCCTAACCCGAACTCCTCACGAACCGCCCAAGTGTCCGCGCCGGATCGATCTTCATCTCTTGCTTTGGGTGCGGCAGCTTCTCGATTGAGTGCCCCAAACAATGGTGGTACCGGGTGATACTTCGCCTAGCTGGCCGCCTTTGACCTTCGGCGTTTTGGCCACTAAGAATTTTTCATCCCTGATTTGCATCAAGATGTTTGCGCGGCCGTGAGCGGGCCGAGAGTTCTGCTATAGTCCCTTTGGGCCCGGTGGGGCCGGCCAAGCTTTCGGGCGCTCCGAGCGCGGCATTGTCAGCCGCCGTCCCTCTTTCTCCCTCCCGAAGTTCGAGGGGCTTCCGGGCCGGTCCACTTGCTCGGGCGCCGCTCATTGGCCTCTTCGGCCGTGATGTACGCCCGAGCAAAGGGTCTCACTCTCCCGAAAGGTCCGAGGCGCCGTGCGACAGTGTTTGAAGAAGTCCCCGCCGCCCAGTGGCGACGAAGGCGTTGAGTTTCGGTTCGTCGGAGAGGTGGAGGATCCGCCTCGCCTCGATGATGAAACGGTCCGAGCTCCGCTTGAAAGCTTTCATCTTGCCTCTGCTGAGGCGGACCCAGTGCTGGGTTGCCTCTTCCCCCTTCGCTGGAGGCGAACCGGCTCAAGAAGCCGCCGGGAAGCTCGTCGAACGAGCGTATGGAGTTCGGGAGGCCGTGGAACCGAGGGCAATGCAGCGTCACCCCTAAGGGTGACGGGGAAGCACCGACACATCAGTGCCTCGCTCACCCTTTGAGAGAGGTGAGTGCGGAAGCGATTGAGATGGTCCATCGGGTCCTTGCTTCCATCGTATCCCTCCAATACGGTGCATTTTAAACTTGCTCGCAACGGCAGCTGCGTCCATGAGTCCATGGCGAAGGGCGATCTACAGAGGTCGGCGGAGGAGGGCGTGGGTTTCTCCTTATGCAGGGTATCCCACAACACCTTGACTTTTTCCTCCATCGAAGGGTCTGTAGAGCCTCTTCGCGCATTGAGGACGTCACGGAGCTCCATGTTCCCCTGGAGGTGCGTCTGGGCTCGTCGAGGGTGGAGACTCTCCGCCTGAGAGGCGCGTTCGCCGTTGGAGCCTCGCGGGCCGGTGGCCTCCCGTTGCCACGCGAGTTGCGGGGTTGCGGCCTTCGGGGCCGTCCTCCTCCGTCGCCGTCGGGCGGGATGGGTTTCCGCCTCGTTCGCCATCTCACTTGGTGCGGCTGAGGCTGCGAGCGCGGTCGAGACGGTTTGTTCGCCTCTTGCGCGCGGCCTCTCGACGCCTTTCTCTCTTGGAGGTGGAGGCTTGGGCTGCTGGGGGAGCTGTCCCGGGCCAGGCAGTCCCGGTGTTCGCGCACACGGCGAGGAGGACCTCCTTCAAAAGATCTATGTCCGCTGCCAGGCGGCGGACTTCAGGCTCCGGTTGGTTGTTTGTTTGGTTCCCTCATGGGGAAATTCTCCTCCTCGACGGTGACTTCCACCGCAGAGCACTAGTTTGTGCTCGGGTGTTCACCATTTTCTTGTTGTTCACACTTGGATGGGAAAGAGACACTTGGCTTATTGTCGATTTTCCACAGACGGCGCCAATGTCATGTCCCTGCCCAAGGTTGTTGTACGGATTAGGAGCCTTCGATTCCTGCGTGCGGCCTCCGGAAGAAGGGTCCGGTCTCCGTCTCGTGAACCCGGACTCGCACAACACAAACAACAAACAAGAGGTGAAGGGTCCGGCAGATTTCTCCCACCGAGGCCGCTCCGACGCTCAAGTCAAAGAAATTCCCGCAATAAACGAAATGGCGCACGCTAAGGTGGTGCGCGAGAAATGTTGTGAAGCGTGGAAGTAATTGTGCGGTGATGCAGAAAATGAAATGAGCGGTGTATTGGAAGGCCTCGCTTCCGTAGCTGCACCGATGGGTGGCTAACTTTCCGTGATCTCGAAGGATGCGGGGTGGTGAGCGAGTCGGCCAGGACGAGGCACGCTCTGTCTTGACTCGTCACTCTCGTGTTTTAGAGAAGAGGAAGGAAGATGATCGGGGACGCTTGAAACGATGTTCGAAGATCGTAGTTTGATCGAGGAGTTCAAGGTCTCAAGGTTGATCGTCAAGTCGAAGAGGATCGAAAAGTCCCTTTCTGTGGGGTGTGAGGGTTTTCATACGCCTCACCCCGTTGACTCTTTGGGCGCCAAAACGCCGTTGCTTGGGCCATTGCGCCGTCGTCATGGACCGACCACGGCCACGCCTGGCCGCTCTGCTGCTCTTGACACACGCTGGCGGCGTTGTTGACCACGCCGATTTTCCCCTCGATTGGTTGGCGTCTGACAGACGGCGGCCGGTGGCGTTAGCCGTGCCCAACCACGCCTATCAAGGCTGGCCTTTTCGCCTTTTTGTCCCGTTCCCGCGACGCATTTAATGCTACTGCAGTTACTGGTTCTTCCTTCCGTTGTGGGCTTGCGCCATTCACCCTCGGGTTGGGCTCCACTGCCTCACATGCTTCGATCTTCTCATGGGATCTTCTCGTGGCCGGCACTCGCCTCGTGGGCGCAGAGGCTGTTGTATGGCCAGATACATGGACACAACAAGCATAATGGTATCCGAGTTCTACGAGGATCAATCTAATTTGTATTTCTAACATAAAATTTATAAAATTCACATATATAGTTATATATATATATATCATAAACAAATAGAAGCAATTTTTATCAAAATTATTAAATTGATATGGATAAAAAAAGATGGGAGGAAAAAAATAAAACCAAGGGAGGCATACACTTATTTTTAATAATTTTGATACAAATATGTGTCTAAATAATATTACTCATACATCAATAATGTCATATCACTCTATGATATAATTAATTTATAAAAAAAATATAGATATTGTTTAAAAATATTAGATTTAAATAGCTAGTAAGATTTATGATACTTATATAATAGATATATTATTCATAGATTCTATATGCTTTTCAGCTGGAGTTTATATATGATAATTATGATATAAAAATGAGAGAGAGAGGGATCTGGGGTGGGTGCATTAAAATATTAAAATATCTATAATATAAAAATTTATCTAAAAATATTACTATTACTATATTTTTAATTTTTTTTTAAATTTAATTTGTCAAGGTGGTTGTTGGCATTTGGTAACTGACAAGTTTGCCCTTGGAAGTATTATAACCATGGTCAGGGGGGTCCTTCGCGGGAGAGGCGAAGGATGCCCCTTCTCCCATTTTCGACCGTCCGATTGAAAATCGGACGGCTCTGTTTTTATATTAAAAAAAAATATAAGTTTTTTTATATTATTTTTTTAAAATATTTTTTTCTGTTTTTTATTATAAAAATATAAATTTTAATATTTTTTATTTTTAAATTTGATAATTTTTTTTTTTAAAAAAGAAGCCGTCCGATCATGATCGGACGGTCGAAAATGGGAAAAGGGGCGTCCTTCGCCTCTCCCGCGAAGGATGCCCCCCGGATCCCCGTGGGCGCTCCATTGTGTCTTCTTCTCTATGTTTAAAATTTTTTGGATTGAAATAATCTAAAAATTTGCATTTAATATTTAAAAAATAAATATAAATAATTACCAACCTATATTTAATATCAACATCCAAATGCAAAGAGACGCCTCCAAGGCAGGGCATCCGATGCCGTCATTGTCGGTTTTATTATATTTTACTAAAAACTTTATAAAATTTACTCCATTTTAATTTCATAAGTGATTTCATTTAATATCATATGAAGTCGTTTACCTATTTTTAAATAGACTTATTATCATAAATAGATAATTAGATGTTATATTATACAAAATTTTATTGAATATATCTAAAATATATATCTTAAACACTTCTTAATGCAACATACATCTTTTATCTAATTGGGCATCCTTTGGATAAATTTATAATATGTATCTATTAATATAAATAGTAATGAATTCGGATAAGTAAACATTAAAATAAAATTTTCTTATTTTAACCAATTTCTTTATATTACAATCTACCATGGCCATAGTAAGAAACAATAAGAAAAATATAGAAAAATTTAGACCAAAAAATATTCTCGAAAAAGTTGCCAAATGGAGGTTCACTGACAATAGTTTAATTATAAAGTTTAAATTTACTTATATACTATAAATAAAAGAAAAATATACAAACAAAAATAAATTAATAAAATATTATCATTAATTTTTGTAAAATAACAAGTGCAATACTGAATAACATATCAATAGATATAAGACTTATAATAAAATGACCCAAAACCTAACAAATAGATGATTACGTAATTTTAGACGTAAATTTTATAAAATGTTATAAGTTTGAGTTTTTTTTAAAAATATATATATATTAAAGAATTTTAATGACATTTGCATAAGTTAATCATGTGTTTTCATTAAGTTTAATTAAAAAAAAAAAAATAACTACATGCTACTTCCCATAGCAGTTATAAATTATACTTATTTTTCTAAAAAATATTTTTAAAAATTTTCCATAAATCCATGGGCTTATTAAATTATCTTATGTTTACATATTATTAAGTAACACCCCAAAGAAATTAAAGAGGCCAGAAGGTGGCAAGGCAGTTTCCACCAAAATGATTAAAAAAGAATTGAAATTTTCACACCACTTTCTTTGCTGAGAAAGTTCCCATGAAAGTGAGGGAAAATTACATGTGGTGGTTGCTTTTGGGACGAAGCACGACAACCCAAAGGCTTCAATGATTCCTTTCTCTCTCTCTCTTTTTTTTTTTTTTGCCCCCATAAAAATTACACTAAAAAGCAATTTTAGACCTCTTATTCACTTTTTCGAGGCACCTTAAATGAAAGAAAATAATATTTTATAGGAAAAGTTAAATTATTTTTTGAATGTCGATAGGAAAATACCTTGATATGATTCAACTTAGGAGTAGAATAATAACTGAAAACGAGTGCTAATATTCCATAAGCCAAGGGGTAAAATATAAAATTCATTTCACGTCTGATTTGTTAGGTGGGATGACTATCGGTTAGTATAAAATGATGATTAGTTGCATTGAAATTGTGTCACGGTCTAAACCCCTTCGACGGTGAAACATTTTTTTAATAATGGATGAAAGGCAGACAGAATAACGTCATATTGAGATAGAAAGCCCACCAATCATCATGTGACATCCAGCACATTTACTTCAATGAAATTCTAGAATTTTAAAGTGTAACTATGTAGAAATTTCTCTTGTTTTACCATGAAATCAAAGTATGTATGCAAGAGTAGCTTAAATCAACAATTCCTTTTTGATGATAAATTTTAAGATTGGGGGTGTTGGGGATTCATCGACGGCTTGGATGAATCGAGAGGAACAACAATAATAATGCACAAGAAGCAAACAACAATTATATAATAAAAGAGATAAGATACAAGTAATTTTACGTAAAAAATCTTTTTTCTGAATAAGAGAAAAAAATTACGGGACAAGACGTTCGAAAGCTCCACTATATAAGAACCGGTTACACAAATCTCAAATCCAAGAATAAGGACCCTATGCGTTGTATCATACAAACCCGAGTAATAGTGAAGACGAGATGAATCGACGTCTACTTGCTTTTTTCTTTATCTCTCCTTGTCTCACTAACGGCATTCATTGGTTTGTTTTACAAAATGGTGTTTTTGTTCTTTATCTCTCACCACAAACTCTAAAGTGTTTCGCGCACTCTATAATGATGTTGGGCCGTACTCAAACACTTATAGACTTGACCCCCGGGCACCTTTCGGCATCACAGCCCGATTGCTCCTCGACATCGACACCCAAGTGCTCATCAGCATCAGCAGCCCAATTGCTCCTCAGCCTCGGCTTCAACATCTAGTTGCCCCTTGGCCTCGAATTCGGTCGACCCTCAATCTTGAATTCGGTCGCCCTTTGGCCTCAATATATGGTTGTCCCTTGGATTCGACAACCCAGTTGCCCTATGGTGTTTGAGCACGAAAGCTTTCAGCCACTTGCCATGCACACGAACACTTCAACCCTCACACAAATCTTGTGCGACTTTTCAATGATCATCCGTTTGTTGTGACATTTATTTTAGGCTTAAGAGTTTCTAAAATGTGATTTTAAATAATTTGGTGGAATAACATATCTTGGATCATTTATAGCTTTAAAAAAATGACTGGAGTTGTTCATTATCTTAAGATAAGACCCTCTTTAACCAAAATCGTGAAGTTCAATTCAAGGGATTCATTCCTCAAAACATACAATAATTCATTGTCAAATCCAATGATTTACTAGCCAAAAGAAAAAAAAATTTCCAAGTGATATTTATATAAGAGAAAAATATGTAAATAAGACTTATTTTAAGTCAAATTGGTTAAATAGTTGATAACATTTGATTGATATCGATGGATCTAGTGTGAGTTCAAGTCTCATACTGTTCTCATTTACTAGCCATTAGCTTGATAAGGCAAAAAACAAACTTATAAATTACAAATTGAGAGCATTAATCTCTCTTTCTGAAAAATTCTTTCTCAAATGATAACATATACATAGTTTAATTATTAACTTATAATTGTTAGATTTGGAATCACCTTCTCATAAATCTCACATTCATTATATATGTTGATATTCAACTCTATTGTAAATAAGAAAATTCGCTTCATATTCACATAAATATTCATTCGAACAAAGGTGATTTTTAATGGTACAATTAAACTACGTATCATTCATGCATGATAAAATCACGTACTTAAAAAACAAAATGTACATATTTAATGCATGCAAGATGGGCATAGGTGCTTAGGTTGGATAGAATGGACATGCCTAATAGCGCACGAAGAGTGCTCATGTATAGATAATCTCTAGGAGGTGTTTCCCTTGGCATTTTATTTATTAATTTAATGCATTTGAATGGTTATTGAGTTTGGTGAATGAACTTTTTTACTGCCTCTACCCAAACACCAACTTTTAACATTTGAATACTGATTTCTCTCGTTCGAACACCAATTGTGGCTATTCAAAATCTAACTGCCGTTGGCCAAACGTTCTGCACATTTTAAATAGTTTTGCACTTTTTTGGTAAAGAATGAGTGAGTTGTTACTCAAAATATTTTGAGTGGTGAAATGAGAAATAAAGGGAGAAGAAAATGAAGAAATTCAATCAATTATTGGATAATTAATCACATTTTCATCTTTATTATTTAGGATATGATGTTCTAGTTGCTATTTAAAATAATTTTATAGGTAATTTATTCTTTTTTTTTTTTGTTTATTATTCAATCTGTTTAAATTTATGGCAAATCTGAATTAGATTTTAAGAGATTTATTGTAAGTAAACTCATATTATACGGCAAAATTTTTTTTTATGATTATTTTTTTTAATTAAGAAGGGTTACCATATATGAAATTTACTTATATATTTTAATATATAATTTATATACCGTGAATTTATGTTATCATCTAATTTTCTGGTGAATTCAAATAAAGAGTTTAGCAGTCAATCTTAATAGTAATTTGTTGCTGACTTTGTATGACAGAATTTGAATGAACCAATTCCAACAAGAATTCCTGTCTATTTTTTATTGGGTTAATGTCAAATTATGAATAAATAACCTCTTCTGCATAAATCATGTGGTAGATGGGTACAAGCGCACATTAAGAGCAATCAATTAGCAACCACGGATCCAGTCACAGCAAACACTCTGTCATCCTAAAAACCTCTTTCCCAAACTACAACGAAGGCATTATTTTCAACAAAGAATCCCTACCCACTCACACGGGTTTGTATTTTGTGACAGAAGATGTTGAAAGGAAGTGGCAAAACTCTTAAGTATTTTGTTAGGGCGGAAGATGGTGTTGTTCAAATTTACGGAAATCAATGCCAAAATTCTCGTAGAAAGAAAGTTGCCAGTAGGCTAAAAAGGAGAAATGGCTCGATGGTGAGGCAAGGTTCCCCCACAAAATCGTAGGAGAAAATTTATTGGATTTTGGGTAAGTAATTTATGAATTTTACACCCACAAAAAGTGTTGTATTTCACTTTTATAGCTGTCAATCATTTTTTCAAGATATTTGCGTGAGATTTGCTCAAACGACGTTATTGATTAGAGGTTCACGCGATGTTTGTACTAGGTTCATTTGAATAAAAGATTTTTGGATAGAATGATACTTAATATGTGTATGAAGGATACTCATACATAGCCTATACTATTATTTGCGTATAATGTGTGCACAAAGGATTTTAGTGCATAGAATGTCTACTTTTTACATATAATGCGTGACTAATGGATGCATATGCACCGACGCTGTTATAAAAGACCGGATATAATTTTTAGGGTAAGATTTAAAATTATTTTTAGTACAAGTAGTATCATATAAAGAGAGACAATAGAAAAAATAGATAAAAAGAAGATATTTGGCACCCGATTGAAATCCTATTTGAATTTAATTCTTCGTCAAGTTAAGAGACGTTACTCTAATATTATTTTTTGAGTCGTATTATCAGTAATTTTTCATATAGTTCTCATCTATTATTATGTTTGTTTTGGTTTCCTAATATTGTATTGAAACAAAATAGTGTTGTTAGGGTTGGTGTAACCATTCTCACAGCATTGGAATTTTTTTTACAGATTAAGGTCATATAGTTTTACCTCTTCCACTTATAAAGGATTTTCACATAAACTTGTGTATCTTTCTTTTACTCACTGTTATAGCTATTATTATATTTATTTGTATATTGTCACTATATCTTCTTAGAAGCTTAATCAACTGGTCTAGTTTCTTAATCTATGTAGAGATTTGCTCTCGGCTTGATTAAGAAGCTCAGCATTCCGTGCCCAACATACAAAACCGAAAAAAGCATCAATATTCCTTCTGAACTTTTTTCCACTTGGGTATGAACTAGAGCTCAACAATGGTCCCTGAAATCTCTGGCAGCAACTCACCACCTTCAGATGATGATATTCCAGTCAGCTTACTGTGCTCCCAACACTTTCTTATATACAGTTGGGTAGCTCTGTGCTTGTTACTTTATTCTGCTTTTCCAATCTTTTTTCTATGTTCCTTTATCAAAGAAAGATGCTCATACATCATAATTCTTTTGAAGTGCTATGCACAAAAAGATGAAAGTTGTTCTCTAATTCAGTTCATTTTTAACTATCTGTATATATATATGTATATATATTTAAATGATATAATTTCTTATCTATCTATTTACTATTATATTAGTTTATTAATATAGAGAAATAAATTAGACATCATGCCTCTAAAGCCCAATGGGTGTCCCCATGGTTTCAACTCATGTTAATGCAACCCTACCCCATAAGAAGAAACCAGAACTTCTTTTAATATAACAAAAAATAGGAAAATCATTTTCTATCTTTCATTTTTATTAATTTATTATATTTATTATTCTATGTAAGAATAAATTAAATTGACTAATTTACAAATTGCTTGTAAATCTGCATGGGATTAAAAAAACTCCAAAAGCGTAATAGTCAAAAATAAAATTAGTTTTAGAGTTTTTTTTTAAATCAAAATTCAATAATTTTTTTTACATATGATAAAATTATAATTAACTTAATGGGTCTATCTTATAAAATTCTCTTTTGGTCATTTATAATTGGATTATTATTAATATAATTTTTTTAAAAAATAATAATTAATAAATAGTGAAAAGTTGCAAATAATTTTGATATATATATTTTTTATAATATGTGAAAGCAGCACTATATAGAATCTTTCAGTGATATAACAGAGATTCTGACCACTCACCGAGAACATGTTACAAAGCAAGATAAAGGCATGCATGGATGGAGGAAAAGCGTCCAAAAGGGCACGAAGATAAAAGACGCCGCATCATTATATTATGTTCTTTGCATACTGATTTGTCTTAATCACTTGGCCCAGCATGAGCAAAACGAAGCTAATGCTGAATTATGTTTTACAAGTACATTGGAATATGATAACCGATCAAATTAGTAGATATAAAGCGATTTTTGAAATACTTTTTTAAATATTTTTCAATGTCTCGACTATTTACAGATAATCATCTGCTTTCGGAAGAAATTGAAGAATTTTTGAGAATCCTACGGGATTCATTCATTTCTTTTCTTTAATAGACTGCTAGAACTTTATTTGAATTTAAATTCTATTGAAAGGTCTACTCGAAATCAAAAATTATTAAAAAAATAATAAAATATTTTTTTATATATTTGGTCGAATTTTTAGTGTGTGATTTAGACGTTATAAGGTCAAATAGTAAAAATAATTTTTCATATAATATAAGATAAGATCGTATATAATAAATATAATATGGTGTAAATATTTTTCAATCTCTGCTCATAGATAATAAGTGCTTTATTAATTGGACATCTTTCTTATGATCTTTACAAATGTAAAATATTACCTTATTCAACATATATCCAGTAAATAAAAAATTATTAATATTTTTTTAAAATAAAATTTAAAATTATATTTAAATTTCTCTATTTTTAAAAAAAAAATTAAAAAAAATAGAGTTTTTGTTTTTTTTGTTTTTTAAAGCTTAAACTAAAATTTAAAAAAATTTAGAAAAGATCAAAAGGGTATTTTTTTATTAAAAAAAAGTCACTGATTATAATGCAAAATTTTTAAATAATTTTTTTAAATGCTAATTATATAATAATGTTTTAGGATGGATAATTAATAAAAAATAAAAATTTAATCTAATTTATAACTAAATTTATATTTATTTTTTAATATTTTAAATTTAAATTAATATTTTTGTAAGAATTATTGAACTGATTTGAATTATACTTACATATTTAAAATATAAAAAATTAAAAATAAAATCTTTTAATCAATATTTATGTTATTTGATAATGATAATAGTTAGGTTATTATTTAATATTTTTATGATTTAATAAAAGACTTGTATTATTAATTTAATAAAAAATAAAATAATTGTATTATAATAATTTAAAGGATGACTATTAATAAAAATAATATGTCATAACATATATTTATAACTAGTTAACAACAAAATATATAAATGAGACCACAAAATTCATATTTAATATATGATTTATTATTATATGATATATAATTTTGTACAACTTTTGGTGATTTTAAAATAAATTACCATAAAATAAGTTTGATTAATTAATTCATTACAAATGAATATATTTAGCAAATTTATCAAGTAATTTATTAATTAATATTTTTTATTATATATTAAATAATTAAAAATTAAATAAAAAAATATATATATATTTTTAGAAAATGTAAAAAAATAAAAATAAGAAACCATTATTTTTCTAACTAAAAGGCCTGTATAATGTGATGAGAATGTTAGCTTTTGGCCCAATTAAGGCCCAATTAACCGAGCCCAAGCCGAGCCGCCGCTGAGCGCCAAACCACTGCCCATCCGAGCCACGAACGAAATGCAGAAGCATCTTTTGGCCGTTAAATTCCTCGATCAATTGCGTAACCTTCCACCTTTATCTCGATTAATTCTTTAAGAATGTGGTCCATTAAGTGGTGATATAACTCTAAATTAAGTTAATTCATCAATTTTGGCCAACTCTAACAAACGCTTGAGGCGGGTGATGGTTTTCGCCTTTAATAAAATTGAGACTTTCGAACTGTGTCCGGCACCCAACTCAAATGTCTACACCATCTAAACGAGTAAAGGAGTGTCTGGAAGACGGAGGGCGGTCGAATCTTCAATCAAACAGAGCATCAATGGCGGGTAGGTATTTTCTAACCGATTTGAAATTCCGCATTTGGTTGTTTTACCCACATCCAGTTTATCATTTGGTATCGGAGGAAAGGTTCCACCGCTGCATTGTTCTCAGTATATTTTTAGGTTTATTTTCCGAATTGAAAAACTAAAGTCTTCGTTTTTTAAGATTCGATCAAACGAAAGACTGAAATCGATGGAAATTAAATTCCAAAATTTCCATATATTTTCATCATTTATGGTGTTCGTATGGTCTTTGTTTGAATCGGTCCGAATTCGGTCGAAGTGTTCGTTGCGGGTTCGGGCGAAAACCGACGAAGGAAGACGACGACTTGAACAGCGTCGTTTTAAGATTCTTATTTTAAAACGTAAATGCGTTTAACTTCATTTCTGATTACGAACGCACGTCGTTTCGTTCAAAATATTTCGGTAATAAAGCGGCGTCGTTTAGCTACAGTTTAATTAAAAAAAAAAATTTGGATTTTCTCGCGGCGACGGGTTTGAACCCGGGACGCAGGGGAAATGAAAAGCGGCTTTTGCCGTTTGCGCTGCTTAGCGCCATGCATCCATTTCCGCATTTCAATTGTATTAATACTTTAATACAGAGTATATATATATTATATATACGTATATATTTATATATATATAATTATATTATTATATATAAAGTATATATATAAAGTATAAAATATAATATCTAGAATATAATTATATATATATGTATAAATAATGTCTTGTGATTAAAATAATTTAATTAATTGGGGATTAGCCACACAAGACTTGATTAATAAAATTATTTATTTATTATCACGTGAGGTATAAAGACATAAATTGTGATATTTATTTTGATATAATAAAATTTATCCCACAGGAAATTTTATTATATTAAATTAATTAATCGAGGATAAAATATCAAATTTTTTAATTTACCCACAGGGATTAAGAATGGAATATAATTTGATAGTTTTATCATAAAATTGAACGTGAATCTACCTAATTAAAAATTTGGCCACAGGTAATAATTTTTGTCTATTGATTCATGATGTATGTTTTACATTGGTAAAACATAATTTTAAAATTTGTTAGCCTTAATTTTGGATGTTAAGCATGTATTTATTTTTATGCAGTATTCAATCAGAAATCTTTCCGATATACGTTGTGAGATTCCCCGAACTTAAAGGTGATAACTACAAAGTGTGGAAGGAGAGAATTCTTCTTCACTTAGGTGGCTTGATATTGATTATCTTTATCCTGAAGACGAACCACCGCCTCTTACATTAACCAAAGACTCCGGATGAGGTAACACTTTATGAACGCCTTAGGAACGATCTAATCGCCTCGAGTTTAATGTTCATAAAGACTAAAATTCTATTTGGTATTAGGTGGTTCATCGATCAAAGATAACAAAGTGCAAGATTCTCAAGGCAATTGATGAACAATTTGTGACTTCGGATAAGGCACTTGCGAGCACCCTAATAATGAAGTTTTCATCTATTAGGCTCACCAAGATAAGGGTGTGCGTGAGCACATAATGCAAATGAGGGATGTTGCGGCTCGATTAAAAATCTAGAGGTGGAAATGTCCAACGAACCTTTCATTTGTCATTACATTACAATTCGCTTCCACCGCAATATGGACCTTTTAAAATCTCTTATAACACACATAAAGATAAGTGGTCTATAAACGAACTCATGACCATGTGTGTACAAGAGGAAGGCTCGCTCGATGGAGCAAAGTGAAAGCGTTTTCATGCGAAGGAAGGAAGGTTCAAGGTTCAGGCGCCAAATCAAAGGGGAAAGGTAAAATACCTTCCCGATCGATATCAAGAAGGAGTCAAGTGCTTCTTACGTAAAAAGAAGGGACAATGAAGAAGGACTGCTTTTGAGTATCAAAATTGGCTTGAAAAGAAGGTAATCCATTCTCTTTTTTGTATGTTATGAATCTAATATGGTTAATGTTGCACATAACACATGGTGGATTGATTAAGTTCTACAATTCATTTCTAATTCCTTACGGGGCTTGCAAAACCTAAAGGAAATGAGGCAATGAAACAATGCATCTTCTCCTAAACAAGATGCGTTCACATGTGGAGGCCATTGGAACATGCAATTTAATTTTGAGTAGTGGTTTTGTTTTGTCTCTTGAAAAGACCTTTTATATTCCAAATTTCTCTAGAAATTTGATTTCGATTCGAGACTTGTGCCTTTTGGATATTCCTTTACATTTTAGACTCATTATTGAGTTTATCTTATAAGTCTCGATATTGTTTGGGAATGGTACACCGCGATGGTCTTTCTTGTTTAAATTTGCAAAACAATACCAATTTCAATACATGCGTGTTAATAATGGAATTAAAAGATGTGTTATGAATGAATGTTCCTCTATGTTATGGCATAGGAGATTGGGACATATCTCCATTGAGAGAATTAAAAGATTGGTAAAAGATGGAGTACTTAGTACTTTAGATTTTACTGATTTTGAGACTTGTGTGGACTGCATTAAAGGAAAGCAGACCAATAAGACTAAGAAAAATGCCAAGAGGAGTTCGGACATATTAGAGATCATACATACGGACATTTGTTGTCCAGATATAGACTCATATGGTCCCAAATATTTCATTACTTTTATTGATGATTTCTCACGATATATGTATCTCTATTTGCTTCATAATAAATATGAAGCATTAGATGCTTTTAAATTGTTTAAAGTGTATAGAGAAACAATCTGAAAAAATATCAAAATTGTGAGATCGATAGAAAGGGGAATATTATGGTAGATATACTGAAAATGGACAAATGCCTGGTCCATTTGTAAAGTTTCTTCAAGAACATGGGATTGTTGCCCAATATACTATGCCTGGGTCTCCGGACCAAAATGGTGTAGCAGAAAGAAGAAATCGAACATTATTGGACATGGTGAGGAGTATGTTAAGTAACTCCGAACTTCCAAAATCTTTGTGGAGTGAAGCTCTTAAAACGGCTGTGTACATATTAAATCGGGTTCCAACAAAAGCTGTTCCAAAACTCCTTTTGAGTTATGGAAGGTTGGAACCGAGTTCTGTTATGTCGCGTATGGGGATGCCCATCCGGTAAGAGTCTATAACCCACATGAAAAGAAATTGGACCCAAGGACCATAAGTGGATATTTCATTGGATATCTTTGAATGGGATATCTGATTTTTACGTCCATCACATACCACTAGGATTGTGGAATCAAAAATGCAAAATTTCTTGAGAATGACTTAATGAGTGGGAGAAAACAATCAAGAATTGATCATATGGATTCTCAACCCTCCACTTCATATGATAGGTTGATTGATGCACAACACCCTCAAGATCAATCAAAAATTGAACAACCAATCATAGTCATTCCACAAAATATCGATTCTATTCCAAGTAGACCATGAAATTCAAGATTTATCCAAATAGTTGTACAACATACTCCTGTTGAGGATGATGATACAACATTAAGAAGGTCTTCTAGAATGAAAAAGTCAGCAATCCCTAGTGATTATGTTGTATATCTTGAAGAGTCCTCTGAATGTGGGAGCTGAAAATGATCCTGAAACGTTTTCACAAGCCATGAGTTGTAATAAATCACAATTATGGTATAATGCTATGGAGGAAGAGATGAGTTCCATGAGTAGCAATAGAGTCTGGGATCTTGTTGAATTGCCTAAAGGCGAAAGCCATAGGGTGTAAATGGGTTTTAAAACAAAGAAAGACTCATTAGGCAATATCGAAAGATATAAGGCAAGACTCGTTCTTAAAGGTTATACTCAAAAAGAAGGAATTGATTACAAGGAGACATTTTCTCCCGTATCTAAAAGGACTCTCTTCGCATAATTTTAGCATTGGTTGCACATTTTGATATGGAATTGCAACAAATGGATGTCAACGACATTTTTGAATGGTGATCTAGAGGAAGAGGTTTACATGAAACAACCAGAAGGATTCTCCTCTAGTGATGGTGAGCAATTGGTATGCAAATTGAAAAAGTCTATATATGGATTGAAACAAGCATCCCGTCAATGGTATTTAAAATTTGATGAAATTATCTCTTCATTCGGTTTTGAAGAGAATATTTTGGATCAATGTATATACCAAAAGGTTAGTGGGAGTAAGACTTGTTTCCTTGTCTTATATGTGGATGATATTTTACTTGCATCCAATGATAAAGGGTTATTGTATGAGGTGAAACAATTTCTCTCTAAAAATTTTGAAATGAAGATATGGGCGATGCATCTTTATGTCATTGGCATAAAGATACATCGAGATAGACCGCGTTTTGTTTTGGGTTTATCTCAAGAGACCTATATCAATAAGGTTTTAGAGAGATTTCGGATGAAAGATTGTTCACCGAGTGTAGCACTGTTGTGAAGGGTGATAAGCTCAATTTGAGCCAATGCCTAGAAAATGATTTGGAACGGGAACAAATCAAGAACATTCCATATGCTTCCGTTGTTGGAAGTTTGATGTATGTTCAGTATGCACAAGACTGACATATAGCATTTCATGGGTTGGAATGTTGGGAAGATTTGAGTAATCCGTGAATCGAACACTGGAAAGCCGCCAAGAAAGTCATGAGGTATCTTGAGGTACCAAAGACTTCATGCTTACATATGACCGGACCGGCTAATCTGGAAGTTTTGGGGTACTGGAGTTCAGGACTTATTTGGTTGTGTTGATTCACGTAAATCAACATCCTTACATATTTTGTTTGCCGGTGGAGCTATATCCTGGAGGAGTGCAAAGCAAACTTTGATTGCAACTTCCACTTATGGAGGCGGTTCGTTGCTTTTTTCGAGGCTCTGAGCTATGGTGTATGGATGAGGAATTTCATGTCTAGGCTAAGAGTGGTTGATTCCATCTCAAGGCCGTTGAAGATATTTTATGATAATTCACCAATGTTTTCTGGCTAAAAATAACAAAAGTAGCAAATGGCAAACACACGACATTCAATTTTTAGCCATAAAGGAGCGCATTAAAGGAAAGGAAATTCTTATTGAAGCATATCAAGATTTGAATTTATGATCGCGCGATCCTCGACTAAAGGCATGCCACCATTAAGGTTCAAGGATCTTGTATCTCGAAATGGGATTGAGTTTCATTTGTAATTTTCATTGTATGGACAATGATGTTGTAAATTCCTAATTTATTGTTATGATATTTCTCAAAATTGTGTACACATTAATTAATTTGAGAAAATCATTAAGTTGGACAAAGAATAAACATAGGGTTTATTCATAAAGTAAAGTTACCGGATGACTTTAGAAATTAATATATTGTAATACATGGAAGATATTACTCATTATTAGAGGACTTATCGCCATGATTCATATATTTATTTCTTAAAGTTTGAAAAATTGATGATCTTAGTTATCACATAAAGTTAAATATGGACCCAGTGGGAGAATGTTAGCTTTGGCCCAATTAAGGCCCAATTAACTGAGCCCAAGCCGAGCCTAGCCGCGAAGCCGCCGGCCAGCGGCTCACCAAGCCATCCGAGCCACGAACGAAATGCGGGCGACTTTTGGCGTTTTTAGAAAATGTAAAAAAATAAAAATAAGAAACCATTATTTTTCTAACTAAAGGGCCTGTATAATGTGATGAGAAAACTGCTGTTTGGATGGAAATTAAACTCCACTATACCGCTTTATAATATAAAAATATATATTTAAGGGTTATTATTTAACTATATTTAAAAATATTTGTGATGATATAATATGTATTTATTTTTATATAATTTATTAATATAAATACATAAATAAAAAATTACGTTTTAAATAATATTTCAAAAGGGAATAGATTCTCTCCGAATACAACGCTTATAATATTAACAATTACTAATAGGTGCAGTCACTTTAAAAGTATGCATTAGACATAATTAATTATTTAGATATTTAATGAATACATGTGCCTTTTAATATTTTATTAGGATTACGTAAAATTTTTAATATATTATATAATTTTTCAAACCAAGGAAGTGAGAGTTTTGATACAATTCTTAATTATTTAATAATTTATTAAAATAATTAAATATTTATAATTATATAAAATCTATTATAATTTATTTAAAAAATTATATTTTAATTAGTTTAATTTTTTTATAAAAAAAGATATTTATATAATTAAATAATTAATTATTTCTATAATGCTATAAATGATAAATTATCAATTATATATTAACTTTTCTGGATAAAGGACCGATTAGAATTGAGGTGAAGTTTTATTAATATCTTCTTTTTTTCTTATTTATAAGACTCTTTAGAAAAATTATTGTCAATCTGTATTCTCAAAAACTATGTAACTCTTGTAATGAGAGAATAAAAATAGTGAGTGGAGAAATCGGTTTAAAACTTTTTGAGAATAAAAACTTTAGGAAAAATTTAGAATGCATATAAAATTTTTTTTCATATTATAAAATACTTTAATAATTTTAATAATTTATAAAATATTTTAATCTCATTTAGTTTTTAATTATGGTATAAATATATATTTTATTTGAATCAAATCTAAATGAATCACACTGATCACACACAGAAATTGAAAAAAAAACATTATTGGATAAAATATTGAAAATATTTTCAAATTTTTAAATTGTACGATCAATTTTATTTCTAACTTTATTCTCAAATTTTATTGTTATATTAATATATTATATTTTATATATAAAAAAAATAAGTCAAATTGATTATATTTCTAGCAATTTGATGACAACAAAATTAATTAACAACTATAAGAAATGTTATTTTAGATTTCTAAATGATGATTTGGTTAAAATTTTTTAAAGAATAAAATTAATATGAAGATAGAAATTAAAAATAGAAAATTGAAAAAATAAATTTGAAACTATATCCGAATTGTTATATGAATTAGGGAGAGCCATTGGATCTTTCGTGTCGAGTTGCACTTAAGCTTGTCCGATCTTCGTTTATAGTAATCGAATTCTACGTACCCACAAAGAACGAATAAGTGGTTAAAGAATTGGTAAGAGTTACTCCCCGATTTATCTTCTAATACTTAAATTAAATTTTTTTTTCAAAGTTACGATGATGTAAGAAAATATGTTAGTATATTTATGTAGAAAACAGTGAGTTTTCTGAAAAACTAGGCTCCGTGAATGCACCTGACAGGGAGCGGTTTCGAGATCTAACGGAGAGCTAGACTCCGGTGGTACACTCGACGGGGAGTGATTTTTAAAACCGGAGTCGGAGGAAGAATCATGTGATCAAAAAAGAGTTTGGTTTTTTCGGAACTTTTATATACTAATCTGGAATCCCCTCTTCCTATGATAGTAAAAGGCATTTGTAATATTTTGTAGGAATGGTGTTGGTGTCAAAACTCATGACAGGTGTTTTGTTAGGATTCGTCGATGTGTGCTAACGATAATCATGGCCGACTGTTAGTTATCATCTTGTAATGATGGTGCGATTGTGAATGGTCCTTATTGATATTTGCTTGACTATTTTGGCAGATAATTTGTCAGGTTATATTGATGGTGGCAATGGTTTGACAATAGTAGCGCCTTTTTTGATCATTAACTATAGCCATCAATGACAAGCGCCTATGTCGATGGCCTCTACAATGGTTATACTATTGTTACTAGGTTGAAGGGCTTCTCCATCGTAATTGGTTATAATATAGAGGCTATCTGTTGGGCTTAACAAATCCATATATCCAGCGACCCATTGTGCATTGCTGTGTCTGAACTTGCCGTTTGGAATTTTTGGGCTCTGGTTCTCGTAGGATTTTACGCTGTGGATGGATCTAACTTGAATTTGGGTTAATCTACGGCATAGTTGGACCATCAAAATCATAACATAAAATAACATAAAAAAGAGTTTATTAAGGAGAAGGAAGAGACAGAAAAGGGCAAGTTTGGTGTGTAAATTAAATAAAAATCAAATACTAGACGTTAAAAGATATAAAACGTTATATATAGTATTTTTATAGGTTTATTTTTATAAGGTTAATATTTATTAAATATTTAATTTAATAATTAAAAATTATTATTTAAATGATTTTTTGAATTTTATTTATTAATTTTTTATTTAATAAATAACATAAAAATGTAATAAATACGCGTATATAAGGAGATGCAATTATCTAAAATGAGGGCACAGGAGATTATTTTGGGACCGTTGGATGAGGAAACTGTCAGAGGCCATTAGTGAGTGTGTGGTGTGTGGAGGTCGGATTCTGACAGATCTGCAGAGGAGTTGACAAGCATTTTTGGCTTCTAAAAACAATTTCATTTTTCAAAAAAAAAAAAAAAAACAATTTTTGAAGGAAATCGACGAGAGGGAAATTAATCATCCGCCGTAGTTGTTATAATAATAGCAATAATAAATTTTTATGTATTACTAAAGTTACATTAATTGTAAAATTTATTATTTTATTTTATTTTATTAAGTGTAATATTTTTGAAAGTTAATTTATTAATTTTTTTGTCATATGATTATAAATATTTATATGTCTATCTCTTTTTTTTATTTAATTATGATTAATTTATATTTTTTATTGATATTTTATCTGACTTATATTTTAAAATTTTTAAATCATATAAGTATTATTATTATTATTATATTTTATATAAATATAGTTTTTAAGAGTTTACAAATACCTACTTGTCTTAATTTTTAATATAAATTTATTAATTTATATTAATATTTTTTTTTATTTTTATAATGCTTAATATAAGTAAATTATTTAATATATTTTATATTAATCTATCATTGACGAGTGTGCACAGCAAGGAAGATTGAAAAAAATATTTTTATATATAGGAAATAATTATTTCCTAAATAAAAAGAAATATCAATGTATTTTTTTATTTTCCCAATATATTGTGTAACGATAAATATTTAAATAATATTTTTAATTATGATTGATAATATATTATTAATTTATTTATTTTTGTTAGTTTTATTAGTATAGATAAATTAACAAGACAATATATTATTTAAAAATATTTTAAAAAATTTTATAAAAATATTTTCAAATGCCGCTTATATTTTTGATAGTTCTTAAAATAAGCCAAAATTTTTAATTTGTGTGGGTGCCAATCTAGTGGTTCGCCAATATTTTTTTACACAAAAAAAAAAATTAATAAATAGTTTACAAGATATAATATTTAATATAAAAATTTACAAATTATTTAAATATTCAAAAGACCATTTTACGTTAATATAGTCTGATACACAAGAAAAATACTATTTATCTCGCATATTTATAATTAATTTTTTTTTTACATGTGAGGGCCATTAAAATTAAAAATAATAAAAAATCAAAATAAATCTCACATATGGAGTGCGTTGTAGAAAAAAATTTAAGAAGTGAAATAAATATAATTTTTTTATACATAATATAATTTTTTGCTATCAGAATTAAAATATTACGTAATTATTCGATAAAGCTAAGATTTCAAATTTTTTTTAATAATATTCTTTATGGGAGAATTATGCATTTAAATGAAATGATAAACCTTAAGACTGTATGAGTTAATATAGCGGAATGAGGAACATTCGGGTTATGAATATTGATATTATTTTATTTACAATTTTTATTTTTTGATAATATTATTAACTTTATTTAGTATTAATTTTATCTTATATAAAAATAAGTTAAATTAATTATATATGTTATACTAGGTTAATACATGTTTGTATTGGGGTTGGTTACTCTATTATGGGTAACTTAAGAAACAGGTTTGTCATCGGTGGATTTTCAGAGAGCAAATGATAGAATATATTTGCTGAAAATTCGGAGAAGACTAGCTGAGTAGGGCAAAGTGCCGGTCAATGGAGGTTAACTGACTGAGAATTTCGGTTAACAAAGTTGACTGACTAAAGAAAGCAGACGACTAAAGACGTGCGTGGTGCTAGACAGGCGAGGACTCTTGGATGGCAAAGGGCCTGAGGATTTGAGCACAGCAAGGGTCCAGGACACTGTGGAAAGCTGATATTGCGGACAGCTGGCAGTCAAGAGTTGATGGCAAGCTTTTGCAAGGCACACATTCTGAACAGTGTAGAGTATGCGCCGTTTGTAGGAAGCTTGAAAACTGGTAAAGGTACAGAAATGACAATGATGACATGACCAATCATCTGTAAGATTGCCGGTTGGGCATATGGGTTTAGGTGAAGTCGGGCTATTATAAAGACATATCAAGAGCTTCAGTGTGTGTAAAAATACCAAGGGTGTGGTAGCACCAATGTGTGTGAGTAATCACCAGGGGCATTGTGCGCCAGGCCGCATGTGTGCGAGGGTAAAACGGTAGTCGTTGTCATTTCACCATACTTGTAAAATATTTGTGATTAGTGAGCACCATAGTAAGAAGAAAGAGAGAAGAAAAACAAAGAGTTAAGATTGAATGAGAGTTTCCTTATTTACTTTGGAGAGATTTTTCTTGTTATTTGTTTTTCAGAGGCTTGTGTAGTTAGGGTGGTTGCTATATTTTATCTCTGAATTTTTGTAACTATATTTTACATAGTGAAAGTTTTCAAATTTATCATATAATTTTTTTCTTTAGTTGAGAAGATGTTTCCATATTAAAAAATATTGTGTATCTTCTTTATTTATTATTTCTACTAAATGGTGACTAACGATGACGGGAGGTTTGGGTGAATCTGGATTGTTCGAACCCCAATAAGTGGCATCAGAGATACCGATTGTGTATCCTCTTCTAATACCAAGAAGTGGCATTAGAAATATTGGTTATGTGTCCTCTTCTAATACCAACAAGTGGTATCAGAGACAGTGATACCAATAAGTGGTATAAGAAATAGTTGAGATTGACCCCTAGGTCGAAAATGGCTACTTGTGAAGATGTTGATAGGAAAGGGCTATCTGTGAAGATACTGACCAACTGCTGGAGCAAAGTGAAGCGTTGCAAAGGGAAGCTATCGAGTGAAGTGTCGTAAAAGTGCAGCCATCAAGGTCTGCGGCTGTCGAAATGGAATTTGATGGTGTCGTCGTCGGAGAGCTTTCTATTGGTGTGGAGCAGGTAGAAAGGAACAAAAAACGCACTTCGGAGGAGATTGTTGACCTCTTGGTTGTCCTTGCATGGAAAAAGGATAGAGCCAGTAGGGCTGAAGGCGGAGTTGAGTAGGGCCAACGGTGGAACTAAGGTGGCGAAGGCAATGGAGAATGATTCGACAGCGGGGAAGAAATTGAAGGGGAGTTAGACTACTCCAAATTTAGTAGAGTGAAAAAAGGTATCATTCTTGTGGAGGCTAACACCGGGACCCCAATCAAGGGGAAGTTGTCGAAAGACAGGCGATGACGGTTGCCGGATAAAGGGCGAAGGTTCCCCACAAGGTCATGAGGAAAAATTTGTTGGAGTTGATCACTCACTCGTGGGTAACCCAACAAACAGGTTTGTCATTGGTGAATTTTCGGAGAGCAAATAATGAAGTGCATTTATTAAAAATTCAGAAAAGACTGACCGGGTAAGGCAAAGTGTCGGTCAATAGAGATTGACCGGCTGAGGATTTCGGTCAACCGGTGGAAGGCAAATGGCCAGTTGTGTTGACCAGCTGAAAAAAGCGGACAGCTAAAGGTGCGCGCGATGTTGGACGGCCGAGGACTCTTTGATGGCAAAGGGCACAGTGGTCTAAGGATTTGAGTACAGTAAGGGCCGATGACACTGTAGAAAGCTAACATTGCGGATAGTTGGCAGTTAAGAGTTGATGGCAGGCTTTTGCAGAACACGCCTTCTGAATAGTGTAGAGCATGCACCGTCCGTAGGAAGCTTGAGAACTAGTGAAGGCGCAGAAATGACAGGGATGGAATGATCAATCATCTGCAAGATGGCCAGTTGGGCAGATGTGTTTAAGTTGAGTCAGGTTATTATAAAGGTGCACCAAGAGCTTCAATGTGTGCGCAAAAACACTAAGGGCGTGGTAGCATTAGTATGTGTGAATAATCACCAAATGCACCGTGCGCCAGGTCGCATGTGTGTAGGGTTGAAACGACAATCATCGCTGTTTTACCACACTTGTAAAATATCTATGAGTAGAGAGCACCACAGTGAGAAAAAATAGGGGAGAAAAATAGAGAGTTAAGATTAAAAGAGAGTTTCCTTACTTATTTTGAAGAGGTTTTTCTTGTTGTCTATTCTTCGAGTGCTTGTGTAGTCAGCGTAGATTGTTATATTCTGTATTTGAATTTTTGTAACCACATTTTACATAATGAAAGTTTTCAAAATTTGTTCCGTAATTTTTTTCCTTAGTTAAAAAGAAATTTTCACGTTAAAAAATATTGTACATCTCATTTATTCCTTATTCCTATTAAATGATGGTTAACGATAATAGGGTGTTCGGATTTTTTGTTACACCGGATCGAGTGAATTCGGATTGTTTGAATCCCAAAGATTTGATGCAAAGAACCTTTATTCATAAAAAAAAGTTAAAATTAAATATTAAATTTGGAGTTTTTATACCTACTTTGTTTATAATTGATTATATAAAATAAAACTTCTGTCAAAATAAAATAAAGAATGAACTTAAAAAATAAATAATAGTTTTTCTTTTTTTTCCCCTGTCATTTAAATCTTTTATCCAAAGACGACTGGTGGGAGTAAATACTGTTTTCGCCTATTTACTTGTACTGAACTCGTAAAACAATTCCCTTCCAGAGAACTTGTCTCCTTCATAATCCACCGTCTTCTCCTTGTCCATCCATTGGTGCAAGCGAGTGCGAGCGTGAGCGAGAGAGAGAGAGAGCGCATTGGGTTCCTTGAACTCAGTATTCCCTCTTCAAAGAGGTTCCTCTTGATTACTGTGTTCTGCCATCCACAGACCGATTACAAAACCCAAAGAAGAAAAAAATCAAAAGTACAACCATCACCAGGACCAGAAGGTAGACGAGGAAAAAAACAGCCAACTCCACAGGAGAGGTAGAGAGAGAGTGAGTGAGAGAAAGAAAGCTGGTAATAAGCTCATTTTGAGCTAAAACCCGAACATGGCTCACAAAATCTCCTTCTTGTCTCTCCTTCTCATAATCCCCCACATCTTCTTCACTGTCTTTGTCCTTTGTTCAAACCCAGAGTTGACAGCTCTCTTAGAGCTCAAGTCCGCACTTGACCCATCAGCTAAACTCCTCTCTTCATGGGCCATTAACGGTGACCCTTGTGATGGCTCTTTCGAAGGGGTTGGCTGTAATGAAATGGGTCAAGTGGCTAACATTTCTCTGCAAGGTAAAGGCCTAGATGGTCAGCTTTCCCTTGCCGTGGCTAACCTCAAGCACTTGAGTGGTCTCTACCTCCATTACAACTCCTTGGTTGGGGAGATTCCAAAGGAGGTTGCTAATCTCACTCACTTGTTTGATCTCTATCTCAATGTCAACAATGTTTCTGGAAGCATTCCTCCTGAGATTGCAAACATGGAAAATCTTCAGGGTTAGCCTCTCTTTTCTCGTTATATTTGAATATGCGAGTAACACCCCTCTTCTTCGTCTTATATTTGCATATGTGAGTAGCACCCATTTTTAATTTTTAAAGATTGTTTGAGGCCATGTCATCTCATAGTGAGTTTGTAATCGAGATTTCAACTTTGCTGAAGAATCTGAGTTTCATTTATTTTAATTTGCTTCTTGAAACCCCTATTTTTCTCGCCATCCTTTTTTGTATTTTTTGTGGTTTTCGGCTGAAAGCATTCATCTGGATCAAGTTTTTTTGCCCATTTTCTTTTGTGCTGCTTTCAAACATGCTTTAATAACTTCCCTTTCTTTCGCAGCCCAAGAAGGAAGGTGGTTGAAGTCGCTTTTTTGAATTTTAAACTTGGATTAGTCGTTAATGTTCGGTTCTTGACATTAATGCTGTCCTCTTCAGTCCATACTCTTTCTTTCCTCTCTCTAAAAAGGTCATAAATACACACAACAATCTGTTCTTGCTTTACAGAGGACATTTCTAATACAGGTAAAATTTGCTGCTTTTCTGGGATTTCAAAGCGTATAATTTCAAGAAAAAATTAAAGATCTGTAGCTTTAAAAAGATATTTCCCAGAAAATATTTTCTAAGTAACCCATTTTGTAAGCATAGATGTCTTTCTTTTTGGGGCTTAGCAAATGTACCCCCTTCTGCATTTGGACCGCCCGAGTTTTCGCCATATACCTTTAAAATTGAATGAGAGCTTTCGTGGAATTGATTTCGGGGCATCTTATAATGATATAATGTTGTTCTGAATTTGCCCTTTTTCTCTGCAGTCTTGCAACTTGGTTATAATCAGTTAACGGGAAGCATACCCACTCAGCTAGGGTCTATGAAAAAGCTTAGTGTCCTTGCTCTGCAGTTTAATCAACTAACTGGTGCAATCCCAGCAAGCTTAGGGGAGCTGGGAACTTTAGTTAGGCTAGATTTGAGCTACAATCGTCTCTTCGGTTCCATTCCCACACGATTAGCCGATGCCCCATTGCTTGAAGCTCTAGACATAAGAAACAACACTCTCTCTGGCAACGTTCCTTCTGGTAAATATGCTTACCCAATTTCACATTTTAATTCAAATTTGTGAGCTTCTTTATGCTATACATGATGTTTTAAGTAATTTGATCCTTATTTGATTCTCTTTCCCTTCTATTGACTACTGAAGCACTGAAGAGTCTGAACGAAGGATTTCAATATGCTAACAACCCGGGGCTATGTGGAGTTCAGTTTCCGGATCTAAGAGCTTGTACTGCTTCCGATCATCTTAGCCATATAAGACCCGAGCCTTATGGAGGAGGGGCAACCGGCACGAATGACATCCCAGAGACGGCAAATGTGATTCCCAATTGCAGCGAAACTGTTTGCTCAAATGCCCCAAAGAAATCACATGCTTCTGCTGCTGTTGCAGCTGTGGTGGTAATGATTGTGATAATAGTTCTAAGTATTTTGACCTTTTCCCAGTACCGTCGCAGGAAGCAGAAACTCGGGATCTCATTTGATGTGTCAGATGTTTGCATCAGTGGTGATCCTCCTAAGGAGGCTTATCGGAAAAATGGGTCCCCTCTGATTAGTCTTGAATACCCAAATGGATGGGATCCTCTGGCTGATGGTAGGAGTTTTGGTGGGTTTTCACAGGAGATTATCCAGAGCTTTAGGTTCAATTTGGAGGAGGTGGAATGTGCCACTCAGTACTTCTCCTCCATTAATTTGTTGGGTAGGAGTAGCTTCTCAGCTGTGTATAAAGGCATTTTGAGAGATGGTTCTTTGGTTGCTGTTAAGAGAATCAGTAAAAGTAGCTGTAAGTCTGAGGAGGCTGAGTTTTTGAAAGGATTGAATATTCTAACTTCGATGAATCATGAAAACCTCGTTAGGCTTAGAGGGTTTTGCTGCTCAAGAGGAAGGGGTGAATGCTTTCTGATATATGATTTTGTTCCCAATGGGAATTTATTGACTCTTCTTGATCTAAAAGATGGAGATGACAAAGTTCTTGAATGGTCTACTAGAGTTTCAATCATCAATGGCATTGCCAAGGGTCAGTTACTTTTCCTTCTTATTGCCAATTTTGAGTTCTCATATTCTATTGCATTTGTGAGGAAATTATGTTAAATTCCTTGTTTATCATACTTCTTTTGCAAACGGAAGGTGATCTGCTTTAAATTCCTGGAAGCTAGGTTATCCCAATCCTTCATTTTACATGTCAAACACCTAAATTGACGAACTACGTCGTATGACCCCCAAAATAGGAGTGAAACATTTGCCAAATTCCAAGACACATTTAGTCCAACACTAGAACTTAAGCCTGATTAAACATAGCCTTGAAGAACTATGGAATAAATTTTTTTATTAATGTAGCTTCCTGGGGTTGTAATTCATACTTATTCACAAGCAAAGAACATAGTTCTCCGCAGCTGGAGCTTATCCAAAAGTTGTCTTCGAGGCATTTCCAGAAATGGCATATCATAACAATATAGAGCTATTCTTTGCAGAGTGAAAACTTGATCAATTACCATTTTACCTTCTTAAATGAGCGGTTTTGAGAAGGTCCTAGGTGGAGCTTACGTCAAAAGCACTAATATAGCTTAATTTTTCACTTTATGCTGTTATTCCTCCTTTAGCTTCTTAAGTAGTACTTTAGTAGTATGAAGCAGCGTTTGCTTAGAGATTAGCTGAACTGAGGATTTTTCTCCCTTCCATGCAGGGATTCAATATTTACATGGCTACAAGGTCAACAAAACTCCCCTTGTTCATGAAAACATTTCGGCCAAAAAAGTTCTCATTGACCAACGATTCAGTCCTCTACTCTCGGGTTCAGGTCTGCACAAGCTTCTCACAAATGACACCATCTTTTCAGCACTCAAGGCCAGCGCAGCAATGGGGTACCTAGCTCCCGAGTACACAACTACTGGCCGGTTCACTGAGAAGAGCGATGTTTATGCCTTCGGCATCCTAGTTTTCCAAATCCTCTCGGGCAAGAGGAAGATAACCCACTTCATCAGGCTCAGTGCTGAATCGTCCATGCTCCAAGATTTTGTCGACCCCAATCTCCATGGCCGGTTCCTTGATCACGAGGCTGCAAAGCTTGCTAAAATCGCATTAACTTGCACCCATGATTCTCCTTCCGAAAGGCCATCAATGGATGCAGTTGTTCTTGAACTGGGTAATTATAATCGTGGTGGTTGGTATAAATCTCCATGACTAATTAATTTGTTGCTTCAGCAAATTGATTTCTAGATCCAATGTGATTTTGTGTCAGCTTGCTGAGGACAATCTCTGTTTCCCAGAGTTGATGTATTTGTTAGTAGCCTAGATTGCAGGATTTGCCGTTAGGGTTTGTTCCTTCTAATTAATTGTTCTAACTTGATCATTTCTGTTTGTAAAGAAATTAGATTTCCTTTCCAAACAGAATAGTTGATCTCCTTTTAATCATCCCGTTGTTTCTATGAAAGATTTGAGTTTTGACATATCAATAATGTTATTTTATTATACCTTAAAGTTTAAGGGTTCAAATTATAAAAACAATCTCTCTGTAATTTAGGGTTAATATTGCATACATTTGACCCCCTTAAATTTCACAATATAAGAGCCTTGTGAATTAAGTCCAATTGAATGATTACTACTCATGCATTCTCATCCATAGTATTCATGGATATTAAGTGATTAGTAACAGTGTAATAATATTTAACCTTATTGTTGTGTCTTATTATTTTTCTGAATGCATTTCTATTTGGCATGACTTTTAAAACTTACAGAGCTTCTCTTAACGATTTATTTAAGCAGCTGAAATTTGGAACCCAGAAACTTTCTGACATCGATTATTAGTTGAAATTGGAAATTTTATGAGAATTTTGTCACTATTTTCCACCATTTTTCTTCACATATTGGAAACTACTTAAACAGTATCTTGAAAAAAAAAAATCCAACAAAAAACCCCTTTGGTGTAATATTACATATACTTTAATCTTGGCATTTGCAAAAGGGGTAAAATATTATGTGACAATAATTATTTAAATGCTCCATATAGAGGGAGAGGCTAGCTCCCTACTCGGGTATGGGCACATTGGTATCTCTGCTGCAATGGAAACAAGGTGCAAGAAGACAACTAGTTAGATAGGTAGGATGATTCTTTTGGACTTGAAACATCAAATTACTAGAAAGTGCCGTAGGCCTCAGCTTTTTCTGTTTGTCTACAACTCTGGATTTTTATTATCATCATTGCATATATTTTATGCATTTGTGTAGAAAAAGGCTATATATATTTGATTTTTTGCAGAACTTTGGGTCAAGATTTTGATATGTGCATGAAACTTTAATAAGAGTTAGTTTTTATACATAATGAAATGCGAAATAGAGCTTCAATTATGAAGTTATAGATATATATTTGAAAAAAATATAAGATAGTTGTATTTAGAAGATTAGAAAAACCTGAAGTGATATGATAATAAAATGATTTAAACATATTTCTACTCTTAGAGGATATTACATTGCATTGAATAAAATGATAAAAATAATTACAAATAGTTAACTTCATTTAATAGGTTATAAGATTTTGTTATTGTTTTTAGTATCTCTCTCAATTTACAGGGAGAATCAATCTCTTGGTAAAAAAAAAAAAAAAAAAGGGCTATAATACATGAGATTTCCATCTTATTGGCTTAGAAAATAGTTAAATTTATATGTTTTTACTCTTACATTATAAACATATTATTTTTGTTATTTGACTACGTGACGTTCAATTCAAATTAAGCAGCCTAAACTTATAATAAGATTAACGCTCAACTAAACTCATTAAGAAATTATAATAACGTATATAGAATTGTTACTTACTCCTTTTTTTTATATATATAACTATATTTTTTTTTTTAAGATAAGTGATACGACCTATCTCTAAGAAGGTTTTCTAAAATAAATTAGCTAATCTTTGTCAAAGTTCTTTAAAAATATTACTTTTTATATTGAAAAAAATCTCCCAATAGTATGATGTAGAGAATTAAATAGATCAACAAATAATAGAGAGGATTGTCTAATTTAATGGTTTCGGGTGATATAAAATTGTTCCATACTGATTTATAATTTAAAAATTTAAACTACGAAAATAACTTTTCTTTATTATATGTGGGTAAAACTATTAGCATTTAACTATATCAGATCTCACAATACAAGGGCATCATATACTAGACTGCCATATTGTCTTAAATGTCCATTTTTTGCATCTTAAAGTGGTGACAACACTGAATGGAGAAATGCACATTTCCTCATAATTCACACTTCCAAAATAAGGATTTTTGTAACCGCAGAAATCATGAAGGCAAAATGGCTCATGGAATCATACACTTCTTAGGCTGCATCTTCTGAAATCCTATGTGCTACTACAATCCTATAATACAGATTTTGCAGCTTAGATTGAAATTACACAATTTCTCGTATTTGTAGTCTGCACTAGACCAAGACCAAAAGGAGTAATCCCGTTGCATGAGTCTCCATAAAATTAGATCCGAAGAGGGTCAAATATGCACTATATTAAATTATTTTCTTCATTTTACTCGATTTGGTATAAGATCATTTCTAATCTAAACTTTTATAAATTTATTTTTTATTTCTTTTCTCTGATCACAACTAATGTACATAAAATTAAGTTATTTTGAAGCATTGAAAAGGAAATCAAGGGTTGATCTCCTTCTGATGTGGAAATCTAACCCTGAACACATGCTCTTCCCCTGTATATCTATCTACTTTCACAACCCAATTACTCTTTCTTCCAGGTCTAATCTTGTTTTCGGGTGCTATTCGGGTCACTAATAACCCATTTCCAATTGGTAGCAACTGAGCTTTCACCCCACTCCACTGCCATGACCCATTGCAGATGGCATTATAGCCCAAAACAATTGCGCCGCTGCATCTTTTGCCACCTTTCACTGCTCCAAGAATTCCTTCATGGTGCTGGAGGTTGCAATCTATGACCACAAAATCTGTATCCTCATAGTCTTCTTGAATCAGCGTTTGAGCGTCTCCAATAACAAACTCAATGTGCTGATCGTCTGCATTTGGGCCGAGGACCTGTTTTGATACTTGGAGATCTTTAAGGCTGCCAAGGATGCAGACAACATGAGCACCCGTTTGACGGGCAGCAGCCATCAAGGCTTGGACGATGGACGAGGTGGCTGGCCCAGCTGATGTAATCACTATGAGTCGGGCATTGTTTCCGGCTGCTATTGCTGAGATGAATTCTGATATATCTGGCTCTTTTGTTCTCTTTCCCTGCATTATGATAAAAAACTTTAGTTCTTTCACTATTTTGGAGGAAGGAACAAACTGAGAAATAGTGGATTTTGCGACTTACCATTTTCAAGGTTGTGAGGTAGGCTTTGGTAGCATTTTCAGCTGACCATTGTGCCATGTTTCTTCCTTTCTTTCTCTGTGCTGTTTGAGTTAAATGTGTGAGTTCAGCTTCAGATGGGAAGAAGATGATCTCTGAAATTGTTTATATAGTGAAGTTCATAATATCAAGGGGAGCTAAATGGGGCAGCATGTCCTTCCTAAGGGATGCACTGCCTTTCAACAGGAATCTTTAGTCCCACAACTTGTCTCTCTATCTACTGCAAAATCTACACAAACCAATCAATTCTGGATAATTATTGCATGAATGGCTGATAACTGATATTGTTGAATCGCGAAGTGTCAACCATGGAAGGCTGTTCTTATTTTATAAATAGAAATAATTGCAATTTTATTTTGTTCATGATAAGGTTATACACATCATATCCTTCACAAATTCCTTACTTTGTAATATGAGAATTTCATTTTTTTGGTCATTATTTTTTAAATTTAGAAAAAAAATTAAAAAATAAATATAAATAACATTAACGTATTTAGTATAATTTTTATTATATGACCTAAATGTTATAAACTTGAATCGTAGAAATAACAACTTATGAAATATAAGGTTATATCACGTATAATAGACTAAAAAAAGTGAAATCCTTTCTAAATTTTATATATAATAGAAATTTTATAAACCAACCTTTTTTTTTTAATGTGAGGGTGAATATGTATTTTGGATGTGTAGATTGTATTTGAAAATACAATTTGCATACATGATATAAATTCAATTTAAAGCCTAATGTTGCACAATGGGTTTTCTTTGAATCATTGCCAAGATATTCATCTGTTAAATTTAATTTAATTTAGTGTTCTCTTTTAATGATCGAGATTATTTAAAAGTAATAGATGGTAAAGATTAGGGTAATATTTTAATATTTATATCTTAATTATAAATTACATGGACACTGAAAATTTAAAAGCAAAAAGCACACGAACATTATGGAAATATAATAAGTCGGCTTGATATCCTAAGGAGACAAACTTAGCTGGATCAGTTTATCTCAGGAAGCAAGCCAGCAAACTCGTAAATGAAATCTATTATTTTAAGTAATTAATTAATTAATAATTAACTAATTAGCATTAAATTGATGCAAAACTGTGTGCTAAGACTCTAGATTTAGAGATTTTATTTTGTTTAAGGAGAAGTAAGATCTTATTTTTTTATCTAAACAGTTAGATTAAAAAAATCTAGTGACTGAAATTTATAAATTTTTTTAAAAATATAACTATCTTTAATATTTTTATTTTTTAATTTTGACCATTAAATTTTGATCTAATATATATTTTGTGTTATATTAATGAGAAAAGGGTTATAAATTATAAAAGGTTATTAATTATGTATAAGAAAATGAAAGTTAATTATAGTTAAAATAAAAATAAAAATATAAACTTTGTAAAAATGTAGTGATATAATAAATTTTTTTATAAAATACTTGATATTTTATAAAATTAAATAAAATAATAAAAATTATACAGTTGATCTTATCTGATAAAATATGATATTATTATTATTATTGGATTGTTGTTAATGCCATTGCTAGAATAAAAAATGACTTCCTAATTATCTACATTAATTCACATGTTTTAGCACACATATATATATATATATATATATAAATGAAAATTAAAATTTTTTATAGTATATTATTGAGTTTTGTTATAAAAACATTATTTTAGCCTCAAAATTTATAATGTTGAAAAAACTAAAAAATATCAAAACTCAAAATAAACGACCATATTAGGATTGCTCAATCATGTGTATATGTATATATATCATATGCCATCAAACTGTAACGAATTCTGTGGGTTTTTTTTTTTTTCATAGAACAAAATTAACTACAAAATGAAATATAATAATTTATTTTATAAAAATCATTAAAAAAAAAAGAAAATATAACATAATTTTAAATATTTTTCCTAAAATTATATGCACATGACCCCCCCCCCCCCCCCCCAAAAAAAAAAAAACTGCATATTGTTTTCAGAAAATCATACTGAAAATTGGAAAAGGTTCTGACATAACAGATAGATAATAAAAGACTATGGTGATTTGTTTAGATCATTTATAAATAATAAAAATAACAATATATATAAATATATAATATATATAAAATATACTTATTTTTTAAAAAAATATAAAAACATAATTTTAGTAAAAATAATAAACACTATAATAAATTTGAAACAGTAATAAAATATGATGCATAGATTTCTGTGATAAAAAAATAAAAACTAATTAAATTTTGAATAAATTTTTTTAAACTTTTTCAATAAGTAAAAATAATATAATATAAAAATTAACTTATAATTCAGATAGTAAAAAAATACTAGACATTAGTCAATTGATTTCATACTTGTGATTCTTGTCAAAAAAACTCTTCATATTTGCTTAGAGCACCGAAATCAAATAGCTTTTAATTTTTTAATTAAACTTACTTTATTTACTAGTCAATTTCCATACGGTATTGGAATCTAACATCCACACTATCAACAATATACTGAAAATTTGTAGGTTGAAATAAACATATATAAGCAATTGAAGAAAAGATTAAGTAAGAAAATTTTGATAATTTTATCTCAAGAGAATCATTTTAATTTGTCTCTAATAATAAATTTTTTAAAAAAATTTTAAACAATAAGAGCCGAAGGTTTTATGGAAACTTTTTACTCCATATCTTACATAAAAGAATGGAGCTTTTATAGGAAAAGTTAAAATTAGGTTAAAAATCTCATGTTTAACAAAGAGTCAATGCTCTGATACTCATGCATTGTACAGGTACATATTAGGCGTAAAAATAAATGCAAGACAACGCATGAGGGTCATATTGATATATATTTAGCGTGTATTAGGTATGAATATTTTGAATTAATTGCGCTTATGCGTGACACAGACCCCTCTTAGGCATAAACATTATAGACAGACTACAACTATATACTATATAGACATGTGTTAGGTGTGCATATTCTAAACATAATATATTCATGCCCCAAATAATCGTGCATCAAGTGCTGATGTAGAAACTTTACATGTTGGTCTTCAAATGAACACAATACACTAATATTCATTTATATTTAAGTATCATTCAAACTTTTTATTATTAAATTATAAAATATATCAATATAAGACATTTTTAACAGACAATACAGATTTATTTTAGTCATTTTGTTTGATTTAGTACATATTTTTTTAAGACTATAAATAATGTTAACTTATTTTTTTTTATTTTATCAGTCTAAATTTTTCTATATGTTTATATTTTTTCTTTTATCAAATCATAACTATTCTATCTTTTTGTACTGACAATAAATTTGGCATACATTTTATTTGCTTGGGTTATATTTTATAAGTATAATTTTTAAATATTTATAAATATAATTTTTATATATTATCTTGTAACCTGATTCTACTCAATTTTTTTTAAATATTTTTATTTAAAAAATTATTATTTTTTATGTATATTATTATTTAATTGCTTAATATTTTGATAATAATAACGGCCTGAAGAGTCACTATATATGAGAAATAGGCTAAAAAATAGAAGGGTAAATCTCCCATTTGGCATGGGCTTGACACACAACTAGATCCAGCACAAATCCTCTACGGTACTACTAATTTTAATTAATTTTTTATTAGTACAGATCTGAATATTTATAAATATAATTATTTTTTAATATAATTCCATTCATATAATTTAATAATATTATTTTAATCATACTTAATATTTATACATATTATTTGAGTTTCTAATATTTTACCTTTAGTAGCAGGCTTAAGAGACACTTTATTTAAGGGAGTGACTAAAATAAAAAGAAAGGTAAACCTCTTATTTTATAATAAAATTTATGGAAAAAAAATGTATCCGTTATATTTTAATTTATAAAATAAGAGAAAAGTGAATATAAAATAGAGAAATATTTAAAAAGTTAGGATATAATATCAAAACGTCATTTTTATAATCTACATTATCTTATTCTTATTTATCATCCAAATAAAATTCAAACATGAAACCTTTCACTCCATATTCCCATGCCCAAACTATATTATTATTATTAAAATTACAAATATGAAACGGTAAATTAAATTGTCATTATTATTATTATTATTATTATTATTATTATTATATTACAAGTGTTAATTCTACTACATACTAAAAAGTTTGAATAGATTTGATCAAAATTGAGTCATCTGATTTGTTTGGTTCTATTGATTTAAAATTTTAAAAGATTTAATCAAAATATATCATTATTATAAACAAATACGGTTAAAGATGCCTAAGTTTTTAGGTAAGATATAATCATAGGTGAAAGTAATTAATTCGAGTTAATCTAATCCAAATTATAAATCTTTTTATGGATATATATTTTTTTATTTCAAATAAATACCAAATTTCTAAAAAATTATTTGAATAAATTATATTTATGTATAATTAATAATTTTTATATAAAGATTTTTTATTTAAAATTTTTATATAAAGTTTATTTATTTAAATATAAAATTAGATAATATTTTAATTTATATATTATAATTTTTAAAAATATTTTATATTTTAGTTAATTTTTATATATCTATATTAAAAATAAAAAAAATGTCACAATCCAAATTGACCTGATTTAGGTTATAAATACGTCTGACCTGGTTTAATTTAGCTATTGTAAAATTTTATCTAAACCAACCCATGTCCAATCAGAACTCAATTTTAATTGAATTTAGTGTGGGATAAGAGTAAATAAAAAAATATTTTAAAATAATTTTGCCTTGGTAATCATGAATAAAAATGTATCAGGAAAAAGTTGGTATTTTTTGTTCCTTATTTTGAAAGAATAATAATTTCATTTGGAATAATTATTATTACAATTAGAGTAGTTAAATAATAGAATAATAATTTTATTAGAAATAAAATGAAAAATAAATTTCTATCCCACCCTATTAGACAAGACATTGTATCGAATTTTTTTTTAATTTCTTAATATATTATTAATACGACACTCTTAACCAACTGAAAAAACGACAGTGCCTTTTTCAAATAAGTATAGTTGATATTTACGTTTTTGATTTTATTAATAGTTGGTTTCTGATTTAATATTTTAAAATCTTAAATTATACTATAAAGGTCATATTTTTTAAAATAAAAAATTAAATTCAAGATTTTTTTAATTTTTTCATTGAAAAATATGCATGCCATGAGAAGCATCAATTTTGGATTCAGATATTTGACCACGAAGTCTTAAGATTTCAAGAAATAGTTTTAATAACAATAGGCACCACTAACATATAAACTCTTAATCCTACTGCTTGTTTTAGAGAAATATATCATATGTATAATTATGATAATTGCTTATATAAATTATATTAGAGTATTTAGCATAAATATTTTACAACACAAGTGCTTATTATAGTGATTTTCATATACAGAAAATGTCAAATTTTATGAAATTTAAATTTTGCCGCTCTCGATATTTTTGGTAAAAATTATATATTTTGGATACTTAATACTGAGATCTATTTTGATTTGATGAACTGTAGAGATATGACTAAGGAAAGAAATATAGCGTTCCTACATGATAGTACAAAATTTATGATTTTTTTTCAATACTATATTTATAATAAATTAAAAATTGAATATCTTATGGTGAAAGATCTATTTATTTTATGAAATAATTCAAAGGAGAGATGAGCACAAGAAGTGCATAATTTTCTCAAAAGCTTGTTATGAATTTGTGTATTTTTTAAAATCAACTCACTTTTAAAGTCATTTGAACGAGATAGTCATTGATGAAGATCTATTGGAAACACCTTGAAAGCGTTCCTATAGTAGCAATATTGATAGCAAAAGTTAACTAAATATTTTGAATTTATTTCTTGTCTTTTAGTTACTAAACAAAATAATGAGTTTTTATTTTTAAAAAATCACGAATTTCGTCTCACTAGTTCCATACTACTCCTTGAAGTGAATTGTAATACTTAATTTTCTAATTTATATTTATAACATTATAATTTTTATACATTAGATAAGTATAAAAAATAATTATATAACGATTTTTTTTTAAAAATAAGGTATTGAAATAATTAGGTTTGACACCTGATTAACGCTAATGGTATACTTGTACATATTTTAGGCAAAATTTCTACGTCTAAGGGACACATAAGAGGCAGTCATGTGTAATTTGGGTAAAATGGTTTCCGCCTAAGATGAGCACGAGTGACACTTATATATGTGCATATATTTATGGACATGATGCCTGTCACACGCTTGACCGATACTCGTACACCAATTTAGGTATACATAGCCCCTTTACCTTATTTTAGCTGTTTGGGCAGGAAATGAGATAAAAAGAGAAAAAAAAAGAAAAAAAGTATAATAAAAAAAGAGAGAATGTGAAGAAAAAGAATTCAAAATTATTTCACGTCAAATTTAGTAAATTTTTAAGAATTTTGAGACTATTTAAATTCATTATTTAGTCTATTATTTAGATCTTCTGATATTCTTTTAGGTTATTGTTTAAATGTATATGTATATTATCCGCTTTATCCTCTTACCGAAAATTGTTGCATGTATATTTATATTAATAAATATTTTGAGATTTGGTTAATTTTTATCAAATATTTAGAATTTGAAGATTTTAAAGGTTTACGTATGTATGTAATATATTATAAGAAAAATCATGTAATTTTTGAATATTTAACGTTGCACATTATTTTTATTTAAATATTCAATAAGAACTCTACTTTATAAAATAAAAAGAAAGATATTATTTTTACATATTTAAAAAACTTTTGAACATATGATACGTGATGTAAAATTCTCCATTTGACAAAATAAGAGCGATTATATTGTGAATATATTATATTTGAATATATTTTAATATATTATGCATATTTGAATATATATTTATTATCTATGGATAAAAAGTTAAAGTAGTATTTAACATTATTTATAAGGTATCATAAATGACCTGCCTATGACTCTTATAAATATAGGTTTAAGATTACCAAAAGTATGTATAACTGGTTCTTTAAAGTTGTCATTCGATTGGTTAATATATAAGTTACTAATTCTTAGTTTTTATATTTTTGTATATTTTTTATATGAACCTTCAAATTTTATATTTTTAGATATGTATTTACATAATTTGAACTTTTTAATTTAACAAGTTTCAAATATTTTGCATATTCGTATATATTGAGCAGTTTGTATAAAATTATTATTTGAAATGAGTTTACTGAAAATTAGATATCTGAATTTTTGCATGTGATTTATAATTTTTATATTCTTTAATCTGTTTTACTTCTATATATTCGTTTAATATATATATATATATATATATACTCACTTTTTTTTAAATATTCGACTCATATTTATAAATATTTTTAAAATCTTTTTATTTTAACAGGTATTGAATTCTTACAAAATTTGGACAAAAGATATTAAAAGCTTTTCATTAATTTTATAGTTAGTATTACATATTATTTTAGATTTAATATATTGAATATGATTTAATTTGAGTTCCACATATTAGACTTAGGGCAATTATGCTATTATGAAGTCGTACATAATATTTCTGCTATTAGTATGTTGATATTTTTGGTTAGAAAATTTTTATTATAATGATTTATGGATTAACTGGGTATAATACTATTCCGCGATTAGATGAGGATAGTTTGACCCTTTATATGACTCTTCAATTATACTTAATTATGATATTTGCTATATTAATATATAACATTTGATCCAATTTTAGTTATTAGAGTATAATTATTATGGTTAAATTTTATTTATAATGTTATTATTATCTGCTCGTTCGAAAGTCATAACATAAATGGTATTATAATCCCTAAATTGAATGTTACATTACTTAGGAAGAATAATGAACATGAATGTGGTAAATTGAGCCATCAAGGTGTAATACTATACCTAGAACCGCCAAATGGAGCAATAATAAACGTGATTTACTATTTTGCTATTTTATCAGAATTAAAATAATTCTGATAAGAACAAAAATTATCAAAATGAGTCTAGAAAAGAGTATAAAGATACTTATTTTAGACGTGGTTTGACTAAATATTAGATGCATACTTCTTGTATTCCCAAGTATTTCATGAAATTACAAAGGAAAAGAAAAAGGGAATCAAAATTAACTTGGCAGAACCATTAAATATGTAATGTATAAATCTTGAATTATATAGTTAATGACATTAAATTAAACTAAATTACTAAAAATATTAATATAAATTGAGATTTTAGATTAAAATTTATTTTTTGGTCAAAATAAATCTAACTGAACAAAGCCTTACTGGCACATAACCTGGGTACATACATATTTTGGATAGTAAAATCGCACTTGAAAAATATTTTTAGGACACTTATGAATATTTTAAACAAAATGATCACGTCCAATGTATACTTAAGGAACACATGTACGTGTTTTAGGAAATATGTAGGCGCTTGGTGTGTGCCTGAGAAATACTCGTATGTCGTACGATTTATACCTTGACATCTAATACTTGCTTAACAAACACACATATGTCAATTTTTTATGAAAGGTCTCATCTGTCGATTTTCAGTCATTTTACAGTGCTTTCCAAAAAGATGAGAGAAAAAGTGAAAAGAAAAATAAATACAAAGCGAGAGAAAATGTTAGAAAAGAAAGATTTGAATAAAATTTAGAAGATTTTTTACAATTTCAAATATAAAACAATTATATTTAAACTAATTTTTACAATTTCCTTTATGACTTTTATGAGTATTTGTTATTTTGAATATTTATATATATTTTAATTTCGTATATGAAATATTTATACCCCACATGCATATATTAATATTCTCATTTCCTACAATTTTTATAAAATTCATGTTTTTAATTCTTACACATTGTGTTTAAAAGCTTATTTTTTTTGTGACAATATTCATATATTTCTTTAAATTATGTTTAAATGTTGTTACATGTTCTTGACTTTTAGATATGTTAATGCATATTTTATACTTCAAATAAATTGATAAAACTATACTAAGTTTAATGAATTATTACGAATTCCTAAAATTATAACTTCTACATACATTAATATATATTCTAAAATTTCTATATGTTATAAATTATGCAATTCACTTCGTACATATCTTAACAAAATACATATTAATATTTCTGCATATCCACATATTTCTGCATGTGAAATATTTGAAAGAATAAGAGAAAAAAATTTTACATAAATTTGATGATATAGAAAAAGGTACCTAAAAATGAGATCTTAATGCATTATGTAAGTATAAGAGAAATATGGTATAAAAATAAAATCATTATCGATGACATATTTTCATATAAAATTGCTCTTGATATTACCGATGGTGATGAAGAAATTGAGTCACAAACTACCGAATAATGTCTACATAGAGATGATTGGCCAAAATAAAATGAAGCTATTGATCCTGAATTAAGTTCATTAGCTAAATGAAAAGTCTTCAAACCAATAGTCCAAACACCTAAGGGTATAACACCTTTTAGTTACAAGAGATAAAGGTCCTCGCCTTCGCGTGGCGGGCTGGCGAGGTACGTCTTCAACTCTTGGAAAGCTTCGTCGCATTCTTCGCTCCACCTGAACCCCAGCGATTTAGTGCCCCTTAGCGCTTTGAAAAGGGTAGGTACTTTTCTGGCTGATTTGGCAAGGAATCGCGAAAGGGTCGCAATTCGCCCAGTGAGTTTCTACACTTCCTTTATCGTCCGCGGGAGGTTCAGGTCGAGGATGGCCTTGATCTTCTCCGGGTTGGCTTCAATGCCGCGTTGGGTCACAATGAAGCCCAGAAACTTTCCTGAGGTCACCCCGAAGGCACACTTTGTGGGATTAAGCTTCATCCCGTGCCATCGGAGGACCTGAAACGTCTCCTCCAGGTCGTTGACATGGTCGCTGGCGATTTTGCTCTTCACGAGCATGTCGTCGACATACACCTCAACGTTTCACTCAATCTAGGCCTCAAACATCTTGTTCATCAGGTGCTGATAGGTTGCGCTAGCGTTCTTGAGACCAAAGGGTATCATCTTGTAACAGTATGTCCCCTGATCAGTCATGAAGGAGGTATGCTCCTCGTCCTCTGGGTGCATCCGAATCCGGTTGTAGCTAGAGTACGCATCTATGAAGCTCAGGAGCTTGTGTCCTGACGTGGAGTCCACGAGTTGGTCGATCCTGGGGAGAGGAAAGCTGTCCTTGGGGCAAGCCTTATTTACGTCGGTAAAGTCAACGCACATTCGCCACTTGCCGCTGCTCTTCTTCACTAGCACGATTGATCTAGGACAGGTAGCACGTTCGCCCCATCTCCTAGTCTCCGAGGACTTCTCCCACACTCCACGGTGTGAAAAACTTCAACTTCAGGTGTGGGATGGATGTCACGGCTCCAAAGGTCGTGAGGAAAGGTCTACCCAATATGACGTTGTAGACAAACGGTAGGTCAACGACGAGGAACGCCAGCTCTCGCGTCACAGAGCGCGGGTGGGTTCCCATAGTGACCTCCAGTCGGGATTATCCCTATACGGGGACCGGCTCATTGTCCAGGCCATACAAGGATCCGCCGGCAGTTCTCATCTGACTTCGTCTTAATCCAAGTTTAAAGAAGGCGCTGAGATACAGTAAATTTTGTAAACTTTCATTATCGATGAAAACTCGTTTCAGTTGGTAGTCAATTCCACCACCTGAAACGAGGGCAGATATAATAAAGGGATCAGTATGGGGGAGGTTACATGAGCCATATTGTCGCTGCTAAAGCTAATGATATCATCCCTAACACCTATCCTTGCTCGCTTGTTGCTGGAAGTTGGCTTCGAGTTCCTAAGCCTGGTGTCTGTGACGGCTGCGGTGGAGATCATGCTGACCACGCTGGCGGCCGTGCGGGCCCTCGGAGGCTCACTGGCCTTGCCCTCCGAGGCTGCGGGCCTCTGCCTCGAACTCTTCACGAACAGTTGTAGGTGTCTGCGGCGGATCAGGTCCTTTATCTCCTACTGCATGGTCCGGTAGTTCTCAGTCGAGTGTCCCAGGCAGTGATGGTATTTGCAGTATTTGGTCTGGTCGCTGCCGCTGGGACCTTTCGACGTTTTCGGCCACTTGGAGAACTTCCCGTCTTGAATCTGTATCAGGATGTTGGTGCGGCTGTTGTTCAGGGGAGTCAGGGATGTCTGCCCTAGTCCTTTCTGGGCCCCGGCGGAGGTCGCTGCTGCTAACGGTGCTCGGGGAAGCGGTGGTTGTCCCTGTCCCTCTTTCGCCCGCCAGTTGTCCTGGGGGCTTCCGGGGGCTGGTCCGCTCACTCAGAGCGCTTCGCCTCGTTGGCCTCTTCGGCCGTGATGTACGCCATGGCGATTGCCTCAGCTTTCCGGAAGGTTTAAGAGAGCTGATGCGACAGGTACTTGAAGAAATCTCCTGCCGCCAGCGTGGCGATGAAGGCGTTGAGCTTCAACTCGTCAGAAAGCTGGGGGATCCGCCGCGCCTCGGCGATGAAATGGTCGAGGAACTGCTTCAGGCTTTCGTCCAACTTCTGGCGGAGGTGGACCAAATGCCACAGTTGCATTTCCTCTCTGCGGCTGGAGGCAAACTGGCTTAGGAAATTGTCAGCTACCTCATCGAATGAGCGTATGGAGTTCGGAGGGAGACCATGGAATCAGAGCAACGCGTCCCCTCTGAGGGTGACGGGAAAGCACTCGCACATCAGGGCCTCACTCACTCCCTATAGAGACAAGTGTGTTCGGAAGCAGTTGAGATGGTCCATAAGATCCTTGCTTCCGTTGTACCCCTCCAGGACCGGCATCTTGAACTTGTTCCGCAATGGCTGGGTCCGCAAGTCCATGGCGAAGGGCGATCTCCGAAGGTCGGTGGAGGATCGCGTAGGCCTCTCCTTATGCAGGATGTCTCACAATACTTTGACTTTATCCTCCATCGACAGGTCGACGGCGCCTCTCCGTGCGTTAATGACTTCGGGGAACTCCGTGTGGTCCTGGAGGTGCGGCTGAGCTTGTCGGGGATGCCGACTCTCCGCTTGAGTTGGCCGCTCACTGTTGGAACCCATCGCGGTCGGTCTCCCGTGGCCGAACGAGTTGCAGGGGTTACGCCGCTCAGGTCGTCCCTCCGATCGCTGCGGTGGGATGGCTTTCCGCTTCGTTTGGGTCGATTCTGTTGGGGCCCGCTTGGGTCGCGGCGTTGTCGAGCGGTTGGATCGTCTCCTGCGGGCCGTCGCACGGCGCCTCGCTCTCTTGGAGGAGGAGGCCTGAGATGCTGGGGGGCATCCCCTGGCCAAGGGGTTCCTGTGTGCTCGCACAGGGTATGGAGGACCAGCTTTATGTTGCCCACGTCTGCGGCCAAGCGGTGGACGTCGGGCTCTGGTCGAATGTTCCCTTGGTTCTCGGCGGGGAGATCCTTGTTTTGAGTGACGACGTCCATCACTGGTGCACTGGCTTGTCCTTTAGTGTTCACCATTTTCTTTTCTTCGGAAGGGAAGTGGGAAAGAGACACTAGGCTTCTTGTCAGTTTCCCACAGACGGCGCCAATGTTGCGTCCCGGGCCCGCGGTTGCTGTATGGATTAGGGAGCCTTCGGATTCCAGAGCAAATGATAGCGTCGGGCTGAGGGTCCGGTCTCCGTAGCTCCTAAGCTGGACCTGCACAACACAAATAACAAACAAGTTGTCAGACGTCCAATGGAATTTCTCCCACCACCGCCACTCCGACGCTCAAGTGAGCAAGTTCCCGCAATGAACGGAAATGACGCACGTGGTGAGCGGTGCGCGGATGGATGCTGATGAAACGTGAGTGATGTGTATATTCTAGCGTGGAGAATGCAATGAGTAGGTGGTGGAAGGCCTGGCTTCCTTAATACACCACAGGAGATAGCTAACCTCCCGCTGCTTGAACGGACTCAGGGATGGTGATCGTGAGAGAAACTGGCTCGTTCGTGGCCACATGAAGTGAGTCTTCTCTCAGTTCGTTTGCTTTCTCTCTTGTGATCTGTTCAGAGAAGGGAGGATTAGGATTCCAATCCCTCTTTCTGAGAGGAGAGGGAGCTCTTATAGGCTCCTCCCTCGTGGACTCTGGGCACCATAATGTCCGTTACTGGGGCTTTCTTGCCTGCTGTCGGTCATTGTCGTGACCGACTGATCATGTCGGTGCTCATGTGACGCCCGATCATGTCGGTGTCGTTTTCTTTGTGGTCAGTGAGGCTCGAGTCTGCCGGTCACGCTGGTCTTCCCCGAGTTGGGATTAGGTTTGGTTATTTGCTAAGGCATTTGCTGGCCGTTAGCCTTGATCTGCCAACCGCTTCTTCATTGGCTGGCCTTTTTTTCTCTCCTGTTTGTTTTCCGTCAGCCCATTAATGCACTGCAGTACGTTCATCGTTTTCCGCTAACTGGATGCCACGTATGCTGCCTGTACAGTTGTGCTGGGCTCGGCATTGCTCGTGTGCCTTAACATTGCTCGTGGGCCCTATCACGGGACCTAACAATATTATTTAAATAATATATTTTATATGGGTTTTGTTGACAAAGATTTCTACATCCACCATCCTAATTTAATAACACGGCAAACGTTTAATTTCTATAAAGTCAGTGATTAATAAAATTTTAAAATTGTCAAAAAATATTTTATTGTTAAAGATTGAGCCAATTGATTAACTTAAAAAAATTTTCAGTTAAATTGAACATATTCGATATTAAGTGACCCACACATAATTTCAAATATAACAATTATTGGAGATTCAATCTCTCCAATCTTGATTTCTTTAGTACCAATTACTGCTAGAGATGTATTAATTTGATAATAATAAATGTATATTTTAAAAAAAACATTTTAATATTCTACTTTTATAATAAAATTAATTTAATAATAAATGTAAATTTAAAAACTAATTAAATATTCTACATACAAAATAAAATTAATTTGAGTGAAAGTAAAAATAAAATTAACTTACTTACCAAAAAAAAAAAATAACTATTACATATTGTAAATTTGGATACAACCTAAGAAATCTTTTACGGCTCTTTTGGAGCTTGAAACTCAAATTATGTAACACCACAAACTAAAATAAGAATTCATAATTTAAAATTGACTCATTAATTTATCTTTTCATACTTAAATTAATCATGTTATTTTTTTAATTAAGTAACCACTTATTTGCCTTAGTTCCTTAGGGTCTCTTTTCCACGGTGCTTTGTAGTTCTCTCTTCATAAAGAAAAAATCTCTCTCTTTTCAACTGCTACTTACATCAGCCTTTCATGTTCTAATAAGTGTAATGGTCCGTCAAAGAGTATGTCGAGATTCGGGGGGTGTCCTTCGCCAAAGAGGTGAATGACCGTCCGATCACGATCGAACGGCCCATACGTATTTAACACGTAATATAACGTGACCCGTCTGATTTTAAATTTAATCAGATCGCTCGCGCGTGTTTAACCCGTATTATAATTTCAACCGTCCGATTTTAAAATTAATTGGACGACTGAAATTCAATCTTGTCTGACAAGATCTTAGCCATCCATTTCGTCTTATCCGACGACTAAAAAATGAGTGTATAGTAACCATAATTTTAAACTTTTAATTTTCTCTCTCTCCCTGCCAAATGTGTTCTTCACTTCGGGCTTCTATCTCCCTCTCCTCTCCTCTCTAGCATTGATTTGTACTGTTCTTCACTACTTCGCTCCAAATCTCCGGCAGCCAACACTTGTATCCGTCCTCTCCGTCTCCGTCGGGTGCTCCAAATATCTAGTGGTAACCCATTTTCCATTAATGCATTTCACTTCATTTTCCTTCCTCACACTCTCTCTCCTCTACCTATTTATCTTATTCTCCTTATTTTTGGATCAGCCGTCATTAATTTGGTGCTCAAAGGTGCTTAACAAAGGCTGTTGGATTTAATCCAATGGCCCTCATTTTCATTATATAAAAAAACTTTTTTTTAAAAAAAAGAAGGCACATGCAACAGTTGGATTGAAAAGTTATCCAACGGCTGCAGATTTTGTCTGGACGAAATATACTCTAGGTTTATTTTGTCTTTTCCATTTGCCGTCCAGCGCCGCTCTCTCTTTTTCCATCGCTTTCTCTTCTTTCCTCAATTTTGTTGAGTTACGCCGCTATTGCTGTTGTTGTCATAACCATTGCTGCTGTCGTCACTTAAGAGAGATAGTTGCCGTTGCCGTCACTGTAACCGTTTTCTCCTTCTCTCTGCCTTCCTTTGTGATTCAAATGTATTGGATCTCTACCGTCGTTGTTGCCATTGCCGTCACCTAAGAGAGAGAGAGTTGCCATAGCCGTTGCCGTCGCCGTATCTATTCCTTCATTCTCTCTTCCTCCTGTTGTGATTTAGTTATCTTTATTATTATTATTTTTATTCTGTTTTTGTTTTTCGAATTTTTTTAGTTTTTATTTGTAATAATTTTATTTAAATGTATTTATATTTATTACAAAAAATAATTTTTAAAAAATTAATATTATTAATAATTGTTATTTAAGTGAGGTGCCGAGCGGCAAAGTCAAAGAGTGGCCGAGAAACAGTGGAGAATATAAAATTTGGTAAAATTTATTACCAAATCAATATTGCCAAATATAAAATTTATTTTCCAAATTAAAATTACCAAATATAAATATTGTCAAATTAATATTTGGTAAGATTTGAAATATAAATATTATTAAATATAAATATTTTTAAATTTTTTATTTAGAAATTAAATATAAATATTACCAAATCAGTATAAATAAAGTTTGGATATCTCTTTTCACCCTTTATTTATTTAATATATTTTATTCGTATAATATGTGACCCAACCTAATGCCCAGCTCATTGATTAATTATTGGGACACTAATATATAATATTGATGCGTACCTGGATCCGACTTCGAACAGATTCGGATTCTTCTGGATGGTTTGAACCGGGTTAGATTCGCGAGATCACGAATCCTGCACACACCACTAAAGCAAACGAGAGGTCGAGCGTTAACGGCGGGATGTAATCCACCGATAACACTCCGACGCCTGTCAAGTCGATGTGACCTTGATGGAAGGAATCGAAAGGGGTGAAAGCTATGAAAGAGGAAAGGAGTGTTCTCTCCGGATGTCGAAAGGTGCAAGCCCTTTCTCGTATCTGAGATGGTGGAAAGCGCGGAGAACGTGCGTAAGGACCCGTTCGTTGCCTTGGAGTTGGAGTGTGTTTGAGAGTTTGGCTGCTGGGAACCAGAACTTGTCTCTCAGAGCACTTAGGGTTTTCTGTCTCAGTCTGAGTTTGAAGAGAGAGAGAGTTGTCAGTATGCCAGTCTTCAAGAAAGCGTGTCTCAGAGTATCAATTAGAGCGTGAGTCAGGGTATGAATCAGGGTGTTAATGTGAGTATCCAAAAGAGCGTGCCCTGGATGCTGGATCCAGGGCCTCTTTTATGGCAAAGATGGTGATCTTCCTTCTTTGGAAGGAATCATCCCCATTGTGATCTATGGCCGACCTTCCTTCTGGAGGCTGATGCCTGTTGCCCAATTATGGTGGATTGTTTCCTTCTGAGGCAGTCAACCACTTTCCAAGTTAACTTCCTTTCTTACCGTTGAGGTTCCTTAGCTGGCAAGGAGTTGGAAGGATCTGGCGCCTTCCTTATTTGAAGGGCGTCAATCTTGCTGATATTCCCTTTGAGATCGTGGAATATCCTTGGAAGATCGTGGCTGGCCTTTTTATGACTGATGGGCTTAAACGGGTCAGGCCCGTTACTGTTGGAAGGCTTTTTGGGGCTTATTGTGCAAAGCGTGGACGGTCAACGCCCGGGTTGACCGTCTGCGTGTTTGTTGGCTGCCCTTATGAAAGGCGTCCGTCGCTGGCCTCCATTTGGGCCATGGGCACGAGTGAGTCGGGCCACTCTCGTAGAAGGCCTCGTTTGGGCCCAAAGATAAAGGGAGCAAATCGGTCAGCGTCTGTGTTGACCGTCGACTTGTTGGCGCGCCGTGAAGAATGAAGAGAGCGGCGGGCGCTGAATCGATGGGTCGTGGGCTGAATAGAATAGGCCCATCATTATTGCAAAGCCTCTAAGGGCCCAACAAATTGGTCGATCTTAACGTTGACGTTTTGTGAGCATAAGAAATCGCAGACGGTCAACGCTAACGTTGACCGTCCTTGGCCTCTCGATCTGAGCTATCTTAACTTAGTTAGAAACGTTGGTTGGCGTAATAGAACTAGATTGGCCTTCTTTCTTTTTCAATCCAATTATTGGTGTACCCATCAAATATTATTCTTTAAAAATTAAAAGTTATTTTTTAAAATTTTTATATTTATTATATATATTTTTTTAATTTTTATAAATATGATAAGTATTATTCTATTAAATATTTAAATAAATAAGTAATATAAAATGTGCATTAAATTTAAGTCATGTTAAAATTTTTAAATTTATTAATCTATTTTATATTTTAATTAATATGTTAATATATTCGTTGTAAATCATTGGATTATCGTTGCAATTCAACATATTATTTTGTTCTTTAAATTTTTTTCATTTTTAAATTTTAATTTTTTAAAAAAAGTAGATTTATAAAAATTCGGGAGCTAAGTAAATAAAATTTATTATTATTTAATTTATTAATATAGATATAAATAATTTACCTAACATTAAATATTATAATATTATATATATAATTTATGTCACTGTTAACATTAATATTACACTGTTAACCATATAATTTTAACTAAAATTTAATTTCTTAAACTATGTTGGTATTACATAGAGTGAAAAAATATAGCGAAAATGTAAGTTAAAAAAATTACGTCTCTAATTTATATAATAAAAAAATATCTTAAAAAAGGTAGAGAGAAGGGGACAAAGGCGATAATGACGGCAACTCTCTCTTTCGGATGATAGCAACGGCTACGACAACAGTGGCACAACTTAACAAAATTAAAAAGAGAAGAGGAAGAGAGTGAAAGAGAAAGAGCAGTGCTGAACGGCAAATGGAGAAAACAAAATAAACCTAATGTTTATTTCGTCAAAACAAAATAAACATAATGTTTATTTCGTCAAGATAAAATCTGTAACCGTTGAACGTGCGTCATGTTTTTAAATGAAAAAAGCTTCTTTTTTATATAATAAAATGGGAGCCGTTAAATTAAATTTAACGGCTTTCGTTGAACGTACTTGAACTCCAAATTAATGGCAGCTGATCCTTATTAATGGGCATATCATCAACTTTATCAAAAATATAAGATAGAATAAGGGTACTTATGTTACAATGCAAAATCAAATAAATAACAGAAACAATGATCGTCAGGCATATGAATTTCGTTTGGTCAGCCCACGAGCTTTCACGCTACACTTCATTATCCAATCCTTCCACCATTTTTTGTAAAGTAGAAAAGCTTCCATGGCACGCTTACTTCTTCGGCACGTATATATAGTCAGTCTTCATCCCTCCCATTCGGCTAAAATAACTCTCTCTCTCTCTCTCTCTCCTGCAATTCTTCATTTCAATACCCACAAGCATGTTATATTCCACAATTGAGTTCGTGTACATAACTACTTTAAACCCTCACTTTGTGTTCTGCGTTTTCCATGTAATCATAGCTTTCCTCTTAATTACTTGCTCTAAGACCACCTCACGCATTGTAGAAGACACTTCCGTGGTTTCTCTTCCAATTGATGCCATTGATGCTTCAGTTGCAAGCGACGAGGAAGAAAATGCAAATGATGAAAATTGCTCATTTGACCAAGCGGCAATGGAGGCTGAAGAAAATGATAGAAATGCGGAGGAAGATGAGCTGAGGAGACGAATTGAAGCATTCATTGAGAAGGTTAACAATGAGTGGAGGGCAGAGAAGCTGAGGTCAAGAAATTACTCTTTTGACAGACATAATTAAGATTTTTCCAGGCTAGGTTTTGACCGATTAAAGATTATTATATATTATTCTGATGATCAACCTTGCCAACGAGTATTCAAATTTCTGATTGAAATTGTGAAGTTTTTGAATTTGATTTTCATTAAAATTTTTTTTTCTTATCTAATGTGTAATAAGCTGAACAAAAACCTAGCAGATATAAAATCTTGGATCTGAAACTGCAAAAAACAGCACTAGTTGAGGGAATCAAACAAGCAACCAGAAAATCATCACCAGTGACCACCATCCGAATTTGAATCAAATTAAAACTCGGAAACCGAGACCAAAATAAATCTAGAAATTGAGCAAATTTCTTCGTTTATTACACCGTAATCATGATTTGCTTCATGGTTAAGCAGAGAAGAAAAAAATTACCCGAAGGCAACAGACCGAGAAATCATGGATACGAAGACGATGAACAGGTTGTTAGGTCTGTGCCCCTCCGCGCTGTCCTCTTCGTCGGAGTCGCCTTCAAGCTTTGAACTCAAATTCAAACCCAATATATCAAATTCATAATTTGAATTCAATTCAAAAATATTTTAGGTTTAGTAAAAATTCAATAATATTATATATATTTAAATCCCACTCCAACCCAGAACCGTTTCCTTTTTATTTCTCTTAATGAAAAAATTATTAACGCTATTTCTTATATATTAAATTAATAACAAAATTCATCAATAAATATTTAAATTGATAATCTATTAAATACAACATAGGAATTTTAAAAAAAAATTATATCAAAATTTATTATTTGGACCATCATCCGATAATTAAAATTTAAAATTCAAAAAATAAATTTTAAATTATTTTATATATTAAATTTAAGAAAAATAAAAATATAAAGTGTGACAATATTTTTTATCTTAATTTCAAAATTTAAATATACATTTTATATTAAATTTAAATTTTTAAAATTAATATTAGAAATTATAGTTTTTTTATACTATATCTTTTATAAATATTGTTTTAAATTTGTTAAATTTAATGCATATAAATTTTATCTTGAAAATAATAAAGTTGAAAAAGTTGGATAATTTTATTACAAATATAACATAGATGATAAATATGGAGGTATTAAATAGGATATATTGATATGACACGTTTACAAGTGGGTTGTCTAAGTCACAACTCAGGATTTCAAAGTTTCAGCCAAACATATATATATATATATATATATATGTGTGTGTGTGTGTGTGTGAGTGTGTGTTAAATAGCCCATGTTGGCCCAACACGTTTATAAGTAGATTATATTAGATACAATTCTAGATTTTAAATTTTTGATTTAACATAGTACATGGCCTATAATATATTAGGTTGGACGTACTTATGGGCCATTTTATGTCAGATAGCGATATAGTATGGCTCATCTATTAAAAATGTAAAAAATATATATATTAAAAATAAAAATAATTTTGGTCTCCCATCCCTCACTCTTGCTTCCCCACTCTACCGTAAAAGGTTATGCCTAGTACGGCCAAATCATACCATAGGTTGGCATGGCTTGCAAGCTGTTTACCATGTGACCGAATACCATTCAAAATAATATTGTCTACAACAAACCATGATCTGCACGGCCCATGGTGAATTGGACCATACCATGTTATAGATGATTTAATTCATTTAATACATTTAGAGTCGCTCACACACACACACACATATATATATATATATATATATATACATGTTTTACTGGTCTAAAATATTTTCTATAGTTTACCAACATTGTTGATATGAATTAAAATATTTGATAATTAAAATAATATATTTAAAAATTTAATATTGCAGAGATTAAAGAGTTTAAGATTAGTGAGTGAAATCATCGTAAAAGATAATATAAAAATTTATAATATTTACAAATATAAAAAAATTATAACAGTAGATGATACAAAAATGATGACAAGTTATAGCTCCAACGGACAAACCAAAAATCATTATATTGCAATATAAAATTCAACATTTATTTTAATTGAAGATTTAAATTAATAATATTTGACTTAAAGGCTCCAGAATTAAATTTCATTGTTATTTTACACAATATATTTAATCAAATTTGAAGATTAAAATTAATGAAACCATTAGATTGTGGACCACTTTCGTATAGGCTCATACCCGTTTAATGCAGTGCTCTAAAGAATAAGCTTCGAACCTTTGTTATGCAAGTTGAGCGTTGTGAGGCTTGAACTTAAAAATCGTATTGATCAACCGGTAATTGGATGCTCTGATGGTTTTTGAATTTATAAGGATGCAATGTGATAATGTCTTTGGATTCTTTAATAAGATTTTGGACATTTTATTGTATTAAGGGGTTTGGTATTTATAGAAACATGAGAGCCAATGAACAGCCTTCCCATCATAGGGTTATGGACCATGACCCAAAAATGGGCTGGTTGTCGGCCGTTTGAGTCGAATATTATCATGTTTGTCTTGGATTGTCAGTCATGGTAGGAGTTCCTCATATAAAAATGTGTAAATTTTTGAATTTCTGTAAAATAATTTGCCAAAATATAAACTATCGACTAAATATAAAAAGACAAATGCTTTATAAATAACTCAATATTATTTAACTTACTCTTCTAATTCAGTATTAATTATATTAAGAAATATAGTCCTCTTTAAAATGCTAATTATTTAGCAACCTAATTGATTGGCCTAAGTCATCCGAATTATGGGACTTATGACTTAAACTTGCCCATTGAATTCCTTCCTGAGCTATGTGCCATCATACTTGCACTTATCAACCCATACTTATTAATTTTGGGTCTCCCCCTTCATTCACATGTCGAGTTAACTTATTCGAATAAACTTACAATTTTTACTAGCATATCACAATGCTACTCTCTAAAACAAGCAGCAATCTCCGTTTGCCTCTACATTTATTGCACAAAGTTAATGGAAAAGTGAAAACCCATAATCATGCCAAAGTTTATGCTCAAATTTAATTATTTTCAAGGTACTATAGAATTGTGTTGACACAATAGAATATTATGCTCAGGTGTAATTGTAGTAAGTTGTAATAGAAATACATAATAGAATAAAACATGCAATAAAAAGAATAAAATAGATAACAATTTCAAGATGCTTTATTTTAAGCGCATCTCTCTCTTTTCTTAAGATTCTTTCCATAAAAAGGGGTTTTCTTTTCAGGACGTCTAGATACCCTTAGCGTGAAGGAGATCGTAATAGGCTAGCTTTCATTTAGCATCTCATTTTTCTATCTCATGTCGAGGAGGCCATCGCAGGCTATAACATCTGAAGCTAGACTGGTTGCTAAGCTAAAAGGCACATTCATATTCACGTCCGAGCCCTACAATTATAATAAAAGAGTTCTATTCAGCGTTTTAGCTTTCGCATTTTACAAAGCAAAGAAGAAGCTAAGTAAGTGCGGTTATATTTCAAATCTTCTAAGATCATGTCCTCTTACACTAAGAAGGATGCGCTAAGAAAGAAGGAGTTCAGTCTACGCTAGGAACGAGTTCCAAATTAAGGATAAAACAAGTACTTTTATTATCCTATTGATTCTTTCTGGGAAATCCCTCTTCTCTTCTTCTGATTAAGCGAAAGATTTTGCTTTTTCTTATTCTGGTTCAAGGAAAAAAGAAAGTCCCTCTGCTTTGATTCCAATTCTCATCCACGAGTCAGGAGTTGTTGCCCTTATGTCACTTCTTTTTCCTTTGCTAGCCTTGGGGCTTAATTACTTAATTAAGAGTTATCCCCCTTAGCCTATGAAAAGCATCCACATAACTCTATGTCTATAGTCTAAATTAGTTAGGAGCTTGAATGAATACCAGGAAATCTCTTTATTAAATGAGTAAGGAAAAAGAGATTGTGGGCCACTTTTGTATAGGCTCATACCCATTTAATGTGTCGCTCTATGACTCAGACGATGACATATATATACCGTATTGATACGAAGGATTGCAATAGTATATGAGCGTCAATTTCAAAAGAAAAGTATCAAAACGTGCCTAAGGGGTGCATGAGGCACCAATTCCAATCAGAGCGTGCTCGAGGCGATTGAGGCGCCAATCCCAGTGGCGCTAGCACTTGAGGCGTGCTCAAATGCCACTTTACTGTATAAAATGGCATAAATGTGTTCTTAGGGTTATCATTTGCAATATTTAGACCTAGAGAGCGCTGCCATTGAGAGAAAAAGAAATAGAAAGATTAGGAAAAAGAAGAATATTTGAATATCTGGTGAAATTTCAAATTATATTTTAATCTCCACTTATCTTAGGTGTACTATTTTTAGAATTGAGAAGAATATTTTATTGATTATATTTTCTTCTTTTTCGTTTTATATTCTCTACTATTTAGATTTATTTGTGATAAAGTATTGTTTACTTATATTTTGTAATTTGTGTGACCAAATTTATTGCATAATAAAAATATTTTAGACAAATCGTCCCGTGATTTTTCTCTTTCATTTTAAAGAGAGTTTTTCACGTAATAATTGAGTATTTTTTATTATTTATAATTATTATTTAATTATTGTGTATTATTAATTAATTTATTATAATTTAAATAAGTGGGTTATATCCCAATAAAAACAGCCGGAAACTAAACTGCATCTCTATGGAAATAGGACAGGTGATTAAAGTTCTAATTTTTGTACAGTTTAAGTTAGAGAAATATATATATATATATTTTTAAATTCATTTGTATATTTAAGTTTGATAAACTAGATGAATACGTACTTAATTTTTTAACCAAAATTTTAATAGATCATATAGTAATTAGATAAATATCAAAATTCATACCAAAGGTGACGGGAACTATGCTCTATGTAGCCAATATTAAATACTGAATGTACCAAGCATGACTAAATTCCTCAAACTTATTCAAGTGATTATTTAACACAGCTTTTCAATAAACTTAAAAAAAAAAATCATAAATTGATCTACGTTAAAATTTAAAAAATTTATGAGATTTTTTCAAAATAATTTTCATGGGTTCTTTGACTAAGACTGCTTTCAGAAATTTTCTAAAATACTCTCAAAATTTTGTTGCCTGATCTTATAAATTCTAATGTATTTTGTTTTTATTAAAAGTGTTCAAAATAGACATAAATAAAATTAGATTCGAGCTACACATATATTGAATTTAGATATAAATTTATAACTAATTAGTCGGATTAGACCAAATAAGGTCCGATCACCCAACAGGCTTGATGGGTACAGTATAACCAACCCAAGAAACAACTGCACAAACCGTTTTATGTAATCCACAAGCGGTTATAATCGGTGGTTATTACTGGTGGTTAATTATGGATAAAATTCAACCATAACCGACCGAAAGGTAAGAAAACCTCCGAAAACCTCCAGAGAAGAGGAAAAACCTCCAGAAACCTCCAGAGAGAGGAAGTCCTACATAAAGATGAGTTATCTTCCACGAAAAGGGTCTGGAGGGAAAAAACAAAAAGGAGGGTTGAGAAAAATTCTCCCTCTCTCTCTAATTATCTTAAAGAAGAACAAAAATAGAATACATCTTTCCATTTTTATTCTCAAAGGCGTGGCCCGAGACTTGAGCGTCGGAGAGCGCTTTGGGAATTTAGCCCGTTAGCGCCCCCGACCATCTTGTCTATTTTTGTGTTGCACAGGACTCAGATTCAAGACTATGGAAACAGATTCGCGTCAAATCGACAAACAAGAAGATCCGATTTGCGGCCCCTGACCCGTAGGATAATCCGAATTTCTGGTACGCAACATGCCTTAATAATGTTTGTCTATAAGCCAAACAGAGTTAGTCCATTAGTATATTTTTTTATTTTTAATATATTTATTAAAAAATTTATATTTTTGTAAATATATTCAAAAATATATGACCTTTTATAATTTATAATATTTAGGATAAATTATTATGTACATATATATATATATATATATATTTTTTATTTAAGAATATTTACATTATAAAATTATCAATTATATAAAAATATAATTTATTAAAAACCTTTTTAAAGTTAGTATTCATTTAAAATTATATATATATACAAAAAAAAAATCCATAACTTGGGCTAAGCCGAGTAAATCAGACACTTTTATAAATGACAGTGTTTGGTCCTAAAAAATCAGTCTGGCCTAATTTTAGGACATTGCTCCCCTATATTATTATTATTATATATTAATTAAATTTTATAAAATTTTACATTAATTAATTAGACCGATCAAATAATTTAATTTTAATATAGTTTAGTTAGAAAGCACATAAATCATTGAACTGTGCCAAATGAAAAAATTCAAAATGTTATGAATAAATAAAGTGGAGAAAACTGTCTAGAGGCTATGGATTTTTATTACTTATAACTTTTGAGAATTGTACATATTCTACCTATATATGACCTATTATAGTGCTCTAAAAAAATTAGACTCTAATATTTTTATTATAATTAAAATTAATTTAAAATTGATGGAGGACAGATATTAAGATAATATTTAATATATTAATTTAATATTAGGTTTTTTATGTTTTAGTAATAAATATCAACCGATAAGGAAATAAAAAATACTAATATTAAAAAGATGATAATAAATTTCACAATGCAAAATAAAATAATGAGGCAGAATTTTTGTAGAAAAATTCCATGGATCATTAATGTTAAAATTTTTATTAGATAAATGAAAGTAGGTTCAATTTAAAAAAGAAAATATTTTTTTTTTGTTTTTATAACTGTATGCTAACTTATATTTTATTATTAATTTAATTTTATATAAAAAAGTATTTATAATTAATACAAAATAGCTCTAAAGTCGATATTCTTTTTCAACTTCTATAAACATGATGAATCCAATTTAGTTTTTCCAAGGATAAGGTTGACATGAAAATAAAAGCTGAAAATATATAATTGATATTTTATAACAACGAAAAACAATTAATTTTTCCTTCCTATATCCAAGGTAAATATTTTATGATATAAATATTTTTAAAATATATATATTTTTAAATTTTTTTTAAATATTAATATTTTTAGTATAAAATTCAAATATAAAAAAAACCCACAAAGGCTTATTTAGAATATTATTTCTATAACTTAAATACCATCCATAGATAATCCAATATATCATATATTATTATAACAAACATATAAATTTAAAATATAATATAGACAATCTAATTTAGACGTCTAAAAGGACAATTCAATATAAATATACTAAGGTGACATTTGGTTAGAGAGAATAGAAATTCTATTCCTTCTTATTCCTAGAAGAATAAATACTTCTCCATTTAGTTATAATTTATTCAAAAATAAATATTCTCACATTTTATTAGAAAATAGTTATTCCCACATATATAAATATTTCTCCAGTTAATTATAATTGAATCGAAAAAAATATTTTTATATTTTATTAAAAAATAATTATTCTTACATGTATAAAAATAATAATTTCTATTTATTATTATTATAAATACTACTAAGAAAAGAGGAAGGCGTTAGAATTTGTGAAAAGAATCATAAAATGTGGAATACACGCTTCATACATGTAACTCCAATGACAGAGACGAGACCCGAAACAAATACGACAACAACTACAAGCAATCGACCAGAGCTTAAAGGTAAGGCTTGGGTTCGGGACAGCTCGGGGTTGAACTCCGGCTGCCTCCACAACTCCCCGACTTACTCTTCCGTCCGCGGCCGAAGAAAAAGAAAGGAAAAATGAAAAGAAAAAAGTGAAAATGAAGATGAAAATGAGGTGACAATACTCAGCCTACATGAAATACGTTACACAATGGAAAACACAAGTGAACCAAAAAATCTGGCCTATGGGATAAAATTTAAAGAACTTTCATCACCCAGAGATCTCACCGTTGGATGGGCTACCGAGAGACGATAGGCTATTTTCCGGCACCGGATTTACAGGACCCGGATTGCTGGGCAGGTGGAATGGCAGGGGAGACAGGAAGTCTGCCTTCCCGTCCTTCTCTCCGACTTCCGTCGCTTGTCCGATTGTGGGGGCGGCGATGGGTGGAACGATTGGTGATGCAGCAGCATCAACTCTGCTCCTTTTCCGCTTCTGCTCTTGCCGATGGCCGGGCAAGAAACTCCCCAGCACCACCTGATTTGATTCAGTTAAAATAAACAAATAAAAATTAAAGAGAAATGTTTAAGAGCCACATTTTCATAACGTAGCATCTGTCTATCCATATTTGCGAGTTCATGTATAAATAAATAAATAAATATGTTGTCATGTTAGAATGCTGACTGAAGGGCATCCCTATAACATTAGGGGTTATTAAACTACCTCTTCGTGTGGAAATTTCGGGACGACATGATAAGACAGCAAAGACAATAAATTGACCAAAGAAACTCAAAAACAAGATATCGAGTGAACCGACAGCTACAATCGGCCCATTTTCAAAACAACAAAAAAATTGAGCATCTTTGTCGAGAAATGATCCGTCTGGGCATGAATCCAAGATTGACTTGAATAAATGACCGACTCGGATCTTTGACAATTTAAAACCAAAACGTATTGATAAAGGGAAATACATTTTGTCCTGCTAAATTGTCCAAACTTTATTTTTTTAAAACAATTAATTTACATCCATCTAATTCAATATATGCAGAACTGTTGGGAATTGACTACGAATATAAACAGCAAGAAAATACGAAATAAACAATGCCAAGCACACAATAATCAATCACAAGTAATAAAGATACGATTTTTACGTAGAAAACTCTATATTAAATAAGGGAGAAAAATCAGGAGACACTGAGTCCGAACTTTTCCACTAGCAACAGTTTATCGATTACACAAATCACAAATCTCAAGGGTGACAACCCCTTCTTTCAAACAGCTCGTACAAGAAATATAAAGTGAAAGAGTCGAGATAAAGCCCGACAGATATTCTTCTCAACAGCAAGAACTTCGTACGTGTGATTGGCGAAAATTGGAACTTGATTCAAAACCTAACCGGAGGCTCAAATCTTCCTCTTCTCCTTCTTCTCTCTCTTTCTCTTCTTTTTTCTCAGAATTGATCCACCGAACCCTAAAACGCAAGGTGCACGTTTTATAAAATCGGCGAGCGCTCGGTTCTAGAATTTGCGCTCGAGCGTAATTCAGGCGAGATCGAGCACGATGCTACTGGAAAGTGCGCCTCGAGCGCCCAACAGGCACAACTCAAGCCTTCATCATGCGGTGAGAATATTTGCTTCCATCCGCCACGATAAGTGAGTATGGGCCCACACAGAAGTGACTTATAACCTAACAAACTTCCCCTCATGACTGTGTGGGGCCATTCATCGTCATCCCGACAATAGAACAGCAAGTTTCAAGCTTCCCTTTTTGCAATACTTTGGTCATCATATCCGGTCCATTCTTCTCGATCCCGACCTTTTCCAGCACCAAAACCCCGTGTCAACGACATTCCGCACGCAGTGATACCTCACATCGATATGCTTTGATTTAGAATGAAATAACAAGTTCTCGCAAAGGTGAATCATACTTTGATTCTTACAAAACAACACATATCACTCCTGCTTGAGACCAAGTTCCAGAATGAATTTCTTCATCCATAACAGCTCCTTACTCTGTTATAGCAATGAACTTCGCTTCAATAGTGGAAAGAGCAACACACCTCTACAATTTCGATTGCTAGGAAACGACTCCTCCCACGAACATAACTAAATATCCCGAAGTAGACTTCCGTGAGTCAACATCACCCGCTATATCTGCAGCAGTGACATGTTGCTTCCAAAACATAAACACATTTTAGAAGTTCCTCAGACATACTATACTTGGCCTCGTACACACCATGGTATACATTAGGCTACCTACGGCTGAAGAATAGGGAATGATTTTCATGTATGCTCTTTCATCTTCTGTAGAAGGGCATTGCCGATTACTCAACTTAAAGTAATTGGCCAACGGGGTGCTCACCGATTTTGACTTTTTCATGTTGAAATGTTGAAGCACTTTCTCCACATAGCTCTCTTGTGATACCCATAGCTTCATCGTTTTGCGGTCGCGAAAAATTTTAATTCCCAAAATTTACTTTGCCGGCCTCAAATCATTCATAGTAAAGGACTTCCTAAACTGTCGCTTTAACTCCGTGACTCAGGAGGCATTACGCCCAACTATCACCATATCATCTACATAGAGTAAAAGAATAACAAAATCATTCTCAGAAAATCTCTGAACAAAGACACAATGATCCGAGGTCGTCTTCTGGTAGCCTTGACCCACCATGACATACTCGAACTTCTCGTACCATTGCCTTGGTACTTGTTTCAACCCATATAGACTTTTCTTGAGATAACACACTAATTGCTCCTTCCCATTGACCAGGAATCTTTTCGATTGCTCCATGTAGATCTCTTCCTCAAGATCACCGTGAAAAAAAGTGGTCCGCACATCCATTTGTTCTACTTCCAGATCAAGCATAGCAGCCAACCTCAGCACCACTCGAATAGAAGGCATCTTTACAACTGGAGCGAAGATCTCGTCAAAATCAATACCTTTTTGTTGATTGAAGCCCTTCACAACCAATCTCGCTTTATACCTCGATTGTGAGCCGTTTTTATCTGTTTTTAACATGAAGACCCACTTGTTCTTCAACGATCGTCTTCCCTTTGGCAACCACGTCAACTCAAACGTACGATTTTCATGCAACGACGACATCTCGTCTCGCATAGCTTTCATCCACTCCGCCTTGTATTCGTCCTCCATTGCTTCTTCAAAACATTCGGGCTCTCGTCTATCGATAAGTAACACATACTCCTCGACCAACAGATGAATAGAGGGTCTTCAATCTCTCGTGGATCGTCGAAGTAGAATGGTCTCAATAGGCTCAGCAGTATCATGAGTAACAGCCTCATCCTCATCTCTATTGAACATTAGAGTCTCATGGACTTCTTCCTCTTCGGCATTGCCTTGATATTCACTCTGATGACGGATAGGTGCCAGCGTAAGACTTAAATCACATGCTCGACTGTTATCATTGTTGGAGACAGTCTTTGCATCTTTGCCAATATCCTCTATAGTTTCGTTCTCAACAAACACATCTTTAGATCAAATCAGCTTCTTCTCAATCGGATCATACAGTCGACATCCAAACTCATCTTTCCCATAACCGAAAATATGCACTGTCTGGTCCTTAACTCCAGCTTGGTCCTTTCACCTTTGGGAACGTGAACGAAAACCTTACATCCAAATACCCGCAAGTGATCGTAGAATACTTCTTTTCCGAACTATATCTTTTCAAGCACTTCTCCTTTCAAGGTACCGTGCGGTGACAAATTGACGACATGAGTTATGGCCCTCGAGGCTTCCCCCAAAACGAACCGGGAGCTTCACCTTTGACAGATATTCTTCTTAGAAGCAAAAACTTCGTACGTGTAATTGGCGGAGACTGAACTTGATTCAAAACCCAACCTGGAGGCTCAAATCTTCCTCTTCTCCTTCTTCTCTCTCTTTCTCTTCTTTTCTTTCTCGAAACAAACGCTCAAAACTGATCCACCGAACCCTAAAACACAAGGTGCGCGTTTTATAAAACCAGTGCCCACTCGAGCACGGCTCGAGCGCAAACCGGGCGCAGGCCGTGCTCGAGTGCCATCCAAGCGCTGATCGAGCGCTCGGTTTCGGAATTTGAGTACGAGCGCAATTCAGGCGAGATCGAGCGAAATGCTACTGGAAAGTGCGCCTCGAGCGCCCAACAGGAGCAACTCAAACCTTCATCATGTGGTGAGAAAATTTGCCTCCATCCGCCACGACAAGTGAGTATGGACCCACACAGAAGTGGCCCATAACCCAACAAGAACAAGTTTTGTACAAGATGCAATATAAAAAAAAATATGAATTTCTACCTTAATTTCAAGTTGAAAATTTTATGTTAAATTTAATTTCCAAAATTAAGGCTGAAAAATACATTTTATACTTAAATCTTTTACAAATCTTGCCTAGTTGTATTGAATTAGATGGATATAAATTCAAATTAAAAGAAGAAAAATAAACAAAGTTGAAAATGAAGCTTTAATATTTGGCCATTGCTATTAGACAAATCATACGTGTATTGGCCCACAAGTGCTTGCATGTCGTCCCTTACAATAGTACCTGAACAGGGCTAGCTGCGACAAGTAAACCGGCCAGAGATCCCCCAAAAACGCGGCCATCTGGACCAGCCAACAAGACACTCAATCCCCCAGATCTGCTCTTCACAATTCCATTATCAGTTTGCATGAACGATCCAGTCAATGAAAGTATCTCAAAACGGCCCTGAAAGCACAACACCAAATTCGTCAATGAACTCACAAGATATTAGATAGTGGCACGATGTATTTCTAGGAGTCATCTTCCAACATGCATAACTGAACACACCGGTGCCGATCAAAAGAATGTTAAAAGAAGCAAAGTCCAAGCAGAACAACAAAAGAGGGCCATCACATCAGAAATCGGACCCTAGGACATAGGTTTGGTTGATGTTAAGGATGATGTTCTTCATCATTGACAATTTCGTCCAAACTTGTCCATATATGAACATCACATACGAAAGTATCATTATTTATATCAATGTTAGTCGTGATCGTATCGTTATTAGATATATTAAACAATACATATCGGTATCGAAAAAAAACATTTTTAAAAATTATAAGCTAAAAGAGCTATATCAGTCAATAAATAGGCCAAATATCAGATGTATAGGCTCATATTTTGAATATTAGCCTATATATCATCAACAATATAGCAACATATTGCTATATTATTGTGATGTTGTAAAATATCAATATTGGAACGACACCAATATATATCAGCCAATATTTACTTTAATGTTTAATAGAACACGCATAAAAACAAGCATCAGAAAATCCTTGTAAATATGAAGATGAGTACGCCAGGAGCCTATGAGTATAGCAGGCAATTTTGCCGTATCATAATACTTTGGGGCTAATAATTCTGAAAATCCAAAGTATATCAAAATGAAAAATAAGGATAAACAGCTGCACCTCATATGTCATAGTACCCCCAGAAGAACTAGGCTGACGAAGTGTGACATTCGAAATTGAACCACTTGCAGAAAGAACACAGATGGCTCTAGACTCTTGATGAGAAAATGATAGAATCTTCATAGCAAGATCCTAATCAAGGCAGAAGGAAACACGATAATCAATTAAAAACAGCAGAGACCAATCAACATATGCAGACCAAAGTGATAATCCATAAATCAAGAGATTTGCCACTAAGCTGTCAACTTTGCCAAATAATATGGTTATGGAGCAAAACATAGGCCAATAAATATCTTGACAAAATTGTGATATGTCACACCCTTAACCACATATCTGCCCGTATTTTGGCATCTCATTTTTTAGCTCTTAGTATATGTTCGTTATATAAGAAATATGATTAAATATAGTTGCATTTTAATATATTCCGTTTACCATTCAATAATCACTACATTTTTGATTTGACAAGGAATAAAAGGCAGTGGTAGGAGTCGTCCACTTGAATTCTAAACCCACTTTGACTTGCTCAATTGAAGATTGAAGGACCAAACTAGGGGGTCATAATTGAGATGTATTAATAATGCCACCCTCACCCAAAAAAAAAAAAAAAACGATTAATCTTGCATAATAGTTAAGATAGCCCTTGATTGCAATTTTTCAGGTCTAAAAATAGATAACCTTTGTAGGACAATACAAAAGAAACTTATTGAAATAGGTGACCATAAGCATTGGATATTCAGTAACACCTACCGAATGTTAAATGACAAAAATGTCATAATTTGAGAAATTAATAAAGCAGGGACCACATATAATATAAACAAGAGTTCTTTTTTTCACATATTTACTTGAACATACCTCCCCAGCATTAATGGTTATCACATGCGGCATGAAATTGACACCAACCAAATATGCCAACCGATCTCCTAGTAAATGAAAATGAAAAGTATCGAATCAATTGGTATGTAACTTTCACATATTGCATTCAAATGGTACAACAACTACAGAGTATATCATCGATCGTAATCTAAAAAGCATAGAATGCTAGCATCACGAATAAATGGTTATAACATATGTACAAACAGCAGAAACCAATGATCCGGCATTAATGATAGTGACAGTCAATGAACAATATACATATGCTTGTAGGTGAAAAATTCACTGTTACTGATTGTTGATCGGTGAGATCATTTTCCAAAACTACCGCCCTCTATTTATCTTTCACCTTTTGGTATTCCTTCAATTAGTTCTATATATTCATTTTATAATATACACCAAAAAACAGAAAACCAGCCCACAAAAATTGCAGCACAGAATTAATAGAACAACGTAGATTCCATTTCAAAAGGTCAGACTTGCTACAACATCACTGTCAACTATGCGAAATTCAGAAAATCAAGGATTTCGTCCTCAGTTGGTCAGGCACAAAGACATAGCAAACACTGCCAAAGGTGTAAGTAGGTGCGCAGAGCCAGAGCCTAGCATGTTCACCCACTGGGCTGAGTGTTCACCCACACCTCAAACAAGTTAAACATAGAAATTGAAGACTCACAAAAAACATAGGAAGAGGACAAGCCTTGATACAAGATTAGTTGTGAGTTTAAGCTATAGAAGCAACCTTTTTGCAATATAAGGATAAAATTAGGTATACTTAACCCTCTGTAGACCCTACAATGTGCAAGTCTCATGCATGCTGGATCTTCCTTTAGAAATATGCATAGGAAAGATGACTATGTTCAAATGATAATAATGGTTTACTGTGTTGATGTAGACATTCTTGAGAAATTTCTGTAGAGTTCTTTAGATAACAAAGAAAAATAATGTTCCATTCTATGCATGATCTTCTCTTTCTAGGAAGCAATAGAAATATATGGTGAAAATACCCATATGACATGAGTAATGTTGACTATAGCAGCACAAATCTCTGTTTGGAAAGCCCAGAGGAAAAATTATTGTTCAAAATTCACCATTCAAATATTAGCTTAATTCCATCCAAAAGAGAAATGACCACTAACAATTAGTGTTCCAGTCCTTGTACAAGTTTTTATAGTATATTAAGCATCCGATGCATGAATATAGACTTGATTCACACAACAGTTTCAAACTCCAATAAGCGACTAATTTGTCAATCTTTAATGGATTTTGTTGGGCCATCACCTTTTCCAACTCTGCACGTTGGCCTGTACATTAGCTTGAACAGTAACATTTTGATCATATATTTTGGATTAATTCCTAATAAACTACTTCATAAGTAGTGCCAGATTTGAAAAAAAGAGAGAGAGAGAGAGAGAGAGATATTTCCATATTCTAGAGATATGGTCAAGGTGATACCATAGACATTCCTTCTGCAAAAAAATTTCCATAATAAAACTCCTGCCATCTTATTGTTTATAATTCCTTTTGTGATCTACTGCTCCTTATTTCTCCAAAGTCCCAAGTCTTAATCTACATTGTGATGCATTTGCATTTTTCGGTAATTAACTTATCAGGTTAGTCACGGAGGGAAAAGACAAGATAGCACAAAGTTCCCAAATTTAGCAGAAGAAGACCACTCCCACAAATCCTAAGAAATGGGGTGTTGATCAGAACACCAAATTGATGATTCTCTCTCTCTCTCTCTCTCTCTCTCTCTTTTTTTGGGTAACAAAGGAATCGACATGCAATGTCCCAAATTCGCTCTAATATTAAACTACCAATAGTCAACAAGCAATGAATAGCACAAAGGAAATCTAGCTCATAACCAATACATTGAACCATCACCAGCTATGTAAAAATCTGCTGCACTTGATAATCAAGCCAAACTCTTGAATTTCATTACAGAGGAGAAATACTATTCCCACTCAGACCAGGGCACATCTTTCACTTATTGGACAAAGACTCTTTTCGTGATAAAGAGATCTATTTTGCAAGTTCATTAGTATTAGTAATTTCTATAAAGGATCAGACTAATGACTGACACAATACTACATGGTTGGTTCTCATCCTTTAAAGTCAAATTAGTGAACCATGCAAACAACAAATTTAAATAAACAAATAAATAAAACAAATGAACCATCAATAATTATGGGGAAATCACAGAAAGGTATGACAGACAAAAACACTAGCAGCAGAAACAGTAAAAATCTGCAAATTTTACAGTACTACAATTATTACCTAAACTCTCATACTCCAATTTATACGCCTTCTTTGTTGTCTGAAAAGGCCTTACTCTTGCATGCTTCCAAGATGAGAAGTCTCCAGGAAGGGGAATAGAAGATGAGATAGGCATTGGTGACAGTGCTGCTGTCACTGCATCTGGGCCATACTTCTTTGGCCTTCCTCTCTTCTTCAACTCCATGGCTGGCAGTGCCGTACTAATTGTGAGTGTAGCTGCCATTGCCGGACCACCTGACTGCCGGCTCGGATTCTCAACTCTAGAGACCAAGCAGCAGCTCTCAGAAGCTTCTTCAATTTTTGTTACCCCAGAATTTATTTCTCTACCCTCCATGCAATAAACTAAAATAAACCAGAAACGAGGAAAAAAGCCTAAAAGCCGTAAAACCCTAGAATCTATGAAGCAAGCAGACCTAAATACATCAAACAAGCATCCCCAAATGATTAAAAATGATTAAAGATGAACTGAAAATTATCAAAACTTGATGGGAGAAAAAAAGAGCTAAAGCACAGGATCAGAAACTTGACTAATTAGAGGTTAAGCAGCTCAAAACCAATGAAAGCTTATTTACTTCTTCAAATGTTAAAACCCTAACCGTAAATTTTGAAAATTAGAAGCCAAGATCTAAGCTGTGAAATTTCAAGTTCTTCATCACAAAGAAAATTGCAAGCCCAGAAACTATAGCTCCATTTTAACAAAAAATAAAAACCCAGACCAAAAATTCAAAGTTCCTGGCTTGATCATACAGAAAATTTTCAACGCTAAGAAAACCAGTTTCGAGGTGCCTGAAAAAAGAATAACTGTTAATTTCTAGGAACTAGGTTTTGCAGGAAAAGAGATGACAAGGAAAGCAAAATATTTTTTTCCTGAAGTATAAAAAAAAATAAATTCAAAATAAAAGAATAAACAATTGAGACTTTGATTAATTATTACAATTTTCAATTACAAAATTCAAAGTATCAATTATGGTTAAGAAAATGGGTCAAGTCCGTCTGGGGATTTTGATAAAGAATTATATAATAAACAGCAAAGCAATTAAAATTTGAATATAAAAATAAAGTATTTGGAAAGATGGGAAAGAAAATTTCCTCCTTTAATTTTAAATTTGTTGGAGACATTGCCAAATTTCCAAGCAGCTCAGCTGCCCTTCATGCTTGTAATAATTAAACACCAATTAGTGATTACCACTATGGAGACTGAAAAGTGGAGTACATGTGCCATGACTTCAGATGAATTAACATATCAGCAACATTATAATCTATTAAAAATACTGTTAAGATAATTTTATCAAATTAAATTAAAATCGATTAACAAAATTTAAAGTAATTAATCAAATAAATAATTCAATTTTTTAATAAAAAAACAGAGAATACCCATTGTATTTTTCCCCCCCTAAAACTAATGTCAAACACATACATAATTGTCTTTAGCAAGGATTTTTATGTATTATCCAAGAGATAATAATATGTAACAAATTATGGAACTTTACATATATATCCATTGCAAAACTAAAACTCACATACCCCACTTAATTTTTTATTTTAACAACTTTTAGCTTTAGTTTCAATGTTGTCTCAGATTTTATTCTACTTTCTTTATTAGAAGTTCAAAATAATTTGAAAAAACAAAAGAAAATTTTTAAATGATATATTCCCGAACAGTTTATTAAAATATGTTGATTTTCAAACTATTTTACCAAAACATTTTTTTTATTTTTGACACATTAACACAAACTTAAAATTTGAATCTCCAAATTAATCTCGAGACTTGGGTCTCAAGTTTATTATTCCCGCATGATGCATAAATCACATGTATATGGAACCCTTTTCTCCCCCTTCCAGGTTCACACTCTGAAATCCAGCCGGCATCTTCATTGGGTTCTCGTCGTCTCCCGGCTTCGAGGGCTTGGAAAAAAGCAACACCGGATGCTTACCCGCCATGGTTCCCGGTCTCTTAACCTCAACTACAGTCGAGAACTTCAATTCGTCACGCCACATTTTGGGCAGCTCAGAAATCACCATATGATTGCTGGTGGAATTCAAGATCTTGGAAGCTCGGGCCTCGGGCAATCTATCCACGTTGAGGGTGTCTCAGGTAGCTGAGAGGAGTTCATTAGAATAGGGTGAGTAGCCGACGCCGTAGCCAAACTCGAAAACCTTCCTGCCTTTGTAGAATTGGTAAGTACGGCCAGGATAGCCTGAAGATTTTTCAGGCTTCATCCTCATATTTGTCGTTGGTATTCTGGCGTACTCATGTAACTGGCAATCTTCCACCTGATTTGCGAAATGAGATTTGTTATACTAGTAAAGAGACTCATTGATAAGAAAAAAAAGAACAAAGGTAAATAATGATTTGATTGATAATAAAATAGAATCCCATATCAAGAACAGCCATTTGATTAATAACGAAGAAAGGGAATTTTTTATTCAAATTTTCACCTTAATCATAGAAAAAACATCGGTCAAATTCTCTTGAATCGAATGTATAGTAATATTTATAAAAGAATTATTCTGAATTTTAAATGATTGAACAATCGGGGGCAATTTAGCACAAGTTCAAAGATTGCAAAGAGAAACACGACACTGAACTTAACCGATGCAAAACTGTCTGACTGACGATCACCCCCTGGAAGCAGCCTTAAAATGTGTTGATTTTTATCAATCAGGTTCCTGAGGTTTAAAATATTTCATCACAACTACTGCAGAATCAGCTAAAAATTTTAGCCTTGTTCACCTCTTACTTTTAAGAGCTTTGTTTAAATGACAGATAATCTCCTTCCCCGCCAGTATCATCCAATATGAGGGTTCAAAGCGAACTTCGGTGCACAATGTCACCGGCAAAAGATTACTTATCAGATGAAGTCGAGTGTGCTGCAATAGAATTTGAACTTATGACTGCAGACCCAACTTGAATTTTCAAATATCGCATACTTTTTAGAATTAATAGTCTACGATATCTAATATTTTTTCAACTTGGGCAAGATCATCACATTTCCTTAGACTTATTACGACGCTTATCATAAACATTTAAATTTTAAGAGTATCTTCTCAAGTGGTCTAAAGAAATAAGAAGTTTAAAGGGGATCCTAGTGTAGCTGAACACCTCTTTCTCCTTACAGAAACCTGACTCCGTAAATCCGAAAAAAGCTACACAATAGTAGTTGGGGCGTTAAGGCCAAAGCTTTTTGTAGCTCTAGTAAAAATGCTAAGTGAATCAATTTTATTTCCCAATTAATGAGAAAGGCAAGAGATCTAAGAAATTGAAGGATAGATACATTAAAAATCCAGAAGTCCTACTTCTTACGTGCTAATCATTGAGAAAAACAATATTACATTTACCTCTTAGTACAAAGTAGACATTGAAAGCTTCCTAGTGTACCACAAATCATGTCAATTGTCATTTGTAAATAATGATCTGACCAGATAAAATGTGAGCATAGGCTCCTCTGCACACACTTCAGTACTCTTAGCTTTTATTCTTTCAACAGAATGAAGCGTATTTTCTCTGTTCAAATGCATTTCTCTCCAAACAACTTTCAAAGTTTAAAACAAGAACATATCAAATAAGCAGAAGTAAGGCTAAGTCGTCTCTTTGAATAAACCCCAATAGAAAATGACGACAAATTTACCTGAGTTGTGGTCACCAAAGATTGCCTGTGCACTAGCAATCCCTTCAGCTTCACTTGGATAACCAGCCCACAAGATGCCTCCGATGTTTCTATGGTCCTTGGCAAATGATCTACCAACCGGACCACCAGAAAGAAGCACCAGCACATCCAGGTTCTTTCAAGCTCCTGCCGTGCTTGTTATAAGTTCTTGTTGCTTCCAGGGGAGTACCAAATTCACACAATGCTTCTTCTATCTCTCTTGGCTCTGATCCAATTGTTGGGTTTTTAGTCACTTCCTTGTGGGTGTCTCAATAAACAAAAGGTTATCGGAACATCGCACAAGATGTATGCAAGGATCGGAGTGTTCGCGCGCACGACGAAGTGATTGAAGGACAACCAGGTTGTATAGGCCGAAGTGTGGAGTTGTTGCAGAGATCGGAGGGCAACCAGGTTGCATAAGCCGGAGTGCGGACTAGTTGAAGAGAATGAAAGGCGAATCGGATCCAAAGGCCGGAGTGCGGACTGGTTCTGGCAACCAAAGGGCAAATTGGAGCTGAGGTCGAGGGGCACCCAAATTAGATCCAAGGCCGAGGGGCAACTAAATCAAAGCTGAGGAGGTTAAGGGGTCACCAGGCAGAGCTAAGTTCGAAAGGATATCGGGCGCAGAGGCTAAAGGCCAATTAGACTATTTAGTTCGAAAGCCGATTGAACTACTAATTTAGAAAGCCGACCGGACTGTAGAGTCAAAGGGACAATTGGATTACTTATGCTAAAGGATATCTGGCTGTCAGTCCCAGTGGCCCATATTGTAAAAGCTCGAGAATTGCGTTTTAGGAGCACAGGAGATGTGCTTTAAGCCAAACGTCATTACAATACGCGCAAAGCGCGTTAGGGTTAGATAGATAGACAAGTGATGGGGGAAAGTGAGACTTTCGTCAAACACTTGTAAAATCAAAAGAATAGAGAGCGCCACCAGTGAGAGAAAAAGAAGAGAAGAAAAGAGATAAAAGAGAGAAGGAGATTCTTCCTTTACTATGGAGATCTATTTCTTGCTCTATCTCGAGTGAGTTGCTTGTACTATATCTTGGGGGTTTGTGTAACAGATTTTACATAGTGAAGATTTTTTAAAATTTATCCCGAGATTTTTTTATTGGTTAAAAAGAATTTTTCACTTTAAAAATCGTTGTACATTGTTATATTTTTTATACTCATAATTTGGTGGCTAGCGGCCTACGAGAGGTTCGGGTTTGTTCTGCTGCATTGATTGTGTGTATTTGGTCCAAAATTTGCAACAAGAGGAATCAGAGGGAGGTTGGAAAACCAGCGATTTAATGGTGTCAACATTGAGGAGTTTGCCATTTTGTGTGAAGCAATTTAGTGGGCAAAATGATTTCATCATTTGATAAGAAATGGTAAGAAATATTTTGACCGACCGGGAAAGGAATGGTAAAAACACTTCGGAAGGAAAAAAATAAGTCGGAGAATATGACGGGGGAGAAGTGGCAAGATAAGAGAAATTTTGCTAATTACACGATCAAATTATATCTTGCAGATAATATTCTTCAGGAGGTCTTTGACTTATTGGATCCAGTGGAGGTCTGAAAGAAGCTTGAAGGCCGATATAAGTCCAGATCCTTGGCAATGATACTACATGTGAAGAAATAGTTCTATGGTCTGTGTCTATCGAAAGGGGGAATTTTGGGAAACACTTGGACGAGTTCAACCGGATTTTGACGTAAATATCGGTACTTGATGAGATGATTAATAAGGAAGATAAGGCGTTAGTGTTATTGATTTCATTGCTGGTCTTGTACGATTATATTATCACGATGCAATTATTCAGAAAAGACACACTCAATCTGAATAAGTTCATCACTTTAGTGCTTATGAATGAGTCAAGACGGAGGGGAAACATTGAGGCTTCGGATGAGTCAAGGATCTTGTTTGCAACTAGCGGTCTAGGATACAGGAGATCAAGGGACCGGGGTAGTAAACCGAAGAAGAGCAACGGTCAACCCAAATTTCAGGATATCGATCGCTTTCACTGTGGTAGGAATAGTCACATAAAGTGGGATTGCCCAAAAAGGAAGTAAGCGAAGGAGGGCAGAGACGAGCATCAAGAGAGGAGGGATCATAATGATGATCGGGCCTCTATCACTTTTTACAGAGACCTTCTGGTAATCTATGCAGGAGAAACACGGAGCTTACCGAGCCAGGAGACAAATTTGGTGATGAACAGCGGTTCCTCTCACCATGTGATATCAAGAAAGTCTCTCTTCACTGGGTATATGCCTGGGAACTACGGGTAATGAAAATAGGTAACAATAGTTCGTCCAAGGTTGTTGGCGTCGAGGATGCTAGCTTGAGGATAACGGAACGAAGCTCGTGTAGAAAGGCGTGAGACATGCCCCGAATTTGCGGTTGAATGTAATTTCAATAAGGAAGTTCGATGATGAGGGCATCAATATAGCATTCAAAAACTGTCAATGGAAAATCACCAAAGGGTCCTCGATTGTGATAAGGGAAAGTAAGTAGTCAGGCCAATACCTAATGAACGTTTTAGTTGCCAAGGATAATGACAAGGTAGCCAATGAGGGCATTGGTCAATGTGGCAGGAAGAGGAGGCCGAGGAGGAGTGCAAGGGGAAAAGACTCTACCGCGGAGAAGCCGAATGGGAGTGGGACTACAAGTTTGGTGGAGCGAACGAAGGTATCATTCAAGCTTACGGAAGCTGAATCGGGGCCAAGAATAACGCCAATGTGACCAACAGGAGTATTGGTCCATGTGGCGGGAAAAAGAGGAGGGGAGGAATGCAATAGGGGATGACACTATCACGGAGGAGAAGTCGAAGGGGAGTGAAAAGACTCCAGATTCGGTGAAGTGGAAGTAGGCTTCATTGAAATTTGTAGAGGCCGATGCCCGGATCCCATTTAAGGGAAAGCTACCAAAGGGCAGGTAACGGAGGTCGTCTGGTGAAGGCGAAAGGTCCCCTACAAAGTCGTGAGGAAAAGTTTATTGAGTTTTTTGTCACTCCCTTATAGGTATCTCAACAAACGAAAGATCATCGAAATGTTACACAATGTGTGTATGAGGATTGGAGTGTTTGTGCCCACAATGAAGTTGCTGAAGGGCAACCAGGTTGTAGAGGCTGGAGTGTAGACTTGTTGTAGAGATCGAAGGTCAACCAGGTTGCACAGGCCATAGTGTAGACTAGTTGTAGAGATCGGAGGGCATACTGAATGTAGAGGCCGAAATGCGGACTGGTTGTAGAGATCGGAGGGTAGATTTGAGTCAAGGCCTAGGGGCAACCAGATCGGAGTCGAGGCCGAGGGGCAACCAGATCGAAGCTGAGGCCAAGGGGTGACCAAGCAGAGTCAAGTCCGAAAGGAGACGGGATGAAGAGGCTAAAGGCTAACTAGACTGTCTACTCCAAAAAGTCGGTTGAATGCTAATTCAAATAGCCAACCGAACTGCAGAGTGAGAGGGGCAATCGGATTACTTATGTTGAAGGATAGCCGGCTGTCGGTCCCAATAACCCACATTGTAAAAGTGCGGGAATTGCATTTTAGGAACGTGGGAGATGCGCTTTGGGTCAGATGTCATTATAATGCGCGTGAAGCGCTTTAAGGTTAGATAGACAGACGAGAGATGGGGGAAAGTGAGACTTTCGCCAAACACTAGTAAAATCAAAAGGAGTAAAAGCATCGCCAGTTTAAGAAGAAGAAGAAGAGAACAAAACAGAGAAGGAGGTTTTTCCTTACTCTGAAGATTTGTTTCTTGCTTTGTCTCGGGTGGATTGTTTGTACTCTGTCTCGAGAGTTTGTATAATCGATTTTAAATAGTGGAGGTTTTTCGAAATTTATCCCATGATTTTTTCCTTTATTAAAAAGGGTTTTCCATATTAAAAATTATTGTATATTATTGTATTATTTGTGCTCACAATTTGGTGCCTGACGACCAATGGGATGGTTTGGATTTGTTCTGTTATGTCGATTGTGTGTATCCGATCCGGAATCCCTGACATTAATCCCATAACCAAAACTATCTGATCAACCTCTCTAGCATTTTTTACCACAGACGACAAACATTCAACTCCATTGCACCCGGGGTGTTATGGTTTGCATGGAACGCCTTCGTAATTTCCCAGGAGCAACTCAGGAGAGTTGGCATTCAGGCCCAAAACACAAAGGGAGGCTGTTTTGGCTTTGGAGATCGGGAGGAGTTTGGCAAAGATGCCGTTGATGGCAGCTTCGAGTGCTAGATCTTGGTGCTCTTTGGATCACACTTGATTTGCACTGATGCTACCCCAGGCGTTGCCGCTTGGACTCGGATCGAATAGTCTTAGTCTCATTCTAACTGAGAAAAGGTTGTGGAGAGCTCGATCTATTTCTCGTTCCGCTAGTTTCTTCTGTTGAGGAGCTGCTTTGGTTTGTTGCTGCATGTAAGTAGCACACTCCAAATCCATGCCTCCAGTTTGACAGGGAACAAAAGAAATTGTTTGTATGTCAAAGTTGCTTGTACCCTTCATGCCGTCACCATACCATTAGTTTCCGGCCTGTTCCAGATAAAATATACAGGTGATCAGATAGAGCCGGTTAATTACCCTTGTGGAAACGATGGTTGTTTAGGTTTGTGATCCAAGTCTTACAGTATCTATACTATTTATTTAAAAAATTTCTTCTATAGCCTATTTCAAATCTTTTATTGTTATGGTTCATGCATATATTAATGTCAATCTCTTAAGAATTCATTCGATAATCTAGTTTAACCTATTCTATAAAAAAAAATATAAACTTATTATTTTATCAATTACTAATAATAGCAGACTTGTTAAGACTATCTTCCTAATTAAAGAATAGGCTAGCTCCTTATTCCTCCTATCCCTCATTAGAGAAACCCATAGCACTGTCTATTATTTAAGGCTTCATTATTCTTGTTTCTTGTTTTTACTTACAAAAAAAAAAAAACATTATTCTTGTTTTGTTAAGATATTTTTTCTTTTTTACCCTCTAAAGATAATTCCAACGTATTGAAAAAGATAGCAATCAAAAGTAAACTTGATCTAGAAATGGCAAAAAATCCAAATCCAACACAATCCGACATAAATTGACAGGGTCTAGGATTTGGTAAGAACCAATTCGTAATTAGGTTTTGAGTGTATCCCAACCCAACCCAAACCTGAAATTTAAAGGTATCAGAAAATTATGTACTTAAGCCTCACTCTTTGCAAATTAAAAGAGACAGGTAACTTGCCCTATGATATTTTAGCTAGAAACAAATGTAGTTCACACTCCTCGCATTGCTACCCACTTTTTTACAGCATCAGCAACTGCATCTTCTGGTGTTTTGGCTTATCCTTGGTCATCATGAATGATAGAAACCGCACCACAACTGAACAAGATGTATCTGATCATCAAATCAAATCGCGTGCAAACATGAAACTCTCTTTAGTTGGTTAAATATGCGGCTGAAAGAAAAGGGATTATTTCATCACAAACCTATTTATGTTATTTTGGGGGAAAGAAGAGGGAAGGCTGGTGTAATTGTTAAAACAAAAGCAACAGAAGAATCATTTAGGTACCCATAAAAATTTCCACTGCCCTTTGGCTGTCTTCGTCAAGAAATCATAATGGGCACAGATAGGGACTCAATTGATGCGGTTTTGTGCACACATAACTGAACTGGCTTGCCCTTCTTGTACACAACTCTGGAATGGAGGTTGGAATGTTTCTGCCAAATCTTGCTTACACACCTGAAACAACAAAGGAGAAATAGAATCTACATGTAAAATAACAAAAGGGAGATCATTTTAAAGCACTAATAGAACAAGATCATTTAAACTTTTTTGTACAATCTACATAACTTATCTTACAATAATCTTCTATGATAATCTTCTGTAGTCCAAGATGCCATTGACTATAAATAAGATGAATAAGAAGGAAAAATGTTTTCTTGGACTTCCGTTTCTATTTACTAAAGAAAAATGGACTTACTAATCCTACTGACAATCTCTTTTTTACTATGATCTGCATCATTGATCCAACTATTGTTCATAATATATAAAATTCAGTAGAAAAATTCAAAAGCTACTCTCTTGCTTAATAAACATAATTTTTGGTGTGGAAGCACTGATTACTCCGAACCATTGTGTTTACAGCTTTCATATACAATCCATAGGAAAGAAAAATTAGGAGTCTAAAAGTGCAACAGAACAGTAATAGAAAATATGTTGTCACGTTCTCGATGTAAATAGATAGCAATTAATTAATAAATAATACAAATAATAATTCATAGATAATTAAAAACTAAAATAATCTTAAAGCCGAGTAGGACACACCAAACTTAAAGATCAAAAAGCAAAATAACCACAAACCACTGTGAATATAAGACATAATCGAGCAAACCCTGTTTGGTCTCCAAATAAAATATGGAACAACATGTTTAAATCCAAAACCATCCGCAAATGAAAGTATCTAATAAATATCCAAACTTGTAACAACATTCCAAATTATAAATACCTAAAATAAACAAACCAATTAATAATCTCAACGCAAGTTTCAAATTTATACAAACTGCAGTAATTGAATATATAATAAACCCAAATATAAACTTTAAAACAAATCAAATACAATTTCAAATATTAAATATACATAAATCAAATCTTTAAATATTATTTGTCCAAATCTTGCAAGTATCCAACATTATGTGCCCTCTAATCTGCCTCACCTGTGCAAGAACGCTGCATTAGGTGCTGTTCAAGCTCCAATATGAGCACTCCAGAAGCATACATTAGGCATACGGCTTCTATCTCAAACACTCACGAGTGTGGCGATAAGTGTCCATCAGATACTAAGCTTGATTTCAAATAATCCAATTTTTTTAAAAATTTTAATTATATAATTATTTTTTAAATTAACTTAAAATTATATTAATAATATTATAAATAAAAAATAAAAAATATATATTACGTATATCAAAAGATATCTCAACCAAAGTTTACATTTATGGCCAGGACAACTAATAATAAAATGGTCAGCTCAGTATTTGAGACTCCTAATATAGAGTTTGAGGATGAAGAAGATATACATTTCCTTATGCTTCCATTAAAAAAAAACTATTTACGTTGTTTAAATACATGCATATGCCAAAAGATATCATAAATAAAAAAATAATCATTATATAAATAAAAAATATACATTACATATGCCAAAAGATATCTCAACCAAAGTTTACATTTATATTAGAAAATACATGATCTTATATTTCCACATTTTAGTATATTTTGTACCTTGTATTTTCATATTGTCATATATTGTGTATTTTATATTTAGGATTATTTTATTTATTTTAGGATTGTTTTTCGGCCCGTTTTGTATTTAATTTAGGCAAGCTTTGTAAATAAAAACTTCACCCCTCGAGCATTGTGCGTCGTGCGGTGATTGATTACGCTCCACAGAGCATTAATGAAACGGCAGCTTTGCTGCCATCTTCCTTCTTCGATTTTGCTTCTCGTCATCTTCTTCTTCTTGTAGCTTCGATTCTTCAAATCTTCTACCTTTTCTTACATGGTATTAGAGACATGGAATCACACCCTTCTCTTTCCGACAATATGTCCAACGTCAACATCCCTACGACCGCTTGCAACCCTAATCTCTTGCGGTTTCAAAATTTTTCAATCCCACAAATCCGTTTTCGCCTGGAGCCCGGTGATAGCCTTGCCGTTACTCTAGTCACCGATTTACTTACCACCGATAACTACTCTACTTGGTCCAGAACCATGCGTTGAGCTTTGAGGGCCAAAAATAAACTTCATTTCATCGATGGTACTGTTTCGAAACCCATCGATTCCAACGATCCCCTTTTTGAAGCCTGGGGTCGATGCAATGATATGGTTGTATCTTGGATCCAAAACTCCATCAGCCCATCCATTAAAGCTAGCGTTGTTTTTATTGATGACGCCTTCTAGATCTGGAAGGAGTTGTGGGATCGGTTTACCCAGCAAAATGGGCATTGTATTTTTCAACTAAAAAAATCGTTGGCTGGTCTCTTGTAAGAGCAAGATCTGGTAAGTATGTACTACGGTAAATTGAAAACAATCTGGGATGAGCTTCTCATATACGACCCCATCCTAGATTGTACATGCGGCAAACTAAAGGTGCTCGTCGAGCGCTATCAGAGGGATTGTGTTATTCAGTTTTTAATGGGTTTAAATGACTCTTATACTAACGTTCAGGACCAGATTATGTTGATGGATCCTCTTCCATCCATCAACAGAGTCTTCTCCGTTATACAGCAATAGGAAAAATATCATCAGATGTTATCCTCTGTTCACACCGAACCAATGGCTTTACAGGTTGTCACCAACCCTAAGAAATTTGTGAAACATGCCTCTATGCAAAAGAAAGACAGGCCCTTTTGTGTTCACTGTCGTGTCTCAGGACACACCATTGAATAATGCTTTAAGGCTAAGAATGCCGAAATGCCTATTTGTACTTATTGTAATAAAACGGGTCATACCGTTGATAAGTGTTATCAATTACACGGCTTCTCTGTCAACCCGAAACCTCATGGTAAGTCTGGAACGAATACTTTTTCGGCCAATCATTCCAGTTTTAACACCATTGCTGTTCATGAGGGAAAAGATGAAGACAAAGTAGCCTTGACAAAAACTCAGTTCAGGCAACTTATAAATTTACTACAGTCTAAAGACCCTGCTGTCTCTGCCCAAACAGCTAAAGAAATTGCTACCCCTTTTGATCCCATTGGTGATCAGTCCAAAACGGGTAACATGACCGATACTAATCTTTACTCTGTCCCTTCTGCTTGTAATAAAAAATGTATTTGAATTTTGGACACCGGGGCCACAGATCACATGATCTGCGACCCCTCTCTGTATTTTCATAACCGGCTTGCAATTGCTAGCTCTGTGAAACTGCCTAATGGGAATACAGTGCCTGTGTCTCATGTTGGTGATGTTAAACTGTCTACCAGGATTACACTTACCAATGTATTATGTGTCCCCTCCTTCAGATTTAATTTGCTTTATGTGAAAGCTCTTACTGCTTCTGTTCGTTGCTGTATGTTGTTTTTCTCTAACATGTGCTTGATTCAGGACCTTACCTCCTGGCCACGATTGGGATGGGTGAAGAGAAAAATGGTTTATACTATCTGCTGCATAATGATGTGCATCCAAATACCTTGGCTGGCCTTCTCTCCAAATTTTCGAAGTAGATTGCAAAGCCCTTGCTAATTTTGTTTCATTACCAGTTGACTTATGGCACTACAGATTAGGACACGTGTTCCATTTTAGAATTCAATTAATACATGATCCCATTGTAAAAGAAGCATTACATTCCTTTAATGAAATTTCCTGTTCCATTTGTCACATGGCTAAACAACGTCGTCTTTCCTTCACTCCCAGCATCCATAAGTCACACACGTTATTTGCTATGGTGCATTGTGACTTATGGGGACCCTTTTCAGAAGAATCTTATGACGAATATAAGTATTTCTTGACCATCGTTGATGACCTTTCAAGAAGTACTTGGATTTATCTTCTAATACAAAAATCTGACACAAAAATATGCTTAGAAGCTTTCTACAATCTTATCGCAACACAATTTAATGTCAACATTAAATTATTCGCACTGACAACGGGTCCGAATTTAGCCTGGGAGATTTCTACAGTAGAAAAAGTGTTATCCACCAACGCAGTTGCGTGAAAACACCACAGCAAAATGGTGTTGTTGAACGCAAACACCAACATTTATTAAATGTAGTTAGAGCTATTAGATTTCAATCAGGCCTTCCACTGAAGTATTGGAGTGATTGCATTCTCACTGCTGCTTATATTATAAATAGAATCCCCACTCCAGTGTTAGAAAATAAGACCCCATATGAAATTCTATTTAGAGTCAAACCAAGTTATAATCACTTACGTGTTTTTGGCTGCTTATGTTTTGCTTCCACACTTTCTCGGAAGGGGAAAAAATTTGACTTCCGAAGTAGGACTTGTGTATTTTTGGGCTACCCCTTTGGTGTTAAAAGTTATAAACTACTTGACTTACACAGCCACAGCACATTTTACTTTAGGGATGTCACCTTTCATGAAAATATTTTTTCTTTTCAGAATAAGGCTGGAACTGCCCCTGAAATAGATAAACAACCCCCTATCATCCCTGAAATTGTTGTGAATCTAGGTACTATAGATGACAATCAACCAACTGTTGAATCTCCCAGTAATGAAGAACAGACTGTCTTAACCCCTGACCAGGGACCATTGGAAACCACTCTAGGAGCTTTAGATTGCCATCCGCAACCCAGTATTCCCACTGATTCCGTCACACACTTACCATCTCCTACGTAAGATAAAACTCCCCTTCGCAGAACCACTAGAGCTAGAAAAGGTCCTGAATAGCTCAAGGATTTCCACTGTAATCACGCATACCAAACTACATCCACCCAAGCACAAGCGCAAAGCATCCCTGGCACGCCTTATCCCCTTGAAAAATATATATCCTATCACAAACTATCTCCTGCTTACAGTCTTTTTTCATCCTCCGTCTCTTCACAAATTGAACCGTAAACCTACGCTCAAGCTATGTCTGATCCTAATTGGCGCAACGCTATAAAAGTAGAGTTAAACGCTCTTGAATCAAATAACACATGGATCATCACTAATCTCCCCCCAGGAAAGAAATCTATCGGATGTTGATACGTTTTCAAATTAAAATTCAATAGTGATGGGAGTATCGAAATATACAAATGTCGGTTAATAGCAAAAGGATACACACAACAGAAAGGAGTGGACTATCATAAAACATTTTCTCCAGTTGCCAAACTTAGCACTGTGCGATATCTTTTAGCTATAGCCGCTATAAAAGGATGGCACTTATACCACTTTAATGTCAACAATGCCTTTCTAAATGGGACCCTAAACGAAGAAATATATATGAAACCACCTCCTGGTTACATTACGGAAGGTCCTAACCAAGTATGTAAACTGTCCAAAAGCATCTATGGTCTTAAACAAGCCTCTCGACAATGGTATTCAAAACTTTCAAGTTCTCTAATCACGTTTGGTTTCATTCAATCCACGACAGATTACAGTTTATTTACTAAACGAGATACTCAATTTTTTACAACCCTTCTAGTATATATTGATGACATCATTGTTGTTGGTAATTGTTTACATTCGATAACCTCTATTAAATCCTTTCTAAGTCGGATTTTTAAAATAAAGGACTTGGGTGTTTTACGGTACTTTCTTGGCATTAAAGTTGCCCGGTCATCAAAGGGTATTCATATTTGTCAACGAAAGTACACTCTTGACATTTTGACTGACTCTAGCACCATTGGTTCCAAACCTCAGAAACTACCCATGGACCAAAATTTGAAATTACGTAAGGAAATAGGAGTTGCTCTTAAAGACCCTAGTGTGTATAGAGGACTCATTGGTCGCCTTTGGTACCTCACTGTCACACGACCTGATATTGCCTATGCAGTATAAATTTTAAGCCAATTTATGAATCAACCCACCCTGAGTCATTTAAACGCTGCATATCAAGTATTACGCTATTTAAAACTAAATCCTGGCCAAGGGATACTACTTTCTTCAGCATCTAACATTCAACTCCAAGCCTTTTGCGATGCTGATTGGGCTTCCTGTCCAGATACACGTCGCTCCATCGCAGGTTATTGTGTCTTCATTGGGAACTCCCTTATTTCTTGAAAATGTAAGAAATAATCTGTTGTCTTTCGCTCATCTGCTGAAGCCGAATATTGATCCATGACTACAACTTGTTGTGAATTGTCTTGGCTCCGTTATATTTCGACTGATTTGCAGGTTTTGCATCCCCACACAGCACTCTTGTATTGTGACAATTAAGCAGCTCTTCACATCGCGCCAATCCTTGTTTTTCATGAACGCACCAAGCACATCGAGTTAGACTGTCATCTCATTCGTGACAAAATTCAAGAAGGAAGTATTCGCACTCATCATGTCACTACTCACAATCAGCTTGCGGATATCTTCACCAAGCCTTTACCCTCACATCGGTTGAACTTCCATTTATCCAAGATGGGCATCATTAACATATACGCTCCATCTTGCGGGGGCGTATTAGAAAATACGTGATCTTATATTTTCACATTTTAGTATATTTTGTATCTTGTATTTCCATATTGTCATATATTGTGTATTTTATATTTAGGATTATTTTATTTATTTTAGGATTGTTTTTCGGCCCGTTTTGTATTTAATTTAGGCAAGCTTTGTAAATAAAAATTTCACCCCTCGAGCATTGTGCGTCGTGCGGTGATTGATTACGCTCCACAGAGCATTAATGAAACGGCAGCTTTGCTGCCATCTTCCTTCTTCGATTTTGCTTCTCGTCATCTTCTTATTCTTGTAGTTTCGATTCTTCAAATCTTCTACCTTTTCTTACAATTTATGATTAGGACAGTTAATAATAAAATGGTCAGCTCAGTGTCTGAGACTCCCAATATAGAGTCTTAGGATGAACAGTATATACAATTCCTTACGTTTCTATTATAAAAAGACTATTTATGTTGTTTAAATATATGACCTCCATGTCATAACAAAGCAATTTTACCATTTCGTTAAATATTACACTCTAAATAAATAAATACAGATATTACACTCTCAATCATAAATAAAAAACATACACTACATATGCTAAAAGATGTCACAACCAAAGTTTACATTTATAGTTAGGACAACTAATAATAAAATGGTCAACTCAATGTTTGAGACTCTCAATATAGAGTCTGAGGATAAATAAGATATATAATTTCTTACATTTTCATTATAAAGAAACTATTTACGTTATTTTAATACATGACTTTCATATCATAACGAAGTAATCTTATCATTTTATTAAATATCACACTCTAAAAGGAAAATAATGTGTAATGGAAATAACAGTGGGTATGAAAAGTAAATGAGGACATACGAAGGCCATTAATGGTTTAATGGCCTTGATTTAGTCCCTTTAGGCCTGCCAACATGGTTTCAAATTTTGATAGTCAAATGGCATTCCAAAGAAGTCCTTGGGGCTTTACCCTCTTCAACAAACTATAGTGGCAAAATAAATAAATAAAAAGAAGAAGATCCAATTGAAATCGATGACCTTACTTGAGCATCAAAAATAAAACTGGTCATGCCATGCCAATTATCCAAATCATGGGCTGTGAAGTTCTTACAACAGGCCGAAGCTTGGAGGTATTCGTACTTCTTTCTTCCCTCGAAAGTGTACCCCTGATGTCCTGTAATGTAGGCCACCCCGTACCTTGCTGCCATCAGGGAGTCTTCTCCTGGTGTTTCCTGTCCTCTTTCACATCTAGTGTCCCTGTATAAGTTTTATGTTTGGAGCCCAAAATGTCATGTCATGTCCTTTCCTTGTCCTGCATGAACATTGCCCTCGCTTCTGTCCCAGTAGCCTTTATGCATATTATTTAACATCGAAAAAAGCAAAGACATAAGAATACAAAACTGATACTTAAATATTCTTACCTAAATTTTCATCAAATGGTAGTACGGAAGTAGGTTGTTTATGAAAAATTGATGCATGCATGTGGAGCTTCACATGGTTGGTTTCCTACTCCTGCCCCCTGTTACTCCGGGAAGAGGGCGTAGGAGATGGTAAAGCATTGCAAGAGGAATAATAAGATTATGAAATGAAATATTAACTAATATTTAATATATCACTTGGTATATATTATTATTAGGATCTCTCAATATTAATATTTTTTAGGTCTGATAATGCTAACATCTTTTATGACATTATTTATAGATTTATTTATTTTATAAGTTGTATTTTAAATTTTAAATGTATACAGTATAGAGAACATTCAAGTGGATTAGTCAACAAACCGTGAACCTGCAGCTCATGTTGATTTTTTAGATTTAACATAACACAAAACCACAAGCCTACAAATCAAGCTATTTTTTTTCTATATTCAACAGAATAGTTACTCATCTACTACTACAATTTTAAAACTACTTTAACTAAGAGTTTTGGACAATTTCTGCTCACTATCCTTACAAAATGAAGAGTGGGTATTCAATAAAAAATGGGAGAAGAACGTGAAGCACAAGAGAGAAGAAAGAGAGAGCTTTTCCAAGATTTAACAGTCTTTGGGGTCCAAAAATTTGTGAGAATTTTTTTTGGAATCATGTGAGATATGTGGTTTAATTTAAAGTGATGATGAGTCCATATATGTTCCATTTCAGTTGTTCCTTTGACTTTAGAGGGGTTTCTTTGGTTCGAGTAGAAGCATCTAAGTTAATTTGAAGACTTCATGATTTGAAGGTCCACTGAGATAAACCAATAGTGTCAAGGTTGCCACAATGTTAAGGTGTGTCATGGATTGTCACTTGCCTAGGATCAATCAGTTAGAATAGCATGTCTATTTTTTAATCCATAAGTTAATTCTGATTATTATAATAAATTTTTTAAATTAGCGACTAATAATATAGAAGATCTTTTTTTAAATGTGGGGTTGTTGTATTTAAATTATTTTACATGCTTATATTTAGTATTGGATGATAATTAGCATCTAGATCTGCGATTTATTTATATGTATTTAAATTATAATAATTTTTAAATTGTGCTTTCCATAAGAACACCTATACACCCCTTAATGTTTGTGGGTCTAAATATTATTTTTATAATTGATATTTTTTGATACTATAATAAAATTAAAATATATTATTATATTGGTGATATATTATGATATATCGACCGATACAACTTAAAGTAACTTCTACTTTAGAGAAAAATTTTCTTTGTTGGATAAGTAAAAATTTTGGAGAAAATTTTATCTTCCCAGTATAAGAGGAAAAAAACTTCCCCTCTCCCACTTCAAAAAAGGCATGACAAATGGTCATCATTTGCCACAAGGCTCCCACCACTATGCAGCCACCAAGAGCATCGTTTTCACCAAGTCCACCTCCACTTTCACATCCCCAGAACTGCCTAAATCCGTGTCTACCACCAAAGCCAACAACCTTGTAATTTTCCTTCTCCTTTTATCCATGCAAACCACCAACCTAATATTTCAAAGCAAGAACAATATTGTGCTTTAATGGATACAATGCTTTGCTTTAGACACATTTAGAATATATTCATCTGATATGCTATTTCGTGCATCTATTTATACAACACCAAACTCAAGTTAAAAAAAAATGAATGGATAGTGTCACATCTGATACCCAATAGTGTACATTAGGTATCCTTAATAAGTGTCTCTACTTATATAATTATTTTATAATTTTTATATAATATTTTTCATATATAAAAGAAACCACTTATTTTTTTATTTAAATTAAAAAGAATCACGCTAGATCTCTGTTCATTTTATAACAATGATTATATATAAATTATAAAATGATTATACATGCAAACATATTCAGAAAAGGTGGTTGGGAAAAATGCAGAAGCAAAAGCAAAATGAAAATGAGGAAGTAGCTTTTTTCAGTTAATGCAAAGATATTCAAACGGGATCCCTAACATCAATTTTAAAATAAATGGGAGCGGTCCAAACTCACCCGAGCAACCCAGTGCCAAAGATTAGGATCAAACGATGCAGCAGTGAGAATAATCTGGGGAGACATCGTCGCCGCAGGGATTGTCGCCGTCCCATTCACTGTCGTCCCGTTGGCACAAAACGTCCCGTGGAATGTAAGGACTCGGACTACCGATCATACACAGGAATACCGAGTCTCCGAATCGGCGGTGGGGGTTAGTGAGTTGTGCGGTCTTCTCGTCCAGCGTGAGCCGAGATACCAAGTCCTGGACGCGTTGGGTTATGGGAAATTTGGGGTTGCTGAAAAGGAATGATGATGGTGGTGGGTTTAAAGAGCCACAGGCGTAGAGCGGGTGAGTTGACCCGACTATGACCGAGTTGTGGTGTGAGCCGTATGAGTAAGTTTACGATCAGAGATATCCGATGGAGCGTCATCGTTTTTTGTAGGAGTTTGGAGAAAGAGAGACAAATTTGAAAGTGAAACGAGTACAAGTAGTGTTTTTACATAGAAAACAGACATTTTTTGAATTCATGATTGCTTTCTTGAATTGGGATTTTCCTCCAAAAGGCAGTCGTGCCATTGTTTCCGACGCACAGGGCAACGGAAATTGAAATTTGTGTTTTTGGCGGTGTTGGGGAAAGGACAACATCTGGAGAGAGAGAGAGCGCTACCAGTCTTCTTCCTCCTTTGGAGATTCCAATCTTTATCCATTTTTTCGTTTCAATTTAATTTATATTAGTTTAATTTAACTAAACTAAAACAATATTTTACATATATAAATTAAAAATTATATTTCGTTTCTATCTTAATTTAAATCATCATGGTTAGTATAATATATGGCAACATCTAACCAATCAATAAATAAATTTACGACATTTGAATAAAAGTTAACACACTTGACCTGAAAGATTGTATCATAATCTATTGAAAGAGTTTGAAGTTTAGAATACGAATGAATTTCTATTTAGAAAGAAAAATAAATAGTTGATTAATAGTAAATAGTGTGCAAATATTATTTATAAGGTGTGGATATTGAAGGCTGAGTAAAAAAAATTCTTATTAAATCTAACTGTAATTTGGTATAATGATCTTATCAACCCACAATCTTAAAACCCTAATGTACACAAATCATTAAGAAAATCATACATATGCCAGTTCATGGGGTTGAACCTAGACAATTTGCTGTGCCAGTCTAATGTTTGGCTTGTAGTGTTAAATAGGTTATTTTAGCATGATACGGCTTATTTATTTGGATCACTTGCATATAAATGTGTCGTGTTAACATATCATGTCAAACCTAACATGATATGGTACAAATATATCATGACCAAATATGGCATGTGACTTGCCTATATTGGATTAGATATACGTATAAGCCGTGCCGCAATAAGAAGCTGATTTATATAAAAAAGTCAATTACATACGTGGGTCATATTACAGCTTGTGTTTGAAAACTAATATAAGTAATTAAAATCGAATATTTATCAATTGACTCAGAATGAATATTACATTAAAATGATGATACGATTCAGGTTTCTAATATATTTAATATGTGTTTAGGTTTAGTATTAAAATTCTATTAGAGTTAAATCAAAAACTAGATCTAATGTATTGTTGTACGTAAAGTAATAAGATATGGATATATTATGAGATTATTAGAAATCAAAAGAATTATGAATCTGATTAATATTGGAGGTTATCCTATGAAATTTTAATACGATGATAGTACATATTTAAATTTTTAAATATTAAAAATAATGTATTCTTTATTTTTGAAATGATTAAAAGTTTAAGGAGTAAAACTACGTTAATGAAGGTTAAATTATATCAATGTTTTCAAAGACTAGAGCGGGTTTTAGAGGACGAAAATCTTGTAAAGACGTCCATTATAATATTTTAAATATTTTTTATTTTATCATTTTATAAGAATATATTACTAGATTAGTTGTGAAAGTTATTTAATTAGTTTTAGTAGTAATTAAATAACAAAAAATATACTATTCTGCATTAGTAACGATTTTATGTTTAGAATTGATGGGTCCCGAAACCCAAGGCCCAAAATTACAATCGCAGGCCCAAAATTACAATCGCAGGTCCAAAAGATCACATGGGGAAGCTGGCCCAAAAGGCCCACAAGCTTAATCAGGTCTAAGTAACTAACCCATTTTCGAACACCTGAAGAATCAAATTAAGTGACAAAGGCACTGGCGACCCTAGAAGACACTGCGATCCATTTAAGGATGAGGATCGCCAAAAAAGCCAAAATAGTCAAGACGCCAGCTCAGATGACTTGCATGGCACAGGCTGCCACGAGCAACCAACGGCCTCTAACACGCCTGCTGGCCAGCCATGAGCGCCTCGAACGCGAATCAGAGGCCGTGACAGTGTCCCCTGTCACACCCGCACCTCTGATAGTGGCGATGGTGGCGGCACTCGACACGTCAGCGCCACGTGTCATCCCGCCAACGGCATCAGAGCCCTTATAAATACCCCTTTCTGGCTACTAAGGAAGGGTCCTGATTCTGAATTCTCATCTATTTTCGCTCGAACAAGAGAATCCCCGAGAAAAAAGAGAAAGGCAAAGAGAAAAAAGTGAAGGAAGAAATCTATCTCCCTGCGCTGTAATTCCCTGAGAAAACGAACAGCTTCCCAGGTGTTCATTGTATCTTTTCATCACAATAGTGAGATTTCTCGGACTGTCTGTCCACTGCCGTGGTTTTTCACCCCTCATCGGATTACGGGATTTTCCACGTAAACTGCGTGTTCTCCCATTGCCATCACGTTTCTTTTTCTCTGCTCGAGCTCTGTTTACTTTGTGTTGCCCGCTTCTGTCCGTCCGTCCGCTCAAAAAGCTATTCGCGCTTCGACTAACGTACGGCCAGATTCTCCGAACACAACAAGAATATTATAATTGAACTTAAAATTTAAGCTTGAATTACTTAATTGGCTGTGTATATAAAACTCTAATAGTAAGATTTATTTTTGGAATAAAATTATAATATTTATTTAGAGATAAATTTTTTATAATAAAATGATAAAATTAGAAAGTATTTTGACTGTTTGAGAAACGAGTTAATATTTAGTATTTAGATTTATTGAGTTTGACCATTTGGATCAATAGATTGAATTTAAATATTTGGGTAATTGATATGAGTTTAGAGTAATTAGTGGGCTTAATTGATATAATTTAATTATGAACCGAATTAATTGAATAAATATTTATATATTTAAATTTGGTAGATTTTAACGTATTAAAATTTATTAACTAAAAATATAATTATGTAATTAAATTTAAAAGGGTTAAATTATTAAAAATTAAGATTAAAATTTTAAATATTATTATAAAAATTATAATTAAATAATTAATATTTTTTATTAGGGGATAAATAAATATATAATAATAATAATAATAATAATAATAATAATAATAATAATAATAATAATAATAAAAGAACGGAAACGGGAAGAAAGAAGGGAGGAAAAGAGAGAGAGGGAAAGAAAGAAGCAGCTGCAGGAGGAGGAAAGAAGAGAAAAAGGAGGAAGGCGGCGCGGACTGCAGCGACAAGGAGGAGAAGGAAATCGACGCCCAAATGGAAATGTAATAAACCCTAATCTCCGCTTCGCTCTATTAGTTAAGCAACCAAGTGAAAAGAGAAAGGGAGGAGGAACGTGGAAGAGCGAAGTGCAAAACCGCTGCTGTCGCCGTTAGTGCTGGAAGAAAAGCAAGAGATTGAGGCAAGTAAATCCTTTCCCTCTCTTTGTTGATATCGATTCTCTACTTTCATGTCTTGATTTTTGGAAAATCGGTCGAAATTTGGTTGATGTGAAAATGAGGGCAAAGCAGAGCCACAGCTCGATCTGGTGAAAGGCCTGAAATTTTAATGGTTCCACATTATTGGGGCTTGATGAATTGTTCAATGAGGTTACGAAATCTTTGTTTTACATTTTGTATATTCGAAGCTTGAAATCTTATGGCTTCGGTGCAAATTTTAGAGGGGAATGAAAAAAAAAAAAAAAAACAGAGTCTGTGCTCTGTTTGGGTCCCCAAAAATTTCATGCAACGAATCGAAAATGGAGAGAAGGAGGCGAAGTGATTATGAAACATATTTGAGCCGTACTGTATATGGAAGCTGACGGTGTGGATATGAAGATATACGCATGTCTGTGTTTGTGTGTATGACAGTGGGTGTGTGCATATAGAGTGTGTATAAAAAAATTTGTATATATATGTATGTACACGAAGGCTAATAAAAATATCTGTAACAAAAATGTGTATATACAGGTATGTTTATAAAAAAATATCTAATATAATATATATAGGTGTTTATATATATACATTAAAGTGTAGGATGTAACGTGTAGGTATCCATGTACGTATATATAGGTGTACATGAGTAATATGATGCATGTGTATGTATATATATGGTTATTTGCACAAGTGTATATATGACATGCTCCAGATATATATATCAGTATATGATGTATATGTACTAAAATTATAATTTGGTGTATAGAGGAAATTTTGAGAACTTATTATTTTGATTGCGACCCCTTACGAAATTTGTTGGATTAGCTAAACAAGATGGATAATTATGTTATATGTTTGGTAGTAACAAATTGGGAGGTATTTTATGGCCCTAGAATTAAGATTGGTACATTGAGAGTGCCAGTGAAGACCAATAAAGTATTAAGAGGTTCGATCAGATATTTGGATATTCCTTTGGCTTTTCTCTATTCCCATGATGATCAATCTTTACGTTAGTTTTGACCGTATGCATATATTTTATTGATAATTTATAGATAGGTAAATGAGAATGTGTGAAAACCCAACGGTATCCGAGTGAATAGAAATTCGTAATATCTTAAAGTAATCTATATTTTTTTTTATATTTATTCCATTCTGAATGTTAAAACCATTGATATTGAGGAGAGGCACCTATAGCCTAATGATATCATGAATATCATTGGCGATGGGTATTATAAATTATATAAGTATTCTATGAGTACAGTCTCTAAAAGGATTGTATGGATAAGAGTTATACTATAGATATTGAGTAATCTTGTGGTACTTACCTAACCGTTAATGACATAAATATGTGATCTTTGATTCACTATAAAAGAATAAGGTCTATAAATATTATTACTATCTCGTAGAGTGATGACCTCATATTAAGTTAATGATCGAATACGGTGAAATTTATGTTGCATTCTTGATGTCCAATTATTCTGATAACTTTTGGGACGTGGATATGATATATCGTTAAATCTTAGACAGTCATCGCTATGCTAAATGTTTTTATTAGTTTTTATGCATTTGATATTATAGTTTAATATACTTATTTGTATCATTGTGTTATTGATTATATTAACTTAGTGGACATTCTGCTTACTCTTGCATTTTATTGATTCCATATTAAATAAATACTGTAGATACGAGTCAGGATTTGTAGAATTATCGTTGAACACTAGATAGATACGATTTTGAAGTTAGCAGCTTATGAATGAGAGTGTGAAAGATTATTATGGTTATTATTAGTTCTTTTTTATGGAGTGGTTGAATATTTATGGCTGGAATTATATTTCTTGATTTCAGTGGATATATTAGGTATTTTGTTCGTTTTATATTTTGTAGGATTAATATGTATTGATGTTTTAAATTTTGATTTTATTTATATTGATTAATGTTAAAATTTATAATTAATAATTAATAATTTTAGTTGTTTGTGATTTTTTACATGGACGATCCTAGTTGAGTCCAGAAACTTACATCCGGGTTGCCACAAGACTAATTATTCAAAAATCTCAAAATTTCTTAACAAATTAAAATCAGCTACAAGTCTTCAAAGTATCAAGGAATGTGAGTAAATCCAATATGCATACAAACCAAACAGAGAGAAATTGAGAAACATTATATATGTGTGTATTTGAACAAGAAAAAAATATATTTAAAGAACTTAAGCAAGAAAATGGAAAAAAATTCTAAAAATGTAAATAAGCATTTATATAATCTCACCAAATTTTAATATAAAAATGATTTGAAATCACTTTTATTTTCTCTCTCTATCTTCTTTTCTCTTTTTTTTTCTCTTTCTCTCTTATTTCTCAATCTCATATAGAAATAATTAAAATCAATTAATGATTACTTATATACCTAAACTGGCATGCAGATATTAATGATACGCCCATCAAGCGTGAAGCCAAAATGCTACCTGTGTATTATTCGTGAGTGGCTTGTGGCACGCAGCTATTGCCACACAAGCATGAGTATGCTTTATGTGCTCCACAGACATTACTACATATTGTCATACACACATAAATATGACTCATGTATTCCTCAAGTGTTACAAACACTGTCATACATGTATAAATATGACTTTTATAACTCTCAAGTATCTCACCATCAATGCATGAGTGCATTGAAGCGTGGGTCAGGTGTCACTACACTTTTCATAATTATTTAATTTTTTTACTCAAATATTCAATTAATTTTGATAATTTGTCTAATTTAATCAACTTTTGACGTCATTAAGTAGAAACTAGTGATTTAGTGTTACACTTGCATCCTATTTTGGAGATGGCCTTTATCCTATAGGATAAGTAGGAAGTGTCATTGTTAAAAATCACCTTTTGAAACGTCCAAATTGATCGTTGATTAATAAATTATCTAAACATGCACCTAGTGTGTCTTCTCCTATATTACTCTAGCAATAGGATGGACGGGTACAAACATGAAATACAAGTTAGGAATCAAACATGCACACCATGATACAATGAAAAAATTATAAATTTTCTGTTAAATGTCAATCACCATTCTCTTTCAATTGAATTAGATAAGCAAAAATATAACTAAATACATATAAATTGCATGATAACTTTAACATAAAAAATCACTGTTAATTAAAGAAAAACTATGGGATAATCTTTAAACTATATTCACTATATATGTTAGGCTACAAGTAACTTCCTTCGATAGTTTTTTGCAATAATTTATGTGAATCAATTGTTAAAACTAATTCCAACATAGCTAGCAATCAAAAGAATAAAATACAATAAGAATAATAAGTAATCAATCGAAATATATCTTACAACTAAAGTTAGAAAAAATATACTCGATTTTGATAAATAATAAAATTTAAATTAAGATCTCAATCAAATTTTAAAAACTCTTTTCTTCTCTTTTATCTATTCTCTCTTTTTGTGTAATACCTCTTGTATTTTTCTCTCTAAAAAAACTATACTAAAAATGGTATTAGGATTTCTTATACTATCATTGGTATTCAAACATTGTAGGCCTATTCCTTAGGCGCTCATCAGGTGCGTCAATACTATCTAAAATATGCATGAATACCCTTCAAGTGCCAACCTCCTTTGCCACTCTCACCACTTTTTTTATTAGGAAAAAATGGCCACCAAAATTATTTTTTCTCCTTTTTCACATTTTCAAATTTTGAACTAAATAATTTCAAACCACCAAAAGTCCTCTCTCTATTTTTTTGTTTCTAAGTAATCCGTTTGAAAATCTAATTTTCTCCCACAAAAGACTATGTTTTGGATTTTTTTCTAATTAATATAAAACTAATTTTATTGAAAGATCTTTTTCTCTTTTTTAACGAAAATTAGAAAAACTAAAATAGGTCCAAACATGTTTAAATGTCTACTTAATTCACCATACATCAAAATTAAATAATAAATGCAAAATATGATTGAGTGTGTCAATATAAAATACATGGTTGACACTAAAACTTACTTAAGAGGAATTGTATATGTTTTTTAGTCATTGACTATAAGATCTCTCTTCCTCTCTCTATTTTTCTTGGCTCGAAGAAAAAGCCACTGAGTCCACCTCTCTAGTATCTCTTGATCTTTGATTTCTATTATGAAGAGTATGAAACAACTTTCATTTTTTATAAATGACAAATAAGCTCAATTAATAGGATTGTGATAGAGCTAATATAAAATTAAACCAAGTTTGAAAATCTAATTTTGCAAACTCACACAAAAGACTAAATTTTTGAGATTTTTTGCTAAATTAATATAAAAATAATTTTCATTTTGCTGTTATAACAAAAATTAGAAGAACTAAAATATGTCCAATCGTCCACCTTTAAATTATCTACTTAAAATCCAAACTGGATGAAAATCAAAATTAAATAATAAATGGGTCATCAAACCCATGATTATAGTGTGACAATATAAAATACCACTCAATTATTTGGGAAGACAACCAATATTAAAATAAGAGGAATCTTCTTTATGCTAATTGTCATTGACTCCTTAAAGGGTTAACTTTCTATAATCAATTTTTCTAAGTATAGAAAGAAAATGCCTACTAAGTCCACAATAACTCCTTATGTAAAAGGGTGAGTTACCCCACGTGAGGAAACTCATTATGAAGAAATAAACAACTGATCCCATTTTTATAAACTCTTTGACAAAAAAGGCATCTTAAATTAAAAGGCCTTATGACTCAAATCCCTCATAAAAAAATTAAACCAACCCTCATGATAATCTCTTCCGCTAAAAAATAACTTCTATACAAAGAAATCCCTTTTATTGCAAACTTTGTTGGATCTATATGATGGCCCATTAAAGAGATAGATCGATTGAGATTAAATTGCTAAATTACCGAGGGTAGACAAAATAGGGGAGAGCAAGTCAAGTTGCTGTTATAGCAAGGGTGAGAAGGAACGATGAATTGTCTGACCTAATAGTCCACCCCTTCCCTTAACTTATCTGCAGGCCCCAAAATCCAACTGGATGAAAATCATGTAGGCTATAATGTTGTCATCAATGGGTCATCAAACCCATGATTACAAAAGTGACAGCTACCAAAAATGCACCACTCAATTATTTGGGAAGGAAACAACCAATATTAAAATAAAGAGGGTAATCTTCTTTGTGCTAATTGTCAGTGACTCCTTAAAGGGTTAACAATCTATAATCAATAGCCATAAGTACAGAGAGAAAATGGCTAGCAAAAAAACAGGCAATAACTCCTTATGAAAAAGGGTGTGAGTTACCCCACGTGAGGAAACTCAACCTATGAGAAATAAACTAAGTGATCCCATAAATATTAGACTCTTTGACATGAAAATGGCCTCTTAAAAACCAAAGGCCTTGAGGCACTCAAATCCCTCATAAAAGAGAAATTAGGAGCAACCCTCATGATAATCTCTTCCGCTAAAAAATAACTTCTCTTCTCCACATCATTTACACCGACACTCGTGTTGCTTCGGACCCCCGGGAACCGAGACGCAATAGATTTGATTATCAAAAGATAAACCTAAGTGTTATATTTAAACTTATAAACTCTTATTTTGATTTAAAAAGTACAAGATATAAGTTAAAATATTTAAAAGCCCATTTTAAAATTTCTTGGATCAATATTCAGATTAAAAATACGTATCATTTTAAATAGGTAATTTTCTACAATAAGTGATTATCTCCAAATGTTTTTTCACCAATTAGACCAAGCCTACATTTTCTAAAGGACCTTTTACTTTATTTTGGAAATTTTTTTAAAAAAGAGCCAAGCATATTCAAATGTGTCACAACTTTTTTAAAAATGTCAAAAAAGCAGAAGTGCCCCCACAGGAGGATTAAGGGATGCTTCATGCCCCTCGATCTTCCTCAATATCATTGGATTCCTCCTATTCCACCTATCTAAATTTTAAAATAAAGAAAAAATATTTTAAAAAATATGTATTTGTTATTTTTTATTGTTATTTTTTCATTATAATATTAAAATATTTAAAATATATTTGATTTACATATTTTTTTAAAATATAAAATTTAGATTATTGAATATTCACTTCAACAGCTCGGACTGTACCTTCTGTTGAAGACTGTACCTTCTGCATGGTGTCTAAATAATAATTTCTTTCTTCTTGAAAGGTTCTGCTTTGCCTCCCCAATGTGCAGTCTGATAATGTTGGAGTTCATGGTGCTTAATCCTATTTCTTTAATTTGATCGAGTTCTAGTGAAGATGGTGATGGTGTTAAATTGGGGATTTTGCTTAACCAAATAGAATATTTTATTAAAAAAATTAAAAAAATTATAAAGTATCCTATTTTGCAAAGTAAGAATCCCAAGCTCTGGTGGTGCCCGTGCAACTTGGTTTGGCTAGTGATGCCACAATGTTGTCGACTAAAACAAGAGAATTACTCATTTCTAAACTTTTTATTTTTTCACATATTGGTTATTAATTGTTTGAAAAATCTGACATTATAGGCTGCTTCTCTCCCAATTGAAGTCGCAAGAAACAACGAATATACACCAAATCAAGCATATAAATTTTACAAGCGATTTTACATGAAAAATTTTCTCAACTAAATGAAAAATTGGTCCAAAATTATCTTAATTAAATTTAATATCTAGTTACAAATTGTTGTATCCCTGGGTCAGGATTCTTTGGCAGATTAGGGAGCCTTTGGATTTTGCGTCGGATCTCAAATAGGTCCGGTCTCCATTCTCCTGAACTGAATCCTGCACGATACAAATTATAAATAAGAGGTCGAGGTCAATGGGATATTCTCCCAACGAAAACACTCCAACTTTCAAATTAAATATCTTCTACAATAAACGGAGAGAGATGCAGGAGGTCGGTGGGATGTTCTTCCACTGAAAATACTCCGACACTCAAATCAAATATCTTCCACAATAAACGGAGAAAGGTGCAGGAGGTCGGCGGGATGTTCTCCCATCGATAACATTTCGACGTTCAAGTCAGATATCTTCCGCAATAAATGGAGAGAGGTGCAGGAGTGAATATAAAGATGCGGTGGAAAGTGTGAGAATGCAAGAGTGTGAGACTTGTTGAGCGGTTGTAGGAGGCAAGGCTCCGCAGATTACACTGCAATGAGTGGTTCACTAAGGGTGCTCGAGAGAGGCTTTAGGAGTTTGATCGATTGATCTAGGATTTAGATTCAAGATCAGGCAATTCATTTGGGGATCAAAATCCTTCTCCTGTAAGAGGAAGGGATATTTATAGGCTCCATAGGGGAAAACCTTGGGCGTGGGAACCTCCAATATGTGGCAAGTTGGGATTTGCTGGTAGTTGATTGCTAGCGGAAGTCAGAGGTGTCAGTTGTTGTCTAACGGTGCCGAAGAGACCGTCATTGGGTGTTGACCACGTGCAGGGCCCTAGTTGAGAAAAGCGGAGATCAGACTCGTTCGGGGAGACCTTTTATTTGTAGTTTGTATTCGTTTTCTGAAAGTGGAAGCCGGCTCTATGAGATATCGGGACCCAGTCCTCTGACTCAGTGAAGTAAAAGATCACCTTCACCTAGTTCGAACTAAATGTACAAGAATGAACGCGAGTAAAGACGCACAGGGTGACAAGGTATCAAACGGCATTGGAGTGAAGCTGCGCGACGGGAACACCCAACTTCTCAATGATCCCGTACAGATCAAGCTACATGGGAAAGTGGAGCCCCATCTCAAATGATGCTCGTATATAGTAATGAAGCCCTCTAAGGGTGCGTTGGCCCTTCCAGTCTAGCCAGGAAAAGAATAGGCCTAGTCACTAGGGATCCCGTAGTCAACCATCAAGGCTGCAACAGCTCTTGCTGTCAAGACAGACGTAATGCCGCCAACTCCATGACAAATTGTGTGGGAAGAAGAAGGAGAGCTTTTCTTCTTTGCCATGACGTCCTCAAATGCAAGAAAATACAAAGTGTGGGAAGCCTGATGAAGTGCTGCTTAAATAAGTAACGCCTCGAAGATGAAGTGGTATCACGCGAAAAAATGCAATGGACGCCCTAAATGATGGCTATGACACCCGCCCATTCAGCAAGGGCCACAAGTCCATCACAGCAGCTTATCATGGCGCCTATCAAACTACCATCTCACTGTCGTTGTGGCCGTCTGTCAGAATTTTGGTTGTCACACCCGCATTAAATGTGATGATTCTGGCTATCAAAAACGGCGGCAACAGACATTCCAGAGCACGGAGCTAGAAGGAAAAATGAATCATTCAAATGCAATAAATGAAAATAAGCACATTGCTCACCAAGTAAAAAAAATTTTATTATATATTCAACTAATAAGTTTTCTTTATAGAAGGAGGCGGAAGGAAAAATGAACCATTCAAATGCAACAATTGAAAATTAGTGCATTGCTTAGTCAAGTAAAAAGATTTTATTATGTATTCCACTAATAAGTTTTCTTTATAGAAGAAGGCGACCAGTGGCCACAGGATACAACTAATTGCCCCCTTTGGGCCCTGAAGGATTGGGAGTTGTGAACTCTGTCAATTCAGCCCGCGTCCTGGCGCCCAAATTCTGAAAGTCCAGGAGGCTACACGAAAACCTAGTTCTTCCAGCGAAGCTATCCTCTAGCTAAGTTGGATGCCTTCATGGAATCTCCTTTCCTAGAAAGGAGCCAGCTCTTCCCGTCTAATTCTCAACTTAAACTTAGCTTCCTACCACGCGGGAACGACGTATTCCTCCCTGAGCCGCACCCGATGTCGCTCGAGCTCCTCTTGAAGAGTGAGGATCCGGTCTCGAGCCTGCATGTTGGCGCCGGCTAGCCGTGACGCCCTCGCCTCTGCCTCCGACCATGCTTGCTCGAAATGAGCCGCTCGTGCCTGAGTTTGCTCGACCTCTCTCACAGTGACTTGCACCCGAGCTTCCATGTCCTCCACTGCCCTGAGGACACGACGAATCGACGGGTGGGCCCCTCTAGGCCTGTGACGCCGCGAGGAGGTGGACGCCCCATCTAGCTCAAGACTTGGCGGTGCCCTCAAGAACCTAATTGGCCTGATGATAGAGGCCTCCGAGTGATAGCCCACCGTAGTAGCCGAATGCCCAGCCTCATTGTGAACTCTTAAGGCCTATATATCCCTTCCAGATTCCTTAGAAGACAACTCAGGCTCCGAGAAAGAAGACGATTTCTCCATTAGCATCACCGCAACAAGGGAAGAGGGAAAAGCACAACTATGGAACAAATTTTTGCACCTTTAAGCAAACAAAATATGTGAAACCTGGAGGGATTCTCGGCACTTAAATAACTAGAATTTTCTAGGGAAATGGCATCATTTGAATGACGGAACGCGTTCAAATGACCAACAAGTCTACCCCATGTGGTAGCACCCTGAAGGATTACGCCTTTCCAAGGAGAGCCATAATGACACAGTGATCCCAGAGTTTCCAACGCAATAAATGCGCCAGCACTTTTAATTGATGTGAAAACAGCCAATGGCATTCAATCTCCTAAGGCGGAGAGAGCCGGCAACAAGTCCCTTTTGGATCCTCCCATTGATAGTCCGCATTCGGGCTTCGAGGGATGGCATTGGCAGGATAGGCTAAAGGCGGCTAGACGTTCTCAAGCGAACAACCAGGCATGTGTGGCGGCGAGAGGGCCCCACAGCCCCTGAGTCATAACATGTGAAGCGACAAAGGAAGATTCGGTGCATAGACAAGAAGAATAAGGGCAAAAACTACTACTTTTATTTATTGAAATTCTTCTTTACAAAGTATAAGACTTGCGACAACAAAAGTACAAATAAGTAAAAATACAGCAATGAGTAAGAAGCTTAGGATAGTGATGCCGCTGGAGGGAGTCGGACGGGGAATGTGATCACATCATATCACTCTGGTAGCATCACCAAAACTCCGATTCCGCTCCGTGCCGATGTTCCCAATGCTAATCCACCATTGAAGGTGCATCTAGACTGCCGCAGTAGAAGGACAGGCATCTATCATAGCAGTCCCGACGGAGCTGCGACTCTCTTGCATGCACCCCGTAGGGACTCAATTTTCACCTCCTCTCCCGGCAGCATATATGAACCACCTAGCTACGGTAGGAGCCGGCGACGACACGATATCAAGGGAACAGAGCGCCCCATGAGAGAGCATGTGCGCCCCCTACCAACTAGAGTCAATGCTAGCCATGAAGAAGGTACGTGATGATAGTAGAGTGGTTAAGCCACCCTCATTGTAATGAGGAATCGCTCACAAAAGGGGCATGACAACAAGCTTCAGCAGGAGTGCTAGATCACCCGTAATTTCATCCGATCCCTTTACGGATCCCTGCAGGGAGCGGGGCGAGCCAAGGACTTCGCATTACTTTCTCTGAAGAATAGCTAAGCATGGATCTCCCCAATTGGGAAACTCCCCTATTTATGGATAAGCCAACGCTCGGTGAACTCTCTGGAGGCACGCCCCCCAATGGCCATCTATTACAAAATAGGAAAGCCATCAATGCAGATCCAGACTGCAGGAGGTGAATCCTTCCCAACATGACTTTGAATCTCTAAAACAGCTGAAAATGCTACATATTTGCATGGGTAAGGAGAGGCGTCATAAAGAGACAAAAGCCAGCGCATCTCGTGGAAGGCCACACGGACAGCCAACTGGACTCACCATGGACATGCCGGGCCCTAGCTTTGGTTCGCCCCAGGCATGGGGGATAGTGTTCGGTCCAACGCGGAGGTGAGCCAAGAACAACGAAGCCCAATCAAAAGAGCACCAGCCCGGGCAAACAGCGAAGCCTAAGTTCCTAAATGGCCTACGTGGCGGACTAGAAGCAATGGCTAATCAGCGCCCTCTACAACCCATTAATGTGACTGTAGACGGTAGACACCAACCCAGTTAAAGCCAGCTAATGAGAAGGGAGTCAACATTGCCAGCCGCGGTACGCGCTGTCCTCCCAAATCGCTCAGCCAATCTCTACGCGAGCAGTAGACCAAGCGTGGTTAACGCCCAACGACGGTCTCCTCGCCATTGCTAGATGATAACTGACATTGCTTGTAATATCTCAAAATTTTATTTGAATTAATTTAATATTAATTATGATTTTGAGTAATTTGAACGTGATAAAATTAATTAAACATTTAAAATTTTTGAAGGATATTTGGATCAGTCGGGTAAGCATCCAAGGTGCACTCGTGTTATTGCCTGAATATCGATTTAAATTTTAAAATAAAAGAAATCTAAAATAAATAATAATAATAATAATATATAATATTATTATTATATTATATATATATAACGAAAAAAAAGAAAAAAAAAGAAAATAAAAAAAGAGAACACAGAAGAGAATAAGAATCAGGGAGAGAGAGAGTCGCGGGGCAGGGTTTGCTTGAGGAGAAGAGGGCAACGGTAGCCGCGCGAGGGAGAGAGGCAGCTGATGACAGTGATGGCGAAGTGCGGTGAGAACGGCGCGGTGAAGGTAGTTGTCGGTGATTGGAAGTTTGGCCGGTAGCGGTGTCGATGATGAGAAGCCATCGAAGAGGTCGATGACGGGTGTCGGCAATGGCATCGACGGCGGTGCACGGTGGAGATGCAGCAACGGTGGTTGGCGGTGGGCAGTGGTGACCCGCCGACGATCGGCGACGCGGTGGGTGAGCAGACGGCAGCCACGCAGAGGAGAGAAAGGGGAGCTATGGGCAGTGCGTGCGCGACAGGAGAGAGATGCTCGATTTGGGTATTTCGGGACATCCTTTTTTCAGATATGTAAAGTATAAGGTCAAAATAAGTGTCTGTAAACCTCCTCTTTGATCTAATTTGGCATCTGATTTATTTTAGACATTATTTAAAATTTTTTACTGATATGCATGTATTTTTATACAATTAATTTGTTTATTTTGGACATGTATGAATAATTGATTAGATAATTTAGGAATTTTTGGACTATATTTTATGAATTTGAAGGGTTTAATATTTTTAAAAAGTCCAAATAATTTACTAAATATTGTATATTTTATATCAGTATGTGTAACAAAAATGTGCACAAAACTTGTATAGGCCGTATATTTTCACATGCACGTATTGGTTTGTGGTCACTATATTTGAATATTGAATTTTCTGGCCAGCTCCCGATGGGATGATATTTATTATTTATAAGTCCATTTTCGCTGACAGGAAATGTTTGTAGTAGTAACCCATTCCATCTAGATAATTTGACTTAACCTTAGAATATATTCAAACGTCATAATATATTTGACAAGTTTAAGAATTATACCCAAAATTAGCGTTGATAAATAATAGTGAGCAACATTTTCATAAGTACAGAGTACATTGAATAGCCATATATGTTGACCTAATTTGTATTTGATTTAGTCTAAGGTTATCGGAATCATGTGTAACCATTATTCAAGTTAGTTTTTAAATAATTAGAATCTAAATTTGGTGCATAATTTATATTTTTGTATTGATTAGTATTGGACTTTGATTTGGATATAGATTTAAATTTCGTCGATTTTGCCCATAAATGGGTTTTGGTACGTCTCTTATAAATAATTTTGACTATATATTTTGATTCGAACCTTCAAAATATTTGTTGTGACGCTGTTTCATTTTTTGCACACGTTATTGAATCATCCGACTATCGGATTCTACCTCACATCATAAACTAATCAGGCCTTAGATTTGAACTCAAACTCAGACTTGTACTCGGATTGGATTTTAGAATTGGCTAATTGTCTGTTAGAATTGGTTCGAATCACATCTATTTTGTTTATATATATATATATATATATATATATACGTCCCGACGAAGTCTGTTTTATGATTTGGATAATTATTTTGGATTTGAATATTTGATTTGTGTACGTGAGTACCATTGAATTTTGGATCTTGAATTTTTTATTAGATTTATTTTATCGACGATTTGGATTTATCCTGTCATTTAAATGGATTTTTATCCATTTGATATTCCCTCTAATTTATTGAACATCCTTTGTTTAAAATATAATACTTGTTGAATATTTGGCTCACTTTTTCTATATTGTCCCTTCAGAGTAGAAGGCTCGAACGTATTATAGGAGTTAGGGCGTGACCTTTAGCTATTCGACCAATTTGATAAATTTAGTTTGTTATGATTTAAATTTGACATTTGATATGATTGGATTATGTGATTGGCGGTATAGGCCTATAGTTATATTTCAGGAATAATTCGAACATTGTGTTATGATTTTTGGATGATTTGTTGCCTCCCTTGCGGTACTTTTAGAGCAAGTCATGATTATTTTTATCCGAACGGTTATCCAATGAGATCCTGTGTGGATTTTAAATTTGTTGGATCTTGTATGTTTAGTTTGTCACACCCGAATTTTTGAGACTTAGTATTATTGATTAAATTTATTTAAAATTTTTAATTTTAGAAATTGTAATTAATTATTTAATTGACCTGCTTGATTTGAGTTCGTGACACCAACTGGCGATAACCAGCGGTCAACGGCCGGTAAATCCCAACTTGCCACATATTGGAGGTTCACGCGCACAAGGTTCTCCACCATGGAGCCTATAAATATCCCTTTCTCCAACAAGAAAATGATCCTGATCCCCAAACGGATTGCCTAATCTCAAATCTGAATCTCAGGTCAATCGATCAAACTCCTAAAGTCTCTCTCGAGCACCCTTAATGAGCCACTCATTGCAGTGCAATCCGTGGAGCCTAGCCTCCTACAACCGCTCAACGAGTCTCGCACTCTTGCATTTTCACACTCCCCACCGCATCTTTTCATTCACTCCTGCACGTCTCTCCGTTTATTGCAGAAGGTATCTAACTTTAACGTCGAAATATTTTTTGTGGGAGAACATTCCGCTGACATCTGACCTCTTATTTGTAACTTGTGTTATCCCCGAGGACCTAGGTTGCGGAGAAGGAGAATATTGGACCGTTTGAAATCCAACCTGGACGTGAAATCGAAAACTCCCTGTCTGCCGAGAACCCGGATGGGGACGCAACACAAATAATTCTTTCAAGTCAACTCATTCACAATATATAAGTGTAAGATTTGATACCACTAACTTCAAATACATTGGTGATATAGCAAATGCTAGTACACAAACTCTAATTATGAATAATAAGACAATGATAATGATAATCTACCTAAAATTGATGAAGAATAAAATATAAATAAAATCATAAACAATTGGTCAAAAATTATTTATGTTCTTTCTTTTTTTATTTCTCTATTTGTTCCAAGCCTTTGTGTTTCAAAATAAAACTCATTTCACACATATATGACTTAAAAAGAAGCTCCCCTTTGACAGTACGTCTGACATTCGAACGTTATTTTCATGTTAGAAACATTGACCGAACACCAACGCTCATACCAAAATAATAAATCTAAAAGATTAGTGTTTGAAGTTACGCCTCAAATGTAAGTGACCGGCCAACAATAATATTATCAAATAACGTAATTTTTAATTAATTATTTATTTTTATATAAATTATTAGTATAGATAAATAAAATAAAATATTATATAATTTGAACTTTTTTTGACACTCCTAAAAAAGAATCAAGATTTTTCTCTCTCTTCAATTTTTGGGCCTTTTTTTTATAGTATGGGGCTGGATAAGCTGTTTGGGAGTTTTGATGTTGAGTAAGATTACATGATTAAAATTTAAATATTTTTTTAATTATTTAATTTGATATGATATTTAATATCATTATTTATTTTTATATAAATTTAATAATATAAATAAATAAATTAAATAAATGCAGAGTAATGTTATGTTGTTACCTTTAAAACCCTTTAGCCAGTTAGTCTAATATAACTACTGTTAAATGATAATATTAATGATTTCTTAAAGCATATGAGTTTGTATTTTCCTCAATTTTTATTGTTACCATTTATATAATTACACAAATATCCTTTTATTTTTATTTTTTTACTTTTATTTCTTAGTTTTGCATCTTTTTTTTTTATTTATTTTGGGATTGAGTACTTAGATATTGCTAGTATATATTTTTTTCCTATTCCCCGCAGAAAACATAATTTTTGTATTTTTGAGAAAAAAATTTAAATTTTTAATAATTAATATAATTTAATTTTTATATAATTTATAAAAGTTTTTAAACAAAAAAGTCTAAAATTATCCAACTATAAATTCTCCAGCTGACGACTACAATCCACTTAAACGGTTACTTTCATCAATCGGTCAATTGTCAAATTTCGAGGCCCCAAATATGAAAGCATGATCGAGGAAGTGACAGCTTGCCATCATTTGATTTCTGAGTCATGATAATATATTGCAAATCTTATCTCAGCATGTGTTATCTTGCCTGCCATCTCTCTTTCCAATAGTTTCCAATATCTATATTTAGATAGGGTTAAAATTAAATTATTTAATTATATTTTTAAATTTTATATATTATAATAATTAATTTTTTAAAAAAAATAGATTTGATTATTTTTAGATTGGATATAATTACTTATAAAATAATTGTAATGTACTTATAAATTTTGTGACATTATTAATCAAATTTAAATGATTTATTTAGAATTAGAAATCTTATTTAGTTGTCTTTTCTATTTATAGTTTATTTATATTTATTCTTTATTATATGATTTTTTAATATTTTTCAAAAAAGTCAAATAAATTTTATATATAAATAGTTTATTGTAATATGATTGTAATTAAACGAGGGATTTAATATTTTTAATTAATTAAACCAATAAAAATATTAATTAAATTAAAAATTTTAGCTCACGTAAAGCAGATGAGAGCGGGTGCAATAACAATTTATATCTATTTCATAAATCAGTAGATTCAATTCTCGCTACATACTAATGTAGTGTTTGGTATCTAAATTAATATAAAAAATTAAAATTATGCCAAAAAAAAAAAAAGAGGTAAATGTTAAAAAAATAGAAATTATAAATTATTTTATTTGGCTTAATATAAATAAAAACATATAAATTTTAACATTTATATGGCCGAGTTGTTACTCTTTTGGACAAAATTTTACTTGTTTGATATTATTTTCAACCCTATAGACTACCTATCTCTTGAAAATCCAAAAATTATTGTGCTAATATATTGTCACTAGCATGACTAAGATAAGCTATCGCATCAATTAATTTTTATGAAAAAAATATGATCATAATTAAGTTATATTTGAATCTTTTTTTTGTAATGGTTGAACTAAAATGATATTTAATATAACATGTTCAAAGATTGAATTAACTAAACACTTGATAAACAAATGAATGACATCCATGTACATTTAAAATAAAAATTTATATTTGATAAACATATAATAAGTACAAATAACAGGCACATATTGTATTTGGGACAATGACTTTAAGACTAATGAGCATTTGAATGATGGGCATATATTTTTTAAAAAGATTCACAATGCCTGATGTATATATGATGCATACTCCTGCACTATTATAGTTCAAATACCATATCCCAATTTTGGCATATTCACATTTTCAACTTTAGTTTTTTGTTTTTTTTGTTTGGCACTCACTATATATCATCCTATCTTTGTTTATTTAGTCAAGTCTTCCATTGTTATTGAAGTAAAGAAAGTAAGAGAAGTGTCCATTAAAGGAGAAAACTCATTTGTTAAGAGAGATTAAAAAGCTTAGGTATCCACATTCCCTAACCTTCTACCATCATTTAACACCTATTTGAGCATATTGATCTTCGGAATTTTGTAAATAGTGTAGACACTAGAGTTTTAACATTGTCAAATATTTCCTGGTCAGTGAAATAAAGTCCTTAATAAAATTAAAAGGTGTCTGATTTTATTATTAAAAGAAAATCTAATAAGTTCTTCAGAATGAATTATTTATACGGTATAAGTCTACTTGGAGTTAAAATATCTATACTTCTTGATTTGTAACTGACTTTTACTAATTGAGTTACTTTGTGATTGACTTAAGAAGGTTAAAATATATTTTTCTCAATAACTATTTAATTCATAAGCATTCCATTCATTATTAGTACTTGTATTAATTGATTTTTTTTTTTTTGCATGCTTTTTACATATGATTTTAGTAATAATAGATGAGTAGGATTATTCATAATATCTAAAATCAAATATTCTTTATATATAGCTAATATATGTATATTTTATTCGGATGAATATTGATCGAGCCAAATTTTACAATGACTAAGTCAGATATAGGAATATATATATATATTGTTGTATTGATTTTATAGTTTTAGGATAAAACGTTTGAAAAAAAATCTAATTTTGTATTATCTTAATTAAAGTATTGTATAATTTTATAGTTTTTTTTTTTTTTAATTTTTTCTATCAATTTCAATTATAGAGTTTTATAAAACTAGCTTGGCAAAATACAACTTAAGGTCTACAAGGATCTCCATATTTTTAATTTTCTCATTTTTTATTATTCTAACTAACGTGACATATTTTTATTTTACAATGATCACCTTATCTCTTGAAGCCGAAGATTGCAAAAGAAATAAAATTAGATAAGATAAGATTGTTGAGTCAGAAATATATGAAAAATAAATAAAATAAAAGGGTAAATAAAATATTATATAGATGATCATAAAAGCTAAACAATTGTTGAATAGGATGGGTATTAATAAAAAAAAATGGATATTTTATTTAACAGATAATATAGATGTGGTATGAATAGGACAGGCATAGGAAAACAAATAAAAAGAAATTAATATGGATATTTTCAAAGTATATATATCATAAAAGTAAACTCATTTTTGCTTGATTTTAATGGATTTATATTTGACTAAGTATTTAAATTTTATTTCTTTTATTTTACTAATCATTTAAATATATTAGATTTTAAGTTACTTTTTATAAGGCACACTCCCAATAAATAAGTCACATGAAGATTTATTTTATTTTATTATGAATATTCATACAAGCGAAAAATTGAATTGATGCAGGAAAATGTGCCTAATAGATGGATAAGCGAGTGCTCATGCTTGAATAATAGAAGCAAGCGTGCCTAAAGAATCCTTGTATGTCAAAGCAATTGAAGGGCATATGTGTTTGAAATGGACATTTTTTATACCGAAAGAGTATACATGCGCCAACGCAGATATAAAAGTTCCTGATATGATTTTGGAGCAAAGGATCTGAGAGTATTAGCACAAGAGACACCATACAAATTGAGAAGATAAAGATTTTCTGTATCCGATTGAAGTTCTATTTAAGTTACATTCTTTGTCATACTCGATTACATTACTCTATTATAGAATGTATTATTACTTATTTATTTATTTTCTCATTATATTCTTTTTTAATAGGTTATTGGGTATGTTAAAAATTATATTGGACCATTTATTCACACCGATTATTATAAAGGGATCTCAAAAATAAATATTTATAACCATATATTTTATAATAAATTTGGTTAAAATTTATATCATAATTTTTTATTAGTTGAATTAGATTTTTCATATTAAATATTATTATATAATTTAAGTACTTAATTGTATATTTTATTATTTATACTCTCATGGATTTTGTGGTTAAGAATTATAAAAAGATTCAGATTTATTTTTGTTACATTGATTGTGTGTGTATTTTGAATCTCAACACTATACACTAAAAAAGTATTTATGTAATAACTAAAGTTTAAAACCATATACAATAAGTAAGAGTGTAATTTAAAATTGGAAAAAAAAATTGATGATTTTCTAAAAATCCATCAGACATATATATATATATATATAATCTTGGTTAAAACCTCGTCGCAACTTTGATGAAAGGAAGAAAAAGGGGTTCTCTTAAATTTTTTATACAATTGGAATTTATTTACAATTTATCTTATATGTCGATCTATTGAGGTTTAAAAATGAGAAATAATAATATTAAAATAAATATTATATCCAGCGAGTATTAAAAATATAAACACATACACAATATAAATCAAATAAATTTCAAACTGTCTCGCTATAATTAAAATTATGATCTTATTTATTTATTTTACGTGTTATTAAAATGTCAGTTTACCTTCTCAACTGTGAAATATTTTTCACGAGAAACATCTACAATACTTACGTTATAACTGTATGAAAGAGATGTAGGGAGAAGGTATTTCATGCAAAATATTGATATGAGTCACATTTATAAGTAGAATAAAGTACTTTATATGATATTTGTGTTAGGGTTTGATATTTGGATTCACACATAATCCGGTACAGTGAAAAATCTGAACCCTCTTGTCGACTGTCAGCCACCGATTTAGTAGGCGCAAGGAATAAAGAATATATAACGTTTTTAATGTGAAAAATCATTGTTAACCAAGGAAAAAACCACGAGTCAAACTCCGAAAAACAAATTTGCTATGTAAAATCAATAACAAACAACCTCCGAGACAGAATATCCATAATCCATCCGAGATAGAATAAGAAAAATAATCACCAGACTAAGGAAACTTTCATTCCATCTTATCTATTTATTTTCTTCTCTTATTTCTCTTACTGGTGGTACTTTCCGCTCATTGATTTTATAAGTGCGGTAGCAGATGGCGAACGAGGAGAGCTCCCTTTCGCACTCTACTCCGTTTTACTCTCCTTACACATTTAACCACTACGCTACCCGCTATCCTATTGCTTCTTTTGGAGCATTTGGTATGTTTTATAATGACGCTGACTCCAAATCTTATCTGCTCATCTGGTATGATCTTGTAAATAATTTGTCACACTAACTTTATCATTTTCTACACCGTCACTAGTTCCCATACTTTCCCAAACAGCACATACTCTTAGGTCAACCTACTTTGTACAGATAGCGCATACCCTACAAGTCAGCTACCTGCTTTACAAAATCAGCTGTCAGCTTTCCAGACAAGTTGTTCTCGATCATCACCTAACGTCCTCAGACGTCACTAGTGTCTTTGATCGTCACAACCTGCTTTCCGACCGACCAACCTCCTGCTGCTTGGTTGGTGGCCCCATCTCATTTTAGCCGGCTAACCTTCTTTGCTAGCTTCTTGTTAGCCGTTCGTCTTTCATACTGTTCGGCCAACCAACCTACTGCTTTCCGATTGGTCGGCCCAAGAGCAGTATTCTTGCTGCTCTTCTGATCATCGTGCACACGAATTCTGAATTTTCACTCTGATATTTGTCTACTCCGACAAATTGTCACTTCAATTATTTGTTGCAATCAGTTTGTAGCACTTTGAATTTTATACAAATGTTATGCGATCTTTCGATAACATGTTCGTTTATTGAGTTACCCATAAGAGGGTAACCAAACTCAACACTTTGGACTTGCGATTTATAGTTGATTATATGAATACCATCAAAAGCTATTTATGTAATAAATTCTGTTTATGACTAAAGATTAATATGGATACCCTTCAAACTTTGATAATTATAATTGAGAATGAATTATAAAAAAATTATTAATATATGACATAATTAATAATTATTTTAAAAAATAGGAAAAAGAAAGAAAGCGCGGATTGCGCACTAAGACATGATTTGGTTGTTCAAATAGTTGTAGGGACGAAGGCACACGTTCACAAATGGGTTTCTACTAGGATACTAATAAATATTATGAGTAATAAATAATAGATATTAATTTAATATTTTATTAATATTTCATAGTATCACTAATTATTTAAGGATATATATATCTATTTTTTAAAAGTATTTGCTAAATTCAATTATATATTAAAATATACCCTAATTGTGATTTTTATAATTAATTAATTTTAAAGTGATATATTATTTTCTATGTATTTTTTATTTTATTTTGAGAGAGAGAATGGGGGGTAGAGAGAGAGTAGTGGGACGTGTGGGTTGCAATTGAATGAGGCGAGTGGTTTGGGGCCAACAATGTCCACGAAAAGTCTAACAAACAAACTGGAGTGGCCCATTTTAATCTGACCAAGTAATCCGAGGTCCTGATATTTTATTCGAAAAAGGTTTACAGTGTATTAATTTTATTGAATATTTGTTACATATAAGTGGATCCATGGTAAATAATTCAAAAGAAAAAAAATAAATAATATAAATTTATAAAAAAGTAAATAAATTAAATTTTAAAAAATTAAATACCTAAATAGATAAATAGAAGATTAAAAATGTTTCTAATAAAAAAATTTTAAATAGATCGACTAATTTATATCTATCAGTATTCAACTTTCCTACTTAGTTGATGGCCATGCTTACACCAGCACTAGCTCCAACGTCGGCTCCAGGCTCCATGGTTGCCATGCCAGCAGCCAGCACCCGCACCCAATGTCTGCCCTCGCCTAGCTCTCGTGCCACTAGTGTCAGCTGCTGCTTCATCCCCTTGGGCTCACACCACGGCCGCCAGATGGCACCCACCGATCACACCACCTGCTTAAGCTCTGACCAGGGTTGCCTACCATCACTGCGTGATGGCTCTGCCAATTACTGAACAGACCACCACTCACACCAAACACTAGCTCTGTCACCACCGCACCGGCAACAATCTCACCGAGCTACTTAGACTATAAGGCATATAAAGCCCAGGTATGACTAGACCCAAATCTAAGGCTTGTCTATATAGGTTTAAGGGGACAAATGACACAAATGATAAAATCCTTCCATCTCCCATAAGGTTACGTGGCCTGGATATACCTCAACCTTAATGCTCGATGTACTAGTCTTAGTTAATTTTCTCTATAGTTATAATAATACTTTATACTTATTCTTGTTATTATTATTTTAAAATATTTTACTGATTTGAATGTCAATGAATCCTTTAAAAAAATTCTCCTGAAGTTTTTTAATCCCTATTTTTATTTATGATGTATAAAAAATCAGCTTAAAATTTCAGATCACACTTAAATACTGATCAATAAAGGATTCGGCTTGAATTGTCTTTTTAGGAAATGCATCAATATTAATTTATTAATTTTTCTCACTCTTTTAAAAAATTAAATAATATTTTATTTTAATTATATAATAGGTGAAATTTAAAACTGATTTGATAATATTTAAGTCACATGCTATCACGTATGTGATTTTTAAGTAATGTTTAACATATAAAAACTAAAATAAATATTTAGTTTAGATAGTATTTATATAAAAAATATATCATGTAATATCAAAATATAATTAGTTTGGTAAAGTAGTTTGAATTATATAACTTTATCCTCAAAAATAAAAATGTCAATAATTTATTTTTAAGAAAACGAGAAGATAAGAAATATCTTTTGACAAAAGAGTGATGACAATTGGATCTTAGTAAATATTGAAATATCACCGGGTATTCATGTCAAGTTCTTATATGATATTTTCAAACAAAATTACTCAAACAATGTAACTATTTTGATATAATATTAATGAATAAAACTATATAAGCACATCCGTTATAAAAAAATACAAAAAAAAAAAAGACGAACCTAAAAAGGGCCTAAGTTTTTCTAGTTAAGGGATTGAAATTAGATATATATCAAGTTGGACAAAAAAAAACTTAAGTATTTATTTACATGGTACATGAATATAATATACAATATATGATCATATAAGGTTGGACAAAAAAACATGATTTACATACTTAGCTTGAAATAAAATTAGGTCTAAAGTTCAGCCTAAATCCAACCTAGGGGTAAATTATAATTATTCAAACATTATAAAAATCACACCAAATGAGCAAACCCACCTAATTTTGATTGAATTTTCATTTTCCTTGGCCCTTATATTATGGTTGGATTATATAGTGGTGGTCAATGTCGCTGGTGAAAGCAAAGTCCACATAGAAATCCATGTATTGATTTATATGATAGTGGGAGGGAAGTATTTGGTGATTGAGAAATGAGTGGCCACTGCTTTCATCCTCTTGTCGTTTCATTTGTGGTCAAAACTAGCTTCATTAAGCACCATTATATATAAGTTAATATCACCTTAGTTTTGTCATTGGTTGTCGTTTCAGAAATTGCCCACTTAAAAAAAAAGATCCTTGTTTGTTAAAAGAATCTGCATGTATTTTCCTTCGTAAATTCTATACAACTATTTAAGGTTTTAAATTGTTAATATCTATTTATAACTTTTGATGCATCATGAATCGAAATTACTAAAGAATTAGGATTTCGCTAGGTCTTTCGATTGAATTGAAACGGATTCGATCTCTATCTTATATGGGCTGGATCTTGCACACCACAACTAAAAAATAAGAGGTCAAAGGATCAGTAGAACTAACTCTTCGATTGATCCTCCAATACTCAAATCAATAATCTTCCTCAAAAGATGAAAATATGTACGGATGTGGAGTATGCGTGATGATGTAAGAATGTGGGTTCTTTAAATCTGACTCAAAAGTTGCATTCGGTGTGGAGCAACTTTGGCGTGATGGTGCACTCGTAGGAAGCGACTTTGATATCGATAGAGCGAGAATTGAAGAAAGTGTTTGGTGGCCCTTCGATTGAGAATGGTCTCTTAAGAGTTCTTGAATATGGGAGTTTGTGGGCATGTTTGAGAGGGAATGTAAGTATATCCCATGAAGTTCGTCTCCCGGATCTCTTATAGACTTTGAGGTAGCTTAGCCTTATTTGGGCGCCAATACTAGTCACAAGTTGGCCGAACAAATTTGACAAGTTTGCACGAGAATCACGGGCGTCGATTAGGACAACTATGATCAATCAAGATATCCCTTATTGGAGGATATGCTAAACGCGGCGAATATTGGAGTTACCGTTATGCAAGATCCGCTGAATTGGAAATTGCCTTAGGAGTGATCTGTTCAGCTGGAGTTGTCAATCCTGGAGAGATCGCGATCAAAAGTAATATTTGGGGAGATGAGATGACTAAAGCAAACAATCTCTAACGTGCAGAAAGACCACTATGGTCCGTTTGACTTAGGCCGAGGCCGACTTGGGCCAATCGGCCAATTGGGACACTGTTTTGGGTCAACGAAAACATTGACCGATCCTTAGACCTGTGGGTCGAATGCCTTTTAGATTCACTGGTGAGCCCGAAGGCTTTCGTGTTGGGCCAACCTACTCCTGCCGTCCCATCAACTTTATTAAATATCATATATATTGATTATATTCTATAAAATTTTAAATAAATTAAAAGTTTTTTTAACAGATCTAATTCAAATATTAATAAAAAGTGAGGAATGTAAATCATTGCTTGGTATCACTTTTTGTTGTAATCTTGTAGATTATTAATTGTTTGACCATATAGATAATATATAGATAATATACAACCATTCATTATGACCCGTAAAAAGACAAATGATTACGGTAAGCGCATGAGGGGACACAGAAAAGAGGGATAGAGCACACAAGTGTCTTTGGATCACTCCAAAGAAGCATGCATGCCCCCCCAACTCAAGGGCACTGCCGAGGGCTTGCGCGTACCCCGCGAGCCCTAAGGGCATCATTCCTTTGTTATTTTTTTTCACGCCATGAGGCAGGTAGGCCTTTCAAATTTGACAGGGGACAGTTGTTCCATATTCTTACTTAGAACAATCCTTGCATCCTACCTTTTATATGTTAGTTTAAATTTTGAATAATATTATAGGATCATTGTTTCATGTATCTTTTAAATATAATATTACATTATTTTTTACGGATGACAGTAAATTCATATTTGATAATAATATTAAATACTACGGTGATCATATAATATATCTAAATTAAGTTTTCTGTTGTAATTTGAAGATAATTGATTTTAGCAAAAAATGATAGGGTATAAGCGTCCCATAAATATTGACCATAGATGGCTTTTCATTTGAGATATTAGCCATTGATTTTATGTATTTTGTTCAAATCTTTTTAATTTTGTCTGTACGTATATGTGTGTGTGTTTTTTTTCTTTGTGGAGTTGGGGGGCTCATTTCTTTGTGTTTAGGTCATGACCTTTTGTCTTGAGATATTATATCGTGGTACTCATTTTTTGGTTGTCTTATAGAGTCTTTTTTAATACTTCATACAAATTTATTACTTGTCAAAAAAATATTATATCATTTTGTGAGTTCATTAATATAAATAAATAAATAAATATGAGATAACTTTATCTAGATATATCTAAAAGGATATCCCTTGAATATTTATCTTGAATTTCATTTAGGACTTGATGCGTACCTGGATCCGACTTCGAACGAATTCGGATTCTTGGATGAGCTGATCCGGTTTCGTTCACCGAGTGCGAACCCTGCACACCACTAAAGCAAACAAGAGGTCAAATATCACGGCGGAATTAATCCCACCGAAACACTCGATAAATTAAATTATTTTTCAATAAAGATCTAATGAAAGATTAATAAAAAGAAGAAGAGAAGAGAGATTTGTTGATTAGTTTTTTATTTGTAATCTTGAGCAGATTATTCCTTGTTTGACCATATAGATAGAACGCGCGTAGATAATATTGTTGCCTCAAGCTCGATCGTGCCCGAAACTCCTACTCAAATGATTACGGCTAAGCGCATGAGGAGTTTACTCAAAGAGGAATACATCAATGCGATTTGTCTTTTAGTTCACTTCAAAGAAGCAGCATGAAGAGAGTAAGATGCTCAGGGCAAGATCTCGAGGGCCCCCTTGTTCTCCCGTGAGGCCTGAGGGTTCTTATACGCCTTTGTGTTTTTTCCTTGGGCCATGAGGCAGGTAGACCCTTCAAATTTGACAGGGGACAGTTGTTCCATATTCTTACTTAGAACAATCCTTGCATCCTACTGTTTATCATGTTAGTTTAAATTTTGAATAAGGGTTATACCCGATCATTGTTTCATGGCGTCTTTAAATATAATATTACATTATTTTTTCCGGATGACAGTAAATTCATATTTAATAATGATATTAAATACTACAGTGATCATATAATATATCCATTGTGGGTCTATGCCTGTAACTTTGAAGATCATTGATTTTAGCAAAAATGATAGGGTATAAGCAGCCCATAAATATTGACCTAGATGGCTTTTCATTTGAGATATTTGTCATTGATTTTCTGTGTTTTGTTCCCAATCTTCTTAAATGTCTATACAACGCATGCGTGTTTTTTTTCTTTGCCGGAGAGCGGGGGCTATTTCTTTGTGTTTAGGTCGTGACCTTTGTCTTGAGATATTATATCGTGGTACTCATTCTTTGGTCAACGCCGAAAGAGTCTTTTTTAATACTTCATACAAATTTATTACTTACGCAAAAAAATATTATATCATTTTAGTTCGGCCTATAAATAAATAAATAAATATGAGATAACTTTACTAAATATATCTAAAAGGATATTCCTCAAATATTTATCTTGAATTTCATTTAGGACTAATGTATTTTTAGTAAGCATTTAGGAGTAATGTTAAATAACTGTTATTTAAAAGCTCTTTAGGCATTCATTTGGATATAATATCATACATATTCATTTATTATTATATATATTATAATTAGTATAGATAAAAAATACATTCTTCAAACACTCATATAAATATGACATTTTATTTGTATATCTATTATTATATAAGTCTTTATATTATCAGTAAATAAAATATTATATCATCCAATATCATTTAAAAGTGTTCACAAATATTTTTCTTTATTTAATGGTTTCTCAATTTTATATACAATTTGACTTTTTTAAATTTATAAAGTCAATTTTACAATTTATTTTTGAGTAATCTTTTGATTTTATGACCAAGTTTGAAAGCTTTTAAAAATTTATTCTTCAAACCAATAATTTTTTTAAAAATTAAAAGATTAAAAATTGACTTCATTTGATCTGATTCAGTCAAAGTAACATTTTTTTTTTTTTATGTAACGGGTTGAGTACAATGCATGGGCATACTTAACCAGTGGCTGGCCCATACCCGACATGCTACGTGTGTTGATATATAATATTAAGTATGTTATATTATTGTTATTATATTGCATGTGTTAATTCTAATTTCAGTAAATAAGAAGATGTTGAGAACTAAATTTATATTAATTTCGAATTTTAAATTATTAAACACTAATTAGACTACTATTAGGCCTAATTAAAATCAGGATATTTAATCGGTCCACTTTGATTGATAAAAAATTTTATAGTATTTAGTTAAAATATAAAAATATTATAAATTAGTATAGTTATAAAATTAGGCCTTGTTGGGTCCCAATATAATGAACCATAAAACATAGCCTCAAGGAAAGACTCAAGTAAAAAGCCTAGAAATGTGTCAACGGACCAAGAGGGCTGGGCGGCCCAAAACAAAGGCTAGTGTCCCAAAAGTCAAAGCTACGACAAAGGTCCGAGAGGTTCCTTTAACCAAAAGGAGCTCGAGGACATCGCGAATAGTAGACGACATCCAGGTACGAGGACCAGAAGAAGAAGCCCGAGAATCCTAGGAATTCCATCAGGCCTCAGATCAATTCGAGAAGTCAAGAAGAGAAGCGATGACCCTTTACGAAGGACCAAAGATCCTCCAAAATACAGTTAATATCCGAGAGCTGCTTTCTCCAACGAGTCCGTGAACTCACAAAGAAACAAGGCACGCCGCGCAAAAACGAGGGCTATCTCATACACGGCCGAGAACGTCAACTAAGCAACTTCGCCGATTTCCAAGGAACTTGCAACCACTACCAGACACAGCCTCCACAGAGCACGCCTAGTCAAATCAAGACTGACATCTAGAGTCTATACGCTTGACACACTCAGGCCCTACCAGCGGCGCCAGTGACGCCAGCAGCGTATTACCCTGCACACGCCAGCAGCATTGGATGTGACCAATAGGACAGTGGACAGCCTCTCGACCACCCGCCGGTTGTCACGTGTCTTCTCCCCAACGGCACAATTTTTCCTATAAATACCCAGCAAAGGCTCATGCCTCAGGACTCTCTTGGGGCTCCTTCTTCCTCTCTTCTTGACAAGAAGGAACAAAATGGCGATAAAGCTTCCCAACGAGAGAACTTTCTAAGGAGAGAAATACAAAACAAGAGACAATGAAGAAATTCACCCAAAAAGCTTGTACTTTGTAAAGACTTCCACCTAATAGTGAAGCATTTTTAAAGGCCCAGAACCTCGTAGTTTTTCCTCCTCATTCTAGAGGAGGTTTTCTACGTAAAACTCGGTTTTAATCTCTCCTTCTCCTCATCCTACACTCACAAACACTTGTATTGCACGTGGTCCCCGAGATCCGGAACGCAACAGGCCTGATTAATTTTTTGGGTTGAACATAATTATGAATAAAAGTATCTAATTAAGCTTGACCCAGTCCAAATTATAACTTTTTATATAAATATAATTTTTATTTTAAATAAATATTAAGCTTTATTTATTTTATTTTAATAAATTATTATTTTATGTAATTAATAACTTTATGTAAATATTTTCTTAAATACATAGTTATATAATAATTTATCTTAAATTTTACAAATTTTAAAATATTATATATTTTTGAGTTAAATAAGCATATAAAAATAAAAAATATATATTCTATGGATCGGTCCGAGCTGGACCGGTTTGGCTTATGGACGAGCACGGTTAATATTGTTGGGTGGGTGATCGAGCCTAGTTCGGCTTGGTCCGATTCACCAATAATAATTTTTTATCTAAATTTAATTCGTATTTAATCCAAATTTAAAAATGATCGGATCTAACTAATATATTATGTTATTAAATGTGTAAAATAATATATATATATATATATTTGTTTAAAATTAATATATAATAATGTAATATTCTGATATCATTTTTAACGAACTTCCAAAATTTTCGTTCGAGTTTCCTCTTTTAGTTTAATAATTACCAAGTTTAATTCGTTGTGATAGTTGTGTAATTAATCGGTAAATAAAAATGACATATGTTGAATTGAATTATTTAAATTTCATTAAACTCTATTTTTAAGAATAAAGTCTGTATTCAAATAATGCAATAAATTTAAAATAATATTTACAAAATATTAAGTATTAATGCATACCTAGATTTGAATTTTAAATAGATTCGGGTTGACTGGATCGTCTGAATCCAACTCTGTTCATCGAATTTCAACCCTGCACACCACTACAACAAATAAGAGGACAGGTGCCGACGGTGTGTTATTCCACCGAAAACACTCCGATACTCAAGTCAGCAACAGGCCTTCGACTTATAAGAAGGTAATTGGAAATGAGAGTTGAGAGAGAGAGAGATTGAGGTGAGAATGATTGTTCGCCTTCAGACGTAAAAGAAGTTCTTATGGCTCGTCGAGAGCGCACTTTTTCGACTCAGTGTTCACGGGAAACGAGTGGGAAGCTAAATCCTGTAAGCATGGAAACTTTGAAGAACAAAACTCATAGAGTGAGCGGAGTCTCTGGAATTTGAAGGCTTAGTATGGGATTATTGCAGTAAGCAATTGTATGCTTTAAAAACGAGCGTTAGTATGCCCAGGAATTTTTTCGTCGTAATTCTTTGTTGTTTTCGTTCTTGTTCTCCTCCCCCTGGAATGGAGACTCCGTGAGGTTATATTGATGAAGGATAATGCGACCTTCTTTGGTCAAGAAGGCGCGATTCCTGCATCGTGTTGAGTGGCCTTCTTTGAGTAAGAATGCTTGACTTGTGCAATCTGTTGGGATCGTTTCCTTTCTAGGTGGGTAACTGTTCTCCAAATTATTTGTCTTTCTTCTATACTTTGTTACCGTTAGAGTCCATTGTAGGTAGGAAGAGAGAATCTGGCGTTTTCTTTATGAAAATGGCATTGAATTTATTGATACCATTTTTAGTGTAAATTGGGTTTAAGGAAAGCACAAAATCAGGGAAAGGGACTGTTACTTGTCGTGAACGAAAACGTTGGCCAAATTGGGCCTTGCCCATATAAAATTTTTATATCTTCTCGGTCTGCTTGCTACAATACTCCCGGTCAACAGAGATATTGGCCGTATTAAGGGAGTGAGTTGGCCGCCCGGTTGGCCTTTCACGTGGTCAACGCTGACGTTAACTATCAAAACGTACATCTGGGCCTTCTTAGATTTTGGACTATTTTTCTTATTGGGCCAGCCCACTATAGACTTACCCATTAAGTATAAAAAATACATGTATTTTTACCTTAATTTTAAAAAATTAGATTCAAATAAAGATCTACCCTTCCAAATTAAAATAGAAAAATAATATTTTTTTTAAATTTATATTTTTAATTATTATTTTAAATTTATGAATTAAACAAATATAAGTTTTATTTTTTATACAAATAAAATTGGATAAATGTTTGGTTTTAACATCAATAATATGAAAATATTTATATTGTAAAAAATATATATAATTATGATTTTTAAATATTTCTAAACTAAATCATTTGCTTGCAAGTTCAATGATCTAGGATGCGTCAACGAGGCTTTAATGCATCCCTCCACTGGAGCCCCTGGTTCAATTTTTGTAGGACTAGAGAAGCTCCATCTCTTAAATATATTGAGCCTATTTTTATTCTAATTTAAGGTATTAATATTTAAATAAATAGTTATTATATATTATTTTTAAAAAAATATATAAAAAATTAAATTAATTATTAAATTATAATAATTTATTTTAAAATAAATAGTTAAGATATAAAAAAATAATTTTTATCTCTTAAAAAAATGAAGCTACTTGATAGCCCTCTTTGATTCATAATGTTATTTTATTTTATTTTATTTAGCATTGACTGTTCAAACATTTTCCACCCAAACCTAATTTATTTCTTCATTAAAGTGCATGATTGGATGCGGCAAATCAATCTTAAATACTAGGCCTTTGTTGGGCCCAACCTATAGTTAATTTCGATAATATCTAGTGTTATTGTTTTGAATTTTTAATATTATCATTTTAAAACATACAAATTATTTTATCTGTTGATGCATTCTTAGTTTTTCAATTATGGTACGGATTAGGGAGCCTTCCATTCTTTCACTGCGGGTCGAATTGGAGCAGGTTCAATCTCTGTCACTATTAACCTGGAACCTGAACACCACAAGTTACAAACAAAAGGACAGAGGATGGCAAAAATTACTCCCATCGTATATCCTCTGACGCTCAAATCAGAAATATTTCTTAGATAATACAAAGATATTAGGAGGATGCGATAAATGCATGTATGTATATAACGGTGGATGAAACGTTTGGATACGCTAACAGATGACAACTTAGAGGTGCACTCGGTAGAGCGGTGATTTAGATGTGCACCCGACAGAGATGAGGCTTAGAGGTGCGTCTCGGAGGGTGATTTGAGATGTGTCCAATAGATGACGGTTTAGAGGTATGCCCAACAGAGAAGCGGCTTAGAGGTGCACCCACGAATGGCAACTTAGAAGTGCGGCTGATAAGGGGGTGGTTTAGAAGTATGTCTGGTAGGGGGCGGCTTAGAGGTGCGCCTACAGATGACAGTTTAGAAGTTCGCCCGACAGATGGGCGGTTTAGATATAAGCCCAATAGAGGGGCGACTTAGAGAAGAAAGACTAAACTACACTGGTTATTTGAATGGATAGTTGACTCTTGGATAGCAAGCTCTTTACTCCTAGATGGAAGGGTTACAGCTTCCGGATGGAGAGCCGAAGGGCCTTCGGATAGGAAGAGGGCCGAAAGCCTTCGAGAGTAGAGGGGGGCTAAGGGCCTCCTAGCAGCGGAGAGCCAATGGCCTCCAAATGAGAAGGACTAAAGGCCTCCAGGACTAGAGGTTAACCGAGGGACCTCTGGATGAGCGGAGAACCGAATCACCTCCTTTATGGGAGGAGGGTCAAAGGCCTCCTAGTTGTCAGTCTACTCTCGTTGGAGATTGACTAGTAATAGTTGTGCCATTCTCCGAGCCATGTAGGGCCTTTGAAGCTTTTGGAGCTTCTTTGAGCTTTTAGAGTTTATTTGAGCTTGTCCCTCAAAGTTTGAGAGTGCTTATTCTTATAGTAGGATTTGCAGATATATTATTATTCCTGAAGTAATGTGGGACTTTCACTTTGAAAGAACTATCTTGGATTATGAGCATACTGTGAGGCCTAACCATTTGGGCCCATGATTTCTAGACCCATCATCTGTAATTCATCTTAATTTTCATTACAAATATAGACTAATATAAGTATTTAAAAGGGTGCTAAAGTGTTTTTATGTGAACCGTAAAAGTATTACAATCAGCACTTAATCTTCTAATATTCTTGTCTTACGTAGACTTGAGTTTCATCATAATTTTATTTGTAAATTAGTAATATTATTTATATACCTATTTGTATACTTAATGATAACAAAATTATCATTTTTAGTACGGAAAGAGAAAGTTAATAGTATAAAAAATAAAACTATATGAGACCTATATATACTTTTGACAATTTTGATATAATTTAGTGTATAAATAATTATGCAAATGTTATTTTTCTTTATAAATTATCAACCATGTAACCCAAGATATAAAAATTATTTTTATGCCCTTTTTAAGTTTATAGAGATAAATGAGTACTAATAACAAATAAACAAATTTATCAGGTCAATTTAAAATATTTAATGAATCGATGAAAATTCTATCTTTAGAAATATAAGAGAAATTAATAGTGAAAAACTATACGATTTGATAAAGGCAAACTTAGGTAGTACAATTGGATCTGTATATTTGAGTTTAATTCATATTAATGTAAGCTTAGCTTCATTTTATATACTTGTTTTTTGTAATCTTCTGTAGCGTTTTTCTCATTTGATAATATTTATTGTGCCAACATATGCTGTCTCATTGCATGGGATAAACAAGTTAAAAAGGAGACAAATTTGTGATCAAATTTGGTGAACTAATGTCCATGTGCCGCGCTCGTGCACAGTTCCACCACCTATCGATTAAAAACAATTAATCCCAAAAGCACTATTCAATTATATTTTATTATAAATTTGTTAAATATTAAAGTTTTTATTCTTATAATGATTTTAATTTAGTTATTGTATTGTAAAATATTAAAATTAAATAAAAAATTAAAAATATTATCTTTATTTTTATTATTAACTATGCTTAAAATAAGCTCAATTATTAAAAGAATAAGAATTTAGTATAACAATAGAACTTAGTTGATAGATGTAGTTCTTTAAACATCTACAAGCTTGCCCATTTGCCTTGATGGGTATCTTCACAAGGAAATAATTTAATTGCTAATTGCTAATACTTATAATATTACTAATTAATGCGTAGGTCAATTGATTAAATAAGGTGGGCTATTCTTTTTAAGGGAGCTTTATCTCTTATACAATTGGGAAGATTTATTTATTTTTTTTTTAATTTGATCATTTATTTTTAAATAAATAAATATAATTTTAATTTTTCAAAAATAAAAATTAATTATTTTAAAATAATTAATTTATAATTAACTATTTATAAATAAAAAATAAATATTATTATTTTTTAAAAAAATAGAGTCACCCTCAATCAATCGAGTTCATCTGTTTAGTCTGTTTGTAAATTTGTTGAATTAATTTTAAGCTTTATGTTATGAAAGTATAATAATTATTAATATATGGAATAATTAATTAAAATTGTGAAAAAAAAAAAGGAAGCCAGCTTCAATTTGGTAAAAGTTGATAGAAAACATTAAATTAGCCTTCGGTGCAGCACTAACCAGTCATCTCGCACCCTCACTGCATTTGGGTTCTTACCAATAATATCTCTCTCTCTCTCTCTCTCCTCTCACACACGCACACGTATTTCCACCATTAGAGTATTTGAAATACCTCGCAACATCCCACGAGCTCTCAGTCCGCGAGCTCGGTCTCCTATCAGCCTTCTCTCGATCTCCACACCGCCACACTTCAATTATTTCCCACGCAAACTGGTCTCCCTACATGCCTCAGTGAAAATCATCGACTCCATCTGTGACCTTTTCTCTTCAGATCTTCGATCTTCTTCGTCTTCTTCTTCCGTCGTCCAACTTCTATGGCTCGAGAAACATGGCTAAACAAGCTAAAGACACAGCTAAGCCACAAGCTAACAAACACAAAACTCATCGTCAGAAAATCATCAAACGTCGGCATACTAGCCTTCGAGATCGCCGGCCTCATGTCCAAGCTGCTCGAACTCCATCAATCTATCTCTGACAAGAGCTTGGCCCGCCTCAAGAACGACTCCATCCACCTCCAAGGCGTGCGCAAGATCGTCTCCAACGACGATTCCTTCCTCCTCACCCTCGCCGCCGCCGAGCTCCTCCACTGCCTCCACCTCGCCGCCAAATCCACCATCCGAATCAGCCAGAAATGCGAGGACCCGAATCTCCGGTCCTTCCCCCAGGTGTTCGACGATTTTACCGAGAGAGGTCGCGATCCCTACAACTGGGTTCTGAGCAGCAAGGAATTCGAAGCGTTAGCTAGAAGGGCAGAGCGTCAAATCGCCGCCACTTCCGTGCTCTACCGGGAGATGGAAGAACTGTCATCCCTGGAAAAGAAATCCCACAACTATAAGGCTGGCATTTTCCAGAAAGAGCAGATTGAGATCGAGCAGAAGATTTCTTGGCAGAGGCAGGAGGTCAAGTGTACGAGAGAGAAATCGCTATGGAATAGGAGCTTTGACGCAGTGACTCTAACTCTGGCGCAATTGATCTGCACCATATTAGCAAGAATCAAGCTAATTTTTGGAATCGGCCATGGCTATATAGCTACTCTGCCTCGAAGCTTATCCGCTTCGGCAACAGTGTTTCCCAGCGACCAAAATCTTTGTGCTGCTGCTGATTTCATCTCCGGGCCATTGAAATCCCACAAAATAAATGATCAGAAGAGTGATTTAGCAACTGGGTTTTTCGAATCGAACACTGCGGTACTGATATTTTTACTCTATAATCTATGTATTATGTTCACCGCCTATTAATCTTATTTTATAACCTTAATTTTAAATTATTTTATAGCAATTTAATTATTGATGCTCAACTTCATACTAAGTTCGTACAAAGTAGGGTACGAATAAATTAGGTTGGGATAAAATAGATTCAATTAAAATACATAGTGAAATTTATCTGAGAAAAAAAAAAAAAGCACTTAATGTTGTGAATATTTTGGAAAGCTCCAGTTTGAGTATGAGTTTCATCTGTCCGCTGAAATTCGAGCATTTCCATGCTAAAAAATGATGATAAGGGTGTATACCTTAAAATGATAATAGAATTAACTGTTTATTTGTTCGTTTCAGTATTTTTCGAAGTATATTAAATTCAGTGAAAGATAAAATTTGAAATAAGATTGAAACTTTCACCACTAGTTTAGATTAAAATCACTTTTTTTGCCTATTAATTTTTCCATTTTAGTGCAGAATGTTTCTTATGTTGTCATATTTAATTTGCACGATCAATAAATTAACTTACAGAAGTTGAGAATATATTATAAAATGAGACTTAACTTATGTAATTTGTGATCTATTTAGGTATTGAAGCCACCGTCGAGCACTCTCGGTGCCTCCGGTCTTGCTTTGCACTACGCAAATTTGATCATTGTACTGGAAAAGATGGTGAGATCGCCGCAACTGGTGGGCATGGACGCAAGAGACGAACTTTACGCAATGCTGCCGAGAAGCGTAAGGGCTTCTCTGAGGGCTAGGTTGAAAGGTGTCTGGTTCTCCGCCAGCGACCCATCTCTTGCCGGAGAGTGGAGAGACGCACTGGGGAGGATACTGGGGTGGTTGTCGCCTTTGGCGCATAATATGATCAAATGGCAAACCGAAAGGAGCTTTGAGCAGCAAAATTTGCTGCTGCCGAAAACAAATGTGCTCCTGTTGCAGACGTTGTATTTTGCAAACAAGGAGAAGACGGAGGCCGCCATCACTGAATTGCTTGTTGGATTGAATTATATTTGGAGGTTTGAGAGGGAGATCAATGCCAAGGCATTGTTCGAGTGCTGTAAGTTCAATGGGTGTTTGACACCAAAGGTGTGACATAGTTGATAAATCCCACTTAACGTTTTATATTTAATTCGTAATTATAAGTTCAATTCATATCTATTTATATTTGTATATGCTTGGCCAGTCCTATTTACAAATTGGATCTCATATACATTAAAAAAAAAAAAAAAACTTTGATGGGTTCTGTAGTCTGCATAATTGTAGTTGAGGAACTTTAGAATTGGTTTTTTTTTTTTTTTTTTTGTGATGTTATGCAGGCTTTATTGAGACCTTCTTTAATTCTTTTAAAGACATATTTGAAAATTAATATTTTATTTAATTACTACTAATAATAGTAAATTTATATTAAAAAAGGTGAATTATTGAATTAAAATATCTATCAAAATGCGCACAATAGCAAGTGTACAGCCATCGTATTGCGTCTGACCGTATCTGTACAGCTAGATTGTCTGCAATTTTGTCGTAGTGTACATACAACTGTACTTGATAATTACCTCGGCCTGGGGTCCTGGCTGATTTTTATTTATTTATTTATTTTTCAGTATTATCAGGGGATATTTTTAATTTTTTTCAGATTTTTTAAATATGGTTTTTATTGGTTAATTGATATTGGTGAATTTATATAAAAGTAAATAAAATAATTTTAAAAATATGGTTAAAATATTTTCCTTTTATTTTTCTATTAGTCTTTTTGAGAATCTTAGACCTTGCTAATTTGAGTAATTATGCTATTTTGTTTAGTATGATGTCATTAATTATTCCATATTCCCATCTCACACAAAATAAATAAATAATTATTATCTTTTCCGCCATAAAAGAAGTAAACAATTCATTTGGCATTATCACCAGCCCCAGCGTGGGTGATGTTACCCCTCTGATGTGGTTTCTTAATATTCATGTTTATCCAATTAGAACTTTAGTTAATGGTTTCACTAAATTATAAAATAAATGGAATTAACTTTTAAGTATTATATATATTTTTTTTTGATGCAGTAAAAGAGAAAATATAAAAAAAAATTAAATTCTATCTATCTATTTAATAATTTTAATACAATTAAGTATATAATTGGATATATAAATAATATTTATTGTAGGAAAAGGAGTTGGAGACCTTTAGCTAGTTAAATAATTGATAGTTTCTTTACCCTATATTTATAATAATTATATAACACTTTATATAATTTGTTTTTAGATATATTAATATTTATCATAAACATAAAATTGAAAATTACTTTATAAAAGACAGCATAAAACTAAGATTTTTAACCTAAAAATAGTAAAATGGATAAAAAATAAAATTAGCACACTTAAGAAAGAAGAAAAAATATGTAGTTACAAATATTATTCTAATTTTTTATTTTTCATAAATGTAATTTTTTCATTAAAAAAATAAAAATAACATTAGGTTAGAGAATAATCTTATACAAAAAAGTACATATTATTGGAATAATAAAATAGCGAACGTAACGTATCCAAATATTTCTAACGGGCGAGAAGAAACGGAATCACGCCTTTATATCAATAATATGGGCCCGAGGCAATATTGTGGGCCGGGCTCAAAGCCCATAACGAATTCTTGATCGTAATTTTACAATTTTTTATTTTTATTTTTTGTTTTGGGGAGGGGGTGATTATAACATTTTTTTTTAAATAAAATAATAAATGAATCTCTCGATTCAAAATCTCAAATTTTTAAAAATAAAAATTTTATATTTTTGGAAAATCAAAATAAATTTGTAAATAGTTTTGAAAAAAGATACTAAACTAATAAAAAATTTGTAAAATTATACTCAAAATTATTAAAAAAATTATTTCTAAATAATGGTCTGATACTAACACATTATTTAATGGGAGATGAAATTTATTTTTCTACTTTAATTGTTTAGTGAATAAATAATTCATTATCTTATTCGAAGATTATATTATAAATAATACAATTTTATTAGAAAAAAATGTTTAATTATTTTCTAGTCCAATTTAATCTTATTTGTGTTAAAATAAATCTTCTGACCCACTTTTAGAAATTTTTAAAATTTTTCCTCCCAACCGATCTTCTCTTTCAAAACTCTCATTTATTTTATTTTTAATTTTCTACATTCCAAAAATTTTACCCATTTAATTAAAAAACCATTTAAAAAATATTTTATCAACTTAAAATAATAATTTTTTTCAATTCACCTCGTACCGTTTATTCCCCCGCCCCCCGGAAAAAAAAAATAGAAATTGAATGAGAACAATATTTGTCTATTGAAGTAAAATTTTAAAAGGAGAATGAAATTTTTTGTTTTGGTATTATAATAAGCGAGAAAAGATGAAACACAGATGTTGCTACTTGATTCCATATTTTTGTCGGATTAAGAAATATGATGCTTGATTTCTGTACTTTTCAATCTGAAACATGTATAATACAAATAAACGTGAGCTAAAAAAGTATATATAGGTTTAACCCCATTATACTCTCCAACGCTCAAGTCCTGGGCCTTTCTTTGAGAATGAAGAAAGGGAGGCAAAGATGATTTATGTCGGAATATGTTTTGCTAAGGAAAAATTGATAGTGCCATTTAAACTTTATGGAATGTGCTTAGAGCGTTTTTTTTCCTCTTTCCGACCTTCTCTTTCAATTGAAAAGAAGGTTATTTATATACTTTAGGGAGTAGTTGATTGTCCTTATCTGTTGACGATAATTTATAAAACTGCCAAATAAGAATGAAAGATTGACAGTGGTTCCTACTAGTTAGACAGTTTGTCGACTAAATATGAAATTGGGCCACCAAATTTGTTATTGTATTTGGGCCAAATGAATGCCTTGGGCCGCAATCTTCATGATTAATTCTAACCCTCAAATTGGAACAAACCCATTACTAGCCTCTTATATTAGAAGGTTTGTATTTCAACCCACCCAATATGTATAAAATAAGGTCAACCATTAAAGAAAATCTTTTCAAATGTCTCGTCCACCAGCGAAAGTATTAAATGTCGACTTTGAAACTTTAATCCTTCTCCTCAATCATTGTGTCGGTTATAATTACTGACGTCATCCATCATTACAGGGCTCAAAAAGCACGAGTTTTAAATTTTCTACAAGCTTATTTCTGTCTTCGACTTTATCTCCTTGCAACCTAGACCCTACTTATTCATTCTTCTTCTTTGCAAATCTCTTATTGCGCCTGGAGTTGGTGACATCGAGTCTGTTCTTTCTTCTAAAGATATGGAATACTTTCGTACTTGACACAGGATCCTTCAATCCATGGTTTATTTGTTACCGGGTAAGCCTGACAGGGCTTGCTCTCCTCCTAAGAAACTTATCACTGTTTATAAGATCCACTTAAGGGGTGGTCTTTGCTTTCCCTTAGCACCAAAACTTCACCGGGTTCTTGTTGCATTTGGAGTTCCAATTACACGCTTACAACCAAATGCAGTACATTATTTGGTTTCTTTGTACGTTTTTGCCGGTCATCACAACCTTGAATTAGATGCCACAGCTGTCAAGGTGATATTTCAATTTCATCAGGGGTCAGATTGGATTTGGTTTGCCCCTCGCTCAGAATTTAATTTGAGTAGGGGAAATCCCGATTCAACAAAAATGTGGAAGGATAGGTTGTTTTTCTTAGCCATGCCTTCAAATTGGGATATTTCTAATGAATGGGGTAATGTAAAAGAATCTCTTACATCCGACCCATTAACTGATGAGAAGACATTAGTAGAAAAATTGTCCACATTAGTCCAAACCTTTGCCAAAGCCTTACATTTTAATAAAAAGAACCACTGACTGATTGTTGAGGCTTTTATGCATATGAAATGGGATCCTTGCTTAGAAGGGTCAGTATCGTCTCCTTTACCAAAAAGGAGATTGAAAAGAAAATATAAGGCATTGCATATAAGTGACCCTGTTGAGGATGTTTCTAAGTCTTAGGTGGCTGTGCCTGAATCTTCTTCAGATGAGGATAATATAGTTATTGAAAAATTAAAGAAAGTAAAGAGATCCTCTAAACGGATAATTTCTGCACTTCCAACTATATCAGTAGGACCTTTAAAGGTCGTGAGTCTACTGAACTTCCCATCTTAGATGCTGGCCAAACTGTGGAAGTAACTGTGTCCGCGGTTGTTGAAACTATTGATAAGAATTTGCCCATGATCTCTGAGCAAGAAATCCGAGGTGAGGAAGAGATCGAGATAGATATGGAGGTGGCCGAAATGTTAAATTTTGAGCCCTCAGAACCCGAGGACAGAACATATATTCATTTGTCCTTTGAGATTTAGCCCTTTGAGTCTAAGGTGCAAACTACTATTCCAACCAAGGAATTTACAGGAACAGCTAGTTTTTTTGGCCGAGGGCCAAAATCTTACATCCAAGTTTCAAACTAGAAGGCTTGATTTCGAACATTAGGTTCTCGAGGTCCATGTAGCCTTACTTGATGATCTGTCTCTGGAGTCTTCGCCTTTTGCTAAGGTATCGGACAAACTCTTTCTTTATTCTTTTTTTTTTAAACTTATATCTTTTCCACAATTGCATGAATTAGCAAGCCATATTACCTTAACTGCTGACCGGTTAGCTCAGTCTTATGTTGAACGGGAAAAATTAATGGCTGTTGAGGAGCAGATCTCTAAACTTGAGAATAAGCTTTCTAAAAGTAAAGGTAAAGTCACTTCTCTTGAGAATTCTCTGGAAGAACTTCAGCACACATATACTCTTCTACGAGATTAGAATTTTTGACTTGAGGATGAGTTAAGGACGTTAGTCAAGGCTAGCGATATTAAGCAGGCCTTGAATCGCAAATATTGGGATGATATTAATCTTTGTAGATGTATGATAAGATTGATAATTCTAAAATTTCTACTATCAATTCTCCATCCGAGAAATTCAAGTGCTATGCAGCAATCCGAAATATTAGGTTGTCCCAAAGAGAATGAAAAACTCAAGTCATCTCTACCAACAACATCTGGGTCTCCATCTAAGATTTAGAAAATCTTTTCTTTTGAAATGTAATTGACCAGTAATTTGTCAATTATTATATTCATTGTATTTCTTTCATATGTCTCTATTTGTGTTGATTTTGTATCAGTGCCTAATTTGTTAGCCTTCAGCTTGATAGGATGCCGTTATTACTTTGGCATATTTGACTTTAAGTTTATGACCATGGTTGACTAATAACACTATCACCATTTAATAAAGGTCTTCGCGTGCACACTATGTAAAGCCCCCTAAGTTTTAGTATTTGGCTTTATAGAAGCCGCTCAATATCTGGATCAAGTTTTTAAAATCTATCATAGCTTAGAATGTTTTAGAGTATAACCGAGGTCTTTTTATTATCGTGGATAACTTAAGAATTAGGTGAAGAGAATTTCATCTGATTTTGGGGCAATTTAGGTCTTAAAATCTTATGAAATGAGAAGCAAACACACATATATAGTTTAGAAATAAAAGTGAACGAAAGATTACTTCATTAACTAAATGTAATACAAATAACGTAAGCAGTTAGATGATGCATGACCTTACCTAAAATAGTTACACACTAGCTATATTTTGAATCTATTGATAATATTTCTTAAGATGAACAATATTCCATATTTGGGAACAAATTTACCATTTTGAGCTAGTAACCTATACGCTCCATTTCGGAGAATTGCAGAGACAATGAAAGTCCCTTCCCAATTTGAAAAAAATTTATTTCTACCAACGTTGTTGCCAGTTGCTTCCATACTTTTCAGAACCAATCTCGTATCTCAAATTGCTTGGCATTCACTCTCTTATTATAATAACACCCCACTTGTTGCTGATAAGATACTATCCGAAGGCGTGCAGCATCCAGGGCTTCTTTAAGTAAGTCAAAATGTTCCTTAAGCCTTTGGGAATTACTAAGCGAATCAAAGCATTCAACCCGTAAGTTGGGTAGTTCAACTTCTATTGGAATGACTGCCTTGGTCCCATGGTAAAACCTAAAGGGTATCTCACGTGTGAGTTCCCTGGGTGTCTCTATGTATTATCAGAGTATAGATGGTAATTCATCTACCCAGGAGCCCCCAACAACCTCCCCTTTTATTTTTAACCCATGTAACAAAGTGCAGTTTGTAACTTCCACTTACCTGTTAGCCTAAGGATAGGCAACGGACGTATGTACAAGTCTTATTTTCAAATTGGCACAATATTTAGTGAACTGTTTACTAGTAAATTGGTTGCCGTTATCAGTCACTATGATTTTTGGAACACCAAATCTGCACACCATGCTTTGTCGGAGAAACCCCGTGGCATTATATTCTGTTATCTTGGCTAATAGAGGGGCTTTAACCCATTTAGTAAAGTAATCAATTTCAACAATCACAAACTTCCTTTATTCAGATGCAGAGTAAGGGTACAAGAATATCCAGCCCCCATTACACAAATGGCCATGGTGCTTGTAAAACTTGAAGCTCTGTAAGAGATTGATGGGTTATATTTCTATGAATCTAACAACTGTTACATTTTCATACGAAATCCATAACATTGCTCTTCATGGTGGGCCAATAATATCCTTGACGCATGATTTTGAAGGCCAAATTCTTTCGTCAAATATGAGACCCACAAATACCTAAACGAAATTCTTCCAACGCATAGTCAGCCTCTTTGAACGTAAGGCATCTCAAGTAAGGAGTGGAATATCCACGACAATATAGCTTGTGATCCATGATGGTGTACAATTCAGCGGTCTTTTTTATACGCTTAGCCTCTTTTGGATCTTCAGGTAAGATACCGTTGGCTAGGTATTTTATATAAGATGTCGTCCAATTTTCCATGTCATTTATCGATATCATTCCGCATTCTGAATCATCAATACTTAGAATGTCTAGGACTTCACGCATGCTTCGCATATATTGTTCAAGGTCTCTGGTAGCTGCAGCTTTCGCCAACCTACCAACCTTCTCATTTTCTTCTCGAGGTATATGAACCATTTCTATCTTATCAAATACTCCTAAACTTTTCACTTTAGAGATGTACTTACAAAGTTGTAGGTTTGATACCTCAAAATCTCCTCAGACTTGATTCACAATCAGTTCTGAGTGACTGTATACGAACAGCTTTCTTGCCGAACATTCCTTTGCTATTCGTAGACTAGCAAGTAATGCTTCATATTCTGCTATGTTATTGGTGGTTGGGAACCAAAGAGTTATAGAGTTTTTATTTTTGAACCATCTGGCGTGCTCAAAATTATGCCGACATCATTACCCATTTTGATTGATGAACCATCTACATTCAATAGCTGTACTTGAGACTTTTGTTCTTCATTGGCTCCGCTGAGATCAAATATTTCAGGAGCTAGGCCTATTGTTTTAACGATGAAATCTGCAAAAGCCTGGCCCTTTAGAGTAGGTCTTGATTGAAATTTCACGTCAAACTCACCCAACTCAATTGCCCATTTAACCATTCATCTTGATATGTTTGGTTTCTATAAGATATGCTTTAGAGATTGGTCAGTGGGAACTATTCTCTTGTGTGCCTAAAAATAAGGTCATAATTTTTGGGCTGAATATATAAGCGCAAGGGCTACTTTCTCTGTATGCGAGTAGCGTGTCTCCGAGCTGGTTAGAACTTTGCTAACATAATAAATTGGTTTTTACCCCTTAAGAAGTTGTCGAACTAGAACCGAGCTTATTGCAATGTTCGACACTGCAAAATACAAGTGTAATTCTTCACCCACTTGGGGGGAAGAAAGAAGAGGACGATGCGCTAGATACTATTTTAGTTCCCAAAAGGCAACTCCGAATTTAGTCATCTACTGAAAATTAGAAGATTTTGTTACTTTTAAAGATTTAAAAAATGACAGATGTTTCTCTACAGATTTTGCTATGAATCGGGACAGAGTGGCAAGCCTCCTAATTAATTTTTAGACCTCTTTCATGGTTCAAAAGGAGTTCATATTAAGAATAGCCTTTATCTTTTTGGGATTTGCTTCAATACCTTGTTACAAGATAATAAAACCTAAAAACTTCCCTGTGGTCACTTCGAATGCACATTTTGTCAAGTTGAGTTTTATCTAATGTGTTTGTAGAATGGTGAACACCTCACTAAGATCATGAATATGATCCTTAGTTACCATGCTTTTTACAAGCATATCGTCCACGTACACCTCCGTGTTTCGATCAATTTGAGTTTCGAATATTTTATTTATAAGTCGCTGGTAAGTTGCTCTAACATTCTTTAATTCTAAGGGTATCACTTTATAATAATAAGTCTCTTGATCAGTCATAAACAACATATATTTTTCATCTTCTGGACTCATTTTAATCTAGTAATAATCAGAGTAAGCGTCCATAAAACTTAAAAGTTTATGACCAAAGGTAGAGTCCACCAATAAATCTATTCTCGAAAAAGAAAACTATCCTTCAGAAATACTTTGTTGACATTTATGAAGTCCACGTACATTTTTCACTTTCCATTGCTTTTTTTAACGAGAATTATGATAGAAAGCCAATCCAAATATTGAACTTTTCTAACAAATATGGCATCAAGCAATTTCTTAATTTCCTCCTGAATAGCAATTAGTTTCTCCACAGAATAATTTCTTCGCTTTTATCGAACGGGTTTATGATTAGGATCTAAGCCTAATTTATGAATCATTACTTTAGTTGGTATTCAGGGCATATCCTCGGGCATCCAAGTGAATACATTAGAATTCTTTCGAAGGAAACTCATTAGCTGCTCTTTAAGAGTTTTGGGTAAAGATCTTCCAATCTAAACCCATTTCTCTGTATCATTAATATCCAAAGGTATTTGGTCTACTGATTCACCCAACTCAGCTTGTTGCAAAGTCATTTTATTTTGAAAGTCAAGATCTTTCATTGGTTGAACAGATGGCATTTGAGTCACCTGAGACAGGTAACATATTCTTCCGATTATTTGATCGCCGAGTACTTCTCCCACTCCATAAGGAGTGGGAAATTTTATTTTTAAATGAAGAATCAATATTACAGCTTCAAAAGTTGCTGAGCAAGAGCGTCTAAGAATAGTATTGTAGACCGACGGGAGATCTACTACTAAGAAGAATAACATCCTTGAAGCTATCCTCGGATAAGTTCTCAATATAACTTCTAGGTGAACCTCTCCCTGTACAAGAACTGCTTCATTATCCAAACCATACAATAGTCCTTCAGCACGCTTCATTTTACTCTTTTTTAAACCCAATTCAAAGTAGGTAGTAAGATAAAGTAAATTTCTAGATCTTCCATAGTCAACAAATGCTCGTTTCAGTTCATAATCCACAGAATCATCAGAAATGAGAGTTGAAACAACCAATGGATCAGAGTGTGGTACGGATATATGTGCCATATCTTTATCACTAAAACTAATGACATTTTTTGTAATCTCTATCCTAGGTTTTTTTTATTACATTAGCCAACTCTGGGTTGCTTGAAGTGCTACTCTTTGGTGGTCAGATAGTTATCATACTAACGACTTTGGCCGCTATCTTATTCTTCGATTTCTGAGTTCCATCTCCATCTGGTCTACCAGCAATCTGCCCGGGCTTTTGCAGAAATCGGGTTAAGTGTCCCTTTCTAATAAGATCTTTGATTTCTTTCTACAATGTTTGGTAATCTTCTATGTTGTGACCTACTGCCTTGTGATACAAACAATACTTCAACTGATGTCCACCATCAAGATTTTTTAATAGCTTTGGGCATTTCAAAAAATTTTCATCCCTGATTTGCATTAAAATGTTGGTGAAAGATTGTTCAGGGGAGTAAAGACCTCGAACCTATGCTCTCTTCGGAAGTTTGATTCAGTCCGCGAATATTTCCTGTGGTCTCGGCCACTTGTGTTGCTGTTGTTCTTTCTTTTTCCAACCAGAGGTCCATGGTGGTATTCCTCCACATTCCTTGTCTTCTTTGCCTCATTGGCCTTCTCTACTATTATATAAATATGAGTGATGGCCTCAACTTCTCGAAAAGTCTGAAGCTGTTTGTGGACGAGGTGTTTGAAAAAGCTACCTCCCTCTAAGCTAGATATAAAGGCATTGAGCTTAACCTTATCCGTTAGTTTTGGTATTTGCCTGGCTTCAATAGTAAAACGAGATAAGTAACTCTTCAAATCCTTATTATGTCCTTACTTAACACGAGTAAGATGTCATGGCTATCTCTCTTCTCTTCTACTAGAAGCAAAGTTGGAGAGCAAACTGTCAGCCAATTCACAAAAAGACGGGATTGAATTCGGTGGTAATCAATAAAATCATATTCTGGCATCTCCCTTAAGAGTTAAGGGAAAACATTGGCACATCGTTGCCTTATCCAAACCCTGAAAACGTAGGAGAGTTCGAAAGTGATCTATATAATCCATAGGATCCGTACTTCCATCATAGATATTTAGAACTGGCATCTTAAACTTATGAGGAAGCGAACATATTTTGATCTCCATTGTGAATGGGGATCTTCTAAAGTCTGTCGTGCAATCTTCAGTGTTTTCTCTAAACAAATGTTGCCCGAGGAGCAGCAGTAGATCTCTTTGAGTTGAAATATGTCCTCAATTCAGTATGATTATTTCCTTGGACCTTACTGGTTGAACATTGCTAGAGGCTCCCTCCTGCTCTATAGGTTTACGATCATTACGAGAGTAATGAGAATTTTGGCCTTTTGGACTTTCATCTTGAGATTTTGGGTCTAATTGGCCTTCTAACTATGTGATCGTCCTCTGTCACTTGAGCTTACCACAGCTTGGTTGTCGATCTGGTGAGTTCTTCCAACTGGGCGTTTTCTTATTTGATTTTTCTTTTTTGAAGTTGGTGTGTGGGCTATTGAAGATGGGACCCTCTGCTTTTGAAGATTTGTTTGGGCACATAGAGTTTGGAGCATCTCGAACATATTGTCCATCCGAGCGTTGATTTCTCGCATGAAGAGAGCCTGTTGGTTCTCTTCATGGCTACCTACGAGGAGTTCATCACCAGGGGCAATGATCTCCCTGGCAGGGGCACTTACACGAGTCCTGGTATTAACTATCGTCTACTTCAACAATAGTAGATGACTTTTAATTCTGTTTCCCATATATGATGCCAATATTACGACTCGACTCCAGATTTTTGTTGGATTAAGAAATATGAGGCTTGATCTGCATAAATTTCAATGTGGAATTTGCACAATATAAACAAACATGAGCTAAAAAATTATACACGGGTTTGACCCCAATATACTCTCCGATATTTAAGTCAATGGCCTTTATTTGGGGATGAAGAAAGGGAGGAAAAAATGATTTATGTCAGGATGTGTTTTGTTAAAGAAAAAATGACAATATCATTTAAATTTTATGGAATGCACTTAGAGCATCTTTTTTCTCCCCTCTTTTTGACCTCTTTCAATTGATAGAGGGTTATTTATATACTTTAGGGAGTAGTTGATTGTCTTTATCCGTCGACGACAGTTTATAAAATTGCTAGATAAAAATGAAAGGTTGACAATGGTTCCTACCGGTTAGTCAATTTGTCAGTCAAAGATGAAATTGGGCCACCAAATTTGTTGCTGTTTTTGGACCAAATAAATGCCTTGGGCTGCAATCTTTGTGATGAATTCTAACCCTCAAATTAGGCAGAACCCATCAAATAGATACAAAAATTAAGAAAAAAATTAAAATTTTATTTTTAAAATTGAATGGATTAAACATAAATAAAAAATATAGTTTGAATTTCTTTATTCTTGACAAAAATTAATCAAAATGTCATTAATAAAAATAAAACCAGTAAAGAAAAACCTACTACCACACTTAGCTACTCCTTTTCTGTGCACCCTTTGGATAGTATGTTGGATTGATTTTACTGAAATTCCTTTTTATATAAATGTAAACATTAACGTGGATATATATTAATAATTGTAGAAATTTGTTATTAGCCCCTTCAAATTTATTTTTTAATTATTTGTGATGTACTTATAAATTTATAAGATTGGTTCTTTGTCATAATCTTTACATCGAAAATTAGAATAATTAAAAGGATCCTAAAATTATAAAAGTGTTAACAAATTTTTGTAAATTTTTTAAACCTCTCATTGAATTGTCTTAAAAAATATCTAAATTTAAAATTTTTAATTCAAAAAAATTATTAAATTGTACATATTTGAAACTTCTACCCTATTTTTTTTGAGCTTCTACTCTCCTTGAATTGTCCATCCTATTTTTTTTTAATTCTAGATATACTTTTGAACATTGATCGCTAAAATAATTTTAAAAAACAAAAAAAAAATATTATTTTCTTCATATAAAAATTCCATTATCCCACGTACTTCTATAACAAATATCTAAACTTAGAATATTATTATAAGCCATAATTCCAATATTTTTAGACAGATAATCTAATGAAAATACTCTCAATATATAATGAAAAGTCACCTAATTTCCCACCCAAATGGAAAGACATAATTGAATGAAATACAAGTGGGTTTGTAAGTGGAGGCATAACCATCTTGAAATTCCACGAACCAAATCCAAAAGGGCACAAATGCCCCTCCAGAGAAAAGAAGAGATTAGGTAAGCCTAATCCTTTTCAACCGTTCAAATTATAAAAATATCATATCATCTAAGGTAAAATAAGACTAAGTATAATGAATCTAAAATATGGTCTAAACTTTCTTCAAATTCCATGTGTAACAGGCGTTTTGGATTGAGCTTTTCAAATGGAGTGCTGTAAAAACAAATTTGGTTGCAAACTCCACTAACCCACTAATATTTATAGCATATGTGGGCACTGTGTAATCCAAAATAAACAGGTCGCATACTCAAATTCCAAAATGGAGGAGAAACAAGTTCCTGAGAATGATACCAGAAGGAGAACACAGCAGCAGATTTCCGTGCCATTTCTTTGGGAAGAGAGGCCCGGAACGCCTAAGAGAGACTGGAAGCCGAAAGTAATGCCAGTGACTCCAGCTCCACCTCTGCCCCTTCCGGCCAAGTTTATCATTTCAGTTCCCTTCAAATGGGAAGAAAAGCCAGGGACGCCATTGCGGTGTTTCCAACAGGAAGCATCAGAATTGACATTTGAGCAGCGAGCTGCAGAAAACAAGCGTCTGCCACCACCTCCTGCCTATGGTCTGTGCCTTGATGATTGTGCTTGCGATGGAGGCAGCTCTTTTGGCAGTGGTGATGGTGGCGGAGACTGGTTGTCCAAGTTAGATTTTGAAGTGGGGAGCGATCACAAGGGCAAGTCATTCAGCTCTGCAGCTTCTCTCCTGGCAAACGGACTTGTGCCCACATCGGAAATATCTGCTGCTGTTCCCTTGCCCTCCATCTGGTTGCCAGAATATGTGAGATGAAAACAGAGTGGAAAATTCATTTGGTTTACCTTAGGCTCAATATTTTGATTATACTTTAATCTAAACTTTCTTTCACCTTTCAAATTTTCCAGGATCCGGACAATTGTAGAAGGATTGAAACCCCTGCGTCACCGGAAAGTGGCAGCAGCACAAGCAGTTATGCCACCGGAACAATGAGCCCCGTGGGTTCTTCTTTCTTGGAACACCTTTTCCCGCTGTATTCACCTCGATCCGGGTTTCTGCAGAAGGCTTGCTACTCCAATGAGGGACCCAGCAGCTCAGGGAAACAAAATATTACTCCAGAACAGAAGCTCGACAGTTTTAGTGATCAAGGCAAAGGCAGTGTTGCAATAAGAAGGCCGCTAACCCTCGGAGAGCTGATAATGCTGAGCCGAAGAAGAAGTTGCCAAAGAAAGGCAGTCCGAATGAGAAAGCAAAGTCTCTCAGAGGTAATTTTGCAGGTCTAATTCTTCCTGTTAATGCCAAGACAAGGAAAAGCTGTTATATAAAGCATGGAAGCACCTTAAGTATGATGAATTTAAAGCAATTCAGCAGTTTCAATTCAGAAATGGAAAATAAATATTATTAAAAAAAATACACATTCGATCACCTCTTGAACACAACAAACAATTAATAGTACATTATAAGTGAGATAACTTGCTTGCTTGTCAAATGGCAGGAAGTAATGAAGAAGAAAGTCATTGGATGCTGCATGTTTGGAGCTGGTAACAGTGGAATGGCAAAATTGCTTGGGAAGAAGAGCCTTCTGATGCTAAAACTTGCTTGAGAGGAAACTGCACTTGCTTCCTAACGAGAAGAATCACAATCGAACTGTATTAATGCCCCTTCAGCATTATCCCAATAATTTCCAATGAAGATCGGCTATAAAGTCCTCCTATTTTAGAGTTTTCTCGTATTCTTAACGATAAAAAATTCATCTTAATGTCTTGGATCACTAAGATAATAAAATAGGTCCAACTTTATTATAATGATCTTAGCCATCTAAGTTGATAAGATAAAATCCTCACTGCTGGGAATACAAAAAAAGATAAAAAAGGAAGGACCCTAATAGGACTCAGCTCTGTAGTAGAGATTGTTTTAATCTTCAAAAACTGTTGAGCATTCCTTTTACTGCAATTTCACTGTTTCTTGTTTTGTCCACAAACAATACAATTAAATGAATTGAACTAAATTCCTCAATTCTGGGCAATCCATTTGTCACCGGCAACTCCAGCTTTACTAGTAATTAACTGAAGATCTACAATTTTCAACAATTTTCTGCATCCTTTCCATAACTAAAGGGATATCCTTGTAAGCTAATGTAGTAAAACAACACCTAAACCATCCGGGTTCAATGCAGTGACAGGCCGACCCAGGAGTTACATTGACCTTAGCTATGGTCAGCAGCTTATCCCATAGCTCAAGCTCTCCTTTCTCATTGTAAGGCCAAATTAATCCACTCATGTCAGCCCAGCAGTAGAAACCCCCATTACTCTCGGCGCAACTAATCCCTAGTTGTTTCAAACCGGAAACGAATGAATCATACATCATTTTTATCCTCTTTCTATTGGTCTTGGTATATTCACCAATGAATCTTTTATCCAACAGCATGGATACTAGTATCTGCTGTGGCGGGGCAGAAACAGATGAGAACCGCGCTAACTTCTTTGCAGCAGCCAAGACACTCTCGTTGAAGGAATAGAGGGCCCCAATTCTAAAGCCCGGGAGAGAGAGATCTTTGGATAGCCCGTATACCACATGAACCCTGTTCTTGTCAAGGTCCTCTGCATTGACAATCTCTGCCATACTAATGAATTCCTCACTCCCGCGTGTAGAACCTGCAAATATCTCATCCGAAATGATATGGATGTTCTTCTCCCTTGCATAGTCTAAAAGGGCATATAGGGTTTCCCTGGATAAGAGATTGCCCACGGGATTGGAAGGGTTGGAAAGAAGAATTCCACGGACTTTTACACCCCGCTTTCTTGCCTGATTATATGCTTGCTCTAGAACATTGATGCTTAAAGTGAAGTTGTCAGAACTGCGGCAGTGAACTGGAATAAACTCCACCCCGGCACGCACTATATCCCTGTCAAAACTGTTTGTCTGGCACATTAGCATACACAAAAGTCTTGCAGTATACAGTTAATGATGAGAAGTTAGTGGTTAAACTATGGTGTTATCAGACAATAGACAAACCCCGGGTAATATGGTGTTGGAATAAGGAATCCATTTCCATGGTCAGCTAAGCAGAAACTGAGTATCTCAATTGCCGGAGTCGCACCACACATCAATACTAGTTGTGATGGATCAAAAGTGGCCTTGTTTCCCATAACCTGAGACATGAAATCTGCCATTGCCTGAAAAGAGTAGAGAGAACATAATCATTCAACATAAGCGAAATATCAATAGCATCAATCAGGCCTCCAACTACTGGAGAAGAACTAGTTACAGATTCAAAACATAGTTGCAGAAATCTTATGCATGAAAGTACCAGGAGGGTAGTTGTGTTTGGATGAACTGATAGAGGTATATGGATTTGAAGGCAATTCATATAGGAACAAAATATAATCCCTGCATACACGGATATGATCACTTTTTTTGCCTTCATAAATGTCCCAAGAATATAAAATTACGAAGAAAAAATGAACCAAAAAAAGAAAAAATCATCTCATAAATGTAAACTATCTGTCTAGTCCCAGAGCTATTAATGCACATCCAGAGGACATTTACAAAAAGAAAAAAAGGAAAAAAAAAAAAATCAAGGATGGAGAATACTGGAGACCATAAATGTGGTTTCAGAAAGAAACTTCATTCGGCAGGCCTGTTTATGACTTGAAATGGCCTGGAGACCACAAAGTATCATCCTTTCCTTTTCATCCTAATTCCAGAAATTTGGGAGAAAAGCATACGGTGGAGTAGGAAAGAAAGGGTTAAATATTCTCGTATAAAAACATGGGAAACTCATTTCGTTATTTTTTCACTCCTTCCAGTTCCTTCAAACCAAAGGTGGAGATGAGGATTCCAATTTTCAAAAATTCTTTTCTCAAGTATTATTTCATTCTTTTTCAGCAAACATATGAACCCAGGGAGAGAACACTTCCTAAGATTCTCAAAGTTCAACAATACGGAAATCAAATTTGACATTTCATTCAGGGGGGACACAAACTCATCATAAATCACCCAAAAGTAGGCAAAAGGGAGGAAAAAAAACACAAAATAATGGGAGAGGGGAGAGAAATGGTGCACCTCCCCTACAAGTAACCTGTTGTAAACTGTTGTATTCACTGCTCAATGACAGTTTCAAATTAGTATTACACGTAGATGATAAATATAAAAAATTGCACTTCTACCCCTTCTAATTTACTATTATGCCTTAGGATTTTAATTTAATTCACTCATTCAACGTTATTACTTTATTTTGTAGGACCAAAAAAAGGGATAGTCGATAAAATGATCTAGAAACTTTCAAATGGGACAAGTCATGCAAAGTGCACAAAATACAAACAAAGAAGCCCACCACCGCAAGTCTTGCAGGAAAAAAGGGGAAAGAAGATCAAAAGAAATAAATGAAAGAAAGAAAAGAAGGAAAAAAGAAAAAAGGAAAGGGATAAAAGAGATTTTGGAGAGTAATTTTGTTAGGGAGCTTTTTTTTTTTTTATAAGAGGATGCACGGCAGTTTTGGAAGGGGGAGCAGATTTTAGGGATGGGAGTGCTTGGGAGGAGATTTTAGAGAGACATGAGGTTGAATAGGTGAGAGGAAATTTAAGGTTTTTTGTTTTAGATTTTTTTTTTTTTCATTTTTCCTATTTAATTATTGAGTTGTAAGCTTTAGTGGTTAAAACTTTCTCTCTCTATCTCTCAAAGTTCTAATTTTTCATTAGTGTAATCACGCAACTTTTCAATCAATTGCTACCAATTACGTTCAGTTACTCATTTATTGGTTAGGTTCATTGTTAACACAATTCATTTATTTTCCTGCGATTTAAAGTTCCGTTTTTTTTATTATTACATGTGTTACTTTATTTTATTTATTGTTATTTTTATTTACATCATATGCCTACTTTGATAAAAGATTTTTTTCTCTTATTGTTCACTGTAAGTCATCTCTGTTATTTAGTTTTCATTTTAGTGTTTGCGTGATTCTTCATTTAATTTTTGGGGTCGCCAAGTATTAATCTTATGAACCTATTTATGCACAAAAAGGTATTTTTTTTCAGTTTATAGTTCCTACAATTTACTTTCTCAATTCCTTGCACTTAATTTTTTTATATTTGGTGCTTACTTCTTACAAATCTGATTTGTTTTAACTGTTTTAATATTTGATTTTTATGTTATTTTCATATTAGTTTATTAAAAACAAAACACTCCAAAATCCAATACTTCTATTTTTAATTTTTTAGAGTTTGTGGAAGCAAAATTACATATTTTTCATTTTATCTCATAAATCTCAAACATAGGATACAATTCTCTATGAATATGATCCTGACTTGCCGGATAAAATTACACCACACTCTCATACACTTATAAGAATAAATATACATCTTTTGGGGTCGGTCAATAGAATTTGGTTATATTTACTGATTATCTTGTACAAACTTCCTTTTCTTGGTTTTTACTTTCTTGTCCTTCAGAGAAGCATAACCAAGGGCTGTTAGACAAAAAAACTATTTACCATGTGTAAATACACTAACATGTAGGTCAAATGCGGAGATAAATTAAAGACCGAAATATTTCACAATTGATATTAATACCAGTTGCTTCAATTACTACCAATTTTTCATTGGTTTGGATTTTCAAAGTCTTTAATACACTTTAATAATAGTATATTAAAGCATCAAGCCTTAGGGACCCAAAACAAGAGCTTACTTATAAGAGGATTTTCCATCAAAATGCCAAAGGTGGTGGTTACCACCAATGATTGAAATGGTTGGCTATGGACACCCCAAAATTAGAAAAAAAAATACAGACCAATTAACTGCAACTTTCAAATTCATAAAGTACCAAAATTCAAAAAAAGAAAATTTTAACATTGTCCCACTTGGCCTATATGCTCTACATAATACGGTATCCAAAATTCATCTTTCTACATTTATAAGAAACAAAATATATAAATCATGGTGATGGTTACTCTATTAATGAGCAGTATCTACCATGCATTACAATGCATTGTTTTTCCTCAAACACTATGTGGTAACAATATGTAATGAATAAGCATTGTGTTTATTCTAAGTCCAACAACTGATAATTTTCTAAAATAAATATAATTAATGTGTACACAAATCTAAGGAAACATTACAAACAAATAGGAATTTCATTAAAACATAATTGTTCATAAATGAAAATCACATGATGGAACCTAATCCCGTTCAAACTATATTATCATTGAATCTCAATGGTGATATGCCCTTTGTCAAAGGATCAGTAATCATCAACTCCGTACTGAGGTGTTCAATGACCACGCGTCCCCCTATAGCTAAAAATTCCACGTCGATATGTTTATTTTTACTACTGCTTTGATTTTTTCATCAACAAAATAACAGTTAAATTGTCGCAATATATACTTAATAACTTAGAAATGGAATCCGCCACTTTAAGCATAATTATGAAATTCTCATTCAAGCACCATGTTTTGTAGCCTCAAAATAAGAAACTAACTTAGCGTTCATAGCAAAAGTAGCAACCAATGTCTGCTTTGCACTTCTTCATGATACAACTCCACCGGCAAACATAAACACATATCCAGATATTGGTCTATGTAAATCAACACATCTAACAAAATCCAAATGTGAGTAACTAAATATTTCAAGATTATTAGTCCGTTAATACATAAACATGTAATCCTTAATTCCTTAAAAATACCTCATCACTTTGTTTATAACTCTCTAGTGGTCTATACTTAAATTAGCTTGATATCTTCTCAATCTTTCTACAGCAAAAGCGATATCAAGTCTTGTGCAAACCTGAGCATATATTAGACTTTTAATAACAAAAGTATATAAAATGTTTTTCATTTGTTCCCTTTTAAGATTATTTTTTGGGTATTGGTTCAAATTTAATTTGTCACCTTCGGAATAGGAGCTATACTTGGTGAATAATTATTCATTCAAAATCTCTAAAACTTCATTAATATAGATCTACTAAGACAAATCCAAAACATCTCGGAGTAAATCTGAATGGATCTTAATCCTAATGATATAAGATGCATCTCACATATCCTTCATTTTAAATTTATTAGAGAGAAATTGTTTCACCTCATATATCAAACCCTTATCATTAGATGCAAGCAAAATAACATCCATATATTATCAAAATTTCGACCAAAATAGATAATAATAATGACAAAAATATAAAAATTAGCCATAAATAATCACAATTCACTATCAAAAAGCCAAGTTATACATTTCATACCAGCACCAAAAAAACAACATAACTAAATAGAAGTTGTAGTGATTACAGGACAGGTCAAACTAATCTTATCTAGTCTCAAAACAATATTATACCTGCTAAATCCATAAATCTCTATAAGAAAAAATATCTAATCAAAATACTCAAATATATAACAATAGAAAACCGTATATGCCATATATTTGGCTTGCTAGCTTAAAAATCTGTGGAGCGTAAAAACATATAAATCCTATACAGTACACAAAATCTAACAACCCTCACTATTAGAAAAACAACAAAACAAAAGTCTACAACAATCTTCAACTCATATTCTACAAGTATCCACTGCCAGATAATTTGGAAGGGTTTGAAAATAATTACAAAATTTAAACCTAATGCTCAACAAACATTTATATACATAAGATATATGAATATACGTTAGTGAAACAGATGGAACAACAAAAAACCATAAATTACATGTGAAAATCTAAATTTTCATTAAACACATTTCAAATCATGAATTCATACAAATAGTCCACAATATGTGAATATTCAAAACATACAAATTGTACGAAAGCATTAGAATACCAAACATGCAATGCATCCATAAAATAAAAAGTCCGTAAGAACCGTATCAAAAATCTGCTAAAACTTCAAAATGCTGAAACATCTCAGAACATAAAATACAATGCATGTCAAAACATAAAAACTAAGAACCGATAAATCGTACAGTGATTAATTAAAAGGACAACTTTGAATAAAAGGTTACTCATATTTCCAGTAACCTTAGACCAATATACTACTATTCAAGACCGATAGGCAGGCTGTCTACAATACCTTATAGACAGAGCTAGGCACCACTTTCTGTTTTTCACCTATGGATGATAGGTGTATTCTTCACGTACGTTTAATATATTAGGGCATGTCTGGATATAATGCATCAATTCACTTACAACGGTACTCATTTGTCAAACAGGAAATTCTAAATAAATATATAAAGCTTTTCCATCATCTAAAAAAATTACAAACTCAGATTATATCACAAAATAGAGTCCTCATCAAGTACTTGCACGTAGAGAACATATAATATCAAATGCACAAATATTCTATGATTTTCCTTGCAATATTTCGATATAAGAATATAATCCTTTAAAATACAAAATTATTCAGTAAAAACAAACAAAATCTCAAAATATTCAATAAAATTTGACAAAATCTCGAAATATTTAGTGAAATACATATGCATGCAACAATATTTAAAAGATGGGTGAAAAAGGTAACATATATGTACATTTAAACAAAAATCAAATATAAATAATAAACCAAAGAATGGATTAAGATATACTTGCCTTAAACCTTTATTTTAAAAAATCTATCGCGAAATAGCTCAAAAACCCCTTTCTTGCTCCTCTATCTTCTTCTTCCTCTTTTTTTCTTCTCTTTCTCTCTATTCTCTCCATTTTCCTGCACAAAATAACTGACTCGGCACAAGAAGCCCTTTTTATACCCAAATCAACGCATGAACGCTGATCAGACACACATCAAGAGCTATTCTTAACTACATGCATGCACAAGCGTTGTATCAGGCACACCTCAGACACGAGTCATTCTACCCAAACTATGCACGACCATCCTACAGGGGTCCCTCAGGTGCGAACATTCTCCCAAAAATACACACAAACGCACTATCATACGCACATGCATGGGCTTCTACCAAAAATGCACACATGCAATGCACTAGCGCCGATCAAGCGTCAATTCTGTTTACTATAAATTCAATTTTCTTCAAAATTTTCATTCTAAAATTATTTTCGATATTAGCCCAAATAAAAATTATGACATCATAAACATGATTAGAAAATCGGGTATTACATTGATATATCAAGATAATAAATGAAAAGATAAATGAAGAGATGGCATCATTGATCTATAATGAACAGATAAATGAAGAAATTTTTATGACGTCATATACATTGACCTATAATGTTCTTTTAAAAGCTAAATGAAGAGATGGCATCGTTGAACTTTAGATACTATTGACGAGAGGCTTATTTTAATCCATATATGGACTTCTTAAGCTTGCACGCTAATTGCTAACCAACACTAAAGGAAAATCCTTCTGATTGTTTCATATAAGCCTCCTCCTCCAACGCACCATTGACGAAAGCCGTTTTTGCATCTATTTGTTACAATTCCATATCAAAATAGACAATTAATGTCAAAACTATACAAAGAAAATTTTTCTTAGACATTGGAAAGTCACTGTATAATCAATTTATTCATTTTAAGAAAATCTCTTAGTAATGAGTCTTACTTTATATTTTTTTAATATTATCTATAGAGTCTTTCTTTGTCTTAAAGGTCCATTTGCACCTTATGACTTTCGTCCTATTAGGCAACTCAATCAGGTCCTAGACTCTATTGCATTTGATGGGATTCATCTTTTTCTCTATGGCATTGTACCAAAAATTTGATTTATTGTAACTCATGACTTATAAAAAGGTTTTAAGATCATTTTTAACTCCAACATTGTAATCAAACTTCTATAAATACACAAAACAATCACTAGAAATTGCTAATTTTATTATTCTAGCAAATCTTCTAAATAATTTACCAACATTTTCAAGAAGAGTAGGTTGTTCAACTGACTGTTCAACTATCTCGGGTAAATCCTGAGCAACTTAATCTAGTGGAATAATATCAACGGCTTATGAAGCCATATTAATTGGTTGCTCAACACTAATTTAAACTTGAGGGGTGTTTTGAATAACAATTAATCTATCACTTGAAGTAGAAGGTTGAGAATCCTGAATGACCTTTCACAAAACTATGTTTTTAGATCAATTGCTCCCACTAATCAAGTCATTCTAAAAAAATTTCACATTCATTAATTCCACAATTTTCGTGCATGAGATAGACAATAGAATATGTATCCCTTGGACCTTTTAGTATATGCAATAATGTACGCACCAACGGTCATTAACTCCACCTTCTTTTATAAGTTGCAAACTCTTATTTCAAATAGGCATTACCAAACGCATATATGTCGCAAACTTGGTTTTCAACCTTTTTATGATTCAAAAGGAGTTTGTAGAATAGTATTTGTTAGAATGCGGTTCAATATATACACTATCGTTTTAAGATCTTTAGTCCACAATGATTTAGAAAGATTGAAACTACCAAGCATACACACCATATCCAGCAATGTTCAGTTTCTTTTTTTTACTACACCATTTTAATTTAGAGAACCAGGCATAGTGTACTAGGCTACTATTTATACTCTTGAATAAATCTTCCAAAACGGATAGGTACTTGTCCATCCTCAATGTATCTGCTATAGTAAATCTATCTGATCTCATGATTTTAATATATTTTTTGAATTTTTTCTCTACTTCAATTTTCAATATCTTAAAAGTATCTAATACTTTGCTCTTGTTATAAATCATGTAAAAATACATGTATCGTGAGTAATCATCAATGAATGAAATGAAATACTTCAGACTATGTAATTTTATATCTAGACTACAAATAACAATATATGTAATCTCTAATATGTCCTAACTCCTCTTAGTGTTTTTTTTTTGACTCGTTAGTCTGCTTTTCTCTTTTACTATTTACACAAATCTCAAAATCAGTAAAATCTAAAGTATCAAATATTCTATCATTTACCAATCTTTTGATTCTTTTCTATAGAGATATATCCTAATCTCCAACACCACAACATAAATGAATATTCATTCATAACATATTGTTTAACAACAACATTAACATGTATAGTATTACAAGAGAGATTATTTTGTAAATCAATGCAGTGAAGATCATTAGAAAATACACTATTCTCAATCATATTAGACTTGAAAATTAAACTAAAATATATATCTGAAAATGTAAAGGAATATCCAAAAAAGTAAAAGTTTCGCAATTAAAATCAGGTTTCTAGAGAAACTTATAATATACAAAAACTTTTTCAAATTTGAATCAAAGCCACTACTTAGAATTAAATTGCATGTCTCAATAACTTCCACCTATAAACGCATCTTATTTTTAGAAAAAATACTCCGCTCACTTCCCCTTTACTTCATTAGGTTTTGCAAACCTCGCAAGAAATTTAAAATGTGGATTATAGAAATATAATCAATCCATCATACGACATGAGTAACATTGATCATATTAGACTCATAATAAACAAATGGGATCAAATTATCCTTATTCTCAAGCCAATTCTAAAATTGACACAAACCTTCTTCATGTATTCTTTCTTCTTATAGAAAAAGCACTTAGATTTCTCCTTAATGTCAACTTGAGAAAATATCTTACCTTTTCTTTTCTGATTGGCTTGGCCTTAATTCTTTCATTATTTTTTAATAAATACACTTTCACCTAATTCCATCACAAATATAATGCTCGGTTTCTATTTATAAATTATGATGTTATTGAAAATAATTTGAGTTAATTTGAAAATAATCATATGATGAAATTTGAAGGAAAATCGGATATAGGAAATTAGGTTTGACACCTGATAGGCACCTAAGTCGCGCTTATGCGCATTTTAGGAATAATACACACGCCAAAGGAATGTTGTTGGGGCGCTCATGTGTGTTTTGGGCAAATTGGATAACGTTTGATGAATACCTACGTAGCACTCATGCGCCGTTTAGAAAGAATGTTAGCACCTGAACCACACCTGAGCCGCACCTGATGTGGAGCTCATGTGCATTTAAAGTTGTAGCAACACTTGATGCACACTTTTCTGGCATTTGTACGCCGATTAGATTATATAAGACGTACATACACTATTTTTGGTTATTTTTTCGGGAAAGAAGAGAGAGAGGAGAAGTGAAGGAAGAGGATTTTGAAGCTTTATCTTATCAGATTCATCACATTAGATGGTCAAGGCAAGTATTTTAAGCCCAATCATTAGTCTATTGGTGAAGCCTTTAATATTTATCTACATTTTTGTTTTGAGATGCATGCATGTGACCCTTTCGTCTCCCCATGTCAAACATTATTGCATGTGTGTGATTTTCAATGAAGGTTTTGAGACTTTGTTTGGTTTTACTGAAGGATTTGGATGTTTGTTTTTTACTAAATAAGTGAATATTTTAAAATCATATATTTATATATAAAAATATTTGCAAAGGAACTTTATGAACTTATGCATTTGGACTTTATATGTGTTAGTTCATACATGTACTTCAAACCAAACTCTATTATATCATTGGATATAATATTTGTATTTTTCAATAAGGTAAAAAATTTTGTATTTTGTACTTCCTACATAGTTAAAGTTTTGTACTTTTCCTACTAAAAGAAAAAATTTTGAGCTTTTTTGATATAGTCCCTCGATTTGGTATTTTTGAGAACTATTGTAAGAAATTAAACAAAATAATATATTCGGATATCTTAATATATATCAAATAGACTTAAAAACTACACCTATCATCCATGGATGGCAAAAGAAAGTAATATTTGACCTCATCTATAAGAAGAAATTTATAAATGGCAGGTCTATGGGTCTAAATAGTAACAATTTGGCCTAAAATTATATGAAGTACATTAACACTTCTTCAAAGTTATCCTCAGTTCCCATATTCTAGCATGTTTTCAGTTTTTAGGATCTTTACTTGCATATAATTTGATATTTGATATATTTGATTTTGAGATTTCCAAACTTTTGTCGATATTCAGATTTATCACATTTTGAATTAGGAATTTGAACTTTGGAACTTTTGGATGATTCCATACTTTTAACTATTTTTAGTATTCGTATATGGATTATGAATTTTATATGTGAAATCATTATTTGGACTTTGGACATTCTATAATTTGGATACATTGAATTTCACATACGTTTTGTTGTTTCGTTCCTTCGTTTTGTTTTATTGGACATGTATTTATTATTACACATATTGATACTAACTTTAAAACTCATGATTTGTATTGTTTCTAACCATTTCAAATTAAAGGACTATTGATTACTTATAGGGAATTCGGTCAAGGAATATTGAAAGATTTTGTTTATATTTCATTTTATTTGGATTTATATTTGAAATTTGTATCTGATAACTTGTGTTAATAGATGTGTAGTATATCTGATTATTTCGGTATGTTTATATTAAGACTATTGTGTTATCCGGATTCGTACAAGTTTGATGTTGTAACTAAATAATTTTGGGTTGTTACCTTTCCTTATGGGCTGAGTTAAATAGATTTATTATCATTGATTCGAGGATCAGACAGAATAGTTCAGACTAATCCTGTATCCGTTGTCGAGTATCATGATTATTATGTCAACAATTATTTGAGTTTGTCAAGTCCAACCCAATTTTGGGTAATTTTATTTGGGTTTTGTTCTTTTAACGTCAAAGAAAATCTTATTATAGATTAATTATTATTAATTATTACATATTTTTAGGTCAAGATCATGAAAACAAGGCTTCCTTCCGCATTAGCACACATGACCAAAGGTTAATTTATGAATCATTTATCTCTATGTGTGCTGTAAAAGATTTTTAAAAACCCATATTTATATGGAAGTGTTCAAAATATTGTGCACAAAAAAAAACTCACGATATCAATCTCAAGAGTTTTTAGCTAATCCGCTATATCCCTTATATGCATGATATGCTCAAGCACATCTTTAACAATGGTAAGCCTCAAAAATAAAAACTTCATAATTAGAGTGCTACAAGTGTTTTATCTGAAATCTCAAATTGTTCATCGATGACTTTAGTAAATTCCGAATATTATTATACTGATCAATAGAACTATAAATACTAGCAGAAATCTCGATCTTTATGAATATCAAATTAAGCAATTAGATCGCTCCCATCGTTCATAGAGAGCAACATCGACCGGAGTATTGATTTCAGTAAGAGAAGGTGAATTGTCTTTCCGTATAACATAATCAAAATCCATCTATTTTAAATGAAGAATAATTCTCTCCTTACAAATTTTATACTTATCACCTTCTAATTTAGGAATATCATATCTTATAAAAATTTACAAATTGTATGACTATATAAAATAAAATTTACATGCATAAAATATAACAAACTGAGACTAATAAACAATCTCATGTTTTACCAATATAAAGCATATTCTAAATCAAATGACATAAAAATTACCTGTGAGCAAATTTCTAATTCAAATAAATTTATATTAAAAAAAGTTCATAATAAAATTATCAAACTATATTCCAATTCTGAATGCCTATAGGCAAATTAAGAAAAAATAATTTAACATTTTATCCCAATTAATCAATTAAATAAATTAAAAATTCCTATGGAAGAATATTTATTATATTAAATATGATTAATTGCAATTAATATCTTCACACTATATGTGATCATAATATATAATATTCTTAATTAAGGATGTTACGGCTAATCCCTAATTAATTTAAAATTATATGTAACACTAGGCATTTAAGAAACACATGCATAAAAATATAATTAATATAACTAATGCACTATATGAACAAGGAAATCAATTCTAGCGCAGTGCTACACCACCAAAATAATGACCAGGAGGTCTGGGCTTCGATTCTTGCCCTAAGCAAATTTCAGGCATTTTCAAATCTGCTCTACTAGGCTAATGGGCCTCCCTGTGACATGACACAATTGCGCAAAGTAGCACGCGAGAGTCACAACAAGCACAGAAGCCTGAATTTTTTTTAATTTACTGTAGTAAGACGAATAAATTGACAAACCTCCAGCAGGGTCATTTTTGACCCGTTTGGCCTGAATTCAAAACCCAATGAAAACTTAGTCATTCGAACAACACGACAGATGTAAAAATTTGCAAAATGACTAAAAATCTGATTTTTCAATGATCTCTAACATTAGTTTTCAACAAAAGTTTACTAAAATTAAATTTTAAAATTTTTTAAAAATTTTGGGAAACTTACAGAAGGTTTCTAAAATATCAAAGTAGAGGTGAACCAACTCTGATACCAAATATTAGAAAAAAATCAATCTATTATATGTAAATATACTCCCATGTAGAACAAATGCAAAAAAAAATTAAAAATCGAAATACTAACCTCTCATCATTGATTGTTACAGGCCTAATGTGGGACTACCCCTAGCTAAATATATTATAGGAATTATAAGTATTAGTTAAATATATAATTAGTTTATTATTAGGTAATTAGTTAAACTTTTTAGTTTGTTATTTTATTAAAGGCCATGTTCTGTTTGGTTGTTTTCCAACTAAATCAGTTGGATACTTCCTGTTATAAGTATTGGCTACGGTGAATGCAAAGGGAAGAAAAATATTTTCCCGTTTCCCATTTATGCTCTCTCTTTCCTCCCTATCCTTGTCACTCTGCGCTCTTTCTCCCTTTCCCTTTCTCCTTCCGTCTTCTCTCTCTTCCTCTTAACCCCGCTGTTCCCTCTGCCAGAGCTCCCCTCTCCCTTCACTCTCACCGTCTTCCCTCTCCCTTCACTCTCACCGTCTTCGACTTCAGGTTACCGGTTGCCACCGTGGTGCTTGTATCATAGGTGCTTTCATTGAGACTATGACAGAGGGCTTATCAGTGCACTATAATCCTCTGGAGGATCCCATCGTAGGGTTTTTGAAGTCGGGGAAGGAGGACGCCGTGAATGGGCAACCACACATAGATGTCATCACTGCTCAAGCTTCGATTCATGCACAAATCCAACAATCCCTCACTGAAATCCGTCAAACTTTGGCCCAAATCGAGCGACGACGCAACGTACAACATCCCTCGCTGTCTGAACATCCCCCACCTCTTCCATTCTCCTCTTCGATTACAGCCCCGTTCCCACATCTTCGTTCGCCCCTCACAAAAATTCCGTATTTTTCCAGCAAGAACGTTATCAGCTGGCTATTTCATATCGAGCAATTTTTCTAGAAACATCGCACGCCACCGGAACAGAAATTAGTCATCGCCGCCGTCTACCTGTCCGGCGAGGCTCTCCAGTGGTATACGTGGATGCGCGCAACACGGCAGATCTCTACCTGAGAATTTTTCTCCAGGGATCTCGAGCAAAAATTTGGGCCGACCTCATCCTTGAATCACAAAGCCCCTCTGTCCCATCTTCGCCAGACTCCAATAGCTTCTGCTTACATGGCTGATGTCGCGCCCCTCTCGATTCGAACTTCAGGGCAGCGCATTGCTCAGAAGATCCCATCTGAGTCTGACTCTCAATCGGCAACAGTTGCTGCTTTTGCGACAGTATAGGTCCCAGCGATTGAGAGTGATGGCTCTTCATCCTCTCCCGATCAATCAGAGACTTCGGATGAAGTTTTGCGAGTAGTTCAGGTAAAGCGTGATCTCCACCAACAAATCATGAGTTGTGAACAGATTACAACCAACTCCTCTCTCTCTCTCGTCTGCTTTCCTCTTCTCTTCTCTTCTCTTCTGTTCTGTCAGAATTTTTCCCTTCCCTTCTCTTCTCCACTCTGTCTGTTCGTCCCTTCTCTTACCCTCTGCTCTTCACCGCCTTGTGCCTTCATCACCTCGGCCAAATACACCTCGGCCGTCTCAGAAAGCGTAAGGCCGCGGCTTATCAGAGCGCTATCTCGCATCATATATGGCTTACGTTCATGATATGGGCTCCTGGAACAAAGCTAGCATCACTAGTTGGAGGCTTCAACAACAGGAAGCCTAATGCTACCGTGCTGACTAGGGACGAGTTTGGGGTTTGGAAGACCTTATTCCCAAACAATACAGCCGGTTCAGCACCGACACCCCATGATTCCATTGGTGAGGCATATGTGTTCAAACATCTTCAGCTAAAGAGACCGAAGTATCTCATGGTTCCTGAGTCCCACATTGACATGAGTGACCTGATGCCTTTTGCTCACACTCATGAAAACTTCAAAGATGATATGCTTCCCCGCATTCAAGGGCTAGACTATAGTGCTGTTCAGGTAATGGCTATTCAAGAACCCTTCTATTTTGCCAATTTGGGGTACCATGTGACAAATTGTTGTGCACCAAGAAGCTGTCCTGATACTCCAAAGGAGCTCAAGTCCTTGATGAATAGAGCTCATGAGCTAGGACCGCATGTCTTAAGGGATATTGTGCATAGTCGTGCATCAGATAATGTCCTGGAAGGGTTGAATCTGTTTGAAGAAACTGATAGCCACTACTTTCCCTCTGGAACAAGGGGTTATCAGGGATTGTGGGATTCTCATTCTTACAATTTTGGAATTCGGACGGTGCTGGGGTTCCTTCCCTCAAGTGTCAGATGTTGGCTGGAAATATATAAGCATGTAGGCCCCCTTTTTGATGGTGTGCCTTTAATGATAAATACTTGCCACGGGCTGCAGTTTTCTTCATCTTGGACTAGTGGAAGTTGCTTTTACCTCGTCCCAAGCATACTGCAACTTAAATTTCAGATTTCAATGGGACGAGAGGGTGATACCTTTTGGTCCCAAGACCCTATTGGGGACTTGGATGGAACCTGCTGGCGCAAGCTCTTCCAGTCGCAGGGCCCCTTGATGCCCACAATACCCATACATGAAATTCTGAAGCTCCGGCCCAACCTCTTCTTTTATTGCTTTCTTTGCTTGATCTGGAGTTGTACTTGTCTTTTCATCAGTGAAGTTACCCAAAGGTTGGTGATTGTCCTATTCTATTACCCAAAGCTCGTTATGGTGCTCTGTCAATTTGGCAGATCAAGTGGCAAATGGTGGTTTGGCGTCAATGCTCATGATGAATTCCCTATTCTGGTCATTGGACAAGTAAAAGTGGGAGAAATGTACAAAGCTCGGTATAGTGATAATTCGGTTGCTGTGGTCAAGAGCATGAGCAGAGGATCGGAACCCACAAAGGATGGATTTTATAATGAGATTAAGATCCTGGCTAGATTACTACATTGTCATCTTGTAGCTCTTAGAGGCTTAAGCATCAAAAAGCAACAGAGGTTGCTGTTGAAAGACCACCTTCATTGTCCATCCCGGGCACCACTTAGCTGGCTGACGAGAATGAAGGACACTATTAACGTGGTAGGAGTTCTAGGATGCTTGCGATTCTGTCAGTACCACTTTTTTTTCCCACGGATATATCAGGACCAGCAACATTCAACTTGGTTATACGGACCCAAAATATGTGATTACTCAGGAGCTCAGTGATAACAGCGATGTCTACAGTTACGGCGAGCTGGTGACTACAAAACAAGCAATCCAAAACAGCAATAACGTGGTTGAATGGACCCGAGAGTTTATAGGCCCGGAATCAGGGCTTCCAGAGTTTGTGGACCCCCACATGGAAGAATTGTTCCACTACAATCACCTGAAAACCATCCTGAGGGCTACCAGACGGTGCACCCAGAACGGCGGAAGGGCGGGGCAACGGAAAATACAAAGTATCTATGCGATACTGAAAGCTCGAAGGGGAAACTGCTCGTTGGTTACAAGGAGATCTGATGTTAGGCGGTTTAACGGCCACAACACTTTACCAAGCTTTTTATCTTCGCGTTTAACCTTGAGGACCAGGTTCTTTTGATAGACGGGGCAATGTTACAGGCCTAATGTGGGACTACCCCTAGCTAAATATATTATAGGAATTATAAGAATTAGTTAAATATATAATTAGTTTGTTATTAGGTAATTAGTTAAACTTTTTAGTTTGTTATTTTATTAGAGACCATGTTCTATTTGGTTGTTTTCCAACTGAATTAGTTGGATACTTCCTATTATAAGTATTGGCTACGGTGAATGCAAAGGGAAGAAAAATATTTTCCCGTTTCCCACTTATGCTCTCTCTTTCCTCCCTGTCCCTGTCACTCTGCGCTCTTTCTCCCTTTCCCTTTCCCCTTCCGTCTTCTCTCTCTTCCTCTTAACCCCTCTGTTCCCTCTGCCAGAGCTCCCCTCTCCTTTCACTCTCACCGTCTTCGACTTCAGGTTACCAGTTGCCACCGTGGTGCACGTATCATTGATGCTAATGCAAGTTGCTTCAATTACTACCAATTTCTCATTAGTTTGTATCTTCTAAACCTTCAATACTCTTTAATGATTGTATAAATTAGAGTACTAAGCCTTAGATACCCAAAACAAGAGCTTATTTATATACGCATTTTCCATCAAAATGCCTAACGTAAAAGTTACCACTAATGATGAAAGTGAGTAGTTACGGACACCCCAAAATCAGAAAAAAACTATGGGCCAATGAACTGCAACTTTTAAATTCAAAAGGAAAGTATCAAAATTCAATTATAGAGAATTTCAACAAGGGCTGCTTCCCAACATCTTTGCAGTTCCTTATATAACCAGATCAAGTATCAATCAAAAATTAAAGTTAACTTGGGGATATCAAAGTGGAAGTCTACCGGCCCCCAAGCTAATCATAAATCACTCATAATTACTCTCTTACTAACTAATTCTCCAGTAAAAGAAAGTTTTCATTACAGTCACAAACATCAACACTGAAAGTTTATAGTATAATATCTATTTCATTTGACTTTGCTCACCATATTAATATACATAGAAGTGCTTTTTGGTGAATTACATAGTAGTAACTTATGGCTCATACTACAAGTGTTTGCAAATGGAACATAATAATATAAGTTGAACAAAGCACCAAAACTTAAAGTAAAATATGCAAAGTAGTTCAGTCATGGATTTGAATGAGCTACTTTAAAGTTATTTCTAAGAGACATAAGGGAACACACACAAACACAAACTTTTGGTGCCCCAAAAAAACACAGAAAACACTCTTTTATTTCATATGGCTTCACTCATAACCAATACACACGAAGTATTCAATCCCATGTTTTTGGATAACACTACTATACATCATCACAGCGGCAAGCCTGAAATCAGTTACCAACAGACATTTTTCTTGGCATTTGATTATGTTGTTTGGCATGCGAAGACTGCCCATCAATTAGCATCACACAATTGGGTGTAAGTAGAGGTATGTGGGGGGAAATTTTCAAGTTTTGTGATAAATCTATGAAGTAAGAATGTAAGATATAAACCCAAAAAATAAAGAGACTTACCACTTTCAAGTTCATCAGACCATCTAATGGCTGACAGGTAGATATCCCATTGATTCCAAACTCCCCACCACTCAACATTGAACCATCAAAATTCTTCATCAGCCATTTCTCGATCAAATCCAAAGACAACTAATACCAAACCACATCAAAGACGGTTAAATCAATAAAAATCACTAGTCCCCTCCCCCCAACAAAACAAATGAAAACAACAAAACCTCAAATCAAAAAGCATAAAACTAACCCTATTCTCCGCCAATCCGAGTTGAATTACCCCATCAGGATTATCCACCTCATGGTAAGGATCCTCTGAAACCCTCTCCAACCCTAAGTAGTAAGGTGACTGATTGGGCATAGCAATCACATTAGCCCTTGAGGATATCCGGGCAGGGCCAATGGACCCCGCCGCTGTCCGATAACTTGGCCAGACAGGAGGAACAGTGGAGCTCGGCAGCGAGGTGGGAGTAGGAGGAGGAGAAGCGGAGGGTGGTGGCCGGGGAGTGTTGTTTCTGCGATTTTTCTTGAGGTAAAGTTGCAGAAAGTAGAAGAGGGCACAAGGGATAATTGACCCTATGATAAGGCCACCGCGGCCTTGGACGACCCCTTGTAAGGGCACTATGACCCTCATTACGGGCTTCGGAGGTTCATTTTCTTCAGATGGAGCAGTGGGACTTGGGGTGTTGAGTGTTGGGTTCATGTCAGGAGAAAGAAATTGGTGGTTATTGGTGGTCCGGCCGTCGGGTGCACAAGGGTTTTGGTCTTTTGGGATTCCCAGTGGATTGTGCTTCAAGGCAGTGGCGCAGAGGCAACATGGAGGATTTGGCGGAATGATTTTCAGAATATTGACAATATCTTTTCGATTTTATTTTAAAATTGAGTCCTAAATTTATTTTTGTACTCTACAGTTTTGACATAAAAACTTATACTTCAGAATTTTACATCGCCTATGCTAACTATAAAAATAGGTCAGTAGACAATTGCCTATTTTCATGAGTATACCTGCAAAGTGACTATATTTCATTTTGCGGTGGAAATTGATTGAGTGGCACCGAGATTCCTCTAAGTTATGGCTAGCATTTCTCAACTTAAAGATTCAATAGTCCCGTCTCATATTTTAACTTACGTGAGGCTAGTAAGTCAAATCTTTCTTGACTTGTGTTGTATTATTTACAATAGTTTCAAGATTTTAACTGTACTATCCCAAATTTTTGTTCGGATTAATTTAATATCAATTGTGATTTTAGGTATCTGGGCGTGACAAAAATTAATTAAATATTGAGAAATTTTGGGAGGATATTTGGATCGATTGGGCTGGCGCCCGGGGTACGCCGGTGTTGCCCAAGTATCGTTTTGGATTTTGGAATAAAAAAAAATTAAAATGAAATATATATATATTATATATAATAATAATAATAATAATATATATAAATATATATATATATATGTAATCGAAAAAGGAAAAAATAAAATAAAATAAAAATTGGCAGGAGATAAGGATCGGGGAGAGTGAAATCGGGGGAGAAAATGGGTTTAGGGTTTCGTCGGTGAAGGAGGAAGAAGAGAGGAGGAGGGAGGTAGCCGGCGATGGCGTCGTGCGGCGAGGATGGCACGGTGCCGGTGGTGACCGGCGACAGCCGTGGTGGTGATGGCTTGCAGCAGAAGTTGCGAGAGAGAGAGATCGGCGGCGAAGCCGCAGGAGGAGAAGGGAGAAGAGGAAGACGGCGATGGCGGCAACGTCGCAGGTGAACGGTAGTTGCTGGTGGCTGTGGGAGAAACGGCGATAGCGAAATCGTGGGTTGCGCAAGAGAGAGAGCCGAGCGACGTCGAGGTTGCGCGAAGAGCAGCGGCGGCCGTGTAACGGCGCCGGTGCTGGCCGAGTGGTGCCGGAGAGGCCGGTGGCGGCTAGACGAGCGGCCGGGCAAGCAAAGCGGCGGCAGCGGAGCTGCTGGCAACGGCCGGCAGAGGCGTGCGCGGAGGAGAGAGAGAGGACGCACGGCAGTGGAGAGAGAAATGCCAGATTCGAGTGCTTCGAGACATCCTTTCTTCAGATCTGCAAAGTATGAGGTCCAGGCAAGTATCTGTAAACCCCCTTTTTGGTCTAATTTAATTTCTAATATATTTTGGATACTGTTTGGAATTTTTACTAACATGCATGAATTTTTGGTACACCCATTTATTTATTCTGGACATGCATGTGCAGTTCATTAGATGTTTTGGGGATTGTTGGACTGGGTTTTATGATTTTGGAGAGTTTAATATTTTTCTAAAAGATCGAATAATTTATTGGACACTGTATATTTTTATATTAATATATTTGTATGAAAAAAAATGAGCATAAAACTTTGCATTGGCCGTGCAGTCACATGCACGTGTCGAGTTGTGGTCACTACATTTGGATTTGGATTATTGGACTGCCACGGCTCAGACGGGAGATTATTTTGTTATTGGAAATCCTTCTCCAAGGCGGAAAGGTTTTGGAGTAGTGACCCTTCCTATTTGGACAATTTGACTTGACCTTAGAATATATTTGGATGTCCTAATATATCTGACAAGCTTGAGGAATGCACCCAAAGCCGCGGGTGGCAAAATATAGTGAGCAACCTTATCTATGGGTACACAGTACATGAATTTTTGCCTAAGATTACCGGGATTATGTGTAACCCTTCCTCAAGCTAGCCTTTAAATAATGTGAGCCCAAATTTGGTGCATAATTTATATTTCTGCATCAATTGGTATTGGACTTTCTTTTGGATATTGGATTTTTGGACTTGGATTTAAGATTCGCCGATTTTGCCTATAATTGGGCTTGGTATGTCTCGTACAAAAGATTTTGATTATATATTTTAATCCGAACCTTTGGAACATCTGTCGCGGTACTGTTTCGGTATTTACGCACGTTATTGGATCATCCGGCTATCGGATTCTGCCTTAGATCACAAGTTGATCGGGCATTGGACATGGACTTGGACTCGGAATTGGATTTGGACTCGGCATCCGGCTATCGGATTCTGCCTCAGATCACAAGATGATCGGGCATTGGATTTGGATTTGGAATTGGACTCGGATTTGGACTCGGATCGACATCGATTTTGAAATTGGTTCGGATCACCTCTATTTTGGTTATATATATATATATACGTCCCGACGAGAACTATTTTGAAAATTTAGACATTTGATTTGACTACGAGACTACCATTGGATTTTAAAATTTGGATCTTGGATTTTGGTTGGAATTGTCTTATCGGCGATTTGAATTTATTTTAAAATTTGATTGGATTTTCATCCATTGACTTCTCATCTGATTTATTGGACTCATTTTGACTAAATATGATACTTGCTGGGTATTAGACTCATTTTTCTGTTTTGTCCCTTTAGAGTAGAAGGTTCGGATGCAGTACAGGAGTACAGACATGATCGGTCAGATATTCGTCCGAGTTGGTGAGTTTCTGTTTATTATGGTTTGCATTGATATTTGATGCATTTGGATTATGGAATTGGCCGGATATAAGCTTATTGTTATATGTTGGGAATCATTGAATATTTGTTTATATTTGATTTGGATTTTTGGGTCGGATTATTACCTCTCTTACGATGATTGTAGAGCAGGCCGTATTTATTTTGCTCGGACTATTGTTCGATGAGGTCTTGTGAGAATTTTAAATTTGTTGAGTATATTTTGGTTTGTCACACCCGAATTTTGGGACTTGGTATTATTGGTTTTAAAATTAATTGAAATTTTAGATTTTAGAAATTATAATTAATTATTTAAATTGACCTACTTGATTCGGGTTCGTGACATCAACACTTCTTAGTCAATCAACTAACGGTATACAAATTGCTTCCTTGCATCTGTCATGGTCAAGCTGATACTCATCTTATATAATGTCCCATATTAGATGGGGACAGAATGAAACGTATATTATAAAGGCGTGGATACCTCTTCATTGTGGACGCGTTTTAGGGGTGGTGGAGGCCGTCTGTTAGGAACAAAACGTGTGCCAGTGTGACAAAGCGAATAATATTCACAAGCGGGTGCCCAGAGAAGTTACAAATGATATCAGAAACCGGGCTCGATTCGGTGTGCCAATGCGGACGCTGGCCCCCAAAGAAGATGGATTGTGATATCCCACATCGGATGCGGAGGGGAACGAAGCATGCCTTATAAGAGTGCGGATACATCTCCCTTGTAGACGCGTTTTGGAAAAGTGGAGGCAGTCTATCAGAAACAAAACCATGCGCCTATGTCGCAAAACGGATAATATTTACAAGCGAGTGCTCGAGGACATTACATCTTATCAATAGATTTTCACGCTTTAGTTAATGGTTGCTCACATAAGATCATTATAAATTGCATCGTCATTTGGAGCACTAGTGCTCCAATCAACCATGGGGAGCCCACCAAACCTCAAAGTGTATGTAACTCGTATCCATGGCATATTGTCCTTGACAATTGAACCCTTAAGCCTCATGTCCAATAACGAATCCGACACTCGTGAAGGAAACACGCACTATAACACATTTTATTTAACACTCTGAAGAATTGTTCAGGCCCGTGTTTGAATTAATGTATATATTCTTTCAGGCCGATTATGATATTGATATGAAACTCACGTCCTTCATTAATTTGAACTTATTATTTGTTAATACAATGATCACGTTAATTACTATAATATAAATAGGTACTGGGACGTGACACATAGAAGATGTCAAAGAGCCTTAGCTACACCAACTCTTGGCCATACCAAATTTTAGGACAATGCCAAACTTTATATCAATCTTGCTAAATTTTTTGAGACTTTAGGACTTTCAAATATATGCATGGATATCGATGAATCACTATACCACTTTCTAAGTATTTAATGATGAAAGTTAACTCAATGCACACATATTCTTAACATACAAAATGGAGAAAAAAGAATTTCAGTTAAATAAGAATAAATGTTTTCGCTCCACTACCTTGATAACAAATAAAATTTTCATAGTTTTAAATTGATAATTATAATGAAATTTGAAATTTACCGTTATAAGATTTGTCCATTAGAAAATTATATATCATTATAAGTCAATTTTTATTGTTGTCAATGTTCAAAAAATATCAGCAGTGCTGGTATGAATATGCCTCTAAAATTTAACTATTGCAAAATTATCTAATTTATTGCCCATAAAAGTATGCAAAATATATTTTTAACTCTTTTTTCTTGTCCATAAAACTCCCCAATCGAGCATACTCATCAGGGCTCATCCCTCCGTAAATACTTAATCCTCTAAAACATGCATCCATACGTTATTCATCCATCTTCCTATCTTTCTATCCGTTTAAGAAATATTTCTAATTTAAACGTTTGAGAATATATTAGAAAGTGAGTCTTGCTATCCTCTGACTTTTTATTTGTCAATTGTGGTGTGTAGAATCTAAGTTTAAAGTGATAAAAATCAGACCCGTTTTAACTCAATTTATTAAAAAAATCAAGCGGCTCCTTAATTTGTTCGATAACTCGAATTTAAGGACGCATCAATTTTAAATTAAAGTAATAATAATTTTTTAAAAGATATTTAGAATATATTGTAATATTTATTATATTTAGAATAAAAAATTAATTGGTACATCAGTAGTGGGCTGGCCAAAGACAGAGGAACGACCCAAATCCACAATGGTCAATTAGTACCTGGACGGTCAATACTTGTTGTTGACCAGTTGAAAGGCCGATGAGTCAAAAGAAGCCCAAGAACAGGATGACCCACTTGGACCTAGGACAGTCAACGCTTCCATTGACCAGAGCCATGTAAGATGATTAACGCTTCCATTGATTGAAAGTCTAACCAGTTGACCGTCTGCAAACTAGGCCTCAAGTGGTCCAAGCCCAATTTGGTCCACGTGACCGTCCTAGACTAGCAATGGTCTTCTCCCCTGATTTCACACTCTTCACAAAAGACAATCTCCACCATAACGGTTATCAGCAAATTTAACGCGCATTCCTAAAGGAATGCCCTATAATCCTTTCCTTGCCTACTGAAAACTCTAACGGTTGCAAAATATAAAAGAAAAATAATCAATTCAATAACCGTTACTACCATAAAAGATCCACGCCAGAAAGACAGTGATCCTAATAGAGAGCGAGAATCAAACCCTTCTACGGGAGGAAGACAGCCTAAAGCAGCACTTATAAAAAGCCATGGAGTTCTCACTTCAAAGCATGCATTCATTCACTCACAATAAGTCCAAATGCTTAAACTTGCCATTAAAGCTCTATGCAGAAAGGCTCACATGTTTCATACTGTAAACGCTCTCTCTCTTTACCACTACATTCCCAACGAACACAGTACTTAGAGTTAGCGTTCCTCACGAGCCAACAAAGTCTCTCTCAACGAAAGCATTCACCCATCTCAAACACTCTCTGCGTTTCCTTACATTCATTACTTTCACCTTCTCAATTCGAAGGTTGTTTACTAACTTGAGGGTTGGAGTATTTACGGTGGAACAACCTTCCACAGTTATCTGACCTCTCGTTCATAGTTGTGGTGTATAGGATCTAAACTCAATGAATAAAATCAGACTCAAACAGCTGATTTTACTCAAATCTATTCGAAATTTAGATTCAGGATGCATCATTGGCACCGTATGTTGGAAGCTTTTAAAAAGCCAACCACTTTTTTTCACAATCTCTCTCTCAATTTTATCTCTCATCAAACAGAATGGTAAACACAAGAGTTCAAGCTAGCGGTCTCACTAGAGAAACGACCACACCCGACCAAGACCACTCTGCTGGTAACCAGGTCAGCGGGATGGTCAACGATGTGCCAGCACCCTTTTTCCAGAACCTAGCAGAGCACATGAGCAGTATGAACAAAATGCTCCAAATGCTCTACGCTCGACGGGAGAACGTCCAACAGGAGGCTCCACCCGCAGCATTCCCTACTCTGGCCTCCAAAAGAGAAGGATAGAAGAAGAAAAAATTGGCCATGAAGACCAAGAGGCCAGCCAACACTCATACTCCAAAGGCCTCACACGCCCAGAGCCGTTCAAGGCTCGAAAAATATTTAGGTAGTAGGACTCCAAAGGAGAGTCTAGAACGGAGGAATCCTTGATACTCTCGGGCGGACGCCTCCCCTCAGGCTCAGGAGGAAGCCTTTAGGATTGTTAGATCGGCTAGTGGTAGTAGTCAACCAACTATTCGCCACGTCAAAGAAAGGACGAAGTTGAGAACCTTCCTCAACTCCAAAAGAACTGAACGCCATCCCCATGGATTCGTTGGTGGAGAAGATCCTGAAACGCGTGTTCAAAGATGATGAATACGCCATGGATCTGGACAGATCTCCTTTCACGATATAGATCTTGAACCGTCCCATCCCGGTCAAGTTCAAGATGCCAACTCTTGACTCTTACGATGGGAGCGTTGATTCCATGAATCACCTTAATCATTTTCGCATCCATCTGAGTCTACAAGGGTTGAAGAACGCAACCATATGTCACTGCTTCCCTCTTACGCTGAAGAGAGACGCCCGCATCTGATTCCATCCCCTCTCATGAGATTCGATTCGAAGCTTTTGAGAGTTCTCTAACCTTTTCTTGGCGCACTATGCCTCCAGGCGCCGAGAAGAGAAGCAGCCTTAGTACCTCTCCCACATCAAGTAAAAGTAGGGAGGGAATCCACAAAAGTTCCTGGATCACTTCGTGGCAGAGGAGAGAAGAATCCCAGGCTTACAGGCAATTTCATCTCTGCCTTAAAGTATGGAGACTTCTTTAGGCACTTGGCGTATAAGAATCCGTAGACCTTCCGAGAGATAGAATCTATCACCAGGGCTTACGCAGCAGCGGAGGAGGCCAACGGGGCTAAGCGTCCCGAGTGGACTGAACAACATTACTCTTTCCCAACTATGGGAAAGAGGAAGCACAACGGCAATGACCATTTCCACCAAAAGTAGCCTGACGCCCCTAATCGACACACATTACAACGTCCTCATGCAGATCCGTGAAAAAAAGTTTCTTAAGTGGCCAAAACCACTTAAGAAAACGGAGGGAGGAAATCTAGCCAAGTACTATGATTTTCATCGATCTCCCGGGCACTCTACGGAAGATTACAAAACGCTCTAGTAGGATATCGAGGAGCTCATCCGAAGGGGCCATCTCACCAGGTTCATCAGGAACCCTAGGTAGAGTTCTGGCACCTCCGGAGGATCAGAACCTTCCCCACCACGAAACAGGGTCGTGGCTAGAGTGGTCAATATGATCACAACTCGACCGGCCAAGATCTTAGTAGATTACGAGGAGCAGGAAGTTGGGCGGAAGAAACAGCGCACAGAAGACGACGTCATTAGCTTTAGCGATAATGACTTGAGCCATGTAATCTCCTCCCATGCAGATCCCCTCATTATATCCGCGCTCGTTTCGGATAATAGTTTTAACTACCAATTAAAACGAGTTTTTATTGACAATAAAAATTTCTGTGATTTGCTTTACCTTAATACATTTTTTAATTTTGGTTTTAAAAAGAGTTAGTTGAAACCTGTCAAAAGCCCACTCTATGGCCTTGACAACAAACTAGTGGTCGTCCAATAAACGATCCAATTAGATGTCACCCTAGACACATACCCAAGAACGATGAGTCGTAAAATCACCTTATTGGTCGTCGAACTTCCTTTCGTGTACAACGCGATTCTAGGCTGCCCGTACCTAAAAGCATTCAGAGCCATCATTTCAATACCACACCTCAAGATGAAATTCTTAATAGCATACGGTATTGGTTAAGTGTTGGGCGAGCAAGTCATTGGAAGGACATGCTACATATCCTAAATCGCTCCAAGTAGCAGCATAAAGGTAGCAGGAGAACTTGACCATCGAGATGAAGCGATTCTACAACAAGCGTTGTCTGGTAAGGTTACTGATCTAATTTCACTGAATTCGGAAGACCCGGAGAGGTGTATGCAGATCGGAGGCCCACTCACCGGGACACTGCTCGATGAGCTGATCGCGTTCTTATGACAAAATGCTCATGTCTTTGCATGGACACCCGCAAATATGCTTGGAATTTCTGCCGGAGTAATGGTCCACAAGTTGGACCTCGACCCTGATCGCAAACCAATCAGATAGATACGGAGGAACCACTCCATGAAGAAGCTGATTGCCATCCGGGAAGAGGTGAAGAAGTTATTGGATGTCGGCTTCATTAGAGAAGTCCAATACCCGAATTGGCTCTCTAATGTCGTCCTGGTAAAGAAAAATAATGGTAAATAGCGAATATACGTCGACTTTATCGACGATAATAAAGCCCGCCCAAAAGACAGTTTTTCGTTATCCAGAATTGACTTATTGGTGGACTCAACATCGGGACACGAGCTATTAAGCTTCATGGATGCATACTCGGGTTATAACCAGATCCGAATAAGCCCAAACTAAGACACTTACTGTTATAAGGTGATGTCCTTCGGTCTAAAGAACGTGGGTGCCACTTACCAGCAGCTCTTGAATAAGATATTCGTAAAGCAGATCGGCCGTAATATGGAGGTGTACGTCGACGACATGCTTGTCAAAAGTAAGACCACCAACAAATATATTCGCAATTTGGCTGAATCCTTCAAGGAGCTCCACGCGCATCAAATAAAGCTGATCCTTCTAAGTGTGTCTGCGGAGTATCCTCGAGGAAGTTTTTGGGTTTCATCATCTCTTAACGAGAGATTAAGGCAAACCCGGAGAAGACAAGGCTCTCACAAACATGACTCCGTCGTGGAGTGTCAAAGATATTCAAAGGCTAATCAGACAACTGGCAGCGTTGTCTCTTTTTTGGCCAAGTCAGAAGACAAGTACTAGCCTTTCTTCGAGGTTTTGAGAGGAACAAAAGTAAACAGATTCCAGTGAACTGTAGAATGCCAGACAGCCTTCAACGAATTCAAGCAATACCTAGCCGGCCGCCATTGTTGACATCACCCAAGGACAGTGAAGAGTTATACCTCTACCTAGCAGTATCGGAGGTGGCTCTCAGCTCTGTCATCATACGCCAAGACTCCGACTCTCGGCGGCTGGGCTACTATGTGAGCAAAATGTTGACCAGCGCAAAGACGCGCTACCCATGAGCAGATTAGTTAGCCTTGGCGCTTGTCTTCTTCACCCGAAAACTAATACCTTACTTCCAGGCTCATCGCGTGGTAGTTTTAACCGACCAGCCTCAGAAAAGTATTCTACAGAAACCAGACATTTCTGGACGGCTAGTAAAGTGGGCTATTGATTTGGGAGAATTTGACATTGAATTTCGACCCAGGCCAGCCATCAAGAGGCAGGCTCTGTCTGATTTCATCGTCGAAACCACGACACCAATTCCTGATGAACAACCCACGGATGACGCAAGACTACACGGGAAAGTGCCAAAATGGGTTCTCAACGTAGAAGGATCGTCTACGGACTTAGGCAACGGTGCCGGAATGATCCTGAGGACCCCTAATGGGTTTGAGGTGAAGTATTCCCTTAGACTCAACTCCCTAGCCAACAATAATGTTCCTAAATACGAAACCTTATTAATTGGGCTAAGACTAGCAAAAGAGTGCCCGGCCAGACGGCTGACCGTTTACAGTGACTCTAAACTTATCGTTAACCAGGTAAATAGGAGTTTCGAGGCGTGCAACCCTCACTTAACCAAATACTTAGTTAAGGTGAAAGACACCATTTGGAGATTTAATAAGTTAGACCTGGTCCACGTCCTAAGAATTGAAAACCGTAAGGTTGACCAACTCGCTAGGGTAACGACGGTCGAAAATCCAAACAGTACTCAAGGGACATGCGAGAGGTCCTGAGTACTCCCGGCACTGAGGAATAGGAAGTAATACAAATCTTTGACACAGAAAGTTGGATGATGCCTTACCAAAGATACCTGACGGACGAAACACTGTCAGACAACACAGACGAAACCAAGTAGGTCAAGAAGACGGCTGCCTGGTACACCATAGTTGATGGACGGCTGTATCGTCATGGCTACTTGACTCCATACATTTGGTGCTTAACTCCTAAGGAGGCAAACTACATTTTGAGCGAAATCCACCTTAGGATTGCGGATCTCATATCGATGGTAAAAATCTAGCATTCAAAATCATACGCTAGGGATGTTACTGGCCAACGATGAAAAAAGGCTCCCTCAACTTCATGAGAAAGTGTGAAAATTGCCAACTCTATGGTAATCTTCACCATCAATCGCCTGCTGAATTTAGGACTATTCAAGCTCCGTGACCTTTTGCGCAATGGGAACTTGATATTCTCAACCCGTTTTTCATTACTATTGGAGAAAAGAAGTTCATCATTGTTGGCATCAACTACTTCACCAAGTGAGTCGAAACTGCCCCACTGGCCAAAATCAACAAGTACAACGCTTTAGAATTCGTCCGCCAGAGTATAATCGGTAGATTTGATATTTTCGAGATCGTAGTAACTGACAACGAAATAAATTCTTCGGGAAATACTTCACCAAATATTGCACCAGCCTAGGCATTAAATTAGTCAACATTTCGGTAGAGTACCCACAAGCCAATGGACAGGTGGAGATCACAAACCACACGCTACTCCATGATCTGAAAACCAAGCTAGAGGACGTAGGAGGCTCCTGAGTCGACGAACTGCCCTCCGTCCTATGGTCTTACCTGACGACTTCAAAGGAATCGGCTCGCGAGACGCCTTTCAGTCTCTACTACGAGATTGAAGCAGTAATTTCAATTGAGATTGGGCTTCCAAGTCTTAGGGTCAAGTCCTTCGACCCGCAAGGTAACTCTCAGAAAATCCGAGAATACCTAAACTTGTTAGAGGAAACCCACGACGCTGCTAAACTGCGGACAACGATCTACTAACAGCGAGTCGCACACTATTACAATAAGAAGGTAAAAGTGCAACACTTCGAAATTGGGGACTTGGTCTTGCGAAGCATCGAAGTTACTGGTATGACCACCAACCGGAATAAATTTTCTCCAAATTGAAAAGGCCATTTTCTAGTCTCCACCGTTCTGCGAAATGGAGTATACAAACTTTGGACCCAGAATGGCAAGTTAGTTCTACGGACGTAAGACGCGGTCCACCTCAAGCGTTACTTCCAATAATGACACAGGTAGGTCATCAATATGTGTACTTGCACATATTGTTTATCATCAATAAAAGAACATATTTTTTCTTTCTTAATTGCACTGCATTTTTTTTCTTTTCCACATGCATGTGTCTGCTTGTAGGGTCATACGACCAAAACTACCTCTAAGTCGGACGGGTTTTCACACGCTCGTAACTAAACCCTGGTCGTCCAGACGGTCCACGAGCCGTCGTAATTAAACCTTAGTCATCCAAGCGGTCCATTAACGGTCGAATTAAACCTTGGTCATCCAAGTGGTCCATTCGCGGTCAAAATCTTAGAGGCTTAAATAGCACACGTGACAACCTCCTATTCAAAAAGATAGCACAATCGACAGGAGTAGAAGCGCTTCGTTCAAAAGCCGGTTGCCCAAGTGTGAACTTGGGCAGCCCCGCCTCTACTCACGAGTGAAGAACAAGCTTGACTTGATAACAAGTCCACCCTGATGTCCTCTACTAGACTTAAGTCCATCAGAGAGCGCTGCTAACATCTCAAGAAAGGCAAACGACTAACTTGCGCACAACACACTATGTTGACTGGAAAACGCGAAACAATAATTAAGAAACGGCTACTAAAGCAAAGATGCTATCAGTAAAATGATCATTTTATTGATTATGTGCCTTCATAATTACAATAATCTCGAAAATGGGAGTACAAAATCTATAAGGGAGCGCAGTGCCCAGGAGGAGGCGGTGATGGTCCCTGACCACTCTAGGGCTGTCCCACGAGGGTCTCGCGACGCTAAACAACACGGTTTGCTAGGTCAAAAAAATTCAACTAGAAAATTAGGGTCAATCAGCCGTTTAATACGACGACCGAGGTTGACACCTTCTCACACCTGTGCCCACAGTATCCCAGAGACCTCATGGGAACGTATACGAGTTGCTAGCTCATTTGCTAATGATGTCAACTACCCCGAGAGTTGATCGATGCACCTCGCCACCCAATCAGCTTCCTCTCTCAGCTTGGCATTCTCTTCCTTCAGCCCCGTGTTCTCCTCCAGGCTTGACACCACAGTTTGAAGAGCGGTTGTGTCATCCAGGTACTCTGCCTTAAATCGCTCCATCTCCTCTTCGAGCCAGGCGATCTCTCTGTCACGATCAGAGATTATTAAGTCCCTCTGGAGAAGCCCCTTGCTAACTATGCCAATTACTTTCTCCTCCTACAAAGACCAAATACGTTAAATAACAACAATGGAGAGGAAAAAGAGAAGGAGAGTTGCGAAGATTTACCTGCCAGACTCGACGCTTTGGCCTTACTAACCTACTGCAAGACCTAAACTTTGGTGGTGGAGGACTGGAAATAGCAATCTCATGAACAGGCACAGCAGTGGCCTCCGCCGTAGACTCCCCCGATAACTCCGACATAAGTTCCACTGCCTCAACAGTCTCTCCAACGACTGGCTCCTCTGGAGCATTGTGTGGCTTCAAAATTGGCTCCTGCAATTCAGTCTGCAGCCCCACAACTGGCGGCTCAACAACTGGCTCTAGCGGCTCAGCCGACGGCTCAGTAGATAGCTCCCGCGGCTGAGCAGCTAGCTCCAGCATCTCAGCCGATGGCTCAAAAGTTGGATTGTCCGGCTCATGTTGCGGCTCTAGCACCGACTCCACCAACACAGGCTGCGCCAAAACAACGGTGATGCTCGTTCTAGCGTGCAACACGGTATCGTACTCCTCTAGAGCTAGCTCAACGTCGACTCCTAAGCGGCTACCCACTCCAACAAGGTGTCCAGTGGCCACATAATCTAGCCCGGGAGATGACGAAGAAGGCTCAACCGTTACAGTCCTCTTTTGTTTTGGATTGGTGGGAGCAGGGTCGGAGGAAGGTGAGCCGACGTCACCAACGATCATAGCTCCGGCCTTCCCCTTCCTGTACGAGGCCTCCGGCGCTTGAGTCCTGAACTTTTGGACTAGAGAAGGAGGTCCCCGATATGCTCTTTTGGCTTTCTCTCGAGAAACCAAGTGATCTCTTCTAAACTCGTCAGGGTTCTCCCTCATACACTCCAACAGCTTTGCCATAGCGGCGATCTCTGCCTTCTTTGACGTCCCGGTGAAGGCCTTCGGAACCTTACCGCAATCCCGAGATAAGAGTCACGTCTCAACAACGTGGATGAAAAAGAAGTGATTCTTTCAATTCTTCAGCGAGTCGTAGATGGTCTCATTGATCGGAAGGTCTCTAGGAGACATAGAAAGCTAGTCCTCACTCGGTGTAAAGCGAAACATCACCCTGACAGCATCAACCATCATCATCTGGGAGTGATGGCACATGAAGATGCACAAAGAGCAAAGATATCGCACGACATTAGTTAAAGCCATGTGATAGGAACCTAAAGAGCAGTAAGGATGTCAAATAGTTCCTAAGGAATTGGGAGACGAAGCCCACTCCTCAGATGAGCCTTGTATATAGAGATGCAGCCCTCATGAGGAAAACAAGCCCTATCCAGCTAACCGGGCATCACCAGAACGATCTTCTCTGGAATGTTAAACTCCACAAATAACTCTCTAACCTCACCGGATGTGAGCACAAAAATGATTTTCATTATAGAAGGAGTCATGGGAATGGAAGCGAGAATGAAGATGGCATAACACTTGAAATTTTTCAAGAAGGAAAGTTGAAGGAAGGCGCGGGAATTTTGAAAAGTAATGGACGAACCACTTAAAGGAGTGTGAACGCCGGAAAAGGTGAACCGTCTCGTAAACATGCGCCCATCATTGCTGACACGTGTCACTTTCTGAGCGGGTGTAATCGAATCAGATCCCACGACGCATTAATTATAGGGATCGCAAATTCACTGTACGAAAACACGTGGCCAACTTTTCGACTAACATGCCAACGGTATAATGGCGTGTCATTTCAACTCCCACTTTCTTCAGCTGTTCTTCGAATTTTGACTCAGACAGTCAACAAATTCGATTAACACTTCCATCAAATGTTCTTCGGATTTTGGCCTGGACAATCAACAAATCCGATCAATATTTTTCTAGAATTTCTTTGAATTTTGACTTAGACGGTTAACACTTCCTTTAGTAGTTCTCTAAACTTTGACTCAGACTGTCAACAAATCCGGTCAACACTTCCTTCAACTTTTTTTGAATTTTGGCCTGGACGGTCAACAAATTTGGTCAATATTTTTCTAGAAGTTCTTCAAATTTTGACTTAGACGGTCAACCAATCCAGTCAACACTTTCTTCAGCTGTTCTCCGGAGTTTGATTCAGACGGTCAACCAATCCAGTCAACACTTTCTTCAGCCAATTCTCCAAATTTTGGCCTAGACGGTTAACGAATCCGGTCAACGCTTCGCTCACCCAACTCTCCGGTCAACAATTACAGCCAGCAGCTGTACGCAACATGATCAACAGACTAAGAATCATCGACAGGCGACCTCAAGCAGAAACCCAACCACTCGCGTCCCATCTTGAACATGTTGGAGGTTGGAATCTCAAACCACTAGTATGGAGGGGTAGTGATGGGTATGTCAATAGTAGGCTAGTCTAAGAATGAGAAACGGCCCAAATTTACAACGGTCCATTAGCGCCTGGACGATCAACGTTGTAGTTGACTGGTCGAAAGGCCAATGAACCAAAAGAAACCTAAGAACAGGATGGCCCACTTGGGCCCAGGACGGTCGACGCTTCGATGGACCGTAGCCATGCAATACGGTCAAGGCTTTTATTGACTGAAAGTATGACCAGTTAACCTTCTGCAGACCAGTCTTCCAGTGGGCTAAGCCCAATTTGGTCCACACGATGTCCTCAACCAGCAACAGTCTTCTCTCCTGATTTCGCACTCTTCACAAAAGGTAATCTCTATTACAACGGTTATCAACAGATTCAATGTGCATCCCTAAAAGAAGGCGCCAGAATCCTTTCCCTATCTACTGAAAACCCTAACAATTGCAGAATATAGAAGGAAAGCAATCAATCCAGCGACCGTTATTGTCATAAAAGATCCACGCCAGAAAAGGCGGCGATTCCATCAGAGCGTGGGAATCAAGCCCTTCTGCATAATGAAGGTAGCCCAAAGTAGCGACTATAAAAGGTCATGGAGTTCTCACTCCAAGACACGCCTTCATTCGCTCATAATAAGTTCAAACGCTTAAACTTGCCACTAAAACTCTCTGCAGAAAAACTCAGACGCTTCAAACTGCAAATGCTCTCTCTTTGCCACTACGTTCCCAATGAATACAATGCTTAAAGTTAGCGCTCCTCACGAGCCAACAAAACCTCTCTCAACGAGAGCACTTGTCCATCTCAAACACTCTTTACATTTTCTTGCATTCTTTACTTTCATTTTCTTAATTTGAAAGCTATTTACTGATTTAAGCGTCGAAATATTTATGGTGAAACAACCTCCCATCGTTACCTGATCTCTCGTTTATAATTATCGTGTGCAGGATCCAGACTCAATGGATAGAATCGGACTCAGACAATCGATTTTGATTGAATCTATTCGAAATTTGGATCTAAAATGTATCAAAAAAATATATTTGTAACAATATAAAATTTTACAAAAAAAAATTAGTCATTTATATATTTTTTGATTAATAGAACAAATAACCAATGAATAAAAAAAGCCATAAAACTCAAACTCATACTATACACGAATTTATAGAGATTTTGTCATTATTATCTTATATGATATGATACGAATTTAGTAACTTATTAAAATAATTTATTGTTACAATTTTATATGGTTTTATAATTTTTATTAGAATTAAGAAGGATAAGGGAAAAACATAATAAGGAGAAATGCTAAGAGCATTTGTGGTGGGTGTTACGCTCCTAAAGCGAAAGGCTTTTTGTAACTCGAAAAGAGTGTTGGTCTCTAACACTGTGTTCTTGAAAAACGTAGTGATAGGGATAAAGAGAGAGATGTTCTGTAAACGTGGGAACTTGTAAGAACACAAAGTAAATTTAAAAGCGTCTTTACGAGAGTTAAGGCCTTGGTGAGTGATTCTTAGCAAAAAGGAGTGCGTATATTACTAGAAATCAGAGCGTGCCCCAGAGCGAAGACTCCATGGGTTTTTATAGTTGAGATGCTGGCATCCTTTCTTTAATAGGAGCGTTTGATTCTTGCACTCTGTTGGACAAATTTTCTTTCCTAGTATGGGGCTTTAATAGTGGTAACGACTTATTGGGAGGATTGCTTTCCTTCTATATTTTATAACAGCTAAGGTTTGCTGCAAACAGAGGAGAGGATTTAGCGCTTTTCTCGTGTGAGACGCACTGAATCTGCTATGACCATTGTCATGGAGATTACCTTTTGAGAGAGTGTGAAATTAAGGGAGAAGACCGTTACTGGTCACGGATGGAAGCGTGGGTCAGATTGAGCTTGGCCCACATGAGGTCTGCTCATGGGCTGGCCTACTGTAGTGCTTCCGGTTAACATAAATATTAACCATCCCTTTGTACCAGTTGCCTGTCCTTATGCTAATTTCCTTAACTTTTCGTTCAATCAACGGTTCGCGTTAACCGTTCAGACTTATATTTAGGCCTTTATAAATTTGGACCGTTCATCCTTCTTGGACCAGCCCACTATGGGTATACCCATCAAAACTAAAATTGAATAAATTTTAATATCTCGACCCAAAGTCATACTGCTCAATTTGATTATTCTATTTTTCGGTTTAATTTATTGATATTGATTAGATTTATTGGCCAAATTTTTGGCATCCTTTTTTGCTTGCTTTTTTGGTTGACATATTTACAGAATTTGAAATCGGAGGAGCGTGTAGCCTGCTTTTCGCAATTGGAAAAAGACAAGCATGTCCTTTTATGTGAAACGTGAACTTGCCATAAGAGGACAAGCATATCATTGACAACAAAAAAACCTTGTCACAGCAATCGATGGACCCCATTATTTTTTATTTCTTTTTTAGATTTTCCTAACAATATAATTTCATTTTCTTTTAAATATTTTATATGAAAATGAAATTTATTTTTTTAAAAAATACTAATATTATGTAATCTGTTTTTTAAAAATTATATAATAATAAATCAAAATGTTATATATTTTTGAGGGAAAGGAAGAAAGTTAAGGGCGTTCTAAATGGATCTTGAATCCTCCATCTATTGTTTACCAAAAAAATTATGTTATTATATTCATGTCTTTTTTTAAAAAAAAATTATTTTTAAAAGTTATTTAGAAAATGTTATAATTTTTGCCAAAAAGTGTTTTTAAGAAGTCTTTTTTTAAAAAAAAATCAAACTTAATTTTTAATTTTTAGAAATTTAATATGTTATAATACGATTATAACATAATTTATTACGTAATAATTATATAATGCTAGTTCAAGAAATATTAAATTTTATATAGATTAATTTTTAAAAAATTAATTTTTATTTAAATTATCAAAAAAATAAATAACATTAACCATAATAGTTGTTGAGATATTTTTTATATACTGGCTGTAAATATTTTTGATCATATTATTTAAATTTGTAATTTTTTACCATAAAAAAAATCTCTGGCTGAATTATATATATAATTTTATGAGTCCTTTTCGATTTAGTCACTGATTGTATTGAAAAATTTATAACAATACATCACCAAAAAATTTTAATTTAATTTAAGTTAAAAGTAATTATTATTTTTTATATTTTTTATATATCACTTTAAATGTTTTGTTATCATAAAATTTTCATACATATAATTTTTTTATATTTTTTTACAAATGATCTGTTTTTAACCGTTAATTAATTTAATGTTAAAAAATTATCACACATTGCTAAACGTTTTTTAGGGGATAGCCAGAACTATAAGAAGTAGTTATAGCATCTTGGTCAAACTTAAGTTATAATTTTAATATTTTAGAGTTACTATCGGTATGTATGTATAATATAAATAATATGGGATTATCAAAATAATTATTCTATACTTATTTATTATTAAAATTATAAAAATTATGTTCCATGATTAATAATTAATTTATAAAATGATAAATTGATAATATTAATATATAAGTTAAATATAAAAATTATTAAAATCAATATAAATATATTAATAAGTATTACATTGATATTACTTTATATTATAAGAAAATTACGAATAAAAAGAGAATAAAAAAAAAAAGAAAATATTGTATGACCGTTTAGGGGCAAAAATTTAAAAAAAAAAAAAATGATAGAAAGCTCAATTGGGTCACAAGCCAGCATGGCCCATGGGCCGATTATTATGTAGCCTGATATTGTTTAAAATATTAGATCATAATATTTATAATTTAATACTATTTATCATGGATATGATTGATCCGACCCATTTTGAATGTTTTCTTACGGGTAAACTTTTATGTACACGTGGCAAACTCAGCCAGCAAAGGGTACAATCGTCTCAACATACAAAAACCGTATAATGTAGCGGTTTTGGAGATCGGACCCACAATTTCAAATTTCGGAAGTCCTTCCTTCCGCGTCAAATATATATAAGCCCACTGTCTGAATAGGCTCTCTCAGACTTCCCTTCTCCGCCTCACCGCACGTAAACGAAATTATCGCCGTCCGCTACCGCATTTTTCTCTCCCTCTATCCGTAGTTCTCTCCATCCCGCAGTTAGGGTATCATCCATCAAAGAAAAACTACGAAAGAATCGACGACAGATAAAGAAAAGTTAGAGCTTCCATGGTGTCCTCTGATTTCCTCGTCCCTGAGTTGGCTCATTAATGAACTTTGTTTGCCAGGGAACTATTAAAAATGGACGAACAAATGGATGAAGTTTGCGAGTTGGAGGCTTCTTCGGAAATCGATTTCGAATACGAGTACGATGCCCCTACGTGCTTCGATTTCACGCGTCCAGAATCGCCTTTGGAGGTTTATGAGGCCGAGCATTGGTTTCAATCCGCACAGAGTTATCCACCTTCACGTAATAATTCTGACATTATCAACTAAATTTAATCTTTATGCTTGAATTTCAGTATGGCAGCGGATTTTGGTATTTACTATTCGGTGAGCAAAATTCGCTATTGTCTGTCATTAAAAAAGAAAAATTCGCTATTGTCAAGAGTAACAAGTCGGGAGGTGGATGTTTGCGTGTACACAGGGCCATTTTTACTCTAGAAAAAGCCATTTACTTTAGCAATGTGGCTGGCATTAGCAACTGAATTTAATCTTCCTTCACGTAGTAATTCTGACATTAGAAACTAAATTTAATCTCTACGCTTGGATTTCACAATGGCATCGGATTTTGCTATTTACCATGGGGTCTGCGAAATTCGCTACTGTCAAGAGTAAGAAGCCGGAGGCGTATATGTTTGCGCGTACAGGGGACCATTTTTTACTCTGAAAATGCCATTTACTTTAGCAATGGGGCTGGCCATTGTTTTCAAGCCACTTCTTGTTTTATAGTATTTTAATTTCTAGATGTCAAAATTCAATTGGAGAATCTTGAAGATTTTAGTGACATGAATTTTGTGCTAATATTGAAAAACAATATGCTTCAAAACTGGCACGTTGGACTTTGAAATTGTTTCAAGTTTGTAGGGCAAGGTTTGGTGCTTCTATATTAATGTTACTTCTTTGAAGCAAACACACAGACGCAATGAAATGCAATTCGTGTAAGTCTAACACAAGTGGATAGTAGCTTCTGAATCAGTCACCATTGTCTGGTTTCTAAATACCTCATTTTAACTGGATATAACAAAAAAAAATTCTTTTGAAAATGAAACATTGATGGATATGAAATCTAGTAATCTAATGATTTAGCAGAAACCTGCTTTATAATGTGCCTGTGTGAGATGGGTTGGACGGGAAGATGGGGACAAGAGAGATTAGTCCTCATAAAGTGTAGTTTCTAATGCAATTTATACCATATTGGGTCAATAGATTTCAAAGATAAAATTTGACATGAGCGGCCTCTGTGGCTTCAAACAGTGATAGCAGTAATCCAAATTGTACTGCACAGGGTTGTGGGTTCTCTTAGTGCGTATTTTTTGTTTTTAGCTTGTAGTTTTTTTTTTTTTTTTTAGAATCAAGATCTGTTAATATCTATTCCTGAATTTCTTCACTGACTTCAGTTTCTCGTTTTAAAATCAATCTGAATTGTCAGCTTTTATAATAAAGCTGAATTGGAGAATGGATGAGTCCATCGATGCTGAAACTTCCTGCACCAAGTCAGATAATCAGAACACTGAATCTAATGACAATGATGTGGTTTCCGAAGTTTCTCCATCAGATGAGGATAGTAGAGGTATGATATAGTTTCACTTATTTTGTTTAGGATTTTACATGCTTAACACTTCTTTTACATATGTATCTGCCTGATGCAGATGATATAATACAATTACAGATCTATGCAAACTTAATTTGCACTTGCATTTATACACCATGAAGACCTAATTATACGGTGTTTATCCACAATGCAGCTGTGATAATGTCTACAAGTTTGAACAAATGTACAATGTTTCATAATTGCTACAATTGAGGGAGAATGGATCAAGAGTAGCTTAATGTGGGATGCCCACATCCATAATCAATGACCTTACTCTATCCTAACTAACTTTCCCTTCCCATCTTACATGTCAAGAAACAAAAGTTGTTGCTACTCTTCATTTATGCTGGATAAGTCAGAATCGGTTTCAATTAGAGGTGTACAGATCTTGGGTTTCATATAACATATGAATGAAGCATGAAAAATAGTAACCATTGTAGGTTTTCTTTGGTGAATTAGAATCAATTTGCAGTTGTGGGTTAATATATAACTAGACTGTCCTGTATATGCTTCTGTTATGTTGTGATTTGAAGATATAGAAGTTTTTAGATAAGGCAGATAAGATCTGGAAGGAGGAAAGCCAATGCCAATAAGAAGCATGGACACAACTGCATACCCATGGACATAGATATGATGTGACACCAACATGGCGCTACATTATTTTTCAAGTGACTCCATCGAGCCACATTACAAAAATTCGTAATCTTTTTATAATTATGGAATATAATAGGTGAGATAATTATAGTATTTTTTTTACAAAATTAGAATACTTCATTTTTCACTTTCTGATTGTTCCAATATATTAGTGTAAGAAAAATTTCCTAAACAAAACATTTTACTGGAAAAAAAAAAAAGATCAAGTGGCATTTGATAAAAAAAAATAGCTGTTATTGTAGACAAAGAAAGGAAAAGAAGAGTAGAAAAAAGAAACACAGTTTGTTTGTGTATGTTTACAACATGATAAAATATAATAAAGAAGAGAAAAATGTCCCAATTGACACAACAAAAGAATAAAAGATTAGACAAGCTGGGAGAGGTGTACATGCTTCCTAGGTCAGTGAGAGTAGGGAACATGGAAAATTCAGATAATGGCATTTGAGGTTTTAAAATTTCTGCATGCTAAAGGGACTTTTGGCAAAGTGGTAGTAGGGTTGGCTTACTTGGGCCATATAAACAGGTGTAGATCACATTGTTCTCCAACCATCTATATTTTTCGTTAGGTTTTATCTGGATTTTTGGTAAGAAACAAATTTTCTATGCCCAAACAAAACACTAAAGGCAAATGCTGGTGTCAAAGCCTCATTCGAGAGGGTAAGCCAGGAGACAACTGTTCAAAACTTATATAAAACTGAATCACTTCACTTCATAGTGACAAAATTTGAATGGATAAGAATCCTTTGATACGAATTTTAATTCTTCTTTGTGCCTACATTCCTGATTAATAGGACTCAATTTTGATGCTGCAGTGCATTCACTGTCTGATCTTCGGAGGAAGGCTAGTCTGTGAAATGGATTCATTTCTGGCCTGCAAATGTTGTTTACTATGGATGGAGGAACTGCTTTCTAGATTCCTAAATTTCTGCCCTTCTGAATCTACTGTTATGTGAAACAACATCCTGATACTGATATGTAGGTTTCCTGTTCATGACCAATTACTCCAGCGTCCCTCTGAACCTGGGTTTGACTACTGTCATTTAAAGAGTTTGTGATTCTAAGAATCAGTTGCCAGATTACAAAGTGAACAGAAAGAGTTTTGTTGGATATTCTTTTCAACAAGCAAGACTGTACCCTGCAGCTTAGCTTGGTAGCTAGACAGAATTTGCCTTGCTATAGTAGACTTTGCAGGTTTACCAGATTAAATTATGCCAATGTCTTCTCCTATTGCAAAGCTCGAGTAAGATTAATAGTATAATAGTTACCATTCTCAGCTGTTTTCCACTTTATGGTCTCTTACAGCTCAATTTTCGATACTGTCACCACACTTACATATGACCCAAGCAGGGGGTTGATCTGTGGATTGATAGCCCAAAGCATGATCCTGGATTGAAAGTCTAGAATTTTTGACTCGCTGAAGAGACATGCTAGGCGTAATATTAGTTAAAAACAACTGGATGATTGTGAAATACCAGCAAATAAGCAGAGGCTAAAAGTTTCTTTTATTTTGTCTTCCCATAGGTTAAGGTCAATACGTATCACTTTGAGAAGAAACCTTTGATTCAACCATCAGAATCAATTTTAGGTATTTTTTTACTTCAAAATCCATGAGCACATTCATGAAAACCTGTGGAACAAACTTGCTTCTTTTAATCATCTTTTTCTACTTTCCTTGCTTTCTCAGTCAGTCCTTTGATGTACATGGCACTGATCTCCTAGCATAGGGACTTCATACACTCTTTGGTAGCCCATGGACAAGTTCATTCCTCCTGATAAACTCACTGCTGGAACTTCCTTAGTAATATCATCAATTGATTTGGCCCAAAGAGAAAGTCTCCATTCCCATCCTTGATCTGCTTAAGAATAGCAGCATTGTTTCAAAGCAAAATTTTTTAGTTCCTGGATCCTCTTTTCAGTGCCTGATCAAGTATAAGAACTCGTCACATGGATGTGGAAGTTAAGCAAGAAGATAGCTTTACATGTTTTGTGAAAGAATTTATGCCAGGAAAACCTCATTTGGCACATTCTTGTGGAAGATATACTTTTGTGTGTCATGTGCTATATACTTATACGGGAATACTCACGCATAGGTTTATTTATATATGTATTTTACAGGCATTTTCTTGACAAGTATGATGAAAAGGGTTTCTTCTGTGTTTGGTAAATCATAGGATTTGTCCAACATCCTACAAGGTTCACTAGTAATTGACCTGTAGCTAACCAATGGACAACATTTTTCATGAATGTAGAGTTTAGCCTTTAGAGACTAGTTTCTTTATGGTCATCGAGTGTGCAATTATAGAATCTATTCAATGCCGACCATATCTTCTTGGTAATGACCATATTTGTTGGCACCTTATCTTGTGAGCAGCCCTGCTGTAAGATAATGTTGGAACCGGTTTGGATGCCATTATAAGTTAGCAAACACTAAATAACTGAAAAAATTGAAGAAAAAACCTCTTCCTATCTACTGCGTTGCCTGCTTATGAATCATGGCAAAGCAATAGTGAAAACAGTCTAACAAAGTAGGTTGGTTAAAACAGCTTACTTTGATTTTATCTTCCATCGAGAAAAAAAGACCAAGGACTCTTTTCTCGTACTTTTCTAAAAGAGAAGGAAAAACTGTGAAGATTGAAGAAGAAGTTGTCTAATTATGCCATTTTGAATCAGTCTTCTACAGAGGGAAAGCCTTTGACGAGTAAGGGAGACTGGGTAAGGTAAAGGCAAGATCCGACTTTCAATGGAGTGAATAGTAGGCTTGTAGTTGAATCGAGATTGGCGATTAGTACAAGATCTATTTTGGATCTTAGCAGCTGCCCTTATTCCTCAATTTGCTAGTTGGTATGAACTCAACGAATCCAAAAGTTCTTTCCTTCCTGGACTTCTTACTTATAGGCTTCTAGTAGCCCCAACCTTGAGCAATCGCATCCAACCTCGCGATTTTGGCCTCAAGTCGGATTCCCTTAATAGAGGGTCGACAAAAACTACTTTTTTTATCCACCCAGGGATTTGGGCCAATAATGTAATTATTGCCTTCTACCGATCCCAGTTCGGCTAACACGAGGAAAGCCCCCTCCCTTTTCAATGGCACGAGCTTCTTCTTGTGATGACACTTGGGATCACATCATTTGAACCGGGTCCAGGGATTGACTCTATGGCTATTGCGCTTTTTCCAACAGCAGCTAAGTCGCTGGCACTTGTTCTTCCTTGCGCCTGGTCGTTATTGCCTTGGGCTTGAGCCGAGTGTGGGTATTCTAGTAGCCTTGTCTCTGTTGGACTAATGCTTTGAAAATGCGATTAAATAAAGAGCGGTAATGATGATTCTCTGCATCTTTGATGAGTTTGTCTTGCTTTGGTCTCTCTGGCTGTGACATTCCTAAGGACCCACGGAACGGTAACTATTACAAATCCCGCTAAGCACTCTCATTCTAGTAAACTCTTCTCTGCTAGCACTTGCTTTCGAGCTTTCTACTCCTAGATGTTCACTATTGGGAGGCCTTACGAGGACTAATTTCATTATGATTAACTAGTAACTAGGTCCCTTCTTCGCATGCCTTGCGCGCTAGAATGGATCTTACGTCTAAGAGGTTACCGACAATACTACCAAGAGATTAGGAACATTCTTCGATGATCGGGGCTTTTGACTGCAATAATTATAAGACGATTCATGCGTCATTTTCCACCGCTAGCTCAATCAACGAGATAAGAGAAATTCGAGTGTCAACAAAAGAAAGAAGAAAAAAAAAGAAGCACTAACGCGCAATCGCTAGCTAAACTACAAGGGTTTGAGAGTGAGACTCATTAGCAGGCGCCTTACTAATAAGGGCTGATTGATATCAAGTAGGTGTATTAGTAGCGAGACATGAAGGCAAATTAGCAAGTCACTAATTAGCGCAAGTGCAAGTGAAAGCCTGTGTTCTTGACTTGACTGAAAAAGCAGCGAGATACCAGCTCTTGATATCCGCGAGTGCGAGTTGAAGGAGGGTCCCGGAGAGGAAAAGGCAAACAAGGTCAATCTATTCACTCACCTAGATAATATTTTAATGTGCATTTGATGAGAAATGTTGGTGGGGTTGAGGGCTTGTGATTATCTTAAACTCAGATGATACAAGCCATAATGTCTTTTATTCCTCTTTTTTCTTCTTTTTCGTTTTATTTTCTCCCCTGCTTACAGTTTACTATTTCATGCTGCACATGCAACTTATGATCTGCAGCATATTAGTTTGTGATGGTCCTTGAGGTTATTTCTTTTCAAGTTTATCCTTCTCTTAGTTTCTTTGAAAATGTCTAAATTTCTCTTTCTGTTTATCCATCTCTTTCCAATATTTTATTTTTTCTGGATTAAAATTGTTCATCAAACAGGGCATGGAACGCCGAAATCTAAATCAAAGTCCCTGATGAAGCCATTTTTGTCAAGGAGCTCAACATTATTGAAACCAACAGCGAGTCATTTGGCCAAGCAAAATCAGCCAATAGGAGTTCGTTCAACCAGATTGGTTGGAAGGTATATGAATATTCATTTGGCAAAGATACGTAATCAATTCCTTTACTAAATTAAGACCATTTTTGTTGGAAATACGGCTTGTTAATAAGGACTAATTATATGTTCAAGTAGTAATAATCAGAGGAAATCCCACCAGGGCATATTTTAATTTTGTGATTGATTTTGTATCATGACAGATGTTAAATGCTCCAGGGATGGTAACTTGTTATGTGTTCTAACCATGAATGAAAATATTAATATCAGTATTAGTTTCGGTTGCCGTAATATTCGTATCAGATTATATTGGATGGAAAAAAATTTTTAAAAATCAAAAGTTAACAGTGTCGTATATATATCAGTCAATAAAGAAACATATCACGATATGGTCGCTGTATCAGGAGGCATCAATGTCGATATATATTGGTCAATTTTTTCATCCATGGTTCTAACAGCTTGAATTTGCTCGCCATTTGTGGGTACTTTTGGCTGTTCATTCTGGTTATCCTTCACTTCTTTTTTGGGTCATCTGCCATTGTCAGGATTCAGAGGACTGGAAGTCCACGTAAACCTTCTGGAGAAATTGATGCTACAAAAAGACAGAAGCTAGAAATTGGTTACTTGCGCAGGGTAATTCCTTATTTCGTTCAGATCTTATGGTACTTATATTACTTTCTCTTGTGGTACTTTGACTCCCGTGCTTTACTTTTCTTGTGCCCTAAAATAGACCCATTTTTTATACTTCATAAACAATTTGTTTAGATATTCCACTATCTCTGTTAATGCATAAATTAACCCAAGAGCTATTAATATACTAAATGGCCATGACAGGTCCATGATGCATAGACCATCTAATTGGGAATTTAAACTTGGTACGTGCTTGTTTCCCAAGAGTGACTATTAGATCGGGATTCCGTAGTAAATTTTATGGGGCTATGTTACTAAGGGCATCTACAGCCTATGATTTTTCACATTGCTGCTCCATTTGATCAGATGGGAGACCATTTTATCAGCAGAAAATTTTGTCCACGGGATATATCGTCCAACTTTCCTTTGTGTGCCCGCAGCATCAAATCAAACTCCCATCTGCTTGTTAAATTGTTTTTGCATGTTTATTCTGCAATGAGTTTAATCTTGAGGCTTCCCCACGCCAATTTTGGGCGGCTTTAAAATATATGTGTGGTTTGGACTAGTAGAATATTGAGGCTAGATACTTCTTGACCTCACATCTTCTAAGGATTTAAGTATGCTTGTATCAATTATTATAGTTTGCATCAATTGACTGTCCTGTATCTTTTTCATTCATTGTGTTGATCATTCGACGCAAGGAAAATATTCTGTTCTTCATCCTTTATATTTTCATGCACGATATTGGCATCCCTATGACCCACCCAATTAAATTGTTTTCATCATGGACATGTATTTCATTTTTATTTCCAAATCCTATGACTTCTCTGACAATGCAATGCGTCTCTTCTTGCTGTAAAAACAGGTTGCTCAACTTAAGCACCAAACTCTTTTTACACACAAGTCACCAAAAAAGGTGAAGCTGCATTACAAACTATGCAACATGCCTCTCTCAAAGCATAAGGGTTTTCTTGACAGACATTTAAGTCTCACATATGCTTATCTTGAACAGCTACAGCACATCTAAGAGTTACTTCTCTAACTTTCTGCAGGTTAGAATAATTGATGCCAACTCTACTCATGCAAAACCAAAAGTTACTATCCCTAAAGAACCTGACCTGGAAACAGCTCATAGAGCACAGATGCATAGGTGCATTCACTTGTCTTTCCATGCTTTGCTGAAGAGGTTTAAAGTGGTAATGTTTGTTGGGGCATAGATGATTGGTGTTCTATGCTCGACATTACAGGTCCAAAAATATTGCACGACAAGAAAACAGCACCAGATCAATTGGCTGCACTTTTAAAGCACGGCCTTTGAACAGAAAAGTTTGTAGCCTGCTTTTTTTTTTTTATTCTTGTGGATTTTTTTGGAATAATATGTTGCTCTGTGCAGACATTTACAACATGTTGATAATCATCCCTTCATGATGTGTACTGGTGTGGCAGATTCTGGAGGCTCCTACACTGCCCCTACCCATGAAGAGCACTCCACAGTTGCCAGAGTTTCGAGTAACTTCTAATTCAACTCTTGTTCACGGCTGAACATTTTCTATTTAAAGGCCAGTTTGGCACAATTCCTGAGATTAAAGATGCTAATAATTTATTTTCAGGTGTTTCATCTCCGAACCTGGGAACGAGCTGTGCAACATTCATCTGATAATGTAGGTGTTCTAATTGCTAAAAAACATTGCTGCATTTGTTGATTTATTTTATTTATAGAGTAGCGAACTACCATTCTTTGATAAGGGATATATCAAATATGCCTAAAATATTATCAACATTTCTCTTTCTTTTCTGATTTTATTCTTAAATTTAATTTTATATTAGTTTAATACTAAGAAAAAAGTTGGTTAAAATTATCCTATTTTGGTGTCATTTACTACGCATGTGATGTAGAATTTAATTTTTCTACACTTTTGGAGCTTATTATATCCCCGAATTTGATCTATTTGGCTTGAAATTTTACCTAGCATGAAATTAGTGCTACGATAAAAGTGAAGAATAAAATTAGACGAAAGAGAGAAATCAGAATATTTTTGACATTTTTCTTACATCAAGAAGAATACCTACATATTTGAATTGTTCAAGCCAATGATTTGGTTGCTGCAGGTGCTAACTCTACATAGAACAAATTCTATCACGCAAAATGGAATCAAAGACCCCAACAGGTGATTAGTGTTCTGTGCCTTTTTTCCCCGATTCTTCCTTATTCCATTAAGTTTGCTCCAAGTTATACTTGACTATATAAGGGAGCACTTTCTGATGCCTTCTCTTTGTATCTTTCATCATAGATGGAACAACTTTCACTTTGAGTTTCAGCTGATTTCCGTGATGTATTTTCATGTGGTTATTTACTACTTTCAGGTTAAACTCCAACAATGCTTCTAAGCAGGAGAAATCTAATTTAGTTTATAGATTCAAAGCTCGACCCTTGAATAAGAAGGTGATACTTCAACTATTATGTAATGTTGCCCTCATCGTTATCATATTGCTAATAACTATATTTAGACATGATTGCCCGTTCTTTCAGATACTTTCAAGTAAAGGGGATATTGGTGTTTTCCGTAATAGGAAGCGAGAGGCCACTGCCGCAAAAGTAATAATACTGTTTAGGATGTTGAATTTATATATTATTATTTGCCACCAACTAATGGGACACTATTCTTTTCTATTTCTCATATGGTCTTACAGGAATTCAAGTTTTCAAATGATGAGAGGCCACTGCTATCAGGACAAAATCCACCAGTAGAATTATTTAACAAGGTAAGTTACCCAACTCTTTTGGTTTCAATTTTCCATTTTTAGATGCTCGTTGGGAAGTCACTGCATTATACGATACGACAATAAAATCAACAATAACAAAGTCCTGAGTTCCACGAAGTAATTCACTTTTTTTGTATTCTAATCGATTTAATACAATATTTTATGAGAATAGAAGTAATTTTTAAATTATTTGTATAGCCTCATTCCTATTTTTTATCACCTCCCTATTCCAATATGTGGGGTCGCTATTCTACAATTTTTATACATGCAGTTGATTATTCATCATTCTTATTCTTAAAAATTCTTAAAATATTGCAGATTTAATAGCTATCTTAAAAATTTTTTTATCTTCAAGTTTTGAGAGAAATATTTCAATCATAATGTGTCCTGTTTTACTGTTGCAAAAATTTCCTTTAAGTGTAAGATGTGCCCTAATTAACAGCAGTGTCTCCCGGCCATGCTCATGCTGTTTTGTCTTTGATTCAATCATCAGTTGTCCCTCACTTGCGGAAACCAGCCTAATAATATGGTATTCGAGGAAAAACTGCCTCGGCCAACTAAGGTATTAGTTCCTTAAACTTCAGTTTTTATGTTTCTGTGATTCCATTTTCTTCTTAGATGAAGTTATCTTGATTCCCTTGTCTTGGAATTCAGCAATGTCACCGTCGAGGTATCCTAGATGACGTAGCCTCTCATCTATACTAATATGCTTATACACACAAAAAAAAAGAAAAATAAATATCATGTCACTTTAAGGAATAAAGGTTATCCCACAAATATTTTTCAATTGAATTATAATACGTAACCTATTTCGTGCTATTGTCTTATTCTAGGGCTTTAAGGAGAATGCACCAGGTTCCTTCACACAGGAAAACAGGGTAAGTTAATGAAGATTTTGAATAGATTTGCAAAACCATCCTGGCAAGTAAATTGATCGTAATGCAATGCTCATAATCTCTTGCACTTTGGAATTGTAGATGTTGAATGCAGTCGCAGAAAAACCGTTGCGCTGTGGCATTAAGCAGAGTCAATTTGGGGGACAAAGGATAATAGCAGAATTTGAAAACCATCATCCAACTACTACAAGGTAGCTTCAAATCTATTCCAAAAATTTTTGTATGATACAAATTAAACTTTATATTTTTGTTAATTGGATGAATTATGATGCCCCGTTTTATGGGTTTGGGAATAAGTAGTAGAAAGCATTCCTAGCTCTTTTTATAGGAAGGAATAACTATTGATGATGTATCTCTTTCAAGTAAATTACAGTATTGGTTCATGTCTATGAACCAAAGAGCAACACAATCCACTACAAAAAACAGATAACATGGTGCGACGTACCCATTACACCAGCTACTTAATAAATAGGTCATATTCCTATTACATGAGGGATATTTAACAAATTAATATGATATGATAAGACATAATACATGACCTATTATAAGCTAATCAAACAAAATTGGATGAACTTATGAGTTTTAACCATGATATTTTATAAGCAAGTAATCATCACGTTTATTAATCGTGTTATATCTTATTATTTTCTGATTAACGTGCCAACCCACTAATGATTTGAACTCATTTAATATAAAACTCAAATCCTTCTCTTTCTTGTTTTGCCGTGTCTGATATCATCACCCATGTGAAGCCTTTGGAGAGCAAAAGCACCCGACATTGAATGACTCTGACGTAGGTGAGATTCTAAGGACTTTGTGAGGGCACCACCATGAAGATGGTTGATGCTAAATGAGAGAATAAATGAAAGATCAGGTTTTGTACAGCCAGTTTAAACTGGCCTCTCCACATCTCCCTTCTGTGTCTTCTCTGAAGTACTGTGCCGCCTTCTGCCGCCCACTACCACCTGTAACTTCGTTTCTCCTTTTCCTGGACGCTTCTTTGTTATGTGCACGGTTGTGGTGTCTTGCAATCGGCAAGCAACAGACGAGAATAGATAAGGATGGGGAGAGAAATCAGAAGTAGAAGAGAAAGGGGAGTTTGGCAGAGGAGATGATAGGGAAAAGAAGGGAAAGGGGAAGAGGGAGTGGGGAAATCTAGAGAGGCAAAGAAGACTGGACAAGAGAGAGACTGAGAGAGGTAAAGGAAATTATCTTATTTCCATTACTGTAACCACTACCAGGTATATATATCACTACCTAATTCCGTTGGCACCGAATAGAATAGCTAATAGAAAGGGAGTAATAGCATCATGAGATATTAAAACAACAGCACACGGTTGTAAAATAACAAATAAACAAATAATGATTTATCATATTTATTTCGAAAGTGGTGAAGTTGATTTTTTGGATCCTTGCAATCAGGAACGCTGATGACTCCGTAAATTATATCGATAGGGCTCATAATATTACCCTTCCCATTAAGAAAACCTTGTCTTCAAGGTTGAACGAGGACAATTCATAGTGTACTGCGACTGCCGTTAAACTGCCTAACTCCAATTTCTGTGATAGCTCATCCGAAATTACGCATGCGACGTCACTTCTCCTCCCACCAATCCCCCTTGCAAGTAGGAGAGTAATTGCCTCCTTTGAATTCACCGCCTTGCCACAACCTCTTCTTGAAATTAAGAGCCCACACATCCATCCATGGCCACCTCCTGTTGCTAGCTTGAGTGGTGTGTGGCCACCTCTGTCAAAAATGTTGTCATTATAGCCCTTACTCATTAACATCCTCACTAAGTCTATGCCTTTGCGCCGTGCGGCATCGTGTGGGGCACAGAACCCTCTGGTATTGCTGCCATTTATCTGCAGGGCCAACTCGAGCACCCCTTGCTCATACTGGTCCTGCTTCTAGCTAAGTTCCAATTAGATGATCACTTTTCACCAGATTGAGTGCATAGCTTCACATCAGCCCTAACATCAACAAGAATTTGAAAGGCTTTGACATCGCCCTTTGAGGCAGCTACCCTGACTGCTATGGAGCCATTATCATCTTGGCGGACAAGAGTGGTGTCTGTCCATATCACTAGCGGCTAGATTTTTTTGGCCTTCAGAATTTACAGCGCTGCCCATTGGAAGCCAAGTAACCACCCATTAGTCCAAAGAATTAAATCTTCAGATGAGCTAGCCTTGTTCAACAAGCCAAAATTAGCACTAGTTGCAGCTAGTACTTGGAGGCACTTGTCTCTCTTACTTTTTGCACAGATAATAAGAGCTGTTGCCTGAATTAGTGACAAGAAAATATACCAACACATGGGGCCAAATTAAATTAGAACCCATGAACAACTCCACAAATCCTACACGTCTGTAATAGCTTGCCACAAATAAGGCTTCCTCATAGGCTGGTTGAGAAACTCTAGTTTTGTGCAAGACCTCTAAGATCTCAAGATGGCTTACCCGGACAGCTGGTGTGGTTGCAAAACCCCTGAATAGTTTCTAGTTCAAGCGTTCATCAACAATGGCAAGACGAGGTGAAAATGGCCTAAGAGCATTATTAAGTCAGTCAGTGAGGTTGACCATGTTGCCTGTACCTCCATTCTTAATGTTAGCAATTGGTACCAACTCTCCAAAGAACAAGATGAAAAACAGCAACCCTCGCAAACTGATGCACGCAATTGTCCTAGTGTTCTCTCCATTCTTCTTACTCTCGAGCCTTTTATAACCCTTAAGGGCCAGCTCAAGCAGTTGGCTTTCAACATCATAAGGAGCACATGGCTTCCGTGGAGAGTTGAGACGTGCAATGAATTTGAGTCTAAACGAGATAAAGAATACAGGATCACTAGACACAATACTTTCATCCATACAGACATTGGTAACATATCGGCATGTCCAACAACATAAGTGACTCTCCATGGCGACATCGAACAAAAATTAATGGCACTGGACTTCAACTGCTAGGTGTGCCTCATCACTATTGCTCGCTTGAAGATTAGTTTCACATACCTGGGATATAAGACTAGCTGCAACACACTGGTAGTAAAGGCAATACTAACATCTATTGCCACCCATTACATCTTCAGCCTCTTTCTAGTTGTAATTAGGCTATCGAAATAATGAAGAAGATCTTGAGGTAGTCTCACCAATAAACCAACCAATTTTGTCCCTCAATGGATGGATAGATTTCTTTTCTAGCAACGCAAATCTCTCATTAGATACAGAAAACTCTGCCCATAATTTCGTTAAACAGATGCCCACATTTAGAAAATCAAGCAAAGCCAATTTGGAATCATCAGTTGCAACATCACCAACATCAAACTCTTTGAAGGACGTCAAATGAAATTTCATAACATCGATGAACCGAAGTGAACAGGTTTGCTTCCACCTGAAGGTTTGGCTAGTTGGGAATGTCAAAGGCAATGAGAGCTCTGAGTTTTCCAAATTTAAGGGTACCCATATTTGGATTTGGACCGGGTTTGGTGAGCATATCAGTGTGAGGGTTCGGGTGAGAGATTTTCCTAGTCCAGCACCGCCGTTTTCCTTCTTAGATTCAGACAAGGAGGCATGTGGAAGGAGGGGTAGGATTTGCGACGGAGGTTTAGATAAAATATCAGAGGTGAAAATGGAAACCGGTGAGGGAGTTGGAAGCAAAGGGGAAATAGAGGGTTGTCAGTCGATTCGGTTCACGGTAGGAAGGATGTCGATGAGGAAGTGCCGAATCTGTTCTGTGGTGGAAACGGAGGTAGCGATTCAAGCAATAGATGGTTGTACGAACACAACGAAGGAAGCAATTTTCAGTTGGGGTAAAGGAAGATGAAGAGCGATTGTGGCGTCTAATAGAGATGGTAGCTTTCTGGGTGAGGTTTGGGTTAAAGTTTGCGGATGTGGTTGTGGAATCGCAGTCAAAGATGCCATGAACGCAATGGTGGTTGGAAGCTACGGTGGAAGGTCGAAAGTAACAGATGGAGCAGCCACAGATGGTGAAGGGTTCAACAATGGAAAGTTTGTTGATGATCTATGTTTTCACTCAATCCTATTGAGTTATTGACGGATTTCTGCCATTAAAGACTGGATTTGTGCTGTGGTGGAAGCCATAGAGGAAGTGTTTACGACAATTCTGTCTATAGCCCGCCGAAAATCCTTCATTGCGTTGGCAAGTTTTGAGTGCGTCGAGACTTGTTCTTTAGTTGTCAGACCTATTTCTTTTGCCTTATCTCAATGAAAGCACCAATATTACGTCCACAGCTGCGGTTCCTTACAATCGGCAAGCAACAAACAAGAATAGAGGAGGATGGGGAGAAAAATCAAAAGAAGCAAAATGGGAAAGGGAATTCAGCAAAGGAGATGACAGGGAAAAGATGGGAAAGGTGAGAGAGGGAGTGGGGAAATCGAGAGAGGCAAGGAGGACAGGATAAGAGAGAGAGAGGTAAAGGAAATCGTCTTCTTTCCATTACTGTAACCACTATCGGCATATATAATATCAACACCCAATTCTGTTGGCACCAAACGGAATAGCTAACAGAAAGGGAGTAATAGTATTATGGGATATTAAAACAGCAATGAACGCCGGTAAAATAATAAATAAATAAATAATTATTTAACATATTTATTTCAAAAGTGGCAAAATTGCTGAATTTTCATATCCTTCTTCTTGCAATTGGGACGCTAATGACTGTCCATAAATTGTATTGACATGGCCTATACCATTCTTTCTCTGGCTCTCAGTTCACTGTTGGTTTTTAGGCCACATTTGATGGGTCCCGAACAGGCATATCTAACCTTGCAACCATTGGGTTTGCTGGTTCAATGTGTGACTAAATTTGACCTAGGCGACGGTTTGTTGACACGGGAGTGGCAGATTTCTCAAACTGAAATATCCATCAATCCGAATCAATAAACCTACTACTAAATTATCTAGGCAAGCATATTTTCTATACACGAATATAAAATATTCTGAAATTTAAATCTTGTTGATTTGTTTTTTGAAAATTTATAAACGACATTATTTCTTGATAAAGAAATATTAAAAATTTAAACAGATGCTCTTTTTTAGATTAGAAAATAAGATTAACAAAATATTGTGAAAATATAAATATTATGATTTATGTTTTTATCATAATTTTCCGTACAAATTAACGTCAGGAAATATTTACTTCATGTTCTTAGTTTTTTTCTTTTATTTAAAATTTATTTCGACTAAACATGCCTTTCAAATAACGCAGCACTGTATTCATATTCACCAGATGTACTTCGAAAACGACGATCCACCACACTAAGAGCCTATTTATACGTGCTTCTAGTGATCTATTTCATCTTTTCAGAACAAGTTAGGGTGAATTTTTCCAATGAATTCCAAAACTTACAAATTAATATTGAAATTTGTCCAATTACAATAGAATTTTAATTAAACTATTCCTAATTCAAATAACAAAACAAACCCTTATATCAAACAAAACACAAGACAGCAAGATGCATATTACCAATTAAATAGATATAATTTAAGCTGAATCCTTTGGAAGATCTCAAATTAAAAAAAATTTAATTATTACTAATTATATTTATATTTAACAGTAATAGTAGAGTCCAATACACCTAAGCCTTACGCTAGGCCTTAAAAAGAGAGTTTCATGAATTTCTTGCGCAACCTTTCGATGAAATATTTATGAACCATTCGTTGTTAAAGATAGGATTTTCCATGGAATAAGCAGAGCAGATAACAATCCAAACCAGGGTATTGAACAAGATACGGAACTTTGAGTTCAGCCAGTCAATCGCCATTAAAATAGTTCAAGTCCGAGTTTACATCAAAAATATATTTTTCTGCCAAAGAGTGGAATTGGATCAACTTTCTTCCAGACCCATGTTAAATAAAGCAAAAGAGCCGTAAAAATGCCATGAGATTTCAGCTAGTCTGCCCCACCGAGATTTGTCGATTAACCTGATTAACCTGCAAGCTAACACAGTAATCTGAGAATTTCTTCTATCTTCTGTTTTCACCATGTTTCTTTCTATCTAATGAAACATGCAAAGTGGTTTGATTTTACAGTGTATTCTTTGATATAACCTCCCCGAACCTCACGAACCACTGGGCATCCGAGTTGTCAAGCTGAGCACACTGCCGCTGCTGCTGAGGCTGCCCTTTGTCCTTCAAGAGTTGAGCATAGTTAACGGTCTTTAGAGGGGCGGGGGGCAGTTTTTTGGAGAGCGGCAGGGGCAGCAGAGACACCAACACCCTTGCCACCTCTTGCATTGTCGGCCTCTCAGAAGGACGGCGCTTGGTGCACAGCAAGGCGAGTTGGAAGGTCTTCCTAACATGGCTCAAGTTCATGCAAGTAACCGAGACCTCTGGATCCACAACTTCCATGACTGTGTTGTCATCTGTCTTCGATAATATCTGAAGCAACAACCAAAAGAACTTAACAATGAGATTTTGCAACAGGAAACTTGCTCAGGATTACAATTAACTATCTGTACTTGTTTTTTTAATATTTAGTTGATTACACATGAAAATACAGTAGATCTTCACAAAGATGTGCTTAGAACTACTCCCTGTAATTATTCAGGGACTGCAAGCTCTTAATCAAAAGGCCCGATCTCTTTCAAAATCTTATCGGACAACAAAATTTCATTGAGATTCCTGTTAGAAAACTAAGAGATTATGAAAAACAATTACTTCTGATTTGAAAGAATGCCTTAAAGAACGGCTTGCAAGACATGCTACATCACTTTGCTGAAGAACAATCGACGGGTTAGTGCAAATCATCTCAGAAGCAATAATGAGGCCTTTTATTACTGCGTTATGCAAACCCAAAACTATAACGAAAACATAATTGCATGGCATTAAAAAATAACTTTGCAAATAAATAATTACTCAGTAAATCAGAATTTTTTGTTGAGAATCATATTCCAAAATTAATGACATGTCTATTTATAAATAGAAGATGACACAAGAAACACGTCTAAATCAGTGGGGATTGAAAGTTGGTTAAAATGATGGTTAATAGTTGTGTTGATTGAAAAGGTAGATGTTAGAATCATTGATGAAACTTTCAAGACCAACTACCAATGCTACATAATCGCCACATGTGTGCAAAAGAGACAGCACATGCCATATGTTGAGTGCCAATCCAATGTTGGACTATATAATATTTACAAAATTAAAAATTTACAATAATACTCAGAGATGTCTCGCTCTAGCTCCCCTTGTCTATCACTGCCATTAGAGTTCGTTTGAAAAGGCTCTTAGCAGAATCTTGCAAAGAGAAACCCAACAACTATACAGAATCTCAATCAACTTTTTTTAATAAACTAAATGTTTTCCAAAAGTTCCGCATAGTGGGACTCAAGTCTATGATAGCTCAGTTCAAATTGATACGATGAAGGAGCCGACATTTTATCAAATCTAGGGGAGAAACGTATTAATATAGAGGGAAACAGTCTCAATTTGTTGTTGGTGGTGTTTGCCTTCTTTAACCTTTTTATCGCCTCTCTCCCCCTCCACCCTTGTTATCTTTCAGTAATATGTTATTTGCCCATCAATAACTTGTTTTCTAATGTAATTTTTCTATTGCATTAAAGACCAATTTAATCATTATTTTTCTATTGTACTAAACACCAATTTAATAATTGACAGCCAATTTAAAAGGGTTTGAAATAGAAACATACCAGCTGGTGCAAGTTCGAGTCATTGTCTACAGCCTTCTTCCCAGTCAACAATTCAAAAAGAACAATGCCAAAGCTATAAACATCAGACTTCTCAGTAACCCGAGAAGTCCGAGCATATTCTGGGTCAATGTAGCCAATCGTTCCCAGCACATAAGTTGATGCATGAGTTTTCGCAGAGGTGATGCATTTGGCAACACCAAAATCGGAGAGATGAGCCTCAAAGGTTTCATCCAGCAGGATGTTTGAGGACTTCACATCCCGGTGAATAATCCGGGGATTACAGTCATGGTGTAGATAAGCTAGCCCTTGAGCAGCTCCAATGGCTATCTTCAAACGTGTCTCCCAATCAAGTTTCACTTTCTTTGATGGACCTGTCACACCCGATATGCTGAAGCATATTAATGACTAAAATTAATAGACCTAAGACAATGTACTACCAGTAGAAGTTGACTTGGACACTTGATGATGCAAGTTCGAGATTAACGACCTCAGAAGCAACCGTCCAGACAGGGGTAATGACTGTCCAAATATCCAAACCGTTAACAACATTTTACCCTTTCAGGTTTGCATTACACACACATACCAGCTGGCATCGGTAACAACATAACACATAACACAGAATCAGCGAACAGAGTCTAGACTGAAACCAAAAATATTGCAACACAACCGAAAAGAGAAATGAACATCTATATGTTACCCCATTTTTTGGCTCATATCGATTGCTTTTTCAGACACCTATCAAGCTGTGAGAAATTTTTGACCAGAAATTATAAAAATGGCAACGGCAAATTTAAAAAATGGCAAGGCAAACTCCAATCAAAACCCCAAAAAGATAGCAATAATTTGATCTAAAAAAATAAACACGTTTGGTTCAGTTATACAATTTTTCGAGTCAAACTCCTGGGATTTTTGGACACCCTTGCATCCAAAGCAGCTAAAGGTCCAACTTCCTATATTGCATTATAGTTCTCGCAAGGGTGATAAGATGGATCATGAGCTGCTGAACATATGTAGAGAGAAAAGTGCACACAGAAATCAGGCATATGAGAATGCACGTGCACATCTGACATTTGTGTGCCAACTATGTGACAGAATACACTGAACCAAAAAAAAAAACACATTTGGTTCAGTTACCCAATTTTTTGAGTCAAATTTTCGGTATTTTTTGGACACCCTTACATCCAAAGCAGCTAAAGGTTTAACTTACTATTTATTGCATTATAATTCTAGCAAGGGTGATAGAATGGATCATGCGCTGCTGAACAGATGTCGACAGAAAAGTGCAAACAGCAACCAGGCATATGAGAATATGAGCATGCAGATCTGACATTTGTGGTATTCCAACTGTGTAACAGATGGTTCAGACTCATACAAAAAACAGAAATTGAGAAAGAACCATGGCAGATAATGTCAAAAAGGTAAACCAACCGTGAAGCAGATCATACAAAGAGCCATTTTCCATAAAATCGTAGAAGAGGAGATTTCCATGGGGTGACAGAGAGTAACCATGAAGGCTGACAATATTTCTATGCCTGATGCTGCCAATAGTAGCAAGTTCAGTTTCAAACTCTCGGAAATTATGCTGGTACTGAGCACACAGTCGCTTAATTGCAATCGGTCGGGAATTCTTCATCACACACTTGTAAACAGTGCTCGTGGCACCATATCCTATAATGTACTTCTCGTTAAAATTTTCGGTGAGTCTCATGATATCTTCATAGGTATGAATTGCCATATCCATGTGAAGAACCACAAGCTTCGGAAGACCTGAAACGAAATATACAATTGAGGATGACAGAATATCCTAATCACCGGAGAACACTGATTTAAATTTCTGTCAATATTCTACGTATCAGAAGATGTGTCAACATTGAGACCCCTCAATACCAATATTACCTGATATCACGACAATATCTCAATATGTTGCCTTATTGATGATATATCCTATTATAGTAGCCGACATGACGGACACTTTACAGTTCCTAGAAATTTTTTTCTTTAAATATATTCGATACCGACACGTATTGTCCAACAAATCCGATGCCGATATGATCATAACCAATGCCAATATTTTCACCAATGCCAAAGAAAATTTCACCATAAATACTTGCCTTGAAAAGGTTTGTCAGACCCCTCCATAATTCGATCAGCCTGGTTGGACTTGCACATAGCAACCACCACCATTAGAAATAGTGCAACAACTCCCAGCGTCAAACTCACAATTGCAGCCGTGGAGAAAAATTCTGTTTAACCAAAAGGGGTGCACCAATGAAGATTATAGGAAGCAGGCAAAATACCAGGTTACTGAGTGACTGAAACAAATGACAGGAAGTACCCCTCGTTCTCGGCACATGAGGCCCACATATTGACCCCAACCAGTTGCCACATAACAATGGATTGCCCAAGAAGCTGAGAAACAAAATAACAACTCACCAAACAGAACCTTGAGACAGACATGAGATAAAAGACAACAGTTATGTGAAAGTTGACTAAGCTTCAAGCAAAAGCAAACCGGACCTATCTGGTGGGAAATGTGCCAAGTTTTTGGAAAGAGGCACGATTCCTGATAAGTTGTTATGCGAAACATTCCTAAAATATACATGACAATCAGAAATTTGAATTTCGTTCAAATTAAACAAAGCTTGAGAAGGAAAACTCACAAATTGATGAGACTAAAACAATTGGTTAGCTGCTCTGGTATCTCTCCATGAAGATTGTTGTTGTTCAGTATCCTGCAAAATAATCACGTCACTGAATCCTACCAGCAAATATTAACATGGAAGCAAACAGCAAAAAATTAACTTACAGAGAGAGAATGTTTTGCAGTTGACCAAGCTCCTGTGGAATCCTACCAGATAGCTCATTAAATGACAAATCACTGCAAAAGAGAAGCCATCTCCATTGATCTGGGAACAACTCCTATGGTCCATGGAAAGATATCTATCAAAGACATACATGATTTGTACGCTTCTGAGATTACCAAAATCAGCTGGCACTGGCCCAGTGAGATGATTTTGACTCATGTTTCTGTATAGAAACATAAGCAGGAGATTAGAACTACTATGGCACACAAATCAGGAAAATGGTTTTATTTAGACCAGTACACCAAGTCTTACAGTGTCAGAAGATGCTCCAGCTCACCAATAGAAGCAGGAACTTGCCCAGAGAAATCATTGCTAGAAAGATCCCTAAACACAACATAACAGAGAGAACTTGTTTATCTTAAGAATCAACACCCGAGCAATAACATTTTTGGTTTGGTACTTACAGAGTATCAAGATTGACAATTCGTCCCAACTCAACTGGTATCTTCCCTCTGAAATTATTTGATGAAAGATTTCTGAACATAATTTAGTTAATGTCAGCAGAAAATGGAATCGACGTTGAATAATAACATATACCCTACAACTAAAGATATATGCCACTCACAGGTAAGTCAGACTCTCAAGGTTTCGCAAGCCAGAGGGAACTGAGCCATTTAGGCGGTTACCATGCACATTGCTGGAAAAATTCAGGAAAAATAGACAGATTAATAGCTGGAATGTATATAACTTGGCTTTTAATAGACACAACTACTGATGGAATTAAGACACCCTACAAATGATTTAATGCAGTGCAGGAGCTGATATTTTTTGGGATAGCACCCTCCAGATTATTGTTCGCCAGATTCCTATGCCAAGGAATGAGAAGAAAAAACGAAAATCAGCATGACTGAAATTGCAATAAGCGGAGGTTAGAGAGGAACGGAAATGAGTCTTTCGAGAAAGGAGTCTTTTTAGATAGGAAAGAGAACATAGCAAATTGTCGCACAGTTCAAATAGCTGCTCCAGCTTCCCAAGCTCAGAAGGGATTGTGCCGCTGAGTTGATTATCATTCAATTGCCTGCAAATTAGAAGCAAAAGTATTTCTTCATTCATATCAACTTCTCCTGTTCACTATCCGCAGAAAAAAGCAATTGCTCCAATGAAAAGAATTATGTATTAAGAGTCATCAAAAGACCATAATCTTACAAATAGCTTAATTTTGACATATTGCCTAGCTCTGGGGGAATAGGTCCAGTAAGTTTGTTGCCATGAAGGTACCTAGGCAAGCCAAGGACACAACTTTCAGCACTAAAAAGTGAAATGACCGTGTTTGATCTGAGTGTAATGACTTACAGCTTTCCAGTGTAAGTCAAGTTCCCGAGAATTGGTGGAATGGGGCCTACCAGCTCATTCTCACTCAAATCCCTACAAATGAAACCATTATAGTGAATGACAATCTTAAAACAAAAAACAACTAACTTTACTTCCGTCAGAGGCAAATCATTCAAGAGATAATAAACAGTGCTTACAGAACAGCAAGTGCTTGCATTAGACCAATGACCTCAGGTATCTTCCCTGTGAGCCTATTTCCTTGTAGAGAACTGATAAAAAGAAAACATAGGGACCATGCACACACATTGTAAGGATATAGTACTTTAGACAACATCAAAGAATAAATAACAGAGTTTGTATGGAGATCACTCATCATCGGGCCAAACACACATGCATAGAGCTATAAATGCAAGTGTTACACACACACATGGAGGCAGAGACAAAGTAATGAACTTACAGTGTGGCAACCTGTAGGAACCCAATCTTGTAAGGAATTTCCCCAGATATCTGATTGTATGATATGTCTCTGAAATTTGCATATGCCATAAATCACTAACATCTAGACAAGGTACCCAATAATTATGCTGCTTGCAAGATAAACATACAGGATTTCAAAGCTCGTACAGTTACCAATGCTGTCAGGAATAGTTCCACTGAGGTTGTTGCCCCTAACATCACTGAAGGCATTGATAAGACCATTATGCAAGGACCTAAAACAGGTAACCCAAGAAAAGCCAAAAGAATTGGCAAGGGAATACATGCGGAGAGATCAGACCACTTACAAGTACCATAATCCAGTCAATTGGCACATATCTGGGGACAACGTTCCACTCAATAAATTTCCTCGTAAGCCCCTGGATGCAGCAGATTACAATTAATTAACACTTATCTCGTATCCAGTAGCGTGCAGGAGAATAATGAGGATCATATCTGAAACCAATCCTAATAGCAAATTAATCAACTAAGGGATGGTTTTGTGTGATTCATTTTGGATTCGCTTAATTGGCTATTCCCATAATTTAAACCAGGGATTCCTACTAGTGTAAGGAATGCTTCCACAAAGGTACTGCTTCACTCATGTTAGGTTGATCAAGTAAATTCCTTATATTGACATCTGAGGAGAGTTTTAACCTCACTTATAATAGTACAAACAGGACATCCAGAAATTCAACGGTGAAAAAAGTCCACGCAACTAAAAGCTGTAGTTCTTATTCATACATTCTTTAGAAAACATAAAAAAACGTTTGAAAAGAAAAAAGAAAATCTGTCTTCCATTTACCTTAAAAGGTAAAATAAGCATGAATGCATAATTGAATACTTCATAATTTAAGAGCAAGTTGCAACTTATTTATCTACTCAATTGTTTACGGGTGGGGCGTGGAATTCGGTTAACTTGTAGGAGGACAGTTTGCTCCAAATTAAAATTTCAATCCTGCATAATTCAAAAAGATATTAAAATTTCAATCCTGCATAATTCAAAAAGATATTAAAATTTCAATCCTGCATAATTCAAAAAGATATCAATGACTCAGCATTTTGAATCCCCGTGTATGCCTCATTGGAATTCCCCACAACACTCCTCAGATTTAGAAAATTCATATGCTTCATAGATTTTTGAGGTCACAAAATGTGCCATATAAGACAACCCAAATATTTCTTGAGCACTAGGCCATGCTAGTTGCATGAATCAGTTAAATGGATTGTACTTTCACAAGGTGCCAGTGTTGCCATAGAAGAAGACAATAACAGCTACTGCAGCACTCACAGATATTGCAATACTTCATTCCAATAGATTATCCTTGGAATCTCACCAGTCAGCTGGTTCCGAGCAAGATCACTGCATGGCAAAAACCCCATCAAGAGTTTGCAAAAATATTATACCTTTTAGACTACTGAGACTACAAAACTAAAAATAGCAGTGAGCAGCTTCCATCATCGAGTTCATCCTGAATGAGGCACAAAATGTTTGACTACAGAAAGTGTTAACAGAAAACCAACATTACAAGTTCCTCAATGAAAAAGCCAGGACTCACAGAGTTTTCAGATTAGGAAGTTGGGTCAATGTGGAAGGAATTGGACCAGTCAATTGGTTGTTCTTTAGATTCCTGCATTGAACAGGAATTATTAAAACAGGCATCACCTGACAGAAACCCACAAAAACCACAAATAAAACAGGGATAACTTACAAAAATTCAAGTTTCTTTAGCTTAGATATTGAAAAGGGTATGTCACCATACAACATGTTATCAGAGAGATCCCTGGCATCAGCACAACAAGTCAACCATCAAAGCTAGCAAAGACCATTTTCAGAGAAGTATAAATTTCAATGCAGCCACAAAAAAAAATCAGAAGTACTACAGGAGCACAAGAGAAACGCAGTTGCCAATCTCATCTGGTATTTGACCACCCAGTTTATTCCCTTGCAGATCCCTTACAATAGAGACAAGAACTTAGTAGTTAGCCTTGCATGACAATGCATTTAAGCAACAATCGAGAGTCCTATGACACATACACGGATTGCAGGCTCCTTAAATCCCCCAGAGCCAATGAAAGCTCACCACCCAGATTCAAATTGGACAGGTTCCTTCAAAAACAAAACAAATTATCATTTCACAATGCTATATTCGTAGTAAACCTATCTAACTGAAAACATAGAGAGACAGAGAGGATGATTCTACAAAATGGAACGTACAGAGAAACCACAGATAAGCTGACATTATCACATAATACACCTCTCCAGGAACAATAGTCACTGTTGTGGGCATCATCCCAGTCAAGAAGCACATTTGCTGCGTTGCTAAATGATGACTTAATCAACATCAATGTCTTCCCTGTAATCAAGAATTGAGGTGAAAAGGCAGTTTAGAATATAATAGATGGTAGTATACACAGCCTGGCCTTTCAAAGGGTCGGGAAAATGATTCATGGAAAAATATCTAATTCCATAATTGTTGATACCTCAATGTCAGTGCTCAACGACCAGAAATGCTTAGCAATGCCAAAATTCTAAATTTTGTTAGAGGGCACAACAAACTGGTGACAAATCGATTACTGGCCCTCAATAATTAAACCACAAGTACACGGCGCTGCCAATACTATTCCAGAAAAAATGAATTTAAAATGGTAAATTATCATTCTTAAGTTCCGTCTCCAACAGTCTTCTCCGAACCAATGTATCATGCTTATGGGAAAATACCTAATCTGTTTTTTTTGGATAGATGATAAATAAGTTCGTCCATATATTTAAGCTATATTTAATTAGTTATTCAAATATATAAAAAAAACATCAAGTATGTTGAAGTAGGATAACCAGGCCCTTCAATGTATATTTTATATCCTCAAAAGTTTGAGGGAAAAGAAAAGTTCAGGGAAAAGCTTGCCGGTACTAGAACAAAAACAGCATTCCTCCATTTTTTTCTCTTCTCTTCCAGTTTCCCAGGTTCCATACAGATTGTCAAAACATAATAGACAAACCAGAATGCAATAAAACCTAATTAGACTATCAACTGCTCATCCTTCCTCTCCATTTACACTATTTGAGTCACCTGCTATCCCCGCTCCCCCTTTCCTCAGTTTTTATGTGACCCACCAGTTCTCCCCACTCCCCCCTTCTGTCGGTTTCTCTGTGACCCACCAGTTCTTCGCACCTCCTCTTCTCTCCATTATCCTGTCTCACAGTGCAAATGTAACACCAATCGCCTTCTCTCTCTCTTCTTATTGGTTGATAGAAATGCATAACTATTTGGGTAACGACGAAAGCGGAAGAAGACTACTGACATTTTAAAACATTCAACCGAGGAAACTATAAAACAACGCGACCACGGATTTCATTCCCACATTTTCCAACCCGTTTTTCTCCGTTCAAATATCTCACATCCAAAATCACTCAACTCCATAGCTATCAACGTAACACAAAAAGCAGATAAATTTCCTGTCTTAACTCCCCCCTCTCTCTCAACATAGATGATCTTCCGTTGTGTTTTTTGAGTTAAAAAAGGTTAATCTAGGCAATAAAATGTCCAGCGCGAGAACATTGTGCCCATCAAAATGTTCAAATCAAATAATAAATTATACCAACAACTTAAGCTATGAGATGAATTCCATGACTATTTTAGAAGGAGACCTTCACTGCTGAGAGGTGAAGCAAGCGAAGAGGAAACAAATAAAACCGCCATCGCAAAGCATAGCACAGGCACGGTCTTCTTGGCTGAAAACACCGCGGCGACCTCGTCCTCCCGCATTGTCCCTCAACGTGCGAAGAAAACGAGACGAAGAAAACAGATATATTCTAGAGTTGAAGGAGAGAGGACACCATACCCACAAATACTTCTGCAGTATGTAAAAGTATATATCTCATCCACATTTTCGGATGATAAAGAATGAGAGAGAATATGTTTTCAGCAGAGCAGGCTTTTGGCGTGAGCTGCAAGGTAAGACTGGAGAGCATTAACAAGAGAGTGAGGAACAGGACGCAGAAACGGCGGTGACAGGACGTCGAGTAAAGAAGGGCTACTGTGGATAAAGGGCGGAGGCAAGAGGAAGGACGGGGTGAGGCAGCGGCCGTCACCGTACTATACCGTTTCCCAAAGTGGTTACATCTCGACAGCCAAACGCTCTCTCTCTCTCTCTGTATCTCACTCTGCTCTCCTATTGCTACGGCAACCTGCAAGGCGAGAGTGTGTATCGCGCGTGCATTGATCTCAAGGTGCTCGGTGACAGTGAGGGCCAGATCCCCAACTGCACGGTAATCTGAGGGCATGAGTTGGAAGCGTTAATGTTGGTGCGCGTATGGAAGGTTGCCGTACATGGGATATGAGAGAGAAAAGTAGGATACATAGGTACAGAAGGAGGGAGGGAAGAAGGTCTGCAGCGAGCTTTCAATGCCTTGGAGAGAGAAAGAAAGAGTTGCATGCAGAAACGCAATCTGCTCGCCCCCTACCCACACTGGTATCGTATCTGCTGATCCGTACTTCCTTTTAAAAAAAAATAAAAATAATGGGAAATAATTTCAACAATATTCTTTATTAATAGATCATTTTACCCATTTACTTGTATAATTTAAATTTACAAAACAATTGATGATGAAGAATTGTCTTGCTGCTTAAAATTATTCTAATAATATTTTTATAAAAATAGTATAATCTGTTGCGTTCAGAATTTATACGGTCCAATTGAATTCGTGATTTTCAGGCATAAATAAGTGTTTAAAGTTTGAATGTGAGAGGGAAATTAAGATCAAATTTTTTACGTGGGAAACCTCCTCTTGAATTGGGAGGAAAAACCACGAGGCTCAGGGCCTTGAAAATATTTCACTATTTGGATGGAAGTCTTTTCAAATTACAAGTATTATGGAGCATTTCTTCCCTGTCTCTTGTTTTGTATCTCTTTCTTAGGGGGTACCGCTCGCTAGAAGGCTGTATCACTCTTTCTTGTCCCGTTTTGCTGGAAGAGAAAAATTCAGTGGCCGAGAGGAAGTGGGCATTTTTCCTTCTTTCTGGAGGAAATTTGGGGGAAGAGAATTTGGTCCTCTTGAAGGAGACTTTGCTGGGTATTTATAGGAAAGATCATGCCGTTGAGGAGGAGACACGTGGCGACTATCGAATGGCTCAGAAGTTATGCAGTGTCTCACTGGCTTTATTTAATGCTGCTGACGTGCGCGGGATGGCATGCGGCTGGCGCCACTGGTAGGCCTAGGCGTGTCAGGTATGTGAGGTCTAGGCATCAGTCTTAATTTGACCAGGCATGCCTTATTTAAACGGCGACTGGCAGTGGCTGCAAGTTTCCTTGGGAATCAGCGACGTTGCTTAGCTGGCGTCCTCGGCCGGGCATAGGGCAGTCCTCGGGGGATCCTCTTGGGGAAAAGCCCTGGAGTTTTTTCTTGACTCCTCGGACGGCTCTGAGACTCGGCAGTACTTCTAGGGTTTTCGGTCTTTTCGCTGTCCGTGTATTTGGATGGTGTCTTCGATCTCCCTTATGACCAGACGGGTTGTGAGGTTCCGGGTTTGTGAACCCGATAATTAAGAGGTGATTAGTATGTTAATGATCAATACTAATCTCATGGGATGATTAAGGTTTGATATCGGAAGAAAAATCGGGTGCTGAGCTTGCCTGGGCAGGCTCGAGCGGATGAACCGAAACCGGCCGTTCCTTCTCGATGGGGCGCCGAGCGGTGGCGTGGCAGAGGAAATTTGGGCCACGGCAGAATTCGTCGTCTTCCTCATTTTCTCGTGCCCGAGGGTTCTCGAGGAGAGAGAGAGGCGCGCGACTAGAGAGAGAAGAAGGGAGATCGAGCCCGAGAGTCCGATTCCGCCCCGAGAGCCGTTAAAGGTGAAAAGCACGCGTTGAGGCAAGTGTTCTCATACCCACTTCTCGTTCTCTTTCGTTGTTTTATGTATTTTCGTTGGGTATTTTGTGTCGATACCCACTGGGAATGTTAGAATATCGATACCCATGCCTCGAGGTCCGAGAAAATGTAGTTAGTTGTCCGAACCGGGTCCGATTCGCCTCCGTGATTTGCGCTGAACCCTAACTCTACGGGATTTTGGGGTTTTCCCATTTCCCGCCCCGTATCATGAAATTGACCCTCAAAGCCCACGTCCCAAATATGAACATATGTCGGCCGCGGGTCCGATCTCGCACGTTTGGACCTGGTCGCGTGTCCTGCCCTCTAAATCTAGATGAGTTAAGTATCGTTCACCCGAGACCGGAGGTGGATTTTGTGTGTTTCCACCTTCGTGAGATGATGAAAGAACCCCGGAATATGAATACCCGTGTCCCAATTGTGTGTATATATCGACCGATGCCGAATCTCGCAAGATTTGACCCGTTCGTGGCATCCGCCACACCTTGATAGTTTCCGTTGTTGATAATCCGGAAATAAATGGGAAGTTGTGTACTTCCCACCCTCGTGACAAGTAAATCGAACCCCAATTGTGTAATCCGTACAAGATGTACGAACGAATTCATTTACGTCCGATTTCCAAGTATCGAACCGTGTACGGCGTCCGGTGTTCAAAGAGAAATCCGATAATGTTTATCCAAAATGAGACGAGAAATCAAAGATGAAATGTGATCCTAATTGTAATAAAAGAACGTTTAAATGATTAAACGTAAAAGTAAGAACCCGAATGTGAATCCGTGTGTCGGAGGTTCCAAAGTGACTTGTGATCATTTGAGGTAAGAATCTGATCTCTTTTGGGAACTTGAGTTGATTATGGTGACTAAGGGAACTGGATCCCGTAGAAAGTGGAAGCGAACTTGTGATGACTTGGATTAAGGAATTGAGTCACATTGGATATTGAGATCCTTGACGCGCATGGAAGGGAGTCCACATTGTGCTTGAGATGATGTGATTTGATGATGTAATCTCCCTATTGGAGATGATTGTGATGGGAATGAGGTTTCTTCGATTGTGTATGGCAAATGTGGATTTTTCCTCTCCAAGTGTCGAACCTAACCTCAAACTAGGACCCCGAGTCATATGGGTAGTATTCTTTGGCGTACCATGTCCATCGTGGTGGGAACCCGAGGGATACTTGGCCACGATTCCGGCCGCTTCAGCGGGTGATGTCCGTGGGTACGCTTTTAGGAAACTACCGTGGAAGGACGAGGATTGCCTCGACCCCGGGGTGTGGGGTGTGTCGACACTACATATTGAGATGTAGTTGTCTGATTGTTGCCTATGGATGCAACCGAGGGTCGTGCTACCGACCAAAGTAGTAGTCGAATGTGTAGCGAACACATTCCTGTCCCTCGTTCTCCATCGTTGGTTAGTACGATCTACTAGCCGGGTCCGCAAAGATGATATAATAATGAAAATAAATAATGTCCAATCGATGAACCCGTGAATCAAGTGATTCAAATTAAACATAATGAGAATCTTGTGAATCCAAATGATGAACCGAATGAAACCATGATTCAAGATGAAACCGTGAGAACTTAGGAATCGAAAGTGATTCAGTTGCTTCTTATTCCCGACTGTTCCTTGATTGGAGAGTGCTTGTATTCCCTCCTTTTCCGTCCTTGTACATGTCTTGGAGGGGTGATTATGATTACATTTGGCTTTGGTGTTATTGTTGTCTCTTTTTTCACTTAGCCGGGCGCAGTAGATAGAGCAAGGAGAGAGACTTGCTTGATATGACCGGGCCGGACGGCGCATGATCGGAAGATTTGGACTTAGAGTTGGTTGGTTCTCTGGCTCGGGGAGGTGGCTCATTATTGTCATTTTATGGTTTTATTATGCTTCCGTATGTATGATGATTTAGTTATGCTTTCTTCGTATATTTATGTTTGGAGTTTTGTTTAATTAGATGGCATCTCTAGATCCAAGATCTTGTCATTGTACCTTGTGTTGGAGCCATGGATGATATGGCGATTGGGTGATCCTAGTGTGGCGTGTTGATAGGCTTTGAGTTAAGCCTTTTGTTTAGATGTGTGCTTGTTGATATTTTAAGCGGGTTGTATTTTGGTTTTCGTCCTTTTCTGAGGATGTCTTCGGATTTTACTCTTTATTAATTACATCAAAGCGGGTCCATAGGTTTTATGGGCTCTAGGGTGTGTTTAGGGGCAATGGAATAATCCGTGTCACGGGTCCTCTGGGACTTCTGCTGAGGTCTTGGTCTTTGGGCCGCCAGCCTCTGCTTTGGGTCTCTCAGGCTGTCTAGTTTTCTCAGCTCGTGGGAACCTCTCGTTTGGGCCTTTCTCCTGGGCCACACTTTTATGGGCCCTTATATTGGGGCCCAACATAGCCCCCCATGCCACAGGGCCCGAGGTCCTCGGCCGTTTGGCATAAAGTCATCAGTCTTCTAGATGAGTTGGTCGCTTCCTGCTCTATTTCGGGTGTGCGCATTTTCGACTTGATATGGACATTCCTGGACGGGCCGGAGCACGACAGTCTATGTTCCGGGTTGGGTCCTTTATAGTGACCGTCAGAGCACATGCGTCCTTGGGGCGAAGGAAAGTTTGATGGGAGGCGCTCCCGAGCCTCTTATCCTTTCCCGGCGTGCCTTTTTCGGGCTTCGAGACGACACCAATGCCGAAGTGACGCCGACGACAATGGGAAGGAAAGGCCATTATTTTTCTGCAACGAATGGCCGGCGACCCGTGGCAAGGGTAATGAGTGCGCTTTTCTGAATTCCAGGGTTATTTAAATGCCTCCTTGCTTCGACTTTTCACCTTCGCGTCTGCTTTTTTCCCTTTTTCTCTTAAGTGTTGACGCTTTCCGTTCCTTCTCCGTTGGGTTTCCTCTTCATTTTCTTATTTTTTGGTGTTCATGGCGCCTGGGGTGAGAGAGATTGTCTCCTCAGTGACGCTCGACAAGCTCACGGAGATTTGAACTCGATATTGAATCCCTGAATCTACAGCCATGATGATTCCGGAGTCGCATGATAGGGCATTATACCCTCAGGACGGCTTCATCACCATTTATGAAGTCCACCTCAAAGGCGAGCTATGGTTTCCCATCGCGGATGAGCTTTACGATATTATGAGGGCGCTTGGAGTGCCCCTTGCCATGCTTCAGCCAAATGCGGTGAGGTATCTGGTATCCCTATGCGTCTTCTTTCGGTGTCACAAGAGGCTCTTGAATGCCCTTACGGTCAAGGTGATGTTTCGCTTTACAGAGAACCTTGACTGGATTATAATGACTCCCCCCCGGACTATTCTTTGATGTGTCGGGGTAACCCGGATTCCACGAAACGCTGGAAGGATAAGTTCTTCTTTCTTGGCGTCCAATGTTGGGCACCAATATAATGGTCCATAAAAGCGCGGCCCAGGAGAAAGGCCCAAACGAGAGGTTCCCACGAGCTGAGAAAACTAGACAGCCTGAGAGGCCCAAAGTAGAGGCCAACGGCCCAAAGACCAAGACCTCAGCAGAAGTCCCAGAGGACCCGTCTGCTCATAAGGAAGATCGAAGACACCATCCAAATACACGGACAGCGAAAAGACCGAGAACCCTATAAGTACTCCGAGTCTCAGAGCCGTCCGAGGAGTCAATAATAAACTCCAGGGCTTTTCCCCAAGAGGATCCCCCGAGGACTGCCCTATGCTCGGCCGAGGACGCCAGCTAAGCAACGTTACCGATTCCCAAGGAAACTTGCAGCCACTGCCAGTCGTCGTCTAAACAGGGCACGCCTGGTCAAATCAAGACTGACGCCTGACTTCACATACCTGACACGCCTAGGGCCTACCCAAAAGCGCCATCTTCTAGATACCATCCCGCGCACATCAAGAAAGATTAAATAAAGCCAGTGAGACACTGCATAACTTCTGGGCCATCCGATGGCCGCCACGTGTCTCATCCCCAATGGCATGATCTTTCCTATAAATACCCAGCAATGTCTCCTTCAAGAGGGCCGGATTCTCTTCCCCCAAATTTCCTCCAGAAAGAAGGAAAAAGGCCCACTTCCTCTCGGTCACTGAAGCTCTCTCTCCCGGCAAAACGGGATAAGAAAGAGTGATACAGTCTTCTAGCGAGCGGTACCCCCTAAGAAAGAGATACAAAACAAGAGATAGGGAATGAATGCTCCCTAACACTTGTAATTTGTAAAGACTTCTACCCAAATAGTGAAATATTTCCAAGGCCCTGAGTCTCGTAGTTTTTCCTTCCAATTTAAGAGAATGTTTCCCACGTAAAAAATCCGATCTTAATTTCCCTCTCGCATCCAACACTTCAAACACTTGTATTACTTGAAAACTATGGATCCGACTGAACCCTACGAATTCAGAACGCAACATAATCATTTTTGAAAAATAGAACGTCCATTTTGCTAGAAAAAAAAAAATCATAATTTTTGCCTAATTTTGCATAGCATTGTGATATGTACATTCTAGTGATATTTTAACAATAACAACAAACCAATATGTCTAATTTTATAGGTGTGCTGTCCAAATCTATTGTCATAATTTTATTTAATTTAGTCAATATTTTTAAAAATATAAATTATTTTTATCATATTAGTTGACATCTTTTTTTCCTTCAATGAGTTACAATTGACTCACAATTTTAATAAAATATGAATAAAACACATATGTTATTTAATATTAGCATGTGAAATGCTTGAAATCATTTCAATTAATTTCTCTATATTTCTCTCTATGCTCCTTATATATTTTTCTCCCATCTTCTAAAATTTGATAAAAAATAACTAAAAACTAGTCAAACATAACTTATATGATAAACTAGCGTACGTGTGTTTATTAGATGTTATAACTAAACATTGTAGTATACAAGCGTCATATCAAGCATGCGTCAAGCACTGATATTCTACCTCAAAACACTTAAGCACCTATCGAGTATATATTGAGTGCAAACACATTGAAAAATGTGATTGAATTTCAGCTATGCGATTATCGGGCACAATTTCTTTGTCCAAAATACACGTATATATGCGTCAGACGCCTATCAATAGTCGATCAGTTCGATATGACCTCATTCAAAATTGATTTTGACCAAATTCTCTCCTATTTTACATCAAATTTAATTGATTATGATTAAAATTTAAAATTCAAATTTTGTTCTTTACAATCATTTTGTAGAACTAATTATGAGAGTTCCAACCGATAAACTTGATATTTTTTTATATTTATTTATAATGAAATTTGACTGATGATAAATTATTATATTTTAAATAATGCATTGTATATGGTTTGCGCTCGTAAAAACATTACTATGTTAGTCAAATGTTGTAAGATTGGTTAATATTTGATACCACTTTTTACAATATATCAATATTTATGTTGTTAATACGTTTTACTTAACGCCATCAGTTGAGCAATTGGGGTTATATTTGATTTATTAGTCGGACTACTACACTAATGGTTAAAATGACAAAGAAATCAAAAATTACAATACAATTGTTTTCTTTTTTTTTTTTTTTGGTTAATGTGACGATTTAACTTCTCATAAAATTAATTTAATTTATAAAAACAATACTCAACGGGTTTTCTTGTAACGGTTTTAAATTTTTTTCAAAATCAAATAAAATTAATTATGAATATTTATTTATTTATTGGAAAATTCTGTCAATTTAAACTATTTTATACTTATATTTGTGTTGAGCCCCAATATAAGGGCCCATAAAAGCGCGGCCTAGGAGAGAGGCCCAAACGAGAGGCTCCCACGAGCCGAGAAAATTGGACAGCCTGAGAGGCCCAGAGCAGAGGCCGGCGGCCCAAGGACCAAGACCACCGCAGAAGTCCAATAGGTCCCGTCCGCTCGTGAGGAAGCTCGAGGACATCGCTAGCGACATCTAAGTACACGGACACGAAAAAGACTGAGAACTTCGGAAGTCCTGCCAAGTCTCAGGACCGTCTGAGGAATCAAGAAGAAACTCCAGGGCTTTTCCCAATGGATCCTCTGAGAGCTGTCTCCCCTTTGTGGGACCGCGTACTCACAAGGAGCTCCACCCAAGAACAAGGACTACCCCACGCTCGGCCAAGGATGCCAGCTAAGCAACTTCGCCGAATCCCAATGAGATCTGCAGCCACTGCTAGTCGCCGTCTAAACAGGGCACGCCTGGTCAAATCAAGACTGACGCCTAGACCTCACATGCCCGACACACCTAGGCCCACCAGCGGCACCAGCCGCGTGCCATCCCGCGCACGTCAGCAGCATTAAATAAAACCGGTGGAACACTGCATAGCTTCTGGGCTATCCAATGGCTGCCACATGTCTCCTCTTCAACGGCATGATCTTTCCTATAAATACCCAATAGAGTCTCCTTCAAAAGGACCGAATTTTCTTCTCCCAAATTTACTCCAGAAAGAAAGAAAAAGGCTCACTTTTCATCGGCCACTGAATCTCTCTCTTCCCAGCGAAACCGAACAACAATAATGATAAAGCATTCCAGTGAGCGATACCCCCTAAAAAAGAGATACAAAACAAGAGATAATGAAATGATTAATCTCAACACTTGTACTTTGTAAAGACTTCCACCTAAATAGTGAAGTATTTCTAAGGCCCCGAACCTCGTGGTTTGTCCTCCCCAGTTAAGAGGAGGTTTTCCACGTAAAAGATCCGGTATTGATCTTCCTCTCGTGTCCAACACCTCAAACAATTGTATTGCCTGGAAACTACGGATCCGACTGAACCTCGCGGATCCAGAACGCAACAATTTGACATCTTTTAAAATACTGATTTTGGGTGTCACCAACTAACAACTCGCATCGGCGGTGGTTGCGGCGGCGGTGGTGTCATGCCCAAATATAATATATATATATATATATATATATATATATATATATATATATTTTATTATGAATAATAGTAATTATCAGACAAGTTTTTAAAAATAAATTATATTTTTAAAATTAATTATAAAAATATTTTTAAAATTTATGCTTTATTTTTATTAATGAGGAAAACATTACTCTGGTAATTTATTTGCAAATAATTTTTTTTGGGGGAGGGGGGCTGCAAGACAGAGCCTTAACTGTCGCCGAAAGGCTATTGGATTTAAGAGCCAATAAACTCAATAGCTTTTCTAAAGTAACGTTATTTAATAGTAATAATAGTAATGTCGTTTTTCCAAGAGTAATTATTTGTTTTTTTTAATTTCAACAAAAATATAAACGCCGTACAAAAGTAAATGCATAGTTACGAAATATTGAATATAATAATTTATATAGACGGCTATTTTTTTATTTAAAAAAAAAGTTGATTTTTTGAATAAAAATAGAAGCATTGGAAAAATAAAAATAGAAACAGAGGAGAAAAGTTTGCAGCAGGCGGTGGCAGGGGGTCTGCTGCAGCAGCAGGAGCAGCAGGTTTGCTAGGGATAAATGCCAAATTTGCATTTTTTAGTTGGATAAAGCTGTCGATATTTATATATAAAATAATAATTTAAATGAAAATACATATAAATAAATAAATATTATGTATTTTTAAAAATAATAATTAAAATATTTGTTAAAATAATATTCAAATCAAAAATTCCTGTTGGGATCAGGTCATGGGTATTTTATTGTCCGCTGGGTGGTGACCGTCATCTCGACCGTTGATCTTTAGTTGGACATTATCTCCAATGCCAAGTCATGTCCCCTGGATAATGAGAGTGAAACTAAAAAGGTTTATATATATATATATATATATTTAATTATTTATTTATATTGATAAATTTATAAAAATAAACAAATAATAGATTATTATATTATCTAAGAAAATTATGGTAAAATATCCTATTATTTATTATCTCTTATATCAAAAAAATAATGAAAATTTTATCATTATAATCTAAATGATCAATGTTATAATGACATAGTAAAATTTGTTAAATCTTTTTTATCTATAATATTTGTCAATAAAATCTAAAAACAAAAATGATCAATGTTATAATGACATAGTAAAATTTGTTAAATCTTTTTTATGCTATAATGGTTCATTTGTCACCATAAAATCATTATAAAACAAAAATAATTAAAAGTTAATAGAATCATTTATTTATTTTTTTTCCCTATGAAAATCTTGGTCTTTGGAATTTGTGCTCTTCTTCCTAAGCCGATTTTTATTTATATCTTTATATGTTTGGTAACAAATTAAAAATTAAAAAAATTATTTATTTTATTTTTAATCAAAATAAAGCTAGCCTACTCAATCTACAAATAATATATATTGTATTAATGAATTTTGTGTTAATTTGACTAATTTTAGTGTCGCATTATGTATATTCTGATTGAAAAAAGGAATTAGATTGGCTGAATTTTACAAGTGTATGGCAAAATTAACTTAAAAATTAAATAATAATTTATTTATAGCTCACCGATAAAAAGACTAAAAAAATTAATTTAGCCTAAAATATATAAAAGAAAGCCTAAAAACTCCCATAAAAACTAAAATCTATTGTTTGAATATTACGGGCATAGCTTAAAAAATATATATATATATGCGATAATGTTATCATGAAAAAAAAATTACGCATTCTTAGATGATAAATATGAAATTTTAAGTAATATTATAAATGGTTGTGATGTTGGCTCACGTAATACTTCTCTTGGCAATTCTTTTATTTAGCATGGATATTTTAAAATCATATATGTCTTGAATCCTAATAAGTTAGAGATAATATTAAGCGTCATTTAGGATACAAACAACTCATGAGAATCTGAATATAGCAAAGCTGTCAATCCAATTTTATCATCTTCTTGTTCAATCGACCTAATAGTTAATACTATTAACAGAGTCGAAAATCCATATAGAAGGCTTTAAGGGATAAATAGGAAGAATTTTCATAAGGATCAATGTGAAATTGTGAATGCCTAGAACATTGACAGGCAATGATGCATGACTAGTCTTACCCACTCAACATGCTAGTGTCACAATTCAATTTTTTATAATCACAAATCATACGGCACATTTGATTTTTTGTGATAATGAATACCAACTAAATTAAGCCATAAACACTCTTAAATGTCCAGGGTCAACCCAGAATGTAATGCAAAAACTTATGTTGACGATGAGTTTATTAAATATAAGAAAGTCACTAGTAAAGACGTAAGAAATTTTATGTAAAATTTATATGACTTGTTAGAAGATGAAAATAGGTGGTGCATGTCAATTGGTTGCATAATTTGTTTTCAATTCTAGATGTGGTTGGTTGGCTTGTCATGTTAAGCTGGCAATATTTATCATGCAATATTGCTTGCTAATGCTTTAGGCATGCACAATTTCTACTTGATTTGGTTTAGGAATCACAAAAAATACACTCTGTTACCAGCATTTTCCTTTAATTCTCACTACACGTGGGAAGTTGTTTGTTTCATTTTCTGAAATAGGCTTCTGTTAATAATATATTATAGTTATACCAACTTTCCTCTTATTTTCTCTTCCCTCTCATTCTCGTCTTTTCCCTCCCTGTTTCCCTCTTCTTCTTCTTCTTCTTATTCTTCTTCTATCTCTTCCTCTCGTTTCCCTCTGTCAAAGCTTCGCCTCCCAGATTGGGGTTTAGTGTGTCGCTGGTGTTCGTATCAAACCCCTTAGATATAGAACTAATTCAAGCATTACTTATGTGGCCTAACAATTACTATTATAAGCATCATATAACATTCATATTGTCATACAATCAAAAGAAATCATCATTCAATTAGTTTAATTTTTTGATCATACTCCACTCAATAGTTTGACCGTGCTTTATTCATGCTTAAAACAACAACCTCACTGCTAAATTTAAATGTGTAACTCTCTATAATTTTTTTATTGGCTTGAGTATATTTAGGTATCGATTAAATTTTTCTGATAACACGATAAATGATTAGTTATTAATATTATTTGTGGTAGATATAGCCAATAATTTGAATTATCTAGATTTAGGATTTTTAGCAGTAGAGTGATTTTTTTCTAGTTTTTAAAATTTTGTATATATAAATTTAAAATATTGTTCTCATTATTTACTAAAAATAGTAAAAAGTTGAATAATTTTAGTGAGGTAAGACACAATAGCTAAAACTAAATCTAGTAAGGTCATGGAAAAAATTATAGTATGGTTAATAAAACTATAATTTAATTACTAATATATTATTATCACATTTATTATTATCATATATTTTTACAATGGGATTAATTAATCACATCCTTTCTTCAAGTAAATCCGTCCCTACTCATAGTAGAATTATATGTTGCATCTTTCAATTATACAATGAATTTTGACAGGTACATCATGTTTACATGGTCTTTTAACACATACCTTAATCTTAGGTGACATAGTAAAATTTTATAATCTTATACTTAAAATATTTATTAGTTAGGAAAAAAAAGACGTAAAGATAAAACTTTAAACTTTTATTTTCACGAATAATATCAGATCTTTGCATTATATTAATTAAATAATTTTATTAAAATACTAGAATTTTCAGCGTATGAGGAGCGGGTGCTTTAATATGTTGGGAATGTCTAACGAGTGTAGAAGTTATACATATTGGGATCCATGCTGCTTATTTGAAGGCAAAAAATAATGAACAGTTTATAATAAGTATATAATAATAACCAATAATAAAATAATATATAATTTTTAAGTAAAAAATCATATTAAGAATAGAGAAAAAAATACATGACGATACGGCTAAAATATTTTTACTATATAATCAGTTCGGTTATATAAATTTCACAAATATAAGAATTATATACCTTATAATAAATATATCGAATAACAATGAATACAAAATGAAAAAATACAAAATATAATTGGTAAAATGTTCTTTTCAATTCCAATAATAGCGTATTAAAAGTCAATAGATATTGAAATATGATTTGGAACTCAATCAGATGCTTAAATTTTTATTTTATCAAAATTTTCTCTCTTTCGCTTATTTTTTTCTAAAAAATGACGCTTTATATCTCGAATAATACAAGTAATTAATCATAAAAATACGTTAACACGTTTTTATACTACAAGCCACGCTCGAGCTACTGTCAACCGTACCTCTGGCATGAGTGCCATTGGGAACGGCACCATCCTTCGAGTGCCCGTCTACTAGATTCAATGCCTCGAGCGCCTGACTACTAGACTACGCAATTCGAGCATGCTTCAAGAGCTTTCCCTCTAGAATTAGCATTTTAGGCTCTGGTCACACACATGAAGTATCCAAATCATCCATAACAGTACAGTACTCGTGTGATATCATCCAAACCACTAAAAAACACGTTAAATCGGTATGAATCTATACGAAAGTGACTCATAACCCAATAATACGTTATACAGATGTGATATGTAAGCAGACGAGATCCACGTGTATATATATATAATTATTTGCAATATTTTAGATAGCCTTAGGGTTGCACTAAAAATAGAATCCTAACCATCTAAAAATAGTATAAAAAGATAACTCTATCAATTTACAGACAATTTGATATTCATAAACAACTGATTAAAAGCATTTTATTTAAGACAAATTCAATTAGTTTAGATGAGCTAAGCAAATAATCCAAGCTAAGCAGTACTGAGATGAAATAAATAAGTAATTTGTTACTGAGATAATGATTAGCCTTGAATAGTTTTATGATATCTCGTGGGGTGAACTTATTAGTTGAGTAATGAACATTTATTTTATAATTTTATAGCCAGTTTCTTTAGTGTAACGAAATTTTTTTAAAAAATTTTATATTTTCATACACTTTGGGACAAAAATATAAAAAAATTTAAAGTAATTGTATCACACGGTGTGCATTAAACATTGCTTAAAAAGTGCCATCAGTTGACAGTGGACTTTGCCTTTGTGCACCAAAATGTGATGGAAAACGTGCAACATAGAAAAAGTATAACCTTAACTAACTATAAAAAAATTTGTAATCGTAATATATTTTAATAAGCAATTAAATGTAATATATATTAAGACATATAATTTTAGCTCTGATAGTTTAATCTATTATCACATCTATACTTTTTGTTTTTTTAACATTTATAAACAAACTTCTATGAGTTAAGTTCTGTTGAGGAATTAAAACAAATATATATTTGACTGATTCAGTATTATAATGGGTTGGCTCAACTTTAGGCCCAACTGACAGCGCACGAAGAAGAGCAAAGGCCCCGTGAGCGGTGACCAAAAGCCCAAGTGGGATACCGGCCCAATCTTGCCTAGCCAAAGCCTTACGGCGGCTGAGACGAGGCTTGACACGTGATCGGCCGAGGGAACAAGCAACAAATCTTCCGGTTGGCACTGTAGATGGATGAACCAATTCAGAAGGCTTTCAACCAAGCAGTCGACAGTGTAGTCAGAGTAGGCATATGCAGGCGCCGCCTGCAGATGCCGCCACAACGGTTTAACGGATGCTCAAGGTTGATGACTCATGGGCACACTGTCCCCGTAAGGCGACAATTGACATGCCGACTATGACCATCGTTAGGATAGATCGGCAAATTCTAGTAAGACACCTGTCACGAGCCTTGACACTAACGTCATCTCTGCGAAGCATTACAAATGCCCTTCGCCATCGTAGGAGGAAAGGGGACCAAACTCGGCATACAAGAGTTTAGAAAGAACTAAACTCTCATTCGATCCCAAAACTCTTTCTCTCTTTCCCCAGCTCTCAAAGCCGCTCCCTATCGAACGCACCACTAGATCTTAGCCGTCCGTCAGCTCTCAAAACCTCTTCCCATTGAACGCGATCTCGAAACCTAATCATTTACAAAACTCACTTTTCCTATACAAGTGCATTCACACATTTTTCTTATATCATTTCATTTTTCTATTCACTTAAAAAGATTTTTAACTTGAGTATTAGAGAATAAATCGAATAACGAATCTGTCAATTTTCTAATGTCTTATTCGTTATTTGTAATATACATAACCTAGATTATTAGAGATGGAGATCGAACTCGTTTGAATTTGACCTAACACGAAAGACCTAATAACTCTGTAATCCGTAAAACAACTCAGATCGTGGGACGTGTCAATATTTATTAAAAATTAAGGACATTTTCATTTTGAATATTGCTTTAAAACAATTAACATCTATTAGTATGTTTCCTTAACTATTTATAATCATAGTACGAATTTTGTTACGTAAATATTAATAATCTAACGGTGGTTTGGTAGTCTGAATTAGGTAGTTTACGATCCAGTAGATCTAGGCGCTGAGGGTTCACAGCCCACCGCGTTTGGATCTGGTGCTTAGCTAAACCACCGGTGGTGGTTCCAGCCACCAGTTTTGGGCGGTGCGCGGGGTGGGAGGGGGGACGCTGCATTGATGGAGGGATCGGGACATGGATGTGTATCGCAGCGATGGCCGTCGGCGAGGAGGAGCAGGAAAGCAGAAACAGGGAGGGAGTGGGAGGGCGGGGGAACCGCGGGAATGGCGAGGCTATCCCGGGCCACCGTTGGCGGAGGCGGCGATGGGTGGGGCATTGAGTGGACAGTGCAGGGGCGGATGAATCGAAAGGTGAAGGAAAAAAGATTTTAAAAATGCTTTAAAAAACGTTAGAAGGCAATTAGAATGAAATAAAGTAAATAAAATAATTGTTGATGGGGTATTATTACGGATGGCTTAAGAGGAAGAGTCCCTATAAGGTTTTGGCCCATGAAAGAGTAGATGCCCAATCGGCTCATACGGTTCAAAATCGGTAGATATACCTGTCGGCCCTATTTGAATGGTTTATTTTCAGAAGGAAGATATAATCAATAATAACAGTCGAAACAGTTTCCTTCACTTATTTGAATTTAATAGTCTCGGGCGTCAATTGAAACTGTCAGCTAAATGACATCTTATCCACCCAACGATTTCTTAGACGATTGATAAGAAAAATTAACTGCATCATAATTTTTATAAAAATTCATCTTTTTTAATAGGAAAATGGGACGATACTCAATCAAACCAAAAACAAATTCAAGACGCTGAAAGTGCACTCTCTTTCTCACTAAGATGCTTTCTAAAAATCGCAAACCACAAATAAAATTCATTTACAAATATTTGCATTTACATCCTCCCATTTCTTTTATAAAAAAGATACTAATTTAAGTGTCACATGATATACCTGGGAGTGAGTTCCGATAATCATTTGATTGTACTTTGTTGTATTGTATAGAATTTTGATTAAGAACGCATGAAAATCGAACCTGCTTCAAACCTGACGGACAGTTCTTGACTTCATAATCTGTATAACAATTCGAATCTGATGACGAATCAATTATAAATGTAAAATGGATGTATTTTTTATATGTTATCAGGTTTTACTAATATAAAAAGGGGTAATTTTAATAAATTATCAATAATAAGTATATTTATATATCACTAATGCATACACTCAATTTTGAGATTTGATATATTATTAATCATGTGTGAAACCTAAAAATAAGTAAAAATCATTGTTAGTGATAATTTTACAAACTAAGATCAAATATTAAATAGTAGACTATAAAATTGTACCCTAATAGTGTCAGGGAAGAGGGCGGACCACTTTCCCGATTAGACAGGACAATAAGAAATGAGGACGAAGAAGAACAATAAATACAAGATATTTTACGTGGAAAACCCTTCTCAATCAAGGAAAAAATCACGGGACAATCCGTCCACCGAAACGTATTTCACTATAAGATTTTGGAGACAACAGTAGAGAACAAAGAAAAAATCGAAGAGCACTCCTTCACCGTTTTTTTTTCCCTTACTTTCTCTCTCTGTGTTACCTACTCTCCACATACAAAAATATATATATATGGGACAATATTCAATACATAAAAGGACAGAAATAATTCCTTCCAACAATATAAATATTCCCCTGTCCAAAAAATACGACTCCTGCAAAACCGTCTGAGATTATGTATTTCCAGAAGATCTGCTGAGCTGGCATTGTCCTGTATTGCCTGGCGGGCGGCGCACAATGGGCCGTCCGCATTCTTCACAAAATCGGTCAATATCTCCATTGACCGTCTGAAATTTGCTCTTTTGAAATCTCTTGGAGAAACCGGCCAACTCCTCCGCCAAACCGGTCAACAACCCATTGACCGTTATCCGATCAACTCTCCGTTGACCAGAACTTCATTCCTTTATGAAACGCCACATTTGTGCTCCACCCAAGTTATTCGATTACAAGAGCTTCTTTACGGGAGTGACTCCCAACAAACTTTTTCTCACGACCGTGAAGAAATTGGATCAATTAGCCCAACTATTTTGCAGCATGCCTCATTCTTCCCTCTTGTTAGAATCTTAGTCATCATGTCTGCTTCATTGTCTTCAGTACCAATCTTCTCTAGTGATAATAGACCAGCCTTCCAAAGACGCCTCTCACCCAATGGTATCGAACATCAATGTGCTTGGATCTTGAGTGAAATGAAGAATTCTTGCAGAGATGTATTGCACTCTGACTATCACAGAGTACACCGTACTTCTCTTGTTGTCAAGACCCACCCTTGAACAAATTCCTTCATCCACAACATCTCCTTGCACGTCTCTGTAATTGCAATATATTCGGCTTCAGTTGTGGATAGAGCTACACATTTTTGTAGCTTGGATTGCCAAGAAATTGCACCACCCGCAAATTTTATCAAATAACCCGATGTAGATTTGCGTGTGTCAATGTCTCCGGTCATGTCCACATCTGAATATCCCACCAACTGCGGTATGTCACTTCCAAGACACAAGCACCTCTTGGAAGTTCCTCGAATGTATCGCATGATCAATTTCACCGTAAACCAGTGCTCCTTTCCTGGATTCGACAGAAAACGACTAACTGTCCCGACGGCATGAGCTATGTCCGGTCTGGTACATACCAGAACATACATAAGACTTCCCACAACAGAGGAATAGGGCACGCTTTTTATATATCTCTTCTCATCATCCGAAGATGGACATTGACGAGTGCTCAGCTTGTAATGATTCGCCAAGGGTGTGCTCACGGGTTTCGACTTATCCATATCAACTCATTGAGCACTTTCTCAAGATAGTGTTCTTGAGACAAACCATAATTTTTAGCCTTCCGATCGCGTATAATTCTCGACTCCTGCACTGTTTCACCGATCCAAGGTCCTTCATGGCAAATGACTGCCCAAGCTGCTCCTTCAACTTCTTTATCCGATCAATATTCCATCCAACTATCAACATGTCATCCACATATAAGAGAAGGATAACAAAATCATTATCAGCAAACCTCTACACAAATACACAGTGGTCACGAGTAGTCCGCCGGTATCCTTGGCCGGACATAACAGACTCGAACTTCTTGTACCACTGTCGCGGAACTTGCTTTAAGCCATATAAACTCTTCTTCAAGTGGCAGACAAGCTGTTCCTTTCCTTTAGCCTCAAAACCTTCAGGCTGTTCCATATACATCTCCTCCTCATGCTCTCCATGCAGGAATGCAGTTCGGACATCCATTTACTCCACCTCAAGGTCTTGGGTGGCAGCCAGGCCCAGTACCACTCATATGGAGGACATTTTCACTACCGGAGCAAATATCTCATCAAAGTCAATTCCTTTCCGTTGTCCGAATCCTTTACCACCAATCGTGCATCAGACCTTGGCTCCTTGGTGTTCTCATCCGTTTTCACCCGAAAATCCATTTGTTTTTCGCTGGCTTTCTTCCCTTTGGAAGTGTAACGAGATCAAAAGTATGGTTCTCATGAAGGGAACTCATCTCATCCTTCATGGCCTCCACCATTTTTGTCACGACTTGGGACCACAATATACGCAGTTAAAAATAAAATCAATAATAAGATTTCCATCAACAACAATAACCCACCCCGGATGTGACAATCAAATATACCCCAATATAAATAAAACCCGCACAAGATCTCACCCTATGAATCCTAAATAATACATGACCAAACCGACCGCAAGGGAGGTATCCAAATTTACAACGCATCCACAATACTATAACTTCAATATTTCTCATACAATGATCAAGGCACCATCCGGCCACAAATAATAACCATAACATATCCTCGAGATCGAAATATACCAAATGTAATATCTTCACTTGCCAAAAGGAATATCCGAGCCCGATCATGTCCGAGCTCCTGCAAGCGTATCCATGCCACTAGTTTGAAGGGATAAAACATGAAAATGTGAGCCTAGAGCTCAGCAGGCATCATCGTATAAAAACAGTGCTCATAAATCAGGAACAGGGATATCGCATAGAAATCACGTAAAACAAAACACAATGTCCGTAAAATCCCTGAAAATCGAGAAGATGTCTCGTACTAAATCGTCGTCCGTAATAACTCGTCCATCCGGGACAAAATTATTTAAATCACGATCCGATAAAATCTCGTAGACGATATCATATCATATGATCCGAGGTCACATACGTCGCAACCGTCACCGCATCCACGTGGGGACATATACCGTCGTCCGGATTTAAAACTCATAATGCATAAATCAAGGGAAAACTGTCGAACTAAAATATAAATCAAACACGCTTAGGATTTATCACATCAAAGACGTACGAGACATTCCTATCGCCCATCCATGGGCCAAACCACGTATCTCAAATTACAAGACACCCAAATACGTGCAAATACAAAGCATGCACGAACTCGGAGAACCAAAGATCAATGATACCAACTTGAGGAAGGGTTACCCTCGTCCTGCAGAACCATGGCTATATCGGGCTGATTAGGCCAATAGTTCAAGGCCATCCATGTACTGCCTCCCATAGATTAAGAACTTACTATGTTTTACCACTCGCGCTTTGGGTGCAATCTCAAGTTTTAGTTATATATTAGGACGTCCGAATATATTAGTTTTCCGTCAATTCCTTACGATGGTTCTCAATTAAATACACAAATTCAAAATATCTTCTTTCTCAGCCAATGCCTCAATATTCCTTACATCGGAAGTAGTCTCAACCTCAATCTTCCTTACGGCGGAAGTAGCCTCATTCTTCCTTACGGGTAAGTAGCCAATGCCTCGATCACAAATCGACCCTAGGTCTCTCGGACCATGGTCCCGTAGTGATCCCACCCCTAAAGACATCATGGTTAGTGCAAGGCTCCTCATGGTTCCACAATATACGGATGCACAAACATACATATATATCGTCCGGTGTCCAAAATCCCTCCAAATCATAAATACCAAACCCTAAAACCACCGCACAATCGATAAAACATACATGCATGTATACAATTGATAAATCGAGGGTATTTAAAAATGCATGCATATTAGTAAAATCTTCCACAAGAGTCAAAATGTATCTTTAAATCGCACCAAGAATAGGGCTAGAGGATACTTGCCTTAACATCATACTCTACAGATCAAGAAAGGATGTCTCTCCACGAGCCTTTCTCTCTCCCCGCCCCCGTATCTCTCTCTCTGCAGACAGCGCCACTTCACCCATCGCCGGCTTGGAACGGGAAATACCACCGCCATCGCCGTTGATACGAACCCGAACTAAGCAGTCAATTTAAATAATTAATTATAATTTCTAAAATCTAAAATCCCAATTAATTTTAGAACCAATAATACCAAGTCCCAAAATGATGTGTGACAAACCAAAATATACTTAACAAAATTAAAATCCTCACAGACCTCATCGAACAATAGTCCGAGCAAAATAAATACGACTGCTTCTACAATCATCGTAAGGAGATAATAATCCAACCCAAAATCATAATCAAACATAACAAATATTCAACTATTTCAACATATAACAATAAGCCTATATCCGCCAATTCCATCATCCAAATCCATCAAATATCAATGCAAACCATAATAAATCAAACTCACCAACTCGGACGAATATCTCGACCGATCATGTCTCAGATACTCGTATCGCATCCGAACCTTTACTCAAGGGACAAAACAAAAAATGAGCCTAATGCCCAAAAGTATCATATTTAGTCAAAAGAAGTCCAATAAATCGTAGAGAGAATGTCAAATGGGTGAAAAATCCAATCAAATTCCAAGATAAATCCAAATCGCCGATAAAACGAATCCAACCGAAATCCAAGATCCAAATTTCAAAATTCAATGGTAGTCTCGTACTCAAATCAAATGTCCAAATCCAAACAAATGTCCAAATTTCCAAAATAGTCCTCCTCGGACGTATATATATATATATAAATATATATATAATCAAAACTGAGGTGATCCGAACCAATTCCAAAATCGGTGTCGATCCAAGTCCAAATCCGAGTCCGAGTCCGAGTCCAAGTCCAAATCCAAATCCAATGCCCGATCACCAGGATCCGAGGCGTAATCCGAAATGCCGAGTCCAAATCCAATTCCGAGTCCAAGTCCAAGTCCAATGCCCGATCAGCTTGTGATCTGAGGCAGAATCCAATAACCGGATGATCCAATAGCGTGCGCAGATACCAAAGCAAAGACCGCTGATGATATTCCAAAGGTTCGATCAAAACATATATTCAAAATCGTTATGACGAGACATACCAAGCCCAATTATAGGCAAAATCGAATCTTAAATCCAAGTCCAAAATCCATATCCAAATCAAAGTTCAAAACCAATCGATGCAAAAATACAAATTATGCACCGAATCGGGTTCTCATTATTTAAAGACTAGCTTGAGGAAGGGTTACACATAATCCCTAACCTCTAGGCCAAAATCCATGTACTATGTACCCATAGAAAAGGTTGCTCACTATGTTTTGCCACCCAGCGGCAATGAGTGCATTCCTCAAGTTTGTCGATATATTAGGACGTCCGAATATATTCTAAGGTCAAATCAAATTGTCCAAATGGGAAGGGTCACTACTCAAAGCCTTTCTCCGGAAAGGAAAGGATTTCCAAATAATGAATAATCTCTCTGGCCGGGAGCCCTTAATGACCACAACCCTAAGACGTGCATGTGATAAACGGCCAATGAATTTCGTGTACATTTTTATATAAATACATTAATATAAAAATATACGGTGTCCAATAAATTCTTCTGACTTTCTTCTTAAATTCTCCAAAATCATAAAACCCAATCCAATAATTCCAAAAACATCCAATTAACTACACATGCATGTTCTAATAAATAAATCGTGCAAATAAAATACATGCATGTTAGTAAAAATCCAAACAGTGTCCAAAATATAGCAGAAATTAAATCTGACCAAAGAGGGGGTTTACAGATACTTGCCTGGACCTCATACTTTGCAGATCTGAAGAAAGGATATCCCGAGGCACCCGAAACGGCCCTCTCTCTCTCCGCCGTGCGCACTGCCGCGCCACTGCCGTCGATCCCCTCCTCTTGCGCCGCCACAGCTCGCCACCGGCGGCGTCGCCGGCCGCCCGGCGAACCACCACTCGGGCCGCCGCCCTCCTCCGCCTCACTCATACCATCGGCGCCAGAACGGGCCGCCGATTCACTTCGCCTCGCCCGATTTCTCTTCGCGAACCCACACCGAGCTCACGAACGCTCGTCGCCACCGCCATCCTCCCACGGCCACCAAAGAATCGCCGTCGACCACCAATCGCTGCCGATTTCCTCATCGCCGCCGACCAAGGCCGCCGGGCGTCCTCGACGATTTCCTCTTCCTCGTGCGATTTCCGTTCGCAACACCACCGATCAAATTACCGCACCCACCGATGACCACCACCGGCGCGCCGACCACCACCGCACCGTCCGCCCTCGCCGACGCCACCGTCGCCGCTCGCCGCCGACGAACGGCCGCCTCCTTCTCCTTCTCTTCTTCCTCCACCGCCAAAAACCCTAAACCCATTTCTTTCTCTCTCCCGATTTCCTCTCTTCTCCTGTTTTTCTTTTCCTTTTTCTTTTTTTTTTTCCATCCTTATCTCCTTCTTTTTATTTTCTTTTCCAATTATATATATATAATAACATTATTATTATTATATATATATATATAATATATATATATATATTATATATATATATATTATTTTAAATTTTCTTTTATTCCAAAATCCAAATCGATATTTGGGCAACACCGCGCACTGTTCCAACCGATCTAAATATCATCCCAAAGATTATTCAATATTTAATAAATTTTATCACGTCCAATTTGCCCAAAATTATAATTAATATTAAATTAATCCGAATAAAGATCCGGGATATTACAAAAGCCTCCCTGCTCAGGCCGCCATCCTCTCTCTCTCGCGGCTTCTCTCCTCGAGCACCCGCTGCCGATCTCCTCCACACCACGCCATCGCCTCACGCCGCGCCACCGTGCCCAGCCGAGCGACACGACCACCGCGCACCACCGAGACCACCGCGCCGCCGCTACCATCCCGAACGGCCATTGCCAACACTTTCGACACCTTCCTCACCAATCGCCGCCGACTCAACCCACAACCGCCGAGAACAATCGCGGCCACACCCACAACCACCATCGACCGCCGATTCACCACCGATCTCCTGAGGACGCCGCCGCCATCGCCGCCGCCCTTCCTTCTCCTCTTCCTCCTCCTTCTTCCTCGCGCAAACCCTAGCCCCTTCTCCCTCTCTCTTTCTCTCTCCCCCACTCCCTCTCCATTCTTTTTCTCTTTCTTTTTCCTTTTTTTTTTCTTTTTTTTACTTTTATATATTATTATTATTATTATTATTATTATTATTATATATATATATAACTTTCCTTTATTATTAATTCCAACTCGACCTCCGAACAATATTACGGGTGCACCCCGGGCACCACTCCGCACCTCTGATCATTTTCGAACATTTTATAATATTTTAAATTATTTTTACCACGTCTAAAATACCCAAAAATTATAATTAATATTAAAATAATCCAATCGGGATCCGACATATTACAATTTCTCCTTGCCTTCTCCGTTCATAGCCTCTTCATAATCTTCAAGCTCACCGGTATCAGTCAACATTACATATTCATCGAGGATGTCATTTAACGGATTTATCTCCTGCTTTGGGAGGATCGCCTAATAGCAACTTCTACAGCCGCCGAGGCATGGCTTCCCCGGTCATCATCGTGCACTATGACATCCTCTCTAGTATCTTTCAATTACTTCAGACCACTAATCCGGCCAACTCTCTGCTGACCGTCCTCGGAACATTTATGATACAGATGGACATCTTTGATACTTACTTTGTCCAAAATATCCTTATCATTACAATTTGCCTTCCCCGCCGATGTCTTCAATTGTCTCATTCTCGGCAAATATTACATCTCTTGATCTACTAGTTTCCTCAGGCAAGATCATAGAATCAGAAACCAATTCATCATCTCTATAGCCCAAAGCGCACGCATTGCGACTTTGGCTCTAGTTTCGCCCTTTCATCTCTCTTGGAACGTGCACGAATGCTTTACATCCGAACACTCGCAAATGATCATCCGGTTCTACACTCGGCCCATATCTTTCTCGCTACTTCACCCATCGCCTTGCTCCGATAATGTAAGCCGCCGTCCGGAGTGCTTTTGCCCAAAATGATGCATTAAGTTTTGTTCGAGAGCATACAGCCTTACTCTCTCTCGAGAGTCGCATTTATCTATCCGTTCTGCCACTCCATTCAACCGTGGAGTCTTTGGTGGCGTTTTTTCGATGCCTAATACCATGCAACCTAGTAGGCATCAAAAGGTCCCAAGTATTCGCCGCCAACTACGGACGGCTTTCCTTCTTCTTCCTTCCTCTCGACGCTCCACAAGAGCATGAAATCACTTCAAAAATACCAAGGACTTGATCTTGGTCTTTAGTGGGTAGACCCACAGCTTTCTTGAAACAAATACACAAAGGAAACAAAATACCGAGCACCACCGATTGACTTTTCTTTGAACGGACCACACATGTTCCGTGTGAACAAGCTCTAAGAGCTCCGCCTTTGGGCGACAAGTCTCCATGAAATGAGACTTCATCGCCGCCAAGCAATGAGGACACGTTTTTATCCCGCCCTCTTTCATTCCTTTGATTAGGCCCTTCCCCGCCAAGTAAGACAAACCCTTTTCGCTGTGGCCCAACATCCCGTGCCATAAATTCTCTGTCTCCTTACAGATTTAGGCCACATCTCCTACCATGACACGGACCTCCATTACATACGATCAAGCACTTTTTCCCTCTAGCCGCAATAAAATATCCTCCGGTCAACTTCCATTCACCTTCACGCTGCAGGTGTTGCAAGAGCCCCCTATCATCCAAATGGCCGGCCGAGATGACATTCAAACAAATGTCGAATGTGATGCACATACTTCAAAGAATGATCTTGTGCCATTATTCGTGACTGCAGTAATATCTCCTCCGCCTACAACAGAGATGTTCCTTTGTTTTCCATCCTAATTACTCCAAAATCTCCTGGAGTGTAAGATGTATACAGTTCCTTCCGGGACGTAACATGTAGGGTAGCGCCCGAATCAATTACTCAACCAGATTTCAGACTGGTCAAGTTTGTCACCTCTCGTTGACATGTCAACAAGAGATCCCCACTTGTGACTACTGAGACGGAGGATGTTTCCTCGCCGCGTCCTTTGTCACTTTCCTCTTTCTCTGCATTTTGTCGCTTCCATTTGAAGCAATGCTTCTTAATATGACCTTTTTTGCCACAATGATGGCACTCTAGATTTTGGTATCTAGATCGTGACTTGCTGCGAGCTTTATCTCCTGGTTTTTGACTGCGACCTCTACTTCTTCCCCTGAATTTAGTCACCAGCACCTCAAAATGAGAAGATGATGAGGTTCCTTGCGACCTCCTGGACTCATTCATGAGCAGAGAGACAATGATCTCATCCAACCTCAAAGTATCCTTACCGAACAGTAAGGTTGTGACGATATGGTCATAGGTGGCCTAGAGAGAAGCCAACAGACAACGGCTTGTCCTCCTCCTTGATTTCTCATCAAGAGCGGAATCTGCGTCAATATCCTAAGTTAAACTTCGTCCCAAGTGTCTCTCAAAACTCTCTCCCTCCGACAATCGTAGGCCATAAAATTGCTTTTAATATGAAGCCTTGTCACAAGGATTTAGATTTACAACGAACTTCTCCTGCACCTCCGCCGGATCAAAAACCAAGAATTTTTTTGAGAGTGTTGTCTGCTGAGCAAAATAATGGTAAGAAAGTCTCACTTATCTTGCCATTCATCGTCACCGATTTTCAACTTTTTCCTTCTTCACCCTCTCTTGCCAGAGGAGGAAGTTGCCTTGCCCATTAAACCGCTCAATATTAAACGGCAGATTCTTTGGCGATGCCATTGAAACAAGTTTGGAACTTGTCTCCGATACCACTTGTCGAAAAGAGGGCGACAACTTTCCGATTAGACAGACAAAGAAATGAGGACGAAAACAATGAACACAAGATATTTTACGTAAAACCCTTCAATCAAGAAAAAATCACGGATAATCCGTCCACTAAACGTATTTCACTATAAGATTTTGGAGACAACAGTAGAGAACAAAGAAAAAATCGAAGAGCACTCCTTCACCGTTTTTTTTTTCCCTTACTCTCTCTCTCTGTGTTACCTACTCTCCACATACAAAAAGATATATATGTGGGGCAATATTTAATACATAAAAGGACAGAAACAATTACTTCCAACAATATGAATATTTTCCTGTCCAAAAAATACAGCTCCTACAAAACCGTCTGAGACATGTATTTTCTCCATTGAAAAAAGATTGCTTTCAGTATTAACACACACAATGGCCCGCATTCTTCACAAAATCCGTCAATATCTCCATTGACCGTCTGAAATTTGCTCTTTTGAAATCTCTTAGAGAAACCGGCTAACTCCTCCGCCAAACCGGTCAACAACCCGTTGACCGTCATCCGGTCAACAACCCGTTGACCGTCATCCGGTCAACTCCCCGTTGACCAGAACTTCATTCCTTTATGAAACGCCACTTTTGTGCTCCGTCCAAATTATTCAATTACAAGAGCTTCTTTACGGGAGTGACTCGCAACAAATAGTTCATATTATATGACACTATTTAAAATCTATGGGTGAGATATTTACATGTTATGTTATATATACAGGAACAAACTTTATTTTTTGAACATATGTATAATAGGTAATAGTATTTATTTATAAATTAAGATATTAAGATATATTTAAATATATTATGTCAAAATAAGTAATAAACTATAATTTTATTTAATTTCACTCCGAATTACCTAAGTAGCTCCAAAATGGACGAATTATTTGCAATAAATTAGCAAAAAAAAAAAATCAAATAATAGCTAGTTTATTTAGGCATATCAAGAAGACACTAATGCAATTTGTAACAAAAAAATTATATAACATATGGTAAATCCTAATTTACAACAAAATAATACACTTATTATAGCTTTAATTAAATAATCGAATGGCATATACTTTAAAAATAACAATTGTATATATATTTTAAGTTATATTTTTTAAAAATACACCGGACGAGGAGGTATAAATATAACATTAATCTATAAGAAAAAAGATTTGCAAATATTTTTTAATCATTATTTAAAAAATATTAGTTGATATAATATTTATTTATATGTTGATATGTCAATATATTTTAATAAATAATATATCAAATTATTTAAAATATCTAAATAATAATTGATGGGATGTCCAACTTATAACGGGTGGGGTCCAAAACTCGGAAGAAATTAAGAGGGCATTGATGATCGCATCATAAGACTCGTGACGATGCCGTTTTATAGTAGTAATCATTGACTCGTCGTCACCCTAACAATATTATTGACTCAAACCCCGTTATTTTGGATTCTAGAAATTATATCTCTTATAAATATGTAGCCTTTCTAAATTATAAATTAATTATTTTTTAAAAAATTAATTAAAATTTATTTTAAAAATACTTAAATACAGAGGAGTAATATTAAGAGATGAACACAATTCATCTCTATAACATATATACTCTTTTTAATGAAGTTCCTATAAAATTTACATTTTCTTGGTTAGATTACAAAATTTACACATGGTTAGGGGGAGGGAATTTTAAAAATTTAAGTTTTTCAAATAAATATAAAATTGCTATTTATTTTAACATCTTACAGGTTTTTTGGGATGAATTTTTCTCTGAATTCTGCCTATAATTTTTAAATTTGTTGAAATGGCCATAGTGAAACTTATAAATAGATGTAGAAGCAATTTTTCATCTGAAAATGATAGAATTCCACCTTTCTTCTTGTTTTTTCTTTAAATTTTTGGGTGGAGTATATATACAACATTATGAAATTTAGCTACGATAAGCCTTCAACGATCAACTTAATTTCTCAAATTTTTGAGTAAAAAGCTAAGGGCTAGGAATATTACTTTTGTCATTGCAAGCTTCCAATAGCTTCATCTTTTCTGTCGAGCCATGGGTCATTCTCATGTGGATTTTAATATAAATATATCTTGATATATTTTTAGGGTTACCACTTTATAATTTTTGAGATCTAAAATACTAACATGGTGACTTTTGAAAATAAAAAAATTAGATAAAATAAAGATTCAAGTATCCAATTGAGTTTTGAATCATATTCTAATCTCCACCGACCTTAGATGTACTATACTTAAAGTTAAGAAGAACGTTTTACCGATCTTATTTTTTCTCTTTCGTTTTACACTCATTATTGTTCAGACTTATTTGTTATAAGATGGTAAGTATTTGTATTTATTAGGATCAATGTAACCAAACTTAATACATAGTGATATTTTGAACATATAATCATATAATTTTTCTCTATCATTTTAAAAAAAAATTTTTTACGCAAAATTGTGTTTTCTATTATTGTAATTACTATTTCTTTATTATATATTGTTGATTATTTTTTTACAATTTAAATAAGTAGTTCGAATTTTAACAGCTCTAAGCCTCAAACATGCCTTTCACTCCAATCATAACACTCCGAGGTCACTCAACTAGTTAGAGACTAACCATTAGGTAATAGTTAGTGTAAGAAAAATGTCTCACAAGATATTGCACATATTTTATCTATTTATTGAATTAACAAAGGTTATAATCATATATTATTAACTTGCACTTATTAAATATTTATAAATTAAATAGAGAGGTTATATTTTATTCTAAATATGTCTATTTAAGACACATCATTTAATTAAAAGGTTAAATATTTTAATAATTTAGCAACGGTATTCTTTCAGCCTATAAAAGGCCATTTATCTCTATTATTTTTTAGTGGCATGAGAATAATATTAAATATCTATGATTTCTAAAGGAGAAAGAATAGAAATAAATTAATTTTTGATTATTTGAGACAAGAACAAATTGATAAACTATTTCGGCAAGTTATCTCTATAAATTAAAGACTTTATATTTATGAATCAAAGTATGTTAATTTATATTGTTATATATAATAATTTAGTAAAGAATATAATAATAAAGATTATGAGATTTACACCTCAAATCTCATCAAAGAATTATTACATGTGGTATTAGAGTGAAAATTGTAATTATAATATTTTCCCCCTAACAATCATTTTATTGATAACGTAATAAAAATTCATGAATTGGTTTATATCCTTTTCGTTTCATTATATTTTAATGGTGATAAAAATATTGATAAATTTATAATCAAGCTTATGTTCTTGAATTAATTCATGATTATTTTGTTAAAAATATACAGTTTCAGCTATTTTGTGTGACAATCATTAAGGAGATCATGATATTTGTTCAATTACATAACCTATGAATCATAATATTTATTGAATTCATATTTATAATTTATTAGGTTTTCATGTATATCCTTACGAATTTTTGATGCATGACTTTGGTACATGGATCTTTCGTCTAATAATAATAAAAAAAAGGAAGAAAAGTAGTGCCACAGAGCGTGTGCTTGCCAGCCTTGCTACGAATTGATGCCATTTTATTAATGGGCCGTTACGAATTGATGAAGATTGTGTGACCCACTGGGCCGCCTTATTCGCATGGGCCGTTCCGCCTATGGACCTTCTCATACGATTTAATCACCAAATGCGTTCTGTTGGATTGATCGCATGTGTCTATTTAATCTTCCCAGCCCATTTTCGAGGGTTACTGCAACGATTTTCTCTCTCATATGTGTAATATCTGTGCTTGGTAAAATTTTATATTTGATTTGTTTTTGTTTGTTATAAAATATTATGTACACATATCATTATAGATATTCTTTAATAATGTTTTTACAAAGTAATTTTAATTAAATATCTATATAATGACATAATTTGATGGTCGATAAAAATGATCGACTAAGTTGTTTTATTGATATTAAATCATATGAGGAAAAATTGCTATAATTATCTTCTATATTAATTTAATTATTTTATAAACTTATGTATTATAACTTTGTAAAATTAATAGGCTAAAAAGTTTATCAATTTCTATACAATTGGTGAATTAAAGATAATAATTAGTAAGTATCTTCAACTTTAAATAGGATCTTGGATATCAAATATTACAAACTCATTTGGATTCTTAAACATTATTAATTATTCTTAAAGAGGAAAGAAAATAATTATTATAACTAATTAATATATTGTAATTATACCTAAATGTGGATTATAGCGATATTACTTATTGTTTTGTTCTTCCTTATTATTGTTAACTCAAAACATTAAAATGATTTCATTATTTTTAAAGTCTCTACATATATATTTCTTGACTAGTTAGGTTTGTCTGTTTCAATTAATAATAAAATTGATTTTTTAGATCAAAATAAATAAGTTAAGTTCTATATTAATATTATAAAATTTGATAAAATACTCCAAATTGAGGAACATATTACTGTTATAAATATAAGTATTATAGTGTACAATTTTTAATTATTTTTATAAAAGATCAAATAGACTAAGTATTATGTTATATAATGGGGTATAAAGAATATCACAATTGTCAATGATACTTTATAGAAACAATATTAAAGTGTTACTCAAAGTTATTACAAAATATTTTCAATCTATTGAAAGTTTCTTATGAGGATATTAATATCCCAAATTACCTTATTAAAGTTTAGTAGTATTCATGAAATATATAAGTGTGTTCTTACATTGTTATGTGATTATTATGGTTACATTTTTTATTATAGGTCATTTCAGATTTACCATAATATTATTATAGTTAAATGAAATGTAAATAAATTGACCATTATATTGGTTTTAGAAGAGATAATAAATTACTAAGGACATTATTTAATGAATTCAGACCATATATTGGTATTACATACTACATTATGTTTTTAGGCTTATTAGAGAAAAATCAGCATAAGGAGCCACTATAGTAAAGACTAGTGGCATATCGGGTGATATTTTTATTAAAGTTTTATTATTTAAGGACATGAGTAAAAATTTATTTTTTGGTATTAAATTTTTTTTATTTTTAAATATTGGCCAATATCTTGTTATAATTTTTTTAATCATCCTATTTTATAATTTTGTTTCAGTTTCTAAAAGTTATATTAAAAACTATTCATTCAAATATGAAAATAATATATTTTGTCCATGTGAAGCAAGCAGTGGCAAATACAACATTTTTTCTACTAGGATCAATATACAAAATATTTTTATTAAAATTTTAATGAAAATTAATATTTTTATAGTTTTAATACGTTATTTTTAAGAAAAATAACCGAGTTATTTTAATGTATGATTTTTTAATTAATAATTTTTTAAATGGGATCATCTGACTTGTTCCTACTGACTGCACCTTAACCTCTTTCACGATTTGTTTCAATAAAGTTTAAAAAATAATTCGGTTAATTTGTATCTATTATATAATACTATATTATATTATTATAGAAAGTGTTTTCAAGTTTGAACTTCTGACCACCAAATCATACAATAATGATTATACCATTATATTAATACTTCTATTGACCATCTCTAGACAAAAATTCAAAGTATAGTAAAGAAAATATATTACTTGGCTAAGGAGCTGCCTGCCATAACTTAATCTACAAAAAATTTGATGGGTCCAAAGTCAATTCAATACTTGCTTTGAGTAAAATCCAAAATTCTAAACCTTAATCACTTTGAGAATGAGATTGATGATTTAGGAGAAAAATTCAAGGGTTTTTAACTTTGGGGATTAGGATTATTGAATAAGGATATTGTTTTGGTAAGGTTAAGATAAATCTCCTCAAAATATTTAGTTAGGATAAGGATCGTTGGGATTCGACACCCAAATTCATACATAACTTGATCGCAGCAAAAAATCTGAATTCTCTCGTCAGTCATCAACTACCAAGAATGTGAGTATAAGAAATATAAGAATGTATAATGATTTTTAATGTGAAAAATTCTTACTATTCGAATAAAAATTATAGGATAAATTTTAAATAAATTTTACTATATAAAATCGATTATAAATAACTCTGAGACAGGATACCAGTAATTCACCGAAGATAGAATAAAAAAAATAATATCCAGAGTAAAAAAATTCTCAGTCATTCTTATCTTTCTGTTTTCTTATCTCTTTCTTCTTATTGGTGGTACTCTTCGCTCACTGATTTTACAAGTGTGGCGGCAAATGGCGAATAGTGAGAGCTCCTTTCTGCACTTTACTCTGTTCCACCCTCTGTTCTACGTTTCACCGCTGCCACTTCTAATGAAGCCTTTGGTGCGCTTTATAATAACTTAGGGCCCAAATTTCATCCGTTCACCCAACCAGATCTTACAGATGATTTGTCATATAAACTCTATCATTTTTTATGCTTTCACCAGTTCCTGTATTTTCACAGATTGTGTATACTCTGTAGGTTAACCTTCTTTATATAAACGACGCATGCTTTGCAAAGTCAGCTTTCAATTCTGAAAGTCAGCTGCCTACTTTGAAAAGCCTGCTACCCGCTTTTCAAAACCTGGCGCTCATTCTGCAAAGTCATCTACTAGTTTTGCCAGGTCGACTCATCTGAACTGGCGTTACCTGATCGCCCTTTTGTATTAGTGCCATTGGTTGGCCTCTCCAGCCGACCTTATATCAGCTTAGTCGGCTAGTCTCCCTAGCCGGCCTTTTCTCTCAGCCGACCGACCTCCTGTTGACCGGTCAGCTGTCCTCCAACTGTCCGACAAGCAGGGCTCTTGCTATCTGAATGGTCGGCCTAAGAGCAACATTCTTGCTGCTCTTCTGGTTGTTTGTCGCGTGCTTGCGAACACTCTAAATTTTGTACAAATTTTTGTACAATTTTTCGAGACGCCGTCCGTTTATTGAACTATTCACAAGAGAATGATCGAATCCAACAAGAATGATATTTAGTATTCAGATTTTAAATTTAAAATTATATAGTTTAGTGTCACAAGGCAAGCCCCTGGATTATATGATCACATGCTTGACTGCACCCATTAGCCTAATTGCGTGACAACCGTTTTTCATTGTCTGAGCCTGCACTCTTTTCACGATTTGGATATATTTGTGATAGTACGTTATACAAATGTCATGATTCTAAGTTCATAGAAATAAAGCCTGACTTTTTTTTAATAAATAATCAATAACACAAAATAATTATATACATTGGTAAATTCCTAACTCAGTCTCCTTACAAAACCAAGTAAAAATCACATATGGCTCATCCACCTAAGTAATTGGTTATATGGTTTGATAGTTGAGTGGTTGCTAGTTGTAAAGCACCTGTCCCGACCACTTTCTCCTAGTAACTGTAATCAACGTCCTTGACCAGGATAAGGAATTGCCCTATGCGCTATCTTAAAACCTTAAATGATAATCCTCCATATTATTTCGGGTAACTTCTATGAATTATTTTAGTTGATTCCCAATGTCCATAACTATGTTATCATCTCTATGTATTTGGACACAAGTTTAAACTTATTACCTCAAATTATTTTGTGTCAAGTTTTTATCGTTAAACTTTTCTGACCAAATCATCTTCTTTTGATTCCAATTCTAGATATAGAGTCCGCATGACCATTGTGGCAAGGTTCAAGTACATGTTAAACTTGTTAAAGGGTAACATTTAATCAATACAAAAGACTCTAAATTATTATTATACGACAAAAATTAATTCAGTATGAATTCATTAAAATTGACTGGATAATGGTAGTAGCATTGAATTTCTTTAAAGGATTTATTAAGACATAATAATATATCATAATATTATTATAATATAAAAAAATATCAGTATTGATTAATATTTTTATCTATTATATATACATAATAGTACTCTAGAGAACTGGGCTTCTCCTGTGTCCATGTATAGTAATCCACAACATTGCGCTTAGCTCTTCCTGCATATTATGCTCCTATTCTCCGACAAGTGGGAGCAAATGCTGCACTTGGAGGCAGATAAGTCGGTCATTTAATTGAATTTCCCAGGCCCAAATTCTTCTTTACACATTGAGTGCCTGCAAAATCAAGCAAACCCCATCCGACCAGTTATTCCACGAAGCAATATCCATATGGGAGATTATATAATATGTAGAGATTTTTTTTAATGAGTAATTAAATAGCATTAAAAAATAAACTGTACATGTGTGAGTCGATGATAAACCTAAGACTCCAAAAGCCAAAAACTGTGATCAAGGCTCAAGATGGTTGCAATGGATGTGAGAGGGAACTTTGGCAGGGGAGACAAGGAAAAAACAGAGAGAAGAGAGTGCGCATGAGAGAAAGAGAGAGAGAGAGGAAGGGAGAGAAATAAGACGAGAAAGAGAGAGAGAGAGAGATTGAGAGGGAGAGAAATAGAACGAGAGAGAGAGTTGACAATAATATTGGCCACCTTTTACTACATCAGTACACAGTATTATATAGTCAGTGGCCGGTACGTAACAAAACAGAAAATATAACAGAAAATATAAAATATAGACAGTTGTAGAATATAGTCTCTTACAGAATATAGTCTCAATATGTATGAGGATGTTGGGTTATCCTGATACTTCAGCGCGTCGTCGTTGAACCGATGATTCTTCACAGATTGTATTAACCAGGCATGTAACATTACCCTCCCCATCCAAAAAACCTTGTCCTCAAGATTGAACAAAGGAAAACTTAATAACTGTTGCTGCGGATGCTGATAACCAAATCCAACTTGAGGAGGAATCATAGTGGTTGCTTGGCCATAGAAAATTTGTTGTCCAAAACCTGGGGCACTTGGTGGATACATTGGCATTCGAGGAGCAACAACAGATGGCATAAGAAATGGCCTTATTTGTGAAAATTGTGCCTGCAACATTGCTCTACTTTCCTCTTTCCGTTGTGCAAGAGCAACATATAATGGCTTGTTGACAACTAGTTTGGCTTCATCAAGGGTTAAAAAGGCTACGAAGCCTGATCCCCTACTTATTCCACTTGGGTCCCGCATAACCTTGCATGATGTAATTTTTCCAAATTCTGAAAACAACTCCTTGAGTTTATCCTCATCAATAGTGTCATCCAAGTTCTTGATGTAGAGATTGGCTCGTTGATATTTGTCAGCTGCTTCCTTCATGCTCAGCTCAAACTCTCCTTTCAGTTCAAACTCTCTTTCTGATTTCTTCTGTGCCCATTCTTTGTCATCCAACTTCTTTCCATTCAAAGTTTCAACATCTCTAGCAGCATCATCTGCATTTTCACAATTAGTAAAACCCAAGCGCTTGGATCTTCCATCTTCATCCCTCATTACCACAGCACTAGTGATATTCCTCATGTCTTCGTTTGTGGTTGCTTCAAAGAGATTCTTGACATAAATATTGTTGAATTTTGTCTTATTAACAGCACTTTCCCTTTCTTGTTTGCAAAGGAAGTGACCAACATACACTTACTTATCATTACTCAGCATTCCATTTAGCTTATCTATTGCATTTTCAGCAGAAGCTTCATTTTTGAATTGAACAAATCCATAGCCCTTAGAATCGCCATTTTCATCAAACCTATCTTGCATGACCCAATGTTACCGGATAGGTGTAAAATGCATCATGCAAAGCTTTGTTGTCATTAGCCTTGTCCGGTTCTTTATAAAAATATTGCATAGACTTTTTACGAACAAATTTCGATCTCGATGTGAATTCATAATCCTAATCGTCTTTCCATAACGAAAAAGGATATTCCAATTTGTGACTTCACCTGTAAAGTGTATGTGAGAGCCTCCTGTCAAATTCTCAATTTCAACAACTGCAGTTGAAGCCGATACGTTTGCAAAAGGGGCTTCTTCAGATAGTTTTTGATCCCGCCCACGTAACCCGCTAATTTTCTCCAAAAATTGGACATGTTGTAGCTTCAGCTTTTCATTTTCAACCTCCTGAGATTCCGCTTTCGCTTTCAAGTCCTCAATATGCTCCTCTGGGACACGCTGTCCTATGGGCTGTCCTATGGGAGATGGTGTTTTAACGCCAGTGGGTGAAGACTGTTGTTGCTCTAGAGCATGTATTGTATGCTGCACCATGTCATTTATTTTCAGTGTCGCACCACCAATGAGTTTACTAGTTTGATTCGGTTTGGAAACGGTACTGCCAGTAGGAGGGAGTTGATCATTCCATTTGCTGGAAGATCTAGCTTGGCTCCAATCACCAGATAAATCAACAACAGTAGAGGAGAATTTTCTTTCATTTCCCTGTTCTTGAAGCAAAAAATTATCCCTGAAATCACCTGATTTATCCTCCGTTCCAGTAGAATGACAATGATGGACCGGTGCAGTATCCAAATATCCAGGAATGATCCCTTTGTCCAGCATTAGAAGGTTTTTGTTGAGGTATGAGTCCCCTTTCCTCCTTAATCCAGCTTGTTTAAATAGGCAAATCTCAGCTCTTTGATCCCACTAAATCAATCAAATGAAGCTGAGAGAAAATCACACCATCATATTCATCACCACAGATACTACTTTTAGTCATCAGTGTACATATAGAATGACTTCGGCTACGCAATATATGGAAATTGGTCGAACCAGTGTGACGATGTCTGTCTCCAAAAGCGATAAAAGAAAGGGCATGCCCAAGAGATAAAACAACTTTTTCCTTCTCAAAAGAGGCCAACTCGACTTCATAATGCACGGTAGAGTCATGAACGGTAGAGCCAAGGGCATATTCATGCACTATTGACAAAAGAGCAACCTCTCCTTTCCGCATGGTCAATACCACTGGATCAAACCCTTCAACACCTTGCTCTTCTAAAAATTGGACGCAAACAATTGGTCTCCATCACTCGAAGCCTTTCCTTATGAAAACGGTTTCCTCTTGTAGCTTCCCCTTATTACACCTTGCAAATCTTGAAGCCGTGTTTCATCAAGTAAAATACCAAGATAATGCACTTTAACCTGATCACCCTTTTCGAAAATGGCCCAACCTTCACCTTCTTTGGCAAGCCTCGTTTTAAGGCCTCTTTAAATATCTCCTTCACTTTTTCATGAGCCACATCCTCAATGGATTGGAGACGTAGGAAATTTGCAACCTCCTTCAAATGAAAGGAGCTAAAATCCTCTTTGTGTGCTAGTAATCAAAGAAGCGTGTTCTATTTCTATGGGAGTATCCAATATCAAGGCTAAAAAAATTTAATTTTTACATCCTCCAAAGAACGGAATTGGATCAAAACCATTTTCAAAATGAACTCAAGAATTGGGATGCAAAGTCGTTGGGGTCGCTCTACAATTGAATGAGAATTCCACATTCTTTGTCCTGCGACTAGATCTAAATTAATTCAAGTTCTCAATTGATGATTTATAAAAAAGATGTGTGGAGAATGAAAATTTTGCAAAGCCTGTGGTGGTATGTGGTTTAACGATTTGGAAATTAGGAGTTGCATTAAGGTGCCAGAACGTGTAAGGTATGGAAACAACAAAGGATTAATATCTTGTAGGTGAGTTTCTCATCGCAAGACAAAGGTTGACAAGTTTTAGTGGAAGATTTTGGAAATCGCCTAAATGACGGGAGGTTTAGAGGCGATACAAGGTGTGTTCTTCTAATACAGCGTACCTCCATCTCCTTGAACGCCTTCAATATTGACGCATATTGGTAAATTTTTAAAATATTAATATGTTTATTTATTTATATAATGTTTGACTCGGGCCATTGATTTATGGATTTTAGAAATTGAAGACTCGATATGTGCCGTGGTGGAAGAAATTTTGGCGAGTTGTTATGTATATTGTCGGATGATCGTTGTCCGCCGGTGGACGGTCGCGTCAACGCTCTTCATCTCCTTCGATAAACTTTGCAATGACAACTTAAAGAGCTCATAATATAATGTTCTTGGGCCATCGTGGGGGACTGCTTTACAGTCTTAATGAAAGCACCATTTGATACGTATTCCACGGCCGTATCGTGGAGATCGAAGGTGTGATGATTGTAGTGGCCGTGAGAGGGAGCTCTGGCAGGGGAGACGAGGGAAAAATAAAGAGAAGAGAGCGCGCGTGAGAGAGAGAGAGATAGAGAGAGAGAGGGAGAGAAACAGAACGAGAGAGAGAGAGAGATAGAGAGGGAAAGAAACAAAACAAAAGAGAGAGAGTTATTTAGAAATAAATAATACTTTAATACCTTTTTACTACATCAAGTATATAGTATTATATAGTCTATTTTTTTAAGGAGATGCAGCGCCCTTTCCAGTGGTGTTGGTGGTGCAGGAACATCGTAATAAAACAAAAATATAATAAAAATATAATAAAAATATAAAGTATAGTTTCAAAACAAGAGGCTAAAAGAAGAGGAAAAAATTTATAGTTTGATGGAGGATGCGGGTTATCTTGGTACTTTTGCTATGGCAATCAGTGGGTCGGTCCCGCCAATGGTGTTGAAAGCGATGCTCGTTGAACCAGCTGAGATGATTCTTCACAAATTGTATCAACTCCGGCTGCACATAACACCTCACCATCCGACGCCCCCGACGAAACCGAAGGCCCCAAAAGAACAAAAACCGAGAGCAAGGCTCAAGACACTTCCCACTTCGGTACATCATTGCAACCCAAAGTAAAAATCTAATATATGTTAGAGATAGGGGAGTATCGTCTGAGAATAGATTGACTAACACCAATTGTTGATTAAGAAACTGAGTATAACTTGTCCCAAATACATCGAAAATCAGCACAATAAATTGTTACGGAAAATATTGCATGAATTCACCCTTATTATGTACAAGTTGTTTATATTGTGCTATAAAAAATGTAAATAATCAGAATAAGTAGCATTTTATAATAAAGATAATTTTTATTTAAACATAAATAATTCAATTTAAGGAGAAAATTTAATTAGTTTCTTTCCATCTAGTACTAGCTCATTGAATACCATTAGGCTAGACCTTATAAGGCTAGGAACATCCATTCCTAAGGCGAAGCGACCTTCAAACTATCCGAGGTAAAGAACAAATGAAGAAGAGATTTGATTTGTGATTTCAGAGATATTTTTATCTTTATAATTATAAGCATGATGAAATTTTTTTTAAAATATTCCAATGACCATATGTTTTATTATATTGATGTCGGGTTGTTGGGTTTTCCTCTAAAAGATAGGTTAAAGTTCATTCGATCCACCCTCCACACGCCCGAGCCCTTCCAAAGGCCGCCATTCCGCCTTGGCTCCTACTTAGCTTTAAAACATTTAAAAATATGCTAATTTTATTTTATCGAGCCTAAAAACCGTAACCTCTCCGCCGCTTCCCGCATTTTACAAGGCCGCCGAAAATGCCCAAATCCTTCAATTTTATTATTTATGGGGCCGCAAATCACGATATCTAGAAGCCCTCCGATATAAAATTGGAAAAAAAAACAAAAAATTCTTTTTGAGAACTTATTTTTTTGCAACTGTGGATTAAAGGGTTTGGCCTATTTATTTTTAATTTTAGAAATTATTTTTGAAAAAATATATAATTTATTTTAAGAAAAACCCTACGGCCGAGCCGAATCAGAGTCCAAATTATAATAGATAAACAGCCGAGCCCGCTCGAGCGGCGGCCCAACGGATGATTTTGAACGCGTTTTTGGCTCAACTATAAATTCATCCCTTATTTTTCTTAAACCCTAGCACGCCGTAATCGCTTGAGAGTGTTGGAGCTGTTTTACTTGAGAGAAGAGCTTCTTCTTCCTTTTTCATCTTGCTCCATTTGAGAAAACCGAACATACTACGCTCTACAACGTTGTGCCTCATGTTCTAACGGTTTGTCTCTTCGTTTTTCTTTTTCTATTCAAACTTTCATCCTTCTACCTGCGTTGGAAACGTTGGTTCGTGAAGAAGGAGATCCGTTCGTGATTGGCAATTCAAGTGGCACGAGAGGGAAGAGTGGCTTGAAGACCGGAAGGTGTCCGGTTCGGGTGCATGCAAAAACCCAAGGAGTTCCTTGGTAGGGATCACGTGTCGGGGTAAGTCGGCTAGGTTAGTGCGTCGTTACCACCCTACCGTAAGTTGATTTTCATAGTGCATTGCTTCCTCGGCCGCTGAAGCCGAGGTTTTTCTCGATACCGTGGGTATCGAGTTTTCACTTCGTCACCAAAATCGAGTTTTATTTTTATTGCTTATTGTTGTTAATGTTGTGTATCTTGTTAGTTCCGTTTAAATACAGAGTTAAATATCTCTTACGTGTATCGGATATTTAATTTATTATTTATTGTTGCTTCCGCTATATATTTAACGGCCGAAACACGAAGACCGAAACGCCGCCTTTTTCAATTTGTATACCACACAGTGAACAAGTAGGGCTACTAACCATTAAATACCATTGTGATATCTTAGGTGATTACTATCTTATTCATCCATTAATTTTCATATGGGCTAACTAATATTGATGAATGAATAATAAATTATGACATTTATCACAAACAATATAGGTAACAATGTTTTTATGTTTTGAGTGCCTCTTGTTGGACAAACACCAACGAGAAGTCATGTTAATGGTGATTCAAACAAATTTCTTGTATGAAAGGACTTTGTTTTTAGGGTTAGAGGACCGTCAAAGAGAAAACCAATATTGTCTTCTTGTTAAACAAGCATCAACGAGAACCTTTGTTAATGTTAGCTTTTCTTGACAAATATATAATGCCCAATCAAGCACATTTTCTGTATTAGACAATTTCAGGATCTTTTTCTTTCAGGATTAGAAAGTCGTTATAAGGGTTAATGACATATTTCTTGTACAAATATGTACGGATAACAAGTACACGTAGTAGTAAACATTTGTGGGGTGCACTTACATGTGATAGGCAATATTTTTAATCTAAAATCCTAAGCTAATGAATTATGGATTGGCAAATATTTGTAAGTCAATATGATTTCTGCTAAAGGGTAATTTCTCAACTCAAATTCATTTCCAACGACTTATCGTTTTCCTTCCCCTCAACTTGGCCTTTTTTTGTTTTTTTCCTTTTGGGTCTCGGCGCTTTTTAGGGCCCATATCCTCTTAAGTAATGGTAGAGACTGAACAATGCCAGCTAAGTCTTCAAACTCATCTCAATCCATTGGCTCAAGTCAAATTAATTTCTCATGTAACGTAGCTCATGTTTCTAATGCATTAGCACAGAACTTTAATATAGTGACTCATCAAACCTCAACATAGACCCACAGATCCAGCAGGATGGGTGCTATGACTGTCATACACATAACATCTCCTACTTTATTATTTGGATCGGTGAACTTAAATTGTCACATAGACTGGAGAGCAAATTTCGACCAGTATTGACTACCAAACTGTGTTCGAATTTGTGAGAAGATAATATTATAATATAATTTATAAAACTTCTGCATAAAAATCCTTCTCCATTAAGTGAAAGTGTTAAGGGCCTAGTTGATTTGACTCTTACACCACTGAGCGATACTCTGCTTGTTCGACGAAATTGCCGCACTATCCGACCGCCTATTAAATTCCATGATTACCATTAGTTAATTCACAGTTTATTTTTATTTTCTCTCCCTTGTATGTACCATGCTGTTATGGCTGTTACGAATATACTCATAATTTATACTTTATTATTTTATTTTTCCTTTTCGTATTGTTATAAGGCTGCCGGTGCTACAGTTACAACTTAATAAGATAGTTTGTTTCTCTCTCTTCTCTATCTCTCATGCTTTACTTCCTCTCTTTTCTTCTTATTTCCCTCTATCTTCTGTCAGAGCTCCCCGTCCCCTTCTACTTTTCCAATTTCCTCTTCTGTTACCGTTCCTTGTAGAGTGTAGATTTGCTACATGCATTAGAAAGTCACAGAATTAGAGTAAAAAATCTCTTTAATATAATCTGACTCTGGTTACCACTAAAATTTTAAAATTATCTGATGATTCATCACAAATGTAGGCAAATCAAATAAAAAAGAAGCAGAAAAGAAATGAAAAAAAATCGCTGGTAAAAATAGAACATAATGACTAGAATAATATACCATAGAATTACAAATATTGAAATAAAATTTGAAACCCAATAAATTGGCAAATCTCATCTTTCTTAACTTCCCTTTATCCATCTTAATTTAGGGTATTTAGACATGACTTACCCTTCAACTACTCTAAAACAAAGTAAATTATTTAAAAACTATATCTAATGTTTGAATTGTGAAATTGGCGTTAGAATGTGAAGAGTAAATCTTTCCGAAAATTACTCTAGCACACAAGTGTTATTTATGTGCTCGTCAAGTGTAATACCGCTATTCAATCACACATCATGCGGTTCACCTGTAGTTTATCATTGAAATTCTTCTCGAACTTGTAACATAAGTCGCCCCTCGTAGCTATCTCACTAAATCCATTGAAATAGTCTCGCTCGAGTGAAATCTTGAGCAAGTGTTGATCAAACAATCCTGTCAGCACTAAAATTTTTCAAAAAAATCGTATATTCAATTGGTCTAAAGCTCATGAAGAAGTGTTATAAAATTCGACACCCGGATGCTCTAGCATTGAGTCTTTCAAATCTTGAAGAATATTTTCGATAGAACCTATAAATATTACTCCTGGTTTGAAACTCCTCCTAGGTGGCTCCCACCTCGGCCTAACCACAGCTATCCTGTTATCATCACCCTTTCTCCTCAACCAATCAACTTAACATTGTAAAAAAATTGAAAACAGATTTAAATAATTAATCACTGATTCACAATTTTTTTAAAAGAAGCACTTGAAATTTAATTTCTCAAGCTTGCTTTTATAAGCCATATAAAATGAGGACTAAATAGGCTTTGTGTGTTAAATCAAACTAACAAAAATCATTTCTATGAGCCAAGCACTAACCAATGTTTAAAAAATTTAATTTTTAATTTTTTTAAAAAGTAAAACGCTAATTACAACTGTTTTTACATCTTTATACTCAAGAATTTTTGTAAGGTCACTTTCGATGTTAGGGTGCCTTAACCTTGTAATGGTTATTCTTTATTTGAAACTGATATAGTGTATAAATTAATATAAGATTTTAATATTATTTATTTATATTATAAAGATAAATTTTTAGTATTAAATATATAAAAAAAGCCTGATATTTATAAAACCTGTAACAAAGTCCGAGCCCGCTGGGCCCATTATGACAGCCCGCTTCCGTGTGTTGTAAACGTTATGATTGTTAGGGTTGGTGCGGTTGGTGAGCTGTCGCTTCTGTCCTACTTTCACATTTTTAATCTTAGAAAAAAATATCTAAAATTATTTTAATTTAAATTATTTAATTTTATTTGTTCAAAGGAAGCAATATTTTATCTTCTAATAGCAGCTTACCCTAGTGGATTTTTAGCATGACAATATTAAAAAGATATTATTTATTAATATTTTATTTATTTATATTAATAAATTTATATAAAAATAGAATGGTCCATATTTTTAAAAAATCAATTCATATGGGTGATGCCGTAATAGATGGTCACCTAAACTTAGGTATGACGTGGTCTCATTAGCAATAATATTATATAATATTAATTTAATTTATAAAAATAATATTTTTATTACATGAAAAATAAACTATCTAATCTACTTTAAAAATATCATAATATAAATGAGTATGATTGGGCAAAAGTGGGGGACACACGTCTAAATACAGTAGTGATAAACAGTTTTCTAAAAGTTAGGTGCTTCAGAAACTTTAGAGTAATAATTCAGTAATATATTATATATTTAAATAAAACAGAAATATTATATATATGTATATATATAATTATATATTTAGATTATTAAATAAATTTTATAAATATTTATGATTAATTACTAAATTAATACTCTCAGATTATGACCTCCCATTTGGGATGAAGGAGACATTTATAAAGAAAATCAACGGAAAACGCGTTTACTTGATCTCAAAGAGAGGGTGGTGGGCCCAGGGATGTTCGGGGTAGTTGAGATAATTAGGAGGGGTGGAGGTTGTTTTTTTTTTAATTTAAATTATTTAGTTTTAAATAAATAGTTATAATTTAATTATTTTTTTAAAAAAATTAAATTATAATTATTTATTTAAAAATAAATAATTTATTTTTTATTTTTTAAAAAAAGTCTATTTTTTTTAAGGAGATGCAGCGCCCTCTTCCAGTGGTAGTTGGTGGTGCAGGAACATCGTGATACTCCACTCCCACACCATATAAAATCACAGGTCTCCCCTTTCTCATCCCAACCCACCACCGAAATCCCCTCATCCGACGACGACGAATCGTCGGTCGCTGCCACCGCCGCCGCCGCCACCACCACCAACCACTCATCTCCAAACTCTTCTTCAATTTCAAAACAAGAGGCTAAAAAAGGGAAAACAAATTAATGGGGTCGATCTCAGGAGAGAGGCAATTGAGCTCAGAAGAGGAAGAACAGGAGGCATGCTCGTTTGCCATGGCAATCACAAGTGGGTCGGTCCCGCCAATGGTGTTGAAAGCGATAATTGAGCTCGGCGTGCTCGAGATCATCAAGAGAGCCGGGCAGGGGGCGCAGCTGTCGCCGGCGGAGATCGCCTCCCAGCTTCCCACCCACAACGCTGACGCCGCAGCGGTGTTGCTGGACCGGATGCTCCGGCTGTTGGCCAGCTACTCTGTCCTCACCTGCACCCTCCGGACGCTCCCCGACGGCGGCGTGGAGAGGCTTTACGGCCTTGCCCCTGTGTGTCAGTTCTTGACGGAGAATGAGGATGGCGTCACTTTGGCTGCTCTGTGCCTAATGAATCAGGACAAGGTTCTCCTCGAGAGCTGGTAATTGTTTCTACTTCTCTCTTTCACTCTTTTTGATTTAAGCAGAATGCATCACATAAAAAACTGTATTTATGAATTTTAACAATTACAATATATATATATATATATATATATATATATAATTTGATTAATTTTTAAAATTTTGAAAGATTATTCTACATATTTTATTTATCTACAATTTATATTTTTAAAGTTCTTTATTTTTTATTTTTTAAAAACTCAACAGGTTTTAGATGGAGAGAAGAGTCGTAAGTGATGGGACAAATAAAATAGAAAGTTATAATTTAATTATTTTTAATTTTTTTAAAAAAATATTGCTTGATATTTCACCTGGAGCTATTTTTTATTGTTAAAAATTTTAATGGGTCTAATAATGAATGAGTTATAAATAAATGAGAAAAATAATATTTTTAGTAAAAAATTATTTATTTTATAATATTTAAATTATAATTTTTATTTAAAAATAAATAATTCAATTTAAGGAGAGGGATAATCTATCTTATATAATTTTTTTCTCCTATATTTACTTATACAATATTCCTAAAAGTAGTATATATTTTTTTAAACATATTATTAATATACTTAATTATATATCTATTTATATCAAAAATTTTAAAAGTAGGTACAAATTTTATCATATTTTAATTTTTACTTTTTTTTCTTTTTTTATATTAAAAATAATAATTTTAATATAAATAAGTGTATAAATAAATTTATAAATGCCATTATTACTATTATTTTTATCTCTACCATGTTCACCAACAAACATCAAAGGGGAAGTCAGAAAAATCTTTAGAAGGACCGAATCTATTTAGTTTAGGATTTTGTTATATTTATATTAAATTAGATAGCTTCCTCTTTTTAACTATTGAAATTTATTTTTATAATATAAAATATTAAGTTTGAAATTATAAATTATAGTATTGATTTCATTAATATTATTTATTATTCTTTTAAAATAATTATAAGCATGATGAAATTTTTTTTAAAAAAACTTCCAATTAGAAGATTCATAACAAAATCTCATAATTTATACTTCTAGTCAATCACGCGAGGACATGCCCAGAATCTACTAAATGGGGTAATTGGGGAGTTTACTCCTCTAAAAGATAGTAAAATTAATTTTTAATAATAATTATTTAATATTAATTAAATAATTATACTATTTTTTATAACAAATAATTGGTTAATTTTTTTAAAAAAATCTTAACTATTTAATATTAATTAAATAATTTTAATTAAAATGAGTTAAATTAACCTCATTTTAGGCTGGGGGAGACTCCAACTTCACAAAGTGCCCCCATTCATCGTCCCCGTAATTGTTGGATTAGGAATTTAACTATTTAGATAACTTCAAAACATTTAAAAATATGTAAATAGTTTTCTTATAATTTTATTTTATCATTACATCAGCATTTTAATATTTTAGTTTTATAAAAAAATAATTATTTATACATTTTTTATATTTCCTCAAATTTAACGACAAACGTCTTCTCTAGCATTTTACTTGAGCATGATGGACCGGAAAATGGATTTGTTGTGCTTGGCCATTAGGCGGTCTTCTTCTTTTATTTTATTTTATTATTTATGTTTTTGGCAAGAAAAGCAAATCACGATATCTAGAAGTGCTGCCGATATAAAAAATTGGAAAAAAAAAAACAAAATTCTTTTTTGAGAACTTATTTTTTTTGCAACTGTGGATTAAAGGGTTTTGGATATTTATTTTTAATTTTAGAAATTATTTTTGAAAAAAAATAATCTATTTTAAGAAAGAATTGTAGCTTTGATGGGTCCAATACCATAAGTCGACTCAGAGTCCAAATTATAATAGATAGACAGCCTGACAAAGACACATCCAATCTTAATCCAAGGCCTCTGGAGGCCCAAGTAATGTGACCTCGACTCGCTCGGAAGGTTATGGGCCAAAGGTGCAAAGCATTAAATGAGCCCGCAGCATAGCCCAATTGTTCTAACCTAGTAAATCTTATCAAGATATCTTACCTAATATCTCCCATCACTTAAGCTGATAGGGGTAATTCTGTATATTACACCACAAAAGTAGTTGTCATAGTAAGCTCCCATAAGCTCCAAAAAGGCTCAGCAAAATCTACAACCGCCATCAGTTAGTCACTCTCTAAAGAGTGTATTTCTATAAGTCACCTACTAGTCGAGTGTACTCTAAAAGCCTTGCTCTTACTCTTCATCCAAGAGATCTGCTCTTCTCCCATGAACCTAACAATTCATCCTGAAGGCTCACTTTCCTTCCAAGCGTCATATTTTCCATCCAGGAGGCCTGCTTTCCTTTCAAACGTCCTACTTACTGTCCTATAACTTAATCCTCCAACTCAAAAGCCGTCTCCTAATTGGGCGCACTCCGAAATTTAATTCTCCACCTTATAAACTGTTCTTTGGTCTGGTGCACTTTTGAAACTCAATCTTTCACCACGTAAACCACCCTCTAATTAGGTGTACCATCGAAACTTAATCCTCTATCTCATAAGCTACCAGTTGGTTGGGCTCATTCAGGAGCTCAATCATCCACCTTATAAGTCGCCTTTCAGTTGGGTGACCTCTAAATTGCCCATTAGCTGGACACATCTTAACGCCGTCCCTCGATTGGGCACTCCCAAACACTCGATCCTTTATAATATATATCCATACATTCTCTTATATTATAATATTTTTTTATCCGTTGATAAAGATTTTTAATTTGAGTGTCGAAAAATTAATTAGAGAGTGAATTCGTTAATATTTTAATATCTTATTTATTTGTTGTGTTACATAGGATCAATGTTTAAAGTGATGGGGATCAGACTAACTCCAATTAGACCCGTCGTGGAGAGATCGAGCAGTTTCCTAATTTGTATAATAATTTAAATTCGGGACGCATCAAGCTTACATGATGAAACTCATTATTTTATAAATACATAATAAAATCAACTTAAATAAAAAAAAAAAAATTTAAATTAGTAATGTTTATCGTAAAATTGTCTAAATCAAATACCTAATCGCTAAAGGCCAACTACCCCCATCGACTTCTCTACCACTTCACGAGTACCTGACCAATTGTCACACCACGACTTTAGGAATACATCTTTAATATATCTATAATTCTCATTCTTTAGTAGGAATTTTAATTTAAAAATTTTATATTTTTTATTTTTAAAAATTTTGAATATTATTAAATATTTATCCCAGTTATAAAAAAATAAAAAAATGATTTAGGTATTTTTTTAAAATTTATTTTTTTCGTTAAAATTTTTTATCTAATTAACAAATAAAAAAATACATTATTTCTAAAAAATACAACCACCCCGAACCGGCCATGCCATGGGTAGGTGTGTGAAAAGGACGATGATGACCCACGGAAAAAATTGAAATTATGAGGATTCTATTTATTTATGCATAAGAGTCTTTTTAATTTATGGGATTGTTGAAATTTTCTATTTTTTAGACATATTTAATTTTTTTAAAAAGATTTTGAAAATAAAATAATATTTTTTATAATATAAATATTTTAATATTTTTATTTTATATTTTTTTAAAAATAAAACGCAAATGGTTATTTATGAGAGGATTCAAGGGAATTTAATGATCCCTATGTTTGAAAAACTACTACATAGAGACAGGGATCTGTTCCTCCGTCTGGCATTTAAAAATAGTACTTTATATAATTTTTTAAATAATTTTTATATTTAAATTTACGGATATTAATATTAAAAAATTAAAAATAATCATATTTATATAATAAAATATCCATCATTAAATATAAATTTAAAAGTAAATGAAAGAGCATATACTTCTCTGTTCTTCTTCTTTACTTTTCAAAGAATCAATCCAATAGACGAGAATTAATTTGGCCAAGGCCGTATCTGGTAAAGTTATTAAAAATTCATTGTTATTATCGGTCATTTGTTATTAATTTATTATTGTTATTATTTGATATTATTAGTATTAAATGTAAAAATAATATTTGATCGGAGTAATATTAGATATTGATATTAAATATTATATAATTAACAAGGACATCTTTTACTGTATTTGATATATTTATTTATTTTCCTTTTTTTTGGAGAAAGGGTACAAACTAAAAAAAAATTTAAAAAATAAAATAAATATAATAACTCATTTTTATCTGCTACAAGAAAAGTAACATTAAATTAAAAATAACATCATAATATTTGCATTTATAAATGACACAACCAATTTATACGAGTTTATGAGGTTGCATCTCACCTCAGCTTGTTCACCTCTTTTTAGTACTATTAGATATTAATTTGATGATTGTGAGTTTTTTTTTTTTTAAATTGCTTTAAATTTATTTTTATTATATTTTATTTAGATTGTTAGATTTATATTTAGAAGTCTATGTGATGAGGTACATTCACAATACCTCATTATTGAGGTGCAACCCTATTGTTGGTGTTGTATCCAATGAGCTCAAGAGTCTTGTGCCGTACTTACCGTGACACATTTCAGCCGTTCGGGTGAAATTGAATGGCTAACATTTATTTTTTTTAATTTACAAATGAAAAAAAAAATGCATGTTTTCGGCTATTGGATTTTATCCAGACGGCCGATGCCATGCGGCGTAGGCCCTATGCTATGGTCAGTGCAACGCAAGCCCCTCGGCTCATATCCAATGAGTGAGGTGTAATTGTTATATTTATAAGTGAGATATAGCTCCCTCGTTTAGTAAAGCTCTTACCCCATTACTCTCATTGGTGATCAATGTATACATCTTTAGAGATTAAGTTGAAGACTAGCGATGTGGTGGGTTCATGTGCAGGCATTACATAAAGGATGCAGTTCTTGAAGGAGGAATTCCATTCAACAAGGCATATGGGATGACTGCGTTTGAGTACCATGGCACAGACCTAAGGTTTAATAAGATCTTCAACAATGGCATGTCCAACCACTCCACCATTACCATGAAGAAACTCCTAGAGGTCTACAAGGGATTTGAGGGCCTATCCACATTGGTTGACGTCGGCGGAGGGACAGGAGCTACCCTTAATATGATTATTTCCAAATACCCTTCAATTAAAGGCATCAATTTTGACCTCTCGCATGTCATTGAGGATGCACCCTCGTATCCAGGTAAAAAAAAATTATTTTAGCAGTTAAAATGTGTGATGAGCCTTATTACAATGGTATTAGAGTTGCTGTCTTAGTGATCACGGGTTCAGGGCGTGAAAAAAATCTCTTAGCACACAAAATAGATCAAAAACAGTTTAACTATTTTATGAATCTTACCCTACCCTACACATAGAGGCAATTTTGTTTACCAAGCTTGTCCTTTTAGCAACTAAAGTAAGTTTTTTTCAACCATCCATGAGCCATCGTGTATGCACTCCCTTATCCAAGTAATAGAAATATTTATCTATTACTATATATCATATGCCTTATAGCAACAGTAGAGTTACTTTCACATGATTTTGTAGTATGATAGACCAAAAAGTGATCCGATTGTTATTGAATTCATCATATAGTAAAAATTTCATATATCGAGCTATTTTTTTGGCAACTAAAGTATAATTTTTTGCTTGAATTTCATTTGGATGGTTTGCCATATTCAATTTATTGAGTTTGCATACATGCAGGCGTTGAACATGTAGGAGGAGACATGTTCGTTAGTGTTCCAAAAGGTGATGCCATCTTCATGAAGGTGAGTCTTAAATTTTCATCACATTATATCATTTTTACCCCTACCATCTCTAATCTCTAACTTTTGAATGGTCAATGAGCTAACAAATTGTTTGAACTTAAATCGCTTATTTGAACTGTGAGAAAATAATTAATAATTTATAATAAGTGCACAATAATTATAAATAATGAAATAAAATATAATTTTTTTATGAAAAATTCTCTTAAGAATGAGAATAAAAAATTACAGAATAATACGTTTGAAAATATCTTCACTACAAAATAAGTTCAATTACATAAACACCACAAATATAAGGATTGGATACCTTGTAATAAATAGACTAAGCAACAATGAGTGAAAGATGAAAGAGTAGAAAATATAATATGTAAAATATTTTTCTCAATTTCAAGAATTCGTACCCAAGGTCGGTGGATATTAAAATATGATTTAGAATTCAACCGGATATACGAATATTCCTTTTCTCAAATTTTTCGTTCTTTTTTTTATTTTTTATTCAACTCATTAATGATATCTCCAACATTAGAGTTAGGATCTTTATATAGAATATCCGTTCTAAATTAATTAGTAAAGAATATAATTTTTTAATTACAATATTTTAAAATTAAAAAATAATGTGACATACTTTTATAATAAAATAAAATCTTACCAAATAAAATCAAAATCAAATAAAATAAAATTTTTTCTAATCAAAGAAAATTAAATCATTTCTAATTTGAAAAGTCTATGATATCCGTACAATATTTATATAATCTCGTTTGAATTATCAAATGACACGTCAAATAGGTATGGGTCTACATTAAAATAAATCATAACCCAACACAAATATGCATCATGCTCAAGCTGGACGCAATACGACTAAGTGGGAATTATAACTCAATTGGGTTTCTGCCCGCTTCGAATTAAATCATTTCAGACCGTTAACCTAATCCATCATTCTACCGTGGATTGATGAAATATATCATCAAAACTTAGAGGTGACAAATTAAAACCATGAGAACAATACAATTGTAATATAGATATAAAATTATGTTTATTTGACTTTTTTTCCCCCTAATCTGTAATGGTGAAAGCCTTATGCAATTAATGGGCAACATTTTTTTGCTGCGCAAGCCTAGGTGATGGTTTGGTCTCATTGTCTCTATATATATATATATATATATATAACAGGTGGATTAATGTTACCAAATTTTTTTTCATAAATACAAATGAATTAGATATAAATCTATAAATTATTGAACTGAAACTTTTTAATAACTTATTATATATTCTTATTAAGCTCACTAAATTTATTAATCATCAATGTGACCTACTATCTCCATAAGATTTTCAAATTTGTGCAATCTTTATACCAAAGATAAAAACAAAAGTTTGATAGTACATAGATTGATTCTATCATTAGAATAATTAAACATCAGATTATATAAAAATAACTCTATTGTTATATCTAAAATATTCATTATACTAGTTACCTAATGAAAACTAGTAATTTATATGCTTCTCTTCAGTGGATATGCCATGACTGGAGCGATGAACACTGCTTGAAATTCTTGAAGAATTGCTACGATTCGCTCCCCAACAACGGCAAAGTCATAGTGTGCGAGTACATTCTTCCAGTAGCACCGGAGACCAATAATGCCGCCAGGACAGTCTTCCATGTTGACGTGATCATGTTGGCTCATAACCCGGGCGGGAAGGAGAGGACCGAGAAGGAGTATGAGGCCTTAGCCAAGGGAGCCGGCTTTCAAGGATTTCAAGTAGCATGTTCTGCTTATGATACTAAAGTCATGGAATTTTTGAAGAATAACTAATCACTCATACCCTAAATATATATATTTTATGTATTATTGTTTGATTTTGCTACTCTGGCTTGTGACCCTTTTATTCCATGCGTGCTCTTGCAAGAATAAGGAATTGATAAAGAAAGAAGGGTTGTTCTTTTTAGGAGGTTTGATTAGTGGAGCAAGTTTTTGTATAAGCATTGATGTTATTTTCTTCATATTATTTTTTTTGCTTTTATTTTCAAAATTCTTATTTTAGATTTGGCTCCGGGTGGGAAAAAAAAATTAAATCTATGATCTATTTTAATTAATTAAAATACTACCTTTTAATTTATTTTTAAACTCGATAAAAACTTAAAAGATTACCTTACCTTCATAAATTAGGATGCATGAGCTCGATTTAACTACATATATCTGGTGGGAATCAAACCAAGTGAAAATAATCGATAATGCATAATAAACCAGTAATAATTGTAAATAATGAAGAATATAATATTTTATGTGAAAAATTTTTTTTAAAAAGAAAAAAATTACGAAATTATATGTCTAAAATATCTATTATGTGATATATTCGGTCATACAAGCCCCAATTAATACAAAAGTATAACTTATTACAATAAGTGAGTTAGTTAGAATAATAAATAGTATAAGATAAAATAGAAAAAACACAATCCCTAAAATGTCTTTCTTAATTTTAAAAATAACATATCTAAAATTGGTGGACAATAAAACTCAATTCGAAATTCAATTGGATGAGCAAATCTTTCTTTTATCTCTTTTCTCATTTTTTCATCTTTTTTTTTTTACTATGCTGGCACTCAAATAATAAAAAATCGCAAATTATAACCTTAAAAATTGTATCAAGACCTTTTATATTAAGAACGGCGCTCGAGCACCCGTCGGGCATGTATTACTTACAAGCTCATTGTGTAATCGACGCACACGCACTGCTTGAGTGCACATCAGGTGCTGAGCAATTTGGATAAATTTTGCTTGTGTGCTTTTCAGGCGCTTTTAAAGCGGCCCAATTTGGCAATTGCATGCATGAACACCTCTTAGGTGCCCCACGAGTGCCCTTAATTTGGAATTAGCACATATGTGCCTATTCGCGCTACTCAACGATTTTCTCCCAATCAATTCAACACACATGCATTATTGTATGTGCTATCAAATAATATATTAAGATGGATATAAAATTCACAATGAAACACCCTACAACCCAACAATATTAATAAATATATCGACATTTTGATTTTGGGCCTTTCTGGGTAACTTTGTAATGTTCAATAGTAGCATTATTTATAGGAAAACAAAGACAATATGTGGGAATTATGCCATTTCCGCATTACAAAATGACCACAAACTAATTGGATTAGGAACTTCGGTATAAATACCATATTGTGTCATTGCATTTAAGTCGTTAGTCTATTGCTATACTGAATTGGTATTAATTAAAATCCAAAATAGTATCTATATTTTAAGGATAATAATAAAAATACAATTTTAGACACACCTAATAAAGAAAGTTTTCATCTATCAATATATACTAATAGTCTAAATAATGATATATTGATAAATAAAATCATGTCATCTTAAATATCATTAAACTATTAAAAATTATTTAAGGTATGGCCCCACCTAGGGCAATCATTCTAAGCTGAATAAGTTTGATAAATATGTATTTTCTTGCATAGTTGATGCATATGAGCTAATTACTATACAAAATTTAGGTTGGTTAGTTGAGTCAAACGATTTATTTTTTGCATAATTTTTGGGATAATGTCTAGTCCAACCCATTTATTATTAAAATGATTATAATTGGACCGGTCTATATATATTTTTATATTTTTTCTGATAATATAAAAAAATTGTACGAATATAATATTGATGTAAATATTACCAAAAGATTTTAAAATAATAATATTATATAAAAATATCTTAAAAACATGCTTCCATTTTAAAAGATTGGTATTTATTTAAATTCAAAATAAAATTATATTTTCAACTAAAAATTAAATTTTGAGCCCAAAAAAGTTGATTGTTTTCGTATGTACTTATATCAGACCTAAAAATTTAGTTGAACATAAATAAAAAATTTTAATTAAATATGGAATGAATGGAAAGGGTTCGAGAATGTGTGGAAAGCCATGAACAAGTATTTCCTTCCATCATTTTAAAGAGTAATGCTACTTGTTTTACATACTTATTACATATTTATAACTCATTATCTATATGGATGGCTTAGTAGAATTTTATACATTAAAAAAAAATTAAATTTAAAATGAACTATATATGTAGAGGATAAATTATAAAAAACAAAGGAATATAGCTTGACAATATATAGAGAATAATCTTAATCTATATGGACTATTGATAGTCTGAGTTTAAATTCAAAATATATTAAAATGAGATGTTCGAGGAACCGAAGTAAAACTTAAAGTATCAAAATGACCGACATGACAAAATAACCAAAGTGCTTGAATGAGCCCACGACTCAAAATACATTAAAATGAGATGTTCGAGGAACCAAAATAAAGTTCAAAGTATCAAGATGACCCATGTAACAAAATAACCAAAGTGCTTGAACGAACCCACAATACAACCATCAATTATACTCATCAGATCTATGCCAACTGACATGCTATGTCAATTTTAGAATTTCTATTGAAAATTTATTATTGTTCCTCTTTGTAAGAAGCCCTCCAACCACTCTTCCATGTCCTTCATTGAGAATCTTCTTGGATGTGCAGCTTTTTTGAAAATTTTAGAATCATCTTCCATGTCAAATCAAACCTGATCTTCATATGAGCATTAAAAAGTGACCTCATTTTGAGAATTATGTTTAGTTGCGGATTTTATGACGCTGTAGTTTCTATAAAATTATGATAGGCTTTTTATCATCAAGCAGAGCACAAACATGCAATGAAAAACAGATATCCTTCGTTAGCCAGTCACAGCAATGGCTGCGGTAGCCGACTTTTAGCAAATCACAATGAGTCTTGAGGCAGCGGCGCTCCATCCTGACGGTGGAATCCGCGGTTGTTTATTGCCAACAAACATCAAAAAATTGCAACAGCAACAGCAGGAAGGGAAGAAAAATACAGAATATTAATAGAAAGAAAGCAAATATTAATTGAAGAGAACTTGACGATTATTACCAGAGTACTAGTTCTTGAAGAGTTCCAAGCAGTGTTCTTGGTCCAAATTCCTGCTCCAAAACTTTTTGTAGTATTCTGAGTATGTGAAATTCCGGTATACAGGGGAGGATCTGTTGGCGGTGAGAGGCGGCGGAGCGCTGATCAAGGCGTTGTCATCCGGACAGAGGAAGGAAGCAACTGATATTCTGGGCTTATCAGCATTGACAACTGCTCTATGCCACACACTTTTGTAGACCCCATTGCTCAATGCCTGTAATATATCTCCCAATTTAATCTAATAAAAAAATAGTGAAATACCAAAACACAAAAGTAGACCGTCTAATTGACTCATGACCCAGCTTGGTGGTTTTTATTAGGGGATTCAAACAACTATGAATTTCTACCATTGCAGATGATAGTTAAGTATTTAACCTTTAAATAGATACAAATATTGAGTCATTTTTAGGATAATATCAGATAAAATTACATCATATTCATTTATCAAAACTAGCAAACTGATATAGCAATTTACATCAAAATAGTTGTCTAAAAGACATTTGTAGAGAGGCTCTATAACTATGCTTTACCAATTTGTTATATACTCAATATCTTATTGGATGTTTAAACCCTATTTCTCTTTTCTTGATTAATGGATTAACAATTCCCTACTTACTTTTTTTTAAATATTCTGATTAATTTATAGATTTATTCAATAATTCGAATTTATGCCCTTTTAAAAAAGAAATCAATAGAAATGCATGCTATAAAACCATATTATTTTTCATTTTCAATGAAGAATGAAGGGTAGGTAAGCCCATTAGCATGTTTAGAAGATTCTAACACAATCTTCTAGATGGCCTAATGAATACCGGATGCAACTTGTTTATATAGCATGTTGGGCTTGATTACATATTGCACTTCAAGTTATTATTAACGGGATTTGGTCAAAATAAGCATAATTGACAAAGTGAAACAAACTCAAATTGTCTGTTTAATGTCAATTATCAAAAACTTGGGTATAGAAATCACAACACTGTATAACGATTTTTAATGTGAAAATCTTTTCAAATAAAAAAAAAAAATTAAGGGATAAATTTTAAACTAATTCATTATAAATGACTAGTTATAAAAATAACATTTTTTGAAATATTTTCATCATAATCAAAGTGAATGATCAGTTGAAAGCAACTATCAACACTTAGTAATCCACAAGATAAAAATATATTATGAAAAACGAGTAATCAAATATTAATATGTTTTAAAAAATAATACTAAAATAATATACTTAACATGGACAAAAAAATAAAATTCAAATCGAGTCTCAATCACATATTAAACCTTCTCATCTTTTCTCTTTCTCTGTTTTCTCTATTTATCTAGTACTTTTTATAATACAAAATGATATTGGATACCCTAAAATTGTGTCAAAGGTGACTTTATAATAGTATCAATATACGAGTGTCTTTCAAACGTGTATCAACATATACTTATTAGATAAATGATATACATGTATCCTTTAAAGTGTGTATCAGGCATGATTTTATTGGACAAATCAGGCACATTTGCCCCTTAGGCATACATCATGTGCTACTTGGTTGAATTTTAACCAACACTCGACCAACTTTTGTATGAACATTGCAGGACCTCTAATGATCATTGTTACTTGGCTGATTTTCGTACAAATATCACAAGACATTTACTTGACTTTTTTACCCAAATAATTCACGTTTAAATATTGCGTATACCCTAAATTACTTATTTGTTTATTATGATATCCACGAAAGAGTAACATAAGACCCAACAATTAGATACGCTTAAACCTGGCAAGGTTAATTGAACTTTTGGAGAGGCATGATTTTTGGCATAAGTTAATGTTAAATGTGTGACCAAAGTATTGGAAGAAAAAGCAAGAAAAACTATGACCCTTCTTTTGAAAAATAATGTGGTAAGACTAGTTTTATTGTACATCAAACTTGCGAGTTTTATAGGTCCTGTAGAACTAAGGTTTTAGATTTTTTACCAATCATAAATATATATGCATTATGAGGTTGAACAATATGAGAAATACACACACACACAAACACAAGGTCGACTCAAAACAAAATGAAGGGCATGAGCAAATATAAATACTCCATTTTCAATCTCTATTCTTTGTTGATATTCATAAGATTTATCTCATCATTGGTGCTTTCTATGTCTTCCGTTGATCCTGATCTGCTTACATTTTGGTTGACATGGTAGAATTGCATTTTCCAATAGTTTCAGTTAGTTCAATATTTTGATAAAACATAGAAAGGACAAGATTGACTTAATAGTAAAAATGTTGATAAGATACATAGTTTTTTTTTTCTTAAAATTTTAAAATAACTTAACTAAAATTGCTATTGATTATCATATCTTAACCTAAATTTTACTTGATTATGATATTTTTAGTACAATCAGATGAAAAGTAGTTTTTTACCCTAAAGAAATTAAATCAAAAGACTAAAGTCAATTGTTACGAATTATCATTATATTATTTAGTGGTTATAGATGTGAATTGTAAAAATGACTTTTTATATAATATAAGGTAAGGCCATGTACTATGTATTTAAACTTGTTCAATATTTCTTTGTACCTTTCTCCAAATTATCATTATGTTACTTGCCTTTACATTTTGAATTTGATGCAATGCAGCTTGTCGTTACGTACCTGTAATTGATCCCCAATGTTAACGACAAAAGCATGGGGGTGCGGGTTGACAGCTACCCACTTGCCGTCATGGAGGACCTGCAGGCCACATACTTGTGAGTCCTGGAGAAGAATCGTGAGGGTGTTGGGGTCGGTGTGTGCCGGCAGTCCATAGGTCAGCTCCGGCTCTGGGCATGGCGGGTAGTAGTTTATGGCCATATGCTGCCCTTGCTCTCCAAGTATCCCTTTCACGCAGTCTTGTTCTAAGCCTAAGCTCTCTGAAATGGCTTCTTCCAGTCTCAATCCCAGTTGCCGGACTGCCTCAACGTATTTGCTCACTACTTCCCTGCCAAATGCAATATATGTATTTATCTGACTTCACATTAGCACTGGGGTTTTATTCTTGATGCAAAATGGTAGCGCGATAAATAGAAAGTAGTAAGAAATTTGGTAAAACATTACTAAATCGCATGCACAAAATTAGGTTTATGTGAAAAATTTTTGAAGGAAAAAAATACTGTCAAAAGAGGAGAAATTTCACTATTTTGGACAAATAGATTACAACGTAGGGTTACTGGTTATAAATTGTGATTTTAAAATCCCATAAAACAAAGTATAAAGACCCCCCCCCCCACACATATATAATTGATGGACTTAAAAAAATATGACAAAATTATGCCTTTAACCTGATCTATCTATTATTATCCCTACCCTTCGTTAAAATTTATATCATATTGTATTGTGAATTTTTTTGATTGAGTATTCAAATAGGTTAGTCACACAAAATGAATTTGGGCTATATTTAATATTGAATGTATCAGCTCAAGCCTTGGATGTTCCTAGTGTATATTGAAAGAGAAAGAAAAATTAATTCTAAGGATGAGTTTTGTTGATTAATACCAAAATTAACTATATTACAATAGTGGTATTCATAAGATACTTTAAATTATAAGATATTTTTTAAAGTATCCCTAACATCATGTAGAAAAATATACTCTTCCTAGAACTATGAAAAGAAATCCCAATAAATCTAAAAGGAAATTACAATTGTTGAATGAAAATATGAACTGCAAGTGAAAAAGGAAAACGACTTTTATATATATTGAGTTTAATCAATATGCTACAATTGAGTTTACTCATTGCCTTATTAAAATTCGTCTTATAATTTTTTTTATTAGTAGGCTGATTGTAGCTTCCATAGCTTACTCTATATTAAAGTTATAATCATTTAAAGTTAAATGCCATTTTTTATCATTTCCCTCATTTGTTGTATTGCTAAATATTTTTAAATATTTTAATGCATACTGTTCCACACCAACTGGGTAGATGAAAATTATGTAAGTTATTGTGGGTCACTCCCTTATATGTTAGTTGGCATTATTATAGTTATCAACTACTATAATTTATTATTTTTTCTTTTTAGATAGTGTGTGTTTTCTAGACTACCCACAAGATACAACATTTAGTGGTTGATTTGTTTGAATTATAAAATTAGAATTATTATAAATGTAAAATTATTTTCGGGTTAATGAAAATAGAATTCAAAATTCCATCTACCTCGTTGCTTCAATGTAGTATTAAAATTGAAATAAAAATTGATGTGGCCCAACTTTTACAACTTCCAAAAGAGCCATGAAGGCTTCGGCCGCCACTTACCCCACCCCTACCCCCCCTCGTCCTTAATTCTGTTGCTTCTTCCCTTAGTTATGTTCATTAGTTTAATTAAGATACTCACTAACCGCCCCTTATCCTCTTATTCAATGTGTATAGGATAGTTGTTTTTCTATTTAATCAGTCATGAGAATTGCTTGGGAAAAGATTTTGAGATTAATTAAATATAAGTTCTTTGCCATTAAAGATTATTTTATCCTTTAGATTGGCCAAATGAATCCCAATTAATTAGATGAGTCTCTATTCATATGAAAATTCATCATCTTTGACTATATCAATTTGTATCAGATATGGTTATATTTTACGAATTACGAAACCTTGCAAAAAGTATGGGACTTATTTCAATCTTAGACAAGAAGCCTATAAAAAGTGACAAACCTACAAAGACCTACAAAAATTGATAGATGTAATCCAACAAATATTATTACCATGGGAGGATCCCAAACCAGTCAAGACTCAGGAAACCAGGGGCTCATTCTTGCTTTACAGTTCACAAGACCTAAAAATCAGTTCTACCGAACCGACTGAACATCACAAAATCACCAATGATTCCCCTTACTCCACCATTCGTAGAAGTTGACAAATAGCCCCACTAGATCTATTGCATCCAATATCGACGTTCCATTTACCATTATTTTTACTGACTCAAACCTCTACAACCTCCCTTACTCCATTTTAAAGACGAGCATTATCCCAATCGTGTCCAACCCAGCCAAATTTATATCCATAGTCTACCTACCAATACCTTTATCTTCAATCTTTCTTTCCCCTTTTAATGGCAAGTCGAAACTTTCTCTAATTCCCACGAAAGAGAGAAACCAATTATTCAAAAACTTTCTCAAGGGTCGGAGAATTCAAAGTTCTCATTTCAAAGGTTGTAGTGATTATAAATGAAATTTAATTATTGGCAATCTTAACTACTCTTGAAAGTTATTAAAAGAATTTACAAATAATAATATTAATATTATTTTAAATAACATAATTGGTAATGAATAATAGGTGAAAAAGGAGGGCACGTGACATTTGAATGCCAACTCTCAAGCTCAATCTCAGTCATTTCTTGTTTGGCTAAAAAATTGATCCAAATTCATAAAATTAAAACTTGTAAATGTCAGCCTAATATTGTTAAATAAATCAAAGAAAGATAAATTTTGAATATTTTTTTCTAAAGAAATAAAAGTTATTTTTCAGTTAGTCATCATAACACACCATATACAATATACTTGTTTGCTCAACTCTCATTTATTAATCTTGTCTCATCATACTATGAGGCTTTTAAAACAAATTAAATTACAATGAGTACGATAAAATATAAACCTAACTCTAAAAATTAATGGGTCAATAGAAAATATTATAAGAAAACTTGTTCTAGATCTGCAAAGTGAAATTGCTCGCATAAACTCAAGAACAAATATTTTATGGTGGAGGAGATTAAAACAACATAACTTCTACAAGTTGCAAAAGAGTCTTGAAGGCTTCTGTCGCCACTTACCCATCTCCCATATCCCCTTCTTAATTATGTTGTCTCCCCTTAATCATGGTTATTAGTTTAATTAAGTTACTAGCCCCTGTTATCCTCTTATTCTATGTGGCTAGGATAGTTACTTTTTTTTTTTTTTAATTTAAGGAGTCTTGAGAATTCCCTGTGTGGAGATTTTGATATTAATCAAAGTCTTTGGATATAAAACAGTATTTAATTTTCTAAATTAATTGAGTAAGTCTCAAATCAAATCAAAATTCACTACCTTTAGCAATATAAAATATGTAGCTTGATTTTTTTTTAAAATTTTATAATTAAAATGACTATAAATACAAATCTAAGTATGAAAATGCATTTTAATTGTAATAGATATTCATTGATCAATGATGGGTGAACATGTTGGGGTCACTCCCGAGTGGCCTTTTGTCCGCGGACTCCATTGGAATAATGGACGAGGACTTTGCTTGGTGCGTCATGTCCGAGAGGATTTGGACGAGGACTCCATCCACGCGTGCGTTGACTTATTCTCTCATTAATGATCTGCGGCAGCAATAAATGCGGGCATTGGAAGTTGTGGGCCGCCACAACTTCCAAGACGGTTGCGGGCACGCCGCGCAAGTGCGTCGATGCACGGCCCGGGCAACATGCCCCGCCACCCTGGCGCTAGGGTGGCTGGGTAGACTCCTAGGGTAGTGAATAATATATTTTTATTCATGTGTATATATATAGGTGTGCAGAGATCATTTATGGAGTAGTGAGAGAGGTTGGTGAGTTGTGGTGTGTGCCTTTATGAACAACCACTTTGTGAGATTTGTGAGAGAAACACCTAGAGAGAGAAAGTTTACACTCGCATGATTGTTTCACTTTAGTTTGAGCTTGTGTGAACTGATACTTGTAAGCAATCCTTTATAGTGTATTCTTTCGTGGTTTTTCCTTATTTAAAGAAGGGTTTTCCACGTTAAAATTCGTGTGTTCCCTCTCACATTTTCTCTACCTCTCCCGACCGTCCGAGAGCTTTGCTCTCCGTTTCTGTCCGAGCGTTGTGTCCGCCGGTCTTCTGCAGCGTTTTGCTCCAACAAGTGGTATCGAGAGACGAGGTTGTTTGCGCGGTGATCTTTGCTTGTTATCGAAAATGGAGTTTGGCAAGTAAGATGGTTTGTTTGAATGGTTCAAACTTTGACATCCGGGCAGAAAGAAAAATGTCGACTTGCTTTTCGTCAAGTCTATGCATGATCCGGTCTTCTCCTCCGAAAAACCGTCGACGAAAACGGACGAGGCCTGGGCGTTGGAGCACAAACAGGTGTGCGGGTTCATCAGGCAGTTTGTGGACGAGAACGTGTATAACCATGTTCGTAGAGAGACAAATGCCAAAGCCCTTTGGGAGAAGCTGGAGAAGCTCTTTGCCTCCAAATCTGGTAACAATAAAATTTACCATTTGATGCGGTTGGTCCATATCCGGTACAAGGACGGATCTTCTGTTGCCGACCACTTAAACGAGTTTGAGGGATGCGTGGACCGGCTCAATAGTATGGGCATTAAGTTCGAGGACGAAGTGCTAGGACTCTGGCTCCTAGCAACCCTCCCGGACTCATGGGAAACCATGAGGGTCACGATCGCCAACACAGCTCCAAACAGTGTGGTGACGCTGGATATGGTAAAGGGAGCTGTGCTGAACGAGGAAGTACGACGGCTTTCTCAGGGAACGTCTACCTCTCAGCAGCCCGAGGTCCTTGTCACGGAATCGAGGGGAAGAAGCCGAGGACGTGGCCCAAAGTCTGAAGACAAAGGGCGGAGTAAGTCACGTTCTCGGTATCAAGACATGGAGTGCCATCATTGTGGCAAGAAGGGCCACATCAAAAAGTTCTGCTACAAATGGAAGCGTGAGAACGCTGGGAAGCAGAAGGGCGAAAAGAGACGAGGCGAGGAAGAGTCCTCGGTCTCTGTTGTGACAGGAGCTGATCTCCTCTTAACTTGTGAGTCTGAGGACTTGATGGCTGTGGCAGAACAGTCCTCGGATTGGGTAGTGGACTGCGCGCTTGATCACGTTACCTCCGAGAGAACCGTTCTCCACTTATGCTCCTTGTGCCCCGTGAGTACCGAGAATGGGCAATAGCGTAGGCGTCCGAGTTCATAGGACGCGAGGAGACATCACGTTGGTGATGAGTACTGAGCCAGCCGACTCTAAAGGACGTCCGGCACGTCCCTGACATCAGGCTAAACATCATCTCAGTTGGGCGACTGGATGATGAAGGTTACTGCAGCGTCTTCTGTGACGGCAGTATCAAAATGACCAAGGGCTCCATGGTCATTGCCCGAGGAACTAAGGCATCTGGGCTTTATGCTTTGAAAGCTCAGTCAAGTGGCCGAGGTGAATGCCACGAGGAGTGCGGAGTCCTCGGATCTTTGGCACAAGAGACTCGGACACATGAGTGAGCGTGGCATGGGTCACTTGGCCAGGAAGGGTCTCATCCCTGAGATGGATGGAGACATGCCCAGGACGTGTCCTCACTGCATGGCGGGGAAACAAAGAAGAGTCTCCTTCTCTGGAGACGTAACTTCCAAGAAGTCCGAGATCTTGGAACTTGTACACACGGACGTGTGTGGCCCTCTCCGGAGAAGTCTTTTGAGGTGCACGATTTTGTGACCTTCATAGACGATTGCTCAAGGAAGTCAGGGTGTTCCCGAAGACCAAGGACCGTGTCGCGAAATTTTTCAACATTCCACGTCCTTGTTGAGCGGGAGACCGGGAGGAGACCAAGGCAATAAGGAGCGACAACGGTGGCGAGTACATTGGACGGTTTGATGCCTACTGCAGAGCTCATGGCATCAAACATCAAGACTCCACCAAAGACGCCACACCAACGGAGTGGCCGAGAGGATGAATCGCACTCTCTTAGAAAGAGTAAGGTGCATCTTTATGCGAGGCAAGGCTGAGGATCTTTAAGCCGAGGCCTTGAGGACGGCCGCCCATGTTATTAACCGCTCGCCCATAAGCCTCTCGCACGGGAAGTTCCCGAGCGGCTTTGGGCCAGGAAAGAACCCAGTCTGATCATCTGCGGACTTTCTTTGCAAGGCTTTCGTCCATGTTCCGAGAGATGAGAGGACTAAATTGGAGCCAAAGACGCTGAATGTGTCTTTCTCGGGCTATGGTGAGGAAGAATTTGGGTACGAGGTTTTATGACCCAAAAGCAAAGAAGTTGGTTCGTTCCGCGACGTGGTCTTCGTTGAGGACGAGACCATAGAGGACATTGAGAAAGATCTGAAGTCTCTTTCCAGTACCTCTCGGACGGACACAGTTGAGATTGAAACTGTCCGTCCTGTACCTCTCGTGTCCGATGTCCTCGGAACTAGAATAACTGCCGACCAGGATCAGGCGAATACAGCGCCTCAGGATCAGGTTGAAGATATGGTACCTCAGCAGGGTGAGGTAGCCCAAGTGAGACGGTCGTCCAGAGTGAGACGTCCGTCCGTCCGCCTTCCAGCCAGTGAGTTTGTCCTCCTCACTGATGCTGGAGAACCAGAGGACTTCGAAGAGGCCATGAGCAGCGCTGAGAAAGATAAATGGTTTGAAGCCATGGAGGAAGAAATGACTTCTCTTCATGAGAACCATACGTTTCAGCTGGCGGAATTGCCTAAGGGGAAGAAGGCTCTGAAAAATAAATGGGTCTTCAGGCTGAAAGCGACCGAGGACCCGAGCGCCCCAAGACACAAGGCAAGACTTGTGGTCAAGGGATTTGGTCAACGAAAGGGTGTTGACTTTGATGAAATTTTTGCGCCCGTTGTGAAGATGTCCTCGGTCCGTGTAGTGCTCGGACTAGCAGCTGCGTTGGACCTGGAAATTGAGCAACTGGACGTCCGGACAGCTTTTCTCCATGGAGATCTAGAGGAAGAGATCTACATGGAGCAACCAGACGGTTTTGAAGTCAAAGGAAAGGAGGGACTTGTTTGTCGTTTGAAGAAGAGCTTGTATGGGTTGAAACAAGCTCCGAGACAGTGGTACAGAAAGTTCGAGTCTGTTATGGTCAAGCAAGGTTACCATAAGACTTCCTCGGACCACTGTGTCTTTGTGCAGAAGTTCTCGGACAACGATTTCGTCATCCTTCTCCTTTATGTGGACGACATGCCGTTGTTTGTCGGACAGAATAGTGCTTTCGGATCATGAAGTCAAGAAGCAATCGGGACATCTTTCGCCATGAAAGACCTCGGGCCGCGAAACAGACTGGGAATCGAGATTTCTCTTGGCCAGAGGGGAAGAAGTTTTGGTCACATCACGGGAGGGTTATATTGAAAAGGTGCTTCAAAGATTCATATGGAAGGATCCAAGCTGTCAAGCACCCCAGCGGCCAACCATTTTAGATCAGGCGGCGGTGTCCGGTCTCGGACACCGAGAAGGCGCGTATGAGTAAGGTTCCCTTACTCCTCGGCCGTTAGCCTTGGCTTATGTACGCTGCCGTTTGTACGCGGCGGACATTGCACATGCGGTTGGCCTTGTGAGCGATTTCTATCAAACCCGGGGATGTAACATTGGTCTCACGGTGAAGTGGATCTTGAGATATTTGCGCGAACCTCCAAGGTGGGTTTGATGTTTGGAGAAGAGAAGCCTCGATTGATTGCGTACACCTGACGCAGATATGGCCGGGGGCGTTGATTCGAGGAAATCAACGTCCTGGATACTTGGTAAAATTTGCGAGGGGCGGTCTCCCGGCAGTCGAAATTCTGGTCGTTGCTCTCGACCACGTAAGCGAGTTCATTGCCGTGGCCGAGGCCTGCAAGGAAATCTTTGTGGATGAAGAGGTTCGGCCCAAGAATCGTTAAGGCAAGAGGCGTACGAGATCCTTTGTGATAGTCGAGTTCCATTCACTTATATAAAAACTCCTCATTCCATTCTCGGTCAAAACACATTGGCGTGCGATATCATTGGGTGAGAGATGTTTTTGATGATGGGCGACTATCAATTGGAAAGGTCCGATCGGAAGAAAATGGCTCGGACTGTTAACCAAGATTTTACCAAAGGGGAAAGCCGGAAGCTTGTTGTGACATTCTTTGGTCTAACTAACCTTACTCCCACTCGGTCGTGAGGGGAAGTTTGTTGGGGTCACTTCCGAGTGGCCTTTTGTCGCGGACTCCATTGGAATAATGGACGAGGACTTTGCTTGGTGCGTCATGTCCGAGAGGATTTGGACGGACTCCATCCACGCGCGTCGTTGACTTATTCTCTCATTAATGATCTGCGGCGGCCAATAAATGCGGGCATTGGAAGTTGTGGGCCGCCTGAACTTCCAAGACGCAGTTGCGGGCAGTGGGCCAGCGTGCGTCGACGACGGCCCGGCAGTAACATGCCCCACCACCCCGGCGCTAGGGTAGCTGGGTAGACTCCTAGGGTAGTGAATAATATATTTTTATTCATGTGTATATATATAGGTGTGCAGAGATCATTTATGGAGTAGTGAGAGAGGTTGGTGAGTTGTTGTGTGTACCTTTGTGAGCAACTACTTTGTGAGATTTGTGAGAGAAACACCTTAGAGAGAGAAAGTTGTACACTTGTGATTGTTTCACTTTAGTTTGAAGTGAAATCTTGTATGTGATCCTTTATAGTGTATTCTTTCGTGGTTTTTCCCTTATTTAAAGAAGGGTTTTCCACGTTAAAATTCGTGTGTTCCCTCTCACATTTTTCTCTACCTCTTCCGACCGTCCGAGAGCTTTGCTCTCCGTTTCCTGTCCGAGCGTTGTGTCCGCTCGGTCTTCCGCGCGTTTTGCTCCAACAGAACAGTAGTTTGATCGGAAGTGATAGCGAATGGGGGATTGATGAAAGGTGGTGACAGTGGCGGCGGCGTGGGTATTAGTGAAGATTCCAGGGAAGTGGTGGTGGCATGTTACTGCATTCAAGCTACGCACGGTTGGTGGCAGTGTGGAAGGTTGTGGTTGTTGGACGGTGGAAGTGGAACGCCATGGGGTTGGAGGAGCCAGAAGAAAGCCCCACATGCATTGCCTAAAGCAAGGTGGTTGTACGATGGTAGTGGTGGGTGGGATCCGGGGCTATTCATCTTCTACGTAATAGAACTCTTTCATCTCTAAAAACAAATATTTTATTTAGTAATGGATGAATATCATTTAATTAGTTTTATATAATTAATTTTGATTATTTTTAATTTTTTAAAAATAATTAAATTATAATTTTTTATTTAAAATTATAATTATTAATTTAAAAATAAATAATTAAGATAAATAAAATAAACTTTTTCACCCCTAACAATTCATTTATTATCGAACATATTTTAAGAATACTTTCTTAACATTACCGAATAATATATAACTCTTGTGTGATAATTTTATTACAAGGATTGACTTAGTAAAAATCGATATTAACATAAAAATTCACTATCATTAAAATGAAAAATAAGAGTTAAAGAAAAAGAAATAATTTAAAAGTAATTTCGTATTTTTGTTTTGGAAAAAAATCCCAAATATCGCGTCCGTAATTGGTTGTTTTACGGCGGAATCCGGCGACCAGCAGCCGTAAAAAATATAAAATGGTCCGGCGTTTGATGTTCATTGCCACGGCGCATCTACAACAGCAATGCGTCACTAACAGTATATTTGATTGGTGATAATATTTATTTTATTTTGTTTTATTTTAATAAATAAAAAATTTATTTGATTATATTTTTGATAATAATAAATTATTATAGTGGGAATGATTAAATTCGGCTGCCTTAGGATTGTATTTAGATATAGGGTAATACAGTTAATTATTAATTTTAATAAAATTTATATTTGATGAAAATTTAAGCTTTATTTTTCTCCAATTTATTGGTTATAATTAAAAAAAAAACCTTCTTGAAATACCACCTTGTAACAAAAGGCAATTTGAATTGTTCCAATTTATGAAAAAAATATTAAATGCAAAATAGGTCATATTAAAAAAATTTTAATGCAAAAATATTACAAAGAGATATATTAAAAATAAAAAAATGATAATTTATTTAAAAAAATTAAAATTTACTGAGGTATTTATTAAATAGATGGACAGAAAAAAAATTCACAATATTTAGAATATATTATGAAAATATTTATTGGGTATTTTAAAAATATTATTTTCAACTGTATATTTATAAATTTCTCGATAAATAAATTAGTAAATAAAAAAATTGTTGCGCCACACTTCGAACAACTTAAATAACTGACATCATTTCATTTTTAAGGTAAATAGCTTCCTTCTTGTTGCTTTTTTTTTCCCCCCAAAATATAAATAATCACATAAGATATTCTATAGTAGTTATATTTGTTGCGTCCCGGATCCGGGAGGTCTGAAGCAACACGAGTGTTTGGGGATGATGGATGTAGAGAGGGAGAAATTAAGACTAGATTTTTACGTAGAAACCTCCTTTGAATGAGGAAGAAAAATCATGAGACTCTGGACCTTTTGAAATGTTTCACTATTAGATGGAAGACTTTACAAAGTATAAGTGTTTAGGGTGGATCCCTTTCTTGTTTCTTGTTTTGTATTTTTCTCCTTAGGAACTTCTCTCGTTGGGAAGCTTTGTCACTCTTTTGTTCCTTCTTGTTGGGAAGAGAAGGAGAGAGGGGCCGAGAGAGAGAGGGTTGAAGTCTTTTTCTTCTTTCTTGTCTCGGATCCGTTGGGCCCAGGACCCCTTGGAAAGGGGTTTCACTGGGTATTTATAGGGAAAAATGTGCCATTAGGGAAGGGACACGTGGCAACCGGCGGGTGGTCGAGAGGCTGTCCACTGTCTCACTGGTCACATTTAATGCTGCTGATGTGCGTAGGATAGCACGTGGCAGGCGCCGCTGGTAGGGCCTGAGCGTGTCAGGTGTGTAGGCCTTAGGCGTTAGTCTTGACTTGACTAGGCGTACCCTGTGGAGACGGCGCCTAGCAGTGGTTGCAGGTTCCTTGGAAATTGGCGAAATTGTTTAGCTGATGCTCTCGGCTGTGTATAAGATAGTCATCGTCCTTGCATGACGTGCCTTGTCGCTTTGTGAGTTCTCGGACTTGTTGGAGAAGGCAGTTCTCGGAAGACCTTTGGTCCTTTGTGGAGGGTCCTCGAATTTCTTCTTGAGTTCTCGGACTGACCTGTGACCTAATGGAGTTCCTGGGGTTCTCGGGCTTCCTCCTCTGGTCCTCGTACTTGGATGTTATCCGTGATGTCCTCGAGCTTCTTGTGATTAAAGGGGCTCTCGGACCTTTGTCGTGGCTTTGGCTTTTGGGACACTAGCCTGTGTTTTGGGGCCTCTGGGGCCGTCTAGCCCTCTTGGTTCGTGGACAAATTTCTAGGCTTTGTTTGGCATGAAGTTGCTGCTCCTCCTGGGAGGTTAATTTCTTCCTACTCTGGTTGGCCCGTGCGCGTGTTGTAACTCGAAAAGGACGTTCTTGGGCAAGCAAGAGCATGACAGTCCTTGTTCTGGACTTGGCCTTTTGCAGCGGTGGTCCGAGTATACGTACGTCCTCGGAATGATTGTCGTGCTAGGCTTAGTGGAGGATTGTCCCGGGACTTCTTCTGTGTCCGAGATCTTTCCAATGCCGCCGTTTGTGATTCTGCAGGGCATTAAATGCTGAAGTGATGCGCTGACAGGCGTCTCGGGAAGGCAAGGCCATCATTCTTCTGAGCCGAATGGCCGGGCGACGCATGGCATGGGTATTGAGTGCGCCTTTTTGAATTCCAAGAGTATTTAAGCGCCTTCTCAGCCCAATTCTCCATCTTTGCGTCTGCTTTTCGTTTCCTCCTCTAAGTATTGAAATTTCTGCTCTCCTTTTGCTGGGATTTTCTTTACTTTTCCACCTTTGCTTTTCGACATCGATGGCGCCTGGAGTGAGGGACATCGCCTCCACGATGATGCTTGACAGGCTCGCGGAGATTCGAGCACGGTATCGGATCTCTAAGTCCGTAGTTATGATGATCCCGAAGTCGCACGATAAGGCGTGGTGCCCTCAGGATGGCTTCATCACCGTCTATGAAGTCCATCTCAAAGGTGGGCTGCGGTTTCCTGTGGTAGAGGAGCTTTACGACATCATGAGGGTACTTGGAGTCCCCTTTGCCAGGCTCCAATCAAATGCAGTAAGATATTTGGTATCCTTGTGCGTTTTCTTCCGATACCGGAATAAGCTATTGAATGCCCTTACGGTCAAGGTTATGTTTTGTTTTACACAGAACCTTGACTGGATTACAATGACCCCCCGCATGGACTTTTCCTTGACATGCGGGGGAATCTCGGATTCCACGAAATGGTGGAAGGATAAGTTCTTCTTCCTTGGCGTTCATGAGCATTGGGCCGTCCCCTTTAGTTGGGGGAAAGTGGCCAGCCAGTATAACTCTGACCCTTCGAAGGAGGACAGAGAGAGCGTGAAAGAGTTCACGGACTTGGTGCTAGCCAATCTGGGAAGCTTCCACCTGAACAAATGCAATATCTGGTTGTCGCCCGAGAAATTTGAGGAAGCCAAGTGGGGTCCACGGGCCGAAGCCTCTGCTGCAGCTCCTTTCGAGAAGTCCAAGAAAAAGAGACCGAGGAGGAGAGTGGGGACACTGAGGATTGAGGGTCCCACCGACCACTCGGAAAAGAATCTTTTGATCAAGAGTTCGGAACTCCCAATGGACGTTGTTGAGCTCCCTTCCAGTGATTATGATGATGATGATTTCAACATCGATGACTTGAGCGACGATGATGCGATTGCCCCTCTGCTTAAGAGGTCGAGGACTGGTATTTTATCAGAGTTCTCGGGGACTGAAGGTCTCGCCTTCACTTTCACTGCTGATCCCCTTACTGAGTCCTTGGGGGTGATTGTACAGATTGTGGAGCTTCCGGACGTCCAGCCCTTTAGTGATGATTTTGTTCCCGGAGTTCCCATTGATTTGCCTGGTGACGTCTCGGATAGGATTGATCACCCTTTCGAGGACATAGGAGGCGGGAACACCGTTGTGGACGCTGAGAGGGGAATGATGACTGAGACGGTCCGAGAGGTGGTAGAGGCTGTGGAGTTCGACGTCGCTGACCTGATGTCCCTTGATCCTTCTGAGCACCACATTACAGTCCAAGTTGAGCAACCGTCTGAGCTTCCTGGGGATGCTGATTTTGAGGCAGGCTCCTCAGTTGCTTTTATAGCTGCGGAGCCTGTGCCTGAAGAGGCGCCTGCGGCGCCCGGGAGCGATCTGCTGGGGTCTGAGGCCCCTAGGCATAATGATTTTGAGGCAGGCTCTTCAGTGCCTTTTATAGCTGTGGAGCCGGTGCTTGCAGCGCCTGAGAGCGATCTGCAGGAGTCTGAGGCCCCTGGGGAGCGCGGCATAGGGAATGATCCTCTCGTTTCTAAGGCAACTCACTGTTTCTTCTTTTGCCTTGCTTCCAATTGCTTGTGTTTTGATGAGCTTTTTTGTTGCAGCTCAAGGGTTTGATTGGAGGCCTCAGTGAGCTGGTGGGAGAGGTCACCCAATCCCGCTTGAAAATGGGGTCGTTGAGGGCGGCTCGGGAAGCTGCGCAGCGGGCTGAAGAGGAGTTGGTTGAAGCAAAGGGGAAGATTACCTCTTTGGAGGATACTGTCAAGCTTTTGCAGGACCTCCTCCGGGATAGAGTCCTTCGCCAGGAGGAGAGGTTGAGGACGTCTGTGCAGATCGCGGACATGACACCGCTATTGGACAGTAAGAACCGGGAGGGCATTCACATGTGCCGCCGAGTGCTGCGACTGATCCGTCCGCGGTTCCCTGTGGCCGTCCTTGATCCCAAGAACGCTAGTGCCTTGAGCGCAGGAGACTTATAAGGGTTGCTAGGAGGCCTTTCCCTGGGTCTCCTCTGGTAGGGCTTGAAAGTGAACCTCTTACGCCCGAGGAGCCAATTCCGGCGGACCAGGCAGGGCCTTCAGGAGCTCAAGAGGCTCAAGGGGAAGGGAGCCCAGAGGCGCTCCCTTGACATTTTGTTTCTTTTCTTACTCTGTCACAACGTTGTACATAAATTTATTTTTATGAATAAAACTTGTCCTTTCTGAATCAGAGCATTGGACTTTTTTATTCTGTTTGTATAAGTGTTGTTCCCCCTTTTTTTTTGTGGCGCGATGCACAGCGTCTCGCTCGTGTGATCTCTTTAGGATTCCCTAACTTCTTAACCTCTCGGGTTGGAGCGTGTGATCCTTTTAGGATTTTTTAACCTTTTAACCTCTCGGGTTTTTTGGCGTTGGATGTAGTTGTCGAAATTCGACCTCTGGGGCAGCTCGGGCACATCCGAGTTTTTGGAGTTCGACCTTTTGGGCCGCTCGGGCATAGCTGAGGTTTTGAAATTCGACCTCTGGGACCGCTCGGGCACAGCTGAGTTTTTGGAGTTCGACTTCTTGGGCCGCTCAGGCACGGGTGAGTTTTTGGAGTTCGACCTCTGGGGCCGATCGGTCGCAGGCGAGTTTTTGGAGTTTGACCTCTGGGGCCGCTCGGTCGCATCCGAGTTTTTGGAGTTCGACCTCTGGGGCCGCTCGGTCGCATCCGAGTTTTTGGAGTTCGACCTCTGGGGCCGCTCGGTCGCAGCTGAGTTTTCGGAGTTTGACCTCTAGGGCCGCTCGGGCACAGCCGAGTTTTTGGAATTTGACCTATGGGGCCGCTCGGGCACAGCCGAGTTTTTGGAATTTGACCTATGGGGCCGCTCAGGCACAGCCGAGTTTTTGGAGTTCGACCTCTGGAGCCGCTCGAGCACAGCCGAGTTTTTGGAGTTCGACTTCTGGGGCCGCTCGGTCGCAGCCGAGCTTTTGGTTTGCCTTGAGTGGAGAGTTATTTTGTCGTTGATAAGGGAGCATGAGAATACTTCATAATAGACATAATGAAGTGACGTTTTCATTGATGTATATGTGTTCATTGCGTGGCCTCCAGGGCCCTTTTGAATCTTCACGTTACATTAGCCCGTGAGTTCGGGTATTGGTGCTCCTCTTATTGCTCCCTTGCCAACTGCGGCCTTTTGACAGTTATGCCCAATGTTTGGCTCGTCAGTATTGGCGCCCCCTGCGGAGGGTCAGGCGTGCTCTGTGCCCATTATGGCTTTGCCTTTGGAGCGGCGCGACCGGTTGTGTCCTGTGCTCCCGGGGCCATGCTCGGGTCGTGGCAGGAAGAGGTCGAGATAGCCCTCCATTACCAGCCGCTCGATCTCCATCTGAAGCTTTCTGCAATCTTCGGTGTCATGTCCGCGGCTGCAGTGGTAATGGCAGTACTCTCACTGGTCGCCCCTTCTGGGTTCTTCAACGCCTTGGGCCATCTTAGGAACTCCTCGTCCCTGATCTGCCTCAGGATGTTGGTGAGGGACTCAGTGAGAGCAGGTGGGCCTGAGGGCCCGTCTCCTCCAAGGACCATCCGTTCGGGCTCATTTTGCCCGGACGGTCCATGGGTCTTCAGCTGGGCGCTCGCCCTTCTTTTTCCTTCCACTGTCCTCGGGGGTAGGGGGTTTTCTCGTCCTCCCGGCTGGCTCATTTCGCCGATTTTAGGTCCGAAGATTGTCTTCTAAAGCCTCTTGAGCCCATTCTTTGTTGGGGCCTGGCTCATGGATTTCTTCCTATTGAGGTAGTTCCTCAACTCGCCAGGAGCTCGCACCACTTGTCGGCTCTGGGGCGCTGCTGGACGAGGGCTTTCAGGGTGAGTGCCCCTGGACTGTTCGTCCACCCTCTTGCGGAGGGTACAGACGGCTCTTGATGTCCACCTTCTGTACTAGCTTGCGCACGCTAGTACCGGGGCTGCCACTCATCCTGCCGCCTCATGGGAGGCACCTGTCGAAGTATTCCACCTCTCGGGTGGACATGCTGTCTTGTCCGCTCACCATCTTCGGAGCGCTGGTTGTTCTTTGACGGTGGGAAGTTCGTGAGCCTTTTTTCACGTTCCCACAGGCGGCGCCAATGTTGCGTCCCGAATTTGGGGGGTCCGAAGCAACACGAGTGTTTGGAGATGATGGATGTAGAGAGGGAGAAATTGAGACTAGATTTTTACGTGAAAAACCTCCTTTGAATGAGGAGGAAAAACTATGAGGCTCTAGACATTTTGAAATACTTCACTATTAGATGGAGATGTTTACAAAGTACAAGTGTTTAGGGTGAATCCCTTCCTTATCTCTTGTTTTGTATTTCTCTCCTTAGGGACTTCTCTCGTTGGGAAGCTTTGTCACTCTTTTTGTTCTTTCTTGTTGGGAAGAGAAGGAGAGAGGGGCCGAGAGAGAGAAGGTTGAAGTCTTTTTCTTCTTTCTTGTCTCGGATCCGTTGGGCCTAGGACCCATTGGAAAGGGGTTTCGCTGGGTATTTATAGGAAAAAATGTGCCGTTGGGAAAGGGACACGTGGCAGCCGGCGGGTGGCCGAGAGGCTGTCCACTGTCCCACTGGTCACATTTAACGCTGCTGATGTACGCAGGATAGCACGCGGCTGGCACTGCTCATAGGGCCTAAGCGTGTCAGGCGTGTAAGCCCTAGGCGTTAGTCTTGACTTGATTAGGCGTGCCCTGTGGAGATGGCGCCTGGCAGTGGTTGCAGGTTCATTGGGAATCGACGAAATTGCTTAGCTGGCGCTTTCGACCGTGTATGAGATAGTCATCGTCCTTGCGTGGCGTGCCTTGTCGCTTTGTGAGTTCGCGGACTCGTTGGAGAATGCAACTCTCAGAGGACCTTTGGTCCTTTGTGGAGGGTCCTCAAATCTCTTCTTGAGTTCTCGAACTGACCTGTGACCTAATGGAGTTCCTGGGGTTCTCAGGCTTCCTCCTCTGGTCATCGTACTTGGATGTTATCCGTGATGTCCTCGAGCTTCTTGTGATTAAAGGGGCTCTCGGACCTTTGTCGTGGCTTTGACTTTTGGGACACTAGCCTGTGTTTTGGGGCCTCTTGGGCCGTCTAGCCCTCTTGGGTCGTGGATAAATTTCTGGGTTTTTTACTTGGACCTTTCCTTTGGGCCGTGTTTTATGGGCCCTTACATTGGGACCCAACAATATTTATCAAAAAGAAATGTTAAATATTTTCTGCATATATAATATATTTATGATTTACTATTTATATATAAAGCTCATTTTAATTTGTTAAAATGTTAATTCTTCATATAAAAAGTGATTATATAGATTATCATAGATAAATAAGACAGATAATATAATTCATATGTAATATTATTATCCAACTAAAATGGTGAATACTCCACCGAAGAACTTGAGAAGAAAAATGAATGCTTTTTTCACTTGAATAATTAAAAATATTAAAAAAAATACCCACCGTAAATTAAAATTTATCTAAAAAATTTAAATGAAGTGAGTTATGCTTCTATGCTAGACCATCTTTTTGATAGGGACATAAGCAAGGACATGCCTTTGTTAAACGAGGACATCATTTTCCTTCATACTATAATAACTAAAAGGTTCATGTTTGCATGAACTTTAATGAACAAATTAAATTCACAGACATTTTTCATATAGAAAATTGAATAAGGGCAAACCCTATCTAAATATTATGAATAATTAACCCATGATTATAGTTAAGGAATAAAATGAATAATTTATCTAATTATATTTTACAATTATTTTAAGTATAGTAGAACTTATGTTAATTTGATACTCATATAAAATAATATTTTATTACTTAGAGTCCGAAATCTCATGACCCATTTCTCTCTTTGTGCTCAAACCCTACTTCTTTCTTTGCTTTATTTTCTCACCATCGTGCCTGAGAGAGGCTTCTCTTGCTTCCATCATTTCTTTTTCTCTCTCTCCAACTGCTTATTATTTCTCTTTTCATCCCTAAGAAGATACTTTAAGAAATTCATATCCCACCTTCATTTGAGGCCCATTTGCAAGGGTATCTTTGTGGTTGATTAAGAGCTTGTGGAGTCCCTGTATTCTGATATATCTTTAATTGAAACTTTTGAGGTAGAGTTGAAGTCTAGATCCAAGTGCCCTTGTTTGATTGAAGATGAGGAGAAGAATATTTGTGTTCCTTTTGTTGGAACTTTTATAATGATGATGTGCCAAAATTTGCCATTAGTTTGATAATTGGGGATACTTTTTTAAGAGAAGAATAATATTTCTGCTTATAAAAAATTACTTTTAAAAGACTATAAGGTAGATTTAGACAAAAGTAAATTCTAACAAACTCTAGTTTTTTTTTTTCAAATTTGATAGTGAATCCGATATATTAAGCGTTAGCAATAATGAATTATGATTTTGAATAGAAATTCTTTATTTTTATGGATTTTATGGATTTGAGGGTTGGAATGATTCTTTGTAAGGGTGAGCATAAGTATCTACTTATTTGGGTGAAATTCTATAAAATTTCTCTTGAGTACATAACATCAAAGAGTTTAAATTATATTGTTAATTCTATCTCAAAGTTTCTACATACAAATCAACAAATTGAGTTACACATGCGAATTGATTATGCAAGGATTTGTATTGATAATGTTGTGGGTGTTATGCTTTTTGAATTGGTCTCCCTAATAGTTGTGTGCAACCACATCTATGGAGAAGATTTAAGTGTCAAAATTGACATGGAGATGGGGACTTGCAAGAAGTCCCAATAGCAATGCTCTTAGCCATAGTGAAAACTATTGTTGTTAAAACCTGAAATTGTCTACAAACCTACAGATAGAGTTCTTGATGACCTTTTCTCCACCATGAAGCCAAATCAAAACATGTTAGAACCCCATATGAGTAACAAAGTATTAAAAGGTAACAAGTTCTCTATTTTCACAACAATTTATTCTCAATCTTTACTAATTTTGAGGAGTCAAATGGTAAAGGACCTACTCTATCCATTAATATTAATGTCAGAAAAAGTAGAATTTTGAAGGGCCAATTGTCTGAACCTGAGTTGTTACTAGTTATTAATGCATCCAAACCTCATATAAGCCTTCCTCACCTATTGAATTGAGAATTTAGTTAGATAACCTGTCCATATTTAGTATTCATTTAGCCATTTGAATGTAATGCTTGGATTGAGGAAACTGATTCATAATGCCCCTCGTTATTAGACAAATGAGAAAGTAATTAAATGACTTATAGTAAAATGTGTTGATAATCTAGTCAAGATAGATAAAAAAATGCTTTATTGTCCATTTTTTAGGATTGTGTTTAGTTGTAAGAAAGGATGAATGACAGAAAAATAGTAAAAAAATATATATTTTTTTATTTGTTTGGGTATCATGAAAATTAATCTTGAAATAGAAAATAAAATTTTTTAAAAATATTTTTATTATTTGGTTATCAAAATAAATAAAATAACTAGAAAAAAATATATACCCATAGCATGTTAATAAGTCCCCGTGCCATTGGTTCATTTAGTAGTTTTTGGTGTTCAATTTTTTGATAAATAAAATTTATACACAATTTTTGAACATATTGTACTTTGTTATGTGGCTAAATTTTATACACCCAAGTCAAAAATCACAATTATTTTATTTATTTATTTTACCTGTAATTCCATTTGTGTATAATGATATTTTCTCAAAAAAAAAAAAAAAAAAGAAGAAGAAAGTTCAATTTACAACTTAAAAATATATCGACTAATTCTTAGAAGTCATTTTAAAAATTAAAAAGTTTATAATATATATATATATTTAAAAAAATCGTTGCAATCATAATGTAAAGAGTTCTTTACAATCATTGTTTATTCCTATTATTTCATCTTATAACTTATGTAACTTAAATGTCTTTTAAATGAGAAATAATAATTATAAAGCCAACCCATTTATAATATAATTTTTCAATTTTGATATAGAGAGAGTTGAAGAAAGATAAAAATTAAAAGATGATAAGATCTATAATTATTTTCAATAATGTTAATATAAATATGTATATAAATATTTTTTATTTGAATAGTGTATTCAAAATTATAAAAATACTACACATTATCCCCTATAAATTAAAAAATCAAATCTAAGAATATATTTATGAGATATTTTTAAATAACATAATAATTATTTATTTTTTTATGTGATAAATTTTATATTAATGAGTCCGATAATCTCATAGGCTGACCTAGAATCCAACCTGCCAGTTTACATGTTCGAAAAACGAAAATCCAATGAAATTTTGTGAAACTCAGAGCTCAAAAGGTGCCATGGTAGGTCTATTTAGCAGCCCGCAAAACTCGACTTAGAGATAGCCCAATGGCGCCAACCAAGTAGGCGAACCCTATGTCGCTATTAATGCGTGGTTCGCAATGGTCACAGAAAAACTATCAATAGACGGTTACCGCCAGTCTACTGCGGTGACTGCAGTCAATCACGATGCAAATTATTTTTCCAACTCATTAGTCGACAAACAGTGCAGTGTCTCACTAATATGCAAACAACATTTGCCATAACCACAACAATAGCTTAGCAATTCCCCTAGGAAGGATGTCAGCAATCGCGCATGACCTCCGACAATTAAGTAACAAAGCTGTCCGCTCACGCAATGCTAGCTGGAAGCCCTAACGTTGCAAAAATTAACTTTATATATATGTGTGTCTTTCTCACTCCAAAGAGGGGGTGGTGGCGAAAAAAATGGGAGAATGAGAGGAAAGAATGAACATATAGAGAGAAGATTTAGAAAGCATGCCTAATATCTTATGGTCGATGGATGTGTAGTCCTCACGCTAGCTCTGAATCCTTATATTGTAAGATCGGTGAATGTGACTTGTAGAGTGTGACGTAGAGAGCCCCTTTGTTTGTAATTAAAAAGGCGATCGATGGTTATTCCTTTCTTCATCATTAGTGCCTAGAAATCCTTCCTGCGAGTGCATTTATCAGTCAACCACTTCTCGATGAGTGTATAACTCCCTTCTTCCTCTAAATTGCCCCTTAGTCAGACGCAATTATTGAAACTTAGTCCTCCACATGTAAGCCGCTCATTAGTCAGGTGCATTCATCGTAGTTTAATTCTTTACCTTTAAGCCGCCCCTTGATTATGCGCACTCATCAAAACTAGTTTTCCACTTCTAAGCCGTCCTTCGGTCAAGCACATTTATCAGAGTTTAGTCATCTATTTCTTAAAATTACTCCTCAATCGAGCGCATTTAAACACTCAATTCATCATTACACGTATCCGTATATTATTTATTTATTTGAAAAAGATTTTTAATTTGAGTATCAAAAGATATACTGGGAGAAAAATTTTTCGCTATTCTCTGATTTCTTATTTATTACTTATAATGTGCATGATTTGAATTTAAAATAACGGAGATCGGACCACTTCAATTCGACTTGTCGAGAAAGATCAAGTGGCTCCTTAATTTATAACATTTCGGTATTTTGACTCGAGTTATTTAGTTATCAATTTAATATAATAAATAATAATATATTTTGATATTAATAAATATTGTTAAAAAAATAGGTATTAAATAATTAGTCATTAATTATAAGTAATTATATTAATTATTAAATAAATAAATAAATATAATAAAAATATTAATAATATATTAAATAATGAAATGTACATTGTATTAATAATAATAAATAATTGTTGCGTTTCAAGTTCTGGCCTTCGTACAGTGACAACGTGTGATGACGTCATGCACCCATCGGAGTGCTCCTGGCGGATAGAACCCATGGCAACACAAATATGTTAGTGTGAAGAGGTGAAGAGAGGAAGAGAGAAGCACACCGAAATTTACGTGAAAAGCTTCTCCTTGAATGAGGAGGAAAAACCACGGGGCTAAAGGCCTAGAGAATACTTCACTATGGGTGAAAGAATTACAAGTACAAGTTGCAAGATTATTCTCTCTTTCTTTCTTAGTCTTCTTTGAGAACTTTCCTAGTCCCTTTTTCAATGTTCCGGTTGGGCATTTATAGCGGAAGATTTTTTTCTTAAGAGAAGCTCACGTGGCTACTGGTGCTTGTTGGGAGGCTGTCCACCTACTTTGTTAATTAGGCCATACTGTGTTAGGTACGCTGGAGTGTGCAGGGAGGCCAGCCGTCGGCATTGCTGATTAGGCCTTACTATGTCAGGTGTGCTGGTCCTTGATGTCAGTCTTGAAATGACAATGTATGTCCTGAGCGTCATTATTTACTGTGGAGACGGCGCGTCGCAGAGGTTGCGTGCTCCTTGGTAACAGAGAAGTCTCTGAGCTGGCGCTCTTGGCCGTTCTTGAAATAGTCATCGTCATTAAGCTGCGTATCTAGCCCTCTCCCAAGTCCGCAGACTCACTGAGAGAGATAGTTCTCGGATGTCAACTGCATTCTTGATCAGTGAAAGATCTCTGGTTCCTCGTGGAATGTCCTCGGGTTGTTACGTCAAGCATCGACCTCTCTGGTCAATCCAGGCTCACAGGAGCGTCTAATGTCCTCGAGCTTTTTGTGCGAAAATAAGGTCTCGGTCAGATTAGCTCTCTAGGCCTCTTGAGCCTTGTGTTAATCCTTTTGAGCCGTGCTTTATGGCCCCCAGGGTATGGAACCCATCACTAGCCCTCCATGCCAAAGGGCTCGAATCATCGACCGTTTGACATGGCGCCACTACTCCTCTCGGGAGGCTGCCTTTTCCTGCGACAGTTTGTTTGTGTACATGCTATGGCCTGGGAAGAACGTCCGAGGAATTAAAAATATGGCTGTCCACTTTTGGGTTTTGACTTTTCCTGGCGCTAGTCCGAGACTACGTGCATCCTCGGAAGCAACACGGCGCAAGGTCTGGTGAAGAAGTGTCCTAGAACTTCTTTTGAGTCCGAGACTTTTCCAGCGCCGCCGTTTTAGGCATCTGTAGAGCATTTAATGCTTGATTGATGGGCTGACACATGCCTTGGGAAGCTAAAGCCCATGATTTCCCTACAGCGAATGGCCAAGTAACACGTGGCGAGGGGTAATGATGGTGTGTTTCTTTTGAATTTCAAAGCGATAAATTACCCTTCTCATTTCAGAAACCTCATTTCTGCCGTTTGCTTTCGTTTTCCTTGCTGAGTGTTTTTTCTCCAAGTTTCCAAACTTTCGTTCTTCGACTTCCCGTTGCCTTTTCTTCTTCTGCTCTTCATGGCTCTAGGAGTAAAGGAGATTGCTTCCTCACTAATGCTTGGGAGGTTTGAGGATATCCGCAGGTGATATGGTATCCCAGACTCAATGGCTATGGTGGTACTAGAGCCCAATGATAGGGCGTGCAGTCCCGCGGATGGCTTCATTGCTATGTACGAGGTCCATCTCAAAGGTGGGCTTTGTTTTCCTGTCCCAGAGGAGTTTTACCTCATTATGATGGCGCTAAGCGTTCCTCTCGTTAGGTGCAGCCCAACGCGATCAGTTATCTGGTTTTCCTATGCGTTTTCCCTCGCTGCCATGACAAACTTTTGTACAGTCCTGCGGATGGCTTCATTGCTGTGTACGAGGTCCATCTCAAAGGTGGGAACAACAGCTATCAGTTGAGCATCGGTATGGCCCCCTTCGAAGCACTCTATGGGCGAAAGTGTCGGTCACCAATTAGCTGGGAAGAGGTAGGAGATCGAAGGATCATGGGTCCTGACATAGTACAAGAGACTACTGCAAAAGTCAGTCTGATTAGAGAACGTTTGCGGGAGGCTCAGAGCAGACAAAAGAATTGTGCTGATCAGCGGCGTCGTGATCTTCAATTTGAAGTTGGTGATAGCGTCTTTCTGAAAGTTTCCCCATGGAAGGGTGTGGCTCGTTTTGGCATGAAAGGAAAGCTTAGACTGCGATTCATTGGGCCATTCGAGATACTTGAGCGTGTCGGTGAGGTTGCTTATAAATTGGCCTTGCCACCCGCTCTATCTGGAGTGCACGATGCCTTTCATGTTTCCATGTTGCGAAAATATGTGTACGATCCAACCCATGTGATCGATTATTTGGCATTACGTGTTCGTGAGGATCTATCATTTGAAGAGCAACCAGTGAAGATAGTGGATTGTCAGGATAAGACGTTGTGGCAGAAGGTAATTCCGATTGTAAAAGTTCAGTGGAATCATCACACTGAAAGAGAGGCAACGTGGGAGTTAGAGGACGAGATCAAAGAAAAATATCCACACTTGTTTGGTGGATGAAATTTGTATTTCGAGGATGAAATTCTTTTAAGGGGGGAGGATTGTAATCCCCGAATTTTTTTATAAAGAAAATTTAAATTTAATTGGGTGAAGTTTAATTAAATATATATATATATAAACGTATACGTAGTAATAATAATAACAATAATAATAATAATAATAATAATAATAATAAAACCCTGCCACCTCACCTCCTTCTTCTCGAACCTCCTCTGCCATTCCCACTTCCCCACTTCCCCTCCCCACTTTCCTCGTCTTCCTCGTTTCCCTGTTTCTCTCTCGCAACGGCCTCCATCGTGGCCGTCTGCCTAACGCCCGATTCCCTTTATTCCCTCACTGTTGCGTCTCCATGGGTTATAGAACCCAAATGTTGGTGCGTATTTGGGGAGGAATTGAAAGGCAAAGAGGAGGTGCTGCGAGGGTGAGCCAGGAACAATTAGTGCTTCGAGACTCCATTTTTGAGGCGTCTTCTTTCATCGCCGTTGCCGATTTTGTCGCTGCGGTACCGTCGTGCTGTTGAAGCCATGTTCCAAAATTTGAAGCTGATTCCCAAATCTGAAGCCGGATTGGAGCCAACCTCAAGCCGTGCTCTGGAACTACGAAAATCAGGCAAGTGATCCCTTTACTGTCATTTCCTCTCTAGTTGCAAGTGAATTCCGTTTACTGTCATTTCTTCTCTAATTGCAAGTGAATCCCGTTTACTGTCATTTCTCTTCAATTCGCAAGTGTTCCTCTACGGTCATTTCTCCTCTGTTTGCAAGTGAATCTTCCCAATTTCGTAATGAAATCATCCTAATATTCCCTCTCTTGCTCACTAATTTCTCCGATTTCTTTATGCCCTGTTTCTGGCCAAAATGCTGTGAATGAAGAAATTTTAATCTGGGATTAAATTGGGGTTGTACTGCTTGGGTGGGTGTGAACGGCAGTGTGAAGGTCGTGTGTGCTTGCGTTCGGTGAGTGTGTGTGTGTGGTGTGTTGCCCTGTGTGTGTGCGTAAGGAATGAGAAGCAGTAATCTGCTGCTGTGTGTGCGCCTGGGTGTGTGTTGGGCTGGGCCCAGTGTGCTGGTAGTGTGTAAGTGTTGGGCCTGAGTTGTGGGTGTGTGTTGGTGGGCCTGAGTTGTGTGTGTGTGTTTGGTGGGCCAAATGTTAGGCTGGAATTGGGGGATGGTGAACGTGGATATATGTGTGTGATATGTGTATATATATATATATATATATATATATATATGTGGGAATGTATTTGGATCTATATATATATATATATATGTATGTTATTGTGTAATTATACGTGTGTGTATGGTAAAGAGTATAAAGGATATTTACTGTTCGTAAATGTTGTATGTATAAATGTATATTGGCCGGTGTTTGGAGTGGTATTAATTGTATGAAGAAATAATTATTGCCAATTAATTTGTTGGAACCTTATAAAATTAATTGGGGATGTAAATTGAAATAAAAATATTGTTGGCCTTAATCGTAGGCATCGCTCGAAATAAAATAGTGAAGTACTTGAGCTGACCATATCTTAGTCCTTGTATTCCAGTTGGATGTTGCGAGATATGTTTCTTTGTGTTGGAATTTGATTGTGTGAGTACGGTCTGGTCAGCACCGAACGACGTTTTGTTATTGATGTTGCAAAGCGTTTCTTTGCGTTATACTCGGTGTGTGAGTATGTGTATTTGTTGGCTTCTTACGATCAATGTTGAGGAAAGTGTGTGAAAACATTAAAGTATCTGGTCGAATGGGAGGTTTTGAGACTTTAATGTGGTCTACGCTATCCGATCATCGATTTCCGTATCCCCAGTGGATGGAGGCACGTTGCCTAGTGTGGCGAGATGCTTATGGCCCCTGTGAATATCGTAGATCGTGATATCGAGGATATCGCTGGCGGGAGATCTTTGGGTTTGACGTGTGAGTTGTCTTCCGTCTTGGTAGAGTCGAAAGAGGAGCATGATATGAGCATGCTCGGGAGACGCCTCGTATTTTGTGGGCGAGTCTCTCGTGGACCATGGATTTGGTCGGAGTCAAACTTGTGAGCATCGGGTAGCCGTCTGCAAGTACCCACTTGTCGGGGATATACGCAATCTCTTTGGTTCACAAAGTGGCGGAATAAGATCCGGGTGATTCCTTGAGATGTTCTATGATTGTGAGTACCTCATTTGTTGTGGTGGCAATATCCTTGTGTGGATCTTATGATACTCGGATTCAGTGGAATCCATGTTGTATTGTTATCGTGAGTATGCTGGTCGTTCTCGCTGACATATGGACCGGAAAATCTCCAATCATCGTTGAGATCGGATTCCAGGGGATTATCGTTGTTTATTAGCACTCTTGTTATTTTTGGATGTTCGGGTCTTGTGGGACCCATTTGCCTATAGTCGTATTTACGGCGTGTTGCAATCTGTCTCGAATATAGTAGGTTGTCAGAGTATGTTGAAACCTTGGTAAATGATATCCGAGATCGTTATTGTTGTTAGCGTTTTTGATTATATCACTTGGTGGGCTTTGGCTCACCCTTGTGTTTTCTTGGCTCCAGATTGAGTTGACAACATTTAGCTTGGATGAAAACGCATGAGAAGATGATCCTGATAGTCGGATGATGAGATTTAAACTGTTATTGAGACTTATGTATTTTCTTTTGTTGAGTTTATGTCTTCTTTAATATATTTGTATGGATGATGGATGGATTATCATGATGTAGCTAAATATCGAAGGAATTAAAATGATCTAGATTGTTGAATTCTTTGGCTTCTTACGGTCAAGGTTGAGGAGAGTGGGTGAAAACATTAAAGTATCTGGTCGAATGGGAGACTTTGGTCCTTTAATGTGGTCTACACTTATCCGATACTGATTTCCATATCCTGGTGGATGGAGATACGTTGCCTAGTGTGGCGGGATGCTTATGGCCTGCGCGAACATCGTAGATCATGATATCGAGGATATCATGGCGGGAGATGCTGGGTTTGACGTGTGAGTTGTCTTCCGTACTGGTAGAGTCGGAATAACAATGACCCATCGCCCGGATTTCTCCATAATGTGTGGGGGGAACCCTGATTCTACTAAGAGGTGAAAAGACAAGTTCTTTTTCCTAGGCGTCCAAGAGAATTGGTCAATTCCCTTTCTTTAGGAAAATGTGGCCAGTCAGTATTGCTCGGATCCCACAAGGGATGAGAGGGAGGCCGTAAGGGAGTTCTCGGACCTAGTGATGGCCAACCTCGGGGGCTTTCATGAAAATAAGCGTAATATTTGGTTGTCGTCCAAGAACCTGGCAAAGGCCAAGTGGGGGCCGCAGTCCGAGGCCTCCATTGTGACTCATTCTGAGAAGACGAAGAAGAAAAGACTGAGGAGGAAAGGAAAGTCTCTGAGGATTGGGGGGCCAATAAAGCGCCCGGAAAAGAGTCGTCCGGTCGAGAGCTCCAAACGTCTGGCGACGATTATTGAGTAGCCCTCATCCGATGACGATGATGATGTTGTGATTGCCCCCCTTTGTAAGAGGTCGAGGTCTAGTCCTTTACAACGGACCTCGGGGGTTGAAGGTCCTGCTCCTACCTCCCCTGCTACTCCTCTTGGCGGGCCTTGTGGGACAATCGTGCAGATTGTGGAACTCTCGGATGCCCAATCTCCCGATGATGAGTCAACTCCCGGTGTTCCCACTGATTTTGTTGGTGAAGTCTCAGACAGGATGGCGATCCTTCTGAGGACGTACGTGGTGGGAACTCCACAAGGGAGGCTGAGGGAGTAGCGACAGCTGAGCCAGTCCCGGAGGTCATAAAGACCGAGGAGTTTGGCATTGTTGGGTCGACTCCCTGCGAGCTTTTTGAGCATCTCAATGCAGTCCAAGCTGAATGTCCATCAGGGCTGTTACGTCAAGCATTGACCTCTCGGGTCAATCCAGGCTCACAGGAGCGTCTAATGTCATTGGGCTTTTTGTGCAAAAATAAGGTCTCGGTCAGATTAGCTCTCTAGGCCTCTTGCGCCTTACGCCATTCCTTTTAGGCCGTACTTTATGGACCCTGGGGTATTGGAACCCATCAATAATAATAATAAATAACTAATAATAATAATAATAATAATAATAATAATAATAATAATAATAATAATAATGCGCCACTTCATCTCTTTCTGGATGCTTCTTTTTCTTTGCTGCCGTTTCTCTCTCGCTTGATTCTTCTGGCCTGCACGTCTCTCCGTTTCGTCTTTCCCTTCCGTTTCTCTTCTCTTCTTCTTCCTCTTCCATTTCTATTCCTTTACCGCTTTATTTTTGTTGGGTAGATCACTCCCTTATAAATAGCTTAACAAACTGATTTGTTATTAAGAATTTTTCGGATAGCAAATGAAGAAATTCATTTGACGGAGTGAAAGTTCGGAGAACAGAAGACGGTCAACGGAGATGTTGACCGGATGGAAGCAGAGGACGATCAACGGAGTTGACCGAATGAATCCGAAGTTGGCGGAAGACAGACGACCAACTAAAGGAGGAGTTGCAAAGGGAAAATGGACGTCCAACTTCGGCTGACAGTGATGGAGGCAACGGATGGATGTTGGACCAGCTTGATGGAGGCAGTCGGCGGAGAAGGCACGTAGGAGCTTGCCTGGCAAATGGCCAGTCAACGTGTTGACCGGCCATAGAGCCAAGGATGCCTAGGAAGGAGGACTGAAGGAAGCGGTCGGATAAGGAGACGCGCAGGGATTTGCCAAGGAATGAATTGGCCGGTCAACGCATTGATCGGCCAAATGAGGCAAAAGAGTAGGAGTGCAGATTTGCAAGGTGCGCAAACTTGGCCGGTCAGCTAAAAGCCAGAGGACTTTGCGAGGGCCAAGGGTACAAATGATTCGGGGACTTGAGTGCAACAATGACCGAGGAAGTCGTGGACAGTTGGTAGCAAGTTGTGGACAATTGACTCTACAAAGCAGGTGGCAAACCTGCAGTGTGTGTGCAGTCTGTGCAGGTGTTAGGCTGTAGAGTTGGTGGGTAAATTGGTGGCAGGTTGCAGGTGGCAGACGCTTATCCACACGCACCTGCCTATTGGAGAATGGTCTCCGGGCAGATCATTATATATATGTATGGTTGGCATGTTGTGCTCGGTAAGCGCAAGGCGCTACGGGAGTGACCATGGGTGATAGAAAAATCACCATAAGCGAGCATTCGTCGGGGCTTGTGTAGCCGGCGCATGTGTGCGGGGTGAAACGGCGGTCGTTGTTTCACCACACTTGTAAAATGTAAGAGTAGAGAGTATCACAGTGAGGAGAGAAAGATAGAGAAGTAAGAAAGAGTAGTGAGTGAAATACAAAGAATGAGGCTTTGTATTCTTGTACTCTATTATTCGTTTTTGTCTTTAGGACTTGTGTAGTTAGGGTGGTTGCTGTACTCTATATATAGGTTTGTATAACCATTTTACATAGTGGATTTATTGATAGATTTTGTGTTCCGTGATTTTTTTTCTTAGTTGAGAAGGGGTTTCTACGTAAAAAATACCGTGCATCTCTCGTGTTCTTATTCCTATTAAATGGTGGCTGATGATGACGGGGGGTTTGGTTATTCCGCTGCTATCGGATCGGTTGGATTTGGGTATTGAACCCCATCAGTTTTTCCTCTCCTTTAATTGGTTGGCCGATTACTGGGGATTATAAATAGAGGTGTGTGAGAAGGGCTGAGGGTGTGGAAAGCAGTGGAGTCGAAATTGCCTCGCAAGCCTGAGCCAGAGGGAGCGTCGCCATCGTTAATAGTTGCTGAAGCCACCGCTGCAGCCAAAGTTGCCGATGTTGGAGTCATGGTAGTTGTTGCCATTTTGGGACAGGAGGTGTGCCACGAACAATTAGCCGTTAGTTGCCGTTGCCGTTGCCGTCGTCAGTTTGGGCAGCCGCCGCTGCAAACCCTAGCCGCCACTTTAGGCAAGTAAAACTCCTCTCTTTTTTGCAAGTAACTCTCTTGTTATTTTGCAATTGATCCGTCTTCCTCTCTCTATTAAATTTGTGATGCATGTGAAAATTGTTACGTAAGATTGAATCGGGAAGAAAAACAAAGGACAATGCTCTGTTTTGGTTTACCAATTTCGGAATAGTGAATCAATGAGTCACACGGAGCTGTGGCCTTGGATTAATTCATGTTATGAATTCCTTTGCCTAAATATGAAAAGTGAGTTTTCTGTTTGTGTATGGAATGTTGGAATCGGGTGAGAAATCAGAGAATAGCGAAAAATCGAAATGGGTGAGTGAATAGAGTCTCATCATCTATTTACGTGGCCATTTGAAATTGCGTATATAATCAGTCCTGTATTTTATACGGAAGACGGTATACACATGCACGTGTAGGTACGGGTGTTTAGGTGTGTGTATGTGTTTGCACATACATACATATATATATATATATATATAAGTATATGCATACATATATATGTTTACTATTACTGTGTGTGTGTGTGTATATATGTGTGTGTAAATATATGTCTATTGCTGCATGCAGGTGTGGGTGAGTGTGTGCACTGTACGCGGTGGGTGTGTGTACTGTCGGTGTGTGTTGTGTAGCAGTGTGCGTTGGCAGAACATAAACACATACACCGCCGCACGCTAGTAGTATGCGTTTATGTTATTTGCATGGGTAAGTTTGGCATGTTTATAATAATTATAGTTGGCTAAGTGATTATTCATATGTCTTATTGATGAATTTTGATAAATTATTCTTCGCGTTAATTTTATTTGCGCGCGTATTTTTTATTTACACTTTATAGCTAAATTGAGGAGAGAGTATGAAAATACTAAAGTATCAAATCAAATGGGAGGCTACGGAACCTTAGTGTAACAGGAAGCTCTAGAGTTAGTTCGATTGGTTGAAATTTTATTTAATTATATTATCGGAAATTGTGTTCCCAATGTTATAATATTATAGTTATTTATTATCTTTAGAAACTTTATTATGAGAATTATAATTATTATATTTTATTTAGTGATGTATTTATTAGGTTATTTATGATTTGGATTTTCGCATGATTGTTTCGGGTCGGGTTAGATAACTCGGGCTTGGAGTATCACGTAATCCATATAACAATTTGGATTTAGGAATGTATCATATATAATTAACAAATAAAATATCAATAATTTTTTTAAGCTAAAAAAAATGTATTTTATAAATCTATTAACTTAATCAATTTTTCAATCGAGTATACTCAAACACTCAATCTCCTATTAAACGCATCCGCATATCATTCATTTACTCAATATGAATGATTTCTAATTTGAGAATGATTACACCGACTATATCTTTCTATCTATTTGAGAATGATTTCTAATTTTGAACGTCAAAGAATATATATCGGGGAGCGGGTTTCTACTATCTTCTAATCTCTTATATATTATTTATGATGTGTAGGATCTAGATTTGAAATAATAGAGATTAGACTTATTTTAAATTGATCCGTTGAAAAGAACAGACGATTTTCTAATTTATATAATAATTTGGATCTAGGAATGTATTATATATAATTAATAAGTAAAATATCAATAATTTTTTTAAACTAAAAAAATGTAATTTATAAATCTATTAGATTAATCAATTTCTAAAAAATTATGGTATTAGCTAGGACTGTATGTCACACGTGACCATGTTTGGATGAGACATGTAAAGAACAGATGCCGCCATGTATTGCTGATGCATGGATTATAGAACGTGTTAAACGGGGAGACGGTGTGATGTTATCTATTATTAAAATTACACACGTATATAGATTTTATTTATATTAAAAATAAATAAATAAATAAATAAATAATATATTTATAAATTAACCAGCGATTGAGTATATCTTACCTTTTTATGTATATATATAATATAATTTCTGGGGAAGTAATTAGTGCGAATAATCTTACTTGAAAGAAGAAGGATTAGAAGGCCAATGAGGAAGAAACTGGTGAAGAGGCCAACAATGGAGCCTAAGATAATCCCTCCAATTATGAATTTCTTCCTTCGTCACGTTAAAGCTTGTCGACAGCCTCACCGTCCTCGTCGGATCCTCCGAGTACAGCTCCATCTTCTCTTCCACCGGCAGCTTGAAGAACTCATCCGCCACCCTCAACATCTCCTCCACCGCCTCCTTCTCCACCCCATGATTTACGACCTACAAAACAACAAAGACGCATTTTAATCGCTAAACATCCTCACCATCCCACGGACGAACTCTATGATTGAGCTGGTGGAAAGAGATTCGGACGACAAGTACCTGAAAAACTCCGAACCTCCGGCAAGCGTCTCCGATTTGTTGATTAAGTCGGGCTTTATCGTCGCACCCCAAGTCAACCACGGGCACGATTTCATAGCCCGAAACTTCCGGCAGCTTCGGACGATCGGATTCCGGCCTCACGTATTTTCTGGGTAGGTTTCTGTACGGGAATCCGGTGGAGAGGATCTTTGCCTCCATGTTTATAGAGATCAGGAGGAACCGGAGAGAGAGAGAGAGAGAGAGAGAAGAGTGATGCAACAGGCTCTGCAACTTCGCGGAAGGAGGCGAGAGTGATATCAGTCGGTCCAAATATATAGTGACGCTGTGTACTTCGTATATTGCCACGCCACTCAGATGGAAAAATATATCATGTTGACTTGTTAATTCAGTCTTGCAACCACTGTAGGGAAGACACGTCTAATCTTATAATATTTTTTTAAAAAAATTAATTGCTCTTATTAAATTTTATTTCTCACATAAATCTCTACATCTCTATAAAAAATAAAGTCTTTCAAATATTTTTACATTTGTTCTATGTTAAACTGTTTGTTAGGTTGAATGATAGATCCTGTATAACCAATGCGGGATTTATTAAGATTCTTTCTTTAATTGGAGTTTATAATAATAATAATTATTTAATATATTAGGATTTAGTGATAAAAAATAAAAGCTAAATGTTTGTGTTTGATATTTTGATGATATGTTTTAATTTTTCTCTCATTTTACTTTATTTTTGTTACTGAATTATGACCCCACAATGAAAATTCGTCCTTGTGCATTAGTTCCTTCGAAACTCTTCTCGGGCTTGTCTTCCAAAATGTTGTAGCTCTTTCTTGTAGTTTCGGAGTGAATTGCACGTCACCACAGGGAAACGCTCTGTGTGAAGTCGCCTCAATTAAATTTGACCTGATTGTCTGTGGAGATCGTTAGTCTTCTCGTGACAGCTGTTATCCTTATCTAGATTTGCTTCGCTTGAGCGTCTAACTCGTGAATGTGTGAGGTGCATTCTGTTGAAATTTTTTGGTCACTTCGGCATGAAAATTGACCAATATGGATAAAAAATGAAGTGAAATTCTTGGCCAATGAGGTAAAAAGGATCGGGGACTTTGTGTAAGGGTCGATGACTTTATATAATGGACGAGAATTCTAAGTAATGGTTGAAAGTATCAACTATTGGCTGAGGACATTGGATAATGTCTGAAGACACTAGGCAAAAAGTCCGAGAACTATGGTCAACACCTGGGGACTCTAACTGAAAAAATTGATTACCTGTAATGTCTGTGCAAACAGTTTTTACAGAAAAAAAATTGACTTTCAGATTTGACAGCTGATTTGCAGAGTTGGTTAACCCTTTTCGGCAGAATAGCGCTTTGCAGAGCTAGTAATAGGTTGTAAAGTTGATAGCAGATTTTACTACACACGTAACCTGCTTACTGGGTAGGCGACTGCCTGGTTAATATTTGTATATATATGTATGCTGAGTGCAAGTGTGGTATAGCAGAGAGAGAGCGGAGAGAGTGTGAAGAAAAATAGAGAGAAGAAAATAAGGAGTAGCTATTTTTACTCTTATACTTTATTCTTTACTCTTCAATGACTTGTGTAGCTAAAGGGTTTTTATAACCAACATATATAGTGAAATTATTTGTGGTCTAAGTGTCCCGTAATTTTTTTCTCTTATTCAGAAGATGGTTTCCATGTAAAATTTGTGTGTATTCTTACTTTGTCTCATTACTTTATCGTGTGTGTTTGTATACCAATCATCCTTATCTTTTCGTTTTTGTCCAACCGACCGGTAATACTTTTCCCCAACACATTCATCAACCTCCGTTCCACTTCTTTCTGTACCTGTAAGGGACTTACGGTCCTAAACAGGACTTGGGTTATGCCCAAAAGCCACTTCAAAATGGAGATAGCAGGTCGATCAGGTTCGAATAGAATTATAACCAAATTCAACTTGCTGAATAATGAAAAATTAGTTTCAAGATTGTCACTAACAAGGATCTATATCTGGGGACTAATTTACAAATTGTGTATCTGTTTGGTGGTGGTGGCAAGTATTTAAGAAATGGAGCTTCATATCCATGAGTTTTCATCATGTCTGCCAAACATGGCTAATGAATTGGATTTTTCTACCCAAAGTAATACACTTTTGGCCTTCATGTAGCTGAACAATATCAATGAAGGATAGTTAGGCAACCTGTGATGCATAAGTGGTGCTTCTGCAAGGTAGCAAATGGACCATCTTCGTGAATCGGTCTATCACCACGCCGTTAGAGTTGTGTCTAGCTTTCATCATTGGCAATCCCTACTCAAAGTCCATGCTAAAGTCTTCCCGTTACTTAACGGTGTGGGTATTTTGTCATCCTCCCTTTACTCAGTTGTATGTCATATGTTAAACAAATCTGTTGCGTATTCGACGATATACTGTTTGGAGCTCACTCATTGAATGTACGGGACCCAATAATCCACCATTAGCATCTCGACTGCCGTGGAACACAGCCTTTCTCAGCATTAACAATCCACCTCCGGAGATGGAACTCCCTCCCAAAATTACTGCTACGGCCAGCACTCACAGCTGATTTTTGCTCTTCACGTTCACATTCTGTTATACCCATTCACTAGCACCGTGTTTGTTACTGCTTTTGTTTTGCCGTTTCGTCTACTCGGTCCATTACTGTATAAAGTAAGCACCGTTCACAGGAAATAGGGGAAGAAGAACATTGTCTCTCTGTCTCTATTTTGCTCTCCCAATCTCTCTCTCTTTGCCTCCTGGTTCTCTCTGCAACCCTCTCATCATCTCCACTGTTCCCTCTTTCACAATTTCCCCTCTCCCTCTCTCACCTTGTCTTTTTCTGCTTTTCTCTCTGTACCTCGGTATTTCTCTTCTCTGCGCCCCTCTCCCTCACCTCGGTCTCTATTTCACCTTCTCTGTTACCTCGGTTCTTTTCCTTCTCTGCTTCTTCCTACATTTTTGCCGTTTTACCTCGATCTTTTTTCCTTCCTTTTCCCTAATTTCCCTCAATCTTCCTCCTCTGTTGAACTCCCCATCCTCAACCAAATCCTTTGTTTTCACCATCATCCGTCTCTTGCCAATACCGTCATCGATTGTGCTCACGTATCATTGCCAGTGCCATCCTTCTAACGCCTGATTTGCATCATCTTGGCCGTACTGTAGTAGGAGACCGCGGTCTCATTGTACCCCCGTCAAAGGACCGAGGTCCTACTGTAGCAAGGACGTGTTGTGCTCACTTCAAAATCTGTCCACAGACCAAAGATATTGCTCTTGGACAAGATGATGTGTGATCATGACTAAAATGCCATCCCAGGCCCTTCTCCGTGTGGCTTCTCAACAGTACACAATTGGTTGCCTTTAAATATGCACCTATTTGTTGTTGTTAAGTTAATATTTCCTGCATTATTTTTTAAACCTTATCTAAGTATAGGTCACTTTGATAGTGCTGGGTAGCAAATCCTGACTGCCTCATATGACGGTTGGGGTGGCAGTAGTGCTTGGGGTGACTGTTGCTTGGCAGTTGGATGGTGGTGCTTGGTTGTTGTGGAGGTTGGGAAGAGGTGGAGCCGGAGTAACCAGTTTCAAACCTGCTTAGTGCCTCTCCTGGGACGAAGAATGGCTAAGCCCATCGTGGAGTTTTTGGTCTAGGAAATGGCCTCAGAATTTCGTCCCTGTTATGCCGCCATTCTGCATTTTCTGTTGTGATTTTTCAAATTTGTCTCCACAGTAGGCCACACAAATCGAGGTTGTATGTCCACCTGATAAAATTTAAAATCGACTAAAATAAAATGGTGGTCGCAGAAGATGAAAAACTCAGATTGTTATTTTAAATTCAAGATAATAACAGTAGCAGGATTAATGGGGAATCACCTAAGTTTCTTTTTAATCTACCCAAAGACTAGCTCACCTAAGAATTAAGCATCACTCATTCAATTAAAAGACAAAACACTTTTCAAAATGTCGAAACTCACATTCAAACAGATGAGGTTGTTAGACGCATAGAAGTTGGTAGCTGTTGGCGCAAACGGAAGACACAGTGACCGGTCGGACAGGCCACTCGGATGCCAACAGAGATGAGCGCTCGGACGGACGGGCAGCAGTAGAGATAGAATAAGTGAGAAAACACACATGAGATTTTAATGTGGAAAGACCCTTCTCAACTAAGAAAAAAATCACAAAAAGAATGCACTATAAACAGTTGATTGTTTATAAGAATGTTAGCTATACAAGTCCAAACAAAGAAAACAATCACAAGTACATATCTCTCAATCTCTCTAGAAAAGTATCCCTCTCGCTATCTTTACAGAAAAAGCTTGCCCACAGCTCTCTCTATGCACGCACAAGTGATGCACATTTTTGGAATGAGCACAAGTATATATATATACAAGGAACTAGTGGGCGGCTAGCCGCCCTAACAGTAGGGTGGTAGGACCATACCTCTTAGGCCTGCCATAGCAGGCGCACGTCTGGCGTGCAGAGTGGCAGGCCTACCATTCGTTGAAAGTTGTAGCCACCTCAAACTTCCAATCAGGATGGGTCAACTGCCCACCTGCAGATGTAGTTGTAGCAAACCTATGGAGAGAGAGAGATAGTCAACGCCTAGACTTTCAGAGTCCTCGTCCATGTCTTCAGCTACCTCTAGGACATGACTCATCCAATTGGTCATCGTCCATTTTGACAGACTTCTTCGGACCTCTCAGACTTCTTCCACCTATCCGCGGACATTTTCTTCCACATGTCCGCGGACAAAACACAACAAAGGAAGTGACCCCAATAGTAGCTACATCACCAGCTCCTTTTTGAATTCCCATGGCCATTTTAAGGATGCTCTAAAACAGGAAATTCTCAATTTGCATATTATCATGTTAAAAAAATTAAATTATATTAGATAATTTTAGAAAATAATTATATATTTAGAAAAAAAAATTAACTATTTAAGAGAAGTGAACTATTGTCTAACCCGCACATGTGCAGTTTTTAAGCATGATTTAGCAGAGTGACATTCGTGTACAAGTTGTTTATATAAATGATTTTTTGAGATTTTTTAGACATAGGGTCTAATCTTATTAACATTATCTAATTTCTAAATAAAATATAGCAGCCTTTTTAAGAACCCAAATAACCCACAAGAAAAAGTAACAACAAAATCTAAACTCATCACAATATAAAACATATGCAAATCCAACTAATACATTAATATATACAGATTGCAATAAATAAGGACCCTTTTCCTTTAATTGAAGGCCTCTTTTTTTTTGTCAATGTTATTTCGGTTCCAATTCATAAGGATTTGATTGAAAGGGAATTTCCCTAGCTCCATTTTTTCCTATACCGACATCGACTTCTAAGTTTTTTCATAATTTTATGCCGTTCCTTGTTTTTCTAGGGGGGAGAGTGACTATTGACCTAAGATCACTGCCCCTAGACCAGTTACGGGTTTGGGTGGCTACATGCCTTCGCGTGGGATTTCCTATTCATCTTTTCATATAGTCATTAGAATGGATATATTGAAATCCCAATCTTGTTGAAGTTGAAGGTGCGAAAGAAGTTGTTTCCAGTCCAGTGCGTTTTATTACGGGCCTTATAGATTATGTAAAGAATAGCACTTTGAAAAAGAACTCCAAGAAAGCCGAAAGTTCGTTCATCAACAAATGCAAGTTAATCAATTGACCAGAAGAAAGGGCAAGCTAAGGGTAAGGGTATGAAATAGGTTCTGAAGCTTGAATAGGAGTTGCAAGCCGCATTCGTAATCTCTCATTTGAATTCCGCGTCTCACTTTGACATTTTCTAGTGGTCTCCACTTTTTGGGTTTGAACTTCTAAGTAGTGTCTCATTCTTTAACGGTTTGGGTTCTTGGTCGGTTCTCATCCGCTTACTTTCCTCATAATTCATTAGTGGGTAGGGTAGTAAACTTAGGGGGCGCCCACCTCCTCTTCAGATATGTCCTCGACAACCTGATAGTTGTTCAGTCTCCGCTTTTTTGGGTTTGGGGCGGTATTTGATCGTTGGGGTTTTCTTTTCCTCAACCAATTTAGTTGTGTCAGCATTAAAATTGGTTTAACATTTTTTCATGAGCTAGCTCGACAAAGATGGGTTGAAAGTAAAATAGATTTGAGTTTTGGTAGTACGTACAGGACCTTCGATCGACCATGGCCGTATTCTACCCTTACCAAATGCATTTTATTGAAACGTAATGTAAAAAGCTCTTGCTCATCTTGCATTTTTTTGGAAGTTTAAGAATGCTGTCTTGTGAATTTTTAACAAAGTAAAACTCCTTTCTACTATATTATTTGATTGATTCAAGTTCTGTGCTACTCGCTATATGTAAAAGTTCTATTTGACTCTACCATTCTATGAGTCTCTTGTTGGCCCAGATAGTTATATATCAAGCATGTCGACTATAAAAGAAAATGTTGGAGGAGTTTATGTAACGAGTCAATTTCTTATTTTACTATATTTCCTAAAATTCAGTATAAAATATAAAATTCAAATACAAAATATAAAGAGCAAATCTTTAAGTATTTTTCATCTAAATCTTATAAGTATTCACAATCGATTAATTATAAATATATATGCAATAATTATAAAAGTGAGTTCAAAACTTAATAATTATAAATATAATATATAATACGCAAATTATATATATAAAATAGATAAAGGACTGAAAACTGTAAATGCTAGAAAACTCATCATGTTTAGATATCAAATATCTAAATATTAAATGTCCATATTATAATTTCGTACATAAAAATTGTAATATATATATATATATATATATATATATAATATTAAATAATTGTGATAGGTCCAATAACCACGTCAAATGGCCAAATCATTGAAGCATGATAAAAATCACAATCCAACATACTCCATTCAAAAGAAAAGTCCACATTGCTTTTTGAGAAATAATATATTTGCAAATCCCACTATAAAAGCAAGCATCCTCATACATTGAAGGACAAGTTGGAGAAACTTGAAGAAGCTCCATAAGACTTCATATGGCTCGGAGAATGGCATAGCCGTTGCTAGTCGATCTCCAATGAGAGCAAAATAGCAGTCAGGAGACCCTCAACTCTCCTTTCATCCAGGAGGCCCCTCGGCCTCCAATTTTAGACACTTCGACGCTTAAATTAGATATCTGATTTGAGGTCAGAGGACAACTTTTTATAAAAAAGTTGCAAATATAATTTTTTTACATTATAAAAAAGTTTAAACTCATATCAAAATAAAATAAAGTCTAGACCAATTATTTTTATAGACTAATACATATAAAATCAAATGTATAAATTTTATAATTTTTATTTTGTAAGTTTTTTGATAAATAAATATAATATGTTAAGATATTTACATATTTTTCACAAATTGAATAAAATTCTCCAATGTTTGATAAAATTAAACAAAATTTTAAAATATTTGATGAAAAAATATATATATTCAACAATATTTTAAAAAAATGGGGTAAATAGTAAAACACATATATATTAAAATAAGAAATATAAACAAAAATAAAAATATACACCAAATAGGCTAAAGGAAAGGTTTAGAATATTTATTTTTAATATTCAATTTAATAGATCTTAATCTGAAAGGTTCTAGTAGCTCCTTCATCTTTCTCTCTCTTATTCTTTCATCGTTTTATTCTCCTTCCCCCATCCAATTTCACCACGAAATAACCAAAAAAGTGTGAGTTAAGCCTTAAATACTTGAAAAGCGCACAATCGTCAAATAGGTATACATCAGGTGCTCCTTAAAACCCTCAATTGCGCATGAGCGATGTAATAGGTTCGGCTAAGACTCCAATATTCTATCCAAGCCCCATACAAGCTCTGCAATAAATATGCCTAAGGAGCCACTTAATTTACCTAAAACACACATGCATGTCCTATAGGTGCACATCAAATGCACCTCTACTCTTTTAAATAAGTACGAGCATGGAAATAGACACATTATGCATTGGACCTGATTCTACTCAATCCATTGTTTTCTTAACTTTTTATGATTCTATTATTTTACAAATTAACCAAATATATATATATATTAATAACGTCAAAAAATGTAGACGAAAGACATTGGACGTTAAAAAGAGAAGACAAAAATGGGAAGAAGAAGGAAGAAAGTAAAGAAAGTTAATTTTGAAGCTATTTTATATTAAATCTTAGTAATAATTAGGTTAAAGTAAGTGTATTTAAATTTTTTTATTTATTGTTAAAATTATAGGATTGCTTATTTTTATTTTTATTTAAATATGCATGCATATGATCCTTTATCATCCTTGTTACTATTATTTTATATGTATGTCTATTTTATTTAAAATTCTTAAGATTCCGAAAGCTTATACTCAATTTTGTAATATTGCTCATGCAAATTGAAATTTTTAGATAAATAATATTACATATTATTTTTATGTAAGTATCTTGCAAGAACTCTACTTTAAAATTTATATAAATTATTTATTTTCTTTCAATTTTAAAAAATTTATATATTTAGTATTTATTATAAAGTTTCTTATTTTGACTAAATAATAATTATTTTAAAAATTAATAATATATATTTAAATATATGTTAATATATTATTTATAAATGAAATATCAAATCTAACTTCCATAAATTAGGAAGGTGTTGCTTGACCTTGTTGCTGGTCCTTTCTATAAATTTTAAATAGTAGTGTATGATTTATAACTATAATAAAACTTTTATAACCTTATTTTTTATATTCGACCCCTGGTGATATTTTTCTTGATATTTAGTTAATATATTTTTCAATTTTTTTATCAATATATCATAGTATTTAGTTCAATTGTGTTTGTTTGTCATTGATTTTATTGATCTGTCCTGGATCAAAGTCTTGGACGGATTTAGATTCAATTGCTCCTTGAGTTCATGTTGACGTCGGGTCCGATTTTCATTCTACGTGGTTTGGATCCTATATACCATAATAAAAGACAAGAAGTCAGAGAAAAATGGTGAGACTCACTGTTCAATTTATCCTAAACAGTCAAGTTATTAATATTCCTTTTAAGATGAAGAAGATAAAAATAGAGTATACTAGAGTTGAAGTTGGGAAAGAGATTTGTGAGTCTAGTTTGGAGGTGCACTCAGCGTGGAGTGACTTTAAGTCATAATACGCTATTGGAGAGCAGCTTGTCAGACTATTGGGTTCGCTTGGAACGAGTAGTGGGAAAGTGAATAGCAATTGGTCACTTGAAGGATGGACTGCTTGCATTAGTTTAAATATTGGAGAAAGCATGTCTTTGGAATATGTATTCAAGATTTTTTATAGCCATCGGACCTTACCACCTTCATTAGTTGGTAAGGTGGGCCGCTAACGGTCTAAGGGAATCCTTTCAATAGATGGAAAGGATGCAGGTGCCATCAGGGCTGCAACGGTTGGGAGGGAGGATTTATTCTTCCGCGGAGATGTCGTATACCATGAATATTAAAATTTTAATTGTGAGTCGTGTGCTGATTTGAGGGCTTTTCTTCCGGGATGTGCACTAATTTGGGGGCTTCTGTTTCAAAGGAGGTTGCTATTTGAGTGGATTCTCAGTATCGCGATCAATTAGAGCAGATAACTGTTGTGCACAGGAAAGAGCTTGTGGGCTGCTCTTGGCTTGGGCCGCATCTGGTTTAGGCCGCACCCAACTGCCTAAAGACGCTCTCCTGTCAATTGGGGCGTTAACCATCTTTGGGTTAGTGGGCTCCGATTCTTTTGAACTAATCGCCCCCTTAGGCGAACCCAATCGAGCCGTTCCCATCAAATACACACACACACACACACACATACATACATACATACATACATACATACATACATACATACATACATTGTAGCGAGAATTTGGCTCAGCTTTCCCCTATTTTGTAACATTATAAATTAGGGTGTTTTAATTCTCTTGCAAGATTGTGGACAGGAGATTTTCCTTTTTGTTGTTTTAGACATTCTTATTGTTATTGGTTTGTAATCGATTTTAGTTTGTGCTATATTAGTTGATTAGTTTTTAATTTGTATGCATTTGTGGTTGAAAATTTTCGAACTATGTATTATATGAATTTGGTAGAATTAATTTTGAGTAGTTGACAATTTTTAGATTTATTTACGTTATCGTTGAGCATGCGATTGATTTAAGGCTATTTTTAAATTGTATTTATTTATATTTGGAACTTTGTTTATTTAATTTAAATTTATCTAATAGCATTCATTATAGAATCATATTTCAGTATTTGGCTAAGTCATTTGATATTATAAATTTGTATTTTTGTGCTAAGAAAGTGACGTTCTTCTTCTTTAATACTAACTGATGTAAACTGTAAAATAGGAGATTAATTTCCTTCGATTAGGGTTCAGAGCAAAAATTTGGGAGATAAAATAAATAATCAATTGATATTGAAATGAATAAGATTACGTAGACAAAATGTTGGAATCATTCACCGCTTAAAGAAAAATCAGTCATCCCTTATAGTCAGCTTAGAGCACACTCACAAGAGTGTTGCGATTTATGGCCAACAATAGAACTAATTACCTTTTAAAATTTCAATTTTTATGGTATATTTAGTTATTAAAATTGAATAAGATTGAAATAAATTAATTATTTTTAGAAAACAGAGTATGATTAGAACAGAGTTAAAAATTTTTATTCTTATATTTGATTATTAGAATAGAATATATTAAAAATTAATATTTTATATTTTATATATAGAATAATATAAGAAATAATATAAAAATTTATCATAATAATTTTTTTGCTCTTATTCAAAGAAAAAGATATCATCTTCTCTTGAATATTTCATATATATATATATATGTTCATGTACTTCTTTTTTTATGCTCTACCATTGCCCTAATCTCTCATTTGAAATAAAGCCTGACAGTAAATCGGCATGGCACAACGGTATTGGCTACAACAACTTCTGATATTTTTAATCATTTTCACTATTAGTAAGATTTTTTATAAAAATCATGGTTTATCCTCCAATTTTAATCGATTTCTCTCTTTCTCTCTTGTCTTCTCTTGCAAGTCATGAATAACTTAAATTTGCTTTATGGCGGCACGGCAACTTCGAAGGGAAGCAGGGTTTCGGAGGGAAAGAAAAGAACACAAGATAGCTGTTGGAAAGAAATGGTAAGGATAATACCGGAATAAAAAATTTGGGATGCGAAAATAATTATTTTCTCATATTCGAAATTAAAAAATACCTAATAAAATATAATATTTTTTATCCCTTGTAATTTAAAATATTTATTTCATATTAAAATATAATTAAATAGTAAAATAATTATTTTATTAAAAATAAGATCAAAATAAATTTTCTATTCTCATTAATCGAACATACTGATGGGTGCCGGACCCAAGGCCCAAAACAACAATTACAGGCCTAGGAGGTAACATGGGTAAACTGATCCAAGAGGCCCACAAGCCCAATTAGGCCCCGATTAAGCTGGCGTTACGCCCGGAAAAAACAAGCAACCGAAATGGCATTGGTGATCCGAGAGATTGCTTGACCCGCATGAGGATAATTATGCCGGTAGGATTTACAAAGCGCGAGACGCGCCTCCACCCAGATACGCCGTACCCCTATGCGCCCGCACGCCCGTATCTTCCGGGCGATGAAAAAATATCTAACAAGAGGGCAGGCATGCCTAACACGCGCCCGTGTCACCCGTCCAACGGCACTCGTTTCTTATAAATACGCCCTTTATCCGGAGAAGGATTCCGAAGAGCCACCATTTGAACACACTTAAGCAAACCACTTTCGAGAGAAAAAGAGAAAGAGTGAAGGGAGAAAGAAAGAAGCTAGACTTTTCATACTTAGTTCCCTGTAAAAGAGAATCATCCTGCATACTCTCACTGTATTCTTTTGACAAATTAGTGGAATTTCTCAGATCTCCCGTCCGTTCCCGTGGTTTTTCACCCCTCCTGTTTACGTGGTTTTCCACGTAAATCTACGCGTCCTCTCGTTGCCCTCATACTCTCATTATACTATTCACGCCTTGCTTATTTTGTGTTGCAAGTTTCGTCACCACAAGGTATTCACCAAAACAATTGGCGAATCCCCGGCAAAGACATACCATTGGGCTTTTGAATTTTTCCAAACTCATCCGGTATAGTTTTTGAAGTTTATTTGTTTATTTATATATATATATATAATAATAATAAATAAATAAATAAATAAATTGAATGATGTGAAATTTGAATAATTATCAAGTCTACGAAGATTAAACGCCAACAACACTTGTTTTATAATTATTTACTAAATTTTCTTGGCAAATCATGACTACTTTAAAATAAATTATTAGCAGAATCGTTAGAGTTGGTTAAAAAACGTAGAGAAAGTTCCCTATTAGCAGCATAAGCGTACTAACAATTGTTGGGACTTAACTTATTATTTAAATAGCGAAAAAATACGTGATAACACACAATAAATATATAATAATTAATAAATATATAATTTTTATATGAAAATTTTTTTTTAATGAGGAAAAAAATCATGGGATTTAAGGTTTAAAAATATATCTATTATATAATGTCTCGTTTACATAAATCCCATATACAATATCAAACAATATTGTTTTAAAATAAATCCGTATAATAGAGAATGTAATATAAAAGAGAAAAAATAGAACCTAAGAAACGTTCTTCTCAATAACAAGAATAGCGTATTTACGGTCGATAGAAATTGAAACTTGATTTAAAATACAAACGGATGCACCAATATTCTTCTTCTCAATTTTCTTTTTCTTTCTTTTCTTTTCTATCTCAAAACGGTGCTCAAATTGTAGTGATTTAATCCTAACATGCATCAGCCGTGTTTTTTATCCTCCAGGTCGCGATCGAACACCTATTGAGCGCTTATCGAGCACCCATGTTTTGGTAAATGCGTTTTAGTGACGCCTCAGGTGCTCATCTAGTGCCCACCTTATTGAAAAGCATTTCAGTGATGTATCTGGCATTCATCGAGCACCTACATTCTGAAAACACGCCTTAATGGCGCATTGGGCAGTCATCGAGCAACAGGGGCTTTTGGAAAATGGCACCTATGGTACAACTCGAGCATGATGCTGCCAAAATTAGCACCTCAGGCCTTCGTATCATTAATTAGCACATCAGATGGGTATGAACCCATACGAAAGTGACGCATAACACACCAACAATCAAATGAGCTATGCCACTACCAGTAAAAAAGGGTTCATCCCAAAGTCTACTCCACCTTTAGCCATTAGGTCTTCCACTATCTTGACCCGTCGTATACGCTCATATTATTCGTCGACATATCAAAATTGAATTGTATAATCATTCAATCATTTCACTTTGAAATCAGATACAATATGACCAATACATATAATTGAATAAAACTTTAGACCCAATTGAATTTTAAGATAAACACATGCAAGGAAAGTGACCATCCGTCGCATTGGATACATATAATTATTTTTAAAATTATATTATTTATAATATTTATATATTTTGGTCGTATTTTATAAAGTTTTATCTTAAATTGGATTAATGGGTGACCCCATTTTTATCATTATAATATTTGGTAGTTTATAGCTGCCGACAGTGAGTGGCTTGCTATCGACGTTTAATGTGATTGGTCGATACGACTCCGGTGGCCATCGTTGGAGCAGGCTGCACGGCTTCTAGCAATGACCACTCACCGCCCGCTTGACTTAGCCGTTGACGGCAAGAACGTTTCATAGACGTTCAGTGATTGCCTTTTGCGGTGATGGTGGGTGTCGTCGGCTATTGACAGGCCAATGAAACTGAATGCTCGGCCTTCGAAAAAAAATCGAAGTAAGATGCTCGTTTCGTGCAAAACAAGTTTAGGGAGATCAAAGGATTAGATATTTTTCTTCTATTTAAAATAGATTTAATTAAATTTAAATTATTTTATAATTTAATTTATTTAAATTTTTATAAGATTTAATAAATATATCACTATTATAGATAAATACGATCAAAAATTAGAATAGGTTAAGTTTTGATTCCTGATATGATCAAATGTGAAAGGGAGTGGTTCATGTCGGTATGATTTGGATTATATATATATATTTATAAATCTATGCCTTTTAATTTTAAATAAATACTATATTTAAATAATTTAGTATATTATTGTTATTTTTTAAAATTGATTATTTTTTAATGAAAAATTCTTAATTTAAGTATACAATTAGGTAAATTTTAATCCAAAATATTATAATTTTTTAAATATTTAATATTTTTAGGATATTTTTAAATAAATACAATTTGCTTAAAAATTTTTAAAAATAAAAAAATAATTATGACAGGTTTAAATCGTTCCAATTGAATTTATTAACGGGCACATTTATGATTGTTTATCCTAATGATTATTATGCGGGGTTTTGCCGACCCAATTTAGTGATTAAAATTTTTTATTTAACTTCGATCTATATTTCGTCCAAATTCGATGTTAATCGGGTGTAAATTTTTTTATGAATGAAACTTAAATTTTTAATTCTAAAATTTTAATTTTTGATACGTAGAAATTATTATATTTTAATATGGTATCATTGGATTCTAATTAAAAATTTTAAACCAAACTCCTCCTAAATTTTATAGATTGTTGGTTTTTTTAAAGTTCATGTATAAAGAAATATGACTTAAAATATGATTTGTTCAGCATACCTTCAACAGGTACAAAATCAATATTAAAATCAAATATATGAATAATTTTTTTTGTAAAAAAAATAATAATATTATCATTATTATTATCATTATCACCTTTGAGGGAATTTGACTTAATTTACTGATCTTTTCACAGAGTTGTATGACAAGTTAATAATTTAAATTGATTGTTTATTTTTTACCCTACCAGACGACTAGCAAAGTTTCAATATGACCAGTTGAAAAAAGTCAGAAAATAAAATTTAATATGCTAGAAAATAAAATTATACACTTTAAAATAACTTTAGCTATTTTATTTTCAAAAATTTCATGAGAGGTGAATTTCATACCAAGATTATATAGGAAAACATTTCACCAAATTACCAATGGTTGCAACGATGCTAAAAAGTTCAGAAAATATAAAATAATAAAACTCCTTTTTAATTTTTATGCAATTTTTAAATTATAAATTATGATACGATAAATTTGGTATTATGGAGGATATGGGAACCAAAAGCCCTTTCTTTACGCCACGGTAGGGCATGGCAAGGGGAGACTGTCTGAGAGCGAAGACTAGTACTATAGGATGCTTCAACTTATTTATTTATTTATGTTATGGTATAGAAATAAAAATAAATATTAATAGTGACTATTTAATTATTTTTAGTAGTAAATGTTCCAATATAATAATAATAATAATCATCATCATTAATATTATTGGCTTAGCTTTAATGCTAACTTTTACGACACAATAATGTGATAATTAAGCCTCTAGTATGATAGTTAGCGCTTAATGTTTATGGATTTATGTTTGTTACAGATTTGAATCAAATTTATTCTTATTTGTTGTTTATTAGTCTTATAATCACCTCTACTATTTCTACATCATTATTTTATTGGATTAATTTTATTTAAGGAGTAAATTGTTAGATTTTAAATCACCTTATTTTAAATTAAACATCTATAAGATATGATCTTTCTTTTATTATTATTTTGGGTGCTAAAAAGGGCTCTTTGTCCGATGTTTGTGCGATATTTAACTTGAATAAAGCCCTTTCGGAGCAATGCCAAAAGGTAACCATGAGTTAGAAGCTTAAGTTGTAAAGTTTGTAAGAATTTTAATGGCTGACCACAAGTGAGTTATATAATAGTTGCTTATGTTAATGCATGGGTTATAAATATAATATTTTGATTTCTAAGTTAGTTGTGAGAAATTATTTCGAACCCCATACACCATGGAAGAGAAAGAAAAGATGAAAAAAGAAAGAAAGAAGAAGATGGGGGATTTGTCAATCATTTGGTGTTCAAATTGTTGTTTACTTTTTATCAATATTAGATATATTAATTTTGTTTTAATTATAAAACATATTATTAGTTGTTTTCATTTCCCTTGATTTTATATTTCTCTATATCTTCTTCTGTTTAGTTGGATATGTTGTAGAACTAAGACATATGTTTGATGTCAATGGTAACTGACCTTTAGATTATATAATTGAGATATAATGGTTGTAAATGGTAACCAAATATTATGCTTGTAGTATAATATGAACAAGTTAACTTGGAGAGTGTTATTAATACTCAATTATTACACATATTGACGTGTGTTACACATGTTTATATATTGGTATATTCCGTGACTGTGTATAATCATTCATTGGCAAAGTTATCATTGTCCTAAAAATTTTTATCAAATTCATGCCCGATATTCACTAATATGGAATTCCCAATATCTATACTTGCTTAGCATCTGACCCGCACCCGAGTGCCATTTCCCGTGTGTTCACACTCAAGGTGTATCCAATTCTCGCCTAAGGCGTCACTTCTAGAAAGTCAACACTTGAGGTACACTCGAGCCGTGCTCGAGCGTTAGGAAATCTACCTAGTGTAAGCCTTAGCAGGTCCAACGGGCGCCTGAGCCATGCTAAAGTGCCAGGGCGCGTATTTTTTAGCATCTTTATAAACAACCTTCTTATTCTCGTTCAGAACTTTGAAAAAAATTTACTAACGGGCGTTCATCAACAATAACCTACTTTTAATGCTTATATATTCTGCTTCAATTTGAACCGATTTGAGAAAATTTGTCCTTGATTCTTGTACTTCAATTCTAAAGTTTTTCCCCTTCATCCATTTTATTGCTCATACTTTTTTTAACTTGTTAATCCTCGTCAGAGATATGGATAGCGTAAAAATTAAAATTTAATGGTGTGCGGAGACTTGACTGCTTATGAAAAAAAATAATAAGAAGATTGGAAGGTGTCCGGTTTCATTACCGAGAGTAAATTTAAGGGGTTCCTTCGTAGAAGTTATAATAAGGGAGTAATTCGGCTAAATTAGTGCGTTAGTATACCGGATTTGTAAGTTGACTTTCATAATATATTTTTCCCATGGCCATAAAAATTCAAAGGGCTTTACTCGATAGGTGTAGTTATCGAGGTTTTCCTTTATTATGAAAATTATACCTTGATTATTATTGCTTGTTATATGCTTTTTTATCATTGGAGTAATCTAGATCATAACATATTTTACATATATTATATATTTGTATTTTTGCTTATTCCATAATTTGAAAAAATGGTCACACAACTTGTACTTTGGGACTCTATAATTCATTTCAAGATAAAAGAATTGTATAATTAAATTATTTAGAGATTATTTATAATTGGATCTTACATATAATAGACATATGTTTGGGCAAAAGGTCAATTGATTTTTCTTTAATTAAGAAAATTTTTTTATATAAAAATTATTTTTTAATGTGCTTTTTTATGTAATTGTCTGTCATGATTACTTTCTCATAAATTCAAACAAAGATGTAATAAATTTAATCCTAATTAGAAAGTTTTTCTTGATTTTATGTTTATAGATTCTGACATACCATCCAACACCAACTATATCAGAAATTGAAATTGTTTGATTAAATATTAAAAAATAATCAATAATTGCATCTATCTTAAGACTATATTTTTAGATTTAAGTAGTAAATTAAGCATATTTCTTTTCTAACCATGAAATTGAGTGATTATTCCAAGTAAGTTGATTACCACAATCAAGCTTCAATCCATTTTACACATACATGTTAATAAGCCAACATATTTTTTAAAAGTTAAAATTTCTTAGATGATTCCTCAAAAACAAATTTATCCTACGATTAATAAAAAAATTAATTGACTTTATTAAACATACATCTTATTGCGGTGGAGTATCGAATTGGATTAACACAAAAGTTTAAATTTTTATGCACTAGTTGTTTATCTATTTGATATGTCTCTAAATCCGAATTGTTATACAGGTTAGAAAATTCCTCAATTTTCGTATCGGGTCAAATTGGAGCCAATTTGATTCCTATCTCTTCGAACTTAGATTCTGCGTAACACAATTGAAAACAAAAGGTCAAAAGATTGATAAAACTCATTTCTCGATATATCTTTTAACGCTTAAATTAAATATCTTTTTAAAGGAATAAAAAGATATAAAGATGTAAGAAAATGTATGGATGTATGTAGAGGGGGATTAAGTGTATATGTGTACCCGATTGGGGGCAGCTTTTGGTGTGCATGATTGAGGGATAGATTATGAGATGGAGGGTAAGTGCAAGGCTCCTAGATGAAAGGTAGGTCGCTTGCATAGATAACCTCTTAGAAAAAGAGTAGGTCTTGTATATGGAGGACAGCATCTGGGTGGAGGACAACTCCTAAACGAAAAGTGGCTCCTGGACAAAGGGCAGCTCCAGGAGGAATAGCCTCCTAAATAGAGGGTAGGACCTTCTGGATTGAGGGTTGTCTTCCTAGATGGAGTCCGTAGTGTCTTTTTTCTCTTCCGTTTTCTGTCTGCATCTTAGAACACTCTTCTCTGAATTGAGGGTTTTTTCCCCCTTTCGTCGTGGAGGAAAGTGTGTATACTTATAGTAAGAGAGTGAGCTGGCTTTGTCTTGGGTGCCAAGGCCGGCGATAGCTATCTACCATGATTTGCTGAACTACTCCTACTATTCTGGAGAGATGCACTGTTCGGCAGATCTTCTGCAGAGATTTGTTAAGTTGGTTATGGCAAGTTGTCATAACAGTGTATTGTAGTTGCTTCTTTGGGATGGGTCATGCGAATCATAGATGAATATTTTCAAAATATCTGTCAGATTTATATTGATCAGTTATAACAAGTTTACTCAAAGGGCAAGAAAAAGATCTTAGGCTGTCCTGATGGAGCCGTTCATGGTTGGCTGTTGGCCGGCCTATACCTCGGCGGGTGATCCTGAGCTGTGCAATCTTAGACCTTGGGCTGCGGGGGCCTTCTCTCGAGTTGTGATTTTTAGACAGTCTTTTTACCGTAGATTTCATCATCCGAGTCGATCCATGGGTGACGGACCCATCATTATTTAATATGTATTTTTTTTCTTTTTTTAGGTTCAGATATTTTTTCTCAGTCTATAATGCAGTGTTTGCTTTGTGATTTACTTCTATCATACAAACTGGACACTGACTGCTATTATTTGTTTTGTCTTCTTAGATTTTTCTTGGCATGATTAACACTTTTTCTTCTCTTTTGATGGTTTTTAGTGGAATGGATTTTTGGCTTGTTGATGTTAGTGTTAGAATATATCGCCGTCGGTTTCGATAAATTGAGAGGTTAAGATGAACGGTGACGACGACACACAATAAACAAACAATAATTACAAACTTAAAGAAATAAGATATAAATAATTTTACGTAGAGAATCCTCTTCTAAATAAGAAAAAAAATTGCGGGATAGTGCGTCCATAGATTTTTACTATGTAAAATTAGTTACACGAATCCCAAAAATAAAAATTTGACTTTTTGTTTTAAAGATGGACCTGAGTAGTAATGAATAGATAAGAAATATTTAAAGAAAGAAAAAAAATCTTTTCTCTCTTTTCTCTCTCTTGTTTTATTTTCTCTTACTAGTGGTACTCTATAATCTCTAATTTTACAAGTAAAATATCTATTTTAATCATATTTCCTTTTATAAACCCTAAAAAAAATTTTGCGTGCTTTTTTATTGTGAGTTATTGGGACCGGTAGCTGATCATCATTCAATATAAACAGTTCGGTTCTCATTCAAACTCAGTAGTTCGGTTACCCTTTGAACTCAGTAGTCCAGCTGCCCTTCGATATTGGCACCAAGTCACCCTTTGATATCTACAGTCCGGCTAGTCACCCTTCAATTTGGCAATCTGATTTTTTGCCATTCAGTTAGGCAGTCTGACTGGTCGCCTTTTAGCCCCGGCACTTGATTGCACTCCCGCCGCTCGCTACGTTCATTTTGTGCATGTGAACATAACAATAATCCGCTTCAATATCATGTGAGTATTCGGTGGAACCTCCGAACGACTAGTTAGAAAAAATAAGCTCATACGAGAGTGACTTATATCCTAACAATTGGAAGGTTACTTCTAATGTTGTTTTATATTCTTTATTGTGTATAGATATTCCTCTATTTTGTTGAAACTAACTAAATACCCCCAAAAGGATTATAAATTCCTATTTAATCATAGAATTCAAGATAGAATAATTTCGTATCATTAAGAATATACACCTTTCGATCTCTCGTTGATTTGCTAGGCCAACTCATAGAGAAAATGCAATGTTTCAGGTGGGTGAATTCCGATTTGAAATAGAGAAGAATCCACGATTTTGTTAGAGAATAGATGTCACAAAAATATTATAAAAATAATAAGATATAGGATTAATAAAAAAGATTGCCATGGACTTTTCGCTTTCCAATTTGGCTACCTTACGATTCATTTCATCTTATCGTCTTTTATCCTTCATGATTTGATCTTATCTAGTTTCTGTTTTTATTTTTGACAAATCATTTGGTAATATTTATTAGTCACCTTTAAACTACTTAAATATATAACACTATAATTATTTTTTTATTTTATATAAATTTGTTAATATTAACAGATAAATAAGATACCATATTATTAAAAATATCTCAAAAATAATATATAGTATCATCTAATTTTAATACTTTTTCTCTTTGCTTTAAGGTTAAGTTGATCTTTTCATATTGGCGTCTTCAACAATGAGTGTTAAGTTGACTCGAGATTATAAAAAGGTGCAATGCCCTTTTCCTAGTCAATGCTACTATTTTTAAAGTGAAATCATTTATATATCAAAATTATTAAAAGTAAATATAAATTCTACTTTATTTTTAATTTTTTCTTTCTCTCATTTATCTCTATATTAATTTGGATAATTTCAATACAAATTAATATATAATTAAGTATATAAATAATTTTTTATAAAAAATTCCTAGGCAATGCTAGTTTGGAAGAATGATTCAGTATATGGGTCCGACCTTAAATTGGCCCATTGTAAAGATTAAATTTTAATTATATTCTACATCATAAATAAAGAAATAATATTTGAATGAGTTAGTAGTCCTCGTTCGATTCACATCAATCAATATACAATTCGAAATAATATTTCGGGACAGAAATAATTGCATTTAACTTCTATCAATTCAGCATATGCGAAGAAATTTAGTTTTAGGGAAAGTAAAGTAATTGAGAATTTTTTTTATTAAAGAAATTTATAAAATAAATAAATAATAGCATTTCATGAATATTTATTTATTATCTCTTTTCACATATGGAGAGAAAAAAAATATTTTTCTTATTTAGCTATAGACACTTTAAGATTTTTTTTTTTTTTTTTTTGAGACATGTTCAGAGACCGAATCAAAAATATGATATATAAAATGTTGTTAATCTATAACAAATTTATAGAATTTTTTAAAATTCTTAACAAATAATGAAAAATCGTCATCACTACACGATTCTTCATCGGAGTCCCGATTTCGCTCTTCTACTAGATTTTAAAGCAAGAGATTTATTTTGCCTTGACTGAGGCAATGTAAGCTCATATGTTTGTAGGGACCTACAAGTTCTTCAATTTTTAAATTATCTAAATCTTTCTTTCTTCAATCATTGTCACTTGTGCCTAAATCGCTCGGGCAAAGATCGGAGGGCTTTTCTAACAATCCTATTTTCTAGGATTCGTTCTCCTAAATTAAACGTGGAATTTACAATATCATTCAATTTGGCATAGAACTCATCAAAAGTCTCATCATCTTTCATTTTTATTTCTTCAAATCTCGTGGTGAGCATTTGTAATTTTGAATTTTTGACTAATTTTGTGCCTTCATGAGTAATTTCAAGAATGTCCCAGGCATCTTTTGATGTTTCACACATAGAGATACGCTTAAATTCATCGGGGGAAATAGCCATAAAAATAGCATGCAACCCCTTACTATTCCAATTACATGCATCAAGTTCCTCTTTGGTCCACGAAGATAGGGCTTTTGGTTCGTTGCCCGAGGAACTAGTGGGTGGAGTCCACCCATCTTGGGTACGTGCCCAAACACGCTCATCCAAGGATTTTAGGAAGGCTCTCATCCGGACCTTCCAATAAGCATAGTTACTCCCATCAAAGAAGGGAGGAACGGAGAGCGATCCACTCGTATACATCTAGATCGGGGTCGCGGATCGGGGTAGGGCTCGATACCAATTGAAAAGCACGCCGCGGTGCTACACGGGTGTTTCCCCGTTAAATATATAGCGGAAGCAATAAAATAAATTAATTAAATTAAATATCCGATACACGTAAGGATATTTAACTCTAGATGTATACGAATTAATAATGCACAACATAAACAACAATAAGCAATAATAATAAAGATCCGATTTTTGGTGACGAAGAAAACTTCGATACCCACTATCGAGAAAAACACTCCGCTTCAACGGCCAGGGGAAGCAATGCACTATGAAAATCAACTTACAAAATGGGTGGTAACGACGCGCTAACCTAGCCGACTTACTCCCGACACGTGATCCCTACCAAGGAACTCCTTGGATTTGCCCATCAAGAACGGAACCGACACCTTCCGGTCTTCAAGCCAATCTTCCTCTCGTGCCACTTGAATTGCCAATCACGAACGGATCTCCTTCTTCAACGCACCAACGCCTCCAACGGGGTAGAAGGATGAAAGCTTTAATGGTGAAAGAAATAGAAAAAGTAAAGAGAAAACCTTTAGAACATGGAGCTCAAAGTTGTAGCTTTTGGTTTTCTCAAAAGGAACAATCACAATGGAGCACAAGAGCCTTTTCTCAAAGGAGGCACGAAAATATTCAGCTTTGAATCCTTAGGGTTCCAAAATCATAAGCCAATATTTATAGAGGAGCCAAAAACGCTGCGTTCAATGCTCGTTGGGGCCGCCGAGCGGCTCGACATGGCGAGCTGGCCGTAGGGTTTCGGGGAAACCTGCCGGCGCGAGCGGATCGAGCACGCAGCGAGCGGCCCCCATTCTGGGATTTCGCTCGAGCGGCAGCCAGAGCATGCATCAAGCGGCCCCATTCTCGGTTTTAGGCTCGAGCCGCAACAGCACGCATCAAGCGCCCCCATTCGGGATTATGTGCTCGAGCGGCAAGCGGGCACCAAAGAGCGGGCGGTCCTCGACGGTGCTTGAGCGCGTGGAGGGCGTCTCAATGAATTTTAATGAATTTTAAATTGACAACCCACAACCCGACATCAATAAAATAATACATGGTCACGGAATATGCCAATAAGACAAATGTCTCTAACAATCTCCCCTTTGGCAATTCCGTGACAAAACTTAGAAAATAAATAAAAACAAGTGAATCACGGGTTCGACACCACCAGAGATAAAACCCGTGTACATGAAAACCTACGCCTAGTAATACACAAAAAATTATAAAACAATGTAACTAGCTATGCGAGAGCCGCTGAGGCGATGCGATGAAGTCTTCGGGGACATCCTCAGATACTTTAGTGTCCCGATCAAGAAAGGTTAGTACCAACAGACAAAAGATAATAACAATTTAATGGCATACATGGTACATAGGCATGAGAACATACAATAATGTAACATACAACAAGACTCCCCTAAAGAAAATAAACAAGACTCCCTCAAGTAATAATAACTTGAACTAATATGCAAATAACAAACTCCCCCAAAAAAATAGAAGGCACCCCTAATCTCCCCTATCAAACTAATCTCCCCTATCAAACTCCCCTATCAAAGAGAACAAGTCTCCCTTTTTGTCACGAATAGCCAAGGGGTAATTTAGCTCACTTTTCTTAATCCAAACTTGTCTCACGGAGTGCATTTTTGCATTCAACCTATTTACTTGTGCATCCAAATGCTGAAGGTAATCAACAAATTTATTCAATTTTAGCCACGAAGCTCGAACGAAGAAGAAGACGAAAAATGTGGACGCGAGGATGGAAAATCAGGGTGACGGACGTTTAAATAAGCCCTAGAATGCAAAAAAGGGGTACTCATTGCCCTTGCCACGCGTCGACCAGCCGTTCGCCTCAGAAATCTGGTGATCTCTCCTTCCCAAGGCGCCTGATAGCGCGTCACATTAGCAGGATATGGCATTTAATGCTTCAGCAGGAAAGTGAAACGGCGGCCCAGAAGAGGTCCGAGGACAACCTCCCGTCAAGGTCAACGTAGTGCTCGCCGCCAGGACACACGCTCTCGGACGACCAACACCTCCAGCAGGCTGACGACTTCATGCCAAATGACCGAGAACATCGGATCCTTTGGCATGGGGGGCTATATTGGGCCCCAGTATGAAGGCCCATAAAAGCACGGCCCATGCGATGCAGCCCAAGTAAGAGGCCCAGAGACACTCTCGCGAGCGAAGGAGATCAGATGGCCTAAGTAAGAAGCCCAAGGCCCGAGAACCCAAGAAGTCCTCCAAAGTCTCAGAACTGCCCGAGCGGCTAGGGAGAGGCGCCTGGACTTTTTCCCAGAAGGCCCCCAAGGGCCGCTTCATCTCACGTGTCCACAAGCTCACGAGGAACATCATAGCTGGACGAGAACCGCCCGTTCATAGCCGGGAATGCCAGCTAGCCTACTTCGTCGATTTTTAAGAAAACCTGCAACTACTGCCAGTCGCCGTCTCAACAGGACACGCCTAGTCAAATCAAGGCTGATATTTAGACCCTGTGCACCTGACACGCTCAGATGCTGCAGCGGCGCCGCCGGCATGCCACTCCACGCAACATCAGCAGCATTAAAGGGAGTGGGTGGACTAGCTCCTCAACCGCCGGATGAACGCCACGTGCCTTCTCCCCAGCTGTCGGCTTCCGCTATAAATACTCAGCAAGGCCCCTCTCAGCAAAGGAGAGCTTGGAGAGAACTTTCTTGATTCTACAACAACAAGCCCCAGCTTTCGACCGGGCACTTTACCTCTCCAAAATCAACTCCCCAAAGAAGAGTAAAAAGGTTCCCAGCGAGCATAGCTTCCTTAGGAGAGAAACACAAAACGTGAGATAGAGAAGGGAATAACTCTCATATAGTGAAGCTCTTTCCAGGCCCTGAGCCTCGTGGTTTTTCCTCCCCATTCAAGAGGAGGTTTTCCACGTAAAACATCCGGTCTCGATCTTTCTCTAACGTCCCCCAGCATCCAATACTCGTGTTGCCTGGAAACCACGGTCCGGCTGAACCTTGCGGTTCCCAGCCTCCGGATCCCCCCTCATCAACGAGCTTCTGAGAGATCCGGCTGGGACTTCGCCAGCCTCTGCATCTCTCGGACCCGTAGAACCAGAACGCAACAAGTTGTATGACAAGTTAATAATTTAAATTGATTGTTTATTTTTTTCCCCACCAGATGCGCAAAGTTTCAATATGACCCGTTGAAGAAAGCCAGAAAATAAAATTTAATTTGCTAGAAAATAAAATTTTACACTTTAAAATAACTTTATCTATTTTATTTTCAAAAATTTCATGAGAGGTGAATTTCATACCAAGATTATATTGGAAAACATTTCACCAAATTACCAATGGTTGTAACAGTGCTAAAAAGTTCAGAAAATATAAAATAATAAAACTCCTTTTTAATTTTTATGCCATTTTTAAATTATAAATTATGATACGACAAATTTGGTATTATAGAGGATATGGGAACCAAAAGCCCATTCTTTACGCCACTGTAGGGCATGGCAAGGGGAGACTGTCTGAGAGCGAAGACTAATACTATAGGATGCTTCAACTTATTTATTTATTTATGTTATGGTATAGAAATAAAAATAAATATTAATAGTGACTGTTTAATTTTTTTTAGTAGTGAATGTTTCAATATAATAATAATAATAATCATTATCATCATTGGCTTAGCTTTAATGCTAACTTTTACGGCACAATAAAGTGTTAATTAAGCCTCTAGTATGATAGTTAGCGCTTAATGTTTATGGATTTATGTTTGGTACGGATTTAAATCAAATTTATTCTTATTTGTTGTTTATTAGTTTTATAATCACCTATGCTATTTTTACATCATTATTTTATTGGATTAATTTTATTTAAGGAGTAAATTGTTAGATTTTGAATCACCCCATTTTAAATTAAACATCTATAAGATATGATCTTTCTTTTATTATTATTTTGGGTGCTAAAAAGGGCTCTTTGTTTGATGTTTGTGCGATATTTAACTCGAGTAAAGCCCTTTCAAAGCAATGCCGTAAAGTCATATAGTAGTTGCTTATGTTAATGCATGGGTTATAAGTATAATATTTTGATTTCTAAGTTAGTTGTGAGAAATTATTTTAAACCCCATACACCATGGAAGAGAAAGAAAAGAAAGAAGAAAAGAAAGAAAGAAGAAGATGGGGGATTGCCAATCATTGGGTGTTTAAATTGTTCTTTACTTTTTATCAATATTAGATATATTATTTTAGTTTTAATTGTAGAATGTATTATTAATTGTTTTCATTTCCCTTGATTTTACATTTCTCTATATCTTCTTTTGTTTAGTTGGAGATGTTGTAGAACTAAGACATATGTTTGATGTCAATGGTAACTGATCTTTAGATTATATAATTGAGATATAGTGGTTGTAAATGGTAACTAAATATTATGCTTGTAGTATAATATGAACAAGTTAACTAGGAGAGTGTTATTAATACTCAATTATTACACATATTGACATGTGTTACGTATGTTTATATATTGGTATATTTTGTGATTGTGTATAATCATTCGTTGGCAAAGTTATCATTGTCCTAAAAATTTTTATCAAATTCATGCCTAATATTCACCAATATGGAATTTCCAATATCTATACTTGCTTAGCATCTGACCCGTACCCGAGCGTCATTTCCCGTGTGTTCACACTCAAGGTGTATCCAATTCTCGCCTAAGGCGTCACTTCTAGAAAGTAAGCACTTGAGGTACACTCGAGCCGCGCTCGAGCGTTAAGAAATGTACCCAGTGTAAACCTTAGCGGGCCTAACGGGCGCTTGAGCCACGCTAAAGTGCCAGGGTGCGCATTTTTTAGCATCTTTATAAATAGCCTTCTTATTCTCATTCAGAACTTCGAAAAAAATTTACTAATGGACGTTCATCAACAATAACCCACTTCATGTCAGAGATATGGATAGCATAAAAATTGAAATCCAGTAGTGTGTGGAGACTCGACGGCTCATGAAAAAAATTAATAAGAAGATTGGAAGGTATCTGATTTCATTACCGAGAGTAAATTTAAGGGGTTCCTTTGTAGAAGTTATAATACGAGAGTAATTCGGCTAAATTAGTGCGTTAGTACACCGGATTTGTAAGTTAACTTTCATAGTATATTTTTTTCATGACCATAAAAATTCGAAGGGCTTTACTCGATAGGTGTAGTTGTTGAGGTTTTCCTTTATCACCAAAATTATACCTTGATTATTATTGCTTGTTATATATTTTTTTTATCATTGGAGTAATCTAGATTATAACATATTTTACGTATATTATATATTTATATTTTTGCTTATTCTGTAATTTGACAAAAGGGTCAAAAACAAGTTGTACTTTGGGACTCTATAATTCATTTCAAGATGAAAGAGTTGTATAATTAAATTATTTAGAGATTATTTATAACTGGATCTTACATATAATAGACATATGTTTGGGCAAAAGGTCAATTGGTTTTTCCTTAATTAAGAAAAATTTTTTATGTAAACATTATTTTTTATTGTGCTTTTTTATGTGATTGTTTGTCATGATTACTTTCTCATAAATTCAAACAAAGATGTGATAAATTTAATCCTAATTAGAAAGTTTTTCTTAATTTTATGTTTATAGATTGTGACATACCATCCAACACCAACTATATCAGAAATTGAAATTATTTGATAAAATATTTAAAAATTATCAATTATTGCATACTATCTTAGGACTATATTTTTAGATTTAAGTAGTAAATTAAGCATATTTCTTTTATAACCATGAAATTGAGTGATTATTCCATGTAAGTTGATTACCAAAATCAAGCTTCAATCCATTTTACACATACATGTTAATAAGCCAACATATTTTTTAAAAGTTAAAATTTCTTAGATGATTCCTCAAAAACAAATTTATCCTCCGATTAATAAAAAAATTAATTGACTTTATTAAACATACATCTTATTGCGGTGGAGTATCGAATTGGATTAACACGTAAGTTTAAATTTTTATGCACTTGTTGTTTATCTATTTGATATGTTCATAAATTCGAATTGTCATACAGGTTAGGAAACTCATCGATTTTTGTATCGAGTCGAACCGGAGCCAATTTGATCCCTATCTCTGCGAACCTAGATTTTGCGTAACACAATTAAAAATAATAGGTCAAAAAATTGATGAAACTCACTCCCTGATATATCTTTTGATACTCAAATTAGATATCTTTTCAAAAGAATAAAAAGATATAAAGATGTAAGAAAATGTATGGATATATGTAGCGGGGGATTGAGTGTATATGTGTGCCCGATTGGGGGCGGCTTTTGGTGTGCACGATTGAAGGGTAGATTATGAGATGGAGAGTAAGTGCAAGGCTCCTAGATGGAAGGTAGGTTGTTTGCATAGATAACTTCTTAGATAAAGAGCAGGTCTTGTGAATGGAGGACAACATCTAGGTGGAGGACAACTTCTAAAACAAAAGTGGCTCCTGGACGAAGGGCAGGTCCGGGATGAAAAGCCTCCTAAATAGAGTGTAGGACCTTCTGATGGAGGGTTGGCTTCGTAGATGGAATCCATAGTGTCTTTTTTCTCTTTCGTTTTATGTTTGCATCTTAGAACACTCTTTTCTGAATTGAAGGTTCTTTCCCCCTTTCCTCATGGAGGAAAGTGTGTATACTTATAGTAAGGGAGTGAGCTGGCTTTGCCTTAGGTGCCAAGGCCGACGATAGCTATCTGCCATGATTTGTTGAACTACTCCTACTATTCTGGAGAGATGCACTGTTCGGCAAATCTTCTGCAGAGATTTGTCGAGTTGGTTATGGCAAGTTGTCGTGACAAGTTGTCGTGACAGTGTATTAGTTGCCTCTTTGGGATGGGTCATGCAAATCATGGATGAATATTTTCAAAATATCTGTCAGACTTATATTGATCAGTTATGATAAGTTTACTCAACAGGCAAGAAAAGAATCGTGGGCCGTCCTGATGGAGCCGTTCATGGTTGGCAGTTAGCCGGCCTATACCTCGGCGGGTGATCCTGAGCTGTGCAATCTTAGACCTTGGGCTGTGGGGTATTCTCTTCTTGTGATTTTTGATGTCTTTTTTACCGTAGATCTCATCATCCGAATCGATCCATGGGTGACGGACCCATCACTATTTAATATGTATTTTTTTTCTTTTTTCAAGTTCAGATATTTTTTCTCAGTCTATAATGTGGTGTTTGCTTTGTAATTTACTTCTATCATACAAACTGGACACTTCCTGCTATTATTTGTTTTGTCTTCTTAGAATTTTCTTGGTATGAATAACACTTTTTCTTCTCTTTTGATGGTTTTTATTGGGATGGATTTTTGGCTCGTTGATGTTAGTGTTAGAATATATCACCGTCGGTTTCAATAAATTGAGAGGTTAAGATGAACGGTGACAACGACACACAATAAATAAATAATAATTACAAATTTAAAGAAATAAGATATAAATAATTTTACGTAGAAAATCCTCTTCTAAATAAGAAAAAAAATCACGGGATTGTGCATCCATAAATTTTTACTATGTAAAATCAGTTATACGAACTCTAAAAATAAAAATTTGACTCCTTATTTCAAAGATGGATCTGAGTAGTAGTGAATGCGTAAAAAATATTTAAAGAAAGAAAAAAAATCTTTTCCCTCTCTTGTTTTACTTTCTCTCACTGGCGGTACTCTCTAATCTCTAATTTTACACGTAAAATATCTATTTTAATCATACTTCCTTTTATAAACCTTAAAAAAAATTTCACGTGCTTTTTCATTGTGGGTCATTGGGACTGGTAGCCAGTCATCATTCAATATAAATAGTTCGGTTCTCATTCGAACTCAGTAGTTCGGTTACCCTTCGAACTCAACAGTCCAGCTGCCCTTTCGATATCGGCACCAAGTCACCCTTTGCTATCGACAGTCCAGCTAGTCACCCTTCAGTTAGGCAATTCGATTTTTTGCCATTCAGTTAGGTAATCCAACTGGTCGCCCTTCAGCGCCGGCACTTGGTTGCTCTCTTGCTGCTCGCTACGTACATTTTGTGCATGCGAACACAACAATAATCCGCTTCAATATCATGTGAGTATTTGGCCAAACCTCCGAATGACTAGTCAGTCGAAAATGAGCTCATACGAGAGTGACTTACATCCTAATAATTAAAAGGTTACTTCTAAATGTTGTTTTATATTCTTTATTGTATATAGATATTCTTCTATTTTGTTGAAACTAACTAATTACCCCCAAAAGGATTATAAATTCCTATTTAATCATAGAATTCAAGATGTAATAATTTCGTATCATTAAGAATATACACCTTTTGATCTCTGGTTGATTTGCTAGGCCAACTCATAGAGAAAATGCATTGTTTCAAGTGGGTGAATTCCAATTCGAAATAGAGAAGAATCCATGATTTTGTTAGAGAATAGATGTCACAAAAATATTATAAAAATAATAAGATATGGGATTACTGAAAAAGATTGGCATGGACTTTTCACTTTCCAATTTGGCTACCTTATGATTCATTTCATCTTATCGTCTTTTATCCTTCATGATTTGATCTTATCTAGTTTTTGTTTTTATTTTTGACAAATGATTAGGTAATATTTATTAGTCACCTTTAAAATGCTTAAATATATAACACTATAATTATTTATTTTTATCATTTTATATAAATTTATTAATATTAATAGATAAATAAGATACCATATTACTAAAAATATCTCAAAAATAATATATAGTATCATCTAATTTTAATACTTTTTCTCCTTGCTTTAAGGTTAAGTTGATCTTATCAAATTGGCGTCTTCGACAATGAGTGTTAGGTTGACTCGAGATTGGTAAATGGTGCAATTCCCTTTTCCTAGTCAATGCTACTATTTTTTAAGTAAAATCATTTATATATCAAAATTATTAAAAATAAATATAAATTCTACTTTATTTTTAATTTTTTCTTTCTCTCATTTATCTCTATATTAATTTTGATAAGTTCAATACAAATTAATATATAATTAAGTATATAAATAATTTTTTATAAGTAATTCCTAACCAATGCTAGTTTGGAAGAATGATTCAGTATATGGGTCCGACCTTAAATTGGCCCCCTTGTAAAGATTAAATTTTAATTATATTCTACATCATAAATAAAAAATAATAATATTTGAGTGACTTAGTAGTCCTCGTTCGATTCACATCAATCAATATACAATTCGAAATAATATTTTGGGACAGAAGTAATTGCATTTAACTTCTATCAATCCAGCATGTGTGAAGAAATTAAGTTTTAGGGAAGGTAGAGTAATTGAGAATTTTTTTTATTAAAAAAAATTTATAAAATAAATAAATAATAGCATTTCATGAATATTTATTTATTATCTCTTTTCACATATGGAGAGAAAAAAAATATTTTTCTTATTTAGCTATAGACACTTTAAGAAATTTTTTTTTTTTTTTTTTTTTGAGACTTGTTCAAAGACCGAATCAAAAATCTGATATATAAAATGTTGTTAATCTATAACAAATGTATAGATTTTTTTGGATTATATTTTTCCGTGACATTTCATGTAACTCTTACATGGATATAGTGAAATATTTATTATTTGAAATTTTTTTTTCACTCTCGTATAAGGGTTAAATTGAAGCGTTATTAAGTTATAATGGTATATTTGATAGAATAAATTTAATTTTTTTTATTTGAATTCATTTTTAATGGGATAATAATTTTATTTTTTGATTGACATAAGTTAGGAATGACCACTTCTATGATAGTAATTTCTTATAAAGAAATAAGGAATAAATTAACTTAAAGTTCAATGAGTTTACTTATTTATATCGCATGTTGGCCGTAGTGGGTGGCGGAGGCAAGTGGTGGTGGCCGCAGCGGCAATCATAGCCGATGGTGGTTTGCAAATTAATCCATTACACGACTGAAATATTCATTAAATTAAACACGAGAATGCTTTGTCAAAATGTCAATCCAGAATACACGTCGTAGGTATACTTAAATTTATACTTGAAGTTATTTTTTTGATTAATTTAAAATTTTATTTTTTTTATTCACTCTATCTCTTTCTTCACCAGAGTTATAAGAGTTTATGTGTGAAAAAGAATATCATTTGTATTAAATTTTTTAGTAAGAATCCTATAAATCAGAAACCCAAGGAGTTATAAAAGAAAACTTTCACTTATAAATCTGAAAGTGATCATATTTATACATATTTAGAAAACTGTCCCTATCTATATTTACATGATGGTTAATTATACAATTTATAAAATAAAAAAATTAATTACTTAAATAAGTTAATCTCTTTTTTCTATTAAATATTATATTAATTAAGAAAATAATTTTTTTAATAAAATATAATTAAATCATACAAGATCTTAACTTCTAATCATATAAACAAATTATTAAATATGCACCATGTTACATGCAACAATTCTAATACAATATTATTAAAGTAGATGTAGCATTTGGTTGAAATTATTATGACCTGGCCTGCTTATTAATAGTTTTATGACAATGTGCGAGCTGAATAAGCAAGAAATAAAATGGTAATAGACAATATATATATATATATATATATGAAATAGCCATCTTATTCATGGATTAACCATCACCACAGTAAATGAAGCACATAGCTGCCAGTGGTGACAGTTGTGTTGAGATTTTGGGTCACTTTTATATGGAAAGTATTATGATGTGGTCCAAAGAGGAATAAAGGCCGGAGTAAAAATTTTCGAAGTAAAATTGAGAAAACCGAGGACTCTGATTACAGCTGAAAATACTAGTTGATAATCGAGGACATTACCTTGCAAAGTTGGTGGCAAGTTTTGTTGTCCACGTAACCACCTAGCAACCACTTTGCAAAGTAGGTGGTTGCCCAGTACCTATATATATATATATATGCTGAGCGATGATTAGTAGATGAGAGAGTGCAGAAGAAAAAAATAGAGAGAGAAATAAGCAGTTGCCAATTTTTTACTTTTGTGCTATGTTCTTGCTCTATTATCTACTTTCCAACGGTTTGTATAATCAGAGTTTTGATAACCAAAATTTATATAGTAAAATTTATGTGGATTAAGTATTCCGTAATTCTTTTTATTATTTAAAAGAGGATCCCACGTAGAATTATGTATTCCCAATTCTTCTCTATCTCTCTATTGTGTGCTGAACGTTCGTCATCTTTATCCCCTCTGTTTCACTAATCGACCGGCACCCCTTCCTTTCAGGTTGGCAGCATCCAATTGTGGTGGACCTGTGGTGGACCAGTGGTGGCCGAAGGTTCCCAGGTAGAGGTGATTGGTTGGTAGGAGTTGCAGTGTTCATCAGAGATGAATGCACATTTGTATTGCCCACACTATCGGAATGAATAGTATTGGATTCCTATTATTTATCATATTTTCTTTAGTAATATTTATTTTTTTGGCAATATCAGTCTACAAAAATTTCAAACAAGCAAATAAATTTTATGTTCATAGGAAACCTTGTTGGCACATCGGCCATGTTGTCACCGTGAGATTTATTGATGATTTTGTGTTCAAATTCTGAAACTAATATCTTTTATAATTGAAGATAACACCAAATATAATGAACTTAAAAGTAATTTAATTCTAATCTAAACCATTCATATAACAAAAATTCATGTATCGATCTATTCTTAATATTTATAGAATAATCATTCTATTCAACCAAATGGGTCATTAGATACAAAACACATAAATTTACAAAGTTATACTATTTTATATGACACACATATGTTAGGTTGGATCGGGTTCAACCACCACAAATTAGAAAATATTATTCCTAATATTCTGAGTAAATAACATATCTGATTCAAAAAAATTTAAAACTATTCAACTCAAATTGATTTGAGTTACGATTTTATCAGATTATTTTTTAACCTTTACTAAGTTCATAAAAATTAAAGTTTTTAAATTCTTTAATATATATATATATATATATCAAAGTTGAAATCTAAACCCTAAAATCTTATTATGGTATCATGATCCAAAATTTAATTTGGACCTAAAATCTGTCAACCATTTTTTAATATCATTAATAACGTGATGGCTCATATAACTATATACATTAACAAGATACCTACCAATCAAACAAATAAATAAATATCATTTACTAAATAATATTTGAAAGGTCATAAATAAAAAACGTTTTTTTTAAATTTTTTCTTCTATTAGTGGTTTAAATTCTGAAATTCGTCAATCTATTCGGCCCCTTTGTCAAATTTCCCGGCCCAATGAGTCGTTTGTGGAATTTCCACTTGGGTTTGTGGAATTTCCAAGGTTAATGGTTGTATCAACCACTCAATCTAGCAGACAAAAATTGCCAATTTCCAAGAAAATTAGTTTCAAAATATACTTTGAGATAAAATTTTAAAAAAAATTATAATTTGACAAAAAATGATAAAAAGTTATAAAATTTTCTAATTTTTTTTTCAAAAATTTTCTGCTTAAAATCTGAGATATTTGGCTGTGACACTTCATGGGTCTAGTCATCCCTAGGATTATATTTGGGCTTATTAATTTGTCTATTTTATTATTTTTTAGTACTGAAATTAATTAAAAAATAAAATATGGAGATTAGGATAAACCAATAAAATACAAAATACATCTTAAACGTTAATTTTAGACAATCAATCTACTTCATTAAAATGATAATAATAAAAAAAAAAACTAATTGTGAGATAGTCATACTTGAGCTAATAATCTTAAAACGACAAAATTTAAGCCACTTAAGTAAAACTATGATCTTGATTTTAAAATTCAGATGCAATCATACTTGCGATAGTCGTATTAACTTTCATACACTAGCTTGAATAGGGGAAATTGGTGGAATTTGGGTGCCATATTTTTATTTCTGAAATAAGTGTTGGGATAGATCACATCTTTATAAATTTTATGTCCATTATAAATATTTACTATTTTTTTATCTGATATTTAAAAATGTTAGGTGATCGTACAGTCTATACAATTTTTACACGATATTCGGTCGAATGAACCTGTAGGCAAGGCCTTCACGTGAGGTCTATATGACAGCGGTTTGAGCGCCCTTGTAGAGTAAATTTCTAATGAGCATCCGCCAGATGATCGCAAATCGGCAGTTTAAGTGGCCTGCACGGGAAATAATTATCCTATTTCGATTTTATGTTATTTATTATATGACTTTCGTAATTTTTTTAATGACCAATTCGAGAGAGAAATTGACCGGAGAAGAAGGTGAAAATTCTTGCTATTATTTTAGGCTCCGATTTTTATTTTAATATTCACTGTATATAATAAGTACGCGGTCATGTTTATTCCTTTAGACAATTTTACTGGTGACCATTTTTTATTTTTTATTTCTTTTGCTCTATTTGTCTTAGTTTACTAATATTATAGTAAAATTGAAAAATGTATTTGTAATTAATGTATTCAAACTCGTAATTTGCGGAGAAGTTATATGGGTATAATGTTAACCGTAAGTTTATGGTACGTTGAAATAATTTTCACAAAAAAATATCATGAATATTGTTTATATTTATCGTTACATTAACTAAACAAAAAGACTCGATATTTCAATGCACAAACGGATTTATTCTTGACTCCACCGTGAAGCTTTGTGTCGTTGGATCCCAAAAATAAGGTGTGAGCTCAGGTGGAAGAACACCCCAAATCTTCTCGTCGGAATCTTCAGACGTCGGATGCAGTGAGCCACATTCTTCGCGAAGAGGTTTTCCATTCAAGGGAAACAGGGAAGGCAATTTGCAGAAAGTCATCTACCTTTTTGGGGAGATCTGCCCAGGATGAGTATATCGGTTTCCACAAGATTGGGCCAGTCGCCGGATTACTGCCTCCAGCGGTCGCCCGAAAAGAACGGCGGTGCTAGGAAAGGGAAAAGCATGAGGCCACTATTCCGTATCTGGTACGCATGCTATCTACTCTTCTCGTGGAAGTGGAATATCTTGCTTTTCTAGGGAAGCCGCCACACCATAATTTGATCCCTTTATGAACTTACAGCAGCCGGGAAGCTAACTCTAGAAGTGCTGGTTTATAAATTTGATGAACTCTTTCTTTTATCAAATTGATCTTTTAGGATCAAACTTTTCTTTTAAACTTTTGTTCACAATAATGATACTTTTATTGAGATTGACACCGATTCAAAAAAAACTACCTGCGAAAAGTTCTAACTAAAAAGGATTACTGGAAAGGATTACCTACAAAAATTAACCGGAAAGACTTAGTAAAGTGCCACAGAGTGAGAGCTGTCGAGTGAAATGATATAGAGTGTAGCCGTCAAGATCAACGATTGTTGAAAGGAGAGGAATGTTGCGAGTCACACATTGAAAAGCCAACTCTACAATGGCTAACTTATAATTTGAGGTGCTTTCTCTCTTATCACTACAACAATATTAATCATTAGTAACAAAATAATTTGTCACTAATGATTATAAATTTGTCATTAAAATTTTTAGTGATAAAATATTATTTCGTCACTAAATCGTTACTAAAAGTCCGTCTCTAAATATTTAGAGATGGATTTTTATTTTGTCCCTAAAAAATTTCTTTAGTGACAAAAAATAATTTGTCACTAAATAATATTTTTTAGTGATAAAATAATTTTATCACTAAAATACATTTTTAATTTGACAATAAATATTATATTTAATGATAAATAATTATCACAAAAAATATATAATTTTACATTTGAATTATATACTTTAATGGGCAAAAATTTAACAAAACTATCCAATTTATTTTAATACAAATATCAAATTGTCTTATAATAATTTTTTTAAAAAATTCAGCTTCTGATGTAAAAAAAAATATTTCAGTTTCTGAGTAAAAGCTTCTGATGCTTTGATGCATAAATATTGCCTTCAATTTCATTAGAGAGCTAAAAATGCCTTTAATTTCACATATATCAGAAATGCAGAGTTGCCAACAGAAATGTGTTACCAGCTTTAGATGGCGTTGACAAAACATTGCCAACAAACCAGCAAAAGAAATTCAACTCTGAAGCTGATGAAAACCAGCAAATTAGCAGCGGCCATTTTCAGCAGTAATATGTTTCGTTGAAATGAACAGTTTTCAGTAACAGTAAACTCTATCTTCATGCCGAGAACAAACAGTAGTAGCTTTCAGCCAACTCAGCTCATGTTCCAGAAAACCAGCAGCAACAGCTTTCAGCCATTTTCAGCAAATTATGATCTAGAAAACCAACAACTTTCAATCATTTTCAGCAAATCATGTTTCAGAAAATCAGTAGAAATCATGTTCCACAAAATCAATAGTAGCCGCTTTCAGCCATTTACAGCAAATCATGATCCAGAAAACCAACAGCAGCTTTCATGTCCTAGCTTCTGAGAATTTGAATGTGACTTCTTCATGTCGATACTTTGATTAATACTCTTGTTTTCGCTGCTCAACCTCACAATGTTTGCCCTAGACGAAAGCCAAGGCAGCCAAGACCCTTATACTTTACCCAAAAACACTAATTAGAGTTTACAACCTAATTATCAGATCAAAATAATTCACACAGCTCAAAGATTGCCAAGTAACATTAAATGTTTGATCAATAAATAATTTAAAATGCCAATCAAATTAAAAAAAAAAAAGAGATAACAATCAGTTGATTCACGCATTAAGCACTCAAAATTTAAAGTTTACAATCTGAACTTGAATTTGCATCTATATTTCCTTTGAATGTTGAGATTATCTGATTTGGTATTTTATTTTTTTAAATGTTCGACTATTACAGACAGTGAGTTATTTTTTAAATAATTATGATATAATTCTAGATATCTCAATATAATCTAATCATGCTCGAAAATAAATTAAACAAATATGGAAAATAATATTTTTAACGTTCCCTCAAAGGCTTTAACCTCCACTTGTTTTAGCACACGATCGACCGAGGAAGAGAAAACCAGCTGGCTTTTTAATACTTTAAATTGGCTCGTAGTTTTGCTAATAGGCCCACTAGATTGATTATAAGTTCGCTTCGTATTTTTGTCAAACGGCCTAGCAACTTTTGCCTTAAATGAGTAACATGTAAAGTGCACAGTCAAGTCATAATAAACATATTCAAATTTATGGGTACATAGGCATATTCTAACTCAGACTTAAACAAATTGGTTAATGAACTGTTAAACTTATGACTAGTATGTTATTTAGTTTAGATTACTATCATTTAACAAGATATGATATTTAGTAAGGTTTTTGACACTGCTTGAAGATGTGCACACAATAGTAAGATATTAGCTATTAGGACAGTTAGACAACTGAATTTTTAATGATTAGAGAATTGAGTTAGCGAAGTAAAATTGGACTGTGCAGCGGGCGTTTGTCTTAGTAAGGGGCTTCTGATTTACGAATATTAGACATCCATTCTAAAGAAATGCTTTCAGAGAGTAAACAAATAATCCAGTGGATAAACAGAACTCCAAACCCTAACATTTGGAAATCAACAGCACCTTTCCTAGTTGATTGTCAAAGATATCGACCCACATTAGATTTGATGGCCGAATTCTTTGATAAAAATCAAACTTACGAAATGAATGCATATATTATAACTTATTTAGTCTCTAAAATTTCTTCTTTTAATAAACTATTGGTTAGCCAGTCAGTTAATTTAATATCCCCGGGCACCCGCTTGTGAATATTGTCCGTTTTGTTATACAAGTGTGCGGTTTTGTTCCTAACAGACGACCTTTACCGCCTCCAAAACGTGTCAACAATGGAGAGGTATCCACGCCATTATAAGGCACACTTCGTTCTTCTCCCCATCCGATGTGAGATATCACAGTCTACCCCCCTTGGGAGTCCAGCGTCCGCGCTGGCACACTGAACCGGGCCCTGTCTCTGATACTATTTGTAATATCCCCAAGCACCCGCTTGTGAATATTATTCGCTTTGCCACACAGGCGTACGATTTTGTTCCTAGTAGACGACCTCCACCGCCCCCAAAACGCGTTCACAAGGGAGAGGTATTCACGTCCTTATAAGATACGCTTCGTTTTTCTCCCCATTCGATGTGGGACATCAGAGTTAAATTCTCTCATATATTGATACAAAATATTAAATAATTTAGGCTTTTCATCGTCTTGCATATATGTGTGTAATTGAGCCACATTAGCTTTACTAGACCATGTACATGTGATTTAGACTGACTGAGAGATCAAATTGGCCCAGGTTTTAAAGACCTTTTGGATCGTTTTGTTGAGACAAGTACCTAACAAAACTTTTACCGTTGCCTTGGAAAAAAACACTGGTCAAGACAGCTCGAGCCGACGACGATCAGTAAAAGATCTTACCAATCAAGCTCACAATTCCCTAGCTCTACGCTATCGTTTTGGGAGCAGTTGGGTGCATAAATTTGATTGGCTAAAAGCTTCTAGGCGCCTAGCACAATCGGCGATTTTTGTTAAAATTTAAATTTTATTTACTAAATTTTTAAGATTTAGATTTTTAAAATAATAATATAATAAATAATTTATATATTTTTTTAAATATTTTTAAGTATTAGGATGTATTTTTTATAATTAGTTTTAAATTATTAGTGACAAAATTATATTTTTGTCACTAAATTATAAATATTGATTATTATTAGTAGCAAAAACATATTTGTCACTTTTTTGTAGTATATTAGACCGGTCTTTTAAGATTAGACTCTTCTCTTAGATTTGTACTCGCAGTACGTTAATTTATTTTTTTAAAAAAATTTATTATTATCGTTTAACTTCAGTCTAAGGGCACACAGTGAGAGATGGAAATGATATGCCATGGAGATAATTCCCATGGCTGAGATCAAATCAAATGGAAGAACATCACATGGGCCTGTTTCAAATTAATCAAATGACTGCTATTCAAATTGATCAAATGATCGCTATTCGCATTATTAAACCAAAATTTAGGGCTCTCATCATTTAATTTCACACAACGGTGTCATCTGATAGGAAAAAGATGATTATCAGGATAATCTCTATGGTATAACCGCACATCATTATTACTTATATTTCGTCAACTTTTCAAGCAAAATACATAATTAAATCTTTAGTTACGTTATTCTTTGTGTTTTAATATATATTTATCATGATTATCGCCAATTTGTCGTTTAAAAATGTTGTCCATATAAAGCCTTGTATATTTTTCTTTGTTTTAGTTGGATATTTCATTAGCAACCTATTTTTTAATTTATGTTGATATTTTTGTTTGATAGGTTTGTGGAGCTAGAAACTTGCTTTTGGTAACTACTGCAATGAATCAGAAATGTTGATATTTCAGTCAAAAATGTTGGTCGTCTTAAGTCATATATGCTGCAGATTTTCTTTATAGAAACGACAGTTGCATATATTTTATTTGTTGGTAAAAAAATTTCATTATGTAATATCTTGACTCTAGCAGATCACAAATTGGATTATTATACCCCGTCTATCGGCATTTTATTTGATTGCATAGATGATGCTTATGAGTTTTGAAAACAATATGGTAATCGAGTGGGATTTGTCGTAAGAAAATATACAGTTAAAAAATCTAAAACTGATAAGATGATTATTTTTAAAATTTTATTGTTTGAAAGAAGAAACGTATTAATCAAATAAAAGATAGGCTAAAAATGTACAACAACATTAGAGAACTAGCTGTAGTTATCCAACTAAAATGGATTGTGTTTTCATAGAGGAGACTAAAAAAATTGATGTTAAGAACTTTGTTAAAGAATACAATTATGAACTTAAATCTCTCGAATCTAGACATATGCTTTGATCACGAAGAGAAGCTTCAACTGTTCATGGTCATCTAATTAACATAGCATATGACACTGGCTTGAGACCGTTTGAGACCCACAAGCTGATTGTTGTAGAGGCTGGAGATAAGAGTAACGTTAGATATATATCAGATGATCAAAAGTCATATCTCTGTGCTGGGAGACAATAGAGTATAAATCATGGTAAGGTAGGGACATGCTGGCTTAATTCCAAAATGAAAAACTAAAAAAAAAAAACTGACATTTTTAAATGCTTATGGATAAATGATAAAAATTATCCAAAAATAATTATAGATCATCACATATTAGTTAATGTAGTCATTGATGATAGAATATACGACTCAAGCGAAGGGTTGCGACAATTTAGTGTTTTTATAGGTTTTAACCATCATAGAATAACGGTTGTATTTGAGATAACATTATTGTATGATAAAATGATGAACTCTATATGGTTATTTAAGGCTTTACTTAATTGTCATGATAGATGTGCCATTCAAACAAATTTTACGGATCAAGAAGTAACGATGTCAAAAGTACTTACATTTGTGATACCCTCAACTTAGCATAATTTATGCACATAGCATATTGAACAAAATGCTACGAAACATCTAGGGTTCATGATAACTTACTAAGTTTAATAAATGTATGTATGGATATGCTAATAAATCGTACTATAAAAGTACATGGTCAACAATAATGTTTGTTAAATAAATAACTTATGCACAATTATGATTAGACGAATTTTATTATCTGAGATATAAATAAGCGACATGTTTTAAAAAATATATATATCCTTACATTGGGAATTAAAATAGACAACTCGTAAAAATCTCTATAATAATTTCAAAAATCATTTAAAATGTGACCCTAATGTGTACGATTTTTATAATTATTTCGATAGAGTACTTAGCAAGAAGATATATAAAGAATTGATGTCAGAGTACAAATTGAGGCAAAAAAATAAATAAATTTGACTATCAATTATTGTACTATGGTATTCAAGTATCAAATATTTATTCTCTAATGATTTTTAAGTTAATACAAGTTTAATTGATGAAAGTATCAATTTCATGTGTACTTTCCCATCAAGAGTCCATTTATATCTTAAAATCGTATACTGACCTAACAGTTGATTTCTAAATCTCTTTCAATCTTAAAACATCAAAAGGTGGAGTGCAAATGCCAATCATTTGAAACCATCAAGATCTTATGTTCATGTATTTTTGAAGTATTCAACATACATGTCATGAGATCCATTACAAAAATATATATATTGATGACTTGCAAGGCTAGAAATAACACTCTATAGATGTGAGAACACTAAATGTGCCAAATGTAGAGTATTCATAAAGGGCCAGATCGATAAAGCTTATGCATAGTTGCCTTCACAGTGTGAGTGACCCTAATTAGAAAGGAAGGATGGATGCAAAATTTTTGTAGATTGGCAAGATGATCCAATGTTTTTCAAATGTTGGGTTCGATGAAGATTCAAGCCATGTTATCTCGGCACAAAGAACGAATATAAGTGTAAAGAGTGTAAAGTATCGTAGAGGATAAAAGGTTACAAAATGACAAAAATATCGTTTAGAAAAAAAGAAAACAAATAATAGACAATTTGAACACAAGTTTGGCTACCCAAGTTTGTCACCATTAACGTTGAATCCGTTAACGTGTATGACTGTTGATTTTCTATATTATATTTGGTAGGATGCAGTAGAAATTTTATTTCTATCTTAATTTTAATAAAATTATTGTTTTACTATTTAATTGTTCTAACAATAGAAATAATAATTCTAAAAAAATTATTATTTCTTTAAAATAATGAATAAAAAAGCCAACATTCCCTTTGTTTTTTTTATTTATTGTTATTCATGAATAATTACTATAAGATATTTTTCTTATTCACCCATATTCAAACAAGAGCCGGTTATAATCGGGTTCAAGTTGAATATAGCTTGGGTATGTACAAAAATTTATAATTACTAAATTAGATCGAGTCAGACACGGCCTGACCACCCAAGCCAAAAAACATAATCATACCCCTTCATAATCCAAATCAGGTTGGATTGAGCTAAGACATGATTTTTTTATATTTGTAAACACATTTTTTAAAATAATTTATAATTACATGAGGGATACCTAAAATATAAAATATTTCAAAGTAGATTAAAATACTACTTAACAATATATTTAAAAGAAGAATCTTTATAAAAATTTATTAATTATAAGAAAAATATAATATATTGAAAATTATTTTTAAATTTGATATTTATTAAAAATAAAAAATATTTATAAAAAAATCATAATCTTAGCCGAGTCAACTCAAATTAGTTACTTTTACTGGTGATCGTGTTTGACCAAAAAAATTAATCGTACACAATTTTTAAAATTAATAACCGGTGATCTATTTTTAAAATTAATAAATGTTAATCAAATCTTATAAAATTTTAGGTCAATAGTGGCAGGTTAGTTAGGTGACCAACTTTAATCATATATCTTAAATCATTTAGTGTGTATTAAAATATTATTTTTTTATGTAATAATGAAAAAGTCATTCTATATGAATTTATTGGTCATTTTTCTTGTATTTATATATTCCAAATACTAAAAAAATTAATCCATAATTTACTTTTATATGTTCCAAATGACTAACTAAATAAATATTAATTCTTAATTTTATTATCACTTTATTTTATTTCCTATAAATAATTATTTTATTCATATCTTATTATATTCTAGTGAGCAAACGTAACATTAATATTCAAATTGTTAAGCATCATGCGAGCAACGTTGAATCTGTCACTGTTATTCATTAATCTCCTATCCTCACAATGTTTCAGTAAATTTTGTTAATCAGATTGAATTTGTTTATGGGTAATACAATTACTATTAATTAGATTATGTTTGTCATTCCAGCAGCGGACTGTTTAAAAATTAAGTTACCGAAAACATATCTTGTGTCATTCCAACAACGGACGGCCCAGATTCGCTAACATATTCAATGTATATATACATAATTTGGCTCATCGGTTTTATCGGACGGTCGAGAGACAAAAAGGTGTTGGAAATCACTTCCGTGTGGAAGTCCTTGTGACCAGGAAATTTGGACAGAGCACGTGTATGTGCTACTTTAAGAAGAAGGAACTCTGGTCAACATAGTTGACCGAAATCTTCTGGACGGTCTACCTCTGCCGGTCAATATGTTGACAGGTCAATATGTTGACTACTTCGACAGGTCAACGGTGTGATTGATCGGCCAAAATGCGAGGATAGTCAATAGAGTTGATTGACTGAAATTTGAAAGGTTTGAATGACTGTCATATCCCAAAAGGTATACAATTGACCTACCAAATTGGGTAGTTGGTAGATATCATTCTTGAGACTCTAAAGGCTAGTCGATTTGTAGGAGCAGGTATGTGCCGCCTACTGCAGGACAGGGTGTACGCATGCACACATGGAGACCTTGAAGGTTGAGTTCCAACCACCAGTTGGGTTATGGTGAAGGACGTATGTATATATGTGTATGTGTATATGCACATAAGATGTACGAGAGGTAGTAGTGAGAAAATCAGAGGAGAAAAGGTGAAAAAAAAGAGAGCCGTTGGTGAAAACAAAAGTGTTGAAGTTTTGTTTACCTTTACTCTATTCTTATTTTTCCCTCCTGTAGATTGTGTAATCAACTTCTCATACCTAGTATTTTTTGTGGATCTAGTATCCTATGATTTTTTTCTTATTTTAGAAGAATTTTTTATGTAAAATAATTAGTATTTATTTCTCTTCTCTTACCTCTACTTCATAGTGCGTGTGTGTTTTTATTAGTTGGCTGCCCATTCTACCAACAACGATTGTTCCTGCATTCTTGTCAATAGGCCACCCATTATCCGTCAACAAGTAGTATCAGAGAGGGGTTGAGAATTCCTTCCGAATGGCGTCATTATCCTGTAAGAACTTGACGTTCAGTATAGAACAGTTTAATGGGTAGGGCAACTTTATCCTTTGATAAAAGAGGGTAAAGAACATTCTGACCAGAGAAGTAACAATAAAAGCGCTGAAGAAGAAGGAAGAGAAGTCAGAAAGTTTGTTCGAGGAGGAGTGACAAGATAAAAGAGATCTTGCCAACTGTACTATTAAATTATGCCTGGCGGACAACACGCTTCAGGAGGTCCTCAGCCTGACTGATTCGGCGGAGGTGTGAGAGAAGCTAGAGAGCCGATAGAAATTCAAATCCTTGACAACCAGGCTACATATAAAGAAACAGTTTTATGGTCTGCGATTGTCAGAAAGTGGTAGTTTTGAAAAGTATTTGGACGAATTTAATCGGATTGTGACGCAGATGTCCGCCCTTGATGATGTAATTGCTAGCCACTCTACCAACCTCTTACGATCATATCGTCACCACTTTGATATTTGAAAAATATATGTTAAAGTTGGACGAGGTAATTGCTTCCTTACTCATGAATAAGATAAAGCAGTCACAAGGGACCTCAATGTCTTTTTATAGTGAAGTACTTGTGACCGAGTTTAGGGGAAGGAGCAGAGGACGCAACCAGAAGCTTGGAGAGAAAGAACGTAGCAAATCTTGATCAAGGTATCAAAACCTTGAGTGCCATCATTATGGTAAAAAGGGTCACATCAAGAAGCAATGTTTCAAGTAAAAACGTGAGAACGGGAAAAAGGAAAAGGGAGAAAAGGGACGAGGTGAGAACAAGTCCTCTGTCTCACTGGTCACAGGAAGCGATCTCCTGTTGACATGTGAAGAGAACGTAAAAACTCGATGGACGAGGAGTCCGGCTTGGTGATTGATTCTGATGCCACCTTGCATGCCTCGTCTAAAAAGAGACTGTTCACATCTTACACTCCAGGGGACTTTAGAGTGATAATGATAGGCAATAAAGTAACATCTCGAATTATTGGTAAAGGTGACGTTGTACTGGTTACCAATAATGGGACGAAACTGTTATTAAAGAATGTTCAATATGTTCCTGATATCAGACTTAATATCATCTCAACTTGTCGGTTGGATGATGAATGTTATTACAACACCTTCTATGAAGGTGAGTGAAAACTTACCAGAGGATCTCTGGTAGTGATAAGAGGAAAAAAGTACTCCAGCCTGTACATTATGAAGGCATCTGCAACGGCCGGAGACGTAAACGTTGCAATCAGCAAAGAGACCGAGAATTTGTCACACTGGAGGTTGGGCCACATGAGTGAATGTAGACTGTATCATCTGACCAGGAAGGGCCTTATTGCCGCAGTTAAGGAGGACGGACTAAGAATGTATCCTCACTACTTGACCGAAAAATAAAGAAGAGTCTCATTTCATGGAGATTTGTCTGCTCCAAAAGCAGAACTGCTCGTTCTCAACCACACAGATGTGTGTGGACCATTCAAAGAGAAGTCACTTGGTGGAGCTCAATATTTCGTCTCTTTCATTGAAGATTGTTTCAGAATACTGTGGATCAACCCATTAAAAACTAAGGACCAAGTCCTTGGTATATTTAAACAATTTCATGCTCTTATTGAGTGATAGACGGGGAAGAAAATGAAGGCCATTTGAGGTGATAACGGCAGTAAATACATAGGGCTTTTTGATACCTATTGCCGGTCATATAGTATTAGGCATTAGAAAATACCTCCATAGATGTCACAGTTGAACGGAGTAACTGAGCGGATGAATCACACACTTCTAGAAAGAGTACGGTGTATACTTTCCAAAGCTGAGCTTCCCGGACACTTCTAGGCCGAAGCATTAAAGACGGTGGCTTACATCATAAATAGGTTGCCCAATAAACCCTTGAAGGGTGAAGTGCCAGAGAAGATATGGTCGAACAAAGAGCCATCTTATGATCATCTACGGGTGTTTGGATGTAAAGTATTCGTTCATGTCCCAAGAGATGTAAGGACAAAGTTGAAACCAAAGACGATACAGTGCGTCTTTCTGGGCTACGGAAAAGATGAGATGGGTTACAGATTTTATGATCCAGTTGGAAAAAGACTTGTCCGATCAAGGGACGTAACTTTTATTGAAGATAAAACGATCAAAGATATTGGCAGAGAGGCCAAATGTGATGGCGAGCAGATGGACAGAGTAAGTGTCGAAGTTGTCCGTCCGGAATCTTTGAAAGATGAGGACAATAGTCTTGAGGCGGTTGAGTATAATAGAAAGGCAATTATGGCACCTGATGAAGACCAGGATGAAGTCATCCTTCAACCGGTCAGGATTTGCCTGTCAGACGATCCTCTCGAAACAAACTGCCATCCGTTCGTCTGTTGCCCAATGAATATGTTATGCTCACTGACGCTGGAGAACCTAAAAGTTATAAAGACGCTATGGAAAATGAAAGTAAAGAAAAATGGTTGGAAGTCATGAATGATGAAATGAGTTCTCTTTATGAGAATCATACATTTGATTTAGTCAAGCTTCCTAAGGGGAAGAAGGCCCTAAAGAATAAATGGGTCTTTCGGTTAAAAACGGATGAAAATACCATGAAGCCGAAGTATAAGGCAGGGTTAGTGTTGAAAGGGTTCAGCTAACGGAAGGGAATCGACTTCGATGAGATTTTTACTCCAGTGGTAAAAATGTCCTCATTCGGGTTGTGTCGAGCTTGATAACGGGCCGAAATCTGAAAGTCTGAAAGTGGAGCAAGTGGATTTTCGGATAGCCTTTCTTCATGGTGAATTGGAGGAAGAAATCTATATGGAACAGCCAGAAGGGTTCAAGGTTAAAGGGAATGAGCAACTAATCTGTCATCTAAGAAAGAGTATATATGGATTGAAACAGGCTTCAAGACAGTGATACAAGAAGTTTGAATCAATCATGACTAGTCAAGGATATTGGCGAACTACTTGTGATCACTATGTTTTCACACAGAGGTTTTCGAAAAATGATTTTGTTATTCTTCTTCTTTACGTGGACGACATGTTACTTGTTGGACAAAATAGTGCTCGGATAAAGAAGTTGAAGGAGCAACTTGGGCAATCCTTTGCCATGAAAGACCTCGAACCAGCAAACCGAATTCTTGGTGTTAGAATCATTCGCGATCGGGAGGTAGGGAGACTATGGTTGTCTCAAGAAGACTACTTTAAGAAAATACTCCAACAATTCAATATAAATAAGTCTAAACTTGTCAGCACTCTACTTGCAAATCATCACAAGTTGAGTAAACGCCAGTATCCATCTTCGGATGAAGAGAAAGCGTACATAAGAGGCGTTCCTTACTTCTCAACTGTAGGAAACCTCATGCCTGCCCTGGTATGTACCAGGCCAAATATAGCACATGCTGTTGGTACAGTCAGCCGGTTTCTGTTCAATCCAGGGATGGAGTATTGGTCCGCGGTAAAGTGGATTATGAGATACATCCGAGAAACTTTCAGAAGGTGCTTGTGTCTTGGAAGTGACAAGCTTCAATTGGTGGGCTACTCAGATGCTGATATGGCTAGAGACATTAACAGTCGCAATTCCACTTCAGGATACTCGGTGAAATTTGTAGAAGGAGTAGTTTCCTGACAGTTCAAGTTATAAAAATTGTGTCGCTCTTTCTACTACTGAAGCTGAGTATATTATCGTAACAGAAGCTTGCAATGAGATGTTGTGGATGAAGAAGTTTGTTTAAGAACTGAGCCTTGAACAGGAAAAGTATGCGGTATTCTGTGACAGCTAGAGTACCATTCATCTCTACAAGAACTCCTCACTTGTGCGATATCATTGGGTGAGAGATGTATTAGAAGACGGTCTACTGTCACTGAAAAAGATTGACACTGAAGACGGTGTATATATATATATATATATATATATATTTTTTTTTGCCTTCTATTAAGCATGGTACTTCATACATGCTACTATTGATTCATAAAATGCTACTACCTTCTAATTTTGCTACTGTTTCACTTCTTTTAGGGTTTACATGCAACCCCTTTTACTAAAATAATTTTAACTTTTAGTGATAAAATAATTTATCATTATTAATTATAAACTTATCACTAAAAAATTTAGTGACGAAATATTAATTCGTCACTAAAAGTCTGCCACTAAATTTTTAGTGACAAACTTTTATCTTGTTACTGAAAGGTTTCTTTAGTGACAAAAAATAAATTGTCACTAAATAATATTATTTAGTGATAAAATAATTTTATCACTAAAATATATTTTTAATTTGTTATTAGATAATATGTTTAATGAAAAATAATTATCACAAAAAATATGTAATTTTACCTCTAAATTATATATTTTTATGGACAAAAGTTTAGCAAAAATATCAAATTTATATTGATAAAAAATATATAAATAAATTTTATATAATAGAATAAAATTGTCTTATGATAATTAAAAAAATTTAATACATTTTGATAAATTTATGAACAAAACTATGCAATATTGTTCTCTTAGTCTTCATAATGCACCGAGTTTTATCTATCAATATTACTTTATTTATTTGAGTAACCTGAAAATTTTAAAAAAATAACATTAGTATAAATATTTTTTATAATTTAATAAAATATACTTGAATTTAAAATTTACAACCTAAATTTGAGCTTGTATGTATGCCTTCTTTAACTGCTATGATCATCTAACTTGGCATTTTATTTTTCTTAGTGTTCAGCTGCCATGAGCAAATAGAAAACAATGCCCTCAAAGGTTTGTTGGGGACTAAAATTAACATATAATAGTACTAGATTTCTACAAATAGATAACTTAAAATTTAAAACTAAATTTGATCAGGTACATTGCACGTAATGATGTTAGTTGCTTTATCTTGCCAACAATTATCATTAATGTCTAGACATTCATTTATCTCAATATCTACTATAAAATAGAAAGCTCACCATTTAAAGACATCTATATTGATAACTATATATTAATAAAGTGATTTTTTCAAAGTTAAAACAAATAGTCTTTGTGACAACTCCTTTTTTCAACTTGCCTACATAGATATCTTTTAAGAATAGCAAATATCGAGTAAATGAAAATGAATTACAGATTGGGGCTCACCGCGATATTGACAGTTGTTAACAAATGTAAGCAGTATGATTACATCTCCTCTTGCTCCTCTGCCATTCTACATAGAGTTTGCATCAATGAGGAGAAATATGCTTTGGCAAAATTCAAATTATCCAACCATTTATTTTAACATATAAATAGCTAATAAGATAATATAAAATACAAAACAAATTTTCACCAATTATTAATAAAAGTGCAGGTATGTCACTTTTAAACTAATAATAACTAGAAATCAAAATAGCTCTATAACATTAAGAGCTAAGGGGCAATCCATCATCTATAAAAAAGGAACTTATGCACGTTTACCCTTAATCATCCTTGCCAGCAGGATATCCGTCAGCATGATATCCTAAACATCCGATATCAATTCAGACGTGATTGATAATAACATTGATATTTTTCATTCATGGCCACATAATTCACCTTTGCTCTTTGCTATTTGATTTTTCACTCCCACAATGGCAACAATGTCTAAATACTGGCAACTTACAACAATGAAGCAAGCCATCCTGCCTGCTACATGCTTGATGTATGCAGATTTAATATTTGAGACATCAAGAATGCCTGCAAAAATAGCCTCCCGTGGAAGACTTACATGGTTGTTCCTCACATCGATCAACCCGGATCTAGACCAAGCTTTGATCACTTGAGCCACTTCTGCTGAAGTAGTTACACATCCAAATTTCAAGAGAAAACCAGCAGAGAAGATTTTGCAAAAATATTTCCTCGGCAAACAATTAGGCAAAAGTAGGAATTTACAGCCAATATCCATTTAGAGCCCTAAGTTTTGATTTTATGATTCTTTCAGCTTGTATTCATCAGACAAATTGTAAAAGCAGCTTATCATAAATCCAAGAAATTAAGGAAGCATGTGCCACACCTTTCTAATGTTCTCTGATCTCTGCCTTTCTTAACATAGGCTGTGTCAGATGAAGACTGAGACTGAGAATTCTCAAGATCATCATCGACAGGCAGTATGAATGACGACAACAATGGATCAGGTGCTGCTTGGTTGAAGATGTTGGGACCAGTCTCGTGTGGAAGTCTTTAGGATTTAGACAGAGCACGAATGTGTTGGGAATGAAGAAATTTCGGTCAACGAAATTGACTGGAGTCAATTATTCCGGTAAACGAAAATGAGAACAACGGTGGACAAGTCCTCCGTCTCAGTAGTCACAGGAGGCGACCTCCTGGTGACAGTGAAGAACACGTGGCAAACTTGACGGACGAGGAGTCAGGCTGGGTGATTAACTCTGGTGCTACCTTGCAAGCCACGTCAAAAAGGGGGTTATTCACATCTTACACTCCAGGAAACTTTGGAGCGATAAGGGTGACGTTGTGTTGATCACCAATAATGGGACGAAACTGATATTAAAGAACGTTTAACACGTTCCCGATATCAGACTTAATATCATCTCAGCAGGTCGGTTGGATGATCTAGGCTATTGTAGCACCTTCTGTGAAGGTGAGTGGAAACTTGCCAGAAGTTCTTTGGTGGTGGCAAGAGGAAAAAGATGTTTCAGCCTGTACATCATGAAAGCGTTCGCAACGGCCAGAAATGTAAATGCTGCTACCGGCAAGGAAATCGAGGACTTGTGGCACAGGAGGTTGGGCCATATGAGTGAACACGGACTGAATCATCTGATTAGGAAGGGCCTCATTGTCGGAGTAAAGGAGGACAGATTAAGGACGTGTCCTCACTGCTTGGCCGGCAAACAGATGAGAGTCTCGTTTCAAGGAGACTTGTCCGCTCCAAAGGCAGAACTGCCTGAGCTCATCCATACAGATGTGTGTTGACCATTCAAAGAAAAGTCATTCGGTGGAGCTCAATATTTTGTCTCTTTCATTGATGACTGTTCTAGAAAACTGTGGGTCTATTCGTTGAAGTCCAAGGACTAGGTACTTAGTATATTTGAGCAATTTTATACTCTTGTGGAACGTTAGACGGGAAAAAACTGATGGCTGTCCGGAGCGACAACGGCAGCGAAAACTTAGGACCTTTTGATGTCTATTACTGGTCACGTGGTATTAGGCATTAGAAGATCCCTCCAAAGACGCCACAGTTGAAACGGGTGGCGGAGCGGATGAACCGCACACTTCTAGAAAAAGTACGGTATATGCTCTCAGAAGCTGTGCTCCCCGGACACTTCTGGGCCGAAGCATTGAAGATGGCGGCCTACATTATAGATAGGTCGCCCATTAAACCCTTGAAGGGTGAAGTGTTGGAGAAGATATAGTCAAATAAGAAACTATCTTATGATCACTGTGGGGTGTTTGGATGTAAAGCGTTTGTCCATGTTCCAAGAGACCAAAGGACAAAGTTGGAGCCAAAGACGACGCAGTGCATCTTTCTGGGCTACGGGAAAGATTAGCTGGGCTACTGGTTCTATGATCCGGCTACCAGAATGCTCGTCTGGTCAAGGGACGTAACCTTCGCTGAAAATGAGACGATTGAAGATATTGGTAGGAAGGCCAAATGTGATAGTGAGCGGACGGATAAAGTAAATGTCAAAGTTGTCCGTCCAGTTCCATTGGAAGATAAGGACAATGGTCCTGAGGCGATCGAAGAAATAATGACTCCTGAAGGTCAAAATGAAGTCATTCCTCAACCAGCCGAGGATCTGTCTGTCAGACAATCCTCACGAAACAAACGGCCGTCTGTCTGTCGCCCAATGAGTATTTTATGCTCACTGATGTCGGAAAGCCTGAAACCTATTAAAAGGCTATGGAGGATGAGAACAAGGAGAAGTGGCTGGAAGCCATAAAGGAGGAGATGTGTTTTCTTCATGAAAATCACACATTCGACCTAATCAAGCTTCCTAAGGGAAAGAGAGCCTTAAAGAATAAGTGGGTCTTTCGATTAAAGACTCCCAAAAACACCATGTAGCCGAGATATAAGGTGAGGCTAGTGGTGAAAGGTTTCGGTCAGTGGAAGGGGGTTGATTTTGATGAAATTTTTGCTCCGGTGGTAAAAATATCTTCCATAAAAGTCGTGCTAGACCTGGCGGCCGTCCAAGACCTTGAGATTGAGCAGATGGATGTCCGGACGGCTTTCCTCCATGGTGAGCTTGAAGAAGAAATTTACATGGAACAACCGGAGGGGTTTGAGGCTAAAGGGAAGAAACAACTTATTTGTCATCTGAGAAAAAGTTTGTATGGTCTGAAGCAAGCTCCTCGGCAGTGGTACAAGAAGTTTGAGTCGGTTATGGCCCGTCAAGGATACCGGCGGACTACTCGTAACCACTGCGTATTTGTGCAGAGATTTTTTGATGATGATTTTGTCATCCTTCTCCTATACGTGGACGACATGTTGATCGTTGGATACAATGACGCTCAGATAAAGGAACTGAAAGAGCAGCTTGGACGGTCATTTACAATGAAGGACCTTGGATCGGCAAAGCAAATTCTGGGAATCAGAATTGTACGCAATCGAAAGGCAAAAAAAAATGTGGTTGTCGTAAGAAAGCTATATTAAGAAATTGCTCCAGCGATTCAATATGAACAAATTGAAGCCTTTGAGCACACCATTGGCAAATCACCATAAGTTAAGCACTCGCCAATGTCCATCCTCAGATGATGAGAAGAAATACATGAAAGGTGTTCCCTACTCCTTAGCTGTAGGAAGCCTGATGTATGCCTCAGTGTACACTAGACCAGATATAGCTGATGCTGTTGGGACAGTTAGTCGATTTCTGTCCAATTCGGGGAAGGAGTACTGGTCTGTAGTGAAGTGGATTCTGAGGTACATCCGAGGAACTTCCAAGAGATGCCTGTGTCTTGGAAGCGATGAGCCCCAGCTAGTGGGCTACTCGGATGCTGATATGGCCGGCGACATAGACTCGCGCAAGTTTACTTCAGGTTACCTGGTGAAATTTGCCGGGGGTGCAGTCTCTTGGCAGTCCAAGTTGTAAAAATGCGTGGCCCTATGCACTACTGAAGTAGAGTATATTGCAGTGAGGGAGGCCTGCAAGGAAACGTTATAGATGAAGGAGTTCGTTCAAGAGTTGGACATTAAATAGGAGAGATATGTGATACTCTGTGATAGCCAGAGTGCCATTCATCTATATAAGAATTCCTCATTTCATTCTAGATCAAAGCACATTAATGTGCGATATCATTGGGTAAGAAATATACTTGAGGATGGTTTGCTGTCACTGGACAAGGTCAGCACTGAAGAGAACGGGGTAAACATGATGACCAATATTCTACCGAAAGGGAAGAATGAGGCATGCTACAGGCTGGCCGGGATGATGGACTTAACTTCCTCATAGTTGTGAGGAGAAATTTGTTGGGACCACTTCCGTGTGGAAGTTCTTAGGATTTAGACAGAGCACGAATGTGCTGAGAAGGAAGAAATTTCGGTCAACTTCGTTGACCAGAGTCAACTCTTCCGATGAATATGTTAACCGTCATACGCTGTGAGTCGCCTGAAGGAGCAGGACGGGCTACTTCGATCGGTCAACGATGTAGTTGATCGGCTAATGTAAAACGACGGATAATAGAGTTGACATGCCATATTTGGGAGTTCTGAAAGACTGTCATACTCAAAAGACGTACAGTTGACCTACTCTTCTGAGTGGTTGGTGGAAGTCATTCTCGGAACTCCAAAGGCTGATCGGTCTGCAGAAGCAGGCATGCACTGCCTGCTATAAGACCAGGCATGCGCATGCAGGCAAACCTTGAAAGTTGAGTACCAACCACTGAGCTATGGTGATGGGCGTGTGTATATGTATGTGCACTTTGCACATAGAAGGTGTGGTCAACAAAAGAGTGTTGCAAGGCAAGGTCAAGAAGAAGGAGAAGATACCGACCAAGATTGAGCGAGAGTGTAACAGAGGAGAGAAAAGAAAAGAAAGAGAGTTGTGAGAGAAATAAGTGTAAGAATCTTGATTACTTTGCTCTGTTCTTATTTTTGCCTCCTGTAACCTTCTCATATTTAGTGATTTTTAGTGGACTTAGTGTCTCGTGGTTTTTTCCTTGATTCATAAGGGTTTTTCACGTAAAATTCGGTGTTCATTTCTCTTCTCTATTCTCTACTTGTGCCCTATTAGTTGGCCATCCATTTCGGCCAACAGGTGAAAACTTTTCCTGTAATTTGGTAAGTAGGCCGTCCGTTGTCCGCCAACAGAAGATACTACACAAGAAGAGCCCTCAACGAGAGACTGCATGTTCCCTTCTCGTAGCTCCTTCCTCAACAAAGATAGTGTGGAATGAGATCCACCTTTACGGGATTTCCTCTTGCACTGCACGTAACCTCTAGTCAAGGAATTCAAAGCTCAAAGTTCATGTGTTCCTGATTATACAGACTATTCAAAGCTCCAAGTTCATGTGTTCCTCATTGTACAGACTATTCAAAGCTCCAAGTTCATGTGTTCCTCATTATACAGACTATTCAAGCCCTTGTTCTACTTAAACAAGAAAATGACTGACTTTTTAAATTTTGGGAAATGGGAAAAGGTACATATATTTGTCAATATTGAAAGTTTAACCCTCATAACCTTCGCAGAAAAAATTGCATAAATAACTCTTAGACACTATTGGCACATGCAAAATAAACAAGGTCTTAGTCACAATCTCCAACAAAAAATTCAACATCAGCTGCAGCTTGTTTCTAAATGTAAACAACACGTAGAATACGAACGAGTAATTACTTAAAGCTACAAAACAACAATGTGATTTCTGCTCGATCAGGAGATTGGTGGATTTTTTATGTGGTTATGTGGGAAGAATGTGCTACTTTTGCTCAAGTGATAGACCAAATTTTTTTATGTAAATCAAGTACAGTTTTACAGTTTTGCATGCTTTTTCTCGTCAGTTTCCCTTATATTCAGACAGAAAAGACGAAAGGGAAAGAGAATGACCAATTTTTTAAAATAAAAAAATATTTTTGTGAGATAGGACTTATAGATATTTGTCTTAATTTTATACTAAACAGGTCTGATAAAAAAATATACCGACTACCTTATCTCTTCTCCTCTCTTCTCTTCCTTCTCCACTCTCTCCTTCCTCTCTTTTTCTTCTATGCCAAAATGACTAGCACAATACCCTCCAGCCCCTTAAATAAATAGAATGGTATTTAAGCGCCGCCTCAGGAATGCCTCAAGCGCAAGCTCACAAAAATCCGTGCTTTAGGCGCAACTCGGGTGCGCTTTAGAGACCAACCCACTAATTCGATTTTTTTAAAAAATTTTATAATATATAATTAATTTTAATATTTTCAAAATACCTAAACAACATATAATATTAAATTATATTAAATGAAAATCGGCCATTGAGAAATCAGCTTAAACTTGTAATGTAATTTTATTTGCTAGTCATATGACTATTTATCTGTTCTGATAGGATGATCATAGATATAATATTTTAGTTTGATTGGTCTTTTTTCACCTTACAGTCCAAAAAATTGGAAAACTACAAATCATAAGGAAAGACAAATAGGTTGAAAGATTTGGAAACACTTGGAGGAAGTTTAATAGTAGTGGCAGAATATATATCAATTATATTAAAATTATTAAAAATAAGTGTAAATCACATTCACTTTAACTTTTATTTATTTTTTTATTTTTTATACTAAAAATAATAATTTTTGATATACTATAAATAATATTGTTATTAATTAAATAATGAACCTCTCAATTGTTTTTTATTTTTTTAATTTATCTATAAATATTTTACTCGACTATATTAGTCCTATTGACTTTCTTGGGATGTGGGTGGCTGCTAGCATGTGGCTATTTGAGAACCGTCGGCCTTAAAGTCTTTGGTCATTTATTAACGATTGCATCATTCTGTTTGTCATTTGATAACTCGCCTATCATAATAAATTAATATTTTAGACCCTAATTTGATAATTCATCTATTCTAATAATGTGACCATATAATTACTTTTGTAGATCTGTATTATTTGATGATTCGATATATTTTAATATTCCGATGCAAATGTTTAGGTTAGCATCCTTCATTTTTTTGGTAGACCAATTAATAACGGAAAGTAAAATAAAATATATGACAATGAGAAAGACAAATGCTGTTTTAATGACTAATTATTCAAAAAATTACTAAATTTAAAAAATAATTTGTCATCCACCTTTATATTTTTGTTCAAATAAATTATTCCTTTACAATTATTTAAATAAAAAATAATTATATTTTTGTCGCTAAATTTTATATATTAATTATTAATAGTAATAAAAATATATTTATTACTAATTTTTTATCACTAAAAATTATATTTTTTGTAGTGATTTATATATTTTGTTTTGCCTTCTATTTAACCCGGTACTTCATACATGCCACTGTTGATTCATATGATGCTACTGCCTTCTGAATTTGCTACTGTTTCACTTCATTCAGGGTTTAAATCCAACCCTTCTCTAACAGTATATATATATATATATATATATATTTGTTTTGCCTTCTATTAAGCCTGGTACTTCATACATGCTACTTCATACATGCTACTGTTGATTCATAAAATGCTACTGCCTTCTGATTTTGCTACTGTTTCACTTCATTCAGGGCTTACAAGCAACCCTTTTCTGGACTTAACTGTTAGTAAATATCTAACTCTACTTACTATTCTGGACTTTTGGTCCTAGCTCTGTGTTGGAAACGTGGGGCTGATTCACACGTCTATGACTGTTGAAGATTTATAAACATTTTTCTTCATGAACAATTCATTTGAGTTTAGTTCTGCACGTACATCCGAACCCGTAATTCGTTGGGAAGATTGTAATCAAGATTTCTCCCCAGAGTTCCATCTTCTCAAACTGATTATGTCCAGCACTCGGCATAAATTAATTCAATTCTCATGAAGCTGTTTTAGCGCTGTTATTCAGCCATTTTAATTAAATGGGTTTAATTGTATTAGGAACCTGTCTCTATTGGTCTTCAATAGTGCCATGCAAAGGACCGTGTGGTGGATGATTTAGACATTTGACAGTGTTTCTTAGCAACTCAGCATGTTTTGTGCCCCTTGAATTCTAATTATATCCAAAATTCTAAGCTTCCGTAACCTATTTTCGACTATGATTTGTAACAAAATGTCCACACTTGCTCATTCGACGATAACTTATTGTTCGTTGGAAGTGACAGTATCACCCGGCATATTTATTCAACTAATATGTATAAAATATTGAAAGCAAAGTAACGCCAAGGATTAAAATTGGTACAAATTTATAAAATAGGTAACATGTCACTAATATAGATAACAAATTATAGTACTAGTTCAACCTTTATCAACTTATATATAAAATAGCATCTTTAGACAATAATACATCTCAATTAATTAAATGGGGTGGGGCGAAATATTGATATACAATACTAATTTATTTGATTTTTTTTTAACTAAGAGAAAATTATGAAACCTTAGGTTTGAAATTTTATTCACCATTTTTGATAGCTGATTACAAAGATCTATCTGAGTTAACTTGCCCACAAAATATAATGAGTGTTAAATTTGTTCAATAAGCCATAAATATATTGGTCATACAATAAAATATGTATGTACAAACCTAAGATATAAATAATAAGAAAATAATTGTGATGAAAATAATCGATAACATATTTATTTTTTATGAGAATTAGAATAACATATCTAATATTAAAAAAAATAAAGCATAAATCAGACTTTACATGGATGACTAATGTTTTTCTATTTTTTTCTATCTACCTGGTGCTAATATCTAACAAAAGTCTTTTTCTACACCAAAATTAGAAAAATAATATATCTAATGGTCATAAAACTTACAATAGAGTGATCAAAAGTCCAATGCTGAAAAATTATGGTAGAAAAGAAAATTCAAATTTGTTGTAATTTGTCATGGTAAAATAGGAATTGACCCAACATTAGATTAATTTTGATAAAATTATAAACATTAAAATTTGATTTAGTTGAAATTCAGCTTAATTATCACTTAAAACTATTTTAAAACATATACACGTTATAAATGTAAGCATAGCTCTAATTTTCTTAAATTTTCTTATTGTACTGTATCACTTTACATTTCATTAATTTTTTTGTCTCTTTTTTCAGCATAAATCAGCAATTAATTAAATCAATTATCCCCTTCGAAATGTTGGGGCAAAAGGGGCGTCCGGACAGAGTGCATGGAAAGCTTGGTGTCCGAGATGACAAAATACTCGGACAGTAAGAGAGCAGAGCTCTCGGACAGCCAAAAATAGAGATAGAAAATCGAGAGAAAATATACAAGATTTTAACATGAAAACCCTTTATAAATCAAGGAAAAACTACGAGAGTAGAGATTAGAGCAAATCCACTATGTGAAATAGGTTACAAACCTCCAAGATAGAGTATCTGCTACACACTCGAGAATCACTCTCTCTCACCGATGGTACACTCCTCTCCTTTTCTTTCACCATTGAATTTTTCCTCCTTACACTTTTCCGTTCTCAGATGCTTTCACTTGCCCTCCACAAGATTGCTCTCTCTCACTCTTGCTTTCTCCAGCAAGCAGTCCATACATATAGAGGACTGACCCTAGGGGGCAGCCAGCCATCCTAGGAACTAGGGTGGAAGCCCACGCCGCCTAACCTTGCAAAAGCAGGCGCACGCCCGGCGTGCAGGGTGGCAGGCTTGGGATTTGGTGCCTCCTAAGTTTTCCAATCATGGCAGGCCACCTGTCTACCTATCCTGTAGCAGGCCTACAGAGGAAATCAACGCCTAAGTTTCCAGCGTCCTCGTCCATGTCCTCAGCAACCCCTCAGACATGACGCCTCTGTTGAGTTCTCAGTCTTCATGACAAAAGTACGCGGACACCAAGGTCTTTTCCACTGACTCCAAAAAGTCCGCGTCCTTTCCTCATTTGAGTACGCAGACAAAGATACCATGAGGGAATAACCCCAACAAACTTTCCCTCACGACCGAGTGGGGGGTACCTTTGTCACTACCCGGCGACCGTCATTGCCTGCCTTCCGACAGCTTCCCCTCAACTAGGATCCTGACGTTAGCATCCGCAAGCCTGAATGACACCTTCCTCCGCAAGCCTGAATGACACATTCCTCGCTCCACTGAGCTTGGAGCAATCCCACTCCTTTCAACTCTTTAACCGCGGACTTGTCATTCTCCCTTGCACTCCACCATGGCTGCCCTCTCCTGCCTCCTAGCCGTCCTTTCCTACCATCCGGCCATCCTTTCCTGCCAGCCGGCTGTCCTTTCCTGCCACCTTGACCAATGCCCCCATTGGTCATCCTAACATTTCCTTTGGCAGTGCAGGCCCTTATCAGATGCCGCCCTGATATCCTACGTCCCCTTGCCATTACTGAGGCGCCTTTGGTGAGTTTCCATTGGTCGTCGCCAAACGCCATCCTGAAGCCTTTCTCATCAAATTTTCCGGTTGAAATCATATTCAACCTCAGATTTGGGACATGCTGTACGCCCTCCAGCACGAGCGTGTTTCCGTTGCTTGTCCTCAAGGAAACATCTCCAATACCAACAATCCTAAACGAGCCACCGTTACCCATCTTCAACACCCCGCGGCCAACAGGCGTATAACCAATGAAGTGGGACTTTCTCGGTGTCGCATGGTGTGAGGTCCCACTGTCCATCACCCAACTTGTCTCCTAGCATGTGCGGCTCCATGCTTCCCCTACATAGACCACCAGGAGGTCTCCACAGAAAGTAATGGTCTCCGGATCATCAGCCTGATCCTTTTTCTCCTGACAATCGCCTCTGCCCTTCTCGTCTTGTCTTCTCCGTGGATAGTCCTTCTTTATGTGGCCTTTCTTACCACAAAAGAAACAACTCCTTCCATCAAACTTACTCCGACTGTTGCTCCTCTCCATCCTGCCACCTTGTCCTCGGTTTGATCTTCCTCGTCCCCGACTGCTGGTGGCCACAAGAAGACTTGGCTAAGAACCTGAGGCCTCATTGCTTTCCCTCCGCCTTGACTCGTTCATAAGTAAGGAAGCTATGATCTCGTTCAGCTATAGTGTGTCCTTCCCGAATAGCAACGTCGTGATAATATGATCGTACGAGGCCGGCAAGGATGCCAACAACACCAACGCTTTGTCCTAGTCCTTGATCTTCTCCTGAAGGGCTGACATCTCCTCCTCACCGGCCGATTGAACTCGTCCAAGTGCTTCTCGAAGCACTCACCTTCCGACAACCGCAGGTTATAGAACTGCTTCTTCATATGCAGCCTAGTTGTCAAGGACTTGAACTTGTACCGGCTCTCAAACTTTTCCCAAGCCTCGGCCGGGTCTGACAGACCGAGAACCTCCTTGAGTGTGTTGTCCACCAAACACAACTTAATAGTGCAGTTGGCAAGATCCCTATTGTCCTGCCACTCGTCCTCGGTCAATTTCTCCGACTTCTCCTCCTTTTTCTTCAATACCTTTATCGTCCATTACCGGGTTAAAATATTACTCACCCTTTCCTACCAAAGAATGAAATTATTTTGCCCATTGAACTACTCCACACTGAATGGCACACTCTTCGCCGAAGACACGATCCAACCGATGGTTCACGAACCAGTTTATAATACCACTTGTTGGGGCAAAAGGGGTGTCCAGATAGACTGCAGGGAAAGCTCGGTGTCCGAGAGAACAAAACACTCGGACAGCAAGAGAGCAAAGCTCATGGACAGCCAAAAGTAGAGATAGAAAATCGAGAGAAAATGCACAAGATTTTAACGTGAAAACCCTTTATGAACCAAGGGAAAACCACGGGAGTAGAGATTAGAGCAAATCCACTATGTGAAATAGGTTATAAACCTCCAAAATGGAGTATCTGCCATACACCCGAGAATCACCCTCTCTCACGTCACACTTAGATTTTTCCCCCTTACACTTTACCGTGCTCAGATGCTCTCACTTGCACTCCACAAGATTGCTCTCTCTCACTCTTGCTTTCTTCAGCAAGCAGTACATATATATAGAGGACTGACCATTAGGGGGCAGCTAGCCACCCTAGGAATTAGGGTGGAAGACTACACCGCCTAACCTTGTAAAAGCAGGCGTACGCCCGGTGTGCAGGGTGGCAGGCATGGGATTTGGTGCCTCCTGAGTTTTCCAATCAGGGCAGGCCACCTGCCCACCTATCCTATAGCAGGCCTACAGAGGAAGTCAACGCCTAGGCTTCCAGCATCCTTGTTCATATCCTCGGCAACCCCTCGGATATGACACCTTTGTTGAGCCCTCAGTCTTCATGACAAGAGTACGGGGACACCAGGGTCTTTTCTAATGACTTTAAAAAGTCCGCGTCCTTTCCTCCTTTGTGCATGCGGACAAAGATACCACGAGGGAGTGACCCCAACACGAGGAAATACATATTCAATAATTTCAAAATGAGACAATAAACTCCTACATGCAGCCCCAGACTCGAGGAAATCTCTTCCCTCTCGTCCTCTTGTTGGAAATAAATCCTAATTTATGATTCATTTTCTCAAAAATAATAATAATAAAAGATTATAATATAATAAAAAAAAGGACGTTTCATCTCAAATTTTATAATAATATTTTAATCCCGTATAAAATTAATAAAAGTAGTACAAAAATAAATATTTAATATATATAATTAATATTTATTTTTAGATGTCAACAATTATAATAAGTAAAAAAAATATAATAAGTAATAATAAAAAAAGATAATTTTGATGACGAAAAAAAAATTCGATACCCACGGTAATCGAGAAAAAATCCTCTTGGCTTCAACGGCCAGAGAAGAAATTCACTATGAAAATCAACTTACAGATCGAGCGGTACCAAATCGCTACCTAACCGATTTACTCCCGTCTTGTGATCCTTACCAAAGAACTTATTGGATTTACCTACGGCAACGAAATCGGATATTTTTTGATATTCACGTTAATCTTCTCTCATGAACTGCTTGAAGTTGCGAACACGATCGAATTCCCTTCTTCATAATACCCACATCACCGACGAAGGTAAAGGGAAGGAATGTTGAATTGAAAAGATAGGATAATGAGAAAATTTGTTAGCATATAAAGCACAATGATAAAATATCGATTTTCTCAATTGGAGCGAGAATCATCGATTAAATGGAGTGAAAGAACTAGTTCTCTCAAGGAAGTGCGCTCTACAATGCTCAATCAAAAGTTATGGCAAATAAAATAGGATGTATATTTATAGAGGGCTCAAAAAACGGGTTTAAAAATTCTGCCTGTTGCAGCGGCGCTCAGCGCGCTTGAGCTCACCGAGGGTTTTGTAGAAAACACTATGGGCGCTCGAGCGAGAATAAGGCGAGTAGCTAGAGGGGTAATTTTGGAATTTGTGTTCGAGCGTGTAGAGAGCGCGTGGCAGGCGCATGGGTACATGAATCATGGCTTGAGTGGGTGGCATGCGCACGGCAGGCATGGTGCTCTTGGAATCTGGGAACTGACAACTATATAACATGTTGATGTAGTACTTCGATAAAATACAACCCGACATCGACACATGACTAAATATATTCACGGAATATATCAATTATAAAAATGACCATAACAATCTCCCCCTTTGGTAATTTCGTGACAAAATACGTACAGTAAAATATAAATAAAGCACGGATTTAAATACCACCGGGATTGAACTCGTGTACATAAAAAATCTACTCTTAGTGAAAAATAAAAATAATACAAATAACCATAAAAATCTGTACTAGCACTGCTGTGTCGGTGTTGTGACTGTCATACCTATACTATAGTTGGGTTGCTTGGTCAAATATGGTTAATACAAATAGATATAATATAAGATAATATAATATGACTCTAGCAATAAAAAGAGAAGAGAATCATGCATAGTAGTTGATAGAAAATGACGCATCAAGAAAAAAAAAAAAAACATAAACACAAATAACAGCATTACAATAAATAGCCGCAGGAATTGACCTAGCAATGACAGCAAGCCAAGCATGGCACATGTTGGTAGCGACGCAATTGACCTAGCAATGACAGCAAACTAGGCACTAGGGCAGGGTGGAACAATAGGCTTAACATAGCACCCGCATCAGCAATTGGTGAGGAATCACTGCCAACTAAAAATCTGAACGGGGATGACTCAAAAGTAACAAAGAAATTTTAGCAATGGAAAAGCCGCTAGCTATTAGGACAGCGATGTAGCTCGAACTTTCTTATAGACCCACCTACGAGGGGTCCTCCTATTCACCAAATGATATAAGCATAGCATCACCTTTTTCCATTTATTTATCCTTTAGGGACTTCAATTTTTCTCTATTTAGATTTTTATTATTTTTTTTCCATTTGAGTTTTCTAATCTAAATATCATAAATTATAAACACATAGATAATTATCTACCTAACAAAAATAAAATTATTTTTGCAATTTTTCTCTTGAAATTCTAAAGGTATATCGTTGTCAAGCCGTGATATTCCCCGCGGCTGTCCTTGCCAAACTTAAGTCTTTGTCCAAGTTAAAGTTTGTTCTCTTTAAAAAAAAAAATATATATATATATATATATATATATATTATTGATCGATTATTTATTTGTAAATTTATTGTTGACACATAAAATTTAAATAAATAAATAAGTCTCAAGCATAAAAAAATTGTTATAAATAGATTTTAATGGTAGAATATTAATCCTTCTTTAAAGTGTAAAATAAATGTCTAGAGGCTCGTGCCGTGCTAGTTTTCAACATTTTTCGAAATCTCCACTTAAAATACATACTAATAGTCAATTTTGAAATAAAAATAATATTATATAATTTTAGTAATTAATAATATTACGATTTCAAATAACTCTTTAATTATATTTTATAGTCTTCTCAAATCATAATGTAGGGGCCACATTTGATTTTTTTTTAACATTAGTTAATTTATGAATATATTAATATACAAATTTTCTAAAATTATAAAATGTCTCAAAATACATAGCATTTAGATAAAAATATTACCTAGCAAATCTTAAGTAAATAAAATTTTATACTAATTAAACAAAATTAGTATTTATTAAAATGATTTTTTTTCTTAATATTTTTCTAAAATGAAAAAAACACGTATCAACAAAAGAATTATAATCAAAGCCTACTTAATGGTTTTACTTGTAACTAGGCTTAATCTAAAAATAAGTTGGGCTAAATTTTTAAACCATACATATTTATAATCCCCATTAATATTAATCATATCTTTCAAATTTTTGGACCGAACATTATAAAGTCAATCAAATATTTGAGTTTGATTAGATCTATATTTAGCTATCTGCAACTCTCACTTGCCCTAACCTAATATTCTACACTATCTTTTATGTTACAATCCTAACACTAGTAAATAATAATGTTAATTATAATAATAATAATAATTATTATTATTATTATTATTATAGAGACATCCAATTAACATTTACTTATAAATAATTTAAACCGAAATAACCCAAAGCAGGTTGAATAAAATATGATGAAATCACATGTAATATAAAAAAAAATTATAAATTCAGCGGCTGATAAAGAAATATGGCCAAACTAAATTTTATTTGACCTCCAATTAATATAAGTACCTACTCAAATTAAAAAATTTATACAAAAATATACTAAGTATCCATTATACCAAAATTTAAAAACCGTACACAATATTCATTGATTTTACCTGTCCGAAATAGCAAACTACAAAATTTTAAAAAATATATAAATCATATAACAATTCTCAAAGCTACAATTATAACTAAGTAAAATTTTCATCAATCTTATATTTGATGCGTTCTTGAATTTAAATTATTATACAAATTAGGGAGTCAATTGATCTTACTTGACGAGTCGAATTAAAGTGGGTTCGATCTCCGTCTATTAGAAATTTGGGTCCTATATACCATAATGAATAAACATGAGGTCAGAGGATGACCAAACTTACTCATCGATATATTCTTCGACATTCAAGTTAAAAATTTTTCTTCGATAAAAGAAAAACGAAGGAATGTAAAACGCATGAATGCAAGCATGATAAGGGATTGAGAATGTTGATGAGGACTGGAGTTTGAGATTAGCACTAGCCTAAGAACGGCTTTTTAATATGGTGCACTCGATGATGAGTGGCTTGTGAAAGGGTTGCACTCATAGATTGAGTGGCTTTTAATAGGGTGCGCTTGTGACTGGAGCGGCTTTGCGTGGATATGTAATCTCCGTGTGTTAGAACACATAAGCCTTAGGAGCCTCAGAAGTTTTTGAATTCAAGAGTCAATCCCCCGTCCTATGGAGGAAGGGTCATATATATAGATTGAATGCCGATTTAGCTATCATTAGGCCTTTCGGCTAGTGACAGTTGTCCATGTGGATCCGCTAAGCTTTTTCAATGATCCCCCATCCTTCCATTGTTTGAGTGTTCATGGAAACACTACATGGTAATTGCCGCATGAGAAAATTTGTGAAGTTGCGACTATCATTACGGGGCAATATGCAATCATAGGATAATATGCTGAGCATATTTCCTGAGCTGTTTGTTGTTGAATTGGAGGGACAACTTCCAGGGTTAGATTATGGTAATAATCGCTCAAATATATGCACTAAGCTATTATAACGTCAATCAATTCAGGGTTACGACTATCGAAGTATAGCACTATTTAGCCCTAACCACCTATTTATCACTGAGTGGTGTCAAATTGTATTTCCCTAGTCGGCCGCGATGCCTCTCGATATTAGGCCGAGGGAGTATCTTGCCGAGGTTCTATTTCTTAAGCCTTCATACCCCTACCAGGTTGAGTCTCTAGGCCGGAACATGGGTTGATATACCCAGCAACATTATACCTATTTAAAAAATTAAATAAAATCTTAAAATATTTGATAAAATATATAAACATGTATTAATGTTAAAAAAATGGGTATAAAGGATTACATATATGTACTATATTATACCCATCAACACTATACATATTCAAAAATTAAATAAATCCTCAAAACGTTTGATAAAATATATATACATATATTAATATTCAAAAAATGGTTGTAAAGGATTTCATATTTGTATTATAAAATAAGAATTATAAGTAAAATTAAAAAATTATAAAATACGTCAAAGAATGAGTTTATAAATATTTATCTTAAATATTAAATTTGGCAAATCTTAGACAAAACAACTTTAAAATATATTCCCTTCTCTATTTTGTTTCACTTTTTCCTGTACAAGTGATCAAACACAGGCAAAGGAACACTTATACTTAATCGATGTATGAACGCCAAACAGATGCAAATTAGACACGCACAAGTGCCATATCAAACGTACTTTAAAAGTCAACATTCTATCTCGTCTGCGCATGAGCGCTCTAGAGGAGCCCCTCTATGCACATGGTGTCTACCTGAAATATGCATCAACGCATGATAGGTGCCTATTAGGCGTTGATCTTAATTTTCTCATTTTAAAATTTTTTTAAATTTTTTATTATATAATTATTTATCAAATTATTTTAATAAATATTGATTATAATGTTATAAGTATAACCGAAAAATCAAACATTATATGCCACAATGATCCGGCCCCTACCTAACCTCCACCTAGGGATGACAATGACAGTACAGCAAGTCGGGATGAATTTTTTTGTTATCATTTCTGTTCTATTAAAAATCCAGAGAATATTATGTAGGTTAGGTGAGAGACAGGGACGGTTATTCCAATTGGAAAGTATTCATATTTCTTAATTTTATGTGATGTTATGATATCCAATAATTCATGTGTTTTTACATTTTCAATATTATGAACTATTCGAAAAATTGATAATATTGGATATAAGTAATACAAATTAAAAAATAAATAAGTTTGACGTAGTCATAAAAAAATATTATTTAAGATATATTTTTAAAAATATATATTTAAGTGAGATGGAAATTCTCACATTCAATATGGGACAAGTTTAAAATTTAAGCTTTAATTTTGATGCATTACTAGATCCAAATAATTAAATGGTTTAAAAAGTTATTTGATCTCTTCTGACATATTGAATTGGAGTTAGTTTGATCCCTGATACTTTTAATCTGAATTCTACACAATATAATCAACATTCAAGATGTTAAAAGATGATGAGAACTCGCTTTCTGATATATACATCGAGAGTTAGTTTGTTCCCTGATACTCTTAACCTGAATTCTACACAATATAATCAACATACAAGATATTAAAAGATGATGAGAACTCGCTTTCTGATATATACATCGAGAGTCAAATCAAGAATCTTTTTTGTGATAAGAGAAATACAGATGAATAAAGTAGATAAAAAAAATTAACATATTGGGAGATTGAGTGTAGTTTGGAGAATTGGGCTTCGGCCGATGTTCACGATGTAGTTGCGACTAACAGAGGAGTGGGCACTCATAGGCAGAGCAGCTCATGAGGGGACGTGCTTAGAGAAAGTGGCTAACTACAATACTCTTTTCCACAGAATAAATGGAAGTATGTTTGGGTGCTTTTGAGATATAGGAGTACTAAGAGCTCTCTTCCAATTGGTCCCCTCTTTTCTGCAAGAACAAATGGATTCATATAGAGCGAGAGTAAGTGCGCTCTCACTAGAACTCCTTAGTTGATGTTAGTAGCCTTAGGCTAGGCTGCTTGTGCTGTCCCATAGGGCTTGTGTGAGATAATCCTTGTAATTATGACTTTCATGGGGTTGGTGGAGGGCTAGGTTTACCTTCTCGGAATGACACATTGTGATGACGGATTTGTCATTGACATTTCTCATGTCAGCAGGATAGCTGGCACGACTATACTGAGTAAGTGTCTTCTCATGCCGTAGGGTCTAAATCACGGACGATTTGTGCAAAAGGGGTGTAACATTTTGAATATTTCTGACTTTATTATTTTATGAGAATAAATCATCTAATTAGTTATTATAATTATTTGACCATTTTAGTAATTATTTAGACACAAAATTTTATAATTGGACTTAAAATATGATCTTATAATATTTGTACCGTTAAATTGGGTTTAGATATTTGGGGCCATTAGTTTGAGTTTAGCTTAATTAGTGGATTAGGTTATTGAATAAACTTGTATATATCTAAATTAAGTAGATATTAGACATTTGAGCCAAATAAGTTTGGATGGCTGAGTGGATTGGGTTGGATGCTTGGATCATTAATTAAAATTTAGATTAAATAGTGAATTAAGTTAATTTAAAATTAGACTAATTAAATAAATATTTATTTGGTGAACTTTAATGTATTAAGATTCGTTGATTAAAAATATAATAAATTTAAATAAAGTTAAAATATTAAAAATTAAGATATTGTTGTAAGAGTAATTAACTAATGTTTTAATTTGAGGTAAATAAAAAAATATGTCTATTAATAATAATAATAATAATATAGGAGGAAAGGAAACGGATGCAGGGAGAGAAGAAGAGAAAGAAATGAAGAAAAGAAAATGAATGAAGGAGAAGAAGAAAAGAAGAGAAAGAAGGGAAGGCCCAAAAGGGTAGTAGCGAAGAAGGAAGGAAATCAGCTCTCACAAGGAAACTTTTGGCGAAACCATAATCAACCCTCTTCATTATTTAAGGAGGTAGTAGGGTTAGGAAAATATACGATGTCGTTGCCGTTGTCACCAAAAGTGAAGGGAGAAATCGAGGTAGGTAAAATTCCTACCTCACAAAATAAACTCTTCATTCATTTTTAATAATGTCGAATCTCTAGTTTCATGTCTTAATTTGGTGGGAAACCGGTGAAAATTTTGGGATACAAATTTGGGAACTCAAATGCAGAGCCACGACTCTGTAAAAGAACGATGACATTTTTGGCTTATTGATGAATTAGGGTTTCGTATTTTGTCTAACGGAGTTATAAATAATCGATTTTACATGTTATACCCCATAATTTTGGAGATTCAGCGCAGTTGTAGGAAATAGAGCATTGTGCTCTGTTTCCGTCTTCCAACCGAGTCCAGTGACCCAAAGGTGGCAAGAGATATTAAAACATATTATTTTGCAAGTAAATCTTTCCATTCTCATTTCTTTGATATTAATTATTTGCTTTCATGTCGTGATTTTGTGTCAATCGATCCAAAATTGTGGTAAAGCGAGGAATTAGAGAAAACAAGGTCACAATCGTGTAATATGAATTGTTCGGATTTCTCAGTAAAAAAATTAATGTATTAATTAAATTATTATATTATTATTTCCTCGTGCAAACAATCTCCTCCTCCATCATGGAATATTATTGTCTAAAAGTTTTGGAATTTGGCTGAAATTTTGTTTAAGTGAAACTTGGGCCGAACAAAGCCTTCGGCTCCTTTGAAATAGATTCCAGGCTTCACATTAAATTGAGATATAAATCGCAATAAAGTGAAGCTATAGAATTGCCTTATTTTCATATTGAAAGCTAGGATGACCTTACTTAGAAGGATGCTGGCAATTGCAAAGAATAGAGCTTCGCAATGTGTATGTGTGCGTGGCCTAGGTGTGTGTGTGTATACTGTTGTGTGAGTGTGTGTGACCTGGGTGCGTGTATTGCTCGTGTAGGTGGGTGTGCAATACGGCGGGTGTGAGAGGGGGACCGTAATGAGAGTCGGCAGTGAGGGGATGGTGTTGCTGCCGTATGCTGTGATTTGTGGATACAAAGGGGTGTATATACACCCCAGTATGGGTGTGTATATATATATAAGTATATGTATATATACAATTATATATGTATATATAGGGTATGGCAACGTGTATATATAAATATGTATATGCGTATGGATTAAATAAAATATTATGACATTCAATCGAATATTCGAACTTTGTTTGGACCTTCTCACATTACTGTGATATGTAATCCTTCGAGTTAGATTTGATCGCGTGGATATATTTTATTAGTACTCTATGGATAAATAAATGAGAGTGTACGAAAATTCTACGGTATCCGGATGAATGAGAGTTCGTGAGACCTTATAGTAATATATAATTTTTCAATATCTATTCCATTCCGAAGGTAGAGGTTGCTGATATTGAAGAGGGATACATATAACTTAGTAATTATCGTAAACGATAATATGATGGATATCATTAACGATGGGTATCAAAGATGGTATGAGTATGATATGGGTACGACATTTGAGAGGATTGTAGGGATAGTGACGATATCATAGATACTAAAGAATCTCGTGGTATTTACCCAACCGTTGAGGGTGTAAATATGACTTTTGGTTCACTATTGTAGAATAAGGTTTATGAAGATTATTATTGTTTCGTACAATTGTAATTTCATATTGAGTTAACGATCAAATTCGATAGAATTCATGTTGGATTCTTGATATCTAGTCGTTCATATGGTTTTCGGGTCCTGAACACAATATGTTATTAAGTCTTGAACGGGGGTTGGTATATCACATGCTATTATTAATTTTATGCATTTATTGTTATTATCTGAAATGTTTACTTGTATTCCTCAATTATTGATTATATTTATTTGTTGGGCATTTGATTTATTCTTAGGTGGCATTTGGTTGGAGAAAATAGAAATTCTATTCCCTCCTTATTTCCAGATGAATAAATATTTTTCTATTTGATTACAATTTAATTAAAAATAAATATTTCTATGAGAATATTTATTCTTACATATGTGAAAATAACTATTATCATCTTTCATTATTATTATTATTACTACTACTATTATTATTGTCATTATTACTATTATCGTTATTATTATTATCATTATTTTCACATTATTTCTTATACTATTCTACAAACTAAATAATAAAATACTAATTTTTACCTTATTTTATTTCAATAATCAAATATAAAAATAATAATTTTAACTCTATTATCATCTTATTCTATTTTTTAAATTAACTATTCTATTCCCATATTATTTTATTCTAACAACGAAATATACCATTATATTTTATTGATTCCAGAGTAGGCAGGTTGACGTCAAGTTAGAAAAAGATCGCGTATTGTCATATGATTTCAAATAAAGGTAATCTCGAAATTAAGGCTTTCATGACAAGATATTTGAGATTATATATTAATTTATTGACTTTTAGATAATTATCGAAATTACATTTCTAAAAGCTTGACATTATAGATATTGATACTATTTCTATTTTAAGTAATTTATTAGTAGTATTATGGAGGTGTATTTAATGATAAAATTATGATGATCATTTATGATATCATAAATTTAGAGATTCGATGATTTTGAGCTCATTTATATTTATTGATGTTGTAATTAATGACATGTAATTGATGAGTTCAGATGATTCGAGATTTTTACTTTGACTGTTCCAGTTGGGTTCGGGGGAGTCGGACTTGGGTCGTTATAAGGGGTCATCATGTCCCTGCACCACGTGCCGTCCGATCGCCTAATCTTGATGGAACAATTTGGGGTCGACCTGAATGCTCACTCATGCGACCGTTTGGGCCTTCAGGTTGGTGGACTACTCGATGGGCTACTACCAACTAAGCTCCTTCTTCTGTTTTCATCGCGTTTCACGGGACCACGTCTCGAGTGCATGCCACTTGGGCCACTAGTTGAGTCGGTCCTAGATTTGTTGGGCCTATCAAATTTAAAAAATATATTTTTATAATATAAATTTTTTAATATTGAAATTTATAGATATAAAAAATATTTTTTTAATTTTAAAATTTAAATCTCAATTATTAAATCTACATAATTCAATAACTTAGCATTGTTGGACGAGCTTGGAGGGCCTACACCACACCTTTATGGTATAATATTTTTATCTGACTCTAGCACCATCAAATGTTAATCTAACGGTGGCAAATTTTTTTTACTTTTTAAAAAATAAAATATAATTTAATTTTTTTAAACTTTACACTCAAATTATTAAATTTATATTCATTGATTAACGTAGTAAGGCATAGCCACTGCACCTTATTAGTGAGGTGCGCCTGCCTCGGCTCACCCACACATTGGGCCCCGCCATCATGACCTCTTATTACACCGGTAGCTTATCGTTTTCCAAGTGACTTAGGCCTGTCCAAATTATTTCAATTCTTTATTAATACAGACAGTTGAATAAGTAATACAAATTCCTTCGTCACCTAAGAAATAATATTCCATCTGATTCATGATGATTGCCTCTTTCATTTTCTCTTAGTCGGCAAAACTGACCTATCAAAAATATTTATAATTTTATAAATTATACAAATTTAATATTTTTAAATAATTTTATTCAAAATTACACAATATTACAAATTTTAAACAAATTAATTCTTAAACAGTCTACAGTAATTATATGTCCCAATAATTAACTAAATCGAATATGTATGTTTAAACTTAAGACCTACCTATTAATAAATATTATCTTTATAAAATAATATGATAATCTTAATTAATTTTATTATATCTTCAGGTTCATCCCACCGCCCCGATAGCGTCGTCACTAATCACGTTATTAAACCAATAATTACTCCACTAAACAAAGATGTGATTGAGGTTGCTTTTCTTTAATAATGTGATATTTTTTTAATGGCATGGCTGGCCACATGCTCTCACCACCAATGCCCTTTTTTATTTTAATATTCATATTATATTCATGAAAATATATATACTTATATATATTAATAAATTTATATAAAAATAAATTGATAAATAAATATTTTATTATCTATTATATCCCTGTTTCTCAAATTCGGAGAGTTTACTCATTTAATAAAGGGGTTGATTTAACTTTTTATAATCATAATTAGTGAATATTGATTGAATGATTATATTATTTAATATTAATTAAATAATTATAATTAAAAAATTAAATTTATTTTTTAAAAGTGGTAGCTCCCTCCTTGTACATAAAGTCAAAGGAGGAAATCAAATCGATCTTCTTCTAGAAAATTAAAGAAGTCCATTTGTTTTCATCTTAAGAACTTCAAGAGACGTGTCTCACCTTGATTCCATCTAATAAAATTTATTTTTTAATTATATTTATTTTTTTTAAATGATTATAGTGATTTAAAATATTTAAACTTTTATTTTATCGTATTTCATAAGGATATTACTTATTTAAGATTTAAAATTAACAACTTTTTAAGAAAAATTATCAAATGAAAAAAAATATTGATTTCAGTATTTATTATGAATTAATTATCAAAGAAAGTCACAATTTTTTATCTGGGTGTTTGTTTTTTTATTCTTTTTATTTAATATTAAACTTTTTATTAGATGATTTTAAATATCATTTATTAAGCCTAAAAATTGCCAACATATACTTAAAATTGGAGTAAAATTCATTTTCATCTAAATTTGAATATAAATTAAAAATAAAAACTATAAGTATTCTGATATATTCTTTTTTCATATGAATATATAATGACAGTCCAATTAAATATTATTTTTTAATCAACACAATCGCACGTGCCAATTTCAACAAAAATTGCTACTTATTAAACAGATTTATTATAATTTTTTAAATATTATCCTCTAATAATTAAATTTTATTCCGTAATACAGATAAAATATTATTTCAATAAATAAATTTTATAAACAGTAATATATTTATTTTTTTGAATAAATAAAAAAATTCCGATCGCAGCAAGAACGTGACAGCTTTTACGATTGAGCTAAGAGGAGACGTGTAATTTGGGTAACAAGAAGTGGGCGCGTTTTCATCTCATCGGAGATCGGTAATAATCTTAAGAATCTCTGTCTCTTCCTTTTTCTTTTTAAAAGTTTTTTATTTATTATAAGAATATATATTATATATTTTAAAGTTAATGGACATAAAATCACAAATATAAGAAAATTTTGAGATTTTTTTTTATTATACCCTTTTAATTACTTATAATAAATTTCTTATTTATTTTCTTTTAAAAAAATATTTAAATATTTATATTTTTAAATGAACTAAAATAAAATTATGTGTCCCTATGTAGGAACCTTCTCGATAGTTGAACTAAAAAGCTTGAGTAAATTCAACATATTTTTATGAGTATATGAATCAACTTTTTTTTATTTTATTTAGTTTAATATAATATTTTTTGATAACATAAATAATTTTAAATTATTTTTTATATTATTTTAAATGTTAATAGATTGACTTTTTTTTTTATTTAACCATAATTAATTTATATTTTTTCATCGATGCTTTATTTGCCATACCAGTCAATTACCCGAAACACTTTAAATAATTTTTTTTATTTTATGTTCAATGGATACAGTATCTAAACTTTTACCGATATTCATATTTATGATAAAAATATAATATAAATATTATATATAGAATATTTTAAAGAAAATAATCAAAACTAACGTTATTTTACTAGAAAAATTAATAGAAAACATTTAATATAATAATAGTGACACCATCTCTCTGTGGCTAAGTGGAGACAGACCTAACATTGCATTTCTCTTCTACTTTTTGTGTCTGGCTTTTTATATCCAACAAATTTATTAATTTATTTATCATAATATTGAATTAAAATAAAATAATTAAAAAGCTAAAGGAAAAGCCTTAAATAAATGACGCCGAAGCCTACTTGCTGTGCCAACTAATTTTGCTTTTTTTTTTTTTCCTGAGAAAAGTTAAAATTAGTATAATTATTGTTTTTATTTTGTTTTTGTCCCTCTCGGGTCCACTGCTTTATTAGTGTTTCAGTCGAGGCATGACCCTCACGTGCTTTCAAGTGTACTACACAATATAAGGAAAATCCCTTTCCTTTGTAATGTGAGGTCGTTTGACACCAAGTAAATGGAAAATTTCGAATTTTATAAATACAGAATTATGGATTCCTCTTTATTTCAGTACTGGATATAAAAAAATGGATATTAAAATTGGTAAGTCTTAAAAATTTAAATTATTGTATAAATTAAAAAGTCACATAATCACGTTTGGTTACTCAAATTGAAACGAATCCGATTTTCGTAATTCAAAATTTAGATTCTACATACTATAATAAGACAAATAAGAGGTAAGTGGTATATATAATTCACTTTTTGATATATTCACTAACATTCAAGTTAGAAAATTTTTTACTCGGAAGATAAATATGAAAGGAAATGAGTATAAGAATGTAAATAGATGGGGATAAGTATTTATTTGGAGAGTTATACGTCGTTTGGTTCACTCAATTGGTAGAGTAGTTTTGATTTTTGTATTCGGTTGGTAGAGTGTCACATTTTGAGAACTACGTACTTCACGGATAGAAGTGACTCACTACTTTTTTGGTCATCTGACTTTCTCTTAGTCTTTTGTCACACATTTGTCCTCTCTTTCTATAGGGGAGATGCCGTATTTATTGTGAGAATTACTATTTGATTGATGGACCCCTAAATCAACGTGTTAGCTCTTGGGGTTTGGAACTCGAACTCACACAAAACCTAATCCAATGTAGTAGAAAAAATCCGAACCATTGTCGGCTATCAGCCATTAAGAATGTAAGCACAATGAAAATAAGAATGCACAACGATTTTTAATATGAAAAATTCTTCTCAATTAAGAAAAAAATTACGGGATAAATTTTTAAAAAAATTTCACTACGTAAAATCAATTATAAAAATTTTAAGACAGAATACTAACAATCCATCCAAGATAAAACAAGAAAAACAATCTCTAGAGTAAGAAAATTTTTCTTCCCTCTTTTTTTCTATTTTTCTTTTTTCATGTCTTTCACTGGTGAAACTTTCTACTTACTCTGATTTTATAAGATAGCGAACAACGAGAGTTCCCTTCCACACTTTGCTCTATTCCACCCTCCGTTCTTTGTTCCATTGCTCCATTTTCTTTTGAAAGGCCTGGTGCGCTTTATAATGGCACCTGTTTCAAATCTCTTTTGCTTACTTGGCGTAATTATGTAAATAATTTATCACATCAACTTTGTCATTTTTTACGCTTCACAGATGGCACATACTCTGTAAGTTAACCTACTTTGTATAAACGGCGTATATACTCTACAAAGTTAATTTACCAACTCTGAAAATCAACTACCTACTCTGAAAAGCTTGCCACCTACTCCTCAGAGCCTGGTGCCCACTTTGTAAAGTCATCTATCAGTTCTGCCAGGTCGACTCCTTTAAACTGTCATTTCCTGGTCGTCGTTTTGCATTAGCGTCCTTGGTTAGCCTCTCCGGCCAGCCTCATTTTAGCTCAATCGGCCGACCTCCTTGGCCAGCTTCTTCTCTCGGCCAGCCACCCTGCCTGGTTGGCTTCTTATTGTTCGACCAACCGGTTGACCGTCCTCTTGTAACCTAGTTGGCTGCGGCCCTATCGACTTCACCCTCAGCCTTGTGCACCATTCTAATAATTGCCAATCCAGCAAATTGGTCACCCCGACATTTGTCCACTCCAACAAATTGGTCACTCTGACATTTACTTACTCTGAGATTTGCCCACTTCAGCAAACTGGATACTTTGGCAAATGCTCACTTTGACAATTGCCCATTTCGACAATTGCTACTCCGACAATTGCTACTCCGATATTTGCCCACTCCGACAAATTAGTCACTCCGGTCTTTTATTGCAGTTAATTTGTGACACTTCAAATTTTACACAATTCTTATATGATCTTTCAATAACACTTTCGTTTGTTGAGTTACCCACAATGGAGTGTCCAAACCAATATTAGCGTGGTGCCTCTTTGGTGGGAGAGGCATTATATGCATATATTACAACCTCATTCATTCAATAGCTGGACCGCCTAACTATTAGTTGTCGAGATCACTACAACTGCTATTTGAAACGGTTTATCTAATACTCCATTATAGTCCTTCAATGCACGACAATTTGGGTTGTGTCCATTGATTCAACCATTGCCTTTGCTGCTTCATAGGCTCAATGGCGCCTTTTTCTTGTCCATCATCAATTAAGCCTCTTATATATTTGTGAATTGAATTTGGGCTAGCTTGATTCTTGTTGTACCCATCAAAAATAATATTTTTTTAATTATTTTTAAAATTTTTAATAATATAATATCATATAACTCTATCAATACTAACGACCTATACAAAAAAAATGATTAATGGTTGAGTATCACTTTTCTAAAATCGGTTTAGTTTTGATAATTAAACAGATGATTTTATGTTTTGATGACCGTTTTCTAGTGGTGGTAATAATTAAAGTGATCTTCGAATGTTTGTAGCGATGACTAGAGTAAGAATGTTGTCCATGGCAGCCGACAAACCTCTATTAACTAGAGTTGGTGATTGTTGGCTTTGGACAACCAAAGTTGGAAGTTGGTATTGGTAGTGGCAGTGGACGAGTGCAACCAATGATGTTTAGTTATAGTTATTTAGCAGGGAAGCGAACATAGTTATATATAATTATTAATAGACACAATTAGCATGCATGCGTTTTGTAGTTAATGTATATAGTTGAAGATGTATAATGACTTAAGTATTTAAAAGAGATATTTAATGTTTATATCTATTTAATATGTTCTTTTTTATTATAATTTTTTATTTGGAAGTTAGGTAAAAAAATAAACAAAATAAACTAATTCTGTTAGAAATATCTTATATTAAAATATTTCGTAATTAAGAAAATCAATGGTCCAAATAATGCTCAAGTATCTATGAAGATTAGGATATTGTATTCATCTGCTGATCAGCATCAAATTCAAATGTATAAATCACACATCTTCAATATATAAATATATTTTTATTCATAATATCAGATGTACATCTTTTTAACACATGAGCACATACATCCATCCAACATATGAACATATTCTGTCAAAAACGTCAATGCTTGATACACTCTTGTCTATATATATGGGCACATATTGTTCAAAACTCTAACGTATAATGCACATTTGTGCAGCACATAAGTTTAATCTATTCAAAGTATTTACACCTGATAGGCACTCTTTGTTGCGTTTGATTGAAAAATTTTGTACCTAATATGTTTTTATATTGCATATGATCACCATTGTTTCAAAATATCTTTGCCTGATGTATGTCTATACGGTGCTTGTGCATTACCTTATGTGTGCCTTCACACTTCATGTGTACATATGTAGTGCACATATGTTGAGGCTTTGTCTCTTTTTTAGATGCAAAATTCTTGATCAAATTTTAATCATCTCTATAAATATCTTTCTCCTCTTCATAGATGGTATATGAAAATTTTATTGCAAACTCTTAGACTCTTATTGTTTAAAATAAAAAGAGATTTATCATTAGAAAAAATTAAAATATTTTATTGATATAAAATTGTTAAGATTTTCTAACATCATACTTTTTTTTATTGCATGTACACTTGTCTCAACCTGCAAACTTTTGGTGTGTGTTAGTAATGTAAATTTAATACTGAAGAGAGATTTATTAGTAATGGAGTAAGTATGATAAAAAGATTGAAAGTTATCTGATATTATTATTATAAGTAAATCTAAAAAGCTCATTGAAAGAAGTCCCAAGTTGAGAGTAAATAAGTTATCCAAATAAGTTATTAAATCACTGGTTATATTTTACTAGCAATATAATCTCAGAGAAAATATTAATATTTATTTTATCTACTTATAATTTATTTAATAATATATATTTTATAGGTAGAATTTATTAATATTTTTCTAAATTAAAATAAATTTTATATTCAAAAAAATGAGTTACAAATAAATTTTAGATAAATAATATATTTAGCAGTCTATAACATTGCGTGACTGATTTTGTCCATATATCTCAATTCCTAGTCCTATAAAACTAATTATGAAAATATTTTTCAAATATTTTTAATTACTTTTAAAATATATATAAATAATAAATATAATATAATATTATTTAAAATATATCTAAATAATTAAAGAAGTTTTCTAAACATCGCTATTTAAAATAGTACGGTTGGCATATTGGCATCATTGTCCGTGCACTGATTGTGAGGACAGTTCGCTGCACGTGGACAGTTTTCAACTGTACGTACTTCAATCATCACCCTGCAAATCATAAACCTAAAAATATATTATTTCAATTTAAAAAATAATGCAACTTTATAATATTAATGAATTATTAAAAATATATATTATATTTATATATCCTTGACAATTATTTAAATTTAAAGTACTTTTTAAATTAATACTATTTTAAATAATTAATAATAATATAAAATAATAAAAAATATATAATATCATTATTAAATTAAAATATTAATATAAAGAAGTTATTTAAGGAATTATTATTACCACATTTTTTAATTTAGACTCTGCCATTCTTTTATAAAAAATGGTACATTATACAATTACACATATACACATAGAGAATTTATTCTTTATCCCTATTTCATATTTTAATATAAAATAATACAACAATTTAAATATGATTTTATTTTTTTTTTTTGGACACGTCCATCATAGGCTTAAGGAAATGTGATTTTTTCTTTTTCTTATCACTCCCCTCAATTTCGCAACATTTCCTAATATTAAATTCATGCCTCGGGCCTCGATCGATTAGTGTTTGTTGCAAAAGCTAGAAGGCTAGAATTTTAAAAGAACCAAAGGCGAGAAGATTCATCAATGTATATGACTTTTATTTGATTCGATTAATTATTAATATTGTATTGTAGATGCCCCTAGTAATTTTAAAGTAGTTATATTTCTCATATTATAGTATAAATAATCTCATATTTAAATTAAAATTAAGATATTAAATTAAGTTTGTTTCATATTTAACTGGTAATATTTTTTTTTAAAAAAAATTACTATTTAACTATTTATTTTTAGAAATAAATGTAAATAAGAAGCTTGTTTCTTTTACGTAAACTTCTACACGACTAGAACTGCCACTTAAAAAAGAGAAATTTTATGGGAAAAATATTAAGATAATTCTTGTTATTTATTTCAGACCTTATTTTTATTCGGTTACCATATCTATAATGTAAAATTTTTTATCTAATTAAATTACTAAGTGAAAAACTCCAACACAGTAATTTATTTAATTTTTAAATATTTAAGGTTTTTGGCATCACATATGTGTTAGGATATGACTCGCTTACGATGGGTACGTTCACAGTGGGCTGGTTCAAAAATAAGGAACGGCCCAAATCCACAATGGTCCACATATAGGCTTAGACGGTCAATACGAACCGTTGATCAGACGAAAAGAAAAGGGGACCAGCACAAGGACGGTCAACTGACACAAAGAACGGTCAACATTTTCGTTGATTGACAGCGCTACAATAGGCCGGTCCATGGACAAGCATTATGTGGGCCAGACCCAATTTGACCTGCATTCTTGTCTGCGACTAGCAACGACTCACTTCCCTGATTACATGCTCCCCCAAACGGCAACCTCCACGATAACAGTCACCAGCAGGCTCAGCACTCACCCCATAAGAAAAGTTTCGGATTCTTTCTCCTATCTGATGTAAACCCTAGCCGTCACAAAACACAAAAGGAATGTAACTCTCCCAAGGAGCTGTTACCGTTATTATTGCCAACATAAAGAAAGAAAGCCGTTCCAATAGAATACTGAAATCATGCACTCCTAACTAAGGAAGGATGCTCAACTTCTCAACTATAAGAAGGACATAGAGTCAACACTCCAAGGCACGTCTTCTTGAAGAAACCAAACGCTCTCATACCTACTTGAGTTGCTCTCACATTCACGTTCCTTTTTTCAGAGGAAATTTTTAGAGTTCGCTCGACGTCCTCCCAAGCTCTCACGCTTTTAGGACGCCCATACTTTCTTTACTTCCTGTCGCTACAGTTCTAAAAAATTCGGAGATAGGAATTAATGCTCATCACGAACAACATTAACCTTTCCCAGCGAAAGCCAAATCATTTCCATAAACACTCTCTACTTCTTACCCTTATTACGTTTTCTTTTTTACCTTCTCGATTCTTGGAAGTCTATTTTACTGATTTGAGCGCCGGAATATTTTCGATAGGATAACATCCCGCCGCACCTGACCTTTCGTTTGTCTTAGTGGTGTGTAGGATCCAGACTCGATGGACGGAGTCAAATTCAACGATCGACATAACCCTAAACCCGTTTGAAGTTTGGTTTCAGGACGAATCAGCTTATTTAAACAATGAGTAAATATTCGAAAACATACTATGGGTAAATAATAATTATAAATAATGAGATAATATATAATTTTTATGTAAAAAATTCTCTTAAGAATGAAAAAAAAATTATAGGATAATACGTCCAAAATATCTCCACTATATAATCAAATTTGTTATATAAACCCTACAAATATAAAAATTAGACACCTTATAATCAAACAGACTGAATAATAATGAGTATAAGACGAAAGAATAGAAAATATAATCGGTAAAATATTATTCTTAATTTCAAGAATAGTGTACTTAATATCGGTAGATACTAAAATACGATTTGAAATTTATCTGGATACTCAAATATTCATTTTCTTTTATTTTCTTTTTTTTTTCTCAGTGATGGCGCCCTCTGATCTGAAAAATATAAGCGGTTAACTCTTAAAATATGTCGACATGGTTTTATATTACGATCTGTGTTTGAATGCCTGTCAGGCATGTATCGAGCGTAGGAGCCTCCGGTAATGGCACATTGAGCATGCCCTTCTGGAATCGGTGCCTCAAGCATGCCTTTAGTGTGCTATTATTAGAATTAGTGCTTCAAGCATTGGTCGCGAACACGAAGTGCTTGTGAAAAATTTTTTGTCTATATTATCGATTAGCACGTTAATTAGCACGAGCTCATTTAAGAGTGAATCAAAATCCAACAATATAAACTAACATACAACTTAAAATATCAACAAATTGACTTAGCTCCTCAATTAAAATCAATAAAACAAAAAACTATGAATATTTTTTTAATAGAAAAATAAAAAAGTAATGAATATTTTTAATTTTTCTCCTTTGTGAAAATATGCATAAACTACCATTTACCGAATTTAAAATAGCCAATCTAACATGTAAAGTAGCAAATTGGAAATACAACATTTCATCAACATTTCACTTAATGAAACTTAGATACCAAATAAACCACTTAGATTTATAATTATTGCAACATAATTCATAATAACCCACATTAAGTTACATAATCATAATTACCCCCCCCCCCAAAGATTAACTACTTATTCCATCAACCCACCCTTACAAAATCAGAAAAAAAGAAATTAAAAAGAAAAACCCTGCTAATTTCTCCATAATTAAAGCCCAAGATCTTCATGTTCCTTTTGCTTAATACTGGAACATCTCAGCGGACGCCATGATTGGCTGGCTCAAATTCGGGGAACTCCACGGGTTAGTCATGAAGCAATCAGCGGCAGCAGTAAATCCACTGCTGGGATAGAATTCCTCAGCTCCAAACACGTCGTTGCTGTAATTTATTGAATTGATGATGTCGTTAAGAGATTGCAATCTGCTGCTCAGCTCAGCAACTTGTGCTACCAGCACTGAATTCTCAGCCTCCATTCTCAAGTAAAGCTGTGAGGTGAGATTATTCTGTGTGATGAGATCATTGTTCTCATTCCTCAGACGAGCAACCTCAGCCATTAGATCATCAAGATGCTTCTGCTTTCTCATTCTTGATCTCCTTGCCGATTCTCTGTTCGATTCCATCCTCTTCCTCTTCCTCTCCTGCGTCAATTGCAGCATTTCTTCTTGATCAGAGCTTGAGTTTTGCTGCGGAGTTGATGAACCTGAAATTGTTCCTTCAGGAGAAGCCATGAAAAACCCAGGATTTATTTTTATTTTTACTTTTGATAAGAGAGAGATTAGCAGGACCCAGATAGCAAAATTACTGAGTCGAGGCAGGTATAGATTTATTTAGATAAGAGTATTCGTTGTATAATTTTATTGGTGAATATGAAGATTTGAGCTTTAATTATGAGATATAGTAGAACCAGTAGAGGAAGACAACTGAGAATGATTGAACTAAATGGGTCCTGCGCCCGTATGTGGAATTTATCATAAACCCAGAAAGGAAGAGTTCAGTGAGAACACGAGACATGAATCTCAAACAACAAGATCAAGAAATTAAGCATTAGGGTTTGTGTTTTTGTGTAAACCGAGAATAATTGTCGCTCAAATACTCTTGAAACGCAAAAGAAAAAAAAGCAGCTGGGTTTTTATTCTTCGAGTTACAAGAAGACTGCAATTGATGCTTGAAGAACTCAAGAAGAATTTGAACTCTGTTTCTAGAAACTGAGAAGCTTGAATTTAGCGCTATAAAACAGGTACTTCGATGTTGTTTCGTTGACTTGATCCTGGAACACTGGGATTTATGGAAGAACAGAGGAGGAGAAATCGGTGAGGTTGAAAATGGAAGGCAGAAACAGGAAGAAGCAGATGAACAGCAGAAGAGTAAAGGAGCAGAAAGCTGATGAGAAATCTGGGGAAGAAGAAGAAGAAAGAGGAGGAAGGGGCTTATGCCGGTGCCAGAGGGTCAAACTTATAGTAGATCAGGAAAAAAAACCAAAAAAACAAAAAAAACAAAAAAAATAAAATAAAAAAGTTGTGAAATTAAGTCACAATTGAAAAAATAATAAATGATTGAGAAATGAAATAAATATATATCAGAAAGCTAAAAACAAACAAAAAAAAAATGCTGAGAGAAAAATTTGACCCAAAAAAGAAAATAAAGGAAAGGTTTTTTAAATATTTGATTTATAAAAAAATTATAATGAATAATATAATAAGAATATAAAAAAACATAGCATTAAGGTATTTAATATTTTCCCCTTTATTTTTATTAACAACTAAATTAAAAACACTTTTACTAAAATTATTTTTTATGTATTTTTTATCAAGCTTTAAAAAATAAAATAATTATTTCTATTTTCTTTATTTCTTTTTTTTTTCTAGTTAATTTTTTTCTTTTAATTTTTTTACACCAGACATATTCTTAAAAAATAAAAAAATAAACCAGAATCTTAAGAGACAAACGGAGGGCCATTTGGTCTCAGTAGAATTGATTTATTTTTATTTCTCATATTTTTTTCTTTCTTAATTTAATAAATAATAAGCTAGTGTTTTCCTTGAAGGGTTCTTTTGTAAATATGTTCAAAGTCGAGGGTCAGTTCCTTAGACTACCAGTACTCGAACTGGGTTTCTTCACGGGGTGGGTAAGTAGGCTGTGTGCATCACTTTGTCAGTTCGTGTTAAAGGGCACACTACCTTATATTATTAAAAGCTTTCACACACATACACAAACTTATATAATAAAATTTCTTTTTTTATATATAAAGTTTATTAAAATCTAGAAAAAAATAAAATAAAATAAACGTTACATATAGAGAATTGATTGTAGTACGATTATAAATATATAAAAAAATAATATTTATTTATATAATTTTAAATAATTCAGTCTTTAAATATATGATTTAAAAATTCATATATAAAGGCTTATTTGATAATATTTATCTATCAAGATGAGCAATCCTAAGTCTAACTTTAAAGCACATTAGACAAAAAAGCAAATAAGCGCTTGGCTAAATTAATTTTATTTAGACTCACCCCTGTTCTAGCTTATTTAAAAAATCATTGTAAGTTTATTAATATAGTGGTTAAGGGTTTGGCTCTTTATTTTTTTCCTATTTGGGATGGCTATTAGAAATATAAATCTATACATAATGTAAATTTTAATAGTTTATTTTATGTACTGTTGAAGATTTTTTTTTATTGTAAAATATTTTATTAGAAAAATTTTAAAATATTGACAATATAAATATACAAAAGAGAGATTAGAGAAATTCTTTTTTGAAAAAATTTGGTACGAGATATATTTACAAATAAAAGGGAATGACTTTATATATAATCCTCAAATTTGTAACCTTTAGTTAACCTATGGAGCTCAACCATCATGAGCCATAAAAGATGGATAATAATTTCACTTTATTATAAAGGTCCCGCTACGTATACCCATCCAACTTTTAAAAATAATAATATCTCTCACTTGCATATGGTGGGCATGGCTAAGTCATATATCTGATTTATATTCTCAACCTCTTTCACACTTACAAATAAGTTATAAGACTATTGAATATATATGTAAAAAGATCGAATTACTATAACAATTTTTTACAAAAAAGACCATTATAATAACAATCCTAAAACATGTCGTTATACTCTAAACTTGTTGAATATACTAGCTTAATTAATTTTAATCAAATTTGAGTTTAAAACTCAAAATCATGCTTAGTCATCCATGATTTTATCATGACTTATTTAAAATTATATCGTTATATAGTGTTGTAACTTGTTGACAATGAATCCAGTCTAAGATGAGTGTAAATAGTCTTCTATTTGTTCTTATGTCACTCAACTCTGGTTCAACTGCTTTTCCAATGATGTCTTTTAGGCCAAATTAATTATAATTATATGCAACATATTAGAGTAGAAAAATTAAGACATTAATTCTATAATATAGTTAAAAAGTCAACATATGACAAAAATAAAGTTAGTGAACATATAACTTACAAAATAAGAAAGCATAAATTTATTCATTCACTTTTAAATTGGTCGAATAAGCACGCATAATTTTAAATACACACTATAGTCTTATTTTCGTCAAAAAGAGTATATGTCCCAAGTCAAAATATTATGCAAACCTTAGTGTAGTTACTCCCCAATCAACTAACCTAAGCTCTTATTTTGCCCGTCACTTTTAGGTGCCAAAAAGAAATCTTACATTTGATTTACTACAAGCAACACAAATTGTTAAATATCCATACATGGTTTATAGACTTTATCTTAACACTTATTAAGATGATATTTAATTATATTTATTGATTTTACTTAACTTACGGGTAATAAGAAATACAATATCTTATCTTTCTTCAATAACTATGTGATAAGGGCACTCGTGTGAGTCGACTAAAACTTTTAGACATATTTTTGTACCATTATATGATAAATGTATGAACAATTGATAAATAATTTTATATTCGTTAAATAATATCTTAAAATTAATTTTATGTTCAACATAAAATAAATTATAAAATTATAATTTACATAACTTTAAATTTCTTACATGTGATGTAGAAGCATCTCTTTCTATGACGTTAGTCAAGGGATCCACAACAATACGAGTTTTATAAATGTATTTTGGACCACCTATCTATGCATAATTATATCTCGACTATAGTGATATCGGGTATTTTTATATTTGGTTCTTCTATGATAATTAAGATCGTTAACTTATGTACGAGATATCATACTAGCACAATGAATTAATACAGGATTTGAAGCATCATTGATAATTTTTAGATCAATAATGAACCTCTTTAATCAAATAGCTTCTTTAGCAAATACTGAAAAAGTAACGTAATCTAACTTTATAGTGGATAAATCTATACAAGATTGTTTCTTACAATTCTAAGTGATGGCATCATAATTAACCAAAAAAGCACATTGAAAAGTCAATTTACTCTCGTTTAAGTCATTTTCACAATTAAGGTCATTGTAACTCACTAATCGTAAATATAAATTAGGATAATAAAGCAAATAATCCATTGTACACTTATAGTACCTTAGGACTATATTGATTGTTTTCAACTAAGTGAGCCTAAAATTTAATTAAAATTTACTGATCAAATCAACTGTATAACATATGCCTGATCAAGTATATATCACAGCATATGTTAGGCTGTCCACAACACTACCATAAGGGAACATGAGCCATTTCATAATTTTCAAGTAGAGATGCACATTTTACAAATAAAAATTAAAATACAAGCTTATATTTTATGTTATAAATAAATCATCAAATATCATATATTACAATATAAGATTCTTATAACTGACTTTTAATAGTCATTGTCAATTTTCAAGTCTAATAGCAGTCTTCATTCAATTAATTGGCACGTTTGAAATTTTAAAAGCGTTTCTTTCAAAGTTCACAGAACCCGAAGCTCAGCTGCAAGACGATGAAGTTTCCAACCGGGGAATCCCGTGTTCAAAGCTTTATGCCCAGTCAAAAAATTTAAATTATTTTATTAAATATAATTAAAAGGAGCAACAACTCAGTAATAGTACGGTCTCCTCGTTGAACATTCATCTTTTCTCATGTGAGAGGTCCATGGTTCAAGCCATCACTGTTTTTTTCTTTTTTGAAATAATTTCTACCTTTTTTTTTTTTTTTTTAATAAGAAAAAAATTTTATTTTGTACACATAGATAATATTATAGTTATATCAACTAAACTGTTTTAGAAACTCGAACGGATAGAACAGATGGTGTAACTATATAATTTTTTCTTTTTCATTTTTTTATGGTCGTACCTTACGGCACGACAGCACCCGTACTATTAAAATGGTTTGTCAGTAGAGATGTTTCCATAGGTGATGTAATTAAAGTAAAGGACCTACAATAATGATGGATCGCCCTGAATAATCGACCAATTTGCCAAATAGAGTTCCACAAATTTTTTTCTCTTTTTCATTGATGGCTATTCTGCTTGCTCCCAGGAGCTTGAATAGACCATTCGTTCAGCTCACTTGAAGGAGATTATATTTCTTTAGATAGAAAAAACTTGCTTTGTAAAAATTGTACAATAACTTATAGTTTTATTATTTTTTTAATGAAATGAATAATAAAAAATAAAAATATATAAAAATAAATTATATTATCCATTGTACTAATGTTGAAAATACATTTAGTGTAAATAAGAGAAAATAAATACTTATATGACTATTGAAATTCAAACTATAAAATTGATGGAGGCGATCATAAGAGGTTGAGCCAAGATAAAGACTTGATTGGGAGATAAAGGCTCATAGGAATTTAAGTTTCTTTGAGCTTTTTATTGAGGTAAACTCAATTTTCAATGAAGAAGTAAAGTAGATAGTTTTTAAGTATGATAAAGTAGCTCCGATTAAGTATCTTGTTCAAGAAGAATTTAAGGTGTTTTTTGAGATAGATTTTTTAGTTTTAAGAATATTAATTGTTCAATTTAATTATAGAGTGAGTTAATATTTCTCGAGAATAAGGGTGTCTTTGCTCTAAAGGATTTCAAATCCCTTCAATTGTGAAGGAGGGAGGTACCATTGTTTGTAGCCATGACCAAGTGCAGGAAAGATACTTAATCAGCTACCTCCTATTGATATATTTTTCAAAGTCGTTAAGAGTAATTTTTGGCTCGACTTATGGGCGGCTAGTAGGATAAATGAGTAGTGCATTCCAATGGTAAATATTCATAGAGTTACTCTATTATAAGTTTTATATCCTCTTGTGATTATATTTTCGTTTTATAACTAAATTATGCATGATATAAATATGACTGATACATATACAAAAATTTAAAATGTTCACGTCTAATACATATATGATGGGTGCACATACATGAAAATCAAAATGTGTATACGTAATTCTTCCATGAAGATAATATGTGAGTAGATTATTTTTATAATGTTTTTTTCTCTTAGAATGATAACGGTTGTCATTCAAATATTAAACTTATTTTAAGTTAAATTTTGTAATGTTTTGGATGAGTTAATGCAACATGTTTAAGACACTTAGAGAACTTATTTGGGATAAAAATGGAGAAGAGAATGGAGAGACTCTTTTTAATTTTTTAATTCTTAATTATATTCTTATCTTTATTATCTTAGATATGTTATTCTAATTTTTATTTGTAACACTTTTATTGATGATTTCCTCTACTCTCATATTATTTTTTGCTCGATTTGTAACATTTTATGGTAAATTTGAAAGTAATTTATAGGGTTTGTTAAATCAAATTTATATTCTAGTAAAATTAATTTTTATCCTTCATTTAGAAAATAATATTTGCAAAAATGTTTGTATAATTATTTTTTTACATATTTATTTGTGGATGTGTATTGTTATATTTCTTTTTCAAGAATTTAAACAAAAGATTCAATAATCAATCATTGTAAATATTTGTTCTTAACTAAGTATGTGACAAAATTTGGTGGACTGTTCTTAATACATTGCTGTCTAATGTAGGTCCAATGTGCTTAGATAACAACTCTATTGTCGGCACATGTTAACACCTTCAAGGCATTTTGATTGGCTAACATTGGATCCATTCTTAAGAGGAAGATATTGTTCAAATTGATTAAACTTCTTAGTCTAGGATAATTGAAAGGTCAGCCATATTTACACAAATTTAACTTATATCATTTGTCCAAAATGTTACGAAACCCTACAAATACTACTTCATATGTTTAACTAATCTGAATCTTCTTACCACGTACCAAAAGAGAGGTGTAAATGGATTATAGGAAATGAACAAAAAATATAAGTAAAAATGTGTGTGAAAATAACAGAAAAGATAAAATAGTGTTTGGTGGGCAAAATTATTATTAAGATATGGCGTTGCTCCTCCTATGCCATAGCATGCCAACTAAACACCATAATTGTTGGCCTGTACGCAATAGTGTCATTGTGGTAACCGGTGCTTTTGCATAGGTGATGAAGTTTTTGTTCTCGACTTTGTGTGCAACAATGTTTGGTAGATTGCTCCTAACACCTCGTTAGCTGATGAACGAGCTCGGATAACAAGTCTATTGTTAATACATATATGTTGACACCTTCACGGCTTTATGGTTGGCCAACATTGGATCCGTTTTTGAGAGGAGGATATTGTCTAAACCGATTAAACTTCTTATACAAAAAATAGAAGTAAAAAGGTGTGTGAAAGTAATAGGAAAGCTGTGAGGGTGTTTGGTGGACTAAATTCTTAAGTTGCGGCGTTGCTCCACCGATGGACGGGGGACACCCAATAAATGTCATGCCAATTGACCCGTACGCAACAGTATTATTATAGTCATTGTTACTTTTGTATAGATGATGAAGTTTTTTATTTTCCTAAAATGGGTCGTAATAATTAAGATTGTATTTTAAATATTATAGGTTTAAATTAAGAAAATAGCATTATCTTCATTACAAATGTAAAATCACATATATATGGACAGTGTTCAAACCCTATGATTATGAAGCCTTATGTATTTTGATGCATTTTTTGGAACATTTTATAAATATATTGGTGAATTTTAATTTAATAGTAAGATTATTTTATTGTGACATAAATTTTTGTACAAATTCTCACAATGATGAGATAAGATTATATTATTTAAATCTCTATAAATTTTTATAATGTAGAAGTTTCCTATATTTTGACCTTTGTTTTTTTTTTTTTTGTTGGATATCTTCATAGGCATACAAATCAAAATTGTTATTATTTATAAAAAGATGAATTCATAGATGTCCTTTTCTTCTCTTGTTCAATTTGGATTTAGAAGTAATATATTTGTATAGATATGATTTTTAAAGAACATTCAAATAAAAAAATAAAAAATAAAAATAAAATCACTTGCTGTCAAAGGAAAACTATTTTTTAACAATAAAAAAGAAAAATTCAATTTAAAAATTAAGCAATGGTCCTAATTAAAAAACTTTGAGCATATTTCCTGAAAAAAGGAACCATTAAACAATTTTATTATAAAATTCGTTGGGCATTCCAATTTTAATTTCAATTCAAATTTAATTGGAATTTTACTTTGAGAATTTTGATATATTCCCGTCTATGTTAGAAAATATTATAATACATAAAAAATATCATATTACTATTTAATAAAAGATATATTTCTTATGAAAAGGGCTCAATGACGGTAGATCCTTTAGATAGTGAAGTCAATTGATCCTAGTAAGATTTGTTGGCGCAAACACGAAAGACACGGTGATCGAGCGGACAAAATACTCAGACAGTAACATAGAGCAGAGCTCTCGGATGGACAGCCAAAAGTATAGATAGAAAACGAGAGAGAACACACAAAATTTTAACGTGAAAAACCCTTATTCAATCAAGGAAAAAACCACCAAAGAATACACTATAAAAGGATTGTTTACAAGTGTTAGCTACACAAGCTCAAACGAAAAGAAAATAATTTCAAGTGTACAATTTATCTCTAAAATGTTTCTCACTTTATCTTTTCAACAAGGTTTGCCCACAACTCTTTCAAGGCTCACTCTAAGACTGCTCTCAAAGACACGGCACAAGTACTCCAAATCCTCTTGGCAGCACTCTTGATATCTCACAAAGCAAGGACACACAAGCCTCTATATAAACACAATTGGCCTAGTGGACAGCCGGTCACCCTACTGGCGCTAGGGTGGCAGGACCACGCTGCCGAGGCCTGCCACAGTAGGCGCACACCCGGCGTGCCAAAGTGGCAGGCCAGATACCTGAAAAGTTACAACCGCCTCAACATCCAGTCAGAGTAGGTGACTAACCCACCTGCAAAACGCGACTACAGCAGGCCTACGAAGATAGAGTCAACGCCTACGCTCTCAGAGTCCTCGTCTATGTCCTCAGCAACCTCTCGGACATAACGCCTCTAATGAGTCCTCGTCCGCTTTAACAGGCTTCTCGAACCAATCATCAAGTCCTCATCCATTTCTCCAATGGAGTCTGCGGACATAAGTGCCACTCAGGAGTGACCCCAACAAACTTCCTCTCACGACGGAGTGGGAGTGAAGTTAGTCATACCGGTAATGTCATAACAAGCTTCCAGCTTTCCCTTCGGCAAAACCTTGGTCAACATGTCCGAGCCATTGTCATCCGAGCGGACCTTTCCAATTGATAGCTGCCCATTATCAAGAACATCTCTCACCCAATGATAACGCACGTCAATGTGCTTTGACCTTGAATGGAATGAGGAGTTTTTACATAAGTGAATGACACTTTGACTATCACAGAGGACCTCGTACGTCTCTTGCCTTCGACCCAATTCTTGGACAAACCTCTTCATCTAAAGTATTTCCTTCCGTAGTCGAGAGAGCGACGCACTTCTGCAACTTGGACTGCCAGGAGACCGCCCCTCCTGCAAACTTCACCAAGTATGCGGACGTTGATTTCTGAGAATCAACGTCCCCGGCTATGTCTGCGTCTGTGTACGCAATCAGCTGAGGCTTTTCTCTTCCAAACTGCAAACCTACCTTGGAGGTCCCGCGGAGATATCTGAAAATTCACTTAACCGCGGACCAATGCTCCATCCCAGGGTTTGAGAGAAATCTGCTCATAAGGCCAACTGTATGAGCAATGTCCGGTCGCGTACATACGGCCCGTACATCAAGCTACCAACGGTCGAAGAGTAAGGAATCTTACTCATATGCGCCTTCTTAGTGTCTGAGGATGGACACTGCTGCTTGCTCAGCCTAAAATGGTTGGCCAAAGGGGTACTAACAGGCTTGGAGCTTTTAATGTTGAATATCTTAAGCACCTTTTCAACATAACCTTTCTGAGTCAGCCAGAGCTTCTTGTCCCCTCGGTCGTAAAAAATTCTGATCCCCAGAATCTGCTTCGCCAGTCCGAGGTCTTTCACGGCGAAAGACTGCCCCAATTGCTCTTTCAGCTCCTTGATCCGAGAGCTATCCTGTCCGACAACAAGCATGTCATTCACATAAAGAAGGAGGATGACAAAATCGTTTTCCGAGAACCTCTGAACAAAAACACAGTGGTCAGAAGCAGTCTTATGTTATCCTCGTCTAACCATAACAGACTCAAACTTCCGGTACCACTGTCTCGGAGCCTGCTTCAACCCGTACAAACTCTTCTTTAAACGAAAAACTAGTCATTCCTTCCCTTGACTTCAAAACCCATCTGGTTGTTCCATGTAGATCTCTTCCTCAAGATCTCCATGGAGAAAAGCTTGTCGGACGTCCAGTTACTCTATTTCCAGATCCAAAGTCGCTGCCAGTCCGAGTACTATACAGACCGAGGACATATTCACAACAAGTGCAAAAATCTCATCAAAGTTAACACCCTTGCGTTGACCAAAGCCCTTCACCACAAGCCGTGCCTTGTGTCTTGGCTTGCTCATATCCTCGGTCGCCTTCAGCTGGAAGACCCATTTGTTCTTCAGGGCCTTCTTCCCCTTAGGCAATTTAGCCAGCTCAAAGGTATGGTTTTCATGAAGAGATGTCATCTCTTCCTTCATGGCCTCCAACCATTTATCCTTTTGAGCGCTACACATGGCCTCATTAAAATTTTCTGGTTCTCCAGCATTAGTGAAGAGGACAAACTCACTTGCTGGAAAGTGGACGGATGGACGTCTCTCCCTAGACGACCGTCTCACAGGGGCCACCTCGGCCTGTTGAGGGGCCAAATCTTCAACCTTGATCTGAGGCGTTGGAACCGCCTCGCCATGGTTGCCTTCCACTCTTGGTCCGCTGACATCGGACTCAAGAGGCACTGGATGGACAACATCAACAATAACTCTGTCCGTCCGGGAAGTACTGAGTTGAGTCTTCTGCTCCTTCCCAATGTCCTCGATGGTCTCATCCTCAATGAAGACCACGTCTCGGGACCGTACCAACTTCCTTTCCTTTGGGTCATACAGCCTGTACCCAAGTTCGTCCTCGCCATAGCCCAGAAAGACACATTACTTCATCTTTGACTCCAACTTGATCCTCTCATCTCTCGGAACATGAACAAAGGCTTTGCAGCCAAATGTCTGAAGATGGCAGTACGCTGGCTCCTTCCTAGTCCAAATCCGCTCTAAAACTTCCCGTCCAGAGGCTTACTGGGCGACCGGTTTATCACGTGGGCGGCCGCCTTTAAGTCCTCGGCCCAAAAAGATCCTAGAAGCCTGGCCACGGATAACATGCACCTGACCCTTTCCATCAGGGTGCGATCATCCTCTCGGCCACGCCATTTAACTGTGGCGTCTTGGGTGAAATTCTCTAGTATCTGATGCCGCAAGCTCTGCAGTAGGCATCAAACATCCCAATATATTTGCCGCCGTTGTCGCTCCGGACGGCCTTCAACCTCCTCCCGGTCTCACGCTCAACGAGGGCATGAAACTGCTTAAAGGTTTCCGCAACCTGATCTTTAGTCTTCAATGGGAACACCCACAGCTTCCTCGAGCAATCGTCAATAACGGACACAAAGTATTGTGCTCCTCTAAAAGACTTCTCCGGGAGGGGACCACACACATCTTTGTGGACAAGCTCAAGGACATCGGATCTCCTGGAAGATACGTCTCCTTGAAAGGAGACTCTGCGCTGCTTCCCCGCCATGTAGTGAGGGCAAGTCTTCGGCTTGCCTCCATCCATCTCTGGGATGAGGACCTTCTTCGCCAGATGACTCATGCCACACTCACTCATGTGTCCAAGCCTCTTGTGCCATAGGCCCGAGGACTCCACACTTCCTGTGGCATTTACCTCTGCCACATCGGCCTGGGCTTTTAACGTGTAAAGGCCTGAGGCCTTTACTCATCGGGCAACCACCATGGAGCCCTTTGTCAACTTGTAAGTGCCGTCACAAAGGACGCTACAGTAGCTTTCATCATCCAGCCTTCATAATGAGATGATATTCATCAGAATATCGGGAACGTATCAGATGTCCCTCAAAATCAGTCGGGCTTCGGTGTTCATCAGCAAGGAGACGTTCCCTCATCCAATAATCTCGGACGTCTCCATATTGCCCATCCTGAACACTCCAGGGGCAGTAGGAGTGTAGGTGGAGAACAGCTCTCTCCTGAAAGTGACGTAGATGGATGTGCCAGAATCCACCACCCAATCAAAAGCCTGCTCAGCCATGCTCACTGAGTCCTCAGACTCGCAAGCTAAAAGGAGATCACCTCCAGTAACAACAGAGACCGAGGACTCTTCCTCGCCTCGTCTCTTCTCGCCCCGCTACTTGCAAGCATTTTTACGCTTCCACTTATAACAAAACTTCTTGATGTGGCTTTTCTTGCCACAATGGTAGCACTCCATGACTTAAACCGAGAAAGTGACTTACTCTGCCATTTGTCTTCAGACTTTGAGCTATGTCCTCGGCTCCTTCCCCTCGATTCGATAACAAGGACTTCGGAGTACTGAGAGGTGGATGTACCCTAAGAACGTCGTCTCACCTCCTCGTTCAGCATAGCTCCTTTGGCCATCTCTAAAGTCACCACGCCGTTAGGAGCTGTATTGGCTATGGTAATCCTCATAACCTCCCATGAGTCCGGGAAGGTTGCTAGCAACCATAGCCCGAGAACCTCATCCTCGAACTTGATCCCCATGCCCGGTCACTGTCCACGCACCGAAACTCATTCGGGGTGGTCGATGCGATGAGAGCCGTCCTTGTCTTAGGATTTGCATCAGCCGCATCAAGTGATAAATTTTATTATTGCAGCGGATTTGGAGGCATAGAGTTTTTCCAGCTTCTCCCAAAGTTGCTTGGCATTGGACTCACCCCAAACGTGATTGTACACGTTGTCGTCCACAAACTGCCGGATATAGCCGCACACTTGCTTGTGCTCCAATGTCCACTGCTCGTCCGTTTTTGCCACTGGCTTTTCTGTGGAAAAAATGGGGTTGTGCATGGACTTTACAAAGAGCAAGTCCGACATCTTGCTCTGCCACGTATCAAAGTTTATTCCGTTCAAGCAAATCATCTTGCTTCCAACCTCCATCGCAGCCTGCAACAAGATCACCGTTCTAAGAAGCAAAATCTCTGATACCACTTGTTGGCGCAAACACGGAAGGCACGGTGACCGAGCGGACAAAACACTCGGACAACAATACAGAGCAGAGCTCTCGGACGGATAGCCAAAAGTATAGATAGAAAATGAGAGAACACACGAAATTTTAACGTGAAAAACCTTTCTTCAATCGAGAAAAAAATCATCAAAGAATACACTATAAAAGGATTATTTATGTTGGCTACATGACTCAAACGAAAAAATAATCTCAAGTGTAAAAAAGTGTTTCACTTATCTTTATAAAATTGCCCACAACTCTCTCAAGGCTCACTCTAAGACTGCTCTCAAAGACACGGTATAAGGACTCCAAATCCTCTTCGAATCACTCTTGATATCTCACAAAGTAAGGGCACACAAGCCTCTATATATACACAATTGGCCTAGTGGGACACCGCCACCATACTCAATGGTAGGACCACGTTGTCTAGGCCTCACACAAGAGCGCACGCCGGGGCGTGCGTGGCGGTGCCCGATACTTGGAAAGTTGCACAACATCCACCAGAGAGGTGATCAACCCACCTAAAAACGCTACAAAGAGGGGTCAAGAAGATAGAGTCAATGCCTACGCTCGCGGTCCCTCGTCCATATCCTCAAGAATCCTCTCTCCAATGAGTCCTGATCTCATCAAAGTCCTCGCAATTTCTCCAATGGAGTTCATGGATATAAGTGCCACTGAGAGTGACCCCAACAAGATTTATTTTTTTATATATAAACATAGAGAAATTTAATAAACATATTAAAAAATAGTTTAATTTAATTTTTCATTGATGTCAATTAAATTTATTTATCCACCCTACTAAATTTATATTTTCATTATTGCAACTTATTAAGATATTGATATTAGTAGATTGTTACCATTTTTAAGAAAATAACACAATAATTATTTTACATTTAATCTACTGATAAATAGTAAAACTATAGAAGTCATAATATTTTATGATAATATTTTTTATAAAAATTATTTTATATTTTTATCTTACTAAATAAAATTTGTAGACTCGCCATTAGTATAACCACAAAAATTCTTAGTTAGAATTGATTTCAACTCAACACTTTTTATAATTTTGAAAAGAGTTACTATTTAAAAAGAACAGCACGATAAAAGTTATAAGTTGTATTTGGGGGGAGTTATTGTCTAACTTTGGTCTTTATGGTAGAATTAGCCGGGGGGCTTGAGAGATGGTAGTTTACACTATGGCGAATGTCAGCGGTTCGAGTTTGCTGATCTCTAACTTGTAAATTTAGTCGATACAAAATAATAGTATCTAATTTTTTCGATTTAGTAGTTATATTTAAGTATTAACAGTTTTTTTTTATATGAATAATTATAATTTAATTATTTTTTAAAAATAATAGTGGGAGAGAGATGCCTTCAAGATGAAGCAAAGCATGTTGTGGGGTGGGGTCGGGAGGCAGATGGGCCTTCAAAAGAGCACATGTGCCCTAAAGGAAGCCAGCCATGGCTACCCACATCATCTTCTTTGTGCTTTCATCGTCTTCTTTATAGATTTGCTGGTGATCCAAACAGAGCCTTAAAAGCAGCTGCCATTGTCTGGGAAAGCAAACAAAAGCTCAGCCCAATTGAACTCCAACACTTGCCTTGCCACCATCATCTCTCCCCCTCTCATTCACTTTGCTCTTTATCGAGCAAAATGGTTCTATCTCAATAATTCATTTGTAACTTGTCTCTATATATAAAGTCCTTTAAAATTTAACAAATAGTAAATAAATAGAATTAATTTTTCATACAGAGAAGAGTTGTAAATAAGTTATCTGTTATGTGATCTATAATAATACTTTTTTTCTGTGTATAAAGTAGATAAAAATCATGTAAATTATTCATTGAATATACTTTATCATTATCTTTTCCATTGAATAATACAAAGTTGCATTAACTTTAAAAAGTTGATTTGAGTAAGTGTTATTTTTTCCATTAAGGTCTAAAAAAAAATATTTCTTTTAGACAAGCCATGTTATTCATAGCTTAATTTGATAGTGTTTATCCAAGTGTTAGCTTAAGATTTGAGTAGAACACCAGCTGATATAAAGAAATAATGTTAAGGAGCAACTAGTTGTAGCAAGTAATAACTTTTTGGAGAGGAACAAGTTGTCCCTATGTGCCATGCCTAGTTTAATTATCCTTATTGGACTAACAACTTATAAGGCAGTAAATGTTTCGCTTCTAATGGTAGTAGATGGTTGCAAGCCAAAAAAAATCGGATAATATATCCTTCACTTGGATAAAAAAGCATCGCGATATTCCTATGATCGATTTTATAGGTACTATCTTCTAATGTTTGTACTTTAGACTATATTTATTATGATAACTGTCTAATAAGTTAAGTTATATTGATAAAAGGGTAAAAACTCAGAGAAAGAGAGAGAGAGTTACTCCAAGAAGTATGACTAAATGAGACATGGCTTAGATGAATAAACATTAGTCAAAATGGTTTCTTGAGAATAGAAAGTGAGTGGGTTGTGAAAATATGTTTTAATTATCATTGGTAGGAGACATAGAATAGTTGCTTGTATAATATAATATGAGGCCTAATATAATATTTTTAAAAATAATTTAATTTTTTCTGAAATTTCTCACAAAATAAAATTTTTGTACATTGGCCTGCTTTTTTTTACCTTCTTAGAAAGAATACTAAACAAAGGAGCAGGAGAAGGGGAAAAAGGGATATTTCTTATCTTATATAAAAGAATATGTTTTCTCTCTACTTATATGTATTGTCTCTTTTGTAATTCTAGATTAAATTATTTTTACCTTAATAATTTTCTACATTACATCCTCTGTATCAATTTGATGTGGGAGACATGGGAAGAAGAAGGCCAAATATTGTATATGATTATTAAGAATAAAGTAACTTGACTATTGAAAATCTATAGGTCCTGTGAGTCATGGCCGATATTATGAGAAAAGCGCGAAAAATAATGGTTATATTGAACTAATGGATTGTGATATTGTGTTGTATTTGTTGAATTTTTGGTTATTTTTTTATGGTTGTCTAAACAAATTGAAGGTCATCGAGAGATTACATAAGGTTCATGTGATGATTGGATTGTTTCTGCGCACGGCGAGCGGCCAGGATGTAAGGGTCGAGTCGGGTGCTAGAGGCTTGCTTGTGCCATAAAGAGGCAGAAATTTCAGAAGGCTCACGCCTAATCTGTGCCTAATCGGTGCTCGAACAATGATTCCAGAGGCTTAACAGTCAAATGATGCTCGATGAGCGCTTGAGTACACCCGAAATTTATAAAATCGTGCGAATGCAATTTTAGGGTTCAATTGCAAGAGTTTTGAAATTTTTCTTCACAACGGGCACCACACAGTCAGAGATGGGAGAAGAAGAGAAAGAGGTTCGAAGTTTAATTGAGATTCGATTTGAGTTCTGTTCTTCGTTAAAATTAACGACGTCGTTCTGGAGGTAATTTCTGAAAACGTATTTTTATTTGGTTACTTCTTTTCTCGTTATATTTTTCTTGTAGGTTGACGGGTGTGCTGAGAGAGGCTTATATTCAACTATTCTTCACTTAGGGTTGGAGTGAATGGATTTTGCAATGGGTTCTTATAACTAACACTATTTATAATGAATTTTTTTGAAATTTGTATCCTAATTTTTTTATTAGTTGAAAAAGATTTTTTATGTTAAAAATTATTTTACATTATTTATTTCTTATACTCACAAATTTTGTGACTGATAGTTGATGGGGATTCGAATTTATTCCGCTACACCAGGTCGGGTATATTTGGGTGTTGAACCCCAACAGTATTGTATATCCATGAGTAATACAAGAGGATATGACTTTAAAATGAATATTTTTCTTATTAAATTTAAGTAAGAGTGAATAATAATTCTTAAAACTATTTAAATTTTCTAAATTAAACCAACCCAAATAACAAATGATATTTTGATTTATGTACCATTTGCTTGCAATTTAATTTTAGTCTAACTACAGTTTTTGGTTGTTTTGTAAAATTTTAAATTGAATCAAATCAGTTCAAATAGCATATATGTACACACACAAATTATAAAAAAAGATAGAATAGATTTAAAATTTATCAAAATCTGGCATACTTAAAACTCATAAAAAATTAATTTTTAGAGTTTCATAGAAAATTTAAAGATAATAATCATTTAATAGAAATTCAATCTGACTTCTAATTAACATAAATAGATTACAATTTTAGTCAAGCTATCCCATTATAGGTGGATCTAATCTATCTAAAAAGTCTAAAAATATCAAATCTAACCTTTTATTGTACTATAGATAATTGATAATGTGAATCCTTAGCATGCTTGTGACTCAACTTTTTATCAATGGTTAAGAGTTTATTATCATCTAAAATATTAGAAGCTCTTTTTTTTTTTTTTTGAATTTATCATGTTTTAATTAAATTTCTCTAATATCAGAGAAGATGCAGACCATATTAAAAAATTTTTAAAAAATTATAACAGTTAATATCTATACTTAAAATAATGCAACTATTTATTTTAATATATTTTTGATTAAGCAATATCCTACAAACAAAAATTATAACAATTTGAACCAAAATTTTAAATTTAACATTGGAATAAATCTTGATCAATGAATAAATTTTCACATATATATATTTTTTAGGTTTCTTTACTATTTATTTTTGTCATTGATGGGTACAAAGATACCATGAGTTAGACCAATCCCATGTCCAGCCATCAGCGTGATAAGCGACCTAGCAAGCGGCGAGTTAAACCTCAACAGGGAGATCGATCTGGCCCAATATATGAGCCACAACAGTAATTAGAATGAGACGCAGGGAGCGATGGGTCAAAGGAGACAAATATCAACGGCCCCACTGGCAGTACGACCAGATGAACTAATACAGAAAATCCTTAGGTAGATGGCCAATAGAGCTGTTAGAGTATGCGCCTGTTGAGTGCCACCTAAAGCCATCTAATAACTGGATCGGGCGACCACTCACGGCCTTTGTAATATCTCGGACCTTATCGAAAATATTTTAATATTTAATGAGATTTTAGATAAATTGGACGTTTCAAAAATTAATTCAATATCATGAAATTTTGAAAGAATATCGGAATTTGTGGCTTGACGCTCGTTACACGTTCAAGGGGTATCCGATATATATATACATATTATTTGATTAAAAAAATAAGATAATATAAGATGAGATAGGGGGATAGGGCATTGTTTGGATAAGAAAAAAATATAATAATAATAAAATAAATATTATAAGGGATTTGGGGGCACGGCTTTGGATTGGTAGAGCTTGAGAGAGAGAGAGAGGGAGGGAAAGGAAAAGAAAAGCGAGGAGAGAGAAGAGAAATCGGGGCACCATTTTTCTGATGCTATGCAAGGAAAAAGAAGGAAGAAACAGTGGTCGGCGACGGTGGTGTGCGGAGAAGTTGGCGCAGTGAGGGTGGTCGTCGGCGGCTAGAAGTGGGTCGATGGTAGTGCTTGGTGAGGAAGCCATCGAAGTGGCCAGCGGTATCGTTGGCAGCAACCGTAGCGACGGTATATGAAGATAAAGTAGCGGTGGTCAACGGTGGCCGGTGGTGGCATGCCGATAACTGACAACACTATGGGTGATCCGTGGCTGTGCAGCAGAACTGCATAGAGAGAGAGGGCTCGGGATCGACATGGGAGGTGCAGGGCAGTGGAAGGAGTGAACAATTCGGTACCTCGGAGCATCCATTTTTCAGATTTGTGGAATATAAGATCGAAGCAAGTATATGTAACCCCTATTTTTGATCTGATTTAATTTTTAATATATTTTGGATATTATTTAAAATTTTTACAAACATATATGTATTTTTATGCATTCGTTTTGTTTATTTTGAACATACATATATAGTTCATTGACTGATTTTGGAGATTTTAGATATGGGTTTTATGATTTTAAAAATTTACTATTTTTTAAAAAATTTAAAAATTTATTAGATTAACTCATAGTATATTTATATCAAGATATGTAATCTAAAATCAGATAAATCTATATATTTTCGTATTTTTTATATATATGCGTGTCGGGTTGTGGTCACTACATTTGGATTTGGATATTAAATAATCTAACCAACTCCTGATGGAGAGATATTTATTAATTAGTAATCCTTTTTCGCTAGCAGGAAAGGTTTGGAGTAGTGACTCTTTTCTTTTGGATAATTTAATTTGACCTTAAAATATATTCGGACGTCCTAATATATCTGATGAGTTTAAAGATTGTACCCAAAATCGTGGGTGGCAAATAATAGTGAGCAACATTATTCATGGGTACAGATTATATGGGTGGTCATTCATACTGGCCTAATTTACATTTGATTTAACCTAAGATTATTGGAATTATATGTAACCCTTCTTCAAATTAGTTTTTAAATAATAGAAACTCAAATTTAGTGTACATTTTTTGTATTTCTGTATAGATTTGTATTAGACTTTAATTTTTGGATTTGGATTTGAGATTCGCTGATTTCGCCTACAATTGGGTTTGATATGTCTCGTACAAATTATCTGACTATATGTTCTGATCCGAACCATTGAAAAATTTATCGCGATACTGCTTCGACTTCTATACACGCTATTAGATCATCTGGCTATAGAATTTTTTCCCGGATTACGAGTTGATCGGGCTTTGAATTTGAATTTGAACTTGTACTTGGATTTGGATTGGATATCGGAATATTAAAATCGATTCGCATCACCTATATATATATATATATATACATCCCGATGATGACCGTTATTTGATTTGAATATTTGATTTGAGTACAAAATTACTATTTAATTTTAGATCTAAAATTTTTATTTATCAGCAATTTAAATTTATCTATTTGACCCCATTTCTAGATTCTTTGAGTTCATTTGTTTATTTATGATACTTACTGAGTATTATACTCATTTTTTTATTTTATCCCTTCAGAGTAGAGGCTCAATTTCATCGCAGTAGTAGGAAGAGTTTCAGTTTAGTACTGTATACCTCTGGTGAGTGTCATATCTTAAACTTTGATATTATTGACCATATATCGGGTATGAATAGATTTTAATTGATTTGTTTTTGGATGTTGGAGTCGACCAAGCGTAGGCCATGGTATTGTATATTAAGAATTTGTGGGGTCGACTTCTTATGTGGATGAGTTGTTATTTTTATTTGGTTATCTCCTTACGACTGTTTGCAGAACATGCCATATTTTTATTATCCGACAAGGTCTTGTGTGGATTATAAAATTTTATGAAATTTTTATACATTTTGTGGTCACACTCGAGTTTAAAAATTATAAGAATAATAATTAAAATATATTTAATTGACCTATTTGGTCTGGGTTCATGACAACCTTTTCATCATAGTAAGGCAACGTCTGATAAAGGTAGCTCCCGTTAGCCCCCCAGTGGCCAACAAACCTATAGGCAACATCTGTCATGAACGTTGGTGCCAAATTTTCATCCACAAAGTATTACAAATACTTCTCACCATCACGAGGTTAAAAAAAAAAAGAAAAAAAAAAGGAAGATGAAGGGAGGAGCTCTAGCATCAGAGGGAAGATCCTTTTCCAACATCAAGGGAATGCCCTACTTAAACCCATAAGGCCCCTTTTTGGATCGAAAAAAGCATGGATCCCCAAAAGAGTAAAAGAAGAACTAAACTCTTTCCCTGCACAACTTTTCCTCATTCTTACAAAAGTCACTCCTTGTCGAGTGTACCACTAGTGAGCTACTTACTCAATATATCTATAATGAGCTACTCCATAAATACATCCGTAGTAAGCCACCGACTGCGTATAATCAGAAATGAGCTCTATCCTCCTTTCTCTCTAAGTTGGCCCCTATCGAGTGCATAATAGGATCCAATCATTCTCTCGCATCCCCATTAACATGCAATTATGTATTATATAGTATCCCCACTTTATCTTTCTATTTTTTGAGAAAGATTTCTGATTTAAACGTTAGAAGATAAATTTGGGAGTGAATTCCATCAAACTTATGATTTCTTATTTATAATTTATGGTGTGCAGATTTTAAGTTAATAGTGATCGAGAACGGACTTACTCCAATTCGATCGGCAGTGGAAGGTTGAGTGATTCCCTAATCTGTATCACAATTTGAAAACCAGGAATGTATTAGTTATATTTGCTATTTCATTTTCAAATATATATGAGAAATTATTATTATTATTATAATTATTTCTTATCACCTTAATTTTCATATATAGTATATAATATATAATATTGAACAAATAATTTTTTTGACTTATAAGTTCATTATAACAAAATGTGTAAATTATCTAAACCAAACTAACACACATATTAGTGATTTGGACGATTTATTTTAATTAACGGTTTATTCTATTTGATTAAAACCTAAACCACGATATGTGATTTGATTATGAGTTATTTTTTAATTTATACCAAATTAATTTGTATTGAGCCCTACAGCATATTCATTTTCTAAACCCTAAACCTAAGAATACAAGTATACAAGGCAACCAAATGTAAAGAAATAACTAAATATAATTAAAGTGAGCGATACAAGGAAACATGATATTATTCAATATTTAAAATTTGCACCCTACCTATTTATAATAATTATTTTCATATTTTAAGATACATTTATTGTTTTTTTCCAATTAGGAAAATAAGACTATCAATATAGAAATGAAAAATTTATTTATATCTAAAAATTATTTAATTTAATTAAAATGAAGGATTTTTTATTTAATTATTTTAAAAAACGGTCCTTTTTCTCAAATAATCATGTTCATAGACATCACAATAATTTTGTAAAATTAGCCCATTTTATGATTGAGTGGATGTTTCCGTAACAAACTTTCAAATTACCTAAAATTCAAACCCAAAGGCAAGAAGGGAAAAAAGAGATCAAAATTTTATAAATTATTTTTTAGAAAGATATTACTTTTATATTTAAATTTAACTGTTTATATAAAAATAAATTGATATAATTTAATTATTTGAAATAAATAATATTATTTATTTATTTTTAAAAAATAGTTACATTATTAATTTAAACCCACCATGAACATGAAGCTAGCAATTTTTTTTTATAAGTTGAGTTAGCAATTTATTTTGTTTTGTTTTAATAAAAATAATATTTCTATTTGTTGTTAATCATTATATAATTCAGTCTTTATATTTCATCTTTATTTAATTCATATAATTTATTTTTTGAAAATTCAAAAAATTTGATATATAAATAGATAGTAAATGGATAATACCATCTCTGCAAAAATAAATATCAGTGAATGAGAAAACAGGGTGTGAGATCATGATCTGAAACATGTCACCCGCCATGTCCGCCTCTGATTTCCTCTTCAATTTCGATTTCATTGATATTCCCTTCTCAATTCCAATTCCCTACGATTTCTTGCATAGCATCTCGCACTCGCAGATCAAAATGGCCAAAGGTGAGACTACCATCAACAAATCCTTCCTCAGACCATTATCCCACCGCCGTCATTGACATGCCCCTCCCACAGCAGCCGCCACCTCCGCCGCAGCATCCATCCAGTTCAACAGCCCATCAAGCCCAGCATCTTCCCAAACCAACCACACTACCTGATTTTCTCCTCACAGCATTCTCTCTCTTCATCCTCTTTGTCGGCCCCAAACACCATCACCACACCCCCAAATCTCATTCTCTCTCTTATCCATCACAACCCACTAACCGCCGCTGCTTCCTCAGACCCTCCACGACCGCCATGTCTCAAAATTCTAACCCTAGCCCTAATTTTACAAACGCTGCCCATCCTTTCCCGAATCCTCAATCTCTCTCTGATTGGCTCAAACCTCGCCTACCCTCGGATTCTTTAGCCTCTTGGGGCACAAAGCCCGGTACTAAGAACGTGAATAATCTCTGGCTCGAGATCGCGGAAGGTGAGACCTCGCTCGTCGATACGTCTCCCCCTGTTCGCAATTTGGAGGTGCTTTCGATTCGAATTATCGGGAATAACAACAAAATTCTTGTCGAATGGCATCAGGAGTTATCCGATGGATCTATACGCAAAAGGGGTCGTCCCTTATCGGAGAAACTGAAGTTCGGAGAAGACATTGAGTCTGCTGTTAAAAGGGCAATTACGGAAGAGCTTGGCTCGATAATTTACAAGCTGAATGGTACGAAAGATGTTGATTTTGGTAAGATTGTGAGAATTGTGCCCAACTCATATGATAGGAAGGTGGAGGAGAGAGTTTCGTTGTCTTATCCAGGTTTGCCGGGTTGTTATGTGCTGCATACGGTTGATGCTTTTGTGGATGGATTGCCGGAGGGCGAATTTGTTACGGAGGAGGAAGCAGAGTATGGGGATTATGGTGATGGGATTATCAGCAAGGCGAGCACCGTGAGGAAGCATTTTTGGAGGTGGGTTTCAGATGATTCAATCTAATTTGATATAGTTGGTGAGTTTTGAGCTCCGCCATTGTTGCTGATTTTTGGGTTAATTGTTCTGTGGTACAACTTATTTGTAATGTTGTGTTTATTGTTTTTCATTATTGGTATAGGCTGAATAAGTTATTATGTGTTATCTATTTGGATGTGTAAATTTAACTATTTAAATTTTGACATTGAAATGTAACATAAAATCGATAGAAATTCTATGTGTGTCATTATGTGTACTCATGAATTCAAAATGGTAAATGTTCTGCTTTTCCTTGTTGCATCGAGGTCAGCCTCGGGGCCGTCTAAGCGCCAATAGGGATTACTGAGCATCTCTGGAGCATTTGGCCTTGTAAACACAGTAATAGAGAGACAAGCGAGAGGAGGCTAGGATTTTTGTTAACCATGACATCCACTTCAATGCCTGCAACAACACAGTATTTAGGCTGATAATATATATTCTATATGAGGTTGAATGCTTTCTGGCTGTGTTCTTCATTGCGGTCATAGCTGTGTAAGGAGAACTGTGAGATGTCAAGCCGAAAACAGCTCTAGGCAATAGTCCGAGAGTTCTGAGGTGATTCACAGAGATCACCCAAAAAAGGGATTTTGCTCTGTGGTGTATTGGAAAGTTGTTAAGCATCTTAGCTTTCTCACCGATGGTTTTTCCCTCCCTTGATGGCTGTTGAGGATGAATTTATGGGCACGGAGGAAGTTTTGAATAGCTTTTATGTTGTCTGCTGTAATTTGATACTTGATTTGATAGGAGTTGGCACCCCTCAAACCATGGCAAGTGATTCCTGCATAGCAATGATGGTTTTCCATGTCAAGGATCTACAAGGTTACTAGAAGAAACATTAACCATAGTTTTTAGTAGTTGTTTTGTCAATCAATTTACTGTCATAGATGAGCTAGTATATGAGCAGAGTTGTTTGAATCCAAGCTTCCAAAGACAAGCTGGATGCATTTAGTAAGTGGTCCTTAGAATCTAGGTTGTACTTGTCCATACAGCAAACCTAACGCTGCCTATTTCTTTGTGGATTTGAATTGCAAAATCTAGGTTGTACTTGTCCATATAGCATACCTTACACTGCCTACTTCTTTATGGATTTGAATTGCAACCTGTCATTTTGAGTTCTTAAGCACATTTGTATCAGGGATTGTATCAGTCATTATAGTCTCTAATGTATTGAGAGATGATTAGTTTTCTCTCTTTTGATAGAAAATCTTCTGCGGTTTGAAGGGGGAGGATTGCAGAGGCATTTTCCACATCACTCTCCATAAAATTTCCAATTTTGGCTCATAAAGCTCCTTATCAGGATTATAGTCTTTGCAGTGTTAAGAAATGCCTCATTTTTCTTTTTATCTGGGAATTCTAATTTTCTTGGTTGCTCTACATAGAAATCCCAGTCTTGACTCTTGTAATAGTTTTAAGTATGTCCTCTATTTGCGAAGTACTGCCCTTTCGTTTATGCCTTTATGCTTAGTCTTAGTTACTAATCCACACACATTCCTCCTTCCAAATCTAGGAAGTACGGACACTCTTTCAAGCTTAAAATATTAGTGTCCAACACGTGTTGGATTTTTTTTAGTCAAATGCATTTTGGATACGCTTCAGATATGTCTCAACACAATTTGCACACGCTCGAGACATATCCCGACATGTCCCAACAGATTTTGGACACATTGAGTAGTTTTATAATTTTTAAAATTATGAACCATTTGGTAAATTTTAAAACATGTGGACTTTTTTATAAATTTGAAAACTTAAACCCTTACCATCCTTTCATTTTTAAACCCTTTTATTTCTGTCGAGTCGAACTAAGGAATCGAATTAATAGTCGCCACTCACCACTCCCAAATCTCTCATAGTCGCGACTCGTGAGAGACTTCCTTCATATTTGTTGGTTAAATATGATTTTTTATAGTCATAAGATATAGTTGAGACTCAACAAAGAGAGAAAGTGAGAGATGAATACGAAGGTGAAGCAAACAAAGAGAATAATATAACTGATCTGTCGTGGAATAAAGATTCAATTTCTTCATCATAAATAAAAGCGATAACCTAAAAACACTGATAGTTTCAAATTCTAGAATCTGGTTTATTCATTTTATTCGGTAGGTCGAATTCCTTCTTTTCACTTTTACATTCGTTTTCACAAATGTTTGTTCTCCTTTCTTATTTTTTTCCAATTTATTCTCCTTTCTTACAATGTGAGTCTACAATAATTTACAGACTATTATTACTGTAATGCAGTATTGTTACAATTTATAATTTATAATAGTCGTTACTTTAAGTCTGTAACAATACTATTGTTATAATATCATACAATATTGTTTATTATACAGTATTATACTTGATGCATCCCCGGTTCCTGGGTTGTAGTACAGATTAGGGAGCCACTCAATTTTCCACTGTAGATCGAATTGGAGCGGGTTTGGTTTTCATCGCTACTAGCTTGGAACATGCGCACCACAAACTACAAACAAGAGATTAAAGGATTAACGGGATCCACTCCCCGGTTTATCCTCCGACGCTCAAGTCAGAAATCTTTCTCAATAAATAGAAAGATGTAAGGAGGATACTAGATAATGTAGAATTGCATGTGAATGGGGGATGTGAGAGGAGGATTGGCTCCTATTGGGCACCCTGTAGGGGGCGGCTTAGAGGGAAAAGGAGGATTGAGCTCCTATTGTGCACCCAACGGGAGGTGGCTTAGAGAGAAAGGAGGACCAATCTCCTTTCTGGTTGCACGCGGTTGGTGGCTCATTAATGTTGCATTTGGTGAGTGGTCTATTACGGATATACTCGGTGGGAAGTGGCTCACTATAGATACACTTGGCGGAGAGTGACTCACTATAGATGCATTCAACGGGAAATGACTTCGTGAGAAGGAGGAAGAGCTGTCCAGGGAGAGAGCTTGGTTCTCCCACTGTTTTTTTCTCTCTTTTCTTCTCCGATCCCTTCCTCCCTTTGGGCCTCACGGTGATGCGGGGTATTTATAATGCTTCGTGGGTGAAGATTTGGTGCCGAGATTCGTGACAGGTGTTGCTTCTAGGTTTGTTGGCCACTGGGGGACTGACAGAAGCCACCTTTGTCAGGCATTGCCTTGCTGTGGTGAGGAGGCCATAAGTGGTCCCCCGATTTAGTCATCAGGTGGCTTCAGGTAGCACTTTGCATTCGTGTGCTCTGACCGCTCTACTTGCTGCCTGTTTGAGGGCCTTTCGGATTGGTTCGTCTGGCTGTGCTGCTGGTTGGATCGTTGACGCTTGTTTTCCTTTGATCCATTACTCTCTGGGCCTCATTCTGATTGCTATTGTGACCTACGGATTGGGCCGAATCGATCTCCTTGTTGAGGCTTAGCCCGCCGCTTGTTGGGTCCTTTGTCATGCTGGTAGTTGGGCTTGAGCTAGACTGGCCTATAGTGTCACCAGTCCCATCAATACTATATTATATAATATAATGTTATACTATATTATACTATTATACAATATTATACAATATTATTTGTTAACATATAATGTATTTTGTCTTTAGTTTTTCAAAGTAATATTATATTAATTATTTATTTGATTTTTCAATAGATTGTTAATTTGTCATTTTTTAAGATTGGGATTAGTTTACCTTCACCTTCCAATGAAGAAGACAATGATAAGCCTTTGTGAATGTATGTTACAAGATATGACAAGTTTAATGAATGAGGTAAAAACTTATCTTGACAATACAATTTTTGCTATCAAATGAAGAAAAATTTCAACAGAAGGATACATGCTCATTTACTAAAAATACTTGATTTGGGAATTGGTCTTTGAAAAAAATGACATCAAATGATGCAACAAAATTGTAAAAAATGGAGAGTGATGCAAAGGTAAGAATGCAAAATAATTCACCAAAAAAGATCTCTTTGCCGAATTAAGCATCATTGAGTCATGTAGGATCTCCCTAAACCCAATTTACAATGGGGATCTTTGTGCTGGGAGGGTATGACTTAAAGAAGAGAAAGACAAATGTAAGTGGATGTACATCTTTTAATCCTATTTTGAAAGTTTTTAATAGCACAACATTCGTTCAATTTTATGTTGAGATTGTTAGAATGTTTTATTTCGCTAGCTTGCCATTTCATTTAGTAAGGAACTCATATTATATGAGTTTTTATACCTTTTGCAACCAATAACTCACTTGCGGATTATTTGTCAGCTGGATATAATTTATTGAGAACTACACTGTTTCAACAAAAGAAAGTTAATATCAAAAGATTGTTACAACATATTAAAGGAATATAGAAAGAGAAATGTGAGTATTGTGAGTGATATGTTGATTGACTCTCAACAAAGGCCATTAATTAATTTTATGACCATGACAGAAGGTGGTCATATGTTTCTTAATGCAGCTAATTACTTGGAGGAAATTAAAGATAAATATTGTATCTTTAATTTGATGAAGCTATTGAGGAAGGTATCGATAATGTAGTTTAAGTGATAACTGACAATATAAAGAATTGTGCGGATGTCGGGGTATTGATTCACTAACTTTATCTTCACATCTTTTGGATTTTATATATAGTTTATACACTTAATCTTGCCTTGTAAAATATTTGTGTCACAAAGAATATGGAGAACAATCAAGTGGCATTTGATAAGTATTCTTGGGTCATACAAAATCTTGATAATTGTTTATTTGTCAAGAATTTTATTATAAATCAATTTATACGATTGTCTATGTTTGATGATTATGTTCCTTTGAAATTGCTTTCGATGACCCCTATTTGTTTTATTTCGATTATTGTTATATTGAAGAGATTTAAACTCATTAAAGCGGCATTTCAAACTTTCGTTATTAGCGAAGAATGGAGAACATATAAAGAAGATGATGTGGGAAAATCTTAATATGTGAAGTTGGGATCAGATTAATTGCATACTTTCTTTCACCACTCCTATATATAATATGCTTTGGGCTTGTAAAACGAACAAGTATTGTTTTCATTTAGTGTATAACATGTAGGATATTAAGATTGAAAAGGTAAAGATTGTAATAAATTGGTATGAAAAAAAGTAGATTGAAGAATTATCTACATTCTATGATGTGGTGTATAATATTCTTATTGACCGATTAAGCAAGAATAACACCCCACTTTATTACATGGTTTATTCTCTAAATCCAAGGTAATTAAAATATTATGATTTATCACTTTTATATTATCTAGTTACACATTTATTAAACAAAATTAAATTCAAATTTAACACTTTAGTTTTAGTTATTAAATTTGTAAGGTACTATTGCTATCAATGGTTTTGTGAAGGGCCAGATGGAGTTTTTCCACACAAAGACTTGAAAGTTTCTCAATGAAGAATAAAATGTATGAAAATAAATGCCCTAATTTGGAAGATCAAGTTAAGATCAACATAGAATTTGCTAATTTTTCATCAAAGACAATTCAATTTGTCAATATTGATTCTATTAATGATCGTTGTAGTATGAATCAAAAAAATTGGTGGGTTGTCTATGGCCTAAGAGTGCCTTTGTGCCAATATTTAGTTTTGAAACTACATGTGCAATCATCTTCATCATCATATTGTGGGAGAGATTGGAGTACTTACTCCTTTGTGACATCAAAACGCATTGAGGATTTGGTTTTCATTTATTGTTATCTTTGCTTATTTTCAATGAAGAGTCCACAATACTCACCAGAAGAGAGTAAGATGTGGGACATTTATGAAAGTATATTTAACTTGCTTGTTGTTATTGGAGAGTTAGAAATCACATACCTCTAATTGGATGAGTAAGAGTTAGAGGAGTTATTTTTACCAATGATGGTGATGAAAATGGAGACAATGAATAAAATATAATCGCAGAAACTTGAAAGTGACTTACTTTTTATAATTGTAATTCATATTTGATATTTATCTTTTTATAAAAGTTGTATCGATATTATTGTCCTTATATAAATGCATACTGATTCTTCCTATATATTGTTTTTTGTGAAATTTGAAAAATATTTATTTTTATTTCAAATTTAGTATAAAATAGTAGTGTTCATCAATTAAAAAAATTATAAACTATAATTTTAGTTTATATATCCCTAACGTATTGTATCATTGATTTTTAAAAAAATAATGTGTCCGTGTTATGTATTGATATTCGTACTTTATAGTCCCCAATTTTTATTTCCTGGCATAAGCATGTTGTTCTTCTTGAGGTGGGTCATTTTTTTATGCCAATGGATCCAAAACTGGAGAAGATCTTGGATGAATAATACAGAAGACATACACTAAAGCAGCAAAAGATGTTACATTTGGTGTAACTATCGGAATCATGCCCATTTCATACTGACGAGGACAGGGGACAGGCCCATGGATAAAGTATTGATATATGATTATCTGTTGCATCTATATCGTTGTTAATCATATCGGGTGATGCGTATCGATATATGATATATTGGATGCAAATTTTTTTGTGCATCGGAACCTAATATAGAAATATCGGGTTTGTCAAAATATTAGAGATATTGTCAATATGACAACATATTGTAATTTTGTTGTGCTATTGAAAATATTGATTGATATTTTATTCCGTAAGACAAGGTCTTGCTATAGGATGTGGATTTTCCAACTCATTATGTGATTTGTGCAGTTGAGATATCTGCGGTGTGCATTTGAGAGATACAAGAATGGGTCGCTTGAGGGTGTCTTTGTTATAGAGGATGTTGCATTAGCAATGTAAGGGTGACTATTTACAATGCCTTTAGAGTACAAGAAGCATTTTTGGTAAGGCTGATAAGGTTTCTACTTTTAACAAGGATACTCTACCGTTGCTTTTTTGTTGTTTTCCGAGTTTTATTTGCTATCAATCCTAATACTGGTGTAATCAAAAGATAAACTGGAATTTGGATTGATAAATGATAATTGAATTACAATAACAAAAGTCAGGGAATCACTGACCCTGCAAAAAAAAATCACTCACATTTGGTAGTGTATTTAATGAATCAATCAACCTAAATGTTGGGAATTATTCACCAACATAAGACTTATTATTCTTTTTTAAGGAGATAAACTCACTAACTTTCCTATCCTTTGCGTATTGGCACTCTTTAAATAGAAACAAAACACTGAGAAAGCTGCTTGAGAGCATCACTTTGGCTGATCCTTGGAACAAAAAGATAATTGAATATGCCTTGCAAGTATCCTGTAGCCGCTGCATGCCTTCTTTGGAACCTAGTGAGTATTGAATCTCTTCTGGGAAATCTTCATCCGTGCAAGTGGCATCTAGTACCGTGTTTGGATGGCCTTCATGGGTCAGGTGAATCATTCAGGTTGAGCTCCTTGGGTTGACTCCTTGGTTGTTGGGCATGAAGGCCCATATTGCATCATCTTCCCTCTCTTCGAAAGAATTCGTCCTTGAATTTAGTTGCTTTCAGTCGGTCCATGCGGTCTTGTCCAGTTGCAGGAGTTCGGATTCATTGATCCACACCTCTGCATGTCTTGGGTTTTCTCTCCATTGGACAAGCTACTGAGTGTAGCTCATTTGTATTGTGATGATAGTCTGTATATCAAGTATTTTTAGCTTTGACTCTGTCGGTTTGTTATTTGTGGTCTTGTAGTGTGGTGTTTGGCCAGGCCTAAATCAGTGATGTTGAAAGTTTGGCTTGTATCCAAGCTGTCAGGCAGCTCAATTCGGAATGGATTTGGTGCAAATTTTTTTGATGATTTTGCCGTGTTTGGTCTCTCTGTTCTTTAGCTTGTGATTGGCATTGATGGGGCATCGTTCTTTACTTAGATGTGCCATAACTAGGTTCCTTCATTAAGTTCAACTTGTCATCGATGCTAATCAGTCTTTAGCTTGTACTGATGGGGCATCAAGCAGGTTTGTCTGGACACGAGCATATATATATTTGAAGTAAGCTGTGAATTCTTCTGTGTCTGTGTTGGTTCGGCCAGGGTTTGGTATGGAAATTCAGTCTAAATATATGTTTCGGGTTGCTGCCCTAGTTTACCTTGAAAGGGGATAGCTGGATTGATTGATTCTTACTAGAGTTATAATCAAATTTTGTTTGGGCTATGATTTTTCTCCCAAATGTTTGGAGTAGGTTCCCCAGGGAGAAATTAACAACTTTGGTCTGACTATCCATCGGAGGATGGCTAGTGCTTGAAAATTAAAGATTTTCTCATAGAAGTCCCTTACACGTTCTCTAAAAGTGCCAAGGGGAATGTGTGTCTCAATTGGATGTGATTGTTTTAGGAATCCCATGTAAGCACACAATTTCTTTGAAAAAGATCAATGCAAACTGGGAAGCATCAGTGGTTCACATAAGAGGTAGAAATGTGCCATTTTAGAGAACCGGTTGACCACAACGAAAATGGAATCATACCCGTGTTTGGTTTGTGGCAGAATGAGGTCGAAGTCCATATTGAGGTCTTTCAATGATTTGGTTAGATGGGTAGCAGTTGTTATAGTCCTTGATCCCGTTCTCCTCCCTTCTCTGTTTGATGTGTCATGCATTGTTGGACAAATCAGTTGATGTCTCGGGGTAGTTTGGACCAGAAATAACTGTCATGAACAAGAGTGAAGGCCTTGTCGTGTTCAGGTGTCCTCCCACACCCCTACCATGTAGCTCTTATGTGATCTGAAGTCATAAAGATTCTTCTTGAATATATAGTTTGTTGTTCCAGTGGTGTTCTGTTAGACTAGACCAAAATAGCAATCAATATGGTAGTGTTCAGGAAGGAGGTTAAATCCAAATACCTCATAAGATCAGAATTGCAGGAATAACACATTGCGGCTAAGGGCTTCAGCAACTTGGTTCAAACTTCTGGATTTGTGTTTGAGAATAAATGTATACTCTTAGAGGTAGGAAATCCGCTTAGCATGTCTCGAATTTAATTTCTTCTTAGCATGAAGAAGCATTGCTTTATGGTTAGAAACCAAGACAAATTCGTTGTGGACTAGGTAACATCGAATCATAGGGTCTGGACAACCACTTAAAATTCTAAAGTTGTGGGTAGAGTACTGTTTCTTTGCTTCGTTTAATTTTTCGCTGATGATGGACACAGGGCACCCCGTTGGCTGAAAATTGCACCAATTCCACAGGTGAGCTGCCACATTCTACCATTAAAATGTTGTCAAAAACAGGTAGTGCTAAGATTGGAGTCTCAGTTAACTTTTGTTTTACTAGTTGGAAGCTTGCCGACTCACTCCAGGAAAATGTTCCGCCCTTTGTGCAGCCAGTGAGGGGTGCAATAATTATGCTGAAATTCTTGATAAACCATGGATAAAACATAGCCAAACCATAGAAACTACAAACCCAACAAAAGTTTGTGGAACCAGCCAGTTGACCATGGTTAACCTTCTCTCATCTACCCGGATACCTTGAGTGGAGACGAGATACCCAAGAGAGATCACACTTCTCGCCCAAAAGAGAACTTTGTAGTGTTGAAGGATAACTTTTCCTGCTGGAGGACCTGGGACACTTGGCGTAGGTGGCTGGTTTGTTCTTCCAGGATGGAACTAAAGATGAGTATGCCATCAAAGTATATACTTTAACGAACTTCCCAATGAATAATTTGAACACTTGATTCATGAGTTGCATAAACGTATTTAGAGCGTTGGATAACCCAAATGACATTACCAACCACTTGTAGAGTCCTTCCCTAGTCTTAAAGGCTGTTTTCTATTTGTTGTTGGGTTGGATCCGAATTTGATGGTATCCACTTCTAGGTTTATTTTTTAAAACAATTGTGCATCATGTAACATGTCAATCATATCATCAAGCTGGGGAATTGGGAACTGGTATTTTATAGTGATCTTGTTTATGGCTCAGCTGTCGATACACATCCTCAAAGAACCATCCTTTCGGGTGAGGAGTGCAGGGATGGTGCAAGGACTAAGGCACTCTTTGTATGAGCCCCTTTAGAAGGAGATCATGCACTTGCCGTTGTAGTTTGGTGTGCCCCTGTGGGCTTATGCAACAATGGGGCGGATTTGGTAGACTAGCCCTGGGAATCAAATCAATGCAATGATGTATTGCCTGCATGGGAGGTAGACAACTGGGTGGCTTGGCTGGAGCTAGGTCTGCCAACTCATCTAACAGGTTCTTCAAGGCAAGGGGAAGGTGATGCGGCTCCTGTTTCCACAGCATGTAGGACGAGTGTGTACACGGTGTTGGTTTCTTTACATGGATCTTCAAATTCTCTGAGAGAACACAAACGGGTGTTTTTCTCCTGGGGCCAAACAGCGTCTCTCAAGGGCTTTAATATGAATTTCATCCCATGGCGGCAGTATGAATTATGATGCCCCTCATAATTTACATGTCGATCAAATTGCCATGGTCACCCCAATAAGATGTGGTACACATTCATTGGTAGAACATCCGGGTCAATTTCATCCTCATATTTTCTGATCAAGAAACTCACCCAACATTGCTCCTGCACACAACTTCGCTATTTTTTGCACCAAGATATCTTTGTAAGGCTTTGGGTGCAATAAGCACCTTAGAATTAATTTCCTGACCATCTCATTGGAAATTAAGTTGGTACAACTCCCGGAAGTAACGACGATGATGTGTCTTTTGTTGTGGGTTGTGCCATACAAATTAAATATATTATTTCTCATCTATTCATCCTCCGTTGCCTCCTTAGAAGTTGCCACCACTTTTCTAATAACTAGATGTTCAGTTCCTTCGTGTTCTGTTTCAGCAATTTCGTCGGCCTCAGATTTGGCATGGGCTTGAAAAACAAGGTTTACTCACACCTGGTTGTTTCTCTGTGGACATCGATAGGCTCGACGATCTCCTTACCACAACTAAAACACTCTTCTCCTTTGGCTCCTTTTCAGACAACCTGCCCTGTTGTGGTGAAATCGGTTTGGGCTGTTTCCTCCTCCTGAACTGGGCATCTGGGAACTGGCTGGCTATCCAAGGTTATGCCTCAGTCAGTTCTACAGGAGGCGAGCTTTAGTTTTGTTTTGGCTTCAGGCTTATTTGACATGCTTCTTCGAGGGTAGCTACGTGATGCATCATCAGCTCATCATGGATGGCTTGCTTCATGCTTGGCTGCCATTTTCGTGCTAGTTAATTCAGTTCAGGCATTTGTAGAATTCTTCTGTGTATTTGGCGATGTCTTGGTATGTTTTTTGTTTTAGAAGATTGAGCTTTTGGAACAAAGTTTGTGCATCATCCATCGGAAGGAGCTTTTTGTGTGGCTTGATCTTCATTTCATTCTAGCTGTTAACTCAAGGATGTCATCTGCGATCTCGATTCATTCGATAATGCTGCCACAAAGAGAGGGCGGGTATGTGAAGTCTCGTTGCAACAAAGCATACTCTTCCTTCCTCCGTCAACTCCTTCCAATCTAAGATGGCTTCAAGGATGGAGCTGCAGCTGCAGTGGATTTCTAGGTCCATTTTTTGTTCAAATTCAGGAACGTCGACTTGTATGCTCTTGTCTACATTCTCAAGTGCTCAAGCGAGAGCCTCTAAGGAAAACGGCCATGGTTGTTGTAGCTGCTGGGCTTGCTAGATGGTAATATTTGGTGCAGCCCGTGGTTGGGGCAGTGGAGTAGTGGAGTTGGAATAATCGGCCACCTATTCTTTCGGGGGTTCTTTTGGGAGAAAATCGGGAGCTGGGCCTGGTACTTCTTACGTGGTTATCCTTTTGGTGATATCATTCAATTGGTTTTGTGGCTCGGCATTTTCACGCTGCAACTTGTCGAATTCACTCCTGTAACAAACATAAGAAACATAGGCTGATTGCCCACCTCAATGTTGCCTTCTTCTAGTCAATTGTTTGTAGATTTCCTTACTCTGATAGCAGTTAATGCAGACACATAATCGAAAGATAAGCTGGAATTTGAGTTGATAAAAGATAACTGAAATACATTGATGAAAGTCGGAAAATCACTCGTCATACAAAGAAAATCACTGACATTTGGTGGTCTATTTAGCTAGCCGCTCAACCTAAATTTTGGAAATGACTCATAGATAACTTCCTAATATTTTCTTAAGAAAAGAAACTTTAATTTATAAATGCAACTCAACCATCCTGTCCTTGGGGTATTCGAACTCTTTAAATAGAAACAAAACATCGAGATGGCTGCTTGAGAGGATCTCTCCTGCTGATCCTTGAAACAAAAAGATAATTGAATATGCATTGGAATAATGCTGTGGTCACCGCATGCCATGCCTTCTCTGCAACCTGGTGAGTATTGAATCTCTTACTGGGAAATCTTCAGCCCTGCAAGTGGCATTAATTACCTTTGTTTGGGTGGCCTTCATGGGTCAGGCACCTTGGATCGACTCTTGGGTTGTTGCATCCGGTCCTTTCTTGTTTGTGCATTTTTTATGTTATCAAATCACAATGAGATATTCTTACCGATTCACGTTCTTACCGAGACGTTACCTTTCTATTATAGGTAATTTTTGTGTAATAAAGTTGATGTATATGGGACATAAGAGCAGTACAATTGATGCTTAGTCTTCATGGATTTGTAATTGACTGTGGGTTCGAGTTTTCCCTCCTCTCTTAGCAAGGAAGTGGATCCCTTCATTAGCTGTTTGGTTGTGGAAAATTGCCATACGTTTTAGCTTTATGCAGCATCAAATGAAACAGTGAATTAAGTGTATATCCCTTGATCCTCTTGGATGCCATGTTGCTTTATTTTTTTGACTTTAATCCTCTTGTTGTTGGGTTATTTATTTATTCTGGCTTTTGCTTTCTCAAAATTTTTACTTGATTCTGTCTTTCCACTAAAAACAAAATTTAATAATCAATATCATACCCTTTTGGTTTGGGTCTGTAGTTTTGATTCTGAATGGCAAGTTAAAGAAAAATTTAAAACCCAATAATTGCCCCTTTCTTTTTAGGTATGGGTTTGTGACTGATTTTCTTCTTGTTTGTTAATTATGATCCTTAATAAATTAAAAATATCTTATAGTATGCTGCCATTGATCACCTCAAAAATGAATCTTCCAAAGAAATACCCTTTTTTTATTTTAATCCATAAAATATAACAGCTTCTGTTATCCCCGAAAACATAGGGGACCCAGCAGGCAGCAGCCGTGGCCCTTCACGAAAGGCTGAGGGTCCCATTTTCCATTACCTCCACAATGATTATAAGGTGAAGGGACTGCCATGTAATTTTGCTTATTCCTTAGTAACCAAGATATTAATTTCCTCATTCTCTCTCTGGTAAAAGTGAGAAGTCTTTTTATCAATTTTAACTTCTTTATATATTTAAAGATTAAGATTAAGAAATAGTAAAATTAATAATAGAGATTATATTAAATCTTTATAATAATTATTCTCATTTATATGGTCTGTTTTTTTAAATGCTAATCTAAACCTTTAAAGTGGTCTTCTCGCTCTTTCAAAATCATGGAATGATTGCTGCTAAAGGGCAAGAAGAGAAGCCAAAAGAATCCAAATGAATTTGGTTCATTGTGTTTGAAGAAAGGTCTTGGAGAGATTCTTAAAACACCTTTGAAGATGTGATCTGAAATTTTATACATTAATTAATATAAATAAATAAATAAAATATTAATATATATCAAATGTCTAAAGGATTCCAAAAAAAGGAGATTTTATACGACTATTCCTTTTTAATATAATCTAATTTTAAAACTATTATTAGTTATTAAAAATAATAATAACAATCTATGTTGTTGAGCCACTTTTAATGATTCACTTGATCTTATCGAGACTCAACCTAATCCAGTCTAAATATGATAAAGGTTATCTTGATGTTGAAAACTCTCACTGTACATAAAATTTTTAAAAAAAATTAAATTATTTTTAATTTATTATACCTTATATTCAATTTTATATAAGGCATTAAGTCCTACAGAGGGGTTAATTTATGTACATGTAAAATTAATGGATACAGCTATGGTACCACTGTACTAGAGTTCCTCATTGAACAGATGAAAGCTGACCCACTTGAACCATTAACTGAAAACATAATGAAATACATGATATTAGCAAAATGCATCAAACGATTAATTAACTTAAAAAAAAAAAAAAGCAGCAGAACTTGGAAGTGGTATTATATAGTGGTAGAACACGAAGTCCCTTGACCGGAATTAATCGGAGACGTGCTTATACGATCGGTTGCTCCCAAGGGAAGAACAGCAACGCAGTTGACATTAATCCGGTACCTGCCGGAGACCCAAGTCCCAACCTTCCAGCGGAGCTGACCATCCAACCTCAGTGCTACAACCAGTTTTCCGGCGACCTGATCACGACCCACTTCGTAGCCGAACGACGGGGCCACCGGAATTCCGTCTCCTTTAAGAGAAGCCGATAGAAGGTTTCTGTCTTGTATGCCTTGATAGAATGCTGGAAGCTGAGCGTGAGCAGTTATCTGCTGCCCCCTGTAGGAAGCGTATGCTTGAAGCTGATCATAGTAAATACCCACTCTCTGGTTTGGGTTCTTGGATTCTATGGTGATGTCAATGGAGGAGGTGAGGAGGTGAGGAGCCGAGAGGTTGAGCTGGTAGACGTCCACTTCTCTGAGCGAGAATCGAGGCTTTGAAGGGTGGAGGACGAGCCAAACGAGGAGGACAAGGGAGATAAACGAAAGGAGGAAGGTGGAAATGGTGTAAACGAGCTTCTTGTTGAGTTTCTCAATGTTGAATCCTTTCTCGCCGCAGTGTTTTGCAGATTTTGAGAGGGCTTGAGACATTTGCAGGATGAGAGAGAGAGCGAGAGAGAGAGAGAGAGAGAGAGAGAGGTTTGAAAGAATTGTGAAGAAGACACAGGGAATATGAATTATATATCGGAAGAAGGGCGGCAATATGCAGACTCAGGAGCAGCAAGCAAGCAATCATTTCATGGCTTGGTAACTTTTGACTGGTAGCTGCTCTGAGTGGTGATGGTGGGTGTCCGCCGGGGCTCTTCCTCCAGCCGTTGATACAACTGTTAATTAACGATTCAATATTTAAAATATGAATATAAATATAAATATAACAACATTTTTTGACTAAATTTTTTATAATATAATCATTTTAATAATATAACGTTTTTTAAAATTTTTAAAAATATTTTATATCATTTTTATAAATAAAATAATGATGATTGAATTATTAAACTCACAACAAATATAACACCGATAAAACTAGCTTTCCCTTGCTTACTTTTACCATTTGATTAAAATTTAATAGTAATAATTTAAAAATATAAAAATAATTACATTTAAATTTTTTGTAAATATTAATATATATTAATATTAAATTCATTTAAATTTAATAATTATTTACATAATTATTTTTTATAAAAATTTAAGATTAAAAATTTAATGAATATTAATACTATAAAAATTTATAAAAATATCATATATAATTTTTCTTAGCCACAAATGAAATTTCTAGATACCTATGGCTAAGTGGCATGCATGCATTCAATCAAATGAAATTACGTGTTTGGGACGCAAAACAAATAATTTAAATGTCAGATTTATAATTTGTAGGACTATACAAGGTGGAAATGGCCAATTCATTAATCTTAAGTTAATGCACGCACGTCGACCATGTAACATTTTTTCATGAATGTCTACACAAGGTAATCTTATATGTTGCAAAAAAATATATATATATCATATAGTTAGCATATAATATTATAAAATTATAATAGAAAAAAATATTATTTTATTTTATTTTTTAAAAAATATATCATTTTGAAGAAATCCCAATTATTCAAAGACAGGTACGCTTAGAGGTGGATGATCATAGCTACAATAAAATAATAAAAGGCTTGAAAAATATAGAATATAGATGCATTTATTAATATTTGGTATTTAATTATTGTTTTTAAGTTGCAAAATTAATATTTAATCTCTAGAGCTGTGGAAAGAAAAAGAGAGTTCTAAAGCCAGGAAGACATGGAGAATCTCAGGTACGTACTTTTTGGGACCCTCTAACCTTGTTTTTAGGATTTATATGGCCGTAACTTTTATGCTAAGGAAATACCAAATAATATTTATACTCTCTAAGATCCATGGCAAATAGTTCAGAGTTCATTAGCTGCAGTAACAATTATGCAAAATATGTGTCCATTGCTAAGATATTGTCTTGAAATTTTGGCCACCAACGTTTGTTATGGAGACCCAATTCAGTAAAAACTCGTTTGTGTTGGTTGTTTACAAAATCAAGCAGTGTCTGATTCTGATTTTGAACATCGTTAGATGAACAGAATAACTAAAGCTTTAGCCTTGTTAAATTTGATTTGTTTGGACTTAGAAACAGGCTGATTAGACATATTTATAGATTTAAGAATAAACTAGTTTATATATTTGCAAATGGCCTCGTTTAAAGGGTAATTAAATGCTCGTTTCCGGGTTTGTATGTGAATTTTGGTTGATAGCTTGCTAATACGCATGCTTAAAGAGCTTAGTTTTAGCTCGACTATGAGCTTGATCCGATAAACAAGATTAGCACTTCGCTTGTTTCGTCTCATCTTGTCTGGTTAATGCAAAACTAATGAAGTCTCCAGCCAAAATAAAGCTCGGCAATATTTTGTAAGATCAAAATCAAAAAGGAAAATTAGATAAGAAAATGAGGTATAAGTCAGTCTCATTCATAATATAGAGCGAGGTAAACCAAACTTGAACCGTCAAGTTTCGGGTTAACTAGACTACTTTGCAGCCTTTGCAGTTGGGGATTACTGTCAACGAAATGCAATATTCATCAATTATACAAATCATCTGAATTATTCTTTCCCGAATATCAAGTTAACATCACGACATACGATTTTCGAGTACTATGTTGTCATTTTCTTACCCTTGATTTTGCCTCTTGTCTTTTGTGATTTTTCACTGGGGCCTCCTTGTCTATGAGCTTCAGAAAAGCGTGCTACAGCCAATGGAGCAAGATGCTTGAGATTAATAGCCAAGTTTGAGGGTAGAGTGAGTGACCTTGCTTTCTTTGAAACTTTTCTTCTATTGCTCCTTCATTATTGAGCCCTTCAATCGGGGAAGAAAATTAAATGAACCCATCGAAGTGATTTTTGATTTTTTTTTTTCCTTGTGAACAGAAAAAACCTGATCCGGGAGTAGACAAAATAGATTTGAGATGCAAGGTTACTGTCATATTTGGAGACCCATTATTTTAAATAACAATAAAAAAGAATGATGAAAGATTTATTTAGAAGTAACAGAGCCTAGCGATGAGCTTAATCTACTTCGGTTATGTATAACCAAAGGCGAGCTGCTGTATAATGTAGTTTCATTGTTGGCCTAATCACTCATTCAAACAAGCTCAGAATATAGGTTTTCATTAGTAACAAATCAATCTATCATTTTGACCAGGCTAAATCTTCTAAGAATTCTAAACATTATCCTCAAATTTGTCTCAAAAGCACATTCAATTTATCGATAAGTTAACAACTAAACGGTTTAGAAATATAGCTGCCATTGACACCGTTTAAGTATCAGACCTTTTCAAATCAAATGGCAGTTCCACATCCCTCTGGAGGCCAGAGAACAAATAGGCCAAGGCATTCCTCTCTCTCCCATTGTTGTTCCCAGGCAACCAATCCCTTCCTTCCCCTTCGCCTGGCCCAGATCGTCACTACTTGGTTAGATGGATTGAAAGAAACCTGTTATCAAAAGACAGTTGATGCAAATCCAAGTACATAATACAAGTTTATATAGTTGGATCCACAAAGTAATCAAATGAAAAACTTGGGCTGCAAAAGCATCTTTGTAGATCATTTCAATCCCTGTTAAGGAAAATCTCACGCTTCAAGCATACAAACAAATGGAAGATAACTCATCCAAACACATACGATTTCTCTTAGTTGTCAGCTCAAGATCCCACCAAAATGCTGGAATAAAGAAAGACAAAAGAAAAAAAAAAAAAAAAAGATGGTCTGTTTTGGCTATAATTGATTTCCCTAAGGAACAAACATCAAGAACTCTGTAATAGTTATCCGATTGTTTTACATTATTATGCTAAAAAGGGTAAAATAGCAAACCACCTACTGGATTTCCACAGGAATTTTCAGATTTTGCTGGCGGAGGATCAGGAGGAACTTGACGAACAAATTGCCCTTTTACACGAGGACGCTGCTCTGCAAGTTTCTTCCGACTCTCATACCGAACCTGTCACCAATTTCCCATAAAAAGTCATCTTTCAATATAGAGATAATGTTTAAGGTGTAATAATATTGTTAAGAGACGGAGTTTGGAAGGGGCAAAAGTTCTCACAGCCCTGGTCTGGATGTTTCCGGTTAAAAAAGCAGAGAAAAATCCACTGCTACCAGCACCAAAATTAACACCACCACCACCAACCACCTCTCATTATGCCACCAACGCCATTGTTGTCATGGTGTGGGCCGTGGAACTACTGTTGTGGTATTGGGTAGTGACAAATGGGGGTAGATGTGGCAAGCGATGCAACCAACTGGTTACAGCGCAGCAGGGAGAGTAGCAGTGGCGATGGTGGTGCTGCTGATTTTAGTGTTATAATCACGGAATAAAACATCAGTATATATGTAAATATCACCGATATCTATATATTTCAATATTGAGGAACCTGATATTGCTATTTCCCAACATTGAAATAAAATCATGATATGTCGCCACACTGGCGATAAATTGCTATATATCGGCCTATATGTGCCACTGAGGTTTTGATTCGTAAAAGTAAAAATTCGCATCCAATATTGCTACACATTACCCCATAAAGTATATACCCATATGATTGAAACTAATGCCAATGTATGATTGAGACTAACACCGATGTTTTCATCTATAGTTATAATTGATACTAGTTAACAGGTGAAAAGCTCAGACAGATTGGAGAAATATCAGTATAGTTAAGACGGTACCTTCTTTTCATAGCATCTTTCCTTTCTCTTCAATCGGAATTTCGTAAGAGCAGCTTCCCTTTGTACAGACCGTTGGGAATTCCCATCGTGAGCAACAAGACCCCCTTCGTTGCCACTATCGGAAGCAGCCCTTGGTGCAGCACCAGAATTCACATTGCCATTACTTCCACAAATGCTTCCCATCCTGCTGAGATGATTCAAGCCACCTCCACAGAAACTGCTCATTCCAATTTGATTGGTGGCAGAAGAAGAATGTGTTAGATCTTCCAAACTCTCAAGCTTCTGCTCCTGCCTCCCAACTGCTTTGTTGGCTGATACCTTGGGGCTTTCATTGGGACACAGAGATGTTGGTTCAGCTTGGTCAGTATGAGGAATTGGCGGTGAAACTGTGCTTCCATTGTTTGATAGTTTGGCTTCCTTGGCATCTGAGTTACTGTCATTGGCCTTATCTGACAAATCCTCACTTACGTTCATATTTCCTTCATTTGGAAGGCAAACATAAACTGCAGTTGGGCGTGTGGGTTCTCGCATCTTGTTGACATACCTGTCAGGAGCATGTTATTGCTTAGAAACTTTATGGGCAGATGAAATATTTCCTAGTGTTTAAAGGAGTTTGTCAAACCGCAAGGGAATTATCGGGTACTATAGTAAAAAACAATAGGATTTTCTCAGTAAAATAAGCAATTTCAAACGAGTGATGATTTTACTAAGTATTACCAAGAAAAAAGATAGGCATTCCCTCTTCGTTTCAGAGGATTTGGTTTCACTTCAGGACAACATACCCAGCCTCACAATGTGGGAACTAAGAATCCAAAGGGAGATTTCAAGAAATGCAAATCTATTCACTCTAACAATAACCAAACCTGTTCTTGTGTATCATAAGGGATTTTCTTCAAACAGAAGATATAGAGAGAGAACTTGATGGATTTCTGAAACGCTTTTCTGAATATAACTCAACTTCTCAGCTATTTACGAAACAACTGTAAGTTGGAGAATGCAAAAAACTTTGTGAATAAGGACAACGTGGAACTCACCGCGAGAATGCAGAGGCATTGGAATGATTCAAGATGCGCTTATTGCTGTTATTTTCAGGGCCACTCAGCTGAAACCTTCTCAAGGAAAGGTCCAACTGTGGAGATTCAAACTTCCTAGGCTCGTTATCAAAAACTGAAGTACCAAAGCCATATCTTGAATTGTTATCAAAGGTTCCAATCAAGTTGATTGCTTCCCTAGATGAGTCGACAATCACATCCGTGATGTCACAAGCTTCGGTGCAGCAATTTGCAACCTCACCATGACTATGTCGTTCAACAGCTCCTTCTCGGGGATGGCTATCTGCAATAAAAGTTTCATGGGTCGATTTTCGACCCGAATTGACATAGTTATCTTGGTCGAGTATTTTCATACTGCAAACGAGAGTTTTGCTCTGCTTTGGCTGCCGGAGATCATTTGCCTTTTCCATGTTGGCACTTTCAGCTTCCAAGCCTGGCTTTGTACAAGAACTCTGCACATGAGAGAGCAAAAGCATGGGGTCTCTATGTGAAACTTTATGTAGCCAACCAAAATGAAAGGAATGACTTTTCTCTTCTCACAAGCATCATATTTTACAATCAAAAAACCTGGGTAATGAATCAACACATTCATCACATTGGCAGCCTAAGGAGCGCTGACACTTAATTCTAACTAGTGTGTCCATGTTCGGCTTGTGTTGGAATATTTTATTACTATTTTTTCTCCAACATGTCTTAGATACATTGGACTATTGTGTAAATTTCTGAAAACAGGGTTCTAATATAAACCAAAAATGTTAGTTATTTGGTAATTTAGAAATAATTAAATATCTAAGTCCTATATCTTTTTTCTTTTTCTCACTATATAAGGTATTACATAGTACAACTATTTTATACTGTCTTGCTTCCACGCTGATTGTTCCCATAAATTTTTTTGATGAAATAATAAGAATGTATTTGAATTGATAAATTTGATATAAAGTAGTATTATTGATTAATTATATTATTATCTCTCCAAATAAACTACAAACTTTTGTTAAAAGTATCCTAACGCATTATATCCTTACTTTTAGAAAAATACAGTGTATATATGTCAATGTCCATACTTCTTAACTGGCAGCAAGTAGCTATGAGCAACCAAAGTTGATTTATTGGCATCTTATGAAAAACAAACTACTAACCTGAGCATCACTCCCTTTCTTAACACATTCCTCTCGCCCGTGCTCACCGGCCTTAGAACCAATTGAATGGTTGCTAGCAGCATTATTTTCAGCAGTGGCTTCAACTTTCTGTTCTGCAACGCTCTCATCTTGAAGGCCTAATGCACCAGCAGTTGACTGATTTATGAACAAAAATAAAATCAGCAGTCAGATTTTAAAAATTACATCTTTGAGGAATAACGAACAAGACAAATAGAATTATACACAAACGAGTAAGGATTGCACGTACGGATAGTCTTCTCCAGACGTGCTGCCATAAATTCTTAAGCTCATTTATCCGAATAGGTTTCACGAGGAAGTCAGTGGCACCTCTAAACATGCATTTATAAACAGTACTGATTGAATCATGGGATGACATCACTGCACATCATGAAATAGATTTCAAACTGAGATTTGAGCATTAACAGATGGATCAAATCAAATGAAAGCAAGTAGAGTCGATTCCACTAGTCATACTTATAACGGGAATGTTCTTGCAGAGTTCATGTTCCATGATCAGTGTCAGAAGAGCAAAACCAGATATTGATGGCAAATTCACTTCTGTCAATATGAGGTCAATGTGATGGCGTCCTCCCTTCAGAACCTCCCAAGCCTTCAAGCCATCAGAAACAGCTGCAACTGCTTGGAGAAAAAGGGTGATTTGTGTTAATTTATGAGTATGGCATACCCTTTTTCTAGAAGTATTTCCCTACAGGAATTCTCTGCATCCTTGCTAGCAATAACATGAGAAAGAAAAAAACCAAACTAGTGCATAGCCCAACTACTATGTGAAAATGAAACGAACATCCAACATTGATGCTCAGTTTGACTAGATGGAAAGTATTTTCCATGTTTTCAGTCGTTTGGTTCATGTTATTCAGAACTATTGGCATGTTTCATATTGTTTTATAATACAAGTATATTTATTATTTGAATCTCCCAACTAGAGAAAAATGCCAAAATTGGCCTAAAACCCTGATTTAATCCAACGTCCTGGAAAAGTTGATACATTATCAAATATTTCTTTAATATTTCACAACAAGCTCCGTCGCCAGTTGCCTCTAACTCAACAAAATCGCATTTCCTTGTGAATGCCTCATAAACATTTAAGATGTGAAAACCACTGTAAATGTTCTTTATCTCATCATATCTTGTATAGATGCCAATTCGTACTTGTAATCATGTCTTCAAGCATCATTTTGTCTTTAAAAGTTATAACATCATTCCTTTTTAAATGCCCAATACTTTAATTCAAACCATAAAGGAAAAATTGGAGCCAGTGCTCCTTCCGCCTCAGAAAGATTTCTGCCCTTGTCCGGGGGGTTATCTTCCAACAGGATTCAGCAATAAAACTTAAAAGAATGGTCCGATTGTATCAAGATGAAATTTAAAATCAGAAAACAAGAAGGGGGAAAATAATTGAATCAGTACTGACATATGGTGAAACACAAGAAACGGAAAACGCTGTTGAATCAAATTGCACAAGAGAAAAGTAGAAGATCATGCCCTAATCTGAAACTAGAAGAGGAAATAATTCAAATCCATTATTTTCCAGGGAAAAAAAATTACCTACCCACCAAATCTCATTTCCTAACTCCATAAATAACCAACAAAAACAGAGAATTCAAGCGGAAAATCAAGCAATAATGAAGAGCAAAATTTAGGAAGTGTCTGTGTTGGCTAACCTCTGTAGCTACATTTCCTAAGAAGTGCTGAAATAATCTGACGAGTAGAATCATCAGCTTCAACCAACAAAACTCTGAGCGCCATTCTGGGAAGAAATCTTTCCCACCTGACAACCGAGCTACAACCCTCTTTAGCACTCTTCTTCGCCCTCTCTTTCTCTTCCCTCACCACTTCCATATCCACGGCCGCTTCACTACTAACCACCACTACACCCATTTTCTCTCAATAACACCAAAAAAGATAGCCAAAACTCACATACCCAGTTCCAGAATTTCCTTTCTGCAGATCACCCAGTTGATTATTTTCCTTTAATCTTCAAGCTCAGAGGATAAACATCAATTATCAGTCAAGAGAGAAGCCGGAAATGGAAGCAAAGATAATATTAGTCCCATAAGAAAAAAGTGCAACACAATATCGTCGAATTCTTGAAGATAAAAATATCTAAAAGGTGTAACTGAGAAAATATCTAGACGGAGCCAGTAGAAATAGAGGAAGATGGACAGCCCCGATTCGACGGTGGTAAGGAAATGAAGGGAAAGTCCACGGAAATCAAGCGGTTGTGGAGAAGGAAGCACAGAACGGCACAAAATATCTGGAAACGTGTGGCCTTAGTTGCCCACCTCACTGTTTATTTTTAGGTGGTACAAGAGCATTTACTTCGAACGCTTTTAAAATATTTTAAATAATATAATATTAGATCTTTTTATTTATATTAATATACTTATAAAACAATAAATTAATAAATAAATATTATCAAACTATGTGAGGAAATCTTTCTGTCTTTTTTTTAATTTCTTATTTTTCTATTTTTACTTTTTTTTAGTTGTTGAATATTTTTAATGTAAAAAAATTAAATTACTGAAAATTTATTAAATATTAATCTAAAATTACTTATATTTATCGTCTAAAAATTTGATATTTTTTACTTGTTAAAATACCCGTTAATAAATTCACAAATATGAAGAAATTTGAAAAAAAATGAATGCGGGCCAAAAAATTAAAAAAAATAATGAAGATAAAAGAAACAAATAATAATTATAAAAATTAGGATTATTTAATTATTTTTTAAAAGTATTTATTAAATATCTCATAATATTCCTCTTATTTATCGTGAAAGGCCTCATTGGCCCCCATTTTTTCTAGGCTTGGTTGGTTTCAAAAGTCGGTTTCAATACGCAAGAGGTCGTACGTGTCGAACAGCAGTAAAATTAAAAATATAATTTATAATAAAAATAATATATAAATTTATTATTATATTTGTCAAATTTTGAAATTAAATTTATTTTCATTTAAAATGTTATTTATTTTTTTAAAAAAACTTGAAGCTAATCCGATTTGTTTATCTTAATTTACACAGATTTATGACAAAAAAAATTATCTTAAAATAGATAAATTCTTCCTGGTTATAAATAAAAAAACATTTATTTAATTAATTGATATAAAGTAATATAATTCTACGATAATATTGGATTATATTCTCTATTATTAATTTGGAAAAATATATATTTTTATATTTATTATATTTAATTCTAGATATTTTTGGATGGAACGAAATTCACGGCCCACGTGAAAACACAGGCGGAGATCGGATAGATTCGAGAAGATATTTTTTTGACAGCTCGGACCTGGTGGATAGAAGTATGACACGTGGATTAGCACGAAGGCTTGCTTTTGATTTGTGGCCTTGAAGCCACCTAACGCTATCTAATAAAAAGTAATAAAATATAATAACAATATTGTCGAATTTTTTAATTAATATTATTAATTATTTTAAAAAGTAATTATATTTAAAATATATAATACATATAATTAGTTAAATAACATAATATTGTTTGGGGTATTTATTTAATACTTTTAGAGAGATAATTATAAGTTATAATATTTATTGAGTTTTCTCTCATTTTTGTAGAAGAAAATTATATTCTAAAGCTTGTCAATATATAATAAATAATTTATAATTTTAATTATTATTTAAAAAACATTTAGATAAATATTTAATTTGTAATTTTTAAAAACATTAATTGAAACAAAAATGTAAAATAAGTTAGATTATCTTCAACATACCGAAACTTTAAGGTGTATGTTGGATTCTGGTAAAATAAAGAAGTGTTCATTGATTAAGAAAAAAATTATAAATTTTAATGGCTGATAATTTTTACCAATATATATATTTTTTATTATCATTATTAAAGATACATTTTTAATTTCTTTTAAAATATTTTTAATAATTCTATATTTTATCCATTAATTTAAACAAATAGATGAGGCACAACTTATTTATTCAAATCGATCTCATATAAATACATCGTTTTATCCATTAATTTATACATATTTTTATTATCATTATTAAAGATATATTTTTTAATTGTCTTTAAAATATTTTTAATAATATTATGTTTTATCTATTAATTCATACAAACAGACGAGGCATAACTTATTTATTCAAATCACTCTCTTATAAATACATCATTTCGACACAATATGTTTACATGATGGCCATACTTGACACAATATAGGACAAATATGGCCCAATCCAATACAACAAGTGGCCCATTTATATTTGGTCGGGTGTGCCTATAGGTCATATTGTGCCAGCTATGGCTCCGGTATTAAAAAATATAAATATACATAATAAAATTTTATAAAATATTATAAATATATAAAATATTTTATTTATTTTATCAGCTATTTTTTATTTTATAATTTATAAAAGTAAAAAATATACATATAATAATAACCTATTTATTTTTAAGTATTATTTATATTTTTATTATTATCGCTTTTGGAATCAACCTTTCACCGTAATGCAAAGTGATTGGATTTCTGGCATGATATTTTAAATTTAACTAACTTTAAAAGGGATGAACATTCTTATGATTTTCAGTATCATCATATTTTTTTTATCAACTATTTAACCTTACATGTTGAAAACTAACTTTTATAACAATGCACTTATTGGTGAGATTAAAATATTCTGATTTATTAATATGAGAAAAAATATATATATACCTATTAGTATTTCTCAAATCTAAAATTTAAAACTGTCATATGCTATTTATGACTTTAAAAATATGGTCCAATTATAGGTAGCAAATAAGTTTAATTAGTATTATATTTTTTACTAACTAATTAAATTTCATGTTGAGCCCATACTGAAAAAATCAAATCTCATCAGCAACCTCTATTTCTACTTATTTTTTCTTCTGAAGTAGATTTCTGTAACGACCTGAATCTGAGTCACTCGACCTAATTTAAACTGGCCATAAGGAAACTTAAAATTTCAATCATCATCATCATAAATTCAACATCATAATTATAATTTTCATAATAAATTTCTTCGAGATCATGAATATATATAATATTATTATCCTGCGAATACAGCCCCAATAATATATCCAAATAAAACTTTGATCGATGAACTGTTTCTAGAACTTCTTCTCACGAGCCTTTATCTCTATTATCTTCTTTATCTCGAGTTTCTGTAATCAAAGTAGGATCTCATGATCCACACTATGCAATCAATTCAATTTGGAGCCAAGACAATATAATGGTGAGTCAAAATCCAACAAGTGATAATAATAAAAAATACGATATAATAATAACAATTTCGGATACCAATTATAAAGGTCTCAATATCACTCTAACCATCTATTATATCCATGAAAATTATAATATATCGTAAATAGGACTCTAAGTAAGATAGGTCACACCTGACCCATATATCATAAAGATAATAAGAGTACCAATAAATAATGAGAATCTCTTGGAATCTGATATCATGAATGAGTGGGGATTCTCTTAGTTCAAATGTCAGCGTGAACAACCTGAATATTAAATAACAATAACAACATGGATTCCATTGAATCCGGATAGCGTAAAATCTGACACATGAATTTTATAAAATATAACTCGTAAATTCCGCCGACTCCCAAACTCGAGAGGAATGAATAATGACGGAATATTATAATGAATCTCCTTGGACCTTATTCTACCAGCGTAAACCAAAGGCCGCGTATTTACACCCCCAACGCCTGGATAAGTGTAACGAGGTTATCCATAGTATCCTACTATCCCTACAATCCTCCCAGAGGCTGTACCGGTAGTATGTCGATACTATCTGTGATACCTCTCACCAAATGATATTTCTGATATCATTTTCTACGATAATCACATGGCTATAAGTATTCCTCCACAATAAATAATATACCTCATTATCACCATGATACGAAAATCAGTATCGAATAAGTGTAGACCACGCTAAGGTGTCATAACTTCCCATTCGACTAAATACCTTAGTGTTTTTGTATGCTTTCCTTAACCTTGACCGTAGGAAGTCAATAATTTTAATTACTCACACGATCAAATAAAATACAAAGAAGGCTTTGCAACTACAATGATAGAACTGTCATTCAATTCTAACATGGACCGTACTCATGCCATCAAATCCAATACAAAGGAATTTATCATAGAACGATGAAAGAATAAAAGAGAACTTGGAAATATCTACTTGATTTTATACTCGATCATAATCGGCTCTTCTGGCATATCAAATTTCATTTCTAAGGTCACAAATATCCTCAATTTTTTTGTCGTTATCAAATTAACTCGTGAATCTCATCTTATTTAACTATCTTGATTAATTACACAAAAACCCAATCGAATAATAATTACCAAAAATTTTTCCTTCAATCAAATAATTATTCCAATATACTACACGTCTTATTTATTCACACACTTTGCTACCCACACCCTCACACGGCTACACACACAACCCAATACACTTATGCACACTAGTAGCACACACACATAAGCAAACACGGCAGCAACATTGCCAGTAGCTTCCACACACACCACACCTAGCAGCATCACGACCATCCGTTCATACACGAGCACATACACACATACGCGTACATATACATCCTCACGTCTATCGTATAATTACTAGTAAAATACACATACGATCTTTTGAGGCCCATCATGTTGCTAAAGTCATACAAAATACACGAACAAAGCACAAGACTCTGTTCTTGTGCCTCCAACTGATTTTTATCAAAATAAATGAAAATCCCAACCTTTCTTTTCACATCCAGTAAAATAAGGTTCGGGTGCTGTTAACTCATAAATTTTGGCCCTCAATTTCTATGTGAAACCCATAAAATTTTCAATTATTTTATCACAAAAATTGAAATTCTATTTTTTCTTAAATTTTTGACTCCCATAACTAACGCCAATTTTTCCAAAATTAAGACATATAAATCCAAATTCCGGATATTGGTGCTAGTAATTTTAAGTGAGCATCAAATACGTTTTTGTTGCAATGTAGGAGGTGAGATGACAATGTTTGATGAGATGGACCTTCTCATGGAGTAAATTAAGATTCTTTTTGTGGGCATTACATTTAGCACAAGTATACAACAAAAGATACTAGAACAGATGGAGGAGATATATGATAATGTCTTGATGACAATAGGACTTGGGGATCTTTGCCTCACCATTTTTTGTTGTATAAATTAGCGGTGAACAACTGAGTCGGTAATTTTTTGGCAAAGAGTCATATATTAAGTGGATGTGTAGTTTAAAATCGTATAGATAATATTTGGCAAATAAATGTGGATAATATTTCAAATTCATTTATTATATATACAAGTGTCATTTGAGATTTGAAAATTTATCTCCCTATTAGTTAAATTATTTACTCTTATTAATAAACTTGGTGGGCATGTTTATTAGCGGGTTAGATTTTACATCAGCCCATAGAATTCTTTTCTTCACTTACAAGTAATTCACCATTCCTCGTAAGTATTTTCTTTCACAATTATTTTAAGTTTCCAAATCGCGTTGGATTGTAAAGTAATTTTAATAGAATCTGATGGGACATAAGCCAATTCAACCATCCCTTCCTCTTATGGTAACAAGGAAATACACATGAAAAAACCATATCCATGTTTAATTTTAGCACGTAAAACAAATATCGTGGTAATTACGCTCTATAAGATTGGATTGGCACACTGGGAACAGCATATCCAGATGCAAGCACATCTACTTAGACAACATGGGATTGCTGTGATAATTTTTCAGAAACACAAAAAATAAAAGTAGCTAACTTCCGTGACTAATCCAGGATAGTCCAAGGAACAGGTGACTTTCTGAATTGAAGATACAACAGAGGGCAGCAAAAGTACAAACTGAAATCGCACATCAAAAAATGTATTATCATATTTTTTATTTGAATTAATAAGGAGGTATAATAATCGCATAAATGCACAAATTAAAAGTTTAAAAATGAGACAAAATTACAAGTGATAACATTTCATGCAACAGTTAGAATATATTCAAGTTTATATGAAATTAAAACACAGTTCATACTATAAACTGTACGAGAGGGAAGGAATTGTACAATTCCTGACAAATTACACCCAAATTGTGTAACAGTCAAAAAAATCATATATGTAAGGAGGGAAATAAGAAAAGATAGGACTCTTCAGCCTATATCCAATTATGATAGGAGCTGCACAAAAGCATGATTCTGGAGCCGCTGGAACATAGTCATAACAACCACCATGCGGACATGAATAATTAGAGCATCCCGTAGCAGAATTTGTCAAGTCATCAGAAGTCTCATTTCCTCTAGCATCAGATTCACAGAAATGTTATTTGTTGAGTATATTCGTGTTGTTGCATATGAGATTGCCTTTAAGCTTGAGGGAGGCGCCAGTCATCACAGAAGTCCCATTTACTCCGACATCAAGAAACATTGGGCAGCTGATCATCCTGTTTTGGTGGGGGCGCCAGTCCACCTACGACCATCGTTTTCCTCTTACTTTTCTTCTTCTCTTGCCAAAGAAGCAACCTCCTACACAGCACAGCAAGCCTAAAAATATTGACGTGAACACAAAACTGTAATAAATTAACACAACCTGTAATAAATCGCCCAATGACCATGCTTTTGGAGTAGAACATAATCTGCAAACCCAGAAACGCTGGAGGTGGTTATAATCTACAAATAAATAAAAAAATAAATAATCACCATTTTGTTCAGGTAAAGAGGCAAATCTTGAAGTAGAACATACCAATCATTTGCTTTTGTCCATGCGCAGCTTTGCTGGAGTAGAACAACAGAGGGAGGCAAATCTTGACCATGCGCAGCTTAGCTGCTTTTGAATCTGCTGCATCAAATGCATGCAAGAAGTGGTCCCTTGCATCCTGTTTTGTCCATCCTGAATCTTGACCATGCTTTTGTCCATCCTGTTTTGTCCTTGCCTCTCTCTCGGACTCAAGGAGGGTCAGTACATCCCCCTCCGTAACCGGTCCCTTCACATTCCTCATGACAAAACGGTTTTGATCATCCAAGAACTCGACTCTCACCTGAGCACAAAAAGGGTTTGTCATGTCACCAATACAGAAAGAAAGATATCGATGAAATTACAATGAACCTATAAATTTCAAAATTACAATGAACTAGCTCACCATTGCATAAAGACATTCACAGCTTTCTCTTTCCTGGGCTCTCAGTAAAAATTTGCTATCATGAAGATATCTAAAAATATGTTAATTCTCCCAAGATGCTTGCTAAGATAATGTCGAGGGATCCGGAGTTTGAAGTATGTCCAAAAGTAGATGCACCATCTCCAATACCCTCTCGGCAGTACCACCCCAACCCCTCTCAAAACTCATTTCTTGGAACCTACAGGTCAGGTGTAAAAATTGAAATGACAACATTGTCAAGTCATGAAATGTTTTGCTTTTGTTGCTAAGCTAATATTTTAAACTACAAATTTGTGCTACAAGGAAGATAATGAACTGTTAGTTTCTTACGCATATTCAAACTCAGAATAGGGTGTATCTGATGGTAGCTTGAGGAACCGTTAGCTTCTTATTGCGGAACATGATCAAGGATAGGTGTCGGTTGAGGAACTGGACCCCATTACCGATGGATGTTGACTGGGTTGGGCGAGGAATTGAAGCATTAAATGGTTCAACATCCAGCTCAAGCATGTAAGTGCCGCAAGACCTTTCACTTGATTAAATGGCCAAAACAGTGAAAAAATTACAAGAAAAGTGAGAACTTGTGGTAGCTTAACTATTGTCATAAATGCAATTCAAAATTTCAGTGTAGTGAAGATGCTTACTCGCCATCAACAAGTTGTTGCTTAAAATGCAGAATTTCAGATATAGTCAACTGCTCTACGCTAAGTTCATGAAAATTAACTCGAATGTAGTCCCAAACACCAGGTCTTGGACGCACCGCAATAGCAACGAAGGGTGGGATATCTTCAGCTGTCTTTCATTAGCAATATTATTTGTCTTTCTATTTGTATGATGGGCAATAATAAAATATGATGTGTAAACGGTCTAAAATATCTTTCTATCCAATGAATGATCAGAACACCAAGTTCAAAGAGGAGAAAAAAGGATGTCAAAGTGCCTCTTCCACGGTTTTCCCATCAACTGTCATGCCGATAGTTTGGATTCTCATAAACTCTAAAATTTGAAAAAGTTGTAATAGTATCATTTAAAATATCAATATGCGTAGCTGTATATCCTTTGACATGTGCAGATCCATACAACGGAGTATATAATTGTTGTCCCTACGATAGACATTGAACATTTCACATAACTTGTGTTTCACAAGTAAAATAAAATATATTAATATTTAATGATATTTTTGAAACAAAATCAATGTATGGCATTATTAATTGAGCTAGTTTGCCACTAACAACTGCATATACATCATTGGCTACTGATATTGTGTGGTTTGAAGCTGCTGTATGGATAGGAAAATATGTAGCTATGATAATGAACTACCTAATTCCTACAAGATGACAGTATTTACAACATTAGTGCACAACACATATAATAAAAAAATGATCAGCAACAAGATGTTATGACCATTACAACTTATAAAGAGCAATATAGTAAACAAATATACCCGCTTCCTATGTTTAATTTTCTTAAGATAACTTTTAGGTCTTCATGTTGCCTTTCGTCCAACACGTTGTTTTATTCCTTTGATTGATCCATCCACAATTTCCTCTGAAATATTCTCCACTCGTGACGCTTCTTTACTTGTCCCTTCTTCGATATTTAGATTACAAAATTAATCCACAACTTTATTAACTCCTATAATAATGTTTCCCATTTTTGCTCAACCAATTGATGTAGATTCCATCCAGATACAATTTTGCATAAAATTATCAGCCAACCTCGCAAACCATGTATGCGAATCGTCGTCATTGTTTTGAATTTCAAGTGCAGCAAAGTTTCATTACAACATTTTACGTTCCGGATCCATCTCATCATAATGTAGTGGTCGGGAATTGAGGTCAAACCATGGACATTGAAAACTATTAAAACATGAATACACAATATTCTGACATTTTAAAATTTTCTACAACTACAATCAACGTTTTTACTCAATTCATCAAACATTACTGTAACCTTATTGATCGAATCCGTATAATAAACCAAGACATAAATGGGATCAACATAGGATATGACACGCCAATCTAATACCTCAAGCAGTTCTCTCTAAACCATCTTAAACATGGTTGGGGTATAAACTTTTGAAGCATTAATCATAAAAGGACAATGGCTCATAATAAGATGTGAAATTTTCTATCTACAAGCAAAATCGATCATTAATTCTTTATGCCTCTTCTTATCAATCACTCTATCAAAATGATAAAAAAATTTCTCATATTTAAACCACATTTCAAATGGGATTTCAAGTCACTATTTAAACTTTTTGATCGTTGTGTGCATTGTATGCCCAAAGTGAAGACATTTTTCATATAACATGAAGCCCACTTAAAACATATGTTGTACATCCCTTCTAATCACAAGTGTGCACAAGAAGTTTCTTCATTGGAGACTATTGTGGCCCATACAACTTTAAAATTTGCAGAATGATCAATTCTATGTATACATCTAGTAAAATTATGAAATAACTCCGGATAGGAAGTCAAATACTTGGTAACATTTTGTAAAATATGCCATGTACATAAGCTATAAAAAGTATGGGGTATTGCCACACTAATTCCTTTGGCCATTGCAAAATCCTGATCAGTGAAAATAGTAATGGGTGCTCGTCTGCCGTGACATTTCAAAAATGTCTCAAATAACCATATAAAGGATTCCATTGTCACATCATACATTAAAATAGTACCGAATACAACCATTTGCTGATGATGGTTGAACCCTGTGAAAATACCAAAAGACCTCAGACCTTTATTTGTTTCATATGTTGTGTCGAATGTCACAACATCTCCAAAGGTTACATAATCAGCAATCATCACCGAATCAGCCCAAAAGATATTGGTGATCAAGTTATCTGTGTCAAGTTGAATATCATGATAAAATTGTTTATTTTTTGTTTATTGATTACGAAAGTATGCTAATATGGTCCATGCCTTACCACACTGCATACTTTGCTATCTCCTAACTCGAAGGTATACTTTTTATCTTCTGACATATATCCAATATTTTTCCTACCACCAGCCTCCATCACCATTAACTCATGGGTGCCGCAAGGTCTCAAATCGGTATCTTGGGCTATCTCAATAATATGACCTTACACATTTGATACCTCTATTTGAAACCTCAACATATGCCGTGTTTCAGGAGGCTCTAGTTCATGATTATACTCCTACACGAAATATTTTACAACAACAGTCATGCTCTCTCTTATTAACATGCATTTAATTCTAATGGGGCATCCATATCTTGTTTTTCAACGCGGTTGTATGACCTCCCTTCTTTTATCAACTTCATATTTGCCTTCCTTAGAATTAGAAAATATTTCAAATATCTTTATGTCATCTTTTTTATATTTTTTTACAGCTATTTTTCTCATAGAGAAACTCATTTTCTAGGCATATTATTTCCAAAAGTTCTAAGCATCATCCATACTATGGAATGTCATATTAACGGAAGTAGTCCAATCGTTCATTAAATATAAATGTGCAAATAATTTTTCTGTATTCACAATCAATCCATTACAAACCATTTTCTAACAATTTTTACAACATACAAATTAACGATTTTACACAATCAATATATTTACGATCAATATATTTTTTTCTTTATACAGCTTTACCAATAATATATAGATCTACCAACAGAATTATTATCAGTATACATATTTTTCTGTATATAGAAACTGACGAAATCACTGTATTTTCCCAATAAAATACAGATTTAAATCTATACACAAAAAGAAAAAATTCAAATTTAAATACGTAATTTTTCAAACTGTATACAGATTTAGCGCAAAAATTTGAATTAAAATCCAGAGCAAGAATCTGCATACAATTTATGTATACAAAGAACACAAACACCATGATTATGGGCCGTCGGTCAACGGACGACCCAAATACATCCACCCATGGTTTTAAAAAAAAAAAGCAAATCTACACTGTATTCAATACATGTGAGCAAGCTTTATAAATATTTCATGTCTAGACAAACTCAAAAAGCTCGAAAAATTTGAGAATTAGTAAGGTCTAAGGGTTCAGGAGGTCAAAAGTTTGGTATAACAAAAATTTTTATTCGGATTTGTTGGGGATTGGCCGGTAAGAGTTAGACTGAAAAAAAAAAACACGACGATAATAATGACGAACAATAATCACAAAAGGAAAGGGAGAAAGAAGATACACAAAATTTACATGAAAACTCTTTTCTGAATAAAGAAATTAAATTACGGGACATTTCATCCATAAATTTCACTATAAAAATTTTGATTATAGAAATTCAGATAATAGAATATAAGAGTAAAGCATGACTTCTTGTATTGCACTGTTATCAACCAGAGTAACAGCGATATCAATATATATATAAGTCTCTAATCCGATTGCACCTATTTTGTAATTTGGTCACCTACTCTATAAGTCGGTCACCTATTTTGTAAGTTGATCACCTACTCTGGACTCATCGACGCAGCCAGCTGGCCACATGGGCAGGCCACACCAGGTTGGCCTGCTCATTAGGCTGGCCTAGGCCGGTCAGCCACATCTAGCAAGCCGGTCTCCCGACCGGTCAGCACATCTGTCCAACCATTGTCATCTTGCCAGCCGACAAGATACTCAATCTTCCACATTTGGCATTCAGGTTATCCATTGACCCCAGTATCGATTGCTTCTTCTGCCGCTTGTTGCATGGTTTAATATTCCGTTTTAGTATCGTACCCATATAAATTTTTGACCAAATCAATAATAAGTCTGACAATCGAATATGTGTCCATACGAGAGTGACTTATATCCAACAATTTTCATTGTATGCCATGGGTCTCAGTCCTTGGGCCTTGTGCTTGGGAACCCGTAGAAACAGATGTTTCAACAAGTAATGAGATATTGACTCTCTGGTCAACAGTTCAAACCGATGTCCTCTCCAACACTCTGTAGATCAAGATTGCTGCAATTTAGGCAAATAAAAGTGCAAATTGTCAGATCAAAAGGATCATTGTGAACTGTTACGCTGCATCAAAGTAAATCGTTGTTAAGTTCATGACTCAGTTTTAGAAGATTAAGACAAAATATATTCATAGAGATGATGAAAGTTTCAGATTTTAAAGAACTTGCCTTGGATAATGTACATAAATTACCTTTGCAGGAGATAAGCCAGTAAAGCACAGCAATTTGTTGAAATTGCAGGCTTTATATCACAGCATAGATAGATCGCTAGAAATAAATAATTTAATTGATTAATAAGGCCCTCTCTCGAACGGTTTCACGCTTTCCTAACATAAACTTCACAATTAAGAACAATGTATAGAAATATTATATGATACGTTGGAAATATTGTCTCTTAGTAATGCTAATTAATTATTAAAAAAATATAGTTATCACATACCTCAATACTTGTTCAAAATCAGCACATATTTTAAAAGTAACTACTTTTTAATAATTGATAGTATCATGGAATGATATAATACTCTTAAAAAAATTACAAAGGACTAAGAACCACTCTTGCAAAAAGAGATTTTATTGAATGTGTTGGATTTTAAGTAATTCTCTTGTGAGTTCTATATCTATTTACTTGTCATCTATTATTATGCTTAGCGTTGCGTGAAAATTTACTGAAATGAATAAAATTTTTAAGTGATTTATGATAGGTTTTCGAAAAGAGTACGTACACAGTTCATCTAAAATAGTAACGATAGATGGGCACCAAATGGGTGCACATATGTGATTTGTCTATGAAAGTTGTGCCAGATAAACATTTGAAGGCCGCTCATGAGCCATTTGTCTAATAAGCTTGTGCTTGAAAAGCGCTCGTGGCTCGACTTTGGTATAAATTATTTTGATATGATTTTAGTATATTAAATGTGGTTTTTTTGAGTCCTTAAACACCGATACAATGAGAAAAAAATGAAGAAAAATATTTACTCATACATTTATATTTCATTATCTATTGATACGTACATTGTTCTTATTGTTGTAAAAAGTAGTTACTATTGTATTTGTTTATTATTCGGGTTTATAATTATAAGATATTATATCCTTACGTTTGTTGGGTGTTTTTATAATCAAGATTCATCATATAGTGAATATATTTTTTAAACTTATAGTCTCATTATTTTTTTTTCTTATTTCTAAAAAAAGTTTCTGTAAAATATTACATATTCTTATTTTTTTATTATCATTTTGCATTGAGTATTACCGTATCATCTCATTATATACTCAAAAAAAATTTAAAGTATCGAGACACCATGAACATATAATTATTATGTAAAAAAATATAAAAAAATGTTCGTATTTTTCTTTTTTATGTAAACTTAATATTTAATTACACGATCATTTATTATTTTATTATTATTAATATTTTGACTTCTTACCGGTAAGTATCGAGACACCCATGAACATATAATTATGACCAACAAAATGTACCAACAAACGTGAGATCTTAACTCTCATCTTCCCTACCTCTAACAAATCATCAATAAAATCCAACACTTTGAGATTTATCATTTCAATTTTTGAGTAGTAATTTTTTTAAAGCGTCAAATTATCAGGTTACTTTATAATATAAAATACAAATTTAATATAATAATATATTTAAATTCATACTAATTTTATTTTTTTGAAGGATCTAAAATTGATTTTTCTTCCTTCACACTTCTCATTCAATCTTATTGAGAGTTTCGTAAACTTTTTTGTGAAGAAGTATGTTAGTTGGTTTTTTCAGAGAGGGAAGTCTTTTAAATTAGAAAATTCATGAAGAAGGAAGTTTCAACTTCCTTCCATTTTTGAAAACAGAATGAAAGCGGCCTCCAATGTATAATTTTAGAAAAATTATCTTTTTACACACATAATTATAACGGATTATTTTGGTATTTATAGAATATAATCAGTACCATTTTTAATAACAATAATGTTATTTTTTAATTAAAAATTAAATTAATTAAAGAAATAATTTTTTAAATAGAGTATAATGAAATCTTATGGGATCATGACCTACAATTATTTTAAATAATTAATAAATATGTGTTAAATTATGTCAAACAATTCTAACATCTTCTGTTTTTTTTATCTTTTTCATCCATTGCTCTGGCTTACTCTTCCTCCTGCCCAAATTCTTCCTCTTCTTTTGTCATACCATCCATAAACTCTAATGCATATTAAGACTATGAATTTGAATTTGAGAAATTTCGAAGTGGAAACATGACATTTTGGCATCTTCACACTTTCGAGATCTCTTGATTTTCTATTTTCAATACTTATATAAATACAAATTTTACAATAATCAAATCTATACAAAAAGAAAATGTGATAAACTTAATTTTTTAATTTTCTAATCTTTAAAAATTTTTTTGAAATCTAATCGTCTAAATACTTATACTCTTCTCATTTCATTCTTTCAAAAATATGAGATACCTATCAGATTTTTAATCCAAAACACCAAAATTTGAAACTGTTAATCTACGAAACTCGTATTCATTATCATCACTTATAATACATCCCATCATCATTCGATCATCTATATCTTTTTTGGGTAAGTAAAGCCACATCTTCATCTTCCACAACAAGAGCAGAATCCACATCCCCCCTCTCTAGACCCAACCACAAGAAAAAGAGAAAAATCTCATTGGATAAAGAGGAAAGTTCCTTACTTATAATAATAACTTGCACGCATAGTATTCCATCCCAGCATAGCTATCAAACAAAGTTGGCCGTGGTGTTTTCAAAATATGTCGCTATTGATTGATATTTAGAGGCTAATGTTGAATCCAAAGCACGGTATATCCCATTGAAGGTATTGTTCACGATATGTGATGTCTAATTTTTATTTATGATTTATATCGTTATTAATATAATTTTTAGTCATTCAAAATAGTTTTAAAATAAAAATTTTATTTAAAAAATAGATTATTTGGAATCAAGTTTGGGGTCTAATAGACGTGTGTTTTCACGTTTATGCGTATTTGAGATAGAAGCGGCACACCTGATATGCATCTTGGGATGTTCGTGCACATCTATGGCTAAATGTTGGTGCCTAACTCGTATATGATGTGACACTCATGTATAGATATGTAGAATAAAAGGTGCGTAATATGTGCCTATTTGACGCTCGTGTGTCGATTATATTTATAAGAACATATGCATACCATTTTGATCATTTTATGGGAGAAATGAGGGAGAAAAGAAAGAAAGAGAACATGGGAAACTGAAGAAGAAGAAGAGAGAAATAGGAAGAAGAAATTTTTGGAGCCTTTAGAAGTACGACTTGTTAGATCATAGGTTTAAGGTAAATATTTTTAAGTATAATTTTTAATCTATTTTAGAATTTTTATTTATATTTTTTATTTTTACTGTATATATATTACTATTTATCTATTATTTTATATATTTATTTATATATATAGTTTTTATCAATTATTTTAAAGTTTTATTATATTTTACAAAAATTTTGGACAATTTATTCATTTTTTTACAAAATAAATAAATATTTTGGGATAATATATTTATATATGAATATATTTGTGATGAAAAGTCATAAAATCTATACATTTTACATTATAGGTTAATATTCTATAAATGTGTTTCAGATCATATTTATTTTAATATTTGATATGATAATTATATTTTTTTAGATATATAATTTTAATATTTATACTTTTTCACAGAGTAAAAAGTTTTAGACAATTATATTTTTTTTTACAATGAAAAAAGATTTTAAATGTTTATTACAAAGTCTACTGTTTAATATTTTATTAAAAATTATTGTAATAAATTGATAAAACTATATATTTAAATATCTTAATATATTAATCACATTTAATGATTGCATCTATTCCCACAAATAGTAAAACAAAGTGGCACTTAACCACATCTACAGGGTAAATTCATAAATAGCTTGCCTATGGATATGAGCAGTACTATTTTGGTATAAGGTTATTAATAGTACATTTGATACTTTGTCAAAGTTTGACATTTTAGACTTTGATCCTCAATTTTAACATTATTTGAATTTTTAAATTTTTTTACTTATATCATACTTGATATTTGAATATTTTGACCTTTAATATTTACAAGTTTTGATACAATATGCAAATTTATCTGATGTATACTTTTAAACTTTTAAAATCATCTGATATTTAGACGATTTCATTCTGTTTGGATTATTTTGTATTTATATCCATATCACGAATTTTACTTACGAAATTATATTTGGATATTTTATATTTGAACATTTATTATTTGGACTACATATTTAAAATTTGAACATTTTAGATTTCACATATGTTTTACTATTTTTCATCTATTCATTCTATTTTATAAATATATATTTGTTATTGTACATATATACTTACTAAATTTTAGGCTTATAAATTTATTATATTTTTAACTTTTTAAATTAGAGAATATTTGATACTCTAGAATTTAAATGGAGGATACTTAAAGACTTAATTTAGTTATATTTTATATTCGAATTTATATTTGATTTGATTTGGAATTCATATATGAGTTTATTGTATATTCAATTACTACAATTTGCATAATTTTGGAACTTGTGTTGAGATTATTAATCAATTTATTTATTTTGGGTCTATATAATTTAAAATACTGTTATAAATTTTGATATTTGTTAAGTATTTCTCTTGCATATGGTTTTAAACTTGAATAACTTTTTACATATTAAGTTTGAAAACCAGACAATGTAATATTTTATATCCACTGTGGTTTGTAGTTATTTTATTTTTTGATCTTTAAATTTGGTGTGTCTTGGCCACATATTAAAAATTTTAATTTTTTAGTTATTTGTGAAAAAATAATTTTGAAGTTGCTGGGAACGAATTCTTGAAGTTTGAAAGTTTGAAGGTCACAAATATTTAGCTCTTAGAATTAATTAAATATGTCTAATCTTTTGAATAATCTTATAGTTTTCTAACCAAAAAAAAAAAACTAAAACTAAAAAATGCTAAATCTTGTTATAATCAAAATAAAAATATTTAAAATATTTTTAATTTTTCATATTTTTAAATTTATTCTAAAGTTTTAGTTTTTAATACTGTTGGGTCCGGTATTGCGGGCCAACCCGAAACGCGAGGCGTACTGAAGAAGTCTCGTAAAGGCGAGAAAAATTTTCGTTTTGGCGGAAAGATTGTTATTGGCGGGAGTTCTCAGACTCATTCTGGAGGGAAAATATTCACCCTCTTTCCAATAAAAGGACCAGCCCCTGCACAGGCGACGGGGGAGGCAGAAGGGAAAAAGCCACTTTTCCCGATTTTCGAGGCCCGGGCCTTTGAGGCCGGTTGAGTCAGGGACGCTCTCTCTCTCTCTCTCTCTCTCTCCTGGTCTTCATGAAAGGAAGAAGAAGAAAACTGGGGAGAGGGAAGAATGAGCCCGATTCACCATCGATGAGCCAGGCAAATCACGGAACCCTTTCCGTCGATGACCTAAAGCTCCCCCACTGCCGTCGTTCCCAGAAGAACAAAGCGCAGAGCCTTCCTGCTGACGGCACTGAACGATTCCCTCTCAAATCGGCGCTAGGTGGAGCCCAAAGCTCGCTGTCCATGGCAACCGGCACATTTCCTCCGTTCCTAACCCAAACGGGGCACTCGGTGGTCCCGGCGACCAAATCCTGCAATTCCTCCTTTTAGTCGGTGTAAGACGAAGCTTCCCCGTAACAAGGTTCCATGAGCCTTCTCTCATGGCGTTCGTCTGCTCAGTCCGAGCCACAGCCAAGGCGAGGTTTTGGTTCCTTCGAGAATGGCCCTCAGATGTTCCTCCCAAACTGCGGCGGAAGCGGAAGCATGAAGCTCCCCGGATAGCGGCCGGATCCGAGCCAAAATCACATCCCGAGCTCCTCACGAATACGAGCCCGCTCCCTCTAACCGAAACCCAAGATCCTCGCGAGACCGAGAACCGAGGACGAGCCCCCTACTTTGGCGTCGAGTGTCGTCTTGAAATCTCGGTCAAATGGGACCGCGAAGCCCTTATTTGGGGCGCCCGGAGCTCACGCGTCCTCGGCCAAACCCGGCGTCGCGAGCTCTCGAGGCGTCATCCAAACGCGTCGGCGGCAAGGCAAGGGGAAGCCTCCCAAATGGCGCTCGAAACCCTTGGGATGACGGGTGCGAAGTCATAAAATCTATACATTTTATATTATAGGTTAATATTCTATAAATGTGTTTCAGATCAGATTTATTTTAATATTCAATTTGACATTTATATTTTTTTAGATATATAATTTTAATATTTATACTTTTTCATGGAGTAAAAAGTTTTAGACAATTATATATATATTTTTACAATGAAAAAAGATTTTAAATATTTATTACAAAGTCTACTGTTTAATATTTTATTAAAAATTATTATAATAAATTGATAAAACTATATATTCAAATATATTAATATATTAATCACATTTAATAATTGCATCTATTTCCACAAATAGTAAAACAAAGTGGCACTTAACCACATCTACAGGGTAAATTCATAAATAGCTTGCCTATGGATATAAGTAGTACTATTTTGGTATAAGGTTATTAATAGTACATTTAATACTTTGTCAAAGTTTGACATTTTAGACTTTGATCCTCAATTTTAACATTATTTGAATTTTTAAATTTTTTTACTTATATCATACTTGATATTTGAATATTTTGACCTTTAATATTTACAAGTTTTGATACAATATGCAAATTTATCTGATTTATACTTTTAAACTTTTAAAATCATCTGATATTTAGACGATTTCATTCTGTTTGGATTATTTTGTATTTATATCCATATCACGAATTTTACTTACGAAATTATATTTGGATATTTTATATTTGAACATTTATTATTTGGACTACATATTTAAAATTTGAACATTTTAGATTTCACATATGTTTTACTATTTTTCATCTATTCATTCTATTTTATAAATATATATTTGTTATCGTACATATATACTTACTAAATTTTAGGCTTATAAATTTATTATATTTTTAACTTTTTAAATTAGAGAATATTTGATACTCTAGAATTTAAATGGAGGATACTTAAAGACTTAATTTAGTTATATTTTATATTCGAATTTATATTTGATTTGATTTGGAATTCATATATGAGTTTATTGTATATTCAATTACTACAATTTGCATAATTTTGGAACTTGTATTGAGATTATTAATCAATTTATTTATTTTGGGTTATATAATTTAAAATACTGTTATAAATTTTAATATCTGTTAAGTATTTTTCTTGCAGATGGTTTTAAACTTAAACAACTTTTTATATATTAAGCTTGAAAATCAGACAATGTAATATTTTATATTCACTGTGATTTGTTGTTATTTTATTTTTTGATCTTTAAATTTGTTGTGTCCTGGCCAAATTTTAAAATTTTAGATTTTTTAGTTATTTGTGAAAAAATAATTTTGAAATTTATGTCTGAAAAAATAATTTTGAAAGTTTGAAGGTCACAAATAGTTAGCTCTTAGAATTAATTAAATATGTCTAATCTTTTGAATAATCTTATAGTTTTCTAACCAAAAAAAAAAAAAAAAAACTAAAACTAAAAAATGCTAAATCTTGTTATCATCAAAGTAAAAATATTAAAAATATTTTTAATTTTTCATATTTTTAAATTTATTCTAAACTTTTAGTTTTTAATTCCATTCTTAATTTCTACTCTAGAATCAAACTTAACTTATATAATAAATATTTTAGAAATTTATTTTTAAAACTTTTCCCATTTAGGGATTTTTGACATCAAATTTATAATAATATAAGTTTTAAAATATGATCAATCGATCTAATTTTACATAGAATAAAATTGATATTATTATAAAATATTAAGGAAGATATTTAAATAACAAATTTTGAGAATAATTTTTTTTTTTTGAAAAAAAAAGAGTAATTTAGAATTAATTTGGGTTTTTTTTTTTATCAGCATTAAAAATAGTCTACTTCAATCATTGACATTATAGAGTTGGTACCTCAAAGCTTTAAACTGAGAGGTGATGTATTTGCTCTTATAGGCTTGTTGGTTCACGTATCATCACTTTCACATTTATAGAAAATGTAAACGTGTACGTGTGGCCTTGAATTTTGAGTCAGAAATTTTCGAATTGTGCTTTTGAATTTTTAAATTCAAACTATACATATTATAAATCCTAATAATAATATCAAAGAATTTAAAACTAATTCTTAAAATTATTTTTTAATATTTAAGTTAATAATATAATCTGATAATTATATTAATAAAAGAAATAAAGAGAAGAAAATTAAAAATATAATTTAAAGAAAAAATATTAATAAATATTTTTTATTTTTATATGTAATTTATATACATCGTTTTGAATAATGGTTGGGGTTAGGAATGATTCTTTCTAATTGGGAGACAACTTATTTTTATCAGCGATCTTACCTATAGATTTTATGTTATAATTTTAAAAATATAAATATTTTATCCTTATAAAAATAAAGACTATAAAATATAAATAAATAAATAAAAATTATACTGATTGAAAAATGTGCTAAAAAAGAAAGTATTTTCATGTGTAATTCATGATTGCAAATCCGTTCATTAACGGGGCACCGGCCCCGAGTGGGGTTCAACAAACGTGGAAAACGAGACGCCAAACCGTGGCGACCACCACCCAGCCTATACACGCGCACTACTTTGTATGTTCGTTTCCCCATATACGGAGGAAGTGGCCACATCTCTCCGTCCACGCCTTTGCGCCCTCTCTGTCGTGCGCCCAGGGCCCTGATTTTGTAAGCCTATATTTATCATCTTTGGGCGGTCCTCCTCCATTCGCAGGCTGTAGATTTTATTTCGTCCGCGGAAATCGCTCAATAAATGGCAGGGGGAATTCTACGCAGGAAAAGATAGTATCACCTAGTGAGGATTCCAAAGCTATCTTATCTTCTCTCTTCCTCTCTCCCTCTCTGCGCTTCATGCCCCCATCGTAATCTCAACCGCTCACTTCGCTGGCTGTCTCTGCCGTCTTCTTTCGTTTCTGTTCTTCAGCTGTAATCCCTTGTTTCCCTTCTTTCTTTTCCCTCCTTCGGTTGCCCTATTTTTATTCTCACCAAATTTCGTGGATTTGGTTTCTGGGTTTGGAATAATCCGCTTCATCTCTGAGAAACTTTTTCTCCTCGCTAAATTTGTGTGGATTTGGCTTGCCAGTCATTTCTGGTGGATATTTTTTCTGTGTTCTCGTTCTTTTGGAAGTTCCTTTTGCAATTTGGGGTGAAATGGCATTAATTGATGCTTTTGGGAGAATATTGGAAACACCCACTTTGGGAGGAATTGTAATAGAGATTGTATTGTTTATAATTCCTGTTTGGGTTGCCTTTTTTGTTGGATTAATGGTTGGATGGGCATGGAGGCCGAGTTGGGCAAGCTTGAATTGGAACAAATTGGATCACTTAGTGTCGACAATCTTTTCAGCTCCATCGTCGCCATCTAAGGCATCGAAACCTTCGCCATCGAAGGCATTTGGTTCCACGCAGATTTTAGATTCATTCCAGGGGGAATCGTCGAGCTGCAGCTCTTCTGTTGAAGATAGTAGGGCAAGTGTTAATGATGCACTCTCTACAGAGCTCAAAACTATTGATACCAACTGCAGGTAATTTGAGCTTATTGGCTTTTGGTGCATAGTGATTTCTCTGGCTTCAAGAGCTTATAATTGTTGGTTTCTAAATTGCTTAGGTCATATTTAATGCCCCTGAAGAATTTGGTATTTTATCAGTTTATGATATGATTAGCTGTTCAATTTGCTATTGTTTAGGTCATGTCTTACTTCCATAAGTCAATTTTGAAAGAATTTGATCGGTATACGCCGTATTAGTTTATTAAAGTTGCCTTAGTTTAGGCAATATTTTTTTACCTTTCTTTAAATTTCGAATGAATTTGTAAGTTCAGTACAAGTTTGCTTCATTCTTTCATTGTGTAGCTAACTGCAGTTAACGTGAGCATAGCATATTCACTGTCACTTTCGCCTAGTACTAGTTGAGAAATAGTCCACAGCTTCTCCGAGCTAAGATTTTGTGGCTGCATCCTTTTAGATGATGCATTGTGCAAGTGGTATCTACGTGATGAACAAAGCCTTATGTTCCCTATCTGGAGAGATGTTATGATCCTTTCAGTGGGGAGGCTCCCACGTCCACAGAACAGACATGATTAGAAGATCAGCTGATGAAGGAGAGAGATTGCATCATCCTCTTAGATAATGTGTACTACATGTGGTATCTATCTCTATGTGAGGAACAAAGCCTTATGCTCCCAATCGAGAGATTTGTTACGATAGTCCAATTGGAAAGGCTTCTACATTCACCCAACAAAAATTATGAGAAGTCGGGTTGATAAATGATAGATATTATATCAAATGATTTAAATAATTATTCAATCTCTACTATTTATCTACCCAATTTTTAATTCTGACCATTGAATAGATGTAAGAATCATTCTACTAAAAGAAGCATAACAACACTCTCCAATATGCTTAAACCAGCCCATGTAGCTGCTTTCTAATTTGGGTGTGCAGATTGAAGTACCTTGCCTCTTGCTATTTTGTCGGTTTCATAGAGTGCCTACCTCATTGCTATTTTGTTCATGACTTATGCCCATGATTAGTACTCGTCAGAGATAATAACGAGAAATAGGATTTCGTTGTTGTTTAGTTCCTTGCAGCTCAAAGGTGAAGAACATGCTGTTGTGACTGAAGATGATTTGCGACATTTGTACCGGCTTGTGGAGGTAAAAGACGGAGGTCCCTCTTGGATACAGATGATGGATCGTTCTACCCCAACTATGAGCTATCGAGCATGGCGCAGAGATCCTGAGGTATCTCATCTCCTTTTGTCCTAAAGTCATAAGATTCACTCTCTTCAACCTTACATGGTGATGTCTTAATATTTGCTAGAGTACATATAGGTAATCAAGTTGCTTTCATGGCCAATGATAGGGTTTTTGTTTCAAGTAATGGAAGCGATCTCTTGTATAATACAAAATAATACCACATATAATAGACCCAAAATTGCCAAGCTATCAATTGTTGATTCAAATTGCTTTCAGTGTCCAATTATATGATTGCCTTTTTTTTGGTTTTGTTGAGGGTAGACTGGTCCTCCTCAGTATCGTAGTAGTACCATCTTTGAGGATGCCACACCAGAGATGGTAAGGGACTTCTTCTGGGATGATGAATTTCGATTGAAGTGGGATGACATGCTTTTATATGCCAAAACCATTGAGGAATGCCCCACTACCGGAACAATGATTGTACATTGGATGAGGAAGGTGAGGAGAGTGGTTATAAATCGTTTCAGTAGATCAACTCCTTGCGGCGTGTATTTATCTTTTTCATTGGTCCTTGGTGCAGTTTCCCTTTTTCTGCAGTGACAGAGAGTATATCATTGGACGTCGAAGCTGGGTATCGGGAAGAACTTATTATTGTGTGACGAAGGTATGAAGATTTTTATGTTTATTGTTAATAAACTAATATGGTAATATTACTATCCTCTTCGAGTCGTTTATCTATGTTTTGGATTTCTAGATGATTTAATTACCTTTAACCTAGTTTCGTGAACAACTTCTCTTCCTTTAAGATGAAGTTAGACCAAATTAACATAGTTGCTTTTACCTGATATAGCTTCTGATTGTTGAGAAGTTAAAATAAGCCATTAGAGAACCAGAAGCTGAAGTACATTGGAGCTTCTTTAACAAAGTGACCTAAATGTTGAGGCCGGAAAGCAATGAAAATGCATAACCTAAGAAGTACATGCATTCCCTCGGTATCGGACACTACACATCCATGACACAAGTCAAAAATATTTTATTTTATTTTATTTTATTTTGCTTCAACACACTTCAACGCATATGGGACACATTGGATAGTTTTATTATATAGAAAATTTTAGAATCCTAATATAAATTAGAGAATATTTTGGACTTTTTTAAAGATGTTATAGAACAATTCAGTTATATTGGCTTACCTCTAACTTGTACACTTTTAATTGTGAATTTTTTTAATAAGAAACAAAAAATATGTATTTTTATTAATAAAGTAGTGTTGTTCATGAATTATATTTTTATATCTACAAATAAAGTTTAAATTTTAGTTAATGTATCTGTAGTGTGTAGTGTACTCATTTTTACAAAAATAGTAAGTCGGCATGTCGGTATCACTACCATGTATCTTGTTGGTGTCTATGCTTTTAGTGCTTGACTAACGTGATTGTGGAGCACTTTTGGAAAAGCTCTACTAAAAAATGATTGTATAATGATACTCGTGTTCTATCAGTCTAAATCTCAAAATTTTCCAAGAGACCCAAGACTATTAATTCAAGTTGGTATTAGATTTGGAAAATATGCCAAACTTCGTGTTCTGTTATAAGATAAAATTTCTCTCCCTTTCCCTTTTTTGCCATCAATGTTCCACAGTATCTATCCGTTATTGTAGTCTTGTGTGCTTAACAATTCCTCTTTTTGAATTCCAGGGAGTGCCTTTCCCTTCTCTGCCACGGCATGACAAACCAAGACGCGTAGACCTGTATTATTCAAGTTGGTGCATACGTGCAGGTAGATTGTGCCTTTTTCTTTTAAATTTAATTATATGTTTTCCGCTAGGGGAATCATAGAGTTAGAGAAGGGCACAATCATGTAATAAAGGACTTAAAATTAATTCAATTTCAGTCTTTTGAATGGATTTTTATCTAACAAAGTAGGACGGCAAAATGAGATTCATACAGGCAAATTCTATGTAGGCTTTGTTATTGTGTTGCCTATTTCCCCAGCCTAAGTGGAAACCATCGTGTGCCTCCTTTAGTTTGGTGTCTTTTGTGCAATGTGAGGTTGCTTTATTATGATATGAAAGCTACGTGTTTAAACCTAGAAATAAGTTGTTCACGATGAATAGTAAGACTGAATACACCTCATATCTGTTATGTGAGTAGTCTTTTACACTGAACTATTTTCTTTTCTTAGTTTATACAGTCTTTTTACAGTTGTATACTAAGTGGGCAAAAGAAAACAAAATTGAGGCATCGGATTTGTGGTTTGAGAATTCAATCTTGCTTTGCACGTTCCTTATGTTTGAGTTACTTATGGGTATGACTTTAACCAGTTGAATCTAAAAGACGAACGGCGCAGATGTCTGCGTGTGAAGTGCTCCTCTTCCATCACGAAGATATGGGCATCCCATGGGAGATCGCGAAGCTTGGAGTTCGTCAAGGGATGTGGGGAGCTGTCAAGAAGATCGAACCCGGTTTGCGTGCTTATCAGAAAGCAACAGCATCTGCGGAACCTTTGTCTCGCCCGGCTTCTATGGCTCACTTTAACACCAAAGTCAGCCCCGAATACTTGAGATCATTGCTAAATGATGACGATTATGATGAAGATGATCTCTTGAGAGCCCAAGTTGCGGCACCATCTGAGAAGCCGCCAGGCTTGAACATCCCAAAGCTCCTGGTTTTTGGCGGTGCAATTGTGCTCGCGTGTAGTCTGGACCGTGGACTTTTGACAAAGGCAGTGGTATTCGGAGTTGCGAGAAGATTTGGGAGGATAGGAGGAAAATTGTAACCATAGAGATGAGAGAAAAATGATCTGCATCCATTGTTGAGGTTCATCTTTTGCTTCAGCAAGCTGCTGTTAGGTGTTAATTCGGATTGCTCGCTGGCAGATGAAAGAGTAACGGGCTTTTTTGTGTATGAAAGAGAGTAGTAGGAAAAGAAGAAGATCCATTGCAGGTTCATTTTGTTGTTAGATATATTACAGAAGAAGTGCAGATTGTGCTGTGATTCCCAACTATGGAGTGTCTCCTCCATGATCAAAGCCCTCACTTCTTTCTCCCTTTTCTCTTCCATATATGGTTGAGGAGACGATATTCTGTGACTAATTTCCTAAGCTTTTTTTAATGGTAACATCTGTCAGAAGTACTTCATAAGTTTACATGAAATTTTTAGATGCCAAAGGGTATTTATTTGCCAGCAAGGCTAACCGGATGGTTTATCATGTTGTTTTTGATTCGTATCTGGGATATCGAGTCGATTCAAGAAGCTATTAATTCAGAAGAAATAAGCACTAGATTTAGAATCTAAATCTAAATTCAATATAGGTTGACAGGAAGGTTGATTATATAGAACTAATAACCAAAATTCAATATAAATTTGTGCGGAAATCCCTTGTTGAGGGGAGGAAAGTGAACCATTGGGAGGACTTATTTTGTGCCATGACTGATACTTGGGAAGGCCTATAGATAATTGTATAGATCGATACAGGTCTTTAGTCAAGGACTGTGGAGGATAAACATTAAAGATTTTAAAATTTGCGTTAATACAGGTTTTTAGTCGAGGACTATGGAAGACAAACATTAAAAATTTTAAAATTTGCGTTATCAATAGTTGATAAATTCGTAATTAAAATTATAATTTATACATTAATATATCATATTAGTATTTTAAAATCATAAATTTTATATAATTATAATTTTTATATTATTAGTAAAAATATTATAATCTTCAAAAATAAGTTAATGGGTGTAACGAAATCATTAACTGATTTACATTTAATTGAACAATTGATCAAATTAAGGTGTAATTGAAAATATTATGTAATATTTTAGATTTTTATTTAAATAAATTTAATATTAATTATAACTTTAGGTAAATTAGACATAATAAAATTAATTTAATATTGTAAAATTTGGAAAGATGTTTGGATCAGGTAAGTTGGCGTCCGAGTTATCATCTGAATATTAATTTGAATTTTAGAATAATAAGAAATGAATAATAGAATAAATAAATATATATATAATAGAAATAATAATATAAAAATAAAATAATATGATATTATATTTTATATTTTATGAGTATTGGCTAATTTTATGAGTTTTGGATATGGATTTTATGATTTTGAAGATTTACTATTTTTTTAAAAAATTAAAAAAATTTATTGGACATTATGTATATTTTATCAGTATTTATAACGAAAATATACACAAAACCTACATAGGTTGGGCATTTTCTCATGCACGTGCCGGGTTATGGCCACTACATTTGAATTTGAAAATTGAACACTCTGGCAAGCTCTCGATGGAAAGATATTTATTAATTAGAAATTTCATTTCGTCAGCAAAAAAGGTTTAGAGTAGTGACGCTTTCCATTTGGATAATTTGACTTAACATTAAAATATATTCGGATATCTTAATATATCTGATAAGTTTAAGAAATACAACTAAAGTCGTGGGTGGCAAAATATAGTGAGCAATCTTATCTATGGGTACAGAATATATAAATTTTGGCCTAAGGTTATCAAGATTATGCGTAACCCTTCTTCAAACTAGTCTTTAAATAATTAGAATTCAAATTTGGTGCATAATTTATATTTCTACATCGATTTATGTTAGATTTCGATTTGGATTTTAGATTTGGATCTGAGATTCGCTGATTTTGCCTCCAGTTAGGCATTGATATGTCTCGTACAATAATTTTAATTATATATTTTGATTCGACGTTTAGAATATCTGTCGCGATACTATTTCGGCTTCTGTATACACTATTGGATCATCCGGCTATCAAATTCTATCCCAAATCACAAGTTGATCGGGCTTTGAATTTGGACTTGAACTTAGACTCAGATTAGATATCGGCTTTTGGAATTGGCTCGAATTACCTCTACTTTGATTATTTATATTTATATTTATATTTATATACACACGTCCCGACAACGACTATTTTTAAAATTTGGATATTTATTTGGATTTCGATATTTGATTTGAGTATGAGACTACCATTGAATTTTACAATTTCGTTCTTAGATTTCTGTTGGATTTATCTTACTACCGAATTAGATTTATTTCATAATTTGATTGGATTTTTATTCATTTGATATTTTATCTGATTTATTGGACTTATTTTGTCTAAAATATAATACTTATTGGGCATTTGGCTCACGTTTCTTATTTTATCCCTTCATAATAGAAGGTTTGGATGCATTATAGAAGTTAAAATGTGACCTTCAGCTATTCGTCCGATTTGGTAAGTTTAGTTTGTTATTATTTAAATTTAATATTTGATACAATTGGATTATGAAATTAGCTGGATATATGTCAATAATGTATTTTGAAAATAGTTCAGATATTATATTATGTCTAGTGATGCTTTTTCATTGGATTGTTACATTCTTTACGATATTTATAGAGCAGGTCGTATGTATTATTGTCCGAACGGTTGTCCAATGAGATTCTGTGTAGATTTTAGTTTGTCGGGTTCTGTTTATTTAGGTTGTCACACCCAAATTTCTAGAACTTATAATTATTGGTTAAATTTATTTAAAATTTTAAATTTTAAAAATTATAATTAATTATTTTAAATTGATATGCTTAATTCTGATTTGTGACACATTAACTAGTTGACCATTTAATCCATTAATTTATTAAATTAGTTCAGTTATGTTCTATTATTATATATTTTAATAACGGATGAAATTCAACACACACACACACACACACATATATATATATATATATATATATATATGAGGGGCCGTATCTATCTAATTTTGAGAATAATTCAACTTTTGAGAAATAATTAATGGACACTATAATTGTGTGATTTATAGTTTTTAATCTTGAAATAACAGTTAGGCACTATAAAGGGTGTGATTTACGGTTGTATTCTTAGAATAGAATTTAACTTAACTAAAAATAACTAATATTTATCAAAATATAAAATTTATAATTGTAAAGTACCCACATAATCTAATAAGTTTATAAATAATGACTTCAAAATATTAATTTTGCATAAGATAAAATGAATTAGCCCTTGAAAAAAATAAAATAAATGCACCAATTAGAATTTAAAATAAAATAAAATAAATGCATAAAAACTTCAAATATGAATTATAAGTCATAACAAAAAAATATACAGATACACAATCTTATTATATTTACAAAATAAAAAATAAATGTGTATATTGCGGTAAATTGTGGTCAAATTGAATAACGGTAAAATTAAATCAAACCAACCTAAATCGAATCCAAATCCAAAAAGTCACCTTCCCAAATCGAAATCAAACCAAACATTTAATTCAGTAGCTTTATTTTTCAATTTGGTTTAGTTTGAATTAGCCGATTACAGATTTTTTTTCGCCTGAACGTCGTTAGTTCGGGAATATCAAAGAAGCTTTCTGGCTGATGCTGCAAAAAAGATTTCCACCATCTCGTTCATCTGTTTCCAATGATGTACCAAGGTAAAATTGCTCAAGGAAAAACTCACGGACTCAAATCATGATCGTTAATTCCTAAAGCATAAAGATGTAAACAGAAGACGAAACAATCGGATCAAGACAACGAATGACGTTCAAATATTCCGCCAACGATGCACAACAAAACTGCTGATGAAAATATTAAACGGAATTCGTATCGCCAACTTCAATTCCGCATCTACTATACAAATATCTAATTCATGCTAATTGCAATCAAAAAATCAATTGATGGAAAATTTATATAGTTAACATGAAGAGAAGCTAATTGAAAAAAGAATTCTCAAAATGCTTCTCTAGTAAGGAACGATCGTCTCGAAACAATGAACCCCGTCCAACTCAGCGGCAAACCTCGGATTTATCCTGTGCTCCTCTGGACGTGGTCGATTTTGATCAGTCTGCGAATTACCTTGTACCGGCATTGAGATCCTAGCACCGATCTCTTTGTTATCGGAACCACTGTCATTCTTCAAGCTACAGCCATCAATCGATGTCAAACCTTCACGCTCCACATGAGCAGGCACTTCTTTCGCCTTGGGTTCGCTGGACGTCCGATTGAGGCTGGATTTCCGACCGAACAACTCAGCAAAGAGATCATCAAAAGGAGTGACAATGGGCATCATCTTTGAAAATCCAGCGATCGATCAATGCAATTACCTCTATGGAACAAACAAACAAACAATTGAATCGCAACGAAATTGGAGACGAGAGGGACAGAAATTAGGGCGATCGTTTTTGGGCGTGTACAAAGAAGAGAGATCTGTTGAGTTGATTATGACGAATGCGGCAGGAGGCCGGGGATTTATATAGGGGCTAGAGAGAGAAAGAAAAAGCCAGAGAGAGAAATACGTGATTGTATTTGTCACACCTTCCAACTTAACAAAAGAGCTGTAATATTTAAAATTTTATTTATTATTTAATTTCTAAATTTTTAATAGATTTTAAATATAAATAAATTATAAATGACTGGTAAAAAATAATTTTTCTATTTAAAAAATAATTTTTGTTATTTTTCTGTAATTAATCGCCATTGATTTAAATTCAAGCCCAATAATTTATTCTTAGAACCACATTTGTGAAATATTTTTTTATTTATTTTTCCAATGATATATTTTATTAAAAATTCTTAAAATTGTTGGCATTTTTTTTTCCATTAAAAAATTGAAAGACTGTAAATTTAAGTAAGCCAGCCCCTGATTTTTACTATTTTTACATACCTAAATAACCTAATGGGTGCTTCTTAATTTTAGGATTACAAGTAATAGTTTATTAGTTTCCCCTATATTTAGCAATTAATGCACATGTGAAACTACTTTATGATTATTATTTTTTTTAATTTATCAGGCTAATCATCAATAATTAATTAGTAAATAAGATTTAAATTTGCATTAAGTACAAATTCACATAAATTATATATCAGAGTATGTTTATTTGTTGGTATTGAATTCCATAAATGATGGTTCAAACTTTATTAATAAAGTTATTGGTCCATATTATTACAAATATTTGTGTTAATTATATAAATAATTTATTAACAAATTTATTATAAAATTAAATTAATTAGTGAACTCCTTAATTTTGGGCCAAAATCCCAAAAAAAACTTCTGAATTATTTAGATTTTGAACTTAGTTGTATGCGGATTAAAATGGATGAGATTATGCTTCTTAGGTAATAACTTTAGGAGCCAATTTCTAGGCATATTAGAATCAAATTAGTAAATAAATTGTGTATAAATTATTGTATAGACATCTATAAATATGTGGATAAATTGTGTGAGTTTATTTCTTGATTACTTTGATAAATTAGAAATATTTAAAGAAAATAAGTAAATAAGATTAAATAATTGACAACCATAAAGCTAATTGTTAGGTTGTTAGGTTGAATTTTGGTAGCCAAAATTTGTGAGTTGGCTGGCTAGTCTTTAAGAATTTTAGGCTGCATCTGTGGGATAGTCTTAGCAATTTCCTTTCCCATTTCCTTATCTTTCAAATCTTTGTTGAAGATGGAACTAACAAATTCAACCTCATTACCCACTTCTCATTTAAACATTTGAAACCTCACTTATCCACCTTGTTGCCATTTCATCCAAGTGAAGAGAAGAGAGAAAAAGAGCCCGCGGAAGAGAGGGTGATCCGTGTGAAGTGAAGGACATTTAATTTTTGAGGTAAGTTGTCTTATGATTTTTCTTATAAATTTAGTCATTATTATTCTTTTAATTTCAATTATAAAAATTTATAAATTTATAATAAAATAACATTTATGATTGATTAGAATATCTTTTTATGCAACTAAATATTCAAATTTGATGCAATATTTAATTATTGTTTGAAATAACATTTAACGCTACTACTTTACAACCGCAATATTTGAATGTTGGCTATTTTTTTTGAAATATTCGATAATAAAGGTTAATTGATTTTTGAGATGGGATGTTTATAATATTGTAACAATCGTATTGAAATAATATCTAAGATATTATTGACAAAAACATGATAAATGGTATAAGTATATTATAAGTATATGTTCTTAGATGACTATATAAATAGTTATTGAGATATCTACTCAATTTATAATAGGGATGCAAATAAGCAATGGTAGAATAATATTGTAAGGGATTAATTTAAGTAATTAAATTATTAATGATAATTGTGATTTCATATCAAAAAATTAAATTTCAAATTGAATTTAGTTAAACTAAGTGGTACTTGATCTACATTTATCTCAAACTAATACTTGTTTTGGACAATAGTGCATGCCTAATGGATACTTTTAATGGATTAATTTTAGGCATAATTTTATAAAATTTATATGATATTTGCGATTTGATCAAATTTTTGGTACTTGTGCGTGATATGATTTGTGTCTTAGCATCTAATGCATGTTTTGTCATGTTCCCGTATCGAACCCAAATTATTAACGAAATTAATCCATCTTATCTTGATTACTCATATTATTAGGGTGATTTATTTTAAAACTTAAGTCTCGAAACAAAGTGGTACAAGTCCAAAAATCCCAAATCAACATTAGAGGTAAATTATAAGTCGATAACAACAACTGACCTAAACAATATGATAACTACCCAAAATAAAGTACTCAAAAACACCATGTCATCAAGTAAATAAAACGCATGTCATGGCATCGATGTACCTAAAGAGTTATGTCCATGATTAGAAAAATTATCCAAATAAGAAAATTTGAGTGTCATCCCCGATAGAATTCCAAATTGTTTGTTGAGAAATTTTTTCATAGTGAGAGATGACTTTTCAAATTTTGAATTCAAAATCTGACTTCGTTTTTGGTCGATTCTTCGGCGATTCTCATTCTCTTGGTTTTGTTGGCATTATCCTTGATTCTGGATGCCTAGCCCGACCGTCTCCCGTCTCTCCTCCTCTTCTTTTACTCTTGCGGTGGCACCGAGAACTCTTAGGGTTCGGTGCCGTATTTTTCTCTGTTTGAATATGCGATTTCTATGGTCCTGGTTACTCTTTGGTTAAATAAAGTCATCCGTCTCGGTGTGGTTTTTAATTTCCCACCCCCTACTCTCTGGCTCGCCGGCCGAATGTCCGTTTGGGTTCTCTCCGTTATAATTTTTTATTGCATTTTGAATTTATACTTTTTTATATCTATTTTACTTTTGATGGGTTGGGGTTAAATGATTTTGAGATGGGATGGAATTAAGTAAGTGGCCATGTGACCGTCGTATTCCTTCAATATCTAAGATATTATTGGTAAAAACATGATAAATCATGAGTTGCTTTGTTATATCCATTGGATAGAGGACTATACAAATGTGCTATTACAATGAGATATCTTATTGATCTTTGCAGGTACTTACTCAAATACGCCAATGCAATGGATGATGATCAAATGTTGGTTGGATCCATTGGCGATGAGTGATGATCCTCTACTATGGTCCTTGCTAATGGTAGAACAATAGTTGCTTCCATTGTGCCTTGGTAAGGAAAGTTAATTTCTGTTTGGATGTTTTGTTATTAATGATCTTGTGGATTTCATATCAAAAATTTGGGGTTTCAAATTGAATTTAGGCCTAGATGTAAATTTTATTTGATCTACACTTGGATGATGCTCAAACCAATGGAATCTATTTTGGACTTTCCTTCCTTATGGATACTTTGAGGCTCTCATTTGTTGATTAGGCATTCGGATCTTCGCATCTTTAATATATGTGTATGTTGCGATAAAATATTGAAATAGTTGTTTGCCCTTTGCTATAGGGTTCCGTTTTTGTTTTTGGTGCCATATGTTGGTGGGCGTTGTTCTTGATGCGGATGGCTTTAATAATTGGGTGATTGGTATCCATTATTGGCATGCTTGGAGGAGGATTGGCTGGTGATCCCTTTCTTAACATATGATTTGTGGATCTTAACATCTAATGCATTGTTTTGTAAATGGGTCCTTTTTTTGAAGAAAGAAAACTCAAACTGCTCATTTCGCTGGTTAATCCATCTTATCTTAATTACATTATATTATTAGGGTTGGGGTTTATTTTAAAACTTTTGTCTTGAAACTTTTGTGTTGTTCTTTGCAATGCTCAAAAATTCCAAATAACATTAGTCTTCTTTATACTCGATAACAGCAAGCTCCTAAACAATATGATACCTTGTCCGTGCCACTGTGTGAATTATGTGTGTCAAATGCATGCTGTGTTCTGTTTTGTTTATGATGGAAATGTCATATTTTATCGTTTTGGTAAATGTTGTCCTCAAGTAAATGTATATTCATGTCTTGTCATGACATCGAGATGTACCTAAAGAGTTATGTCCATACCAAGATTAGAAAAAATAAATATCCAAATAAAAAAATTTGAGTGCAACTACATTCCCAATAGGAGCATTCCAAATTGTTATATAATATGAGCACTACTAGCCGAAATATAAATAAACATTCTAAGACTACTATTTTAAATAAGATACAATATAAAATATCTAAATTTTTAATTCTATATCCTTGAACCATCTTCTAATGACATCCTTTACCTATAAGTGCTCAAGCTCACTAATTTGGAGGAGGTAAGTGAAAAATAAGAGTATCAGTGAACATAAAGTTCAACAAAGTATATAATTTATATAATCAACATATAATTTAGCTTAAAATTATTGGAAGGAATATGATTGAACTCAAATGTAAAATCAGAGTTTTCCATAACAATTTTGTAAAATTTCATAATAAAATGAACGAATAATTAAAATTTAGATTATATTTATTTTCATATAATTAAAAGTCTTACACTACTATTTGAGATTCGTATATAAGATGTCATACATATAACTCCGTAAACGAGATTGAACACTGTTTCCAACCACTGATAATAAGTTCGAATCTCGATTATTACTATTATATACTAAGGTGTATATAATAAACCATTACTGATTTTTCATAATAATTTGATATATAAAAAGGATAAAAATTCTATACAATTATAAATAATCTTTATATTTTCTCATCTTGGAGAAAATATTCTTAATTCTTTCATAAATTATAGAATTGCCCTTCAAATTATTCAAATTAATTATCATATAATGACTTAAGCTACTATAGAAATTTAAACATGCTTATTTTAAAATATGTAATACTACATTATAAGATTTTTAAACATGTGAAATTATTTTTAGTAATAATTTGTAGAAAAATTAGCAACATTTTAAAATTTTAATATTTTATTTCTATTAGCAAATATTTAGGGACAAATTAGTAAATTTTTTGAACATATAAGATATATACTTAATAATTTTAAGTATGTAAAAATATTATATACAAAATTTATAACATATTAGAGTATTAAATTATATTTTTATCACATTCATAAATATATTTGTAGATAAATAATTTGGCAAACCAAAGTATCAGAATTAAGAATATGATCTTTACAAAAATGATAAAAATGGGAGCAAGAGTCCATACATGTAAAATTTAAATATTTTAGTTATAAAAATATAATATGTATGAGTATTTAAAATATTAAATATTTAATAAAGTAGAAAAAAATTAGTAACAGAAGAAATGAGATTTGGAATGCTCTTACCTTAACTTAAATTCACTAAAATCTTACTTAAATTCACTTCAAATGGCATTCTTTATCCTTTTCTTTTCCTTTTTCTATATTATTCTTTTCTCATTCTCTTTTATCTAACAAAATCTTATAAAAATAATAAAAAATTAATCGGATATGACTTATATAATACACTGACGCATATGTGCTCATTAAGAATGCATCGGGTGCCATGCCCAAATATTGTGGTGTACAAGCATTACTTTAGACGTGTGTCAAGTGCGAGTATTTTTCTACAGTGTACTCAAACATCCCTGAAATGTATATCACGTGTGAGTAATTTGTTAAACACATTCGAGGCCTAGTTAGGTGCAACATTTCTACCTGAAAAATGTATGTGCGGGCATTGGACACCCGTAAAATGTCCTTCAACTTGATGTGACCAGATCCGAAGTTAAATTTGATCCAAATTTTTTCATTTGACCTCAATTTTACCTATCTTAACATAACTAATTAAAATTAAAATTAAAATTTTAGAACTTGTGCATTATACTCTCATGTACCAATTTTCTAAATAGGCTCTTTAGTTGATTTTTGGTAATTATGAGCTAATCTTTTAGACAAAAAAGAGCACGAGAAATGGAGAAGATACAAAAAAAGAGAGAGAAAGAAAAAAATAAAAATTAAAGAGAAATTAATAGATATTTGGGTAAAATTAAATGAACGTAAATGAATCCAAATTATTTGTTATAATATTGTTGGTCTTTTTGGTAATTCTTAAGTATTTCTTATTTTAAATATTTATATATTTTTTAATTTTTATTTAATTTATTTTAAACTTTACATACATGAACTCTTACTTTTATTCATAATTTTTATTGAGTATGTGTCTTCAATCTATATAAATTATGTTTTAGTGTTAAATTTTTAGTAATATTATTCTTATATATCTTTAATTTTCTATTAAATGTTTCATATGTCTTTAAATTTTAATTTTGTATCATTACATTTCTTGAATTATCATATAAATATCTTTCTATGTTTATAATTAAGAAAAATTATTTAAACTACGCTAATTTTCTATATTTTTTTGCAAAATAGCTTTTACAATTTTATAAACTATAAATTTATGCTACTAAATATCTTTAAATTCTACTTTACTATTTTTGAATGTCCATAATTTTATTACATATTATACATTTGAAGAAATATAAGAAAAAATATTGCATAAATTTTGATAAAAAAGATATTTTTCTTTGATACGATAAAAATTTAGAAGTATTTCTATTTAAATAGAATTTTTTGTTTGGCTAAATATGAACAATTATAGAAAATTGACGAAATATATTGAGATATGTTTTAACTTATTATTAATAAATTAAAATTTGAACTTATCATCCGTTGATAAAAAAAAGTCGTTTGGTCCTATCAACGAGGTTACATATAGATAGATTATATATAAATTTTAAATAGTAACGTATGAATTTTAATTTTGTGGTAGCAATTATAACTTGAGTTTTGATATTTATCGTTTATTAATGACTTCATCACCTATTCTTTATCCTTTTTATATATTACCAAGGTTTCAGCATGTTTTATTTATTTGCATGGTTTGATATATTTAATTATGAATATGCGAATATTGGCATGTTTTTTGTATCAACACATATCTGACATAATTGATTATTAGTATCGACATTTCATACTTTTGATCATGACATAATTTTAGCTTATTTCGTTAATATATATGTATCAACATATGAAATAATGCGTACCTTATTGAACAATTAGTTTATTTTTATTTTTATTTTACTAACCTTTTAAATTAACAAGCTCAAATTTATTTGTAGAGTTGGACATGGGAAGTTTGAATATTTTATTTAGTTGTAATTTGTATTTAAATTTGTATTTGATTTGTTTTGAAATTATTATATATTTTAATTTATTTTATGCTAGGTCGATAATGATGAAGATAAAATTATAATAGTTTAAATAGTATTTTTGGTTAGGTTTATAATTTTAGATACTTTGATATTAGTTAAAATACTTTTTATTACATATAATTTGAAGTCAAATAATTGTTAATGTTCATAGCCAATTTCGAGTGTAACATTTGAGTCTTATTGTTTGATTTTTATATTATTTTGTATTATTTAATGGTATTTAATTTGCACATTTATATCCCAATATTCATTTTGAATTTTTAAATTGATGAAATAAATAATTAAAATTTTAAATTTTAAAGATAATAAAATTTAAATTTAAATTGATTATACATTAAAGAATTTTATAAATTTGGCTCTAGGATTAGGGTTATGACAAATATTTGCAAGGATATACTGATATATAATGTTATTGTGATCTTTTATTGAATTAAATTTTTGAGAATTCCTACAAAAGACTTTAGTGACAAATATATTTTGAGACCTCATTACATTTATTGCAATTTATTGGGATCCGATGATATCCTTTGAGATATCTAGATCGTTATAGAGCTGACATTATGAATATTGTTATTTACATTATTTATTAAATTGTATTTATTTACCATTTTTTTATGTAATTGATTGTTGCTAATTTATTGATATTTTAGGAGTAACTGCTATATTTTATATTATCATGGAGTATATTTTGATAGATGAGTTCAGTAAATATATTGCTTTTCGTTATTATTGAATCATGTAAGAGTTATTTATTGAGTTTTTGACTAACCATTATTGTTTTCTTCTTTGGAAGTAGTAGGATAAAAATAGTTCACTTTAGAGTTTGAGGTGAGCTGTGAATTTTAGTGTCTTTTAAGCCTAATTGAAACTATTTTTATTTATTTTATATTATAGAGATATATTTAGTACTTATATTTTATTTTGATAGTTTTAGAGTTATATTTTTTTCCTAAGTTTTGGGCGAACCAAATGTTTTAGACAATAATGATTATATTTGCCTTTATGTTATGAGATGAAGGATATTGATTTGAGATTTATGGTTTTTTCTTTGAAGTAAGAACAAAAAGCTAAATTAATTATCATATTTAGTCAACTACCAAACTTAACATTAAGTATGATTATTAAAATAATATAAAATATAAAAAAATAATTATTTTTATGAAATATAATATGGTAAAAATTGAGATGAATTATTATTTTTATAATTGGTTCAAATAGAAGGTTTATTTTTCTGTTGTCTGATGGGCAAAAATAACAAGAAGATTAAATAAGAAAATATTGTCAAATGACATGTTCACATTTCTCATAAAAATATATATTCAATACACCTTTCATATAATCTCACATGCCGCAACCACCTCGCTACCACCACTGGCCACCGGATCCCACCGCCCTTGCTTTTGTCGTTGCGATCAGGACATGATATACCATCACCACCCTGGTGCACTAGCATGTAGGTATTGTAAATTTTGTGAAAATAAAATGATTTGGGTGATTGGTCAATTTGTTAGATATTATATTTTTAAGAAATTCATAAATAAGTTAGATAATTGGTTAATTTAATATTTTAAGAATATTTATATCTGCCATCTAAATAAATGCCTATATTTAAATATTAAATTCAAATTAAAAAAATATCATATTGGGTCGGATAAATTTTTTTAAGTTATCTAAAATTTAAACTTTATAAAAAGAAAAGTTTAATTTAAATGCTTCAAATTTTGATATTTATTTATTTTTTATGATATTAAATTTCTTCTCTTTTCTCTCTTTTTTTTTTCCTCCCGCTTGCACCTTCTCTTTGTTATCTTTTTTTGATGCGTTTTAGATCCAAATTTCAAATGAATTCGAGTTAAGTTATCCGTCTGAGTTTGACTCCGTCTACTGAGTTTGGATCATGTATATCACAACTGTGAACAAAAGGTCAGGTATTGGTGGGATGTTGTCCCACTGAAAATACTCTGATACTCAAGTCAGAAGGTGCATATAAAGAAATGCAATGAGAATGCGGAGAGTATTTATGATAGGGGAGTGTTCTAAATAAGAGGCTTTGGTTGCTTGTGATGAGCAAATTCTCGAAGTATTGAATTCGATGGGAATGTAGTAGCAAAGAGAGGGAGAGAGCGTTATGATGTCGGAAGCGTGAGAGCTTGGCAATAGAAAGCTTTTGCAGGTAAGTGAGAACGTCGGAATATTTTTGGTGGGATAACATCCTACCAGCACCTGACCTCTTGTTTGCAATTGTGATGTGTAGGATCCAAACTCAGTGGACGGAGTTGAACTCAAACGGGTAATTTGACCTGAATCTATTCAAAACTTAAATCCAAGGCACATCACCTTCCACTCTTCTTCTTCTCAACATTGGTTATTCACTTTGTAGTTACTACTCATATTAATCTCAATTTATATTTTTTTCATATAAAAATAATTTTTAAAATATTTATTTTAAAAAAATTATTAGATGATATAATAAATAAAATTCATCTATTGCTAGATAAGTTAAAAAAATATATTAAATTATTTTTAAAATTATTAAAAATATTATTCATTAGTACAATTGCTAAGTATAAATAATCTAATATGTCATATAAATTATAATAAATATTTAAATTTAAAATAATAATATAAATAATTTAATTTAAATATTTTAAATAAACAATTATCCAACTATTAAACGGGTGAGGAAACTGCATCATGATGCAGCCTCCGTTTGCAGTTAGGCCCAGGCCTTTTCACCCACCACGTGGAAAAGGAAGGCCCATAAATGCTGGCCCACAAAGTCAGGCCCAGAGACTTGAGAATAGAATTTTCTCTCAAATAAAAAAAAATTAAGAGAAATAAATCTATAATAAAAAATCTTGTGCTGACATGTACAATCGTACGGTGGACACGTACTCGAAAGCCGAGACGATCCCGCAAATTCCCAGAAAAGTGCGAAGACGGGCCCGCGATCTCGTGATTGGGAAATTTTGAAATGCGAACCCTCCCCATACTGCCACGTAAGGTAGGCGGTATGACCCACCGGCCACCCGCAGCCGCTACAAAGATGCCACGCTGCTTCCTCCTCCGACTCCTCGCTCCTTCTTTCTCTCCATTCACTCTCTGGCAGTTGATCCTCCCCCCCAAAGACGGTCGGAACAGAGAGAGGTTATTACTGAAGCTGCTGTATCCTCTATTTGTCCGAGAGAGGTACTATCGCTACTATTGAATTCATTTTTATGCTTTTGCTTTGAGATTGTTGATGCAGTTGGAGTGAGTTCATCAATTCGTTATTTCCTGAATGATAGGTTCGATTTGCATTTCTTGATTGCGTAGTATTGGTGGTTGTTTAATTATTGATTTGGTAAGTGACTTAACTAGGCTTTTTACCTTCTGTTAAAGGGATTAACGCTGAAGTTAGACAGAAATGATAAAATATTCTCTCATGTAATCCAACGTCACATTTTCTTTTTTTCTCGTTCTTGGATTGAGTTCTGTTTATCTGGATGTCAGAAAACTAATTATGTAATAATAATATTTTTCAATTATAGTGTTACAAAATATGAATATTCTGATGTATTTATTTGCTTCCATTCATAATTTGTATTAGGCACAACTTTTACCTTTAGTTTGTACTAGGTTCCCCTATAAATATCCCTATTCTTTTAGTAATATAATTCAATATACATATTATTTTTGACATAGTACAGAGACAACTCTAAGCACCACGGTTGTTGAAAAAGACGACTTTCTATCTTCGATCATTGAGATAGATGGCTCTCTATTTCTATTAAAATAGACTATTTTCTGTCAAGTCATTGAAAAAAGACTATTTTTTGTCTCGATCATTAAAATAGATGGTTCTTTGCTTTTGGTCATTGAAATAGGTGCTTCCTGTTAAAATAGTTGATTGCAGTGGGGTGTCATTTTAGAAGTTGATGCATATGTGAACAAGGTTTGTACCGAGTGATGGATGGTTGATACAGGATCCGAATCCAAATGCCTTTACTTGGGGCCTACGCTCCGCAAACAATAAAGAAAGGGCTCAGACGTTACTCCTGGGGAAACCTCGCTAATGCATTAGTGTATCTACGATTGAGCTAGATGAGAGGTTCAAAAAATTATCGACTCCTAGAACCAAACTATAAGGCTCCTGTATAACAGTGGAGAGGTTGAGTTCATTGGGGAGCTCGGTGGAATAATTGGCCTATGAAAGGAACATCCTTGGCAGCTAAAGGGACTGATGTTCTTTCAGTCTCAAAGTTGGGGGAGAGCAGCTCCCAACGTACCAACTATTCACCAATGAGAAAATCTAACTCTACTAAGGTCTCTTTGAGAATGAATGCTCATTTCCCTCTTTTAGCTATTCAAAATGGGCTAAGTCTATTAGTAATATTGCAGCAGATTATCTTTTTTCAATCAATGATCTTCTCTCTTTCTCAACTAATTTTCTTGGATCCTTCTAAAAAAATGGTTGGTGGCATATTTATAAACAAACAGCCAAAATGATCCTAGGTCAAGTGGCAAGCATACCCTCTCCATAATTCGTGCTGAGCACCATTGCATTACTTAATTAGCTTCCTTTTGTCAACCTCTTTTTCAGGTGTTGAGTGTCTTTGTTGGCATGAAAGATGCTATACTTTGGGGTAGATACTCCATCTCTTGGTCAGCGGGGTGACCATAGGTCTTTGCTCTTGGATAGGTGTTAACATGTCTTCTTGCTAGAATTTGGTGGCCTAGGTCTTGCTAGAATTTTAGGTGTTAACATGGCCTAGGTCCATTACCGAATGAGCCTTTTGGGTTGGGTGACATTAGTCCAACCGAGTGTATGGTGATCGAGGAGGTTGTTCAGTCTTGTATTTTTTTAGCCGAATCCAAGACACAGACAATCCCAATAGATGTATTTTTCTTTGTTCTTGTTAAAAGTTACCACTAAATTTCTTATATAACCAGGAATTTGAAGGGGAAAAAAAAGAAATTGAAAAAGCACGTTTCGTGCTCACGTGTTTCGACCCGTTAAAAATATAAGCGGAAGCAACAATAAATAATAAATATCTAATACACGTAAAAGATATTTAACACTAGATGCATACGAGACTAGCAATCATGCACAATATAATAATGACGACAATACTGAGATAAAGACACAATTTTTGGTGACGAAGTGAAAACTCGATACCGGTATCGAGAAAAACACTCCGGGCTTCAACGGCCGAGGGAAGCAATGCACTATGAAAATCAACTTACAGACCGGGTGATAACGACGCCCCAACCTAGCCGACTTACTCCCGTCACGTGATCCCTACCAAGGAACTCATTGGATTTTCCCGCGGCAACGGAACCGGACACCTTCCGGTCTTCACGTCAATCTTCCCTCGAACCACTTGAGTTTTCGCTCACGAACGAGTCTCTTTCTTCATGAACCAAAGTCTCCAACAATAGTAGAAAGCAAGGTTTCAATGGTTAAAGAAAGTAGGTGAGAAAACTAGTTAGAACATGTAGAGTAATATTGTAGAGATTAGTTTTCTCAAGAGAAGTAGGAATAATGGAGCATTTTAGGCTTTCTTCTCGATGAGGCACGTAAATCAACTCTCAATTCTTAGGGTTTCAAAAATAATGCTAGAATTTATAGTGGAGTAAAAACGCGTTTGAAAATTCTGCCCGTTGGGCCGCCGCTCGAGCGCGGACGGCCCCCTCTTTGGAATTTCAGCTCGAGCGGTTCTCGAGCTCCTGGCGAGCGGGGGACCTTATGGATTTTAGGCTCGAGCGAGAATCGAGCGAGAGGCGAGGCGAGAAGGCTTAGGACGGGCTCGAGCGAATGAAGGGCGAACCGAACGGACTTTAACACGATAACCCACAACCCAACATCAATACAATAATACATATGGTCACGGAATATGCCAATTAGACAAAAAGTCTCTAACAGAAAGAAAGACACATAGTGTTTTTTTTAACTAGAAGTAGGATTTATTTCTTGTGATTTGAACGGTAAGATGTGAGATGAACAATGTGAGGCTTGTGTATGATTCAGAAAGAACCAAGTTGTGCTCGTGGGATATGCTTACTGAAATTAAAAGGAGAGGTGTGAATTAATCTGTTTTGAACCTCTTGTTGTTAATCATTGTGGATAATTGGATAGTCAAGGCCATGTGTTGCCTGAACCATGCTAAATTTGTAGTGTTGTTTTGTGTAATTATGGTAATCCAGGTTTGCTTCAGTTGTGTGTATGCAACAGAAAGTTGTGTTAAAATTATAAAACTGAGATTTTAGTGAGAATTTGATAGATACGAAACATAAATTGATTGATACAATTGATAATTTGATAAATACAATAAAGTTCATAGTTGGGTTTATATAGAAAAAAACCCTGAAGGATATTTATGGAAATAAATATCAAATAGTATCAGATGAAATTCTTGTATTGTTAGGTGAAGGTCCAACAATGATTGTATAATCTAGCATATCCCTCATGCGAATGTCCTTTTGAGCTTTAAGTATAGTAATCTTATGAAATTGCACTCATGACAAATTGATCAATAAGATTTTGGTACCAAGTTAAGAAATCAAAAGATCCAAAAGTTGTGCTGTTGACTGAAGGTCAAATAATAATTTTATATTCTACTATACGTAAGAAAGCCGGTTATTATTTTTAATATCTTAAAAGAATATTATTTGTAGTATTAAGATATTATTGTGGATATCTTGAAAGAATCTCTTTTTTAACAAGTTGAATTTCCTAATAGCCCTTGTAACAACATGGAAGATAATAATAATTCTAAGAGTGAAACACACTAATCTCATACTATTTACAAAGAACAATGACGTGGACACTATATTGTTTACACATTAATTTGCAATACAGTTACACAAGGCAGGGGGAAGAGACCGTATTCTATCAATATAGTGCAAATTATGAGGACAAATGTAGCGGATTGATTAGTATTGATCTATGAAAGAACAATTATTGATCCTACAATACTTATTATTCATCCTGCAATATTTATTCTTATCAGCTACATTGTATTGATAGAATGACTCTTGCTTTATTTATTGGGTTTTACATAGCACAGTGGAATTCAAATTTCTTGACAACGTTAGTCACCCTAATCTCATGATTGAGTGCGAGAAACAATAAACAAAATACACAACTAATGGCACAAGTTGCACAACCAATTTTATATAGAAATCTTTCTCAACTAAAGGAAAATCACGGCACCTTGCGTCTGAAATATTTTCTCTAAATTTAAATAACTGGTTAATACCAATCACGGCACTTCTAGCAACCGAACAAAATAATATAACAAGAAAATAAACAACTATTTGGCAATGTGTTAAACTACCGAAGCTAGAATAATATATCCAAATTTATTACCTCTTTTATCTTGGTTCTACTTGAAGCAATTTCATTTAATATAGTAATTTTTACTACCATAATAGTGCTTGATTTCTTTGTCCTTGGGCAGGCTGTTGATTCTTTCCAAATTGTCACCCCTTTCCATTGATCTTCCCTTCTCGCAATCACTAGTTGAGATCAAGGAACTCGACTCTTTGAAAATTTCATTACTTTCTCTCCTTTTAAACTCATTCGTAACCAAAGAAACAATGACCTCGCCAATACTAAGCATGTCTTTCCCAAACAATTGCGTTGTCACAATATGATACACCTTGTCCTCCTAAACCTTTTCATCAAGCGAGGATATTTGCGTCAAAATGTGGTTAAAATCATCCAAGTCTTCTTAAAGCTCTTGCCTTCCACCAACGAAAACCATAGAATTGCTTCTTCAAATATAATTTAGTCGTTAGTGACTTAGATTTATATCACCTTTCAAGTTTTATCCAGACTTCTATTGGATTTGACAAATTAATTACTTTCTGAAGAGTATTATTCTCAAGAAGCAACACGATCATACAATTCGCTAAGTCCCTCATGTCTTGCCATTTTTCATCGCTTAAATTTTCCGAGTTGTCCCCCTTTTTTAGTGCTTTAATGGTTTCCTTTCAAGTCAAAATGCTTTTTACTATTTCTTGCCAAAGAATAAAATTATTTTGTTTATTAAACTGTTCAATGGAGAATAAAAAAACTTTTTAAGGGTGACACCATTTAAAATTGTTTCCTCCATTTTGATTACTACAAACTTGACTCTCTAATAGCACTTGTAGTGGTTCACATGGCACAACACTATTCAAATCCTTGGGCATTATTAGCCACTCTTATCCCTAATTGAGTAAAAGGAACAATAAACAAAATATATAACCAAAATACAAAAGTTGCATAATCAATTTTATATGGAAGCCCTATTGGGTTTTAGGTCTTGTTGTTGTAAGTTTCTCACCTAATGAATAGATTATCTAAAAGTTTACTCAATTTTTTTGTGAAGACTTAGACAAGCAAACGATTGGAGTAGTATGGAAGATTAGCCTCTGAGAAGGTGTGTGTGTATCGAGAGTAGTACTAGGCACAGTTGGGGTGGTGCTTGTGTGCCGATCGTAGAAAGTGTGCACATGCCAAATTTGTCTGAGGCATTTGAATGCTACTAGTGTTTAAACTAGCATTCGAACACTAGCTCTATCTATAAAAATCTTGTGGTATATTTAGGTTAAAAATTTGCTTGTAAAAACATAAGGAGGGGGCCTCAAGGAACAGAGAAAAGAGAGAAGAGGAATATTTTTAGCATCCGATTGAGGTCTTATTTGAGTTTCATTCTTCATGAAATTTGGGTATATTACTCTAATCTTGATTTTAGGATGTATTGCTGATTGGTTACTTATTTTTCCCTTTTTTTCTCTCGTATGGCTGCTAGATGAGTTGGGGATTGTATTTTAACTGTTTATTCATACGAGTTGTTATAGAGGGCTCTCAAATGGGTTTATTTGTAACTATATGTTTTATAATAGATTTGTTCAGAGTTTATCTTATAATATTTTTTTTAATTGAGAAGGGCATTTTATATTTAATATTATTATACAATTTGTATAATTGGTTGCATATTTGTTGTTTTTTATGCTCTCACTGGGTTAAGTGGTTGACGGTTGATGAGTGATTCAGGTTCGTTTATGCTACGTCAATTGCATGTGTTTTTCGAATCCCGACAAGATATATCAAAATGTAGGTTTTCAATGTAAAAATTACAATTTGATGGCATTGGCGTTGAAGATCTTGCCTTTCTCCATTAAGTTATTTAATAAATTAAATAATTTTATTTTTTGGTAAAAAAGAGCGAAGAATATTTAAACTTGGGAAGGGACGATTTGAGCACTAGGAAAGAAGGATAAATTGAAGAGGATAAAGGATGATGAGTAGTAATACATGGGGAATCCAGTTAATTACACAATTAAGTTATTTCTTACAAATAACACTCTTTAGGAAGTCATGAGCATGTCGGATTTAACGGAAGTTTGGATAAAACTTGAGGGTTAGTACAAGTCCTTAAGGTTGAGGTTACATATGGAAAAGTAATTCTATATCCTTCGATTGTCGAAAGAGGAAAGTTTCATGAAGCACTTGGATGACTTAAACTAAATTATTGTGCAAATATCCGCTCTTGATGAGCAAATCAAGGAGGGGGATAAGGCATTTCTGTTGTTGGCTTTGTTTCTAGTCTTGTAAAATCACATTGTCATGATATTATTATTCGAGAAAGATACGCTTAGCCTTGCTGAGGTCATCGCTTTTTTGGTAATGACCGAAGTAGGATTGTTTCAAGAGAAGTCGTGTGGTAGCCAACGGTAAGAGTGGAGAGATCATGATATCAATGATAGGGCCTCTATTACTAAGCTATGGAGAACTTCTAGTCATCAACATGGAGAAAACAGTTTTACGGGCGATGATCCAAATTGGGTGATGGATAGCGGATCCTCACTTCATGCAACATTGAAGAAATCCTTCATCTCTTATGCGCCCAGAGATTATGGGGTATTAAAGATGAGGAATGATGGCTTATTGAAAGTAGTTGGAATTGAGAACATTATCTTTCAGACAAGCAATGGACCAAGCTCATGTTAAGGAACGTTCGATATACTTCGGCAGTATGGTTGAATTTGATTTGAACCACCAAGCTTGATGATGAGGGTTTTTGCATGAGATTTGGCAAAGGACAACGAAAGCTCACCAAAGGCTCCTCGATTGTGGCAAGAGAAATCAAGCACTCAGCTTGATACTCGATAGAGATTTTAGTTGCCGACGTTAATATGACCAAATGAAGGTTTAGTCAAAGTGGCAAAAAGAGATCAAGGAGGAGAGTCAAAAAGAGTGACCTTTCCTATGTGAGGATGCCGAAGGGGGGTGGTAATACTCCAACTGTTTTGTTGGAGCAGAAGAGGGTGATGGTTAAACTTGCGGAGGCTGTCATTAGGGTTCTCGTTGAAGGAAAGTTGCCAAAGGGTAAAAAATTACGATCATCAAAGAGATGACGGGTCCCCCACAAGGTCGTGTGAGGAAATTTATTGGGTTTTGAGTCACTCATTTGTGAGTTTCATACCTAATAAACGGGTCACCTTGAGGTTTGTTCAGTTTTAGTGTATGGACTTGCATGAGCAAAAGATTGGGGTAGCGTGGAATATCAGCAACTTGAGGGGCACCTAAGGAGGCGAATGTGTGTAGGAAGTAGTACCAAGTGTGCCTAAGAGGCACCTAAGGTGCCCCTTATGTGTCAATAACAAAAGGTGCACAGGTAAAATTTGCCTGTGGCATTCAAACGTCGTTGGCATTTGGTGACTTTGAAACGTCACAATGGTAGAAAGCAAAGTTTCAATGATTAAAGAAGGTGGGTGAGAAAACTTCTATGAACATGTAGAAACTCTTGTAGTAGTTAGTTTTCAAGAGAAGAAAAACAAGGATTTGAATGATTTTCTTCTCATAAAAATCTTCCAGAGCATATGGCGTTTAGGGTTAAAAATATAAGCTATTTATGTAGAGGTAAAAATCGCGTTTGAATATAGGGGTGGAGATCGCAGCGCCTATGTTCCGGTTTTAAAGAGAAGTAATAGAAAAAAGAGATAAAATGAATTTTAATGAATTTTAAACCGACAACACACAACCCGACATCAATAAAATAATACATATGGTCACGGAATATGCCAATTAGACAAAAGTCTCTAACAGGGTAGATACTCCATCTCTTGGTCAGCGGGGTGACCATTGGTCTTTGCTCTGGGATAGGTGTTAACGTGTCTTCTTGCTAGAATTTGGTGGCCTAGGTCCATTATTGCGAATGAGCCTTTTTGGCGCTCATAACCGTGCTCGGGTTGGGTGACATTAGTCCATCGAGTGTAATCATTTTCTTGCTGAATCATTTTATTTTTCTTTGTTCTTGTTAAAAGTTACCACTAAATTTCTTATATAACCAGGAATTTGAAGGGGAAAAAAAAGAAAGAAAAACACAGTGTTTTTTTAACTAGAAGTAGGATTTATTTCTTGTGATTTGAACGGTTAGATGTGAGATGAACAATGTGAGGCTTGTGTATGATTCAGAAAGAACCAAGTTGTGCTCGTGGGATATGCTTACTGAAATTAAAAGGAGAGGTGTGAGTTAATCTGTTTTGAACCTCTTGTTGTTAATGATAGTGGATAATTGGATAGTCAAGGCCATGCGTTGCCTGAACCATGCCAAATTTTTAGTGTTGTTTTGTATAATTATGGTAATCCAGGTTTGCTTCAGTTGTGTGTATGCAGCAGAAAGTTGTGTTAAAATTATAAAACTGAGATTTTAGTGAGAATTTGATAGATACGAAACATAAATTGATTGATACAATTGATAATTTGATAAATACAATAAACTTCATAGTTGGGTTTATATAGAAAAAAACCCAGAAGGATATTTATGGAAATAAATATCAAATAGTATCAGATGAAATTCTTGTATTGTTAGGTGAAGGTCCAACAATGATTGTATAATCTAGCACATCCCTCATGTGAATGTCCTTTTGAGCTTTAAGTATAGTAATCTTATGAAATTGCACTCATGACAAATTGATCAATAAGATTTTGGAACCAAGTTTCTTTCAAAAGATCCAAAAGTTGTGCTGTTGACTGAAGGTCAAATAATAATTTGATATTCTACCATACGAAAGAATGCCGGTTATTATTTTTAATATCTTGAAAGAATATTATTTGTAGTATTAAGATATTATTGTGGATATCTTGAAAGAATCTCTTTTTTAACAAGTTGAATTTCCTAATAGCCCTTGTAACAACATGGAAGATAATAATAATTCTAAAAGTGAAACACAGTAATCTCATACTATTTACAAAGAGCAATGACGTGGACACTATATTGTTTGCACATTAATTTGCAGTACAGTTACACAAGGCAGGGGGAAGAGACCGCATTCTATCAATATAGTGCAAATTATGAGGACAAATGTAGCGAATTGATCAGTATTGATCTATGAAAGAACAATTATTGATTCTACAATACTTATTATTCATCCTGCAATATTTATTCTTATCAGCTACATTGTATTGATAGAATGACTCTTGCTTTATTTATTGGGTTTTACATAGCACAGTGGAATTCAAATTTCCTGACAACGTTAGTCACCCTAATCTCATGATTGAGTGCGAGAAACAATAAACAAAATACACAACTAATGGCATAAGTTGCATAACCAATTTTATATAGAAATCTTTCTCAACTAAAGGAAAATCACGGCACTTTGCATCTGAAATATTTTCACTAAATTTAAATAACTAGTTAATACCAATCACAACACTTCTAGCAACCGAACAAAATAATATAACAAGAAAATAAACAACTATTTGGCAATGTGTTAAACTACTGAAGCTAGAATAATATATCCAAATTTATTACCTGTTTTATCTTGGTTCTATTTGAAGCAATTTCATTTAATATAGTCATTTTTACTACAATAATAGTGCTTGATTTCTTTGTCCTCGGGCAGGCTGTTGATTCTCTCCAAATTGTCACCTTTTTCCATTGATCTTCCCTTCTCGCAATCACTAGTTGAGATCAAGGAACTCGACTCTCCGAAAATTTCATTACTTTCTCTCCTTTTAAACTCATTCATAACCAAAGAAACAATGACCTCGCCAATACTAAGCATGTCTTTCCCAAACAATTGCGTTGTCACAATATATTACACCTTGTCCTCCTCAACCTTTTCATCAAGCGAGGATATTTGCGTCAAAATGCGCTTAAAATCATCCAAGTCTTCTTAAAGCTCTTGCCTTCCACCAACAAAAACCATAGAATTGCTTCTTCAAATATAATTTAGTCGTTAGTGACTTAGATTTATATCACCTTTCAAGTTTTATCCAGACTTCTATTAGATTTGATAAATTAATTACTTTTTGAAGAGTATTATTCTCAAGAAGCAACCCGATCATACAATTCGCTAAGTCCCTCATGTCTTGCCATTTTTCATCGCTTAAATTTTCCGGATTGTCCCCCTTTTTTAGTGCTTTAACGGTTTTCTTTCAAGTCAAAATGTTTTTTACTATTTCTTACCAAAAAATAAAACTATTTTGTTTATTAAACTGTTCAATGGAGAATAAAAAAATTTTCAAGGGTGACACCATTTAAAATTGTTTCCTCCATTTTGATACTACAAACTTGACTCTTTAATAGCACTTGTAATTGTTCACATGGCACAACACTATTCAAATCCTTTGGCATTATTAGCCACTCTTATCCCTAATTGAGTAAAAAGAACAATAAACAAAATATATAACCAAATACAAAAGTTGCATAATCAATTTTATATGGAAGCCCTATTAGGGTTTAGGTCTTGTTTTTGTAAGTTTCACACCTAATGAACAGATTATCGAAAGGTTCACTCAATTTTTTTGTGAAAACTTAGACAAGCAAACGATTGGAGTAGTATGGAAGATTAGCCTCTGAGAAGGCGTGTGTGTATCGGGAGTGGTACTAGGCACAATTGGGGTGGTGCTTATGCGCCGATAGTAGAAAGTGTGCACATGCCAAATTTGTCTGAGGCATTTGAATGCTGCTAGTGTTTAAACTAGCATTCGAGCACTAGCTCTATCTATAAAAATCTTGTGGTATATTTAGGTCAAAAATTTGATTATTAAAACATAAGGAGGGGGCCTCAAGGAACAAAGAAAAGAGAGAAGAGGAATATTTTTAGCATCCGATTAAGGTCTTATTTGAGTTTTATTCTTTATGAAACTTGGGTATATTACTTTAATCTTGGTTTTAGGATGTACTACTGATTGGTTACTTATTTTTCCCTTTTTTTCTTTGGTATGGTTGCTAGATGAGTTAGGGATTGTATTTTAACTGTTTATTCATACGAGTTGTTATAAAAGGCTCTCAAATGGGTTTATTTGTAACTATATGCTTTATAATAGATTTGTTCAAAGTTTATCTTATAGTATTTTTTTAATTGAGAAGGGCATTTTATATTTAATATTATTATACAATTTGTATACTTGGTTGTATATTTGTTGTTTTTTATGCTTCAGGGTTAAAATTGATGAGTGATTCAAGTTCTTTTATGTCATTCATGTGTTTTTGAATTATATCAAAATGTAGGTTTTCAATGTAAAAATTACAAATTGATGGCATCGCTTGAAGATCTTGCCTTTCTCCATTAAGTTATTTAATAAATTAAATAATTTTATTTTTTGGTAAAAAGAGTTATTTTAACTTGGAAAGGGACGATTTGAGCACTAGGAAAGAAGGATAAATTGAAGAGGATAAAGGATGATGAGTAGTAAGACATAGGGAATCCAATTAATTGCACAATTAAGTTATTTCTTACAAATAACACTCTTTAGGAAGTCATGAGCATGTCGGATTTAACGGAAGTTTATATAAAACTTGAGGGTTAGTACAAGTCCTTAAGGTTGAGGTTACATGTGAAAAAGTAATTCTATATCCTTCGATTATCGAAAGAGGAAAGTTTCATGAAGCACTTGGATGACTTAAACTAAATTATAGTGCAAATATCCGCTCTGGACGAGCAGATCAAGGAGGGGGATAAGGCATTTCTGTTGTTGTCTTTGTTTCTAGTCTTATAAAATCACATTGTCATAATGTTATTATTCGAGAAAGATACGCTCAGCCTTGACGAGGTCATCGTTTTTTTGGTAATGAACGAAGTAGGATTGTTTCAAGAGAAAGTAAGAGAAGGCGTGTGGTAGCCAACGGTAAGAGTGGAGAGATCATGATAACAATGATAGGGCCTCTATTACTAAGTTATGGAGAACTTCTAGTCATCAACACGGAGAAAACAGTTTTACAGGCAATGAGCCAAATTGGGTGATGGGTAGTGGATCCTCACTTCATGTAACATTGAAGAAGTCCTTCATCTCTTATGCGCCTAAAGATTATGGGGTATTAAAGATGAGGAATGATGGCTAATTGAAAGTAGTTGGAATTGAGAATATTAGCTTTCAGACAAGCAATGGACCAAGCTCATGTTAAGGGACGTTCGATATACTTCGGAAGTATGGCTGAATTTGATTTGAACCACCGAGCCTGATGAGGAGGGTTTTTGCATGAGATTTGGCAAAGGACAACGAAAGCTCACCAAAGGCTCATTTTAACTCGATTGTGGCAAGAAAAATCAAGCACTCAACTTGATAAATTGAGAGATTTTAGTTGCTGTTAAATGACCAAATGGAGGTTTGGTCAAACTCTACATTATCAAGGAGGAGAGTCAAAAAGAGTGGCCTTTCCTATGTGACGTTGCCGAGGTTTTAATCAACTGTTTCATTGGAGTAGAAGAGGGTGATGGTCAAACTTGCGGAGGCTGTCATTGGGGTCATCTCTCAGAATTTCCTTGCAAGAGTTTCATTTGAGCGAAAAGTCACGTGAAAATTCTTAAACACGGCTTCCCAGTTTTTGTTCAAACGACACTTGTGTATGAAATTTCCTTTCTGCATTAGAAATAAAAATCTACATATCTAATTGATAAGAGACTTATAAGAGAGTGATCCAAAACTTAACATTATTTACCCTATGTGTTTGCAAATAAATTTAAGAAAAATTCTTGGGAGAGTATAGTACACCATGTAGTGCAAATTCTGTTGCGTCTATAACATTATTGATTTCCGGAATTGCTTCCTTTCAAGGGTTCGACGTTGTTGCTGAATCCAAATGTGATTTTAGTTGTTGTTTCTTTCATTTTCCTACCATTTCCTTAGAAAATGATCTCGTCATTCTATTGATTGAGTTCAATAGTATGCTTGCTTGGTATGGGTTCTTAATACACCAATGAAAATACAGAAAGAGGATTAACTTAGATCAAGATTTTCTTCCTGGGGATTTGAACAGGACAAAGTTTTAATGGAATTTTGCACTCAAGATCAATTATATGAAATACCTCAGTAAACTGTTATGCCAATGACCAATCAAGTTTCTAGTTATTGAATTTTTTTTAAGTGGTCAATAAGTGGTGAACAAAGCAATGATGAAGATCAGTCACACAGTTACTTTGGTGGTTGCGATGTAAATTTAATTACGCTGACTATGCTTAAATTTCAACAGTGTTGCCCCCTCCAAAAATAATAATTGTGTTTTTAGCCACTATTAATGTAATTTAATTAAGCTTCTTTAAGTTTTCCAATTCAGGTGCATATATTTTAACTTCGAAGTAAATGCGATGTAAATTGAGCTGTTAAATACTCGTATCAAACTCTACATTATTGCATATATCACGTTGAGGTTTTTATCACGTCTTGGTGAATATTCTGTAATTATTGTTTCCAAAATTTCTCGATCTTATTGAAATATGTTCATTATTCTATTTACATGGGCTCCAAAGACATTGGAAAAATACCTAAAATTATTTATTTCCAATGTTGCTTTTGCAAATGGATTTTCCAGTGTTGTTATGCTGGTTGTGCTGTCCATGTTTAATGGTTCCCTGTGTATAGCGCAGCAGGGCGGCCAGGTGAACCAGGTTGTTTAACCTGGTTATAATTTGGGCAGGAATTGACTTAATCTGTCTTGCTGAGAATTCGTGTATTGAACAATGGCATGTATAACACCTTCTAAGTTCACATCAAGAAGCTTCTGTGGCAACATAGGATTAGCAGCTGGTCCAGATCTTAAATTGATAAATGGTCCAAAGAACCAAATTGCTGCTCACAATGGCTTGAGAGCCCTGAAGTACATCGATATGCTTCTTCTAAGAGCAAATGCGAAAGCTCCTATCAAACATTTGAGAGGTGGTCTTGGAGATGTCCTTGGTGGTCTTCCACCAGCAATGTCGGTAAGAATATCTTTCTTATAATGTCTATTCTATTCTGAGATTACAAAATATCCATAAATTACTACTTATCCTTCTCGAGGCCTATGGACACCGTGTCATGACTGTTTTCCCACGTTATGATCAGTACAGAGATGCATGGGACACTAATGTATTTGTGGAGGTAAATTCAACCTAAAAAATTGTGTGGAGAGGGTCATAAATTGTTTGCTGTTGTGATTTTATGTGCTACTTGAGGCTTGTGCCTAACTTGCAGATGAAAGTACGAGAAAGAATTGAAACGGTCTGCTTCTTTCACTGCTACAAGCGGGGTGTTGATCGCATTTTCGTGGATCATCCAATTTTCCTTGAGAAAGCATGATACCTTGTGCCTCAAGATTTGTTGAGCCTAATTGGTGTTATCATCCTATGGTATCAATTTTATTGAAGTCCAAGGGTTTCTCAGGATATCATTCACCTTTTGATGTTTAGGTTTGGGGAAAAACAGGACCCAAAATCTATGGTCCAAAGGCTGGAGAGGATTATCAAGACAACCAACTTTGATTCAGATTGTTATGCCAGGTTAGAATTCTGTGTTTTTCTGAGAGAGTCCCCACTTCTATCCTTGTAATGTTGTGATACTTATCCCCAATTTATGGAAAGAATTTTGCCAGCGAATTTAGATCTCATGTAAGTCTTGTAAAATGTTGTCAAGTGAGAATCACTTCTCTAGAAGTAAGGATGTTAACTTGTTTAGTCCAGCTAGAGTATTTACAAATGCCGTTTGAGTAAATAAAAATGGGTTCTTAGTTAACAGATTTAGCTTCTTGTGTAAGCTTGTAGAGAATCTTCAATTGGAGCTACTGTTAAAAGCATTGCAATAGATATTTCAACTTTTTGAGCAGGATAAAGTTGTCTGTAAAGAAAATCTTGTTTGAGCCAACCAGAGTAGCAAAGTTTCAATAGTTATTTATAAGATAAGCCATAAGAATTATTCTACCATGTTCACTTTGGATGTAAGGAATCATTGTCTAAGTAATTTAGCATAGCATCTCAAAAATAGAGATGGAAACAATTTGTTCAAGTTTCTTGCAGAATTGATTGTTGTGTAGACCAACAAATGATTTTAAGATTTATATAATTCTCCAGGTGCACTACGAGAAGATTTGGTTTCCATGATTGACTCTGACATAGTGACATTTGCATTTACAGAAGAGGTCTGATAGCTTTTTCGGTTTATCCTTCTGTCTAGGTAAGTAAAACTGTGTAATGAGAATAAAGGCTAAACCAGTAGTATCTATAAGCTCTCTAAACACAGGTTATGTGGGCAAACTGTTCTTCAATTCCACTCAAAAAAAAAAAAAAAAAAAAAAGAAAGATTTCCTCCTCCTTCCCAGAAAAAAAGGGGCTTTCTTCTTCTTGTGGGAGATCAGTTTTCTAGTTATCCCCTTTATAAGATTGAACATATGAGTCTGACCTTTGAAAACCCTGATTTAAGTCTCTGATTTCTCTATTGTGTACCTATGATTCACCCTGTTACAAATATTGCCAAATTTCTTTCTTCTGGTTTTCTGTCAGTGTCTTTCTTCCTTAATTCAAGTGGCTATGCTTTCAGGCGGCCTTGGAGGCACCAAGGGCTCTTAATCTCATCAGCAGCAAACATTTCACAGGAGCTTATGGTGTGAGCTTGTCCTTTAATGCTTGGAAAATTTGTTCTTTATCAATGTTTGCCTCATCATTTTGTAATTACTTTGTTTGCCTTCAAATAATTTGATGCAGGAGAGGCTATTACTTTCATAGCCAACGATTGGCACACAGCTCTCCTGCCATGCTATTTGAAGAGTATGTACAAATCCAGAAAAATTTATCGAAATGCAAAGGTAAGGCTTTGATTAGTACGATTTTTTTTTTACTAATTCAATGTAGCTTCTTGTGATTTTGCTGGTGTTCTCATTGGGATCAATAAATAAACACTTCAGGTAGCTTTCTGCATTCACAATGTGGCCTATCAAGGAAGATTTGCCTTCTCAGACTTCTCGATTTTGAATCTGCCAAATCACTTTATGGGGTCTTTCGATTTTGTTGATGGGTATTTGAAGCTGTATAAAATTTGCTTTCCCCTTTAATCACTGAGATATTTCCTGAAGACGAGCCCTTTCTTATTGGATTTCACAGGTACGACAAGCCTGTCAAGGGAAGGAAACTTAATTGGATGAAGGCTGGTATACTCGAATCAGATATGGTCTTAACTGTGAGCCCATACTATGCCGAAGAGCTTGTTTCCGGCATAGAGAAAGGAGTGGAATTGGATAACATCATTCGCACCACCGGTATCACTGGTATTGTGAATGGCATGGATGTACAAGAGTGGGACCCTTCATCAGACAAATACATCAATATCAAGTGTAGAGCTACAACAGTAAGTGTTCAAAGAATTGACCCAAATCCCCCATTTGAGATGAACCTTCTCCTGTGACTAATGTAAACTTGAAAGTTCTCAGGTTATGGAAGCTAAACCTCTTTTGAAGGAAGCCCTTCAGGCAGAGCTAGGATTGCCTGTTGATAGGAACATCCCCATGATAGGATTCGTTGTTAGACTTGAAGAGCAGAAAGGTTCTGATATTCTTGCTGAAGCAATCCCGTGATTCATTAGAGAGAATGTTCAAATTATTGTCCTTGTAAGAATTTCATGTATTCTCTCTTAAGAAGATGCGATGGGAATTTTCATTTATTTTTTCTGTTCTATTCAGTGTTTTTCACCCTTTCCCTTGAGACCCATGTAGGGGACTGGCAAGAAGCCCATGGAAAATCAGATTGAGCTTCTGGAGATCATTTATCCTGATAAGGCCAGAGGAGTAACAAATTTCAACATACCTCTCGCTCATATGATCACAGCTGGGGCCGACTTTATGTTGATCCCTAGCAGATTTGAACCCTTTGGACTTATCCAACTACATGCAATGAGATATGGAACGGTAGCAATTTTGCCCTATCAATCTTTCTTGGATGTTCATATCTACTTATTTTTCGATTGCTTATTTCTATTCAGCACTTAGAAAATCACGTTTGAGAAACTAGGCAATTTCCCAAAACTTAATTTTCTGGAAAAAAAAAAAAATCTAAGAGGTTTTAAGGGGCTCCACATACAAGTGTGTTTTCAATAGCTTTGAAAAGGATTTAAATCATGTCAACACAAAATTTGTTGAGTAAGTTATGACTAAATTGAAACTAAACAGTTTTACACACTTTTTAGCACTTTGAGCTTAAAAATTTTGCAGAACAAGCAACCAACACTTTTTCATAACCATGCACTTATAAATTGGTTAGCAGCCATCACATTTTAATTCATGTTCCCCCTATTAAAGGAGGTCCGGTGCATCTTTACCATTATGTTGCAAAAAGACTGTTTTTATAGTTTGAACCTCATAATCTCCTGTTGATGTTGGAAAAACCCTACCTTTACATTAGAAGTTAACCCCTATATTGAGATCAAACCGACATCTTTAGCACAAAAAACTTGAGGATAACTCAACTTGTGATTATGTATACTCTAGAAACTTACGAGTTGATGCGAAATTAATTGAATTTACACCGTAAACTGCATCATGATCTAGGTGCCTATTGTCGCATCAACTGGTGGTCTAGTTGATACCGTGAAGGAAGGGTTTACAGGGTTCCAGATGGGCTGCTTCAGCGTGAAGGTGAAGCTGCATTCTTGGCTTTGTGCATAATGTTACTTTGCCTCAATTTCGTGCTTTGTTGACAATATTCTATATATTTGGATCATTTTATCCGTGATAAACAAACTGCTTTCACTGTTGCCAGTGTGATGCTGTCAATGTGGAAGATGTCGCCACCGTGGAGAAGACTGTGAAGAGGACACTAGCAGCCTATGGTACTCCTGCCATGAAAGAGATGATTCAGAATTGCATGGCTCAAGATCTATCCTGGAAGGTCAGTCTAAATCTTGTCATGATTTTTATATTTTGATTCACATGGCACAATGAAAATCTAACCCGAAGACATTGTTGAGAAACTCTTCTCTCCTAATTGAATATAAGGAATAGTAAAAAAAAATAATTAACTAAATATATAAGTTGTATAAATAATTTTACTTAAAAATTATTCTCAACTAAGAAAAAATTAGAGACCATGTGTTTAACAATATCTCTATTATAGTGAATTTCGGTTATTAATAATCCCCTTCTAAGCGAGCTCCTTCAAAACTACAACACATGATGTGACGGACTAGGTTATTTTTTCTTAAATAACCTCCGTCAATAAATATATAAATAAAGCCCATAATTAATATTATAAATTTCTACAGAAATTTTGGCAAAGTTCCCTCTGTAATTGGACGAAGATCAAAAATACAACCTGTCAAAATTTTCTGCACAAACATATAAATACCCAAGTTTCTCGATTACTCCACAACATATTCACAACATAGGATCTACAATGCCATAATATCTATGGCTCCAACACAGCACACTTCAACTACCATGTTGGATCTAAGAGAGATGTCATCTAGGCATAAACAAAATCCAAAACATCCAATATTAATGCGGAAGCAGAACTAGATCCAGAAACCTGCGGAAGCATAACAATAACTATAAAATAATAACAATCCACAATATAACACACCACATTAATCTAACTCGACTATTTACTTTCTATTATATTAGACATATCCAAATTTTTAAGCCTTCGATGTCCAGCTAATCTCCTTAAGCAAATTTCTCTCTTTGCTTTAACTAACCGGGCGTCAGCTCAATGCTCTCATCTGGAAGGAGAAATAGTAAGGATGAGAATACAACTCAACAAATGTAATCATACATCACTATTAAACGGTAAAGAATAATGAAAATGATAATGGAAAGGGGATAATAAGTACTCGCAATCACAAAGAAACATGAGAGGAAAAGGGCAATTAGGAATACATATTGCCATTTATCATGTTTTTACCGCATTTATTATTTATATCAATCTTTGCGGATTAGGGCCAATAGTTCGTACTAGTAAACGATGCGAGAGGACGAGGAAATGATCATGATACTTCACATGATCTAAGACCGTGAAGCTTATTCTTAGACCCAACCGGGGGGTCATCTACATATCATGCTTGTAGACGGGCTATAATGATACACCCCATTCCCTCGGGTTATCAGGGCAGTCCTTGTCCTTCCACAATAGTATCCTAGGGCATGCCACGGATTTCACCCGCTCCCATAAGTGGTCAGGATACGCGGCCAATGTAAACCTTAGGTTTCCAACGTGATGAAAATGGTTAGTCAAAGAATACTATTCAATGAATATAAGTTCATGGTCCTAGTTTTAGGATTCATTATTCTTTTGAGGGAGGATCCACCATTTTCCATTCACGTTATCTCTAATCGGAAGATTATATTTCAATCACATATCTTCATCTGGAAGATCAAATCAATCATATCATACATTGTGGATTTCCCTCCAATTAGTTGTACAATTCATATCTTTCCTTGGACTTAAGCATTTTGACAATTCGATTCACATGCATAGATATGATAATTCATAGAGAAGAGTGAAAGTTCTAGATGAAATTCACCTTGGGGTCCTTTGCAAACAGAGCACTAACACTTATTTCGAAGCTTACATTTACACTTAAATAATTAGACATGAATTTCATAACAATCAAATGGGGAAGCATGCAAATTTTCCATTATACTTTGGGTGAATAGTAACAGTGGGCTTTTAGAGCATCCGGACGCCGTGAATGAGTTGATTGTTGTGAGATTGGACGTTCGATCGATATATATGCATAATTGGGACGTGGTAATTCATATTTTAAGGTCAATTTAACATAATACATCGGAGAAAATGGGAATCCCGAATCAGGGCGTGGGTTAAGGTTTGGTGATACCAAACCGGACGATTCGGACAACAAATTGGACAAATAACTACATATTTATTGAACATTAACCATGGGCTATATTATTTTCACATTTTGGGTGGGTATCGAGAGGAAAATATCCGAAACAAAACGAATAAAAATCGAAAGAGAAAAAATAGTGAGTATGAGAACACTTGTCTCGACGTGATCTACATTTTCTCCAACTAATTTGAGCTCGGAATCGGACCCGAAGGCCTCCATTTGGCCGTTTCTCCTTCGCGTGGTTCCTCCTTGCGCCGAGCTCCCGCAGCTGCCGCTGCTGCTCCTCCGCACCGCCCAGCCCGCCACTGTCATGCACGGCCATTGCCGGTCACCGCCGACCTATGCGTCGCCTCCGCCGACCTATGCGCCGCCTCCGCCGGTACCGTTCTCCTCCTCTCTCTCTCTCTCTCTCTCTCCTCGCCAAAACCCTTGCCCATTTCCCTGCTCTCCCGATCTTCCCCTCTGCTTCTTATGTTTCCATCGTTGTTATTATAATTATAATTATAATTATAATTATATTATTATATTACATTTTCTTTTAATATCGAAATTCAAATCGATACTCGGGCGATTGAATGGGCGCACTCCGTGTGCCAGCCCAATAATTTCAAATATTTTTCCAAAGTTTTCATAATATTTAATTAATTTTCTATCACATCCAAATTACCCAAAAACAAATAAATATAAATTAAATCGAATAAAAATATTTGGAATATTACACATGAAAAACCGATTAATAATAATCCTAACAACCCAACAATCAAATAAGAAAAAATGCAATAAGAAAATGAATAATGAATCAGTAATATATTCTACAATTAAAACTATAACAATATATCCGAACTTAACGATGCACAAATCCGACCTCAAATGGATGCCTAAGCTTCTACTTCTTTTTTTTTCCTTTCTCTCTCTTTCTTTCGGCGCTTCTCTGAGGTAAAATCACTAAAATCACGCATTTCACCTATGATTTGCTGTTGGAATTCTTCTCAATCATGCAACAATATAAGCCGCTAGCTTGCAGCTAGTTCTTGAACTTTACTCCAAATAGTTTCACCCAAACGAACATCGTGTGAAAAACTCAGACAGCTTCTGAAGTGTTACATGTACAGTGAGTGTAGAACTCAAAAGTGAATGACCTAAAACCGACGTTTTTATCCCAAATTTGTTGCCTTTAGAGTACTCTTATTTTGATATCCCCTACTCTCAACGGATTTGATTTCATCCTAACAATTTATATCCATTATAATATATCGTCATTAAATCTAGCCATTTAAATTACTTAGATGAAATCCTTACTCCAAGAGATCCCAAGTTTAATTAATAAAACATTGTAATTTGAAACCGGTTAATTGGATTCTAAGAAATTTTTTTGAACAGGAGCCTGCTAGGAAGTGGGAGAAGATGCCGTCAAGGCTGGCGGCTGTCGTGGGTAATGAGGCAGGAATTGAAGGGGAAAAGATTGCGCCGCTGGCTGTGGAGAATGTGGCAGCTCCCTGAATGATATCATACCGTTTCGCCGCTATCTCAATGCCAAGGCAAGATATACTTCCCCCGCCATGTAGAGGGCAGACAAACGTGATTTCATGAAAATCACTATAGAGAGTTAATACTTTCATAATTTTTGTTTTTTTAACCTGATAAATTTACACAATTAAGAGTTGTTGTTAAAAAAAAAAGAAAAATGAAAACTTTGACTGATTTCAGAGAAAAAATTGATTATAGTAATCAATAAATAAATTTAATGAAGTTAACTAAAAAGTTTCATTTGGAGTCATTTAATTTTTGCTATGTTTATATCTAATAATTTAGTTGTAAACTTTTTTACTGCACATGAAAAACTTGTTGGATTAATTTAAAAATGACGGTTGAAAATGAGTCAGTTAAAAAACAAAAATCTATTAAAATAACTTTTGAAAGTCACATGACGGTACGTTGTCACACGATGATACTTTTTGTTGGTCATTCATGCGACACTTGCTTAGCACATCTCGTATGATATAAAAAATTTATCCTCAAATGTCCCGCAAACTTCCCTGAAAGTTATCTCTTGAGCTCTTTAAGACTAACCGTTTCTCGATTGCACGTAACTCTTTGGCTTTGTCTCATTTGACTTTGCTTAATTTAATTGCTCTATAATTTGTTAAGTTTGTGGAGCTTTTTCCAAATAAAATGAGCTCATTTCTTTATATAAAAATATCATCTCATTAACCAATAGGTAAAATTATCTTTCCATCATCTACCATAAATAATTAAAATTTACACTCCTGAATACTTCTTATAAATATTTTCCTTTAGAATACTTTAGAATTTTTCACGTCTTTCTTATCGAAGAACATTTCTGTATAAATACATGTCTCTTTACTTTTTCTATAATTTTTTAAACTATTCTAAAACTTTATACAATCTTTTAAACAAGCATCCACCCAGTCTCTCTCTATATATATTTTTGTACACATAAATTGTATATGTGGGTGTTCTCTGTTTGCATGTTGTATATTTTTTATACTTTTTGGTAATCCGTGACAACATGTACACTACATAGATCAATCGAGTACACCTATAAAAGCACATATTGTATGCTTGTATGTATGTACAGTAAGTAAATAACATGATGTTAATGAAGAATTTTAAAATAAAAATAAACACTTTTATATGTAAGGGACTCGAATATGCTTTTATATTTTCAATATGAAACTTTGCTTCTTTTCAAAATTGAAAATCGACCGGGCCTTCAATCAGATAGAATGGTATGACTTTTATGTCTCTGAAATAAATATATTTGTTTCTGTAAATCTAGATAGAGGAATTTTTTTTTTTTAATTAGTGCTGAAATAAAAATATTGAATATCAAGCCTATACAGATTAATATGGTGATAAAAGTGACTTGAAATGATATAATATGATCTATGAGTTAGTTTTTTATGATTATTTGCCTAATTTTATGGGTGTATGATTTTTCTAAATTTTAAAGGGGAGATTATTTATTATAAAAAATAATACTCATACATATTAGAAAATATATTATTGTAAATATATTTTTGTAATTGTTTTTTATTCCTTTGGTGGGCAAACAATTAGCAATTTGTTAATTAGTTATAATTATTGTGAAGTTAGTTTCTTTGGAGAATATTCTTTTTTTTCCCTTTATTTAAAAGATGTGCAGTGATTGTGAAAGGGGCGCCGTTTTCCAACACACATCAATTTATCACTGTTGCTGATTTGTACTTTGTTTTTGCATTCATTGTTCTGCGTTCCTTGTTCTTGTCTTCCATGTCAGTTTTCTTTCCTCCTTTCTTGCAAACTATTACCATCTTTTGTTCTCTTATATGGTATTAGAGAATGAAGAATTAACAAAATATTTTGAAAAATTCCTCCAACGCAGAAACACAAAATTATTTTTCAATGCATGAACTTTTCTGATTTCAAAACCTCACATACTATGATTTCAAAATCATTTTACTCAGCAAAATAGGTTACGTATATTCCAACTTAAGAAGTATTTGGCCAATCTGTTATAAGGACAAGACTTCGTAAGCTTATACTATTGTAAGTTGAAAACCCTTTGGGACAAACTATTAATCTATAATCCTTTTCCTAATTGTGATTGCGGTAAAATAAAAGTACTTATTGATAGATATCAAAGATACTGTGTGATATAATTTTTAATAGGTTTGAATGATTCATACACTAATGTTAGTTATTAAATCTTGTTGATGGATCTTTTTCTGTTTGTTAACAAAGTTTTTTTTAATTATTCAACAGTAAGAAAAATAACATCAAATGTTATCTATTGTTCATCTATCAAATTCAATGGCTTTGAGAGCCAAAAGAATTTTTAATAACTCAAAAAATTTTTTGAAATTAATCAATCTTCTAAAGAAAGATAGGCATTTCTCTATTCATTATTAAATTTCGGGACACACATTGCAACATTACTTCAAAGTTAGAAATGCATAAATTCCTATGTGTTCACATTTTAACAAATCTAGACATGTTGTTGAAAAATATTATAAATTTAATGGTTTTCCTCCTAACCACAAGTTATATGGTAAGACTAGAAGTCCGGCTTCTTTCACCAATTAATTGAGTTTCACAACTAGTTCTAACCAAAAGGTAAATAATGATGACAATGTTGTATTGATTAAAGTTCAGTTTAAATAACTTATGATCTAATTCAACCCAAAGTTTCTTCAATTTCTTCTCACACAGCCAAACAAACTCAACCACTCTTCGATCTCATTATTGAACAATCAAAGGTAGCAAACATGACTGGTAATCATTTCTCTCTTTTTTTCTTTTACTCACAAATGTTCAAACATTCGAAAGGACTTTTGAATTCTAAACACTGGTGCTACAGATCATATGATCTATGATTCATCCTTGTACATTAATAAAAGTGCCCAGATATGTTACTCTGTAAAACTTTTAGATGAAAATAAAGCACTAGTTACTCATATTAGAATTATCAAACTCACAGATAAACTTATCCTAAGATACGTCCTTTACGTTCCTTCTTTTACTTTCAATTTGATTTCTGCCAAAAGACTTACTAACGCGCTTAGTTATCTATTTTTCTTTTCCAATCTTTGTTTGATTCAAGACCTTATCTCTTGGATAATGATTGGGATGGGTGAAAAGAGAAATGATTTATATCACCTAGTGAGAAATGAAACACCTTCAAATACTTTGAATGTTTTTATTTTCAAGTTCTCTACTCAAAATATGAAATCTTCTGTTCATTCTATTTTATCCTCTAGAAATTTGGCATTATTGTTTAGGACACATATCACACTCTCGTTTAAAGTTAATCAATAATTCTCTTGTAACAGGAATATTACATTCCTTACGTAGCATTTGGTTCACCGGAATAGAATTTTTATTCATAACTTATTCCTTCGGGAAAAACAATTTCCTTATTTAGTTTACAAATTAGTCAAAAATAAATATTTTTGAAAAATATTTACTCCCGGATTCAAAGGAAAAGTTATTACCGTGGGGAATATGGTATTATTTATTCCCAGTGACCTGGGAATTACTATTCTCACACCACTTTTGTAATATTCCGAACCTCGTTATTATTATTATTATTATTATTATTACATTTTATTATTATTATTATTATTATTATTACGTTTTATCATTATTATTATTATTACTAATGTGTCCTAAATTCAAATTTTGAACGGATTTGGGTCAAGTCATTCGTTTGAGTCCAGTTCTGTCAACAAAGTCTGGATCCTACACACCACAATTGTGAACAAATGGCAGGTGACGGCGGGAGGTTATCATATCGAAAATATTTCGGCGCTCAAGTCAATAAACGACTTTTGAAGTAAGAAGGTGGATGTAATGAGGTGCAATATAAATGCAGAGAATATTTGTTTCGTGGGGGTGCTCTCGTAGGCCGAGAGACTTAGGTTACTTATGAGGAGCAAAATCTCCAAGTACTGTATTCGTTGGGAACGTAGTAGCAGAGAGAGAGCGCTAGAATGTTGAAAGTGTCAGAGCTTTTGCAATAGAAGGCTTTTTGCCGGTAAGTGAAAACGTGCATTAAAGTGTAAATTTTATGGCCTTTTATAGTCGTTGCGCTGAGGCTGCCCTCCTTGTACAGAAGGGCTTGATACATGCGCCTAGCTGGGACTGTTGCTTTTTTTGGCGTGCTGCCTTTATGACTGTAACGGTCGTTGAATTGATTTCTTTCCTTCTGTGTTCTGTAATCTCTAGGGTTTCCAACATACAAGAAAATGATTCTGATGCCTTCCTTTAAAGATGCACATTAATTCTGGGAGCAACCATTATAATGGATGTTACCTTCTATGGAATGGGCAAAATCATAGGAGAAAACTGTTGCAACACGAGGACGGACGTGTGGGTCAATCTGGTGCCCAAACCATACACATATGCCCAAACCATTCATGATCCCAATGGTGCAGTACCATAGAAACTGAATTGAAAACTTTAGTTTCAATAAAATTTCGGTCATTACTAATTTACCTTCTTGAAAGAAAGCTGTTTGATATCGATATATTTACAAATTGAAATCTAATAATGATGAAAGTATCGAAAAATACAAATCTAGATTGATGGCTAAAGGATACACACAATAAGAAGATATAGATTATCATAAACTTTTTCTCCTATTACTAAACTCAATAATATTCGTTGTCTTTTGGCTGTGTCAACATTTAAATGATGACATTTATATTATTTTGATGTCAATAATAATTTCATACATAGAGACTTAGATGAGGAAATCTATATACAAAAACCTCCAAGTTGCACTAAAGGTAAGCCCCATCAAGTATGCAAGTTATTGAAAAGCATATATGATTTTAAACAAGTTTGTAGGCAATGGCATTCAAAACCCTCTACCTCTCTTGTTGCCTTTGATTTTATTCAATCCAAGGCTGATTATAACTTATTTACTAAATAAGATGATAAGTCTTTTACAATTCTCCTTATATTTGTAGATGATATTATTATGGTAAGTAGTTGCTTGGAGTCGATTGTTTCTATCAAATCATTTCTCAACCAAACTTTCAAGATTAGAGATCTTGGTGTTTTAAGATATTTTATTGGAATAAAAGTGGTGCAATTTTCGAAATGTATATGCATTTATTAAAGAAAATATGTTTTTAATATTTTAGCTGATTCTAGAACTACCGATTTTGAGCCACATAAACTTTCAATGGATCAAAATTTAAAACTAAGTAAAGAAGTCATGTCTATTTTACAATATCCAAATGTGAATAGAAAATTAATTGGAAGATTGCTCTATCTAACTGTGACAATACCAAATATTTGTTATGCAGTGCAAGTTTTAAATCAATTTATGAATCAGTCAACTTCTTATCATATAAATTCTGCTCATCAAGTTTTACTGTATATAAAAATGAATATGGGGTGATAAATATTATTTTTCTCTACTTCTAAAATGCAACTTAGAGCCTTCTGTGATAATGATTGGATATCATGTCCAAATACTTGAAGATCTATTACCAATTATTGTATTTTTACAGAAAATTTTATCATTTTTCTGAAAATCTAAGAAACAATTGATATCGCAGCAAAAACAGAATGTCGCTTATCTTGATAGTCTCCTGTTCTTTAGCAAAAACAGAATACCAATCTATGACTGCAACCTATTGTGAATTAACTTGGTTGCGATATATTTTGAATGACTTACGAATTTCATACTCTAATGTCGCTTATCTTTTTGCAACAATCAAACTGTCATTTATATCGCACCAAATCTAATATTTTATGAACGTACCAAATATATTAAATTAGATTGTCATTTAATCTGAGACAATATTTATGAAAGAAATATTCGCACATATAATATCACCACTTATAATCAACTAACGGATAATTTTATGAAGATTCTATCATCTCATCTTTTGAAATCACATTTATTCAAGATGGGCATTATTAATTTATTTGCTCCATCTTACATAGAGGTATTAAACAATATATCATTGTAAATATATTTTTTTTCTTGTAACTTATAATTGTTTTTTATTCCATTGGTAGGCAAACTGTTATCAATTTGTTAATTAGTTGTAATTATTTTTTTTTTTTTTTTTTGAGAAAATTCTTTTTTTTTTTATTTAAAGGGCGTTATTTTCCAACGCATACCAATTAATCACTATTGCTGATTTGCTGTCTCTGTTTTTGTATTCATTGTTCTGAGTTCTTGGCTCTTCGTCTTCCATCTCAATTTTCTTTTTCCTTTTGTCCAAACCTTAGCTATCTTTCGTTGTCTTACAATAGATTATAGTACTTTTATTCTATCATAAATATAAAATCTTTATTATTTTTATTATTTTTATAAAATTTATCAGTATAAAATTTACCCATTTATATATTTTTATATAAGTTTATTAATATTAATTAATAGATAAATTTTTATGTTATTTAAATATATTTTAATAATATTTAATAATATATTTCTAACTCAAACTCTCAATTTAAAGGTGGGCTGGTTAATATTTGGCCCAGCCGATTGACAATTTATGAGTACCACCAACATGTCCTTAGCAATTAAAGCATTAATATCAAACTTTACATCAATATATTTACAAACATCTATTTTTTTTTAATTTATTATTATTTTATTATGAATAAAAATATATAAATTTAAATCACCAAAAAAAAAAAAAAATCAAAGTTAAAAGTGAATGGGCCTCTTCCATCATCTACCGTTCTATCCTATTTTAATATATTGAATGAAAATTATGCAATATATTAAAAATATTATATTACTTTGCAGTGCATTAATTGATAAAAAATCTATGGCTATTTTAAATTATATGGTAAATTTTAATGATTATGAAAATATATAATTATCATAGATTTTTTAACAAATAATGAATCATATAAAATAACATACTATATTTGATATTTATAATTTATCCATTTAATGTTATTAGTGAAAATCAAATAGCATTAAAAAAAATGGAGCCTTCATTGTATAATTAGATAATACTAGATTTATATATACTTAATTTTAAATGTTTTTTATTTTTTATTACTTAAATTTAATGCTTCAATTAGTATATTATTGAGAAAAGGATGTCATAAAATAACAAATATATTGATTAATAGAATAATTTCATGCAAAAGAAAAAAAAAAAAGATACTCCCTCTACTTCGTAATGATTATTTTTTAAATTTTTATGTAAAATAAAATAAATTATTTATTCATTTTTTAGTATTATTGGATTTTTTTAAAATTATATAAATAAGACTATATCTAAAACTTATTTTAAAAAATACTATAAATGATGAGTATGGCCACTCACGAGCAATCCAAAATCTAGCTTGTAGAAAGAAGAACGGCTCAAGAAGCGGTGGCCTAGCAGGAGCTTCTCCAAGTCCAAAATCCAGAATACACAACAGCAGTCCCAAATAATTTGACCCAAATTTGTCAAACAAAACATGAGCCATTAGGGTTGCCCATTAGACAGTTCTCATAGGCATAGTTTAGCCATCGACAACTCAACAAATAAGTCCATATGATCACTACTAGTGTGTGGCCCCTTATAACTGTGGATATAGGAGCTATATGTAGCTATTACCAGTCTACCACCCTCCTAATTGTCTAAACACAGAATGCCGATGGTGAAAGCACAATGATAGCTCCTGCAGAATTACAGAGCCATAATTTCTACAGTCCACAACCGAAAAGTTGTAGTGTCAGTCACTCACACTTGTAGAATGGTGGAGCCTAAGGATGGTCAACCAATGCTCATTTTATAAATATATCCCTTACTCATCAGGAAATGAGGATCGATCATTCAATTAAAAATTTAAACATTTAGGTGTCTTGAGAAAAACTCTCTCTTACACAAGAAGCTATTGTCACAATGAGTCCACCACTCTCTCTCTAAGCCATTTTCTCTACGAGTGTATCGACAAAAGTCACTCATCTCTCAAGCGCATCTACAGAAACCGGTCCTCCAAATTACACTCAATCTTTGAGCATCCTTACATCCACACGTTTCTTTCTTATTTTTCTATCTTTTTCAACTAAGTAAAAATATTACTGATTTAAGCGTCAAAAGATATATTAAAGAACGAGTTTCGTATCCTCTGAATTCTTATTTATCTATTATGGTGTGTAGGATCTAATTTCTGAATAAACAAATATCAGACTTACTTTTAGTCAAATTCAACGATTCCCTAATTCATTCAACAATTTAAATTCAGGGACACATCAATAAAAATTACCAATAAATTTATTTGGACTATAAATTAATTAAAATTATAAATTATAAAATATAATTGGTAATTTCATTTGAATCATATTAGCTGATTTATTTTTCAATATGACTTTCTTAACAAGTACTATAATTTATATTAAAATTATCATGAGCCTCTTATAAATAGAATTATTTTATTATTCTAAAAATAAAAATTAAATAATAAAAATTAAAATATATCGTTAAATTATAAAGTAAATTTTAACTCTTTATTTTTTTATTTCTTAAGTTTAATCTTTCAAATGATAGGAGGCCCCCTTGCCGATTGAACTTATCTGAGGGTATTAGTGAACCCGAAGTACACGTGTCAACCGAATACTTTAAGACGGGCTAAGTGGACGAATTGTCACGTGCCACGTGGCATACCTTCCATCTCATCAGTTTTCTTCATCTATATTCTTGGGTTTAATTGGCGAGAGTCGAAAATACTTATTCTCTATATTTTAGATATTTACTTTTAATTAAATTTAAATATTTTTTTAAAAAATAAAAAATTAATTTAAATTAATTATTTTAAAACTGTGACAATTTAATAAACATTGGGTATTATTATTCATTTATAAATTTGATACGTATTAAATTCAAGTTTCGAACAGGTTCAAGTTAATTTGATTGTCTGAATCCAACTTTATTCACTAAATCTAAATCTTACACACCACTACAACAAATAAAAGGTCAGATGACAACAAAAAGTTGTCCAACCGAAAATATACTAACACTCAAATTAATAGATAACTTTCAAATTAAAAAGGTAAAAGAAATAAATACAATGAGAATGCTGAAAGAGTATTTGGGACTGTGGGTTGCTCTCGTTAAGAGAGGCTTTTGCTGGCTTGTGAGGAGTGCTAGCTCTTAACACCGTGTTAGTTGGGAGTATGGTAACAAATTACGAATTGTTTATTGAAAGCGTGAGAATTTTGCAGTAGAGAAAGAGAAAGAGCTTGATGATGAAGGCGGTGGTATGTGAGTATTAAGTGCTGTTTTGTCTGAAATTGAATTCGTTCCTTGAAGTGAAAACTTCATTGGCTTTTTATAGTTGAGATGTTGGGCGACCTTCTTTGGGCAAGAGGCTTGAAACCCGCAGTCTACTAGAATGGCTTCCTTTATTGACGTGGGAGTTTTAATGGTGGTAATGGCTCATTCGGCAGATTAATTTTCTTATGCGTTTTGAATCAGTTAGGCTCATTACGCATGAAAAGAGAATCGACACTTTCCTATGGGGCTCGGAAGTGAATTTATTGAGAATCGCTCTGATTAAAATTAACTTCTGGGAGAGCGTGAAATCACATGAGAAGACCATTGCTAATCAAAGACAAAAGTATGGGCCAAATTGGGCTTAGTCCACGTGAGGCTGGCTATTAGACCGACCTATTGTTCCATTTTTGGTCAACAAAAATACTGACCATCTTTGTGAGTAAGTTGTCCATCCTGTTATCAAGTTTTGTCGATCTACTTGGCCTTTCGTCTGATCAATGGTTTATGTTGACTGTCCAGACACATATGAACTTTTGTGAAATTGGGACATTTCTTCTTATTTGGCCAACTCATCATAGGCGTATCTATTAAAATTAATATATTAAAATATGTTTAAATATATTTTATTAATTCTCTATAATTATTATTATTTAAAAATTTTATGTAAATTTAAGTTTTCAATTAATAAAAATAAATAATTTTTATAAATTTTAAATTAAATATTTTATCAAATATTTATATAAAAGAGACATATAAAACTAATTATTCAATGATTCTAAGATTTTTAAACAAATTTCATAAAATTTGAGCAAATTAACATGTAAATAAATAGAAAGAAATAGAAAAACGTTATATGCATGAGCATTTAAACAATAAATAAAAGAATATTCTAAAAGATAATATATTTTTATCTAATTTAATACATTTAAAATAATATTTATAAAAGATAGACATTAAAAAGTTATCTTAATTTTAATATAAAAATTTTATGTTAAATATAATTTTTTAAAATAAAAAATAAAAAAAATATTTTTGTGGTTTGAGTTTTGTAGATTTCATTTTAAATTATTAAATTAATAAATACAGATGTGTTTTTTTTTTTAAATAGAATGCAATAGAAGAAGTAATAATTTAATTATTTACATATATCATTGTCTTATTTTTAAACGACGCTAACAAGGTCCATCAAAGCTGTCGCAACCGGACTCCCCAAAGGAGAGAATAGCCTCTCTCTCTCTCTCTCTCTCTCTCTCTCTCTGTGCAGAAGAATCAGTGTAGCTACGACAAATAGATATCTATTAGACAAGAAGAGAGAGGAAAGAGTTGTCCTTGTTTCGTTTTTCTTGTCGATTTCATTTCGTGTCTCTACTCTCGATCGATGAGTTGATCTGTGATTAATGGGCTGCGCTGTTTAGTTTTTATCAGGTATGGATACTGTTCTTTTCTGGTAAAGAAATGTACGATTGAATTCGTGAGGGTTTATGAAATTCCAGTTTGATCGGTGTGAAAGTATCTCTTTGTTTTCAGGAAATTTTGGGGTTTATTTACGGTCTGCTTGCTGCGATCATGGCGGTTGCTGAGAACGGTTCATCTAGTGCTCGACACTTCGAGACGACTGTTCCGGACTCGCACCTCAACTGCGATCTTCAACACAGTAGCGCCAGTCTCTTCGACCACATCGAGAAGAGCGAGAAAACTAACCCTAAATCAAATGATCAAGCTTACAGCTTCAAGTCCCAATCGCTTCAATTGAATGGTACTGATACTGCCACTCGAGTTGTTCTTGACAGCAACAACTACAGCGGCAATGGAAATTTGCAAAATTATCAGGTTTTGAGTAAGTCTGGTGGGTTTGAGACCGACAATAATCGCTCCGATGGGGTCGATTACCTGAGAAATGGAGAGAATGGCGACGGGTTTAAAAAGGATATCAGGGATTTGGAGGAAATGTTATCTAAACTAAACCCCATGGCTGAAGAATTTGTGCCACCTTCGCTGGTGAATTACCGATTTTTGCGTGGCAATAACACTATCGGTTATGCTAACAGTTTTTTAATGCAGCCTAATTCTGGCAATGGTACTGGATATACCGGTAGAAGGGTACGCAGCTCTTTTGTTTGTTCTCGCTGGTTCTTCACATTGTAAATACCTTTTATTTTGTTTTTGTGCTGATTTTGTATATTGGGCTTGATTTTGATAGAAAAAGAATAATTATGGACAAGGAAAAAGGAGGATGAACAGCAGGACGAGTATTGCACAGCGGGAAGAGGTGATTAGGAGGACTGTGTATGTATCTGACATTGATCAACAGGTACAGAATTGTTTTTTGTTTGCGGAATTTTTTGTTGGCCTAGTATTTCCAGTTCAGTTTGCCTCTAAGGCTGTGATCGCATAGCTCTTCTATCGGTGTTGTGACCTCAGGTTACTGAAGAACAGCTTGCTGCTTTATTTATCAATTGTGGGCAGGTAATGTCCACTACATGTATACTGTTTTTAGTAGGTTGCGTGCTCCATTGTATGGATGATTTTGTTTCTAAGTTGTTTGTTCGGTCTGGAACAAAGGTTGTTGATTGTCGTGTATGTGGTGATCCGAATTCTGTACTTCGTTTTGCATTCATAGAGTTTACTGATGAAGGTAATTTTTTTTTTCTGCCCTTATTACTTTGTTGGCTTTGTTTCGTGGTTATGCGGTATTGAATTACTGTTCTTCTGTTAGCAGAGGGTGCAAGGAATGCTTTGAGTCTGTCAGGTACTATGCTTGGATTTTATCCAGTGAGAGTGTTGCCTTCAAAAACTGCCATTGCTCCGGTCAATCCAACTTTCTTGCCTAGGGTGAGAAGTCCATCTGCTAGAATTCATGGTCCCTTTTCAAGTGAATGTTCATGTTTTAAGTGTTGCATCCTAGTATAACCGTATGCTAGATATTCTAGTCAGAAAATTATGTTGCTTGTGAACTTATTGGTGGCTATGAACCTCAGTCTGAAGATGAACGGGAGATGTGTGCAAGGACTGTTTATTGTGCGAACATTGACAAGAAGGTATCTTCTTAGAATCATTACATAAATTGTATTTGAATAGGGATTATAGCATCAATAACTTCATGTCTTATTGTTAATTTCTTCTGATTTCACTGATAATGCATGCAGGTTACCCAAACGGACGTCAAACTGTTCTTTGAATCTTTTTGCGGGGAGGTATGTACTTTCTCATGGAACTGATTCTGAATAGTGTGTCTCAAATTTAAATTACATATTGAGGAGAAAATATCTTTCATTCCAGGTTCTGCGCTTGAGGTTGCTTGGAGACTATCATCATTCTACCCGTATTGCTTTTGTTGAGTTTGTAAGGGTAATTTCTTATTCTTTGACTTATTTGAAAATTTTTATCATCTGTGCTCTTGAAGCATGTTCACTTGAGTCTCTAAAGCAATGCTACAAGCATTGAGGATGGGTAGAAATTACAAATTATGATGCTCATTGGGCTTGAACTCCCCTCCAATTTTGGAAGTAATAAGAGTTAACAACATGGCAACCAAGCAGTTGACATAAAACTTCTCTTAAACAACAGGAACTAGCAGCTTTTCACCCTATAGTTAATTAGACTGGAGAGTCTGTTACTCAAACTGTTGTGTACTCTTGTTACTATCAGTTGGCTTTGTAATTCAGTGATGGATCATATGACCGCACTTAACTTTGTGAACTTATCTTGAAAAGGATTTGTGCCAAATTGCTATAAGGAATGTGTGTGTTCAGTTGTGGGAACTAGCAGCTTTTCACCCTATAGTTAATTAGACTGGAAAGTCTGTTACTCAAAACTATTGTGTAATCTTGTTACCATCAGTTGGCTTTGTAATTCAGTGATGGATTGTATGACCACACTTAACTGACTGCACTTAAACTTTGTGAACTTATCTTGAAAAGGATTTGTGCCAAATTGCTATGAGGAATGAGTGTGTTCAGTTGTGCTAAAATAGTTGTTAAAAAGCATGCAGGGTGTTCAATGCTGAGGTTAGGGGTTGAGTATTCAAAACTGGCCGTTTATGTCTCTTATTCTTACTGCTTTTAGTGTCATTTTCCTGTTGTGGAATAAAAGGAATTAGTTTAGTTGAAATATTTTTTGAAATAATAATATGGAGTGGGCTCACTTATAGCAAGTGTCATTTTATTCTAAACATGCTGTTTGCGTGGGAGATTTGTTATTGATGATTTTCTCTCCATGTCAGGAAGTACTGTGGTGTTGCATTTAGGATGAACTTTGTCTTATTAGAAATCTATGATTTTTGCAAACTTGTTTCACAGGCCCATAAAGTCATGCTTCAAATAACTAAATCAGGATTAATAAAAAATTGACTGTATATTAGAAGTAAGCTATTCTGCTTCTGCATTTGTGCGTGTTCCTGGGTGTGCTATTGTGCATACAGATCTGGTTGTGCACTTCTGTGGCCATCCGCTACCTATCTTTTATTGTTGATTTCCTGAAAGCAAGAAGGGGCTGCTGTTGTTTTGGCAAATTGTCAAACATTGTGCAAATATTTTGTAGTTTTTGTAGACCTTGGATATACTTCCACACCATGTAGAGTGAGTTCTCCCGTTCAATTGGCTCAAAGAAAAGAGGTTGCAACAAATCAACTATCATAATCGACTTAAATGCTGAACGTAACTTGCCTCTGAAGGAGTAGTTGTTACCATACCATCTGGATTTGTCAAAATGAAATTCTCTCCCTCTTCAAGGGTGAGTTACTAAGCTGTCTTCAGTTCAATTATTTGATTGTTGAACTATTCCAAACAAAAAAAAAAAAATTATTTGAATGTTAAGAATTGTGTTATTTTATAAACATATGCAGAAGCCAGTTTCACAAAAATTTTTGTTGAGGATATGTTTATGGAAAGTGCTGGAACTATGTGTAGCCATGTGTAGCCATCAATTCTAGTGGTTTTGAGTATGTGATAGTCGAAGTTCTCCCTGTAATGCCTTGTCATTTTAGTTGTCATGCATTTGTTGTAGTCAAGCGTGGGCTTTAAAGATCTGACAATGGTTGCATGCAGAAACTGGTTGCTTTGATTTTGTTTTGGTTGTAGATTGTGAAAATGGTATCAACTAATATTACACTGATTCACAACCAACATTTGATCCACGTCTTATAATATGAATCTCTGAATCTAAGATGAGGCAATTTTCCAGCAAATTATTTTAAAGAAGTGGCACGTGTGATTAGAATATCATTAGGAGAGTTAATTCTAAATTTGATTTGTTGTTCTTTTGATGGGTAATGGAGCCATCTTGATTGGTTTGAGTGGGATGAGAGAGGGAAGCAGGTGGGAGGTAATGTTTAAAAGGGGTTTGAAAATCTTACACATTCCGCCTCTATCCTCTATTTTGACAATATATAATTATATACATTTAGTTTTCTTTAGAATGCTGAGATATCAGTGATGACTACAATTATGATTCTTACAACTCGATTGTAAAAGAAGAGGGAAATAGTTTAAAACATCATTACTGTGTGTTGTTTTTGCCACTGGATGGTCTTTGTGGGGTGAAGGTTTTGGTTCAATTCGCTTTTTTCTTTCCTGTGTTGCCTCTAATGTTATGTGCTTAATACATTCACATTTAGCAGTAATGAAAGCTTGTATAAATTCTTATTGGGGCAGGGGAGTTCCTTTTGGACTTGTCCTGTTAGTTCTGATTGGCGATTGAATGCAACATGAATGTGCATTTTATAACAAATGCAATTTATTTTTGTTGCATTGCAATGATATTAATTTAAATCCTGGTGGCATGTTATTGTAATCATTGAACTGTAGCAAAATAATAATAATACTTCTAATTTTAAAACATTTGAACCCTTCCATTTGCTGTTTGTTTGGTTTTTTTTTTTTTTTTTTTTTGGCTGTATAAATTGATCTTGAGACAAATTAAAGACCTGGATGCCTACTGGTGCTTAGATATTGTGGTTGAGCTTGACACATTTAACTATCAGTTTCTTTATTCAAAATATGTATTAGTCTTTTGTTTCTCTGTGATTTACATTAATCCTGTTGTCTCTTTCTAATCTTAATATCATCTGTTCTCCTGCCTTCTAATACAGGTATACACTTTACTCACCCAACTTTTCTTTACTCTCACAATGATTAGTCATTTGCTGTGTGTTTTACAAATCAACTAATTGATTTCATTGCCATAAACCAGTTGAGTGAAACCTTAGCTGCCGAAAATCTGACTTTTCAGTATTAGTCAACAATGTTTGTTGATGTTACCTGTTATCGTTGTCATTTTAATTAGGATGATGTACGTGTGTGGCATTATTTATTTTAATGTCATTTATACTTTCTCTTAAATATGAAATCTCAAGTCTTCTCTTTAACCGTCCAGTACTTGGTTGCTCACATTGGAATGTCCAAACTGTGAGCGCAGCTGGTTGACTGGTGCACGCTTTCCTGCTATTGACTAGAGTGATCACTAATCATTGTGCATAGACATTGTTTTGGTCCTTATTCTGATAAGAAAACCATTACTTGGTGCTTACTTTTCCTATCATGGTGTCTTTGGAAAGACATTCATCTCAGCTATTGCTTTTATGGCGTTTACACTCTTTACTGGAAAGTTTCACTTTAAAATCTGGCTAAATGTTAATGTTTGCTGTAAAATCTGGCTTGGTATATTATTGTTGTCCTCACTTTTGTTTCAGTTTTCTTCTAGTTGTATAAGCTCCTTCATCCTATATTTCTTAACAGCCTCGATAAATTTTGCTCAATTAGGAAATCAGTTTCATTTGGCATTTCTTAGTTTATTATTCGCCAAGGATTTAATCGATAATCAATTTATGTTTACTTGAGGGAGTCACTGTTTGGATGTCTTCAACTTAGAAAATTCCCTATCTCCTGTTCTCCCTGCAAATTGCAATTTGAATTTCTTTAAAAATGGTGCGTACTAAATATTTTGTATGTATACTTAATTTCTCACCCAATTACATGAGACATTTATGGCGATATTCCTCCTTGCATTTATATGAATGCTTAATATGAGGATTGGCTGACAGATTGATGAACGGCTACAGAGTAATAGACTTACTGAATATCTATTTCTTGATAGCTAGATTTCTTAATTTTAGTGTTTCTTGACAACACCGTAACACTACTGCTTCTCATATATGATAATTTTCTGTAAATGTTAGGTAAACTACAGGTCCATTGTGGTCGCATTCCCATTCCATGTGGCATGCTAATCCATATTTTATGCATCCTCGATATTGCTTTTCATGTGCTTTAAGTTTACTTTAGACAGTCCTTTTGCAATGAGGAATTAGTTGCAAAAGAGAGTGGTCTTCGATTACTCCTTACGCATGTTGAAAAGTCCCCTTGAGCCACTCTGATATCAAAATGGAAGGGAATGAGAAATTGAATGTTCATCCCAAAACTGAGGAAAATGAAACAAAGTGTATGGGGACAGTTATAAACTTGCAAGACCTTTGTTAGAATGGTATTTTGTGGGTGATTGTAGCCATTTATTTTGCAGCTGTCTGTGTTTTCATTATGCCTCTTAAAGTGATTATATATATTTTGTGGATATCATATAATGGAAAAATTCCTTTTTTGATGGAGTGCTGATATTGGATATTCATAATGTGAATTAGTCGTGTACTACATTAGAGAGAGTGAATTTGTCATAGAATTTATGTAGTCTGCAAGTGGTACTAGCAAAAGAAAGTTTGCAAGATTGCTTCAGACTTGACAAAACGAATGTATGCATGTTTTGTTTGGGAATAAGTTAGCCATGCCTTTTTTGTCTTTTGATATTCTCTGTTATGCATGAGCATTTACCCAATGGCAATGTTGCTCCATTATGACATAGAGGTTACTGTTTTAAATCTCGAGAACAGTCTATCTGTAATGCATAGGTAAGGCTCGTACATTTGATACTCCCGAGCATGTAATGCAAAGCATGTGCACAAGACCATCCTTTTTGAAATTCTTTATTGAGGAACCCTTCAGATCTCTTCCTTCTTCTTATGTCCCTCTAAATACACTTGGCCAAAATAAAAGGAAGAGTGTTGGAATGGGGGATGGTTTGGAGGCTGCATGATTCACTCTTTCTTGTGTAATGGGTCTGTATACTAAATTTGGATCAGCTTCAACAGAAGTTTGACACTGGTATTGTTGCCTGCATGCTTGCACACCTCTTATACATGTATTAACTGATATTTAAAATATCGGCTGATATGTATTAGTATCAAATAAAAGGAAGAGGGTTGGAGTGGGGGATGGTTGTGAGGCTGCATGATTCACTCTTTCATGTATAATGAGTCTGTGCACTAAATTTGGATCAGCTTCGACAGAATTTTGACATTATGTGGTATTGTTGTCTGCATGCTTGCACACCACTTATAAATATATCAATTGATATTTAAAATATCGGCTGATATGTATTGGTATTGACCCCTACGATATATTGGCTGATATACATAATGTTTGGTCGATATTTCCATGTTAACTTAAGATTCTTCAATTTTTTTTTTCTTCCAGTAAATCTAATACTAATATATTTTGTCCAATACTAATATGACTATAATAGGTACCTATATTTTCATTCATGTTGCAAATGCATCATATGAGATGGTTTCTCTTCTCTCCTTTGTAGTGTGTATTATTTCTGAATGGTTTGCCTGACTAACATACTGTGTGTAATCCCGACCATACATTTGCCTAAATTATGCTGAAATTTAAGTTTTCTGAAATTGGTTGCTTGGCAATAGTTTGACTTGTTGAGTGCCTTGTGGAATCTTATGGGTGCTTGAAATATTTTCTTTATTCACCCAGAAATTTGTTAGTTACAAGTTGATTAGATGTAAAGAGTGCCATATATAGGATTTGTGGTTTATAGTTGTTTTTCATATCACAAGTGGATACTTCCTTAAGCATTAGATCAAATTTTTATACAATTTATACAAGATGGTCAAATTTTATATAATTTTTTTAAAAATTATTTCTCTTCCCTTATAATTTTTGTAAATCTTTAGGGAAATAGATACAATCATGCAAATACCTTGGAGAATTATCAAACCTCCGAATCATGTGATAGTTGGCTTGTGTGACCGATAAACTACGATTTGTTTCCGTGTATGCCATTCCTATGGTTTTCTTGAACCGACCTTATTATCCCTCTCGGAAAAATAATTGTATTTACAGAATTGGTTTTGAAGATTCTACAGGTGATAATTAAATCCATGCTTCTGCATCTTCTTCACCGGTATGAATGAAACAAATTCTCTTGCAGGCTGAAAGCGCAATTGCAGCTCTGAACTGCAGTGGTGCAGTCTTGGGATCTCTGCCCATAAGGTTGTTTTTGCTACCCCACCTTGCTTAGATTGATTTTCCTTTTCGATTCTATCTGCTAACAATTCTAAATCAAAATGAATTCTTCGGACACAGTTGATCTGCATTGAATGGAAAATCCATTTTCAGTATTATTATTATTTTCCTTACAGGGAAAAGAGTGAGAAAAATCTCAAAATTTACCATCAATTCACTCAAATCTTTTCCTTTTCATTATGGTGATCGTGTGTACAGGGTGAGCCCATCAAAGACGCCCGTTCGGCCAAGATCTCCTCGCATGCCATTGCGTTAAACTGTCATTGCAATTCCCAGTACTGATCATCCACTGTTGGTGATTTCAAAAGGTACTCGTGGCGTTTATGGTTTTGTTCTTGGCATCTTAGCCCAGTACCCTAGTAGGCGGTTCTTAAGGTTTTATTTAATTCTATCTTTAGAGTTGTTGGGAGGAGGGACTTTCGAGGCTTTTTTTGTTATATGGGTAAATTTATGCTGCAAACTACTATAAGCCTGCTTCCTTTAGAGATCTTGCTGGCAAACTATCCTTTGCAGAGGCTTCTAATTCTGAAGGTCGCTCCAAAGACATGGCATAGAAATCTCTCTTTTTCCATGATTTTCCTTTTAACTGGATGGTTTCTGGGCAATTTCTCTCATATATGATATATATATATGTGATATCCAAAGTAAAATCTCCCGGGAGCTTGGTGACATGGGGTTTGAACAACAATTTTGGGTGCTTTCTTTGATGAATGGTTCGGTTCTATTTCCTTTAAAGGGATGCTAAACAGCATAATTATGTGGTGTTAGCTGCCTTATATCATGGGGCGTCTTATTCATCCATCCACACTAGTTGGACCCATGTAATGATAGATGGATTAATAAAATGTTATGTTAGAATAGGTGTTGGATGGCTGATGAGTATATATGTTGTAGGTATTAATAGAACAATTCTGATGGGTTCTAAATAGGGTTTTATTTATTTTTTAACTGATAAAATTATTCTATTGTAATTTAATGTTAATTCAAATCATTAAACTTGAGACTTTTGATGAATTTTTTATGTTCCATGAAATTGACCAGTACCTTACATAGTCAAGTTTGCAACTGAGTTGTGTTGAATCGTTCGACGTGGTTCTTTAAGTTTAAGTGGTTTTAAAGTTAAATTTGGGTTATGTTCGTTAGTTTGAAGAACTGTAGTGTTAGTCAATTGTCATGACTTCATCACCAATAATTTTATATAGTTATGTGGAGTAGTACTTGTTTCTTTAAAATACTACAGAATTAGATAAACAATGTTTTCATTAACCTTTGGGTACTTTTAAAGATATAATATTTCATCCTTTTATCCATTTTAAGAACTGAATAAAAATAGATGGATGTGTGCATGTCAATGGTGCCTCAAAAGTGATCATAAGTTGTCCTCTGAACATTACACCACAAATATTTAAAGAATGTTTTTTTTATGACTTAGATACTTATATATCTATCTTTTTTTTTTTCAATTTATTAATATAAATAAAATGATATTGATGGGTTTAGTATACCCAATTCAAAATAAATAAATAAATAAATAAATCAACCACTTCGTCTTATCTATAGACGATTGTTACGTTGTCATCGGTTGTTGTTAGTGGATAAGAACAATCACTCTTTAACTTTACAAATATTTCCATCCCAACGGAAGAAGAGAGAAGAAAAAGATAGGAGAAATGGCCCAACTTAATAGAGAAGAATTCTCCTTCCAGAAGGCTTCTCAACAACTCCTCCAATCAAGGAAATGTAAACCCTTTATCCAATGAATTCAGCCCTCCATCCCATGAGGCCGTCCAGAAGACTTATTCTCTTTCTAAGGGTCTCTCCATTCAAAAGGCCTACCTTTTATACGTCTAAATCGCTTCTCAATCGGGTGTATGTCTAAGCTACCCTTCTTTCAAGCGCATCCAAATTCTCATTTCTTACTTCCAAATTACTTAAAAAGATATCCGATTTGAATTATATGTATTTACGCATTTTCTTATATCTTTCTATTTTTGAGGTTTGAAAAGATATCCTGGTTTGAATATCCATTAAATATATGGTGGGAGCAACACTAAATAATTTAAATATCACCATCCTCTAACCTCTTGTTTAAAGATCCAATTTTTTGCCTGAGGTTCGAAGTTCGAGAAAAATTTTGGAAATCGAAAAATCAACTTACGGCCAGAATCCACATCAAATCGATCCATGATCCCTACCAAAGATCCGATTTACCTCGCACACCTTCCTATTCTTGACCACTTCCTCGTAATATATGCGACTCCTTCACGAACCAACGTCTCCGAACATAACATGTTTCAAATGTGAAAGAAACTTGGTGAGAAAACTATATAGCATGTAGATCAATCTTGAATAAAGTTTTCTCAAATGTCTAATGGAGCATCAAGGGCTTTCTTCTCAAATGAAATAAACACTCGATATTCATACTCCAACTAGTACCTGCTTAGCCAAAGGAATCGCCTCCATGGCAACGACCCCTTTGGATAGCCATGGCGATACCCTGCCTGTCCTACTTAAACGACTAGGGCCTGGGGGCTTCTTTTTCCCTTGCATGAGTGCCTGCACCCGTAATGAGAAGTTGGAGAAAAGACTAGTTCGGCCACAGAGAGTCAAACCAAAGCCTGAAAAGGCGATATCCTCATCACTATAGGACAACTCGAATTCGGGACATAACAGCAACCTCTCCATACTCCAACTACAAAGAAGTCCATGTTTGGATCGCCAACCCTGGATGATCTATCGTTCCCTTGCATGAGTGCTCTACTAATGAAATTACCTTGTTGGAGCGAGAGACATTACCCAAAGACATTGCAAGGCTAGTCTAAAGATGTCACGCTGGGATTTCCACTCTGACTCCCAGACTTCAGGCTCCCAAAAAAAATCAGAAAATGAGGCTCCTTATACAAGAAAATGCTCTATAAAGTATTCATAGACACTTCGAGACTGAGGCCTTCATCAATGCCGAACTCCCTAGTCCTTGATAGCACACAGCGCACAATAGGCAGCTGTCCGGAATGTGCTCAGGAAGTTTGAGGAGAGTAGAGAAAGGGAATCGGGCAAAATACAATTATATATATAATAATAAATATTATTATTATTTAAAAAAAGGTGAAAAGGGACGTCGGAAGAGTAGCAAAGAAGAAAAGAGAAATAAGAGAGGAAGGAGAGAAAGGGAGAGGGTAGCGTGGCAAGCAGCGACAGCAACCACCATCGATGGATGAGACGCCACCCAGATCAGACGCCAGCGAAGTCCTCTCCATGTTTTCCTCTCCGATTTGTGCCACGGCGTAAAGGAAGGAAAGAAAACATGAGATGCTAAAACCCATTGCCATCACTGGAGCAAAATTAACAAATCGAGGCAAATAAATCCTACTTTCCTCTTTGAGGATGCCGATATTGTGCTTACATGTGGTGATCTTGAGACAATTGGTCGAAATTTTGGAAGGATTGTGTAATGAGGCGTGATGGAGAGAGAATTGTGCTTAGGGCCACCTTGAGACAATTACTTGGAAGGATTGTGTAATGTTGCCGTGAGAAAGGCCACCAACGATGCTTTGCCATAGCAGTGGTGGCATGCGCCAGGTGCCAATGCCATTGTCCATCATCCTCCGCCGGCGCTCATCATCATCGTCTTAATCAACCACAAGCACCCTCACATCTGAATTTCACATTTGAGCCCGCGGTCATAACCCTCGCAACTTGACTTCGCATTTGAGGTCGCGAGTGTAACCCTGGAATCTAAATTTCACATTTGAGGCCACAGGCACAACTCTCACATCTGAATTTTGCATTTGAGGTTACAAGCATAACCCTCGCCTATTAACTTCACATTTGAGGCCGCGGCCACAATTCTCACATCTGAATTTTGCATCTAAGGCTGCGAGCATAACCCTCGCCTCTTAATTTCGCATATGAGGCCACGGATGCCAGATCTGCCGAGCCCGTAAATTGTGCCGACGATCATGGTTGTCTAATACGGTGATTCAACCTCTTAGATGCTTCCTTCTGGGGATCAAATAGCAATCTGGTGCAAGAAGCAAACCCCTCCGACATCCAACCTTTATTTTGCTGGTTTGGATAACCGGCGCCAGAAACACCGAGTCTGACTTTCAGGATCAATCCGACATCCAAGATCTGTTTGAGAGTAGGAGCAAAAAGAAAAACAGCGCGCCCTTCACCGGTGGAGGACACAACGGTCATTCCACGATCGCATACGGCTTCGCAATTAGTCTCGTCTCCGTTCCATCCTGCACCTTCACTTGTTGCCACTACTGTGGCATCCTCACTGCCTTCCAATCTCCTCCTGCAAAACAAACGGGTGCTACATATTTAGAACTAGCATATGACCATCAGCATCTTTCTGTCCGAGTAGGCCACTTAATCTTGGTCGGGTTGGGATTTCCTAATCTCACTTCGTTACAACCGTTAAATTGGGTCTCCGGTAACAAAGGCAAAATAACCATTGAATTGTTATTCGGTGTTGAGCCCTTTCAGGTGATTTTCCTTTCAGATGACATTATTTCCTCTTTTTAGCACCATTGGGCACCTCTAGGATCAGGCAACTAGGCGGCTTCCCCACCGACCAAAGTAGAAACCGCAGGATCCATCGAAAAGTGCTAGAACCACCAAGCCAACACTTCGGGCTGACCATCATAACCGACTATATGATTGGCAACTTTCCAAAGAGGATCTTTGCAGTGCTGACAGACACTCTATCATTCTTTCGATAGAGTGAGGGTCCTGCCTTGGGGACTTCCAAAGTGTTCATCCCAATGCTTGCAAGGTGCCTTGATAGAACGAGAGGCTATACCTGGGGGCTAAACAAGCCCAATTTGCAGCATCGTCTCTCATGGGGCCTGATAATGAAAAGTAGATCTTACAAAAGCTACCACGGTTTTCATAATAGGGGCTCGGCATGACCAGCCCACTACCCATCGCACCACAATCAGCGTCGCCCTTCTAAATTCTATATTGGCCTAAATTTTTACCAACTAGTGATAGAGCCTGAGTCATAGGAAAGCGGATTGCCCGACATCATAGTAAGGTGTTAGCCAACCAGACCATGATTGAGGATTAAGTCTCACGGAGTACAGAGGCGATAGGCGAGAGAATCGATAAAAAGTACTTCGACGACTCACTAGAGCAATACACACAAGCCGTACGTCTAAGACGGTCAATTGGTCCCAATGACACAACACGCCATCTACCCCGAGCACCAATGATGATTTCAAGCCGAATTAGGTGAGTTTTTGTCACGAATTCGAATCAAATAGGTTAATTTAAATAATTAATTATAATTTTCAAAATTTAAAATTTTAAATAAATTAAATAAATAACACAAAGTTTTAAAATTCGAGTGTGATAAACCAAATACATAAGATCCGATAAATTAAAATTCACGTAGGACCTCATCGGACAACCGTCCGGATCAAATAAATACGACACGCTCTATCATCATCGTAAGAGAGGTAATAATTTGATCCAAAAATCATAATCAAACATAATATAATATTCGAACTATTTTCAAAGTATAACAATAAGCCTATTCTGGCCCATTCCATAATTCAGATATATCAAATATTAATTTAAATCATAATAAAACTGAAATTCACCAAATCGGACGCATATTTGATCGATCACGTCTCTATCCTTGCAATGCATTCGAATCTTCTACTCTGAAAGAATAAAATAGAAAAAGTAAGCCTCATACTCAATAAATATCATATTCTAATAATGAGAATCCAACAAATCAGAGGAAATGATCTAATTGATGGAAATTTAACCAAATAATAGAATAAATTTAAATCACCAATAAAATATATCTAATAGAAATGTAAGATCCAAAGTCCAAAATTCAATGGAATCTCGTACTCAAAATAAATATTCAAATTCAAAACAAATGTTCAAATTTTGAAAACAGCCATTATTAAGACATATATATATATATATAAAACAAAATAGGTGTGATCCGAACTAATTTCAAAGCCAATGTCAATCCGAGTCCAAATTCAAGTTTGAGTCGAAGTCTAAGTTCAAATCTAAGGCCCAATCAGCTTGTAATTTGGAGTAAAATTCGATAATCAGATGATCCAATAGCGTGCGCAAAAAATAAAGCCACACCGCGACAGATATTCCAAAGGTTCGGATTAAAATATATAGTCAAATAAATTGTACGAGACATATCAAGCTCAATTGAAGGCAAAATTGACGAATTTTAAATTCAAACCTAAAAATTCAAGTCCAATACAAATCTATGCAAAGATACAAAATCATGTACCAAATTCAAGTTTTGATTGTTTAAAGACTAGCATGAGAAAGAATTCAACATAATTTCGATAACCTTAAACCAAAATTTATGTATTCTGTATCCATCATAAGGTTGCTCACTATATTTTGCTACTCGTGACTTTAGGTGTAATCCTCAAGTTTGTCGGATATATGAGAACGCTCGAACATATTCTAAGGTCAAGTTAAATTATTCAAATGAGAAGAGTCACTATTTTAAGCCTTTCCTATCGACGAAAAGAAATTTTCAATAATAAATGTCTTCCCGTCGGGAGCTAATCAAAATATTTAATAATCCAAGTCCAAATGTAGTGATCACAATTCAACATGTGCATGTGATTGTACGGCCAATGCAAAGTTTCATACTCATTTTCGTACAAATATATTGATATAAAAACATACAGTGTCAAAATTATTCGGATTTTCAGAAAAATATTAAACCCTCTAAACTCATATAATTCAATCCAAAAATATCCAAATTAGCCAATAAATTACACATGTATATCCAAATTAAACAGATCGGGTAGATAAAAATATATACATATTAGTAAAAATTTCAAACAGTATACAAATATATATCAGAAATTAAATCAAACCAAATGGAAAGTTTATAGATACTTCCCATGGACCTCATACTTTGCATATCTAAAGAAATGATGTTCCGAAACACCTAAATTGAGTGTTTCTCTCTCATGCTGGCTGAAGCCCGCACTTCCCTTTCTCTCCTTTGCGTGCAGCCTCTGCCGTGCGCACCACCGCCGCACCGCTTCGTCCGTGACCGTCGTCGCCTATGCCTCCTCTCGGGGCTGCCGTTTGTCCACTTTCTCCGTGCAGCGTTCGCTCTCTCCGCACAAACCTTCCCCCTCTCTCTCTTCGCGTGCTTCTACCTCACGGTTCCGCATACCCACGGCCATCGGCGGTCACCAATGAGTCACCACCGGCCGCCATTGACCACCGCAACATCACCTCCGTACACCGCCACTGCAGTTGCTGCCGACAACACCGTCGGCCACCTCGATGGCCTCATCTCTTTGCCACTCAACCACTATCGACCAAACCTTTGGCCGCCGACGACCACAGGCGCTATGACTTCCTCGCCGCCACCGGCCACCTCCCTCCTCTATTCTTCTCTTCCGCCGCCTGCAAAACCCTAAACCCTCCGTCACTCTCCTCCAATCTCTCTCCCCAAATTCTTATCCTGATTTTTCTTCTTTTTTTTTCGTTTTCTGTGTTTATATATATATATATATATATATAATTTTAATACATTATTATTATTATTATTATTATACATTATATATATATATATATATATTATTTAAAATTTTTTTTATTCTAAAATCTAAACTGATATTTGGGCGATTACAAGGATACATCTCAAGCACCAACCCGACTGATCCAAATATTCTTTCAAATTTTATAATATTTAATTAATTTTTGACACACCTAAATTACCCAAAAATCACAATTAATATTAAAATGATCCGACCGAAAATCCGGGATATTACAATTTTGCATGCATCACACTAACTTGAACAATACTTTAATTAATAGTATAATCATTTTATCTGCTCATACAAGTGATCGAACATCATATCTTCAAACGATCTAAAATATCTCTAAGTCGGATGAATTTTTATTTACCTGTTACCAAAACTTGGTTGCATCACCAAACGGCCCAAAAAGGCCTGATTTTGAAACTCAATTACATCATTAAGCGGTTCAAAAGAAGTCAGATTTTAAAATTTGGTTATATCACGGAGCGGCCTAGAAGAAATTAAATTTTAAAACTCGGTTACATTATCGAGCGATCGAGAAGATGTCGAATTTTAAAAATTGATTTTTCCAATGATAGTAAGTCGACAAATCCAGACCTATGGATAGTGTTCCACCAGAAGCATGTTGAGAGTTGAAAATTTTTGAATCACCCGACATGGGAGGCTAATGATGGGTTCAATATACCTGATTTGGGAAAAGAAACCGCTCAATCGTTTTGTCTTACCCGCGAGCGGTTGTCACGGGTGATTGTCATCGGCAGTTGTTAATGAATAAGAACAACCACCCTTCAACTTTACAAATATCTTCATTCTAACGGAAGTGGAGAGAGGAAAAAGAGAGGAGAAATGGGCCAGCCTAGTAAGGAAGAATTTTTCCTCCAGAAGGCCCCTCATGAACTCCTCCAACCAAGGAAATATCAACTCTCTATCCAAGGAATCCAGTCCTCCATCCCAGGAGGCTATCCAGGAGACTTATTTCTTTTAAAGGGTCTCTCCTTTTATTCAAGAAGCTTACTTTCCATACATTTAAGTCGCTTTCCTCAATTTGGTGTATTTCCAAGCCGTCATTCTTCCGAGTACATCTGAACGCTCAATCTAACGCTACATGTATCTACGCATTCTCATTACATATTTTTATTCTCTTGAAAAGATATCTAATTTGAACGTCGAATGATATACGGTCGGAATAATTTTCATTGTCTTCTAACCTTTCATTTTAAGTTATGTTATACAGAGTTCAACTTCGAGACTATGGAGATTTAATCCATATTAGATCGATCCAACGTGAAAATCCGATTCGCTGCTCCATAATCCATAGAATAACTTAAATTCGTGGAACACGACAGCTATATTATTTGAAATTATCTAAAAAATGTTTCTTAATATTAATATAGTAGTGTTGGGATGATCAAATATGAGATGGATTTAATTTGATAAAATATGAGATCAACAAATTATAAACTTGTAGCGGAATGTCAAGTAATTGAATTGTTGGGCGCATAACAAAGGAGAATCAATAATCAATCTAAACATATGATTTAATGACTGACTAAATGGTCGAACGGTTAGATTTATCGAGGATGAAGGTGACTGATAGCTCGGCAAAAGGTTAAATTTAGTATTAAATTTTAATAAACAGTTACATAAGTTAATGGATAATTGACGATATTAAACAGATAATGATAACCACTAAATGTTAAGTATTTAATATTTGATAATTATAAAATTTAGGCAACTGTTGGGTCTTAACTAATATAGCATCTCAATTAAATCAATTATGCCAATTCGAAGAAGGTATACCAATTAATATTAAGGTTATAAGTATACAAATTTCTTCTAGACAAAAAGGAGAAAGCTAGATAGAGCAAGAAAGTAAGTACATAACTTGTGTTTTAATGCATTTATATGGATCCATCCAATATTACTAAGCCAAGTTCACCAATTCAATTAATATTTCTCTCTTAAAATTATCTTCAATTTCTTTTAATTTTTTATTTTTATAGAAAGTTTTCTAATTTAAGTATCAGATAATATATTAAAAACTGAGTTTTATATCTTTTTATCTTTTATTAATTATTATGGTGTATAAGATTTGAATTAAGTGGTTTGAAGGTTTGCCCCAACACAATCCCACAATTATTCAAAATTCAAGTATGTATTAAGTAGGTTATGTCATTAAAATATTTTTTATGAGCTACCCCTAAATTTGGTTTAGTTTTAAAACAAAATAAAATATAAGTAAAACATTTATTTTTTAAAAAATAATGTATCAAGTAAATAGAGTTAATTAAAATTCGATTAAGATCCAAGACTGAAAAAGGACATTGGCACCAGAAGGAGAACAAATAAAGCAGAAAAGAGTGATGCATGTATTTTATATATGTGATGAAATTTAGTGAATAAGATATAATTAACATATCTCATTCCTATCTATTACCACAACATGGAACTAAAGTGACACTAATTGGGTCAACATTTTCCAATTAATAAATTAACCTAATTTGATAAAAGCATAATAAAATTGATTTAAATTAAAGATAAATAAAATATGAAAAAAAAAACTTTTACTAAATGTGTCATTATATATATATATATCATATTTCATTGAAACATTTTCAAAAAATAAAAAAAAAAAGATATGGGAAATGTTTTAAAACACACTCAAAATTAATGAGTAAGAATTATCTATCTATTTATTTTTATATAAATTTAATATAATAAATAAATTAAACATTATATTACTCAAAGGCAAGCTTATTTGTTAGATACCTAGCATTAGTCTCAATAATGGAACTGTTTTGGAAGACATTCAACAGATATAAAATGAGATAATATTATACTTATCTATTTAAATTTATATAATGTTAATAATATTACTGAATAAATAAGATATTATATTATCTATAAGTATTCTAAAAATAAACCCATCATAATTTAGAAGTATCTTGTAACGTGACTATTTAATTATACAGTGTCTTGTGAGGATTATTGATGAATAAATATCTTACACTCCCAACATGATTTGATGATAGAAGTATTCCAACAAGCATATAAAATGTTGGCATTTTAAAGTTTTGGATAGTGCCCATAGAAGTCCAATGATGAAATAGGAGATGATATCAAATTTATGTTGCTTATTGATTGCAATTAAACTGAATTAAGATTGAATTTGAGGTAATTCGTTATATTAAATAGATCAGGTTAAACCTAATTTATTTGATTTAAAAAACAGTAACAAGAGGGCTGCAATGCAACCCCAATTGTTAGATCAATTGTGATTTAAGGACTAATATTTAATATTTTAAAATAATATAATATATATATTTTTTTATTTAATTTTTTTTAAAAAAATATTTAAATATTTGAATATCATTATGATAAAAAATAATAAAAATTATATACTATTTTTATTTTAAAAATATTTTTATTATTTGTTTTTACCTATTAAATTTTAATCCGAGTTAAAACACATAGCTTGTTGATGGACTTTTTATTTTTAAATAAATTTTGTAATATTTACATAAAAAGCTTAAAATGTAAAATATTTTGAGAAATAAATATCCAGATAACTTATTATATGAAAATGTTTTAAATAAATAAATTTTACATTAAAAAAACTATAAATTATATAAAGATATAATTTATTAAGAAACTCTCTTAAACTTGGTATTTACATAAATTATATATATATATATATATATATATATATATGTGTGTGTGTGTGTGTGTGTGTCACTCACTCACTCATTCTCTCTCTCTCTCTCTCTCTCTCCCTCTCTCCGAAAACATTATAAATAGAGCTTGACCGCTCCCATTATTTTTACCTGAGATTATAACCAATTAAAAAATAATAATCAGACCTGATTATTTGACTATACTTATTAATATTATTTATATATATTAATCATACCTTATAAAACTAAGACCGATTGCATGGACTTATTTTGATTGAAATCAGAAAAACCAACGAGATCTCATAACATCAGTTTCTATGCCTTGCTCTTCTACAATCAACATTACAGACAATCTCAGCAGCAGATTGTCCAGGGGAAAAAATTTGCAGAAACAAGGTGCCTAAAATGGAGGAACTGTCAAGAATATTTATTTGCAATCCAGCGCAGATCAACGCCCCTATGATGTGTCTTCAACACGACGAGTGAAAAGCATTGCCACTAAAAAAACCTCCGACCCCCCTACTCTGTTGCTTCCGAGCGCTGCGAAACTTCATCCTCGTTCAACTTCTCGAGAGAAGATATACGCTTATCCAGAGAATCGTGAAGCCGTTTCATCTGAAGAAATGGATTGAGAAAAACTTGTCAATAACATAGGAATTGCTATTAGCATCTATCCTTTTTGGCCAATTGACAAAAACAACAAAAAGCTTTAACTAAGAATAGGTGGTGGGACAGTAAAAACAGTTTTAAAACATTATTAATAAATTTCCCAAGGTCTACATCAACATTTATTTCTTCCAACCGTAACCAACTCTCGTTTTCTCACGGATACTTCATTTGGTATACATTCTAAGTGTTCGAACAACTTTAAAACGTTTTTCCATTATCATATCTTCTATAAGTATAATTTCTAAACGTTTACAAATATCATCATTTATTATCTTATCTTTTAGTGTAGCTTCATTCACCCATCTTTACATTCTATTTTCTACTATGCTTAATTTAGACAAATGTTATTGTTTGATTGTCCAATATTCTCATTCATGAAGCATAGAGCAAATCAAATAGCTATTTTATATAATTTTCCTTTCAATATTAGATTGTCATCACAATGTGCAGCATTTAACGTAGTTCTTCATTTTAATTAACCATCGTTAATCCTATATATCATATTATCATTAATCACTCTATTTTCTTAAATTATTGATCTAAGATAACGAAATTCAGTGTTGGGGTTCGGGTTAGGGTTGAGAGGCACACAGCTTCATCCAACAAATCAGAAAAGCTCAACGAAATTAGGTTGGAAGGGGGATATAACGCTTCAGCTACAAGGACAGAGAAATCAGCCAGACAAAATGAAAGATAGACAGAAGCGGCAGAAATTTCTTGAAGGCCAAATCAGTCCTCTTAATTCCACACAAATGCAAAACAAAAATGGAAGTGGAATAAAGTGCAAAGATTATTCCCAGATTCAGACTCTTTGCTCACAAAGGGACGCCAATAAACATAAAAACATACATTTTACTCAGTTATGCAACATCAAATGGACCTGACAAAAACTCCAAAGCAAGGTAGGCTACTAACAAATATTACGTTACCAAGTAATGAAGTAACAAAAGTAACATAAAATAAAGTTAATTTTAGTAATAACTCTACAATAAGCAACAAATATCATTAAGAAAATATAATGATATAAGACAAGTTGAAGTTAGGCAACAATTAATATAAGAATAAATAAAGGAAAAACAATTGAGTGGGAATGGGGTTTTTAGCCATTTGGAATATTGGATATAAAAGAACAGGAAAAGAAAAGCAGAGGACTCAAGAAAAAAATTATCAGCTGATATATTGATAGATATATCACTGTAGCAGGTGTTTTTGAAGATATTCTAAATTCTGCTGATATGTCGCAATATTCTTCTGATAATGTGACATCACAATTTTATCATAATATTGAAAAATATCAGTAACGGGGAATCTGACATCGGTATATATTGGCTGATATTTTTTATTTCAACTGATATTTGGTTCAGTGATATTTGGTCTTCAGTGGCTCATGGATTAGAGGAGCGAGAATGAAGACCACAGACATTATAAATTTACAAGCAGTGAAAGACAGAGGAATCACAAAAACATCAGTAGTTTAACGTACACGTGATTCCAAATGGAGACTGTAATAAGAAAGACAATACGTGTACCTTAAAAATATGAAAAAATAATTATCAGGTAGAGGCACTTAAGAGAGAAAGGAATAGAATATCCTTAATAATTAAACCAAACATGTGATTTGCAAATGAAGGTATTTTGCATGAAGGTGTTCCGAAATCCCGTTATTACAAGTTTCACACATTCCAACACATCATACCAGATGCAACCTCAGCAAATTTGTAGACAACATTGACAGGAAGAAATTATTGACATTTGAGGGTTCGCAAACTCCATTTGCAAAGATCAAAGGTATCTGATTTTCATTGTGATCAGTTCCATGAACTTTGATGATTATACAAATTCTCTCTTTTTTTGGAAGAAAGCAACTCTGCTACAGTAGAGTGCATGCATCATATCCCTTATGGCACTTTGTTGGCCATTATACTGACCTCGTTGCTGAAGTTGCAAGTTTCACAACTAATTGTCAAGTCACTCGAGGGGTTAATCACAAAATGACCAAAAATGCAACTACAGATGCAAATCATGGATATAAATTATACAGAAAAGGGAAAGAAGATAGGGGAAGGGAAAATAAAAGAGGAAGTCACAAACAACCTTCTCTGCTCATGGGGTAAACGGATGTCCATTTCCCCTCTTCTTTCCTCAATGATCTCAATTCTCTCTATTGAAACAGTGTGGGATCTACAGAATCCAAAAGTTCAACTTTTCAGCATTGCCAGATGAATACCCGTAGCTCCATCTTTTAAGTTGCATAATTTTAAATTCGATTTCAGATTTACATGATTATTCTCCACAACTGCAGCCCAAAATGGATGAAGGATACACTATGATTTGCAGCACATGTTAGCACCAGTATTCCTCCCCCTTCTTTTTAATTTACAAAACTAAAGTGACCGAATAATTTTTTCATGGATTAATTCCTATAAGATTACAGAACCTATTCTTGAGCCCTCACCTAAGAACTTGAGCATTTGGATGGAGTGGTTCCTGAAATGGTATTAGCACTTACTCAACCAAGTGATCTAGGGTTCAAATTCAAGGAACCCCCTTTTTTCTGATATATTAACATAATGTAAGTATAAACATTTGCATAACTGGACATGTTATAGTATAAAACTTATTATTGGGCGCTCACCCAACACTTCAACTTCTGGGGTGAGAGTTTGATCTACGTTTCATATTTCCATTTTGCAGTGCAAAACACAGATTCGGAAAATCCACCCAACAAATACTAAAGGCACCAAAAAACTTCATGAATTCATAATACAATGTTACCCATCGCATCAATTTATTCGAGAAATGCACCATCAATCATCAATAAGACCAGCAACAAAATTTTCGTTACAAGACATAGCAACAAATTGTCAAAAAATCGACCATCTTAATCAATATAAAGCAACTTCCTTCATGAAGGCATCCATATTTTTTGAATAATATGCATTTTTGGTCCTAGATTGAAGGGATTACAATCAGGGACCCAAATTTTACCTAGATAAAATTAGCATACCCAGAGCTCAAATCAGCCTTGATGATTAGGGTCCATTGCAAATGGCGATTTCAATGGTAGGAATACGGAAGAAAGACAAATAAAAACACCCTATTGGGCACGAACCTGGTCAGAGATTGATTCATGGGCAAACTTGTAATCTTTGTAAAGAATGAAAAGACCCGCTAACGACGCAGTTGCAGCGCCGATGAAGAATGAAGTCAGCCTTACTCGTAGCAGGTATCCCATTGAGCGCTCTCTCTCTCTCTCTCTCTCTCTCTCTCTCTCTTCTCTGTGTTTTCTCTTTCCGCGTTCGGTTCTTCAGATACCCTAGTCACTAATGGTTGAGGACGACCATTTTTTGGGTTGTTTTGGAAGGGAAGGAGCTAGACGGCGTCGTATGATGTCCTTTTACTTGTTTTATCGTTATGATACATAACCAGAAAACCAAAGAGGTCGGCCTCGTTGGGCTTTCGTTTAACTCTGGTTTCTTGAATAAGAGCAGTAGTATGTACCCACATGCGTTAAGGGCCTCCATCCCATTAAAAGAGAAATTAATTTAATTTTTTTAATTATAATTATTTAATTAATATTAAATAATATTTAAATAATTTTTTTAAAAAAATAATACGGTTATTTTGATTAATATTTTACGCGTCATTTTGATTAATATTTTATAAGAAGATATCCACTCCGTCTTTCGACAATCCTGAGAAAATAAGAATCATAAGACAATTACCATCCGAAAAGCACTCCAATGCTCAAATTAGTTCTCGTCCCAAAAAATAGAGAGAATTTTTTAAAGAAGAAGATAATTATCCTTCATTTTTCGATCTAAGTATTTTAGTCCAGTTTATGTTCATCCAATAGTCCGAGTAGTACTGCCCCCCTCTTGAGCAGCCTTCTCTTTCCTTTTATAGGATGCCCAGACAGTTCCCTTCTTGTCTGTCCATTTTCTCATGACTTATGACGTCATACTGGATAGAACCAATCAAGTAGCTTATAGGCAAGTCTAATCAAGCTTACTAAGGCCTCCGGGATTAAACGAAGTAGTTATGATCTCCGGACGTAGGATTATACGCGTGGCCCAGCAATTCACTGAATGAGGACTTGCTAGGCTTGGGTTCGTGTGCCTCAATGTTGTCCAGCCTATTTCGTATTATGGCTTTGGTGGCCTTTCTTCATGTAGATCCATTAATAGCTATACCTATCACTAGCCCCCTATATCAGAGGTTTTGAGCTTTAAGCCTCCGATATGTTCATTGATGGTATACTCCTTTTCCATCTGATCTGTTCTCTGTTGTTACCTTGGCGAAATCATCTGGTAGCTGATTTTCTTGAAGCCAATCAAGGATGCAATTGAGTGGGAGTGATAAACTCCTGGAATGGATTAAGTTTGGGGTGAGAGGAAAAAATACGCAATGATAAATTTTTCGGAGAAATAAGGTCTCCTGAGAGATAAAGTCTCCGGAGACACAAGATCTCCGGAGGGAACCAAGTTTCAAGGAGAGGAAAAAGTCTCCGGAGAGAACAAAGTCTCCGGAGAGGAATGGTCTCCGGGCTGCACAAGGTCTCCGAAGAGAACCAATTTTTCGAAGAGGAAAAGTCTCCGAAGAGAACAAAATCTCTAAAGAAAATGAGGTCTCCAAAAAGGACAAAGTCTACGGAGAAAATAAAGTTTTCAGAGAGAAAAAGATCTCCGGAGAGAACAAAGTCTTCGGAAAGAACGAAATCTCTGGAAAGACATGGTCTCCGGAGTGAACAAGGTCTCCAAAGAGACATGGTCTTCGGAGAGAACCAAGTTTTCGGAGAAGAAAGGTCTCCAAAGAGAACAAGGTCATTCAAGATAAAAGGTCTCCTGGAGAGAAATAAATTTTCTCAGAGGACAGGTCTCCGAAGAGAAACAAATTTTCGCAGAGGAAAGGTCTCCGGAGAAAACAAGGTTATTGGAAAGAAAAGGGTCTCCGGAGAAAATCAGGTTTCTGGAAAGAAAAAGGTCTCTAAAGAGAACGAAATCTCCGAAGAGACATGGTCTCTAGAGTGAACCAAATTTCCTGAGAAAAAAAGGTCTCCGGAGAGTGCAAGGTTTCCGGAGTGGTTCTATTAGCAACAAGCAACCGGTTTGCTTTTCGAGATTTTTCTGTGATGTTGTCCACATCATTAATGAGGATTGCTTTTCAAGTGACACGAGAATTTGTAATCATATCCCTTGAAACCATGTGTCCCTTCAATTCGAAAGTGGCGCTTTTTCAAACCCCAAAAATTTACTATAAATCCGGCACTATTTTGGGTCATTTCTACCTTCACCTTCAACCTTCAAGCCCTAACTTTTCGATTTTCTTCCCTTTTTTGGTCATCTTTTCCTCTTCAAAGTTCTGCTCTCATGGCCCTTCGAGTCGCCGATACCTGCTCAATGCTTTCTGTGGATGACATTGAGAGGTTGTACTCCCAATTTAGTATTTCCAGGGAGATTCCGTTCGTGGTGCCCGGTGAGAACGACAGAGCCTGGGCTCCCCCTACTAATTCTATCACTGTGTAAGAGATGCATATTAGGAATAGCCTTCACTTTCCCATAACATGCGAGTTGCTTCAGATGTTCAAAGATTTTGGCGTTCCTATTGCTAGGTTTCAGGCCAATGCCGTAAGGTATCTATGCAATCTCTGTATTTTCTTTCGTCTTCATGGGTTAGAACTTAATTCCACAGTCGTCATGGTCATATTCTGATTCGTCTAAGGCGGCAATTGGATTTCGTTGTCCCACAGAGAACTGAACATTTCTGGGTTGAACCACGAGTTTGTAAAAGGCTGAAAAGATCATTTTTTCTTTATGAGGTTATCTGCGGGTGTTCCTTGTAGTTGAGGAAGAGTCTCTGACTCACTCACCGATAGGGTTACTATTCAAGATAAGGAATCAACAAAGTTATTTGTCAATATAATTTGGGAGAAGATAGATTCCTTTAGTGATAAGAATAGAGACCGCCTTCTTTCACCGGAAATCATAGTCTTTACTGAGTGGGTGACTGGTGCAGAAGAAAGAGTGGTCGCATCCCCACCAAAAGCATGAAAAAGAAAAACTGGTGCCATCAAAGCTAAAGCCGCTTCATCACGTCATAGAGCTACTTCTTCTCTCTCCCTTGAGGCAAATCCTCCTTTATCTGAAACTGCACAATCAGAAAGCCTAACGTCAAGCCCTATTGTTCAAATGGATCTGGAGTTCAAGTTCATTACTAGTGAGGACGCCCCAGTGATTTCTACGGAGCCCCTAAGCGTTCACGAAACTATGGGCCAATTTACAGATGCTGAGCAATCCGGTGAGCATGGCACTCAAATCGAGGCCAAAGGCGTCAGGATTGAAGAAGGGTTACTGCCCACTTCCCAGCCTATCCAAGTTCGGCCACCTACTTGTCCGATTTTTGTTGAGGAAGTTGCTGGAGTGGCAGGTGTTGAGGAGACTTCTCATCAGGAGTCTCCAGTATTTGATCCAGCAGCCTCCTTATCCCAACTAGAGGCCGGTGAACATTATCCTTCATGGCCATTCACTCATGGCTCATCGACTTCAATGCCCCATTCAAGCCCTGTTGGAAGATGGCCAGGTTTTACTCTAAGGGCAAGGGTTCTCTTGTTTGACGTAGCTCTCAGGGTGCCAATTATTACGGTAAGAATTTAGTTAATTCTTCCAATTGTGTTTGATTAGTCTTGATGCCATACACTTACTTTGTGTGCTTTCAGGAGGAAAAAATATTCGATACCTTGAAGATAGGCTTCCAACAAAGGAAACTTTGGATTCGTCAACTATGAGATGAGATTAACCATTTGCAACGAAACCAAGTTGATTCAAGTGCCCTACAACAATGCAGAGACCAAAATTTCAATCTTCAAGCCAAGTTGCAGGGTGCCAAGGATGCGCTAGAGCTGGCCAACCAACAAAATGCAAAGCACAGGAGTGAAAATGCCCGCTTACACTCTGAGCTGAGAGCATGCTTCAAGCTAGAAGAAATTGGTTCTATGATGAACACCCACTTTTTGGATGGTGTTAAACTTTGCTAGCAAATCACATTGCTAGTTGATTCAAATTTTCAAGTAACTTTTTTTTATGAGAGAAATAGGAGTGCACGTCGCTCGTCTGACTCGCGAGATTTTTCAAGTTCTTGCCATCCAGGGAGTTTGCAATGATAGCTTATTTTACTGGTTGTCTAATTTTGACATTGTAAGGAATACGTTAGCTTACTAATATATCAATTTTTTGGGTTGTCCAGTTTATTCTATAAGTAATTGTTTGCTAGCCAGGCATTTTGGCCATGCTTACTGGTGCTGGACTTTAGCAAAGTTAGAATCACTAACAATTTTGATCCTAGCTCGTAGGCCATGGTTAATTGAAGGTGCTCATCCCTGAAGAGAGGAATCGAAGTACGCATGCTAAAAAGCCCCATAATGTTTAATTGTTTGACCATACTTGGTCAACTGGAACGGATCCATAACTAGAAATTTCGATCACTAGTGAACAACTCAATAACTGGGTCGAGGTTCTTCTGACCGACTTGGGTCATAGAACAAATGGGATGGAAATCTCACCTAACTTAGGGGCGATATAGGTCGGTTCAGTTTGATATATTATTATATGAGCACACACACATTTAAATGAAATAAAAATAAAATAAACAAATAAAAAAGGCAAACAATCTCGTAAGAAAGTAAACGATTTCATTAATATTGAACATAATACAAGCACACGGGGAAGCTTACACTGGCTACCAAGATCTTCGAATGTAGCTACTGATAAAATTTCTTTAGATAAACGGCATTCCATCCTCGACACTAATTTACCGTCCGGATTGCTCAATTTATATGTACCATCCCGGAGGATGGCTAACACAATGAATGGGCTTTCCCAATTCGGTGACAGTTTATTTCTGTTAATAATCTTCCCTATGGCCTCTATACTGCGTAAGACCAAGCCTCCAATGTCAAACTTTCGAGCTTTCACTCTTTTATTACAATACCATGCAACTCTTTGCTGATAAGTAGCCGTTTTCACCTTGGCTACTTTCCGAATTTCATGGAGCAAGTCAAGATGTTCTTTGAGTCTCCGGCCATTGCTAAGAGAATCAAAGTTTTTAACTCTGACACTGAGTAGCCCAATCTTTACAAGAATCACTGTCTCTGTCCCAAAGTATAGACTAAATGGAGTTTCTCAAGTTGGCTCCTTGGTGTAGTTTTATAAGACCATAGTATTGAAGGCAATTCATCTACCCAGAGCCCCCAAGCATCCTCCATTTTTGTTTTCAACCCATACAACAGAGTTCTGTTGGTTACTTCCATCTGTCCATTAGCTTGTGGGTAAGCCACTGATATATGTATCAGCTTCACGCCTAAACTTATACAGTATTTGGTAAAGCGCTTTTCCATAAACTAGGTCCCATTGTCGGCTATTATAACCTCTAAGATCCCAAACCGGCAGATAATACTTTGTCGTATAAACTCCATAGCATTGTACTCGATAATTTTTGCCAAGGGAGTAGCCTCCACCCACTTTGTGAAATAATTAATCCCCACAATAACAAATTTTCTTTGACCGGAGACGACTGGAAACGGGTCAAGGATATCAAACCCCCACTGTGCAAAGGGCCACGACATTGGCAAGGTTTTCAATTCAGTCGGTGGTTGATGAAGCATATTCCCATGCAGTTGACAATAATTTTCACACTTTTTGACGAAATTCATTGCATCTTTTTTTATTGTTGGCCAATAATAACCTTATCTTATAATTTTAAAGGCTAAATTTTTACCTCAAATGTGAGATCCACATATGTTAAGATGGACCTCACTCAAAACATAATCTGCCTCTTCCAAAGTGAGGCATTTGACGTATGGGATTGAGTATACTCGACTATACATTATTTTGTCTATAATAAGATACTAACTCACTGTCTTTTTTACACGTTTGGCATCGCATGGGCTCTCAAGCAAAATTCCGTCAGTCAAGTATTTTCAGTATGGCAACATCCAACTTTTCTCATGGGTGACTTGCAGAATTTCTTGTTCATACTCCTCAATGCTTAGAGTCTACAAAACGTTTTGCGGGCGTCTTGTATATTACTCAAGGCTTTTGGTGGTTGCAGCCTTTACAAGCTGGTTTGGTTTTCCATTGTCTACTTGAGAGATGTGAACTATCTCCAATTTGTCAAAATTTTTCACCATACTTTTCACTTTTGCCTGATAGTTTTTAAGTAAAGAATTAGTTATGTCAAAACTTCCCTGAACTTGGTTTACAATCAGCTTGGAGTCGCTATACACGATCACATATTTCGTTGAACAGTCTCTGGCAAGTCTAAGTCCAGCTAATAAGGCATCATACTTTGCGACGTTATTAGTCGCCGAGAATCCAAGCCTTAAGGAGTAGTAAATTTCTTTCCCATCTGAAGTCCTCATAACCACTCCTGTCCCACTGCCAGACTGTGTTGATGACCCATCAACATGTAAAGTCCAACTATGCAAGTTTTCCGTCTTGCTGATGTCTTTGTTACCAATGAAGGTGTCCGAAATTAGGGTTGTGGTTTCAACATTGAAGTATACCAAGGTCTGACCCTTGATTGCCGGCATTGATCTAAACTCAATATAAAACTCACCCAATTCTATAACCCATTTTATTAATCTTTTGGATATGTATGGCCGTTCAGCACAGCTTTCAAAAGTTGGTCAGTGAGTACTATTATCCTATGAGTTTGGAAATAAGGTTATAATTTTCGAGTTAAATGAACAAGTGCTAAGGCCATTTTCTCCATGTGTGAGTATCGAGTTTTAGTATTTGCCAACATTTTACTGACATAGTATACTAGCTGTTGCACATCTGATTATTCTCGGATCAATACTGAACTTAACGTCATCTCCGAAACTACCAAGTATAGACATAAATCTTCACCCATTCTTTGATGAAGTCAATAGAGGAGAACTAGATAAATAATCCTTCAACTCTTGAAAAGTAGTCTGGCAGTTAGCTGTCCAGATAAAACCATTTACTTTCGTTCCTCTTAAAGTGTTAAAAAAGGAGAGGTATTTCTCAACCGACTTGGCTAAAAATCGGGATAAAGTTGTAAGCCTCCCAGTTAATCTCTGGATATCCTTCATTGTCGCTGATGGTGCCATATCAATTATGGCCTTTATTTTTTTCAAATTGGCTTCAATCTCACGCTGTGAGATTATAAAATCCAAGAACTTTTCAGATGTTACTCCGAAAACACGCTTAGCTGGGTTCAACTTCATCATATGTTTTCTGAGTATCCCGAAAGCTTCATTCAAATCTTTGATGTGGTCACACGTCACCTTACTCTTTACAAGCATATCATTCACATAGACCTCCATGTTTTTACCGATTTGAGCCTTAAATATTTTGTTTATAAGCTACTGATAAGTAGTTCCTATATTTTTTAAACCAAAAGGTATAACCTTATAACAATATATGCTTTGGTCAGTCATGAAGGAAGTATACTCCTCATCTTTCAGGCTCATCCTGATTTGATTATATCCAGAATAAGTATCCATAATGCTTAGCAATTCATATCCAACTGTGGAATCTACCAATGTATCTATCCTGGGCAGTGGGTACTTATCCTTAGGACAAGCCTTATTCAAATTAGTGAATTCTACACACATCCTCCACTTTTCATTATTTTTCTTCACTAGCACCACGTTGGAGAGCCAGTCGGGATATTAAACTTTTCTTATAAATCTGGCGTCAATCAACTTTTTCACTTCATCACGGATTGCAATACATTTTGCTATTGAGTGATTTCTTCATTTTTGCCTAACCGACTTATGATTGGGATCAATTCGAAGCTTATGGACCATCAAATCCGCCAAGATTTCGGGCATATCAACGGGAGACCATACGAATACATCCGCGTTTTGTTTGAGGAATGAGATAAGTTGATCTTCAACTTCAACTTCTCTGGATCATTTGGGTCGAATAACATGGTCACATTTCACTCAACTTACTGTCCGCTTATCTCGATAGCATTCATCATCCACTATTTGAGTAACTTGACAAGTAGCATAAACATGTTAGTTATCCAAGATTTGAACACCTCATAAACTTTATCTTTAGGTGTAAGATTGAGGTTACTATCCCAAATGCCGTTAGACATGACTAGTCTAAGATGGCGTTGTAAATTGAAGGCAGATCTATTGTAATATCCTAAATATTTTTATTATTTTAAGAAAATAAAATTGATAAATTAAGTTTTAATAATTATTTTTAATTACTTTTAGGTTTAAATATTTAGACTATTAATTTAAATTTAGATTAGTTAGTGAGTTAGATTAAATTAATTATAAACCAACCTAAATGAATTAATATTAGATAATCTTAGTGTATCAAAATTTATTGACTCAAAATAAAATAAATAAATATATATATAATTAATTAAAAGTTTAAATATTTTGGTAAGGGTGATGAGATAATTAATATCTTTAATAACAATAATAACTATAAATAATAATAAATAATTTTAATTATAGTAAGTAATAATAATAAAATAAATAAATAAATAAAATGATAAATAATTATAAATAATAATAATAATAATAATAATAATAATAATAATAATAATAATAATAATAATAATAATAATCGACGAGGGAAATAAAAAAAAGAAAAGAAAAAAAGAAAAAGAAAGAAAGGAAGAAGAAACGAAGGAAGGGAAGAGAAAGAAGGGGAGAAGAGAGAGAGGGAGAGAAGAGCGGCGCACCAAAGGAGGAAGGAAATCAAACCCCAAATGGAAACTCAACAAAACCCTGGCGATCCCTTCGTTACTTAAGGGACATTGGTGTGGGAAGAAGGAGCCGTCATCTGGAGTCATACTGGCTACTGTTGTCATTGATCAAAGCCAAAGCCACCATCACCAATCCGAACCGACTGCTTCAGTCAAAGCCGTCGCTGCTATTTACCCAGGCCGCCATTGATGTTGCTACTGAGCCGAAGCCCAGGCTACCATCGCAAACCCTAGCCGTCGCTCCAGGCAAGTGAAATCCCCTTAATGTCGTTTTCCTCTATTTGCAAGTGAATCCCATTTACTGTCATTCCCTAATTTATAAGTGAACCCTCTACTGTCATTCTACTCAATTTGAAACTGATTCCTCATAACTCATTTATTCTTCATTAGTATTGTTGACTGTGTACTGCTGGGATTCAAAGTTTGATTCGAATCTGTCTCTCTTTCTCTCTCTCTAATTCTACCATTTTGAGGTGTAAATTGGATGGTGTGTGTTCATTGAAAAATTGATGAGGGTGCAGATGTTAACCTGTTTTGTGACCGGTTCAAAAGTTGGGTGAGAAAACAAGGCTTCGGTGGCCATCAAATTGGTTAGTGAAGGACTTGTCCAATTTGAGGTTAATTGTTGTGTGTATTGAGTGTGTATATGTTTATATATATGTGTGTGTGTGTGTGTCTGAAAGTAAGTGATGTATATATATATATACACATTGAAATTATAAAGTAATTGAAGAGAAAGTTATCAATTATTATTTCGGGTGGATTTTGTGGAATTAATGAAGGTAATTAAATAAGATGAGAATCGCGGGCTAATGGGATAATGATAAAATTGTGAGATTCGACACGTCGGGAGGGCCAATAAAATATATATATATAGTTGTCCGAATTTCTGATATTTACTTGGATTCTCCCCATCCCGTCGCGATCAATCTTTGTGTTGGCTTTAACTGTGTATGTATATTTTATTGGTACTCTATGGATAAGTAAAGGAGGGTGTACAAAGACTCTATGGTATCCGAGCATATGGGAGTCTGTGGGACCGTAGAATAGTTTATACTTTTCCAATATTGATTCCATTCTGAAGGTTGAGGTTGAGGTCGTTGATATTGAGGAGGGATGCTTTTAACCTAGTGACCATCGTAAAGAATGATACATTGGATATCATTAGCGAGGGTATCGGAGATGGTGTGAGCATGCTCCAGGTACAACCTCTGAGAGGACTGTAGGGATAGTAGGGATACCATGGATGACCTCATTGTATTACCCACCCGTTGGAGGCATAGATACACGACCTTTGGTTCACTATGGTAGAATAAGGTTCAGAGAGGTTCTTATTATCTCATACAAACTTCTCCATCTCGTCATTAGTTGAAATGGATGCTTATAACCTAGGGACTATCGTATATGATGATATCTAGGATATTATTGGCGAGGGATATCGGAGATGGTATGAACATACTACGAGTACAGCCTCTGGGAAGATTATAGGGATAGTGAGGATACCATGGATATCAGGTAACCTCGTGGTACTCACCCCGGTAGTCAGGGCATAAATACGCTACTATGGTAGAATAAGGTCCTGGGAGACTCTACAACCAAAAAAGTGACATTGTATTACATGACGGAATCCATGTTGTTTCCTTGATACTTAGCAGTTCACGTAGCATTCGGGTTGTGAACACGACATGTTATTGAGTCTCAGACAATGGTTGATCTATGACCTACTATTATTGATTTTATTTATTATTTTATTATCCGAGATGCTTCATTGTACTCATCTATTGTTGATTATGTTTACTTGTTGGGCATTCGGCTCACTTTTGTGTTTTATTGACTCCAGATTAGACAGGTTAATATCAGGATCAATGAAATTACGTGACTTTTAGATAGCCACCAGATAGAGGTGATATCAGAGTTCAAGGTTCTCCGAATTGGGATTTAAGATTTTTTATTTAGTTATTGTTCGACTTGTGTTAGATTTTCTTTATGAGAATTGATATTTTGGGACATCGATATCATTTATTGAAGTTATTATTATTGCTAATATGGATGTTTAATTAATGGTGTATTTATGAGGTTTATTGATGATATTTTTAATAATGTTGAGTTCATTGATGACGTGAAATTGATGATTTCGGATTATTCAAGATTTTACCGTGACGGTCCTGGTCGGGTTCGGGGATCCGAGCTCAGATCGTCACATTTACAGCCAAAAAAGTGAGTACATGGGTTGCTATTTTGGGATACATCCCCAATGTAACTTCCAATCGTATAGTTTCCTGAACAGACATTGAGTCGTCCAATCCATAAATGAGTCAATTTGTAGGTTTTAATTGACTTTTCTTTGAACGCAATTTAAAGAAGGCATCCATATAAAGCAAATTGTTACTATTTTTATTATCAATAAATACCCGTTTTAATTGGTAATCAATTTCACCATCTGAAATGAGTGTGGTTACTACAATGGGGTCAGAATGGGGAGCTTGCATATGAGACTTTGTTTTCATCAAAACAGATTACATTATTCCTAACCCCTATCCTTTACCTTTTATTTCCTACAGCAACTTCTACCGGGCTCGGAGAGTACTTCTTCTACGGTATGGTTGATATCATATCAATCACTCCTACTTCAACTATGTTCCTCGGGTGTTGCTACCAATCCTTCTCTTCTCCTCCTTCTTTTCTGTTGGTTTGTCTTGGATTCTTCACAAACTTCTTAAGGTGCCCCTTTTTAATGAATTTCTCAATTTCTCTCTGTAGGGTCTTGCATTCTTTTGTGCTGTGTCCCAGAGATCGATGGTAATCACAGTACTTCGATTGATTACCTCCCTTCGGGTTCTTAACTAGCTTAGGCCATTTAATAAACTTCTCCCCTCGTATCTCCATAAGAATGTTTGCTCTGAGTCATTCAGTGGGGTTAAGCTTAAGAGTTTGTATTCCCTTCGAGCCCCTGGGTCAAACCTTGACTTCCTTGGATCTTGTGAATCAACATGATCTCCACTCATTTTCCTTCCATCCTGTCCATGCTGCGAGAGATCATCTCGTATGGGCTTCTTTGCCTCATTTGCTTCCTCTACTGCTATATAGGCTCGAATGATGGTCTTTGCCTCAAAAAAGGTCTTGGGATCTTTGTGAGTGAGATGCTTGAAAAACTCACCAAATTCTAAAGTATTCATGAACATGTTCAATTTAACCTAATCAGTAAACCGGGGAATCCGCCTAGCTTCCGCAGTGAATCTTCCAAAAAAACTATTCAAACTTTCCCTTGGCCTTTACTTAATACGAGCCAAGTGTCAAGATTATTTTTTAATCCTCCTACTAGAGAAAAATTGTGACAGAAAATAATTGGCCAATTTCTCAAATGATCAGATCAAATTTGGTGGTAAATGATGAAACCAAATTCAAGCATCTCCCTTTAGTGTCAAGGGGAAACACTAACACATACTCATCTTGTCTAGACCTTAGAAACTTAAAAGTGTGCAGAAACGGTCCAGGTAATCCATAGGATCACCACTCCCATCGTAGGTGTCCAATGTTGGCATTTTTAGTTTGTGTGGGAGTTGACAAGTTCTAATCTCCATTGTAAAAGGAGATCTTCTCAAATCTGCTTTTCTGCCCTATCACCGAACACGCACTGGAAGACCTTCTCTAATTTTTGTTCCACATGAGGGGCAGCAATTGCTAATGATCTCTTCTCATTGAGGTAGTCCCTCAACTTATGATGTTTTGACCGATTAGGGCAACTACTCCCTTCTGCTGGCAACATGTTGCAGGAGGCCCTATCGTGATTTGAAGGCCTTCGATCATTTCTAAAATAATGAGGATTTCACCACTCAGGGCTATCATCCTCAGATCTCGAGCCTAACCATCCTTCTAGTCGTAAGCGGCTTCCTTCTCTGTTGTCTGAAGGCACTTTTCCTTACTCAATAGGTTATTCTACATTTCTCGCCTGGCGCCTCCTCCTCTAGCTCCTTTACGAGGTAAGAGTGCCTGCGGTTGAAGTTGGGACCGCCTACCTTAGCTGTCCTAATTGCATGTAAAGAGTGTTGAATGCCACTGTCGTGTTCTTCATTCAATCGTTCATAGTTTGTATTAGGACCAATTGTCGATTTTCCCCACGACTACCTACTGAAGGGTCGTTACCAAGGAAAGTCACGTCTCCGAGTGCATGTGTTTGAGTTCTGGTGGTAACTATATATGAATGAATGTGGTGGTAAAGCTGGCTTTTTTCTCAGACTTTCCACAGACGGCTAATTATATGTACCGGGGATCTGGATTCGTAACGGATATCGATTATGCCCTCTGTAAGTAAGATTTTTACTCCGTCTTTGACAATCCAAGATCTACTCACCACAACTAAAATAAGAATTAGAATACAATCGGGGCTTACTCCCTGAAAGGCACTCCACACTCAAGTCAGCTCTTGTCCCAAAAAATAGAGAGAGAAAATTTTTTAAAGGAGAAAATAATTATCCTTCCTTTTTCGGTCTAAGTATTTTAGTCCATTTTATGTTCATCCAATAGTCCGAGTACTGCAACCCCCCCTCTTGAGCAGTCTCCTCTTTTCTTTTATAGGATGCCCAAACAAATCCCTTCTTGCCTGTCCATTTTTTCATGACTTATAACGTCATACTGGATAGAACCAATTGAAGCAGTTATGACTTCTGAAGTCCAACCGAAGCAATTAAGGCCTTCGAGATTAGACGAAGTAGTTATGGTCTTTGAACGTGAGTTCGTGCACATCGTGTGCGTGGCCTAACAGTTCACTGGATAAGACCTTGTTGGGCCTACGTTCGTGTGCCTCAATTCTATCCAACCCATTTCATATTATAGCCTTGGTGGTCTTTCTTCATGTAGGTCCATTAATAACTGTACCCATCAATATTAAATAATTAAGAATAAATAAATTAATTTTTCTTTTAAAAAAATTAGACCCCGAAGTGATACACATACATAGAAAATTTTACACCAATTGTGCTGAAAGCCACATCATCATTTTAAAAAAGGGGAAATTTAAAAAGAAAGCAAAAGCGAGGCTGCATCAGAATTTAAAAAAAGAAATAAGAAAATTCAAAAACAAATTCCATGGCATGAGAAGTTCTACCACGGTCAAAGGAGGCGTGTAACTTTCCTTGTACTTATATCCACTGAGAGGTATTTTATTATATGAATATTATTAAGATAGTTGTTTTTTGTTTTTTTAAATATTAAGATTTATTGAATATAAAATCTAAATATTAAAAAAATTAAAAAATATCTTTATTGTTGAACAAGTATCACCCACATTTGTTCAATCACCAACAGTGTTGCCCCCAATAAATTAATTTAAGTATTCATTTTATTATTTTGTTATTCAATAGATTATATGATTAACTGGTATAATTTTTAATAATATTTTTACATTGGATCTCTAATATTATAGCTATTTTTAATGATATGATTTATCAATATGTATTCATAGTCATATGATAATACACCGGTTAATTGTATAAGAGACAGATTATGTGCCCAAGCCCATAATCAAGATATTATAATAGAGAGGGAGAAAGAGAGGAAAATGACAAGAACAATATGGAAAGCAGATATGAAGTTCCACGCCCTTAGATGTTGTTAAGGTTTGATCAAAACATATATAACCCGGCGTAGCAAAATAAAATTTAAAATTTTGTCAAATATTAACCACCAAATTTCTAAATATAAGAAATATAATAATATATAATATTTTTAATGTGAAAAATATTTTTCAATTAAGAAAAAAATTATAAGATAAATTCTAAATAAATTTACTATAATAATATTATTGGTTATAAATAACATGCTCCGAAATCCCTTCACTATAATCTCGAATAAAAATTAGTTGATTACAACTCACTCAACATACCCAATAACTTACAAAAAAAAGTACAATAATAAATAAGAGTAACCAAATAAAATGTCCTAAAAATTCAGTATAGAATAATGTACTCAACTTTAACGAATAATGGAACTCAACTTAAACCTCAACCAGATGGCAAGACATCTTCCTCTTTGCTATTTTTTTCTTCTCTCTCTATGTGTGGCACTCTTTATGTAAGAAATGATTTTGAATGCCCTAAAATCGCGTCAAACCTGATTTCATACCAAGCATGGCACTGCAGCGCCAGTTAGATACTTGTCGAGCATGAGCCTACTAAAATTGGCGTACGACCTCAAGCGACCTCCAATCTAAAATCGACACACAAACATGAATTAGACACCTATCATGTTGTCACTTTATTAACCTTTAATCGATCCTCATCCAACCCTCATATGAATATCACGCAACCCTTTAGCGCCTTTTGCTGCTTGGTTGACCGTCAATCAACTCTCAATCAACCATCGGTTGAATATCAACGACTTTTCAATAACTATACATTCGTTGTGATATCTATAAAGGAGTGACAAAAATTTAATAAATGTTGGGAGTTGAACAACCAATGGACGAAACCTTAATTCTCATATAAGATTATCTCCTTTGCAAACGCAGAGAAACACACCAGAGAGGCCCGACGAACTTTCAACAATAAACAAAGGAAGATACCGATTGTCCAAAAAAAATATAGTTTAGACTCAATGATAATATAGAAGTACAAAATATATGAATACTCTAAATTATATTGGTAAAATTTATCAGTTATAAAATATCTAACAAGTATTTTTATTGATGTGCTGTATTTTAATTAGAAAAAAAGTTACTTAAATACAAAGAATTTGATACTCAATGAATGTGCTACATAGAACGACTCAATTGTTGTGATATAATTCCATACTGATGGATTTAAGGCTCATTTAACAGTGGACAATTAACACCGGATACTGGCTAGACTCAATAAGCAACATGATTTTCTTTGAGTTTTCGTGATCATGATCCCCATCCTTCGGTCATGTTTCGCTTTAGCAATGGATTCATCTGCAACAGTCCAGCAATTCAAATATAAATTGACAACGACGACGTTAAAAAAGTTAAAAGCCTGAATCATAACACAACAGTCTGATCATTTCTAAAAATACAGATGTATATGTAATCAATAACAAACAAACACGGCAATAGAAATATATTGCTACCGCAATACTTATCGGCGAAAGAAAGAAGAAGATTGACATCGAAAGTGGCTTACCAAAAAGCGCAGGAGGGAATTTCTCAACCTTAGATTTGGTACTGTTTAGCGATGAGGGCCGCTGGCGATTCGAAATCAATGAGAAGTGATAATTTTCCAGTTCTGAGCTCCCCCAACTGAGACGAAGTCCAAGAGGGATAACTTCTCGCGCCATGAGAGTCACCAGGCTGCTTTCTCCTCCTCGGTTTTTACCTGATTTCTTTTTATTCTCATGCAGCCTCTCTCTCCTATTTTCTTTTACATTTCTAATTTTTCCCTTTTTAATATTGACCAGACTTTAGGTATAATTGCTGTTAAATTATCGGTAAGAGAATGATTTCTCTTTGACTTAAAATAATTTAAGAATGAATTAGTCTAATCCTACTTAATCTATACACTTATTTTACAAAAATTATGATACTGAGCATTAATATCATTATAATAGAGTAAAAATATATATATTTTTATAATTTTTTCCACTTAGTATATCAAGATACAGTACTGTGACATAAATAACGTACAGTCAGTAACTAAGAATAGTTTCATCAAAAGGCATTTTTTATAAACTAAAAGCCTTGCTTTTTACTTGTTTTATTATAACATACACATAAATAATAAAAATAGCTAAAATAAAATCTAAATAACAAACAACTAACAGTTATAATAAACTCCCATAAACCATTGAACCAAATTGCTTTTAGAGACACCAAGTTCGGAAAGGAATAGTATTTTGATCATGAAAATACCAAAATCAAAGAGACAGATTAGTAAGAACCCAGGATTTGGCCCCAGAACAATCCCCTCAGCAAACACATTTGGTGGGTCCACTTCAAAATTATAAGCAAACGAGCCCCATACCCATAAACTTAAATGTTCAACTATAAAGAAGAAACCTTCCAAGATTTTATTGCTCAAATTCTATTCCTGCCACTAAGCTCAGCTAAAACCACGCCTGATTAGCACTGAACCTGTGATAGCTACTTTAATCAAACTATAAGTTTCATGAATAATACCAGCCACCAAGGACAGACTTACCATTAAACCGCAGCAGCAACACACAAATCAGATCAGCATCTGACCCATCAAAAATAAAGTTTCTGGGAGTTTAAATAAGCATATGTTGATCTGAATTCTTCGTAATGTAACAGGGGAAAATATAAATCAGATGAGCATCTCAGTTGGAGAATTCAGTCAAAATCAATAATTGATCAATGGAGACATTGAAGATTACAAGAACACTTCAAAGCAGAACTCATCATCACAGATCTCATCATCATTCTCTGTGAAGCTTTATCCAACCAATTCAATTTCATCATCTTGGAAACTTATCCTGCCAAAAACCAAACAATTTCTACAAATTCATTACAATTGAGTGAGAGGAGAAATGGCAGTAAAGATGCATGCATCAGGACAAGAACGAAATACGTGCACAGGATTAGGCTCAACAGCATAAAATCATCCAACTCGAAACGTGATATAATGTTGAACTTAACACCACAAGAAAAGGATCAACATGTCCGTGTAAGCTTTGCTAACTCAGTAAGATTTGTCAACACAAACCTTAAAAGTGGCAGGGAACTCAAAATGGTGTGCCAAATAGATCCATCGCTAAGCTTAATGACATGTAAGGTTGGGAGAGAAATGATAAAGGTTTGGATGGCATTCTTTGGACACCCACAGGTGACGTGTAGTCGATCTTTTTTTTCCCCTGTGGGCCCATTGTCTAGATAAATAAGATGTCACATCACCTGACATTATCCAAATGGTGCCCTACTAGCCCTACTTGGTAAAAATACCACCCTACCTTGTAGGATGTACTATGTCCATGGTGGGGTCAACCAACACACAAAGGCATTAGCAAATTAGCAATCTGTATCCACTGTCGTGATCACTCGACAGACAAAATTAGATAGTAAGTTTAAGATAGTGAAAGCTAACTTGATATGCAAGAAAGCTGGGAAATATAGAGGCAAATATTGGCTAATATTTATAATATCCGTCAATACATTTCAATAGAAGCAATATTTATATTTTCTAATATTGTGACAATAATGTGATATGTTGGCATATCAATAACATATCTTAATATATTGGCCAATACAAATGATATTTGGCTAATACAAACCCTGTCAACTTACAATTCTCAAAAATATTTTCCATTCTGATATATTTAATAACAATGCGTATTGTTTTATATGATCAATACCAATGTGGCTGTAACCAATACCAATACATATTATGATAATAATGAAATGTGAGAATGGGAGCATAATGGGTACATACATTGAAGGGAGTTGATGGTTTTGTTAATCAATTGTGCTCAACATTACCCACCTTGTTCATTCTCATTCCGTCATTATGGTCTAATTTCCTAATTTCGTAGCAAATAATGAGGATTTTCCAGCCAAACATGAGAATATGGGAATAAAACTCAATCCCCATTTCCATTTCCTTCCATTCTCACACAACAAACGGGCCTCGCAGACCAACTGATATCATTATTTTAGCATTTGCATTCTACACACTTGGGGCTGAGCAAAAAAATCTAACATGAATACCAACGCAGAAAAAATTGCATGTCCCCATCTACTGCTGAAAAAATAACATATTAAAATACTTACTATCTTCTAGATGCCAATGAGGCAGCTGCGGGCCTGTAATGGCACATAGAAGATTACACAAATTAGATTCAGTTACAGGCTAAACATACTACGTCCAAAATAAATATTCCATTATCAATACCTGCCGTGTTGTTTACTGCCAAAACCAACACCAGATCTTGCATTAAATGGACCTCTAGTTGGTGAGTGGCCAAGGCCAGACCTATCAGAATGTGCTCCATTCTCAGCGGCATTGAGTACAGATGATTGGCTAGGCTGAGTTTCAGTACCATTGAATACTAGAGAATCTTGAGACTTGCTCAAAATTTTAACATTGGAAAGGCCTCCAGAAATGTTCAAGCCAACGCCATTTGAATGCTGACTCTGCATTGGTGAGAGCTGTGATGAACTATGAGCACCATTTCTTGGTGGTTTGGAATCCATGGACGGAACCTTCTTCAGTCGGTTCGCCTGAGCCATGGGTGTTACAGCCACAGAAGGGAAAGATGACGAATAAGGAGACGATGCAGCAGCAGCTGCAGCAACTTTGGCAACTGCTGCTGTAGCTGCAATAATTCCCTGGGCACCATCTCGAAGCTGAATGTAGTCCCCCTCAATTAAAAATAGCTGCAAACAAAGTGAATTTCTTGCTGTCACATTTTCTTCCACTCAATATGAACTTCCTGAAAATAGTTGAGCTTTAACACTTAAGAAACATACTTCAGGATGACCAGCGACAAAGTCATCAAGTTTTCCGTACTTCTTTTTGTAGTCTTGCCAATGCAAAGGTGCAAGCATCTTCCCAAGTCTATTTGGCAGCTGCAAGTGACAACAATTGAATGGTTCAGGCATTAGAGTCCAGTTTTTTTTCCCAGTACCTCATAAGAGGCTTAATGTGACAACACTAGTTGAGATGGCACTAGAATAGATGCAAATATCGGTATCGAGCCCCTCGACACCACGATAATATTACGTATGTTGCCAAATCAGTGATAAATCACAATATATCGTCCAATATTGAAAATATAAGCTGATACGGCCTTATCAACTTACAATTCTAAAAAATTTTTCCCTTTTAATACATCCAGTATCAATACATATTGTCCATTATGTCAATGCCGATAAGGTCATAACTGATATCGATACCGATTCCAATATTTTATCCATGGGCACCACACATGAAAACACTAACCGTTGAACTAATATGGATTTTACCACCAGCTGGAATTGTGCGAACAATGCAGGCCAGTAATGACCTTTCGTCAAGAAGGGTAGTATCCGATGCCTTTTTCATAGATGGAGAATTCGTCTGCCCAGTTGAGACAAACGCTGCAGACAAGACAGCATCAGTTGCATTGTTCAATCTAGTATCACTAAAATGTCCTTGATGGATTTGTTTCTCAGCTGGTAATGGACTGGCAGCAGGGCTGACTTTCTCTTTCATCATTCTGCTTTCTGATTCATCATTAGTCAAATTGATGGCATCATTCTCCTGAGCCTGTTGATATTTCAAATTAGTGAAAATCCAACCAAACTTCCTGATGCCTTCAAGTTACTTCACCAAGCCATGTAGCCAAACACTTTATGATTTGTCATTTGGAGCACTAAAAACTTGGGCATCAGATACAAACCTTCACTTCAGATGTTTGTTCCAGGGCATCCAATCTCAATGACTCCTGGAACTGTGACGAAATTTGTTGCAAGCTCTGCTGACCTTGAGGACCATCCAAATAGCTTTTATCAATTGATCGGAGGCCCTAGATAAAGAAATTCAGAATAACAGCAAATAAGAATATGAGTAAAGAAATCTTGCAAATAAAAACATCACAGCTCTAACAAACCTGTGCTTCCTCAGCGGTTGATATAACAGAACTAGAGTCCATTCCTTGGCTGATGGGAACATTCAGATAATCTGGATGAAGACCATGTCCATTGACAGAGATTTCATAGCCAAAGTTGGAATCTGGCCTTGAAAGAAGTTCCTCAGCCTGAGAATGTGGAAACTGATTTTGGGTGGAGATTTGTGGAGCTGCAGTAACAGCCTGAATATGAAGGTAAAAGAATATCAGCACGTTGAAAATCAATGCCACGTTATCCATTAAATGGAGTTACATACATAATTACCTGTTGGCTAAGCCACTGTTGGAAAGAAGAAATTGCTGACATCGGGTGAAAATGGCCAACATGGGATTGAGGAACATGTGATGGTACAGGGTGATTAGCCCCTTGTTGATGCATAACATATGGATGCAGGGCAGTCAACTGTCCAGGTGGAAGGAACGAAGGCACCCCAAGTAGGGATGGAGGAGTAATTGGAACACCGGGAACATGATTGGACTACAGAGGAAAAAGAGTCAAAAATTTGGAGAAATTGAAGCAATCTAAAGATAAAAATCTCTTTCACCTAAATATGACAACATAAATTCTACAAAGAAAAGTTCACTTGACTTATTCTTTGTAAGAATATTTTGCAATAGACAAGAAAAGTTATGCGGATTGCAGTCGCAAAAATAGAACTGAACTTAAGCAAATTACTTTCTTACTTCAATTCAAGAATCAACAGGACTCAGAAATCCATAACAAAATGACATGGTAAACATAGCATGTCCTGGCCGTGGATCAAATAACCGATATGCACCAGTATTTGGAAATACCAATGCGGGTACTTACTGATACTGGGGCATTACTTTGAATGTGGCTGTATATTGGCCTAATTTTTTCAAAATGACCAAGATATATCAGCCAATAATAGCAGAAATTTGATCCCCGAATATTCCATGCCAAAAAACAAATTTCGATCCTCCGTTGAAATTTTCTTCCCTTCAATCCAACAAAATGAAAAAAAATACCCCTGCTCAATTTAATAGCTCCAAACAGTTTTCAACTGCCAAAATTTAGATTTCTTTTTGTACATCTGAGATTAAAATCTCTTAGGGACCAAGATTTTTCATGAAGAACGAAAGGTAAAATTCCTGTTATATATACATTTCTTCTTGTTTTTGCAAGACTTTGTTTGAATGTAGTGTTTCTAACACAAATCCATTTGATTTTAGCCCAAAAACATGCTTTGGTTCAAACCTAAATCTAACAAAACCGTAAAAACAACTGGAATGTAAAACCTTTACTATCTTTGATCTTGTAGGTTTCTGGTATTAAGCATAGTTACACAAGTAATGTTGACTTGTTTTTTAATTTGTCCAAAAACCAAAAAAAAAAAATTGTAAATACTAATTTAAATTGTAGGTTTTGTTAAGATCATTCTTAGAGTTTGATAATGCTTTTCTTCAAAGCCTAAATAGTAAATGCACGTGTTTTGTTTATGGTTGAATTTTTTAACCACTACTTAGTAAAACCCTTCGAATTTTTAAATATATAATAAAAGACAATAAAATTTTAGTATATACCTCAATTTTGATATGGTTATGAAAAACAAATGGCATTCACAGCATTGGATTCAAATACATATCAATTGATAAGGTCAATATCTAAACCGTCATAAGTGATACCGACACTAATATTAGTATTGTAATCCAAGGTCCTAACTAAACATAGGATTCACTCCATCATAAAAACATGCAAAAAAGTTCACATGGCCATTCAACATAATTAGTTTTTATCACACACCATCTTTTTTGACTCCATATTATCATGCATGCATTTAGGTTCAGCTCTTAATTCTTTCTTGCTGGCACATTTATCCATCAAGCCCATTATATTCAGCTCTCTTTCCACACATGCAACTTCAACATTGAAGTAGTCTTCCCAGAAAAACTTAACATTCACATAGAAAGAATCATTAAATGCCTTGCTCCACCAATTTTTGCATCCCATCATTTGGGATACAACACATTAAAATTTTCAGCAGTAATTATCACATCTTATCGGGATAATCTCACCATATCTTGTGAAAAATTCAACAGATTTTTTTATTTTCCGTTTCTCAGATAGTTGGAAGTTATGATTTCAAATCACAAAATAGCATCCTCTAAATGTGAAGGGTAACGCTACTTCTATCTGACCCTCCACAGCCCCACTATATGGCAGGCCTCATGCATGGGTGCGGCCTTGTTAGTCTGTTTGGCCTAACAAATTTTATTTAACTGGGGAAGGAGAGTTGAACTCATGATGAATTGTCCAACACACATAATAGATTTATTTATGCTTCATATATAAATTTATTAGTTCTCACCATTCATAAGGATCAACCTCATAATTAGGTCACTGGTCATTAAAAAATAATAAAGGACACCTAAAACAATTTGCATCATGCATGATACTCCCATGAAAGATGGGAGCCAAATATAAGTTGTATCAACAAGCTACTCAAAAGTGACTAAGTTGAAATTTCAAATGTAGAGCTGGCAACAACCTTAAGCAAGCTTCATGAGTGTAAAAAGGAAAACAGAGTCGGCATATTTAACATCTACAATAATAACAAAAATATACAAGTCTACCATTAGCATCAACTTGATTTGAAAAATCCCCTAGGAACATGCGTTCTTTAGCACTTATTTCTATCATGAAAGTCATAAGAGTTTTTAAGCACCAGTTATTTCAGAAAACTAATGTCAACCCTTCGTTATGGTACAAATAGTCAGTATGTATTTCCACAGTAAGAGGGCAAGCTTGAGGTTGCTTGAGCAATTCACAAATTTGTAAACCTTGATACCTCCCCACTGCTTGCTAGCCTTCCAGGTACAAGGTAAGACCAACCTTACTATGATTTTCAGACTTTTCCAACTCATTAAGGCACCTTGCCAAACAGTTCTATAACACTTCAACAGATAGTTGAACCCTTTTGTCTCGAGAACCAAGAAAACAAGAAGGCAATGCATTGACCAAAAAATTGTTGTGCATGCCTCTAACAAGGAAATTTTGACAGACATTTAGTAGATCAAGAACGTGTCAGTGCAATTTTTTTTGAAACCCATGAGTGAAAATATGCACCCCCAGATTGTTTAAAATGTTTATCTTCTCCACTTACATCACAACTGAACACTACTTGTTCTCACATATATTTCAGCACCCAACAAAGTTCGCTTGTATTTCCAACAGGATCATGGTCCCAAGCATTTCACTAGATAAACTTAGAGGGCATCATGCCATGCCCAAAATCCAATTTTTTGTAGTTCTTGCCCTCACCAAACTTGTTATTACTACTATTACTGTTCAGAACCTCCAATGTAATACATACTTACACATGACCATCCCCTCTAAGGTTAATTGAAATTTTAAAGACGTGGGTAATGATTAGATGGGCAAGTTTCTATGAGACAGATGCAAGGAACACAATATGTGAAACACTGATAAGTAACCAATAGCCATATTTTCTTTCATAATAGACAATAATTTTAACCTTATGTCAGGACCTACAAGCTAGACCTGATCAAAACTAAAATGCCGATCAGGGCCTCCCAGCCAGCCAGAAAATTTATAGGGCATGGTTAATGTAAATGGTCATTACGGATGAGCATCATCGAATTTCAGGACCAATTAAATTTTTGGCCCAGACCTAGTAATGATCTAAAATGCCCACCCAGGTCAGAATTTTGAATTGATTTTGTGAATATATTTTCCTGTTTTGCATAAATAAAAAAATAAACAAAAAATATGCCTTCCAATCATGTTTTTACGTAAATATTAATACTTTTGTTTTAGGTAATATTATAAATAAAAATCAATCAAAAATTAAAAAACGATGGGCCACCCAATCTACTAGATATAACTTCTCCTCATGCGTCTAGTCTGAATCCGATTTTGATCAAGTGCATACAATGGGTTAGATTCTGTTCGCATAGCGGATCATATAATAATGTATATTTCGTATACATATGACAAAATAATTTTTAAAATAAATGTATCTGAATAATGGTTGCTCCAAATTCAACCTTACTTCATTTGCTTCGTCCCACAATCTAAATTTAGTTGGGATTTGAATTCCACACTCTAAAAACTTAAATACACTTGAATGATTGAAAATAAACCATAAAATGTAATTGATAGCATTTTGACACAGAGACATGACATGGAAACACCATGCACATGCCAAAATCTCGTGTGGCATGTCTCATGCCACTCACTGGTGATTCAAATCCTCTTGCGTGGATACTATACCTCATGAAATCTAAATTCACAAACTAAAGAGCAATTTTACCCCAGGACTTTTTCATCACACACTTCTCCTTTAGTGCTCACTTAATACTATGCAGGTTCACAAGTCATCAACCAAAGATATGCGGAAAACATATAAATCAAAAAACAACGGAAGACAGCTATAGCAGATGCAAGCACACGACGAGGAAAGAAAGGAGGGCACAAGTCCAAGGGAACTCCAAAGTTACACAAGATGGGATGATAAAATTTGCAACAACATGTTTCTGAAATACTTAACCAGGAGCAAAATGTGAACTCCAAATGCTTAACCACCTTAGCCATAATCTGCGACTTGCCATTTTGAAAGCTAATGGCAATCACTCTGTCTACATCTTTCCCCATTTCTTTTTGCTTAGAAATTTATTTAACCAAATACATTTCTTCATATTGATAGCAGCAGTTATAAAAATACATCGAAATCCAATATAGCAACAGTAGAAGCTACCTGGGAAGCTATGTTTCCAGATGAAATGAATGACTGAGAATTGTCGGAATTTCCATTTGAAAGGCCAGCAGAGTTTCCCTTTGGCATGCCACTTCCATTTGCTTCAACATGACTTCCATTATTTTGTGGAAACTGAGAAACATCATTTGAATTAGTTTGTGACATACGTGATTCCTCATTATATGATCCATTATTTTCTCTGGCACCCGCCAGCTCAAGCTGAAGCTGCTGAATCGCCTGCATGTGCAGCCTCTCCATCTCTGCAAACTAATTCCAATGGAAAACATAAAGCAATTGATGTCAATATTCCAGGATCATGTCATCATAGGAACACAACCACAAACTCACCAGCATACAACAAAGCCTCAAATAGAAGCAAATGCACAAAAGAAAGCTCAAAAAAAAAAAAAAGAAAATCCATTGCATATCTCCGAAATGAAACTTCATTGGACTAAGTTCTCAACCCAAACAAAAACAAAATTTAGCTTAGCTGACTTAATCAACCTGTCTTTGGCAAACAAGCCACAGTTGGTTATACTGATCCACACGTTCCCGCAGCTCAGCTTGTAAAGAATGATTGGTACTAGACTGCAAAGCATCCATCTCCTGGATTCTTGTAATCCAAGCTTGTGTCTCCCTTAATTGTTCATCCTTGTATAGAATCGTGTCTTGAGCAATTCTATGCTGCCAGATATAAACATCATCAGACATTTTGCAGCAGCATGGCACAATCCATGCACAAAAAGGCAGCACAGGACTACGCCCACTTTTTTTCCATATAGGGAATACACGAGATCCTTAAAAATGACGCATTGTTCAAAGCAAAAAAATCTAATAATTGATGAGCATACCTGTTCCTGCAACTCCATTAACTGCCTCTCCTTATCTTGAGTATGTTCTTGTAGGTCATGTATTTGTTTTATATGATGAGATCTCTCAACTTCAATATTAGCATGCTCCCTCCTGCAAAAAGAGAAGCAATTAGCCTACTCTCAACTCTTTAAGATAAAAGAGGCAATACATGAGCTTAGCCAGCACAGACAATTATCAACCTGTTGGAGAAGCAAATGAAGCCAACAGTAACATGACAAAATGGATGAAACAGTAAAACTTTCACATTCACAAAAATTATCCATAGGGCAAAAAGGGCTGCCTAATACACAAAACTCCCACTACATGTGAGGTCCATGAAGGGTCATAAGACTGAACAACAGATTAGCATTTCAAAAGCTGAAAATCTTACCGGAAATTAGCTAATTCTTTGTTTTGCTCTCTCAGAAGGTCCTCCTTAGCCCACGCCTGTCAAAGATAAAATATTTTTTTAAGAAAAAAATCAACATTGTACAAGCACAAAACAATAAACTTGCAGTTTAATCAACATTGGACTAGCACAAACATCATGCAGTTCCAAATTGTAATCATTAACAAGTGCTCAACTAACCGCCTCATTGTCTAATCTAATATCAAGCAACTCTCTTTCCTTCACCTCCATCTTCCTCTCCAAATCATGTATTGTTTGTTCCCTTTCACGAAGTTGCTCCTGCCAATCAACCAAACACTTACATCACCTCACACAAGGTCTGAAGTTTTGTGGAGACCTCATGACAAGATACATATCACACGCAATACCTGAAGTTTGGTGGTCACATTGGTTTGCTCTTTGATCTGGGCGTCAAAGTTGTGCTGCATTTCCCTAATCTGCAACCTCGCTATCATCTGAGCCCTAAGCTCAATCTCCACCTGCTGCAACTCTTCTCTCTGTCTCCCTAGATCATGAATTCTCTGCTGCAACATTCCATCATCAAGACCTCCAATGCCATCCATCTGTATCGAAGAGAAATCAACCACGTCGAGTGGCCCTCTTCCCTGCTGTACCTTAACAAAAACACACCAAATCACTCGCATCCTCTCCCCACCAAATGCTCCTTCTCTACCCACACGCGCAAAATCAGAAACAGCCAGAAAGACAGCGCTTAAAAACCAACATATAGTCGATAAACACAGAGATACCTCGTATATAGTTCGTTCATCAGATTTCCCAAATTTCGACCTCTCTTCCTGCTATACAACGAGACTATCAACCGAAAAAATAATATACAAACCCTAAATTAAAAAATCCCTAACTAGATAAAACAATGCAACGACTTATATTTACCTCGCTCCCAGTATTTCGGACCGAGTGTTCTGAGACAGCACGCCACTCCTTACGAGACGGTGGCTGAGAAGGTGGCAACGGCAACGAACCACCGCGCTGGGTTGCCGCTACACCCACGGAAGCCTCCATCGAGATTGGAGGGAAAACGGAACGAGTGCTTCTACTTCAACTTCGCTAAATTACAAACCCTAATTTTGAACGACACAGCAAAAAAAACCCCAAAAAAAAGTGAGGATGCAGGGGGTGAGACTGAAAGCACGCAAATGCAGGCGTAAAGGATGAGAGAGAGGGGAAGAGAGTGAGGGAGAGGAGCGTGAATGACGATTCGGAAGGGTGGAGATTCGCTGTTTCTGGCTTTTTGCGAAAGAAGGGTTCTGAATGGAGTTTGAGAGTAATAAATCGCTGACGAAAACAAAGGGAGAAATCAAGGAGGCGTGTGACTGTAAGTCAGAGATGGAAAAAGGGTGATGAAGAGAGAGAAACAGAGAGAGAGAGTGGTGAGAAGAGACCGTCAGCAGGTGAAGGAACTCGCCATTTATAGGGCTATCGTCGGACAAGGCGGTTCAAGACGCACTTTCGGGGCACGCAATCGGGTTGGCCAAAAATATCATCAAGCTTATGCCGTCCATGGATCAACTTATAATTTGACAAGAGAAAAGGCTATTTATCCTACTTTAATATATTTATGTTTTATACATAAATTTATTTAAATTTAAAAATAAATATCACATACAAAAATAATAATTATAAATAAATTAATAATATACTAATAACTCTTTATATTAATATTATTACTCATACTTTTGGCTACGTCATTAGTTATACTGACTTAGATTCCTTCATTATCTTTATCCCAATAGTTTTGCCTCTCCTGCTCCTTAGTGAATTGAATCAACCACTTAGGTAAGGTCTATTTTTACAGGTTTAAATTCACCACATATAAGTGATTAATCTTAATGTACTATTTGTTATATTATTTCATACAGTGATAGTGCATTTTATCAACGATGAAACATATGACAATACTCTTTACAAAGTGAGAATTAATGCTTGGTAATTCAAGTCCTAACTAAGATGTCCTAATTGTTGTAAAATAGTTGACAAAAAATTTGGCCACCAATACCCACTATGTTGATCGGTTGTATAAATTTAAATTTCTATATATGTCAAATTTAGAAAAAATATTATGAAAAAAAGTTATTTAAAAAAATATTATTCAAAATTAGATGAATGAATAAAGGCAACACTTTACTAAAAACCACGCTAATTGAATACTTAGACGAGCACACCACTATGCTTGAAGCACAACAAGCTTGGAGGAACTTGTTAAGTCACCTCAACTCCTAAGTCTTCAAGGAACCATAGAATCTATTATCCGTTAAGATTGTGTGTTGTTGCTAAAAACTGAATACCTATCTTGAGAAACATATTACATTATTCTTAAGTAGTGCACTTATCCTAAGTTCTCAACCACATGATCAGAATTTTGTAGCTTTCCAAGTAATGATCACAAGAAATCTCCACCGCTCATCAACTGGAAAAGAATTAATACTCTACCAGCAATATAAGATATGAATTTTAAAATATTATTTTAGTCATCATTAATTTAATTAAATTAATAAATTTTTAAAATTAATTAAAATTTTAGATCAAAAATTAAGTTTTAAATAAAAATAAGTTAACTTGGGTGAAATGTAACCCATTCTCATACATATTTTAAACAGTAGGCAAACCGATAGATTTCTCTGGGATATTTATGCATATTTTAGGTAAAATATCTACACATAATATGCGTCTGATCAATAATATACGTATTTAAGATAAAATATTAGTATTTAATGTAATTTGAAAGATATTCATGTGCAACGCAGATTGTGCTTCAGTGTCTGATCTACGTTTAACCTGCGCATATAGGCCAATCATTTATAAATAGACCCCATAACCAATTTTTGGTCATTTCAGCCGAAAATTTTGAAAGAAGATAAAAAAAGAAAGATAAAGAGAGAGAAAGAATGAGAATAAAAATTGAGGTAAAATCAAAGTTTTTTGCATAAGGTAAGTAAATGAAAGTATGTTCAAACCCTTTATTATCATGTTACTAGTCTTTTCTATAATTTTTAAATATTTATTATTTTAAATATTTAAACATGTCTTAATTTCATATTTAAATTATTTCAGATTTTATATAAATTGAATTTTACTCTCATTTTAAGAAAATTTATAAAATACACATTTTAAATCCATATAAATTATGTTTAAGTATTAAATTTCTACTTAATACTCTTGCATGTATTTGAATCCCATATATTTATGTTCTTACTTGTCCTTAAATTCTCTATAAATGTATCTACATGTTATCTATTTGTAAGAAAATATTTTAAAAAACTATACAAATAATGTTAATTTTTTATAATTTCTAAAATATAGTTTTTGTATATTTTTAGATTATATATCAAAATTTTTACGTGCTTCTAAAATACACATTAAAATTTTTATATATCCATAATTTTATTACATGTTACACATTTAAATAAATATAAATAAAAACTCTATATAAATTTTGATAAAAAATGTATTTTATCTGATATGAGATAAACTAAAGAATATTTATATTTGAATAGAGTTTTTAATTTGACTAAATATTAATCATTGCACAAAATTGATAGAATATATTTAAATGTATTCTAATATTTTATTAGTAAATCGAATATCAAACATATTATCCAAATATTAGAAAAGTAATGTTTAACTCCGCCTATAAAATTATATATATCCGACGTATTTATATATCTTAAATAATTATGTATGACCTTTAATTATATAGATACAATCATTGCTTGAGTTTCAATATTCATCATTTATTGTTGAGATCACACTGATCCTTATTTTTTTGTATGTTAGTATGATTTGAGTATATTTTAGATATTAATATTTTTATTATCATTTATGTTATTATACAGATTTTAACATAATTTAAAGCACTAGTATTTGACTTTGGCATCATATTATTAACATTTTAAACTTTAAATAATTTTAAAATTTTAGCATGTTTCATTAATATAAATCAACATATGAAATTATATATACCTTATGGCATGATTGATTTACTTTTATTTTAATTTTTTCTAACCTTTTATATTAGATGACTCATATTTCTTACATGAGAGTTGGATTAAGATAATGGCTGTTTGGGATATTATTTTTAGGATGTTCAATATTTTTATTATTTTATTATAATTTAATAATTTAAAATATTAGCTTTTAATATTTTACTATTTTGGTATTTTAATTTATATTGTATCTAACCGATAATATTAATGTGTTGATTATACTTAAGTTTGATTATAAATTTTCAGAAAGTTAGTTTTAACACTCTTATGAAGTCAAATAATTGTTGATATTTAAAATTAGTTCTGGGTTACATGAGCCGTTTAATGATTTTTAGTATAGGTTCACGTCTTAATATTTGTTTAAAATTAAATTAATAAAATAAATAATTAAATTTTTGAAACTTAAAATTTTAAAAATTATTTAACTTAATTATTGATTATAGAATTATAAATTAATTTTTGAGACCGAGGACGTTACAATCAATATTTATCGATTGAACTTCATTCTATAGCTCGACCCCTACCAACCCTTGGAACAATGGCTTTGTGGCCTGGGCCAAAAAGAGCACGTATCTCCTTGTTTCTCTTTCCTACTTAAACTTATGCAAGTTTACTGTACGTTTGATTTGTGAGAATAAAAATTTTATTCTCACCTTATTTATTCGAGAATATTTATTTTTTTATTTGGTTACATATTGATAAAAAATAAATATTTTTAAATGAATAATTATTTCTAGATTTTTGGGAATAACTATTTTCACACTGATTATATTTTAAAAATATAATTATATTTATATAATAATTACGTATTTAAAAATATTTTAAATATATAATAATTTTAAATATTTAAAATATAAAAATAACAAATATTTAATTATATTTAATAATTATATATTTAAAATATATATACTTATTAAATATGTACTCATTTAAAAAATATATTATATAATATATAATTATATTTTATATGATTATATATATTTTATATGATAATACGTATTTATATATGTAATTATTTAAATATTTATTAAATATATATTTTTACATATTTAATATATGTAATAAATATATATTTTATATAATTATTATATATTGTAATAATTATTACAACAATTAATTATATTTTATATGTATTTTATATAAATATATATTTGATATATTATAATAATTATTATATATTTAATATTATATTTTATATGGTAAAAATATATATAATTATTAAATATATAATTATTTTAAAAATATATTATATAATATATAATTATATTTTACATGATTATATATTTTATACATATAATTATTTAAATATTTATTAAATATATATTTTATATAATAAAAATATATATTATATTAAATAATAATTTAAAATAATATATATATATAAGAAAAAATAATATCTTTTTCTTCGAATAAAGACAAAAAAGGCATTATGATAAATTACCATCTCATTTATCTTACTATTCTACAAATCAAATATTAAAATACTAATTTTAACTTATTTTATTTTAACAACTAAATATAAAAATAATAATTTTTAACTATATTCTTGATGCGTACCTGGATCCGACTTCGAACAGATTCGGATTCTTCTGGATGATGTGAACCGGCTCCGTCCACCGAGTACGAATCCTACGCACCACTAAAACGAACAAGAGGTCAGCATTAATGGCGGGAGGTAATCTCACCGAAAACACTCCGACGCTCAAGTCAGTAAAACAGCTTTCAACGGAAGGAACTGAAAGTAATGAGAGATGGGAAGAGAGTGCTTTGTTTCAGATGTCAGAGAAGCGCAAGGCCTTCCTCGTATCTGGATGGCGGGAAGGCAGAGAATGGCTGGAGAGACTCGTTCATTGCATTGGAGTTTAATTGTGTTTTTTTAGAGTCTGGCTGCAGGGAACTAGAGTTTGCTTCTCAGAGCACTTAGGGCTTTTTAGTCTCAATGAAAGCATGCCCTGGATGATGAATCCAGGGCTCTTTTATGGCAAAGATGGCGATCCTCCTCCTTTGGAAGGAGTGATCGTTCATGTGATCTGTTGCTGGCCTGCCTTTTGGAGGCTGATACTTGTTACCCAATTGTGGAGGATTGTTTCTTTCTGAGGCGGTCAACCGCTTTCCAAGTTGGGCACCTTCCTTCTATGCATGCTACCGTAGGAAATCCTGGGTTGGCAAAGATTTGGAGAAATCTGGCGCCTTCCTTATGTGGGAGGCACCAATATTACCAGTATATTTTTGGTGCCAGCTGGGATCATGGAGTATCCTTAGAGAGTTGTTGTTGACCTTTTGATGATTCGTGGGCCTAAATAGGTCAGGCCTGTTACTGTTGAAAGGGCTTCTTGGGGCCCAATGTGCAAAGCGCGGACAATCGGCGCTCGCGACTTGGTCTCGCTTGTGTCTTTGGCCGCCCTTATGGAAGGTATCCGTCGTCAACCTCCAGATGGGCTATGGGCCTGAGTGAGTCAGGCCTATCACTATAGAAGAGCCTTATTTGGGCCCAATGTATAGGGAGCAGACGGTCAACGTCTGAGTTAACCGTCAGTGTGTTGGCCGCCTTCGTGGAGAACGAAGGGAGAGCAGCTGGCGATCAATCGATGGGTCACGAGCCATAAACAGAATAGGCCCATCATCATTTGCAAAGCCTCTAAAGGCCTGACCAAATTGGTCAACGCTGAGTTGGCCGTTTGTGAAGAAGTTGGCCGCAAGACGGTCGGCGTTGACGCTGGCCGTCTTGGGCTTTTCAGCTTCTGGGCCCGTCTTCTTATTGGGCCCTCAAAAATGTTGACTGATCCTCTTGGACCTCCGTTGACCTTTCTTTGGGCCAGCCCATTATTGATACACCCATTACTAGCCCCCCATGCTGGTGGTCATATTTCTGACTTCCAATATGTTTATGATGGGATGCATTTCCTTGCTTTGAGGATCCTGTGAAAATTTATAAAAGCGTGAAGGAGGGTTTGACCGAAATTGTTGACTATTTCTGGCCAATTCCGGAGCACCAGAATTGTTAACCGTTTCTGGTCAATTCCGAAGTACCAGAATTGTTGACCGTCTTGATCAATTTCGGAGTACCAGAATTGTTGACCATCCTGATCAATTTCGGAGTACCAAAATTATTGACCGTCTTTGGCCATTTTGGGAATGATTTCTGCCAGCTTTTGGCCGGACTGCAAGGCAAAAAATGACACGTGTCTTCCTTTGGTTGGGAGGAGATCCGGGTCATTAATGCGCTAGAGATCCATCCTTTTGCAGGGTCCAGTGGAGAGGTGACACGTGGCAATCTCGACGGTGTCATTAATGAGGGGTTTCGTGCTAGAGACCCATCCTTTTGTCGGGTCAAATGAGGAGGTGACGCATGGCAGGACTGACCGCGTCCTTTGCATGCTTGGCGATTAAGTTTTCCTTCCGTTTTTTGAAATCAGTTACGCCACCCAACCTTCGTCTTCCTCATTCGCGTTTCTCAACTAAGTCCTTCGAAGAAACCCTAAAACTTTTCCCGTTTATGGCTTCCGTGGCGGATTTCTCATCCGATCTGAGAGAGAACGACATCAAGACTTTGTGCGTCGAGTTTAACATCCCTAAAGAGATGGCCTAGAAGGTCCCAGGCAAGGACGACAAAGCCTTTTCTTCACCGGAGGGCTACATTACGGTTTATGAGGCTCATCTGAGGAGCGGCCTCCGCCTGCCATTGCCGGAGAAACTTGAAGCGATCATGAGCGCTTTACGAGTTCCCATCGCCCAACTCCATGCCAATGCAGTGAGGTATCTCTACACTTTGTGTATTTTTGCTCGAAAGTTTGGCAAAAAGTTTAGGATGACGGGCGTTAGGGCTGTATTTAAAGTAATTCGGGGGGGAGAGTGGATATCGCTCACCCCTCGCGCCGAAATAAAAATTAGCTCGGCCATCCACGATTCGTTGAAGAACTGGAAAAACTGGTTCTTCTTCGTGAAGGTGTCGGAGAAGTGGCCTCTTGTCAAGAGCTGGGGCACGATTCCGGAGGTTTACTTTGGGATGCCGTCTTTGACGGATTCGTCTGCTTATGAGTGGCTGCTTGATGGGATAAAGAAGAATCCTGACAACTTTAAGCGAGACTTTTTGGTTTCCCGAATAGAGTCTAAGAAAGTTAACTGGGGGCCGCCGTCTCCAGTTCAGAAGCCGTAGCCCCCGATTAAAATGATGAGGCCTGAGGACTCTAAGGGTGTGATCATCCGCCCAAGGTCCTCGAAGGAGGCCGTTGAGAGGGCTACTGCTACGCCCTCATCGTCCCCATCGCAGATTGACCTCGTGGCTGCCGGGATCTGCGGTGGACCTGGCAGCATTTCTGGAGTGGAGAAGTCCATCGAAGACTGGCCGGTGGAGGTCGGAGGAGTTATCTTGGCCCAGCCTGCGGCGAAGGTGGTTCCAAGCGTTGAATTGGTGGGACCTTTTGAGGAGCAGGCTCATGAGGCGGTTGCACGGACTTCTGCCGCAGAGCCAACGGCGGGGCTCGACTCTTCAGCAGCTGCTCCAGAGGCCACCAGAGAGGAGCCCGTGGCAACTACTCCAGAGGCTGCAAGATAGGAGCCCGCCGCTGCCTTTGATGATGATGAGCTTTTGGATTGTATTTTGGATGAGGCAGCGGCGTCTTCGGCTCGAGAGGGTGCTCCTGGCTCACCATCTCTTATTCCACCACCAGCTAGACCAGGCCTGGAGACCAGGCCTGTGAGGCCCTATAGGAAAACTTATGAGGTATGACCTCTGCAACGGCTCTCTTGTACTTCTTTCTTCCTTATGTTTACAAACTCACATTTTGCTTTGATCTTGTGCAGCCAAGAAGATTGGCCTCAGCCGTCTCCCGGGAAATGGAACAGCACGAACGCATCATTGCAGACCAGGAGGCTGAGATAGCTTTGCTAGAGGCCAAGCTGGCCGCCTCAGGAGGGGAGCTCCGTGAGCAGACGGCTGCTCTTGAGGCCGTCACGGCGGGCATGGAGACAGAGAACTCCGAGCTGAAGGCAGAGGTTGCTCGCCTAAAGGAAGAGGATGACCGAATGAAAGCGAGTAACAAACACCTTGCAGATCGAGCCGCCGCCGCCGAGAGCGAGCTGGCTACTCGGATGAGCCTTCATGAGGTCGGGGGCGCACTACATGCCCGGCTGTTGGATGGGCTTAACATTGGGCGTCACGTTGTGCGGTTGGTTGTTCCTGACTTCCCAGTGGAGTTTATTAATCAAAGAAACCGCGCGGCGTAACGCAAGGAAAACCTGGAGGGAGAGCCCCGAGACATCCAGGGTGATCCGCCCCCCGTAGCCTTTTGTATTTCTTTTATTTTTTTTGGACCGTATGTAAATTGTAACATACTTTTGCGAGCAATAAAACGGAAGTTCTTTTCAGTTTAGCGTCCACTATCTTTTATTGCTTTGTGTATGCTTATGTTGTAACGTCAGGCGGCCAACCTGGTTGGCCGGTTAACGTTGTTTGGATGTTCAAAGAGCTGGGTCCTTAAGCTTGGGCAGGTGGCTGTGCTAGCCAACTTGGTGGCGTTGCCCAAGTGACAACTTGGACAGCTCGCGTTAGAGAAGGAGCGCTTCTCGTTATTGCTTAATCACGCTATCCTTTCGTCGAGAAGGTTGGCGCGTGGGGTAGCCAACCTGGTTGGCTGGCTGCCTAATGAGTGAGATCCTTAAGTCAGGCAGGCGGTTGTAATAACCGGCCTGGTGGCGCCGTTCAAGTGAAAACTTGGGCTGCCAATGTTGGAGAAGAAATGTTTCTCCCTTCGACCGTCATTGACTGACGTTGCTGCTCCCCGAAAGGAGGTCGTCGCGTGTGCCATACTTGCCCCCTAAGGTTTTTAAACCGCTATGGGCCACTTGGATGACCAATGTTTTAGACCGTTCATAGGCCACCTGGATGACCAGGGTTTCAGACCGCTCATGGGCCACCTAGACTACTAGGGTTTTAGACCGCTCATGGGCCACTTAGATGACCAAGGTTTCAGACCGCTCATGGGCCACCTGGATGACTAGGGTTTAAGACCGCTTATGGGCCACCTGGATGACCAGGATTTTAGACCACTTTTTGGGCCATCTAGATGACTAGGGTTTAACGAGAGGGTGAAGACCCTCCCGACTTAGGGGCAGTCTAGGTCGGGTAAACTTGCAGGGCAAACACAATTCATATATGCAAGACCTAGAATCCTGTATGCTAAGTAAACCTCTTATTTTACTCAATTTACACAATCATGCGAATGAATGCACATAGACGGGCTAGTACGTACCTGGGCCTCTTATTGGAAGTAGCGCTTCAGGTGGGTTGCGTTCTACGTTTGTGGGACCAACTTTCCATCTTGGTTCTGGAGTTTGTATGCTCCGTTGCGCAGGACAGCAGAGACAAGAAAAGGTCCATCCCAGTTGGGAGAGACATCGATGCCTCGTAGGACTAAGTCCCCAACGTCGAATTGCCGGGCTTTCACATTTTTATTGTAGTACCGGGCAACTCGGTGTTGGTATGCTGCTGTTTGTATTCTGGCTGCTTCATGGGCTTCCTCTAGCAAGTCCAAGTGCTCCCTGATTTTCTGGGAGTTGGTCTGTGGGTCAACGGACTCCACCCTGAGACTTGGTGGCCCGATTTCAACAGAAATTACCGCTTCAGTCCCGTAACATAGGCTGAAGGGCGTCTCGCGCATTGGTTCCTTCGGGGTTGTACGATAAAACCAAAGGACGGATGGGAGCTCGTCAGCCCAGGAGCCCCCAGCGTCCTCCAACTTAGTCTTTAACCCGTGGAGAGCGTACGGTTTGTGACATCCGCCTGCCCGTTGGCTTGGGGGTATGCCACCGAAGTGTGGACCAGCTTGATTCCAAGGCTGGTGCAATACTTGGCGAAGCGTTTCCCCAAAAATTGGGTCCCGTTGTCGGTCACCACGACCTCTGTGACGCCAAATCTGCAAACAATGCTCTGGCGAAGGAACTCCAGAGCATTGTGTTCTGTGATCTTTGCAAGTGGGGCAGCCTCGACCCACTTAGTGAAGTAGTCGATGCCCGCTATGATAAACTTCCTTTGCCCCGTGGCAATGAGAAATGGGCCGAGAATGTCAAGCCCCCATTGCGCGAAGGGCCACGGAGCCTGAAGGGACTTCAGGTCAGCGGACGGCTGGTGATGAAGGTTGCCATGAAGCTGGCAGCTCTCACACTTCTTTACAAACTCAAGCGCGTCCTTTTTCAACGAGGGCCAATAGTAGCCCTGTCGCATAATTTTGAAGGCCAGGTTTTTCCCACCTACGTGTGATCCGCAGATCCCGAGATGAATTTCGCCCAGAGCCTAGTCTGCCTCCTCGGGAGATAGGCAGCGGAGATTCGGAGTTGAGTATCCGTGACGATACAGCCACCCATCAACTACGGTGTACCAACCGGCTGTTTTCTTAATTTGTTTGGCATTTTCGGTGTCCTCTGGGAGTGATCTGTCAGCCAAGTATCTAAGGTAAGGCGTCATCCAGTTTTCCATCTTGAAAATCTGCATGGCCTCCTGTTTCTCTATGCTCGGAGCGTTCAGGGTCTCCCGCATGTCCCTCGAATACTGCTCTGGGTTCTTGGCAACAGCTGCTCTAGCCAGCCAGTCTGCCTTCCAATTTTCAGTTCGAGGAACGTGAACCAGGGTCAGCTTGTTAAAGCCCTGGATGGTCTCCTTTGCCTTTGCCAGGTACCTGGCCAAGGAAGGGTTGTTTGCCTCGAAGCCCCCATTGACCTGGTTGACGATTAATTCGGAGTCGCAGTGAACTGTCAACCTCTTGACAGAGCACTCCTTTGCTAATCGCAAGCAAGCTAGTAGGGCTTCGTACTCAGCGACGCTGTTGGTCGTTGGGAAATCAAGTTTTAGGGAATACTTGATCTCGAATCCATCGGGGGTTGTTAGGATCACCCCTACCCCATTGCCACTGTCCGTGGACGATCCATCCACGTGGAGTGTCCATTCTGGGACCTCATCGGGCTCTTCTTCATTTTCTGCGAGCTGTTCCTCTTGAATTGGGGTCATGGTCTCAACGATGAAGTTAGCCAGAGCATGCGCCTTTATGGCAGGTCTGGGCCTGAACTCGATGTCGAACTCGCCTAACTCAATTGCCCACTTTACCAATCGCCCCGAAACGTCGGATTTTTGGAGTATGCCTTTCAGCGGCTGGTCCGTAAGGACTACTACGCGATGCGCCTGAAAGTATGGCCTCAATTTTTACGCTACGAAGATAAATGCCAGTGCCATTTTTTCAGCGCGCGGATAGCGAGTTTCTGGGCCGGTCAATGTTTTGCTCACATAGTAGACCGGCTGCTGGATATCGGATTCTTGGCGCACGAGGACGGAGCTAAGGACACTTCCGACCTTTGCCCAGTAAAGGTCAAACCGCTCTCCGTCTTTGGGTGATGCTAACAACGGTGGGTGGCTGATCGCGCTTCAACTCATCGAAGGCGGTTTGGCAGTCAGCCGTCCACTGGAATCCGTTAGATTTTGTCTCTCTCAAGGCTTTAAAGAAGGGTGGTACTTGTCTCCGTACTTCCCGAAGGAAGCGGACAGAGCAAACACCGCCTAGTCAATCGGCCGACGTATTTTACGTTTCGCAGGAGAGCCATGTCAGCCAGGGCCTTAATCTTTTCTGGGTTTGCCTCAATCCCTCGCTGGGAGACGATGAAACCCAAGAACTTCCCCGATGCTACCTCGAAGACACACTTGGCTAGATTTAGCTTCATTTGGTGCTGGCGGAGCACCTTAAATGACTCTTCCATGTCACGTATGTGGTCGCCCGTGACTCTGCTCTTGACGAGCATATTGTCGACGTAGACCTCCATGTTGCGACCAATTTGCTTTTCGAACATCTTATTGACTAGTCGCTGGTAAGTTGCTCCAGCGTTCTTCAGTCCAAAGGGCATTACTTTGTAGCAGTAGGTGCCATGGTCAATCATGAACGAGGTATACTCATTGTCTTCCGGACTCATTCTAATCTGGTTGTAGCCCGAATAAGCGTCCATGAAGCTTAGCAGCTCATGCGCGGCCGTGGAGTCAACCAGCAGGTCAATCCGAGGTAAGGGAAAGCTATCTTTCGGGCAGGCCTTGTTGACGTCGGTAAAATCGACGTATATTCGCCATTTTTCGTTGCTCTTTTTGGCCAGGATGACATTCGAGAGACAATCCGGGTACTGGACTTTCTTGATAAATCCAGCGTCCAGTAGCTTCTTCACCTCTTCTCGGATGGCGATCAGCTTTTCGACGGAGTGGTTTCTTCGCTTCTGTCTAACCGGCTTTTAGTCAGGATCAAGGCCCAGCTTGTGGACCATCACCTCAGCTGAAATCCGAGGCATGTCCGCGGGAGTCCAAGCAAAAAGGTCCGCGTTCCTTCGTAGGAACGCGATCAATTCATTGCGTAGTGGCCCGGTGAGTGAGCCGTCGATCTGGACACACTTATCCGGTTCCGCCGGGTCCAGTGGGATCAGATCCGTGGCTCCACCGGCCTGCGCCTGCTGCAGGGTGGTCTCATCTCGGTGATCGAATTCTCCCACCGTGCCAAGTCTGCCACTAGGGGCAATCTGAGCCATGTAACAGGTCCGCCCAGTGACCTGGTCTTCCAGAATTTTTCTGACGTCGTAGGGCGTTGGGAATTTTATTTTAAGGTGTGGAATTAATGTGACTGCCCCAAACCCCATTAGGCACGGCCTGCCTAGTATCGCGTTGTAAACAGAGGGCAGGCCAACCACTAGAAAGGTTAGCATGCGACTTGCTGTTTTTGGGTAAGTGCCCATGGTGACTTCGAGTTAGATTGTCCCTTAAACGGGTACCGGTTCATTGTTAAGGCCGTATAAAGGTCCTTCAGCAGGTTTTAGTTGATTCTTTTTAGGTCTAATTTAAAGAACGCGTCCAAGTAAAGAAAGTCTTTAGAGCTACAATTATCAATAAAGACTCGCTTCAACTGGTAGTCTGAAATATCATCTGAAACGAGTGCCGAGATTACAAGGGGGTCAGCATGGGGGGAGATTACATGGTTCGAGTCACAATCACTAAAGCTAATAATGTTGTCTGTGGCGCGTCTTCTTCTTCTTCCTCGATCTGCTTTGCTCCTTCTTTGTCCACGAGCTCTTGGCAGGTCGGGTGGTGATCATATTAACTACTCCTACCGCAATCCTGTTCTGGGAAAGTATCTGCTCCTGCCCCTCTTCATCAGCCGCTCCTGAGTTCTGTCCTGGATCCCTTGATGAATCGGGTGAGGTGTCCTCTGTGAATCAGGTCTTTGATTTTCCTGTACAGCATTTTACAGTCTTCGGTTGAGTGGCCAGCAGAGCGATGGAAGTCACAGTACTTGGACTGATTTTCAGAGTCTTTCTTCAGTGTCTTTGGCCACTTCAAAAATTTTTCTCCACGGATCTGCATTAGGACGTTGGAGCGCGTGTCTGTCAGAGGCGTAAAACTAGTGGGCCCATAATCTTTACGTTCTGGGGGCCCAGTCCGGCGTTACTTCTGGCCGGCGTGTTCTCCGCCCGTGAACTTTCTTTTTCCTTCTCCAGGGAACGGCCGAGGCTGATCTGCCCTCTCAGGACGTTTTGCCTCGTTGGCCTCTTCTGCTGCTGCGTAGGCCCTGGTAATGGATTCTGCCTCGTGGAAACTCTGAGGGTTCTTGTGGGCCAGGTGCTTGAAGAAATCTCCGAAAGTAAGCGCTGAGATGAAGCTGTCCAACTTCATCTCCTCAGTGATTCTGGGGATCCTTCTGGCCTCAGCCACGAAGCGATCCAGGAAGCGTCGTGGGTTCTCTCCCGGTTTCTGCTTTATGTGGGAGAGATACCACGGCTGCTTCTCTTCTCGTCAGCTCGAAGCGTACTGAGTCAGGAAGAAATCCGTGAGTTCACAAAACTGCTAACAGTGCCTGTAGGTAGATGATGAAACCAGATTCTGGCGTCTCCCTTCAGCGTGAGCGGGAAGCAGCGGCACATCGCTGAATCTTCTAGCCCTTGTAGATTTAGATGGGTGTGGAAGTGATCCAGGTGGTCAACCGGATCACTGCCCCTGTCGTATAAGTCAAGGGACGACATTTTAAACTTGGACAGCAGTGGACGGCTCAAGATTTCTGCAGTGAAAGGAGACCTGTCCAAGTTGATGGCGCGCTCGTCATTCTGGAACACGTGGTTCCAGATTTGGTCCACTCGCGGATCGGCGCGAGTGGCATTTGCTGATCTCTTGGAGTTGAGAAAATTCCTCAACTCCGTCTTGTCCCCAGTGGGTTCAGTAGCCGGTCGGCTGCTGCCTCCTGTAGATCTGGCAGTCTTGGAGGCTCGCTCCTGGACTGTGTGGCGGTCTTCCGCCCGAGAGTATCGAGGATTTTTCCTTTCTGGGTTCTCTGTCGGAGACGTACTGCCGGAGCGTTCCATTGGCCTGTTCTAGCCAGGAACGCGGGAGAACGCTGGAGCCATATTGTTTCCAACTTTTCTGGGCCTCTTAGCCGGCTTCTTCTTCCTCTGGCCACCTTTTTTGGTGGCAGGAGCGGGAATGACTGCTGGTGGAGCCGCTTGTTGTTGTTGTTCTTTCTGCGCACAAAGCAGTTGGAGTAGGCGATTGTTGGCCTGCATCTGCTCCACCAGTTGTTGAATGTAAGACGGTGGAACTCCGCCTGTGGCCCCGTTGACTAGGACATCAGCAGCGTGATCCTGATCTGGGTTAGCAGCATCTCTAGCAGGGTTACTAGCCTGTACTCTCGTATTCACCATTGTAGAAGCAGAAGGTGACAGAGAGAGTTTGTGCAGATTTTTTGTGGTAGGCTTTTCTTAAGCGTTTCTCACAGACGGCGCCAATGATGCTACCTGGATCCGACTTCGAACAGATTCGAATTCTTCTGGATGATGCGAACTGGCTCCGTCCACCGAGTACGAATCCTGCACACCACTAAAACGTACAAGAGGTCAGCATTAACGGCAGGAGGTAATCCCACCGAAAATATTCCGACGCTCAAGTCAGTAAAACAGCCTTCAACGGAAGGAACTGAAAGTAATGGGAGAGGGGAAGAGAGTGCTTTGTTCCAGATGTCAGAGAGGCGCAAGGCCTTCCTCGTATCTGGATGGTGGGAAGGCAGAGAACGGCTGGAGAAACTCGTTCGTTGCTTTGGAGTTTAATTGTATTTTTTTAGAGTCTGGCTGCAGGGAACCAGAGTTTGCTTCCCATAGCACTTAGGGTTTTTTAGTCTCAATGAAAGCATGCCCTGGATGATGAATCCAGGGCCTCTTTTATGGCAAAGATGGCGATCCTCCTCATTTGGAAGGAGTGATCGTTCCTGTGATCTGCTGTTGGCCTGCCTTTTGGAGGCTGATGCTTGTTGCCCAATTGTGGAGGATTGTTTCCTTATGAGGCGGTCAACAGGGCCTCTTTTATGGAAAAGATGGCGGTTCTCCTCCTTTGGAAGGAGTGATCGTTCCTGTGATCTACTGCTAGCCTGCCTTTTGGAGGCTGCTGCTTGTTACCCAATTATGGAGGATTGTTTCCTTCTGAGGCGGTTAACCGCTTTTCAAGTTGGGCACCTTCCTTCCGTGCATGCTACCGTTAGAAATCTTGGGTTGGCAAAGATTTGGAGAAATCTGGCGCCTTCCTTATGTGGGAGGCGCCAATATTACCAGTATATTTTTGGTGCCAGCTGGGATCGTGGAGTATCCTTGGAGAGCTGTTGTTGACCTTTTGATGATTCATGGGCCTAAATTGGTCAAGCCCGTTACTGTTGAAAGGGCTTCTTGGGGCCCAATGTGCAAAGTGCGGACAGTCAATATTCGGGTTGACCGTCTACTGCGTCTTTGGCCGCTCTTATGGAAGGTATCCGGCGTCGGCCTCCCGATGGGCTATGGGCACGAGTGAGTCGGGCCCATCACCGTGAAGAGCCTTATTTGGGCCCAACGTATAGGAGCGAGGCGGTCAACGCCTCGAGTTGACCGTCGGTGTGTTGGCCGCCGCCGTGGAGAACGGCGGGAGAGCGGTGGCGATCAATCATGGGCTGTGGGCCATAACAGAATAGGCACATCACTGTTGCAAAGCCTCTAAAGGCCCAACAAAACTGGTCAACGTTGAGTTGACCGTTTGTAAGTAAGTTGGCCGCCAAGACGGTCAACGTTGAAGTTGGCCTCCAAGACGGTCAACGTTGAATTTGACCGTCTTGGGCTTTCCAGCTTCTGGGCCCGTCTTCTTACTGGGCCCTCAAAAATATTGACTGACCCTTTTGGGCCTCCATTGACCTTTCTTTGGGCCAGCCTATTATTGGTACACCCATCAATTTTCATCCTATTTTATTCCTTAAGAATAATTATTCTATTCTTATATTATTTCATTGTAATAACTAAATGTATTACTAATAACATACTACTCTTTCTTGATAACACAATTTACATCCATTCACATTTTTATTTGTTATGCACATGATCCAAGAACTAGCATTGAGATTGAGCCCTCGCCTCAAGTCATTTCTATTTCAAATTAAACCTTAATTTCGATGCCCGTTATGACTAATATATTGATTTTTATATTCCCCAGATCGTCTTTGTTTCTTTTCTTTTGTTATAAACTTTCTGATTTTTTTCGTTTTTTTTTTATAATGTAATTTATATATAAATAGGTCTTTTGACGAGGACAATGGAGAATATATGCCTTTTGAATAGCCAGAAAGAAATAATTTTTGAATATTTCTATTTTCTAAACATTTTAAATTGTAGTCTTAACTGTATATTTTCTTATTATTTGGAAAATTATATGGGCATTACAATTGTTATTATTACATGCAACTTCTCTTATTATTATTGTTATATAATTTTTGTCACAAGATATTAATTATTTTCTAACTTATTCGAATTTATTGAGAAGTTTCAAAATCTTATAAACATGCATTAAAGATCCTGCCCATGCGACATCAATTTAGCTCATAACGTAACGCAAGACATGTCATTTATGGATAAATAAAAATGCACCTTTTGTAGATATGACTATTGGGAATTTGGCACCCGAATACATCCGATCCGGCACAGCAACATAAATTAGAACCCCTCGTCAACTATCAGCCACAAAATTTGTGAGCACAATAAACAAATAATGTATAACGATTTTTAATATGAAAAATTTTTTTCAATTAAGGAAAAAATTATGGAATAAATTTCGAACAAATCTACTATAAATAGTACCGATTACAAGAACCCCATTCAAAATCCCTTCACTACGAATTCGAGTAAATAATGGTTGAATATAATCCCTTCTCAACACACCCGATAACCCACAAGATAAATACAATGAGAAAAAAGTAACCAAACGAAAATACGTTTCTAGAATCACTTCTAGAACGATATACCCGACATTGGCGAATAACGAAATTCAAATCGGATCTTAATCGGATACCGAACCTCTTCCTATTCTCTTTTCTTCCGTACTCTCTCTTTGTGTGGTGCCCCTTATAGAGATAGATTTCAAAAATATAACTCTAAAACGTTTGAGTCACATTTTATACTGTGTACCAACGCTTGAGTTCCTGGCAAGCGTGGATCGAGCGCACTGGTTCTGGATTCCACACTCGAGCGCGTAGCGAGCGCACAAAGTATGGAATCCGCACATCTGCACCGCTCAAGCACTCTTCAAGCGTTTGACGTGATTTTGCCTCTTGACCATTCACTCCGATCCTTGCACGAGTATTATGCAAACATTTGATAATTTTTCATTTGGTGAATTACCCATAAGAAAATGACCAAAAAACCTAACGATGGCCTCCATCAATAAGTTCAAGCTTTAATCACAATTTCCAAGCAAGTTTCTTTAATTTATTTCCTCAATCTTTATCTCTTTTAATTTGAACAAATTAAAAAAAATAAAAACAATATCATCAAAAAAATAATATCGTGGACTACGATTCACAAAATTTAAGAACAATCAGGGTCAACAGATGATTAGTATTTCCAACTTAATCAGCAAGACAAATATTCATATTTGAACTAAAATGGTCATCTTTTAAGCTCTTTTAACTGTTCTGAATCAATACTTAGATAATGTAATCATTAAATTTGACATAATTTCAGCCATATACATAAACTAGATACACCAGAGTCCTATGATCCTAATAGAGGCTAATTCTATAAATACAAGGGGTTGATTTCAAGTAGCTGAAAAATGCACCAACTCACAGATTGAGAGGGGCTGCTTTGCAAGTGTGAGAAGCAGCCCATAACTGTTGGCGTAAACGCGGAAAGCACTCGGAAGCACGGTGACCGAGCGGACAAGAGTTCTCGGACAGCACACAGAGTAGAGCACCCGGACGGCAAGGAAAGTAAGGATAGAGGATAAAAGAGAACACACAAGTTTTAACGTGGAAAATCCTTCTTGAATCAAGGGAAAAACCACGAAGAAATGTACTTAAAAGAGAATTGTTTACAAGTGTTAGCTACACAAGCTCTAACGAAAGAAAACAATCTCAAGTGTTCAACATTTATCTCTCAAAGTGTGTCTCACTCTATTTTTACAATAAAGCTTGCCCACAGCTCTCTCAAGGCTCTTAGAACTCAAATAATGTCCCAACTCTAGCACACCCATCAGCAAGGGCAACAAGCTCCTTTATATACACAAAGGGTGGCGTGTCCGCCCACCCTACTGGGCATAGGTCTCCAGACCTACGCCCTAGGGCCTGCCATGACAGGTGCATGCTTGGCGTGTCGGGACGGCGAGCCGTCATTGGGAAGTTACAACCATTCTGCAACAATCGTCAGTGGGTGACCAACCCACCTGCAAAAACGGCCACCAGCAGGCCTACGTTGATAGAGTCAACGCCTATGACTCTAGGCTCCTCGTCCTCGTCCTCAGTAACCGCTCGGACATGACGCTTCCACAAAAGTCATCGTCCAATCTTTCAATGGAGTCCGCGGACATCATGCCACTCGGAAGTGACCCCAACAAACTTGACCGGGTGAAGTTAGTTAGACCGGCAATGTCACAACAAGCTTCTAGCTTCCCCTTTGGCAAGATCTTGGTCAACATGTCAGAGACATTTTCTTCTGACCGAACTTTTCCAATTGATAGCTGCCCATCATCAAAAACATCTCTCACCCAATGATATCGCACGTCAATATGTTTTGATCGAGAATAGAATGAGGAGTTTTTACACAAGTGAATGGCACTTTGACTGTCACAAAGGACTTCGTACGTCTCATGCCTTAGACCCAACTCTTGGACAAACCTCTTCATCCAAAGCATCTCTTTACAGGCCTTGGTCACGGCAATGAACTCTGCTTCCGTCGTGGAGAGAGCGACACACTTCTGCAACTTGGACTGCCAGGAGACCGCCCCTCTCGTAAATTTCACCAAGTATCCGGACGTTGATTTCCGAGAATCAACGTTCCCTGCCATATCTGCGTCCGTGTACGCAATCAGCTGAAAAAACTGCAAACCCGTCTTGGAGGTCCCGCGTAGATATCTGAAGATCCACTTCACCGCAGACCAATGCTCCATACCTGGGTTTGAGAGGAATCTGCTCACAAGGCCAACCGCATGAGCAATGTCCGGCCGCGTACATCAAGCTGCCAACGGCCGAAGAGTAAGGAACCTTACTCACCCGCGCCCTTTCAGTGTCCGAGGATGGACACGCTCGACTTTCGGCCAAAATGGTTGTGATGGGTACCGACAGGCTTGGACCCTTCCATGTTCAATCTCTCAAGCACCTTTTCAATATATCCTTCCCGGACAAACCTAAAGCTTCTTGCCCTCTCGGTCGCGAAATTCGATTCCCAGAACTGTTTCACGGCCCGAGATCTTTCATGGCGAAAGACTGTCCGAGTTGCTTCTTCAACTCCTTGATCCGAGCACTATTCTGTCCGACAACCAGCATGTCGTCCACATAAATGAGAAGGATGACGAAATCATTTTCAGAGAACTTCTGCACAAAGACACAATGGTCCGAAGAAGTTTTATGGTACCCTTGTCCAACCATAACACACTCAAACTTCTGATACCACTGTCTCGGAGCTTGTTTCAGCCCATACAAGCTCTTCTTTAAACGATAAACCAGTCCCTCCTTTCCTTTGACTTCAAAACCATCTGGTTGCTCCATGTAGATCTCTTCCTCTAGATCTCCATGGAGAAAAGCTGTCTGGACATCCAGTTGCTCAATCTCCAGGTCCAACGCTGCTGCCAGTCCGAGCACTACACGGACCGATGACATCTTCACAACGGGCACAAAAATTTCATCAAAGTCAACACTCTTTCGTTGACCAAATCCCTTAACCACAAGTCGTGCCTGGTGTCTCGGGGCGCTCGAGTCCTCAGTCGCCTTCATTCGGAAGACCCATTTGTTCTTTAGGGCCTTCTTCCCCTTAAGCAACTTGGCTAGCTCAAAGGTATGGTTCTCATGAAGTGAGGTCATTTCCTCTTTGATGGCCTCAAATTATTTATCCTTCTGGGAGCTCCTCATAGCCTCACCAAAATCCTCTGGTTCTCCAGCATCAGTAAGGAGGACGTACTCACTTGCTGGAAGGCGGATGGACGGTCGTCTCGGCTTGGACGACCGTCTCACAAGTGCCTCCTCATCCACTTGAGGCACCAAATCCTCAACCTGATCCTGAGGTGCTGGAATCGCCTGATCCTGGTTGGCAACTACTCTTGGTCCGCTGGCGTCGGACGCAAGATGTAAAGGTCGGACATTGTCACTCTTGTCCGTCTGGGAAGTGTTGGGTAGAGACTTCAACTCTTTCCCAAAGTCCTCTATGGTCTTGTCCTCAACGAAAACCACGTCTCGGGACCGTACCATCTTCTTTTCCTTTGGGTCATACAGTCTGAACCCAAACTCATCATTGCCATAGCCCAGAAAGATACATTGCATGGTCTTTGGCTCAAGCTTGGTTCTCTCATCTCTTGGAACATGAACAAAGGCTTTACAGCCAAAAGTCCTAAGATGGTTGTAAGCTGGTTCCCTTCCGGTTCAAATCCGCTCTGGAACTTCCCCATCCAGAGACTTACAAGGTGACCGGTTGATCACGTGGGCGGCCGTCTTCAAGGCCTCGACCCAAAAAGATCCCGGAAGCCTGGCCTCGAACAACATGCACCTGATCCTTTCCATCAGAGTGTGATTCATCCTCTCGGCCACGCCATTCAGTTGCGGCGTCTTGGGTGGAGTCTTCTGATGTTTGATGCTGAGAGTCTTGCAATAGGCATCAAACGTTCCAATGAACTCACCGCCGTTGTCGCTCCGTACGGCCTTTAACCTCTTCTCGGTTTCTCGCTCAACAAGCGCATGGAACTGCTCAAAGGTTCCCGCAACCTGGTCCTTGGTTTTCAATGAGAACACCCACAGCTTCCTTGAACAATCGTCAATGAAGGTCACAAAGTATTGCACACCTCCAAATGACATCTCCAGTAGAGGCCCACACACGTCTGTGTGGACGAGTTCCAAGACCTCGGACCTCCTGGAAGATGCGTCTCCTGAAAAGGAGACCCTTTGTTGCTTCCCCGTCATGCAGTGAAGGCAAGTCCTCTGCATTTCTCCATCCATCTCTGGAATGAGACCCTTTTTTGCCAGATGACTCATGCCACGCACACTCATGTGTCCGAGTCTTTTATGCCACAGGCCCGAGGACTCCACACTCCCTGTAGCATTCACCTCTGCTACCTCGTCCTGGCCGTTCATAGTGTAAAGGCCTGAAGCCTTTACTCCTCGAGCAACCACCATTGAGCCCTTTTTCAGCTTGGAACTGCCGTCACAAAAGACGCTGCAGTAGCCTTCATCGTCGAGCTGTCCCGCTGAAATGATATTCATGCGAATATCGAGAACGTGTCGGACGTTCCTCAAAATCAGCCGGGCACCAGTGTTGGTTAACAAGGAGATGTCTCATTGTCCAACAATTTTAGACGTCTCCAAGTTGCCCATCTTCAATACTCCTGGGGCACGGGGAGTATAAGTGGAGAACAGCTCTCTCCGGGGAGTGACGTGGATAGATGCGCCAGAATCCACCGCCCAGTCAGAGGCTTGCTCAGCCACGCTCACTGAGTCTTCAGACTCGCAAGCCAAAAGGAGGTCACCTCCTGTGACGACAGAGGCCGAGGAATCTTCCTCGCCGCGTCTCTTTATGCCCCTATCTCCTCCAGCGTTCTCACGCTTCCATTTATAACAAAATTTCTTGATGTGGCCATTCTTGCTACAATGATGGCACTCCATATCCTGATACCGAGAACGTAACTTACTCCGCCCTTTGTCTTCAAACTTTTGGCCACGTCCTCGTCCTCTTCCCCTTGACTCAGTGACAAGGACCTCGGATTGCTGAGAGGTCGTCGTTCCCTGAGAACGCCGCCGCACCTCCTCGTTCAACACAGCTCCTTTGACCATCTCTAAACTCACCACGCTGTTTGGAGTCAGATTGGATGGTGACCCTCATGGTCTCCCACGAGTCCGGGAGGGTTGCTAGGAGCCGAGTCCGAGCACCTCATCCTCGAACTTAATACCCATGCCGGTCAACCCGGTCCACACCACAAAATTCATTCAGGTGGTCTGCAACAGATGATCCGTCCTTGTAACGGATATGTACCAGCCTCATCAAGTGATAAATTTTGTTGTTCCCAGACTTAGAAGCGAAAAGCTTCTCCAGCTTTTCCCAAAGCGTCTTAGCATTCGTTTCTCTGCGAACGTGGTTGTGCACGTTGTCATCAACGAACTGCCGTATAAGACCGCACACTTGCTTGTGTTCCAGCGCCCATGCCTCATCCGTTTTTCCCGCCGGCTTTTCTGTGGCAAAAGCCGGATTATGCATGGACTTCACATACAGCAAATTAGACATCTTGCTTTGCAAACTGTCATAGTTGGATCCGTTCAAGTAAGGCATTTTGCTTCCGTACTCCATAGTAGCCAACAACAAGATCACCGTACAAAGAACCTAAGTCTCTGATACCACTTGTTGGCAAAAATGCGGAAAGCACTCGGACAGCACGGTGACCGAGCGGATAAGAGTTCTCGGACAGCACACAGAGTAGAGCACCCGGACGGCAAGGAAAGTAAGGATAGAGGATAAAAGAGAACACACAAGTTTTAACGTGGAAAACCCTTCTTGAATCAAGGGAAAAACCACGAAGAAATGTACTTAAAAGAGAATTGTTTACAAGTGTTAGCTACACAAGCTCTAACGAAAGAAAACAATCTCAAGTGTACAACCTTTCTCTCTCAAAGTGTGTCTCACTCTATTTTTACAACAAAGCTTGCCCACAGCTCTCTCAAGGCTCTTAGAACTCAAACAATGTCCCAACTCTAGCACACTCATCAGCAAGGGCAACAAGCTCCTTTATATACACAAAGGGTGGCGTTTCCGCCCACCCTACTGGGTGTAGGTCTCCAGACCTACGCCCTAGGGCCTGCCATGACAGGCGCATGCTTGGCGTGTCAGACGGCATGCCAGTCATTGGGAAGTTGCAGCCCTTAAAACATCCAATCAGAGTGGGTGACCAACCCACCTGCAAAAACGGCCACCAGTAGGCCTACGTTGATAGAGTCAACGCCTATGACTCTAGGCTCCTCGTCTTCGTCCTCAGCAATCGCTCGGATATGACGCTTCCACAAAATTCCTCGTCCATTCTTCCAATGGAGTCCGCGGACATCATGCCACTCGGGAGTGACCCCAACACATACTTCTCACAATTCCATCCATTTTTCTGAAATAAAAGGGTTGAAAATTAACCATTTTTTTATAATTAAAAAAATTACCAAATTTAAATATTTTAATATTTTTTAAAGTGGTTAAATTTCAATCGTTAATTTGAACTAATCTGATAGGATTATAAGAAGTATGGACTATCACCTACCGTACGATGGCCCATTGAAGTTGAGAGTCCTATAAACAAAAATGTTTCCCATCTGGTCTTAGGTATTTTAGGCACAAATACCATGTCAATATACTTAAAACATAATATCAAGTTGATATATTTTTCGATCAATATAATAGACACCTATACACTTCTATATAGGCTAAAATGGATTACATCGAAATGTTATTAATATGATATATTTAAGACTTTAATATTATTTAAAGATTATGACAAAATATATTGGCCTTTTTATCATTATATGATAGGAACTAAATTCTTCCACTAGCTTTCCAACTCAACTAGCTAGTCATTTTCCCTAGCCAAAGGAAAAGTCTCATTCTCCTATTTATATATGGCTAATACTTTTAGTTTCTAGAATATAAAAAAATTCGTGAATACAATCGATACTGAATCCCTATTACGTGTATCATTTAACACCCAATCAAATCTTGTTATAATATTATTATTACTTTGCCTGTTGCAGTCATTGGAATGTTTTAATCCAACGACTATTATTAGGGTATTTTTTAAAATATAAAAAATGTGATAGAAATCTAATTTAATATAATATTTTTCTTCTAAAAGAATGTCAAATTACTTAGTAAATTAATTTCAACCTTAAGAACTAGTCTATGTTAGGGTACAAAACAACAATCCAATGTGGAGTCAAGTTATTACCCTATAGGGTTTCTGATCTTGGTGAAGGAAAGTTAAACCTAAGTGGAGAGGAAAAGAAAATAAAACTTAGACAACATAGAATTAAGAGAAATAAGAGAATTGTTTAAAATACTTTCATTACCTAAACAAACTCTTTAAATATAATTGGCTTATTTTGCTAAACATATTAAGCCAAGTTCAACTAAGCATAACCATTAACTTAAGTTTGATTAACATTAATTTAAATTGTTTAATAGCTGTAATCATATGTTTGTTAGGAGTTATTTTATTATAAATTTTATATTTACTATACATGCCAATATTAAATTCTAATATAATTATTAAGTTCACTCGTATTTACATGAATAACCACTCCAACAATGGCCCTTTTTAGTTGTACAATTGGATCATGCCTGATTCATAGAGATGGAATATTCGTGCCGATATAATCTAATTGGTATATGTATATAAATTTAACAGAATAATCACACTTAATACACATATAAAAGACAAATTTGCGCAGTACTTCATCACAATCACGCATATGTGCACGTGCCAAGATAATTTATGTAATTTTTTTTTTTTTTTAGCTTTCGAATGTTAACATTATTGTTCAAACCATAGACATAGTTCTAAGATTTTTTGTTTTGTTTTAGGGGCATTAAGTGTTAGTTATTTATTAAAACACTTTTAAGCACCAAATCAAAAGAGAATGAGAGACAAAAATAAGGAAATTTAGTCAATTGTTGGATGTTTAATCACATTCTTACGTATATCATATTGGGTATATTGTTTTAATTATTATTTAGAATATTTTTATTAATAATTATATTTTTTTTTGCTCTTTTATTGTTCATTGATCTATTTGCTCAAGTTTGTAGCAAATTTAAAGGTGATTTTAATGGTTTATTACAATAAAACTTACATTATAGTGAAATTTTTTCTTACATAGGTTATCCATTTGTTAAGAGGATTCTAATCAAAATTGGTATATTAATTCTATTGCATTATTCATTATTAGTGATTATGTTTTATTATCTTATGATTATGTGTTATCATATTGTATCATTGTAAATTTGAATAAAAAGTTCATTGTTCAATTTAAGTAGAGATTTGTTCTCGACTTTACTAGATAAAGTTTGGATGAATTATTTCCAATAATATTAATAACTGATGCATTATGATTATCAGTAGATATTGACTTATAAAAACCAACATGTTCATAGAATAAAGCATATGTCCTAGGAAAACTATAAAATCTAAAAACAAAAATAATAAAAAACAAAAATTTCTAATTACCACCTCAATTAATTTGACGGAAGTGCCTCCATTGTGGATTTTAGACATGGCTTTTGATTTTTTATTTTATTTGATAAAATGATTGGTCAGCATTTATACTACGTGCAAGTATATTATCTTCTTTGTTGTTTGTAATCAATATAATCAGACTTATAGTTTATAATGAAGTCATATAGATTTAAAATTTTATACTTTTATTTTACTTTAACGAGATTTTTATGAGAAAATATCGTGTACATTGTTTATATTTTTTCATTATATTATTATTGTAATTATTATTGTATTGTCATCATTTTTATTCACATGTCCAAATCCTTTTAGAGACCTATTTTTGACTTAGTTGTGAAATTTTGTATGTTTGAACCCCAACGACATATTGACACAAGTCGAGTTGCCCATCATATACTATAGGAAATAGTTTTTACTTGAGCGTTAGAGGATATACGGTAGGAGTAATTTTCGTCGTCCTCTAACCTTTCGTTTTCAATTGTGTTACGCAGGGTTCAGGTTCGAAACTGTGAACACCGGATCCGTATCAGATTGATCCAACGTGAAGATTTGATTTGCAGCATCTTAATTTATAGGACAATACAAATTCATAAAACGCAACAGAACCCCAATGACATATCGACATGGGTCGAGTTGCCCATCATATCTGAACCCAATCTATTAAAAAAGTCTAACACTATGTGTGGATAACAAAAATTCAATAGATTATTACACTTTTTTCAGGCTAATTGGTCAAATGTTAACTTGTTAATCTAATATACTCAACGAACGATAAACTTTTTGCCTAATAATGGTTTGATAACTTACAAAATTACTAAATTAAAGCACAAATAACTTGCAAAATAGATTAACTAAATCAATCGATCAAGCCAGGCAAAATCAAATCGAATTTTGAGGGTCATATATTTTTATAGAGGTGGAGCATTTTCATAGCTAAATCATAAACGTTGACTTGTAATTAAATTGTCATAATTTAATCATTTTAAAACAAATTATTTTAATTAATTTTTAATTTTTAATATAATAATAAAATTACAACAGTTCATTTTAAGATAAATAATTACGATTAAAAGATAAATAGAATATATCTTTATAAAATAAGTAGCTTCCTCGGTCAGTCAAAATTGATAAACAAGCCAAATTATTAATTTTTTTTTTTTAAATTCGTAAACTAGCACTTATTAAATAACAGTAAATAAAGGATAGTAAGCCAGAGATGTAAGGCCTGCCATGTCACCTAAATGCTTCAGCAAGTTTTAACGGATGGTATGGATTAGATTTTTTTTTTTTCGCATTATAAATGTATTTGTTTTTTCCATATATATATTTATATAAAATTATAATTTTTAAATTTGATAAGTTTGAAAATAAATGGGCTAGCCCAATTTAAGTCCATAGGAAGAATTACAGGGCTCAAGAGGTATTCTATGCAGCCCGAAATTCAAACGATATAGATCGGGTCAACTTAACAAAAATCAGTCTTTAGATAGACCAACGAGCACAACCCAACAATTCTGCCAAATCAAAAGATGTTGCTCAATTGACTAACAAGCATGGCTGCTGTTGGTGTATCATTTCCCCGATTCAGAGAATTAGGATTCACGAACGACCTCTAATAGGTCTATTTTCCCGACGCCCTTTGTGTAATAATTATGAAGAATGATGTACGCAGAAGGTAGGGTGATGACCATTTTTTGCAACCTAAGGGGCAGGTAGCCATCATCCTCCTCGATAAAGAGAGAAGATTCAAATGTTGAAGGCTCCAAGTTTGAAGGGGGCTCGAGAGGCTCAGGACTCCCAACAATAATAAGAGGAAAAAAGAAGAAATGATGACTCTCAACTACTCTAACTAGATTGTGGGCGAAGAGAAGCATGCTCATCCTCATGGTCTTCGCTATTTTGTCAAGTTCTCCAATTGTCGGAACAATCAATTTGATTCAGACTCGCGAATGTGGACGCGTCGAGCTCCCTCTAGATTCTCCGCCGTGGGGGGCGATGAGGATGACTTGTGCAATTGGACGCAGAAGGCTCCCATTCGTATGTAGTTAAGAGAGGATTTCGGCGGGGGCATTCACTTTTGCGCAGGGCAAGCTCACTAGTGCTCCCCCTATACAAGGCAGTTTCCCGAAAAATGTGCAACAAACTAGGCCTCGTAAGTAAGATTTTCCTCTTCCGTCTTTCACAACCACCTCCTGGTCGTGTGCACCCAATGGAGTTAAATCCTCTATCTTTTAAAGCTGTCCATTGGTCAAGTGCACCTAGTGGGGTCTAATTCACTATCTCTATAAGCTATCCCTTGGTCAGGTACACTCAGCAGAATTTAATACTCTATCTCTCCAAGCAACCCTTTGGTTGGGCGCATCAAGTGGAATCAAGTCTTCTATTTTTATAAGTCTTCCTTGATTGGACGCACCCATCGAAGATAAGTCCTCCATCTTTATAATCTGTCATCTGATCAGGCTTACCATTTGGAACCAAGTCCTCCATTTCTTAAAATTGTCCTCCTAGTTGGATGCACTCTATAAAGCTAAGACCTCAATTTCTCAAAATTGCCTCCTAATCGGACACACTTATCAAAGTCTAACTCTCTACTAAAGGCTCAATTCCCGTTTTACATGCATCTATGCATACAGGTATTGTATGTCTCTATATTTCTCCCATTGTAAAAAGATTTATAATTTGAGTGTTAGATAACATATTTGGAAGCGAGTTTTCACCATCTTTTGACATATTATTTGTTAGCTGTATTGTGCAGGATCTAGATTCAAAATAATTGGGATCGGACCGGTTTTAATTCTATCTGCTAAAAGAGATTAAGTAGTTTCCTAATCCATTCAACAATTTAATTCTAAAAATATATCAATATTATTATTTATTTTTTTCTTATTATTGAATATAAATACTGCCTTTTTTGGTTATAATATATATTATGTTTCTCGTAGATACTATTAAAATGAATACTTACTAACATATTTTAAACTTCTAATATAATTTTAATAAAAACCTAACCTGTTCTATTAGCTCGGCATTTGTTATTGTTGCGTTCTGGTTCCGCGGGATCCGAGATATGCAGAGGTTGGCCTTCAGAGGAATTCTCGTTGATAAGGGGTGTTGGATCTGCAACGTCCAGTCGGATAAGTGGTTTTTGAGCAACACAAGTGATTGAGGTGCTGGACGTTAGAGGAAGATTAAGACCGGATCTTTTACGTGAAAAACCTCATCTTGAATGGGGAGAAAAAATCACGAGACTCTGGGCCTTGAAAGTGCTTCACTATTTCGGTTGAAGCCTTTACAGAGTACAATTGTGAGGGTTAATCCCTTCCTTGTCTCTCGTTTTAACCCTCTCTTCCCTAGGAGGTTACGCTCTCTGGTAGTGGGCTTACAACTCGTCTTACTTTGTTTTACAGGAAAAAGAGAGTTTCTGTGGAGCTAATCTGAGGAGTGTCCGGTCCCTTTTGAGAGGGACTTTACTGAGTATTTATAGGAAAAATCAGGCCGTTGGGGAGGAGACACGTGGCGTCCATCGCGTGGCTGAGGAACTGGTCCACCACTCCCTTTAATGCTGTTGACGTGCGCGGTAAGGCATGCGGCTAGCGCCGGATTGGACGACAGCCTACGCATGCAGTGTCCGAGTAATGTGATCTTGATGATTTGATTAGCGTCTGCTGTTTAGACGGCGACCGCAATGGTTGCGGGTTTATTGTGAATCGACGAAGTTGCCTAGTTGGCATTACCGGCCTTTGGGTGAGCGGTCCTCGTCCCTGAATGGGGCACCTTGTGAGCTCGTGGACTCGTGAGAGGCGTCCGTTCATGAAGGACCTTCTGGGAAAGTCCAGGAACCTTTTCTTGACTTATTGGGCAATTTTGGGACTCAGTTGCTTCTAGAGTTCTCGGTCCGTTTTGTATCTGCGTGCTCGGGTATTGGTAGCACTGTCCTCGAGCTTCTTCATAAGCGGATGTGACTCCTTAGGCTTCAGCCGCGATATTGGTCCTTGGGCCTTTATTCTAGGCTTCTCATTTGCTTTCTTCATGGGCTCTTATATTAGGCCCCAACAGTTATATATTTATTACAATTAAAATTGAAATTCTCTCTTATGTTATTGAAACCGATTTCAAAGTACCGTAAACAATTAAAAGCAAAATCAAAATTTAAAATTTAACTGTCAATTATTTTACCGCCCACTCCTAACACTTATGAAGCACAAATTTTTTTGAGGTGGAGAAAAAATATTTTTACTAATAATATTCATTAATGACAAATATTAAGATGAATTTCTATAAAAGTAATTAATTTATTAAATAAAAAAAATTTGACTTTATAAATTATTAATACTGTTGAATTCAATGGCTTAGGATAGTTCAAAATTTGACCATTATAAAAAGTTTATATGATTATTATTTTTATAATAATATATTTGTTTTCCTGGCCTTCAACCGAAAGGCTTCGGCCAAAGAGAAGTCAAATGTTAATAAAAGTCATTATTAAGCTGCTTTCCATTGAGTTGGATCCGGTGTCTCGCAGTCCCACGGCTAAATGAACGCTGGCTTCAATCTAGTCGATGGCACATTTAATCGGACGGTGTATAACAACCGTGTACGTGCAAAAGCTAACTGACGTGTTACACTAGTCTCCTAGTTAAATTTCGATCACACTTAAACTCCCTCGGTCGCTTCTCCCTTTCGTGTTCATTTGTCTGAAACTCTTTCTCCTTCTCTAGAGCATTTCCCTGATCTGTTGAGCTAATTAATATTCACGAAGCGATTTGAGGCTTTGACTTTTAGCAGAATCAGGGACCGCAGCCGTCGATGGGACACTGTTGCAGCAAGAACGCGTCAGTTGTCAAAGACGACAACGTAGCCGGCACCAGCAGCGAACCACAGCGGTGGGAGATCACTGCGGCGGCTTCCGAAGCCGCACCGGGAACTTCTGGAAGGCAAACGCCAGCTCAATCGCCATGGCTCAGTCCTTACCCGGCAGGGGTCAATCCTTCACCGGCGAGTACTCCCCGCCGAAAGATCCGGTGGCCTTTTCCTCCGGTGTCACCGGCGAGGCCGATCATGGCGGCGATCCAGAAGCGGCATGGCGCGAAGAAGATAAAAGAGGGGGTGGCAACCCAAGGCGAACGGGGGGAGAGGGATGAGAGAGAAACAGGGCTGGATAAGAATTTTGGGTTCCCGAAGAATTTTACGGACAAGTATGAGCTGGGAAAGGAAGTGGGAAGAGGGCATTTTGGTCATACTTGTTGGGCGAAGGGGAAGAAAGGTGAGGTCAAAGGAGAATCTGTTGCTGTAAAGATCATATCCAAAGCAAAGGTGCGGTGGTATGTGTTGGGGTATTTGTTTCTTTGCTCTTTCAACCTGATTGAGATTATTGTTTAATACTATCGTTGCGTCCCGGGTCCCGGTTGCTGTACGGATTAAGGAGCCTTCGGATTCCTCAATGTCGGGAGGCTATCACAAGCGGGTCCAGTCTCCATTTCTGTTAACCCGAGATATGTATAATACAACTAACAAATAAGAGGTCAGAGGTCCAACGGAATTTCTTCCACCGCAAACACTCCAACGCTCAAGTCAGCAACCTTCTACAATAAACGGAAAGGAGGCGCATGCTTAGAGGTGCGCAAAAATATGCTGTGAATGCATGGAGAGTGCGTGAATGCAGGCGGGTGAGGTTTAATGAGCGGGTATTGGGAGGCTTGGCTCCCGAAATGCACCATAGCAGGTGGCTAACTCTTGTTGCCTGAAAAGGCTGAGAGAGACAAATATGGTAGATGATTTTGAGCTTGGCTGGCTTGACTTAGAGCCAATTATCCAAGGTCCAGTTAGTCTCTCCCTTCTTCTTGTAGAAGATGAGGGATTTTATAGGGCCTCTGGTTGGGGGCTTTGGGCGCGAGAGTTCTCGTGGTAGGGGCTTGTTGGCCGCTAACCGTTGTCGGTGATCGTCGGTGTGTCAGTTGTCATTTTGCGGTGGCAAGTAGACCGCTTGGCACTGCCGGTCACGCTTGGTCTACCTCTTGCGCTAGAATTGGTCAAAGAGCTGTGTGCAACGGTGCTAGTCACAGCTGGCAGCGTTGACTCTCGCCCCATTGGCCTCCTACTTCTGCGTCGCCACTGTCACCCGACATCCTCATTAATGGGTTGCAGGCGACGCCCATTGGCTGCGAGCGTGGGTCGCCACGTAAGCCTCTTTGGGACGTTGGGTTGATCCGCCGTTTGGGGCCATGGTTCCACGAGTTGGGCTTCGATCCTCCTTTGGCCTTCGTGCTAGACCCAACACTAGCCCCCCATGCTTGGGCCGATCCGTGATCGCAGCTTGACATGTTCTTCTCGGTCCAGTTCACAGTTGCCGGGTTTCTCTCGAGATGCGCCAATGCTTGTCTTCTTCCCACTTTGCGCCTTACCCAGGTGATTGCGCAGGCTTTTCTGGCGCCGCGGCGACTTGCTGCCTGAGAAGGAAAGATTCGTACGTTGGGGTTGCGTTGGATTTGAGGGTTTTCCTGTTTGGTGAAAGATGTCCATGGGGTAGCACGCTCCATTAGACGTTGGAAGGATTCCAATCTGTCCATAAATAGGAGGGCTCTTCGATCAGTGTTGCTCATCTCTTGGCCGATTTCGGAGGAGCGATGCGAGGACCTTGGCTTACCCCGCCTTCGGTGGGAGTCCGCGAAGGAATTGGATGGACCAGCTGGAGATCCATGGTTTTTGATGAAGACGGTTCTTATGCCCACGTCGTGGGTGCTTCTTTATGCTAACGTGGGTGGCTTGACACTCTGCTATCGTCACGTGCCTCCCCCCATGGAGCGACGTTTTCTGGTGCGCGGTTGGATCGCGGCGGAGCTACCTGGGGGTTTTCTCCTTTGGCATAGCGCATCGCTCGCGCCTCCAATCCACTTGGATCATCGTACGTGCCTTCCAAGGGGCAAAGGGCGGAGCCTCCACTATGGGGTGTGTAGACCCTTGGGAATCCCCGCTAGAGGCTCCCGCCGCAGGTGTCGGTTCTTTCTCGGTGGCTAACATTGGGCTCGTCTCCACCGGAGGTCGACCGACACCTGACTGTTCCCAGTGTTACGGCTCGTTGGGTTGCCGGCAGTAGTGCCGTGGTGATCTCATGTGGATCACATTCTCCAATGTGTTTGAAGCATCCGGGACGGTCACCTAGGGGCTTGGGCTGCTAGCTATATCTTCGCTTTTTTTGTACCTTTGTCATTGCAAATTTTGTACTTTGTAAAAAAACTTTGATTAATAAAAGAAGTAGCCAGTCGTCTTCATTCTTCTGCCTCGTGGCACGCCTCTTTTCTTATCGTCTGCTTTTTGGTTCATTTTTCACGGGCAATGTCGATCGTCTGTGGGAGGATGCGGCGGGAAGAGATTCCTAGCGGCTGAAGTCAGGGAGGCTCAATCGCCACAGGTGGTTGTCATGTCTGCCCGGTCACTTGGCATATTAAATGCGTGGAAAATCTTGGGGTGCTATGCCATAATGATGCGCCTTGGAAAGGCGCGAAGCTTTAGGGGTTCACCACGTGGAGGGCGTCTGTTGGCTTTCTCCCTTCATGTTTCGCCTTCAAAATGTCCTCGTTTCAGTGGGTGAATTCTGTTTATTCAAACGTGCGAGTTCCTTCTAAGATTGTGTGCTCTGCTGTTTCTTCGACGGTGCCAAGTTTTACGCTGCTCTTTGAGCTTTTCCCTCCTTTTTTTTGCGTTACGACTCCAATGGAAAGGTCGTCCTCGTCATCTGGGTCAGAATCTTCTTCCGGTGAGCTTGAGATCGGGTCCAACGCCTCTGGGATCCCTGGGGCTACTGCGGTTAGCGCTGTGGTTGCATAGGCATGCCATTCGGAGGCCACCATTGTCCGTCTGATGCGGTTCTGCGCAGGCAACCCCTTTCTTTGAGAGGGGGGAGGTGTCCGCCTCCTCGTCAGTTCGCAAGCCCAGGAGGGCGGACCCCTTGCTTCATCAGGTCGCCAGGGCCGTTGAGGGCGTGGAGGCCTGGGTACAGGTCACGGTCGGATAAATAGGGTAGACGAGGGCTCGTGCCGCACACTTTGAGGAGGCGTGGGTTGAATAGGAAGCGAAGACTTCTAGGCTTGCTGGTGCTAACATGCAGACTCGGGCCTGTACATTAGCCCTTCAGGAAGAACTCGAGCGGTTGCAGCTACAGTTTGGGAAAGAGCTTGCGTGGATGGGAACTAAGCTGAGGTCGAGGTTTCAGCCGAAAGAGGTCGGTCCTGCACTAGAAAGGAATTTTCAGGACGACATCCGTCTCAGCCAGAGACTAGTCTCGCTGGAGGATCCGAACTTCCGCCTCGAAGGTTCACGGGAAGCCGAACATCCGTCTTGCGCGAGTGGGGTCCCATCTCAGAGTACTTTCACGGGAAGCCGTCCTTGGAGGACACTATGGAGATGGTGGAGTTGGTTGCCGCCATCAAATCCGAGATGGTGACATTCTCCTTTAAGGGCTACTATCTGACGCCCCCTATGTTCGAGGTCACCAGGTGGGGGCCTTCGTCTGGCTGGGGTGCCGCTGGCTTCTCGAAGGGGCCCGAGGATGTTGTGATCCCCGAGCCGTCAGGAGGGGACGCTGAGGAGAGCTGCTCACTGTTGGAGTCCTCCTCAGATGAGGAGGTTGAGGCCTCGTAGAAGAGGCTAAGGGAGGCCAAAGGTACCTCCACGCGGAGGTTATAGAGGTTGGCCACAGGGTCTACTATGCGGGCTCAGAGTCCGGTCTCGGAGGCGACATCGAAAGTCGAGTAGTGGGAGGGAGCTAAAGGACTTGTTCCAATTCCTGCCGTTGCATTGGCTGAGTACGGTCTTCCCGCCGTGGAGCTTTATTCCGGTGTGGGTTCATCTGCGGGCTCCTTTGTTGACCTGGAGCCGGCAGAGGTGACTGCTGAGGATATTCCGGTGGCAAAGGCCGGCGCGTTAGTTCCTGGGGAGCAGGAGGGAGCGCACCCTTCGGGGTTGGCACCAATTTCGACAATATCTTCAAAGCTTGCTGGGTCTTCCGTCGGGCCGTTTCTGGAGGCAAGCATCCAGGAGGGTGCCTCTGCAAGGCTGGAGTTTGAGGCCGTACGAGAGAACAGCTCGCCAAATGCAGAGCTGATTTTGGAGACCGCCACAATTGGGATAGCTCAGGAGCCGGAGCCGCCGAGCATTATTTCGCCTTCCGTGGCTCCAAACCATTAACCCGGCATAGATCGCTTCTGTGCATTGGGAGCCCCTAGGCTCATCCACCCCAGGAGACTTCGCCTGCCACGCGAACTCCATTTTCGCTTAGGTATAATTGCTTTGAACCGAACATCCATCTGTAGTTTGGTGTCCTGAGAATTTTTGACCTTCTCTCTTCCCACGCAGGTTCCCAACGAGGTTGGCTCTCTCGACGGGCTGGCTGCTCAACTACACGAGGATTCCCATCGAGTGCAGGAGATTGTCCAACGTATGAGAGCCAAGACCACCCTAATCCGAGGGGAGAGTGAATGACTGCAGGGAGAAAACGAGCAGCTGCGGGAGGAAATCAATTGCTTAAAGGACGGCAGTAGCCAGTGGGCTCAAGAAGCTGTCTGCCTACATCAGGAGAACGGGCAGCTTAGGGAGATGGTCACTGCGCTAGAGGACAACAACTCTCGCTTATTGAGAGATCTGAGGGCGCGGCTCACTTTATCGGAGGCGAATCTTATCCTGGAGGCCAGGTATTGGGACGGCATCCGCTTGTGCCGCAGGATTGCATCGCTTGTGGTCCTCGATGTTTCGGAGGGTGTCTTCGATCCAGGCAACTTCGGGGTCCTCGACAGGTCACGTCTGAGGAATTTTCTTGAGGAGACTGGCCCTTCAGATTCTCGAGAGTAGCTTTACTTGTATATATCGCTTCTTCCTTTTTCGCTACTTGTAGACGCATTGTACAGATGAATGAGAAGTAGAACTCTTTTCTGTTGCCTCTAATACTTTCAGATGTGGCTTTAGAGATAGTATCTCGTGTTTAACGGCTAAGCTTGTAAAAGCTATTGTTGCCAAGGCCCCAATCTAGCGCCTTCTTGTGCTGTACTCGTCCTCTGTCGGAGGATGCCGTCGCATCTTGCGCGTTTAGTGGGAAGCTCAATCCAGTGGAGTGAACATGGTCGCGAGTCCCGTGGAGCCGCACCAAGGGCCAGCTGGGTTTTCAGGCCACAGCAACTAGACTCTGGGTTTAGGCCTTTTCGTACGCGGTACCTACATTAAGTTCTCCGCCCTCGCTCTAGGCGTTGTTGCCATCCGGTGCTAGGTCGTTACCCACGACCATCGTAGACTGAGGGTGCTCTCTTCTTCGGCAGAAGGCCGCTGCACGTCTGCAATTCTCGCCCCCTAAGGTTTGGTTGGCCGTAAGTTGGGAAGTTTTAAAAGCCCCCAGGTCTTTAGTTTTGACCACCTGGGTCATTTGGTTCGGAACCATGGTTCCTTGGGTCGCACGAACCCTACTACGTAGAGCTGTAATTCAGTGGTGATCGCTTTCAGGTCGCTTGGCAAAAGGCCAAATAAGCGGGCCGCTTTGGGCCCTTTCGACGTGGAGTCGAAGTCCGGATGTGGCCGCCTTTGGGCCACTCGACGCTTGGTCGAGGCTCGGACAAGACCGCCAGTGGGTCACTTGGTGTGAGGCCAAGGTTTCGAGGTGGCATAATTAGGCCGCTCGGCGCGCGGCCAAGGCTTGGTTTTACGGACGGACTATAGTCCTCTCGACTTAAGGGCAGTTTAGGTCGTTTTATTTTTGTAATGACATGCATGCAAACACTCATATGGATGGGTACACAACATAGCAGAAACGATCAATTTTATTAAATGGGAACACAGTGCATATACAAGCATTCTTCATGGTGTGCGTGTATGCCTTACCTGGACCAGCGCTGCATTACTGGTAGTATTTTCTCAGGTTGGCGACGTTCCAGGTCCGAGGGACCAGTTTGCCGTTCTGGGTGCGTAGCTTGTACGCTCTGCTCTAGAGGATTGCAGAGACGAGGAACGACCCTTCCCAGCTAGGGGAGAGTTTGTTCCTACTAGCGGCTTTTCCCGCAGCCTCTACGCTCCGGAGGACCAGATCCCCAACTTTAAGCAGACGTGCTTTCACCCGCTTGTTATAGTACCGTGCGATACGCTGCTGGTAGGTTGCGGTTCTCAGGCGGGCTGCGTCTTGAACCTCTGGGAGCAGGTCAAGGCATTCTCTGAGTCTCTGAGAGTTCGTAGCCGGATCGAAACATTCGACCTGCAGGCAGCAGGGTAACCCCACTTCAACGGGGACCACAGCTTCAGCTCCGTAGTAGAGACTGAAGGGTGTCTCTCTCGTTGGTTCTCACGGGGTTGTTCGATATGACTAAAGCATGGAAGGTAGTTCATCGACCCACGAGCCCCCTGCATCTTCCAGCTTGGTCTTCAATCCATGCAGTACTGTGTAGTTGGTGACTTTGACCTGCTTGTTTGCCTGAGGGTACGCTACAGACGTATGTACAAGTCTGATGCGTAAGCTCGCGCAGTATCTAGTGAACCGTTTGCTGGTAAATTAGGTTCCGTTGTCGGTTATTATGACTTCGGTAATCCCAAAACGGCAAAAGATGTTCCAATGGAGGAATTCTGTTGCGTTCTGCTCAGTGATTCGAGCTAAAGGGACGGCTTCTACCCACTTGGTAAAGTAGTCGACGCTGACGATGAGGAATTTCCTTTGTCCGGAAGCCAAGGGTAGCGGTCTAAGGATGTTGAGTCCCCATTGTGCAACGGCCACAGGGACTGAAGGCTGCGCAGCTCTGTATGAGGAAGGTGCGTCATGGATCCGTGGACTTGGCAGCTCTCACACTTATTTATGAACTTCATGGCGTCTCGCTTCATCGTGGCCTAGAAAAGGCCTTGCCGCATGATCTTGAACGCGAGGTTTTTTCCTCCAACGTGCAAGCCGCATATGTTGTGGTGGACTTCGCTTGGGCGTACTCGGCCTCCTCATGGGTCAGGCATTTTAAGGAGTGGAATATTCTCTCCTATATAGTCGCCCGTCGAGGATCGTGTACCTGCCTTCCGTCTTTTTGATCCGCTTGGCCTCATCGGCATTTTTGGGCAGCGTCTCGTTTGTTAGGTACTTTTGGTACGGAGTCATCTAGGTGTTGCTCCCATCAATCTGCAACACCTCCTAATCTGAGACATCAACACTGGGCAGGGACAGGATTTCCCGCAAGTCCCTGGCGTACTGCTCTGGAGATCCTGCGACAGCATCCCTGGCCAACCGATCAGCTTTCCAATTTTCGACCCTAGGCAAGTGCTCGATCTTGAAGCGCTTTAAGCTCTCGATCCGGGCCTTTGCTCTCTCCAGGTACTTTGCGAGCTGCAGGTTCAACGTTTCGAAGGTCCCTTGATCATGGTTGACCACGAGCTCCAAGTCACTGTGCATGACCACCGACTTGACGGAACACTCCTTTGCTAAATGAAGTCCTACCAGAAGGGCCTCGTACTCCGCTACGTTGTTAGTAGTGGGAAATGTCAACGCGATGGAGTACTTAATCTCCGCGCCGTTTGGAGTCCTGAGTACGACTCTGGCTCTGTTGCCTGCCTAGGTGGATGACCCGTCCATGTTTAGAGTCCACGTTGGAACGTCAAGATAGTTCGCATCCCTCGGCCCGTGTGGGTCGCCTAGAGCTGTGGTCATCGCCTCGACGATGAAGTCTGCCAGGGCCTGACCCTTGAGGGCTGGCCGAGGTCGGAACTTCACGTCGAATTCTCCCAACTCTATAGCCCACTTGACTAATCGTTTGGAAGTTTTGGGCTTTTGTAAGATCGACTTTAGGGGATGATCCGTTAGGACGATAACCCGGTGAGTTTGGAAATAGGGTCGTAGCTTTTACGCCGAATGGACGAGCGTCAACGCTATCCTCTCGGCGTACGGGTAACGGGTTTCCGGGTCTATTAGCACTCAGCTCACGTAATACACCGGCCGCTGTGCTCCCTCGTTCTCCCTAACGAGCATGGAGTTGAGCGCCGTGTCCGACGTGGCCAAGTAGAGATATTTGTTTTCGCTCGTGCACGGTGAGCTCAGTAGAGGTGGGCTAACGAGGTATGCCTTTAGATTTTTGAAAGCTTCCTCACATTCCTTGGTCCATTTGGATCTGGACAATTTCATTCCCCTAAGCGCCCTGGAGAAGGGCAGGTACTTTTCTGCGGACTTGGCCAGGAATCGTGAGAGGGTTGCCAGTCACCTTGTGAGCTTCTGTACTTTCTTCACCGTCTGCGGAGGGTTCATGTCGAGGATGGCCCTGATCTTTTCCGGGTTCGCTTCTATACTGCGCTGTGACACGATGAAGCCTAGGAACTTCTTGGAGGTCACCCTGAATGCGCATTTGATAGGGTTGAGTTTCATCCTATGTGCTCGAAGGACCTGGAAGGTCTCCTCTAAGCCACAGATGTAGTCGTTGGATGCTTTGCTTTTTACGAGCATGTCGTCGACGTACACCTCTACGTTTTTTCCGATCTGAGCCTCGAACATCTTGCTTACCAGACGTTGATAGGCTGCCTTGGTGTTTTTGAGGCCGAAAGGCATTACCTTATAACAATACATTTCCTGGTCGGTCATGAAGAAGGTGCGCTCCTCATCATCCGAGCGCATCGTGATCTGATTGTAACTTGAGTAGGCGTCCGTGAAACTTAGGAGCTCATGCCCGGATATGGAGTCCACCAATTGATCGATCCGAGGGAGAGGAAAGCTGTCCTTTGGGTAGGCTTTGTTACGTTGGTGAAATCCACGCACATTCGCCACTTGCCGTTACTCTTTTTGACGAGCATGATGTTGGATAGCCAGTCTGGATATTAGGCTTCCCTAATGAATCTGGCATCCAACAACCTCCTCACTTCCTCCCTTATAGCTACCAGTTTCTCGACGGAGTGGTTCCTACGCTTCTGCCACACAGGCTTGTGGTTAGGATCGAGGCCCAACTTGTGGACTATTATTCGAGTCAGTATCCTGGGCATATCGGCAGAAATCCACGCGAATATGTTAGAGTTTTTCCGCAGGAAGGTGATTAGACGATCGCGGTAGACAGGGAGGAGAGAGCTGCCCACATGTACGCACTTTTCTGGCTCTACGGGGTCCAGAGGGACTGCTTCAGTCGCCTCTCCTGACTGGGCTTGCTGCAGTGTGGCTTCATCACGAAGATCCAAGTTTCCGTCTAGGCGGTCTGGCGCTGCTGGAGCTATTTGGGACAGGTAGCACGTCCGTCCCATAGCCTGATCCCCGAGCACTTCTCCTACGCCGTATGGGGTTGGAACTTCATTTTTCTGTGAGCAATCGAAGTAACGGCTTCGAAGGTCGTGAGGAATGGTCTGCCCAGGATGACATTGTAGACAGATGGTAGGTCGACAATAAGAAATGTTAGCTCTCGCGTGGTGACGCGCGGGTAAGTTCCCATCGTGATTTCTAGCTGGATTATCTCCTGTACAGGTACAGGCTCGTTGTCTAGGCTATACAGAGGGCCATTGGTCGCTTTCATTTGGCTTCGCCTTAGTCTAAGTTTAAAAAAGGCTCTGAGATACAGCAAATTTTGAGAGCTTCCATTATCAACGAAAACTCATTTCACCTGGTAGGCAATCGTACCATCTGAAATGAATGCGAATACAATAAAGGGATCAGAATGGGGGGAGATTACATGTGCTATATCGTCACTAGTAAAGCTAATGGCATCGCTCTTATCCCCTATCCTCACTCTTTTGCTGCTGGGAGTCTGCTCAGGTGTCTGCTTGTTGCTTTTGGCCGGCGCAATTGAGATCATGCTGATCACGCCAGCGACCGTACAGTTCTTGGGAGGTTCGCTCGCCTTGCCTTCGGAGGCCGCGGGGGCCTGTCCCGAGCCCTTCATGAACCTTTTTTGGTTTCTGCGGCGGATCAGGTCTTCTATCTCTTATTGTAGGGTTCGACGGTTCTCTGTGGAATGTCCAAGGCAGCAGTGGTACTGGCAGTACTTCATTTGGTCACTGTCGCTCGGCCCCTTTGGCGTTTTCAGCCATTTGAAGAACTTTTTGTCCTGGATCTACATCAGGATGTTCGCGCGGGTATCGTTCAGATGAGTCAGGGTTGTTGGCCTGTACTCCTTTCTCGATCCGGCAAAGGATGTGGCTGCTTGTGGCGCTTCGGGAAGCGGCCATTGTCGCCGTTCCTCTTCTTGCCGGCGGTGGGTCCGGAGACCTCCGGAGGGCGGTCCATTCGCTCGGGATGCTTTTTCTCGTTGGCTTCCTCCGCTGAGATGTAGGCTTGGGCAATAGTCTTTGATTCCCGGAATAACTGAGGGTGCTGATACGACAAGTGTTTGAAAAAATCCCCCACTGCCAATGTAGTAAAGAAGGCATAGAGCTTCAGCTCGTCCAAGAGATGGGGGATCCGGCTTGCCTCAGTAATGAAGCGGTTGAGGAATCGCTTCAAGCTTTCATTTGACCTCTGGCGGATGCGGACTAGGTGTCAGGGTTGCTTTTTCTCTCTCCGACTGGAGGCGAATTGGCTCAGGAAGCTGTCCGCGAGCTCGTCGAAGAAGCGGATGGAATTCAGCGGGAGGCCGCGGAACCAAAGCAGCGCGTCCCCCCGGAGGGTGACAGGAAAGCACTAGCACGTCATGGCCTTGCTCGCTTCTTGAAGGAACAGGTGAGTACAGAAACAGTTGATGTGGTCTATCGGGTCCTTGCTCCGATCGTACCCCTCCAACACTGGCATCTTGAACTTGTGAGGGAGCGGCTGGGTTTGGAGTTCCATGGCGAAGGGTGACCTTCGAAGGTCTGCCGAGGATCATGCGGGTCTCTCCTTGTGTAGGAGGTCCCAAAGAACTTTCACCTGCTCCTCCATCAGTGGATCGGATTCGCTTCTCTGCACGTTGATTATGTCGCGGAGCTTTGTGTGACCCTGTTGGTGCTGCTGAGCTTGTCGGTCGTGGCGGCTTCCCGCGCGAGGGTGCTGCTCACTGTTGGAGTTTGCGGCCGTTGGCCTTCCTTCGCCGCCGGAGTTACGAGGGTTACGCTGCTCTGGGCTCTCTTCTTGCTTGTCCCGGCTCAGGTGGATTTCAGCCGTAGATTAGGCCCTGGTGCCGGAGGCCGCCCGGGGCCCGACGTCGTCAGGCCTATCTGATCTCCTCCTGTGGGCTCCTGCACGACGCCTTCCTCTCCTGGAGGAGGATGCCTTGGATGCTGGAGGAGTAGCCCCCATCCAGGGCGTGCCCGTTCGGTTGCAGAGGCCCTGGATTGCTAGCCTCATATCTCCCATCTCCACCGCTAGGCGGTGAACGTCGGGTTGTGGATGGACGTCTGTGCACGGCTACCCACTGAGGGGTCGTTGCCGTGGGCAATGGCATTTCTTGCTTGGGCACTCGCCTGTGCCCTAGTGTTTACTATCTTATTGTAAAAAAACGAGTGAGAGAAGGAGACGCTAGGCTTCTTTTCTCGTTCCCACAGACGACGCCAATGTTACGTCCTGGGTCCCGGTTGTCGTATGGATTAAGCAGCATTCGGATTCCTCGCTGTCAGGAGGCTATGACGAGCGGGTCCGGTCTCCGTCTCTATTAACCTGAGACCTGCATAACACAACTAACAAATAAGAGGTCCGACGGAATTTCTCCCACCGTAAACATTCCAACGCTCAAGTCAGCAACCTCCCGCAATAAACGGAAAGAAGTCACATGCATAGAGGTGCGTGGAAATATGTTGTGAATGCGTGAAGAGTGTGTGAATGCAGGCGGGTGAGGTTTAATGAGCGGATATTGGGAGGCCTGGCTCCCGAAATGCACCGTAGCAGGTGGCTAACTCTTGTTGCCTGAGAAGGCTGAGAGAGTCAGATCTGGTAGATGATTTTGAGCTTGGTTGGCTTGACTTAGAGCTGATTATCCAAGGTCTAGTTAGTCTCTCCCCTCTCCTTGTAGAAGATGAGGGATTTTATAGGCCCTCTAGTTGGGGCTTTGGGCGCGAGAGTTCCCGTGGTAGGGGCTTGTTGGCCGCTGACTATTGTTGGCAATCTCCGGTGTGTCGGTTGTCGTTTTGCAGTGGCAAGTAGACCGCTGGGCATTGCCGATCACGTTTGGTCTACTTCTTGCGCTGGGATTGGTCGGAGAGCTATGTGCAGCGGTGCCAATCACAACTGGCAGCGCTGACTCTTCCCATTGGCCTCCTCCTTCTGCGCCACCACTGTCACTCGAAATTCTCATTAATGGGCTACAAGCGACGCTCATTGGTTGCGAGCATGGGCCGCCACGTAGCCCGCTTTGGGACGTTGGGCTGATTCGCTGTTTGGGGCCATGATTCCGCAAGTTGGGCTTCGATCCTCCTTGGGCCTTCGTGCTGGACCCAACAACTACATTTTAAGAAATTATTGCTATATTTTAGCATTAATGGTTGATCTAATATTTCTATCCTTTTTGTAGTGTATAGGTAGAATGTCACACACGTACGTTAATTACTTAATTAGCATATTGTGAGAGTTTAGTATAAAATGTAATGGAATTATGTAGTGTCAATATCTGCTTTAGCATAACCACTTGGTATTCATACGGAATGAATAGCAGATCATACGGTAATGATATTAGGATTTATTCCTAAAATACAGCCAATGTCCTTGAGGCAGTTTGTTGAAAAAAGAAAGTGGAAGATGGCTTCTTTATGATGACGATGTCATGGTTAAAGTGATTTGCGATAGGCTGAATGATTCGAGTTGGTATTAGGTAGTTGCTGAGTGGTGCAAGGTGTGATTAGTGTTTAAGATGATTTTTACAAAATTATTGTTTCATGATACTTTACGTATTTGATGCTAAGGCATTTTGGACCGGTTAAGGCCTAAATCTCCATCTATGTCTCTTTCCATCTTATCTTGAAATTGAGAATTGAAATGGAGAGCATATAATGTGGGTTTTGGTATTTCTTTCCAGTCAGATTCCATTATTTGAAGATTAGTCTTACAATTTTAAGAATTATGGAAAGGATAATTAATTTCATACTTCCAATTGCACTTATTTGTAAGTTTCACAGAAAGGGAAATCAGAAAGATACGGGTTTTTCAACTTCAAATTCCCTGTGGAAGAGATGATTTGAAGGGGGGCACGTGCAATGAGTTGAGGTAGTGCGTATGCATTGGATTTTGATCCATGGCATGTTACTTGGTACTAGGCTTCACGTTTATCTTGGAAATTCAGAGATGGGGTTCTAAATTTATTCAAATTTATACATCTTTTTTGTTTCAGATACGTTGACAGAGAGAGATGTATTGTTAGGATGCACGGTAACTGCATTATATCTGTTTCTGATTTACATAGTGAATATGGTTGTGGGAGAAGGCTTGGTTTGGTGTTGTTTTTATCGTGAGCAATATTGTGGCAAATGGAAGGTTTAAGGCCATCGAGAAAGGATGATTTCAACATCCTTGTCTGAAAATGAAGATTATATGGAACTTGGTCTCACAGCTAAAAGGGAAAAATTGCATCATTGTAGAATAACAGTTTATTGTTGACTTGAAATTGCGTTTAAAGCAAGTCATCTAAGTACCAATAATGTCAATTGAAGACATCTTATTGATGACATTTTTGGACCTCATCTGTCTTTTGTCTCTATGGGTTTTTTTCCTGCTTAATGCTTTGCACTATTGTTTTTACCAAAAGCCCTTACACAACGAGAGTTTAAAATAATGATTAATTGACATTGGTGATGAACATGAACCCTTGTTTGAGAATGACAGTATAATACTATTCATGAGATCTATATGTCTCTGGATTTGCATAGATAATATGGATTCCTGTATAGCTGTAGTTGCCTGAGGAAGTTTGGTTACTTTATAACAAATTTACAGCTATTTTTCGATTTGCCCTTATTTCCGTCGGGTAGGGGCTATTCAAGTATGCAAAAGTGTTAACAATTTAAATTTGTGGCATCTGGCAGATGACATCAGCAATTGCAGTTGAAGATGTCCGTAGGGAGGTTAAAATTTTGAAAGCTTTGTCTGGACACAAGCATATGCTAAAATTTTATGATGCATTTGAGGATGCTGACAATGTCTACATCATCATGGAGTAAGATTTCATCATCCTTAGCCTACTTTTTACTTCTGTTTGTGGCATTCATGTTTAGACTGCAGATCATGTTAAACATTTCTCCTTACGACAGGTTTATGTAAGTTATTGTGAGTTTTTTTAAAAAAATAAAAAATAAAACCCTGATACTTTGTCCAAAAAATGACAGCTTTGAATTGTTTGCCTTTGTCATCCTTGATTATTCAGATGATCCTTCCTTGCTTCATTCTCTTTGGCTTGATTTGGCTTATTGGTTATTAATCTTCTTGAATTACGTTGATGATATAGGCTTTTTTGGCAATGAGTTGATAAAACTTAAAATTTGACTGATGTGGCTTGTCCATGAGGGTTCTGAGTGTATATGCCTTGTAAATCACCACTTACATTCCTTCTTTGCTGTTGATCTTTATGTTATTGTTTGTTCCATCGGATAATAAGCAGTTGATTCTTGAATTATGGATGTTGTCAACCTTGTAGATTGTGTGAAGGAGGTGAATTATTGGACAGAATTTTGTCGAGGTAAATGCAGAGTAATTTTTTGTAATCATAATGCTGGTAACGACTTATAGATTAGGTTCGATGACTCATGCATTTTTTGCTTGTTCTGTTGCTGCAGAGGTGGAAGATATACCGAGGAAGATGCTAAAGCAATTGCACTGCAAATTTTAACTGCAGTTGCATTTTGCCATTTTCAGGGTGTTGTGCATCGTGATCTAAAACCTGAGGTTTGTGATAATGATTGTATAATATTCTGAATTTTTAATTATATAATGTATCTATATAGATCCTGATTAAATTAATTGTTATTATTTTAAAATTTTTACTCTAATAAATTTAAGTAAATCTATGATAATAATAATAATAATAATAATAATAATAATAATAATAATAATAATAATAATAATAATAATAAATTTAAAAAAATAAGGGAAGTATACGGGGAGAGTAGAAGAAGGAATCAGTGGAATAAAACAAAGGTTTGGTTTTCAAACATAAAACACATTTGACCAAGTTTTAGAATTACAGCGACAATGGGATGAAATCATGAGAATCACCGTTGTAAAATTTAGGTGGTATAAAATGGAGGATAATAATGAGATGTGTCAAGATTAGATTTAATTAGGTGGAATTTGAACAAGGAAATTGCAACAAATGGAGCATGAGGTGGATTAGTATCTGTGGGTTATAAATACCAGTTGAATTAAAGATAAAATGGCATGAATTGGAGGCAAAATTTGAGAAAGAGAACGAGAAAGCGTTCAAACACAGAGGAAAAAAAAGATTTGAGTAACAAATTTGAGTAAGTAATTCTTTAATCTTATTATTCCATAATCTTATATATGTCTAATATCTTGAATGATTATTATTTTGTATTAAACCTTTCTATATGATCGAATTTGAGCAAAAATCAAATATTTGTGAACAATTTGAATTTGACCAAAAATCAAAGTCAGGCGTTGAGACGACAAAACAAGGGCGCAGGTTTGTTCTTTTTGATTTTAGGGCACCGTTCACAATGGAGGGGTGCGCCTTTTTTGCAGTGTTGTAGCATGTAAATTTGAGGAAAATAAATTTATTTTTGGTGTTTTAATATGTTATTTGAGGATGATAATTAATTATTTAGTGGTAGAAAAATATTTTGGTAATTATTTTGGGTACAGAGTATATACAAAATTTTATATGGATATATTTTGGGTAACACACAATATAGTGAATTGATTTTACTTGTTTAATTATGACTTTAGTAAATAATAATATGTTAAGTGTTGTGATGAGTATTAAGTAATAAGTTTAAATGACATATTTGATGGGTCCGGTAACCTAATGGACCGACCTGATAGAAGCCCAGCGAAGCTCCACGAAGTTTGAAGCCCAGAAGGCACCATGGCAGTCCCAATCAGTAGCCCAAGTTGCTTGGTCCAGAGACGGCCCAGTAGTTCAATGGCTCGGTCTAGATAAGGTGCGCAAACGACGCTTGCCATAATGGGACGAGTAGTCACAACTTAGCAAATATTGCCCTTGATCACGTTATCGCCCCTAAGAAGGCATTTGCCATACGCGGCCACGACAGCTTGCCATAATCAACTTGACAAATCTCTGCAGAATGTTCGCCGAACAGGGCGTCTTCCCAGAATGGCAGGAGTAGCTCAATGAATTGTGGCAGATAGCTGTCTCCAGCCTTGGCGCTCAAGGCAAAACCAACTCGTTCTCTCGCTATAAGTATACACCCTTTTCTCCATGAGGAAGTGGAAGAGGGGATTCAAAACCCAAAGGACTCTGGGCTCACAGAGGAGAGAAGATGACAAGATAGAAAGGAGAGAGAAAGCCATCTATGTGCATGGAGAAGAGACAGGCAAATATCTTTCTTTCTGCTAGCATACGAGGTCCCATTTTTCCTACAGTCAGCCACTCCCCTATGGGTGCACTCACCAGTTAGTCACCCTGCGGCGGAGGTATCTCTCTCTCCAGAATCTCACCCTCAACAGGAGCTAAGTCCTCTATCTCCAAAGCCGCCCCTCAGCGGGCACACCTCTAAGACGCCCCTTAGGCGGGCACACCAAACACTCAATCCCCTATAACATGCGTCTACACATTTCTCTCATATTCTCATATCTTCTTATTTGTTGGAAAATATTTCTTACTTAAACATCGAAAGATATATCGGAAGCGAGTCCTTGCCAATACTCTGATATTTTATTTTTAGTTGTATTGCGCAGGGTCTGGGTTAAAGGTATGGGGATCAGACCGGCTCCAGTTGACTCGCTGAGGAAGGTCGAGCAGCTCCCTAACCCGTCGGAAAACCTGGATCCATGGATGCATTATTGGCGTCGTCTATGGGAATGACTGAAAGATCTTCCACCGCAACTATAAGAACAAACACAGTCAGCATCCCGGTTGTGATCTAACACACTAGCCGGACGTGTTGTCACCTATGGTGACGACTTCTCATTGGGTAGCCATGAAGACAAACGACCGACCCCAAACGTGCAAGCACTCGCTGCTCAATTGGGTGTTTAGACCCTATCGTCCCTAGACCGTTTACACTCATCCGAAGGTGCCACATTGGGGGCTTCACCATTCAGTTTCCAAGCGATCAAAGGGAATCAGTTGCTGGGGGTTTCACCGCTAGTTTGGACGAACTGAGAGGAAAAATCTACGGGATAATCTCCAAAAAACTTTGCTATGGATGAATCGGTTACACAAACCCCCCGAAATAGAGTATAAGCAACTGATTTGATACAGAGTAAGAGATAAGGGAGTAAAATACAACCGATAGAGTGTTCTTCGCACTTCGAGAATAACACGAACGAGTTCCTGCGCTAAAGAGCTATTGGACTTGGCAGCTGGACGTCCTTCGGCTCTAGCAGTCCGGTCACTCTGATTCGGCAGTCCGGTCACCCTTCAGATTCAGCAACCCAGCCATTGTTCAGATTCAACGGTCCAGTTGTCCTTCAGCCCTAGCAGTCAGATCACCCTAACTCGGCAGTCCGATCACCCTTCAGATTTAGTAGTCCAATCATCGTTTGGACTCAGCAGTTTGGTCATCGTTCAACTCCAACAGTTCGGTCACCCTAACTCGGCAGTTTGATTGCTCTTCGGACTCGGCAATTCGGTCACCATTGGGACTTGGCAGTCCGATTGCTCTTCAGACTCGGTAGTCCGATTGCCCTTCGGATTCAGTAAGCCGGTTGCCGTTCAGACTAGGCAGTCCGGTCACCCGTCAGATTCAACAGTCCGACCACCGTTTAGACTCGGCAGCCTGCCCGTCCTTTGGTCCTTGCAGTCCGGTCACCCTGACTCGGTAGTCCGGTCACCATTCGGATGCAGTAATCCGGCCACCGTTTGGACTTGAGAGTCTGTTCACTTTAACTCAGCAGCCCAATCACCTTGGCTTGGCAGTCTGATTGCCCATCTGATTTAGCAGTCTGGTCACCCTGATTCGGCAATCTGGTTGTCCTTTGGATTCAGCAATCCTATTGTCCTCGGCTTGGGCACTCCAGTTGCTCCTTGGGCTTAGCTCCGCTGGATTATCCCTCGGACTTGGCTTCTGGTTGACCTTCGGAACGGCTACCTGGTAGCTCAATGTGCACACGAAAACCACAATACTCCATTTCAACATTAAACCCGCTCGACTGTGCCATCAATCGGGTATGAGTTCATACGGGAGTGACCCATAACCCAACATCAGCATCATGTCCATCCAAAGGTGTAATGTTGGGGGTTCCACCCTCCGACCTCTAGATGATTAGAGAAAGCCAGTATCCTTAGAGGATCCAGAGGCCTGACCACCTCAAGGCTCGAGCAACCTTGAGCGATAAGGCCCAACCGTAGCCAGATAGCCGATCGAGTTGCTAGAGACAAGCAAAAGACTAGGACGCCCTCAGGTGCGGAGAGCTCTACCTCCCGCGCACAGTCTCCTATGCTAGAAGACGCTGCCTACTTGTTAGCCAAGGTCCTCTTCCTTCTGGCACCAGAAGGTTACACATTAGCAAATAAGTGCAATTAGTACTTGTGCTCTAGCCAACACGTTGGCTAGAGACACCATCTCGATGGTGACGACCTTACAAGTAGCCATGGCGATATTTTGTCTTGCGTTGGATATCACGCTTGAGCAGCTATGGGTCCCATGCACCCGCCTTGATGGCCAGCAGTTGGGGGCTCCCTCTACTCGTGCACAAATCTCAACACTCCCAAAAGAAGCTGCAGGAGGAAGAGACCACTCATGAAGGAAAATCTTATCTACTTGACAACCTTGGTATTTGGGAGGATTTGAGCGATAGGGTCCACTTTTGGTCGAAAGATTGACCAGGTCTTGGAATATAGAACAAAAGCCCAGAGTGGTGACACCCTCACTATTCTCAAGATGACCGGAAACATTACGCTTGTGAAGAAGACTCCTGCAGCACCGAAAGGCATCCAACAGTCCCCTTGCGGGGGAAAGAGGATCATCTCGGAGAGGCCTCCAGAGTGTTCGGCCTTTTGTTTTCAAGTGACCTCGCTGGAGTAAGAGGCCTATCCTGGTGGCTTGGCAAGGTTGATCCCACGACAATGGCCTGCATCGGCCCCATGTAGTGTAGCAGATTTTACAGAAGCCGTCACTATGCCCAGAATAGGGGTTTGACTTGCTTGGCTAGTTACCCGTTGCACCAAGCAGAAACGTCCCCATATGCTGACAATTGGGCCCAGGGCATGCAGATGCTCGGATTACGGATCAACACCCTTTTCAGGACCGCATGCGTCCATTCGAAGGTGTTACACTGGGGGTTTCGCCCTCCAACTCCCAATCTATCAAGGTAGTCCAACATCTGTAGAAGATCTGGTGGCCTGACGATCTCGTGGCTTGGGTGGCCATGAGTGATTGGGCTGGGCGGTGGCCAGAAAACTGACCGAGCCATGAAGCTCGGATGAAAGCCTAGAGCGATACAATTCACGCGGCTCTAATGTCTCCAGGAGGCTCCCTTCTTGGGAAGGAACTCCACGTGGCGTCACAAAGAGCAGGGCTGCAGATTTGAGACCGTGGGCATGAGCGGCCGGTCCCCTTGCTAATGGGGACCATTCTTGGCATTGGCGATTCTCCAGAGCAAGACGCACTAGCTATGACTCTAGGCTAGAAGACCAGTCCCACGGCAATTCCTCTCATCGGCTCATTGCATAGCTGCGAACCCCCGCAAAAAGTTATTGCGATCATTGCAATGAAGGCTCGACATGCTCGGCCCGCTACCCAGTAGGCATCGCCAGGCCAAGTGCCAAATTAGTCCGGGTTGCCTGAGGTCGTATCGGCCAACAACGGAACTCGTACCGCTAGCCATCAGACCACCCAACGCGGAAGCAAGGCATTGCCTAGCCAGTCCATGGTGAAAGTCCAAGTCCCATGGAGGCCAAAGCGATTTGATGACCCTCCAAAGCAGTGCATGCCAACCATGCATCTGGGACCGTGAATTGCTCCCAAGGGTCCAATGCACCATCCACCACAAGTACCGTCGATGATTTTGCGCCGAATTTAGATAAGTCTTGCATATATTATGTTGCATGCTTGAATCATATTCTAATTAATAAAATAATTATTTGTTCATTGTCTATCTACTCATACGAATGTTTGTATAATGTTGGCTAAAATTAGATGACTTAGACTGCCCCTAAGTCGGGTGAATTTCCATTCACCTGTTAGCAAACCTCGGTCCTGAACTGAGTTGCCCAGAGATTATCGAATTTGAACCTTGATCCCGTACCAAGCGGCTCATATATGGTTGAATTTGAACTTTAGTCCCATATCGAGTGGCTCATGTGCGGTCAAATTTGAACCTCAGTCCCTTACCAAGAGACCCATATACGGTCGGATTTGAACCTCGGTCCCGTACCGAGTGACCCATACATGGTCGAATTTGAACCTCAGTCTCGTCACTAAGCGGCAAGTGCATGGTCGAACTTAAAACCTTAGGGAGCTTTTCAACATACATGTGACAACTCCCTCTTAAACGGACAAGCACTATCAGTCTACAATGGTCGGTGGATTAGGACCAGATGCATAAAAGCTGTGACATCCTTTGATAGGACCGAGCACCGATGGGTACATGCGGGTGATGGCTTAGGCTAGCACAAGCCCGGAAACAATGGCCTCAAAGTTTAGTCGGCAACCACCCTTTCCTTAGCACCACAACCGCCTCTTGGAGGGGCGTGCGAACTAGCCAGACACATGCGTCAAAGTTCGGCAATGGTAGCCGCAAGGCTTAGACGGAAATCGTGTCTCCTCTAGGCCACGACGCCCTTCTACAGAGAAGAACGCAAGTAGACGAACACGTTTGGACGAGCCCGACGACAATAGTATCAACGCTTAGCTGAAAAGTAGAAAAGTATTAAAAGAAGCATTGGACAGAGAAGTTTAGTGTGTCAAGAAAAACATCGGCAACAATGGTCAAGATGACCCCGGTGTCCCATTGAAAAATTAAGACTTACATCTGGAGCATCCAATAGCTCCAAAAAGATATAAGAAGCAATTTGCATCTACGGCCTAACTGCAAGACCTTCTTAGGGCTGGGGACTCCTTGGTCAGCGTGACGCAGACCCCTGACTGGCACTCAAAGACACTCTAAGCGAAAGTTCGCCTCTAAGCCAGACATTCTCTCTCCGAGCATCCACGAGTTGCTGCCGAGTCCTTCGAAGTTCGTCCTTGAGTGATGCGATTCGATCTAGAGCTCGAGCATTCACCTTGGTGAGCTCTTGTGATCTTGCCTTAGATTCAAGCAGAGCTTGGTTTAGATGGCTAATCAGCTCCTAGCCCAACTACACCTCGGCCATGGCGGCGGTGACCTGGCACTCCATCTCCTTGGTGATTCGGTCAGTACACGCACGGAGCAAATGAGTGGTCTCACTCCCTCGAAAACGCACAACCTCTTCCATCCACGAGGCGCCCTATGCGGCAGTCAAATAGAAAAGAATGGTTGATTAGAGGCTAAAGTGAAAAACTACAAGATGTAGAAATTTCCAAAGCCCTACCTCACGGGGAAGGCGAACGAACTCAGCAAGAGGACCCGGCAGACTCTGAGCCAAGAGGCCCCCTTAGAACCTCCGGGGGCTCAGGAGTCGAGGCGTTTAGGCGATGCCCTTACTCGACAACCACCTCGCTCCCTAAGTCGCCTCCTACGGCATCCTCCGTCGTGCGCTTATTGTTGCTTCCCCCCTCAGTTGAGGGCACCAAGGCGGCGGTAGATGACGAAACAAACAAAGCTGAAATATTGTCGACGTCCTGATAAGTTATTCTAGGCGTAGCAGTCAAAAGAAGGAACAAATAGCAAAGGGCGAAGACATCCGCAAAACCAAAGAATGCCAAAACAGATGAGGGATTAGCGCTTAAATAGCCAAACACTGGACCTAGAAGGCATGCATCCCCATAATGGCCATGACACATGCCCTCGCCTTGGTGTGCAGCGGTGTGTCTTTTCACTGGTACCAATATGGCAAGCGGTGTGTCTTTTCACGGGCCCATCACAATCAATGCAACCTGACGCCTGGATCAGCGTGAACGATGACATAGTTCAGTTAATGATGCCTTGGCGCATCATTTCTCAAAGATGGCAAGCTGACAGACCTGAGGCTAATCCGATTGGCCCATGCCCTAATCGAGGGTCAGGGCAGACCACCGCGAGTCAAATCTCCGGAAGAACAAGACGCCAACCAACCACACTATTAAGATGCTCGACGCTGATTGACTCGAGGCAAGCTCGGATGGCTCCTATTCCTACCAAGCGCGGGGATGAGTAGCCGTGAGTTGAATTGCTAGAAGAATGAGTTTTTGGAGCACCAGACTGTTAGACTAGTGTAGCCCAAGCGGCCGAAAACAACATTCGAATCCTTAAATCATTCGTGCCAAAATATTGAAGCTATGCAACAAAGTTAAAAGAATGCTCAGAAGTTTCAGTCATTAATTCCTCTTACAAAGTGCAAAGCCCACAGCGGTAGGCACACAACTCGGGAGGAAAGAGAAAGAGTACATGAGACGGTGATTCGACTACTGAAGTCCTACCCCTTGGGACAGACACTTGAAGGGCAAGCAGGCACATAACCCTTAAACGGAATCGCAAAGGCTCGAGCACCACGCTTCGGACGGTTGAAAAGATCTGGCTCCTGTGCGCCATTGCCCTCTAGCTATTGAAGTAGGAAGTACATTCCAAATCCCTTGCTAGCTAGAGTGAGGCACAAAGCACCAATGACATCTCGGGAATCATCCACATAAAGTCATCGACCGAAACCGACCATAGTTGTGCAAGGTCATACGCCAAACCTAGTAGGTAGCGATGGCCTGAGGTTTGGCGTAAACTTGAGGACGTACCCCCATCAGCAACCTCCGGAGTAGACCTCCTGTGGGTGGCCTAGGATGGAGTCGATTGGCTGGAGGGAATAGGGTGTCACCCCTTCTCACAAAATTGGTTGAGTTGCCGTTCCTCGGAGACCCGCCTCGACAAAGGCTTGCCATCACTAGCTGGCAGAGGAAGAAGCCAGCCTGAACCTTGCTCAATGCTATGCGAAGCCAGGATGCGCTAGGACGAAAAGAGAGAAACCAAAGCAGATCTCAAACACGCCTTCAGCACCAACTCCCAGCATTGAGTCAAGGTATCCGTCAACTTCAACAGGTGGTTGTGTAGGCTTCATGCCCTCTCCGAACTTTCACATAGCTTAGTTGGTGTGGATGATTCATGGAGTGAGGTGTTGCGAGCCCCCTACTTATAGCTAGTAGAGGACATCGATGTGCCATTATTACGGAAGATCATGTCGCCAATGTAATTCGTTGAGAATCGGTGACGCTCAAAAGATCGCCCCCGAATCTTGCCAAGCAAGGCGCCGAATCATTGCCCACATGCACAGGAAAGCGGCAGAGTACCTCGAAAAGGAACGCATGAGCTAAAAGTTGCAAACGACATCCCATTGTTAGACATGTTGGGAGTTGGCAAAACTCAACCTCCTGACATGGGGGACTAGTGATGGGTTAGGTAACCTAATGGACCGACCTGACAGAAGCCCAATGAAGCTTCACGTAGTTTGAAGCTTAGAAGGCACCATAGCAGGCCCAATTAGTAGCCCAAGCTGCTTGGCCCAGAGACGGCTCGGCAGCTCAACGGCTTGGTCCAGATAAGGCCTGCAGGTGATGCTTGCCATAATGGGATTGGTAGTCACAGCTCAGCGAATGTTGCCCCTGATCACGCTATTGCCCCCAAGAAGGCAACTGCCATATGTGGCCACGATAACTTGTTATAACCAGTTCGACAAATTTCTGCTGAATATCCGCCGAACAGGGCATCTCCCTAGAATGGCATGAACAACTCAGCGAATTGTGGCAGATAGCTGTCACCGGCCTTGGCACCCAAAGCAAAGCCAGCTCGCTCTCTCGCTGTAAGCATGCATCCTTTCCTCCACAAGGAAAGGGAACTAGGAACCTAAAGGACTCTGGGCTCATAGAGGAGGGAAGATGACAAGATACAAAGGAGAGAGAAAGCCATCTACGTGCATAGAGAAGGGACCGGCGAATATCCTTCGCTCCGTCGACACACGAGGTCCCATTTTTTCTCCAGTCAACCACTCCCTTATGGATGCATTCACCAGTCAGCCACCCTACGGCGGAGGCACCACTCTCTCCAGAATTTCGCCCTCAACAAGAATCAAGTCCTCAAATTCCAAAGCTGCTCCTCAGGCAGGTGTGTCTTCAAGCTGCCCCCAAACAGCGCACCTTAGGCGGGCACTTCTCCAAGCCGCTCCTCAGGCATGCACTTCTCTAAGCCGCCCCTTTGTCGAGCGCACCTTTAAGCCATCTAATCTCTCATAGCATGCATTCACGCATTTTTCTCATATCATCACATTTTTCGATTCGTTGGAAAAGATTTCTATTTGAGGGTCAGAAGATATGTCAGGAAGCGAGTCCCGCCAATCATTTGACCTCTTATTTTTAGTTATGTTGCGTAGAGTTTAGGTTAAAGGTATGGAGACCAGACCGGCTCCAATTGACCCGCTAAGGAAGATCAAGCAGCTCCCTAACACGTCGGGAAACTTGAATCCAGGGATGCATCAATATTTAATCTTGATATTTGAAGAAAATAAACAAAATGTTAGGTTATATTGAGATTTATGTTTAATTTTTCATTTGACATCAATACATTGTATTAATATTTGATTTTAGTCATATTTTCTTAACTCTCATTCATAGTTTTGCTTTTTTAATAGCAAATTTTGGTAAGATAGGGTAAAGTATTGTGTTGTCAAAGAGTTGAACAATAAAAATCAATGACTAGTTCTTGATTAAATTGTATTAAGATAATATGGAATTAGCATTGTATGGATTTTGAATACTCCATGTTATAATTTTATATAGTACGATACTTTATTCTACATTTTATGGATAAGGTAAAAGAAAATGTACGAAGGCACTATTTTATTTGGATGATATGGATGTCAAGATATCTTAGTGTAGTCCACATTATCCTATACTGAAATTACTCCATTAATTTCAAAGATATATTTATTTTTCCTGCGAAATTTATGAGTATTATATAGATAATTAGAGATATTGGGTGATTTATCAGACCACAGATGTTGGTAGGACACTCTTGATAGTACATAATGATATGATGAAGAGTAGTCTCGGTATAAAATAATTTACTCTACTATTGGAGGCTTAAATATATTAGTTTTAGGTTGGCAGTGGTAAAAATATAATTATTGCAAATTTTTTCTATAAAATTTCTTTTAATAGAATATATCATACAATGTATAATATTGTTAGTTTTTATATCTTGAATTATATACATGATGTTGTTCTCCTTAATTATTATATTCTTGATTAGAGAATTATTTACTGGACATTCGGTTCACGTGTTTTTTCTTCTAACCTTCCAAATTGGCAATTAGGTGATTATATACCTTGAAGAAGTGATTGACATCGGATTGCAAAACATAGATATGGATGTTTCTTATATTGTTGTGGAGTATAATGGTTATGTGGAGATGGAGATAGATTTTGTATTGATGATTTGAGTAGTTTAGAGGGTGTATTACTTAATGTACAAGTTCCATTGAAAATATAAATAAATAAAAGTTTGGTAAGTTTTCTTTAAAAAAATGATAATATATTGTAGTAATGAATATATATGATATAATTACAGGTGGATTTTAGTATTATCAACTATACTATTGAAAAATATAATCCAAGTCATTACCGATGTTGATTCAAAATTAGTCTTTTGAAAGAAAAGAGACAGGCTGCACTTAATGAATTCAATGGTGAAAACCTTAATAAGTTTCTTACTATCTGATTTATTCCTTGGCAGAATTTTCTTTTTACTACAAAGGATGAAGATGCTCCTCTGAAGATCATAGATTTTGGTCTTTCTGATTTTGTCAGGCCAGGTAATGGATGCATTCCTTAGACTTTAGAGTTAGCAATACAACAAGCTTCTTATTGTGAAGTACCATCTAACTGTTAAAGCGTGTTTAAACCTTTCAGTTTGTCTGCCTAGGGTCTCTAAAATCCAGTCAATTTCCTTTACTAATGTTACGTACTTACTATTTGTTCCGAACAGTTTCAGTTCTATTTGTCCAGTCAAGCTCTACTATCATTTTTGTTTGATTAAGCAAAATTGTGATATTAGTTTCCCAGCAATGGTAAAAGTTAAAGATCATATGAAAACTTGGATTTAACCCAAGAAAAACACAAATCTCAGAGCCCCAAAATACAATAGGCTTTTGGAGAAAACAACTGACATCTAATCAAATAAAAAAATCAAATACTGTACTGTACATCAAAACTAAAATGGAGGTCCATGTAGGAGACATTATGCCAATCAAATGATCTGAACTAGATGAGCAGGAAGAAGGTTCTTGTTGGCAATCTCAGATCGAGTAATCTGAACTAGCTGTGCAAGATGAAGGAATTTGTCTCGGAACTCTCTAAGATCCACTGATTCCTTAAGTTGTAGATGGTGGTGGAAAATAATGCTCTTTGGTATCTGTCTGCCTCTATTTAGCTGTCTCAATAGCCGTTGGATCCCCTGCCAAAACCAGTATTGGTGATGCTCATTACTACACCTATTACTGTAGTGGAAACTTTCTTTGAGTATGAACATTCCATGGACAAGTCTCGCATTGATTCTCTCCCTTTGTGGTAAAGCTTACAAATAGAGTCAATCTGCCTACCCAATTAAGCAATTATATCTTTGGTGTAGGGTCTTTGTGTGCCCTTCAACGTAGAAACCCATCCCTCATATGGTCTGCATATTTGGGGATGCTATTGGACTTTCTTAAGTTCTGAACTTGACCATAAGAATTCCCTGCGTTTTGCTTCCACTTTCTTGATTATCATTTTGGAATTAGGAAGCCCGTTATCTTTGCATGCTAAACAGGACTGATTTGATGAGCTGAAATTTCCTTGCCTAGATTGGATTCTCTTTAGGATCCTCTCCATTATCAGTTGACAGTTAGTGATTTTCAGTCTGGAGGCCAATGGTGGGACCCCAAGATAGAGTATGGGCATGATCCTCTCTTTGATCCCTTATGTATTGCAGATTTCAGCCATCTCATCGCCCATAACCTTGTTGAAGAATGGATTGCTCTTTTGTGTATTGGCTTTGAATGCAGACATTATAAGAACTGATTGAAGCATTAAAAGATTGGCCTTGCTAATTCTTTATTACCTCTACCTTAAATGATGAGATCATCAGAAAAGGCCAAGTGGGTGATTCCCAGCTTCTATTTATATGTTTTAGGCTTAGCTCTTCCTTATATAAACCATTTATGTTGATTTTAGCTCTTTTTATTTATGTAAACCATTTGATTCATATGTTGCTCCTGTAACTTTTCACGGCTAGTCCACATATTGAAAACCTGAAATCATTTTTTTCCCTTTTGCATTTTCACTCCTCATTCCTACCCAATGGGAATTGGCCAGATATACCGTAGGTGTTGATTTTGCTGCAGTAAAATCCAGGAACCAGCAGCTGTTGCCGACCATTATATTGATCTTGCCGTAGTTACATTCCTCACTTTACTGATTATTACTTCCAGTATAACTTCCCCCACGTGCCAAAGCTCCTCTAGGCCCAATCTTTCCAAGCAGGAGGCAAACTCCCCATATCAGCAGCAAACCGGGGATCCTTCCTTTTTTCACCATTACACAACTCAATTCTTAAGCTTAATTCAACCATTTCTTCCACACTTCCTCTTGTTCAAATAGATGAAGGAAATCTAGAAGCTGCTGGTTGCAGCACTGGTGTCAACTCCAGTCATTTTTCACTTCTGCGGTGCACAGTTGATCAGGCAAGCACCATAGAGTTCAGAGTTTATGATCCCACAAAATCCAAGTTCTTCCATTGTGAGCATGGCAATATTTATTAATCCAGCTCCAGGTTTTACAGAGCTTGTGAACAATTCTTGAAAATTTTCCAGCCTTGACGCAGGTCTACAGAAGCTGAATCAGGAACACTTTGTTTTTATTTTTTCCTCGATGAATTGATTAACCTCATTACATTTTGAGGGTTTATTCATGTCTTTACCGTTCCAAGAGGCAATAGATATGAAGGCAAGCTATCTGAGCTTCTTCACCTGGGGATAACCCCATCGGCTAAAACCATAAAGCTCCAATGGATCTGTTCTGATAACATCTGTTGCAGGGGAAACAGAGAATCTGAGGAACAGTATTCAGAAGTTCAAATCTGCTTGTGGGTCTTGCAGGTGCATGCGCAGCAGCATTAATACTGATCCCCACAGCTTTCTTCCCATATACCTCTATTCGTTCTTCTTGTCGGTCTTCGTCCTTGTCATATTTTGCCTTGATACCTCCTTGACTGTGTGCAATTTCAAGCATTTCTCATGATATTTGCCTCAATGTTTGCACTTAGAGCATATTATTGGTTTCCTTTCAAAGAGGACCAGCTGCTCATATTCTTTCACATCAGACATATTATAGTAACTTTTTCCTTGAACTCTTGCTGATGTATACCTCCAAAAGCAATTGAAGAAATGACGTTCTTTCCCTATTTGCAGTTAGTATATTTGTGCACAATGGTTTTCCCAGGCAATAACCAATTTTGCCAAAAGCCTGCTAAGTCTAGAATGAGAGAGGAAGATGGCGCATCTGGATTCACAGAGGAAACGGCGGCACCAGTCTTCCCCTTATGGAATCAACCCATCTTCCACATCCCATACCTAATTTGTACGACTCCTCTTGATTCTCAATAAGGGACAGTTAATATTTTTTATAGGGTCTCAGTTATCTTTGAGAATATAGGCTTATACCTTGTTCTGATCATTGTTGGTTACCTTGCCCTTTTCCTTCCCTTGGTTAGCAGTCGGTTGAATTCATGGGCCACTCATTTCTTGACAAAAGCTCTTCGTTGGGCTGAGGGGGTCTGTAGGCCAACTCATTTGGACACTTTTGTTCAGCCGCAGTTGCACTCAAACCACCATGGACTAGTTGGCCTTCCTCACCCATCCTCCCTTGATGGAGTACTGATTTGCAGGCTCTCCAAGATGATGTCTTTTGGTGCTCTGCTCTTGTGCAAGCCTGGATTATCTGAGGAGGTTGTCATAGTCCCCTAATTAGAGCCTGATGACCCTCAATCTTGAGTAATTGTTTATGAAAGAAGGCAGAATCTTGTGAAGGATCAGTGCCGCCTTCCCTATTGGCAGATCAGGTTCATGTTCTCACTACCATTACCACGGGATTTGCCCTTGCGCTGTCAAGGGATATAGCTTAGACTAAGGATAGAGAATCCTTGTGGAAGAGAGCCTAGCGAGGCTTTGGACCTCTCTATCAGCAACACGTTGGAGGCAAAACCTTTTTTGTACAGAAGTTGCCTCAGTGTTTTCTCTTTATATTTGTTGTTTTGCTTCTTTGGAAATATCACTTTTTGCTCTACTCTTTTTCTTAAACTTTTATTGCTTTGTCATCTGTTAAGGCAGTTTGACCTATCTGTTATCCCAAGTTGGCTTCACCCAGGGAGATGAATCGGGTGTATTTTGATTTCGGAATATTTTGTCAATTTGAAAGTCAAACTAACCTAGTGGTTCAAATTAACTAATCAATCACACACAAACACAAATAGTAAAAGAGGGAGTGAAGAATTGGACATTTGGTTTACAGTGTTTTTCCTTTCAGAAAGTTTCTTCCAGTTCCTTTAGGATTTTGTAACCACCCAAACACCGCTTCCATTACTTTGAAGGTTTGAAATCAAAGGAAGAGCACATCTACCTTACTATGATCTCAAACAAGGCAACTAATGCCTTTGCTCAATTTTCTAGAGCTAACTCTTGCTCTACAATTCTCCACTTAACCAAATGCAACTCATTCACAAGAATGGCAATTAAGTACAAAAGTTACCTCAGAGGAAATTAGTCAAATTAAAGCACAAATATTAGTTGTATTCTAGGCATTTGGGGTAGTCATGTAACCCATAAAAGGGATTTTCTAGGTCTAACTAACCAAATTGTCTGATTTGGTTCCCTGTTAGATGTCTGGTGAATTTATTCAGGGGTCTTTGGAAGTAAATTCTCTCGATGTGAGAGCATATAACTTGTCAACTAAAATTAGACACCTGAAAAGAGTTGTCAGATGCATAATAGTGCAATTTTAGATGTCTGTGGCATAAGCAAATGGCTGAATAGGATCCTCTTCCTAGGATTTCCTGAGTTAAGCATGTCAAACAACGGAAGAATTATCTGGTTTCATCAAGTTAGAGATGTGACATATGGTTAGGTGTCTGGTTCTGGCCCTGATTTGTTTCGCAGAGTGTCCACATGTTCTGCCTCAAACTTGACTTCTGGTTTCACCGAATGTGCCATCTCAAGTTAGACGGCTGAAACTGTTGGCAACGAAACTGTGAATAAATGTGCTAACTCCGTTGAGCTGCTTTCAAATCCTTGCAGTTCTTTTTGTGCGTCGGGGATAAAAAAACCTATAGGCGAGGTGTCAAACTTAAACCTATTTACCTAGAAAGAAAATAGAAAACTGGGATTGTTGACCAAGGATTGGGACTGGCTATTCATGGAAAGAGTTATGTCATGCAAGAGATGGGAAAAAGGGGCTGAAACAAAAAATTCATTGCTGTACGTATAATTAGCAATTACAATAAGTATACTTACCCAAAGTCTCATGCTTGACTGTATAGCCTGCTGTTGCCTTTAAATAGGCTTAACAACATTGACATTTTGTTTCAAGTCCAGCCAGTTAAAGAAGTTTTCCACTTGTTTGTAGTTCTTGCAATGCATGAAATGCTGTCAAGAGTTTCAAGACCAATTTTAACTTTTTTAAGGACTTAGTTTAGAGTCCATGAAGTTGGTTCTGGGGCTCAATATTAGTCTCTTAGCATCCTATGTGCTTGAAAATTAAAGAAAATCAAGCTTCTACAAAATCTACTCAAGCGAGGGCTGTTAGGCCCTTAGCCTCGCACATTTTCATGTATTATGCATCCTTGCTTTATTATTTTCCACTTGTTCCACATCATTGACTTGACTCCCCTTTCTTTTGGGATGATTCTGTGACTATGTATCCCTAAAATTGCTCATTTACCATATTAGCTCCATTTTAGGCATCAAGATTGTTTGTTGTCATAAAATCCAAAGCATTTGACCATAGATCTACATTGCTTATGCTTGTAACTAGATCTTGAACTTCCAGGATAAATTCTCCCATTTGTAACTCATAAAAAGTTGTAGGTTGATAAAACATTACCCCGATGATATAAACTAAAAAAAGCAGTTCTCTTGCCCCCTGATGAACAACACTTCTTGCTAGTGCCAAGTGCCAACTATATTTGATACTTTTTGCTTTTCTTTCTAACGTCGCAGCTGAAATATTGTGCTTTATCATATCTGCAGATGGGCGGCTCAATGATGTTGTTGGGAGTGCTTACTATGTCGCGCCTGAAGTACTTCATAGATCATATAACGTTGAAGCAGATATGTGGAGCATTGGTGTCATAACATACATATTGTTATGTGGAAGTAGACCTTTCTGGGCTCGAACTGAATCGGGAATATTTCGTTCTGTGCTGAGGGCTGATCCTAATCTTGAAGATGCACCTTGGCCCAATATATCAGCAGAAGCCAAAGATTTTGTGAAAAGGCTTCTTAACAAGGACCACAGGAAAAGAATGACTGCCGCTCAAGCTCTAAGTAAGCCATTTTTCAAATTACTCGAAGAAAATGTTGATTGTAATCATTTTATCAGAAATATTTACGTAATTTTTTCCAACCTGTGAATGGCTAAATGGCATTATCGCAGCTCATCCATGGTTGCGAGAAGAAAATCTTCCCTTCCCTTTGGATATATTTGTATACAAGTCAGTGAAGTCATATGTTCGTGCAACGCCGCTCAGACGAGCTGCATTGAAGGTAAGCATGGTTTTGTTGGTATTACACCAGCACTAAAATCAATTAAGGAAAGAGATCCTTACGACGTTAATGCACAAAATCACATCTATTCGCTTTATGTTTGAATGTTTTGCTGTCGTCTAATTAGCAGTCTTTGGCAACTAAGCCAATCCACTCATTGACACAATGGCCTCGAGTGTGCATGCTGACATTGTGTTATAATCTGCATTCTTGGGTAGGATTTTCATATATATTTTTTAAAGTTTTTTTTGGGGTGGGGTAGCTTTTTTACGCAATTGAGTCATATTGATTGCCATTGCTTACCTATTAACAACCTATATCTGACATCGTTGCAGGCACTCTCGAAAGCCCTGACAGAAGATGAGTTCTTCTACCTTAAATCTCAGTTCAGGCTCCTAGAACCAAAATCTGGCTTTATCTCACTTGAAAATTTCAAAGTGGTTGGTACATTTTCTTTTTGGGGACTTTTTCTTTTAGCTGAGTATTCCAAATACAGCTTATTTAAATGATCTTTTTGTCATGCGCAGGCTCTTGTTAAGAATGCAACTGATGTGATGGGAACGGCAAGAGTATTTGACATTCTGAATTTGGTAAGACATTATGCATCAATATTTGTGTTTAAGCCTACACTAATGCTAAATACAACGATGATGAAACCTTAAGTCTTATTATATGGAGTCTCAATATACAAATCTAATAACAAAAACAAAGCCTTAAGCCCCATTACAAGGGATAGGTTAAATGAATTTGTTTTTCCATTTTACTCGATTTAGGATAATATTTTTAAAAGTAGAAGTAATTTTGAATTATTTTTTATCACCTCATATAGGTTTTCCTAAATCCATCTGAAAAAGCACGTTTCGTGCTAACGTGTTTCGACCCCGTTAAATAAATAGCGGAAGCAATAATAAATATTAAATATCTAATACACGTAAAAGATATTTAACACTAGATGCATACGAGACTAGCAATCATGCACAACATAAACAATCACAAGCAATAATTAAGAGCGATAAAGATAAAGACTCATTTTTGGTGGCCAAGTGAAAACGATACCACCGGTATCGAAAAAAACACCTGCTTTTAGTGGAAGCGATGCACTTGAAAATCAACTTACGGCCGGGTGGTAACGACGCTATCTTGATCCCTACCAAGAACTCCTTGATTTGCCTGCATGAACGGAACCGACTCCTTCCTGTCTTCACGTCAATCTTCCTCGAACCACTTGAATTTCCATCGCGAACAAGTCTCCTTCTTCACGAACCAAAGTCTTGACAATGGTAAAGGCAAACTTTCAATGGTGAAAGAGAGTTGGTGAGAAAACTAGTTTGAGCATGTAGAACAATCCTTTGGTGATTAGTTTTCTCAAGATGTGCAAGTATATTGAAGCATGAGAGGGTTTTCTTCTCGGAGGCACGCACATCGATTTCCCGATCTTAGGGTTCAAAACATAAGTCCCATATTTATATTGGAGCCAAAATCGCGTTAATCGCCCGTTGGGGCCGCTCGAGCGGATCGAAGCATTTTGGCGACTGCTGCGCTCGAGCGGCCATGGGCGAGTAGCGAGCGGCCATGGGGCGAGTAGCGAGCGGCCTATGTTACGATTATCGCTCGGCGCTAGTTAGCGAGCATCAGCGGCCCCATTCTCGATTATGTGCTCGAAAGGCGGGCACCGGTGAAGGTCGGTCTGGGCGGTGCTCGAGGAGAGGGCGGACCAATGAATTTTAAACCGAGACATCAATAAAATAATACATATAGTCAAATATGCCAATAAGATAAATGTCTCTAACAATCTCCCCTTTGGCAATTCCGTGACAAAACTCAAAAATAAATAAATACAAGTGAATCATTCGACACCACCGAGATAGAACCGTGTACATGAAAACCTACGCCTAGTTATACAAAAGAGATACATAAAAATGAAGTAGCTAAACGAGAGAAGTCGAGGCGATGTGATGAAAACCTCAATCACTTGATTTCGAAGCAAGGTTAGTACCAACAACAAAAATATAGGCAATAATAGAAACATCATGCAAGTACTAAAAAGCAATTAGATACGTGCATAGAAAGTCAATAGATAGCATCAATAACAAATACATGAATAGCACGTCTACAAAGAACATAAATAGCAAAACTCCCCCTAACAAAAAGAACTCCCCCTAACAAAAGAGTACATCTCGCCTCCCCCCCTATCAAAGATGCGCCAAAAAGAAACCCACGATAGTATGCGCGACTCTCCCCCTTTTGTCACGAAGAGCCAAAGAGAGGGATCACTCGGAATCGCCGGGAGGTGGAGTGCCATAATGTCGCCGCCAGCGTTGATACGCGGCTTCCCGAGTGTCCAACTGCGCATCCAAACGATCAAAACTAGCTTGAGACGCAGCCGCTTTGAGTGTCCAACTGCGCACCCAAACGATCAAAACGGCAAATAGTTGGGATTGCGGCAAGAATCGCTCTTGGGAAGAATACAGACCGCTCTCGGAAAGACGAGATCGACCCATCGCGGCCGAGGAGGAGGTGGAATGCCGTCGAAGTGGATGAACCAGAGCCGACGGGTCGGGAAATGATGAAGCGAGGCTTAGGGGCCTTCGTCCGGGCCGAGGAGGAGGCACGGGAGGGAGAGGCTCATCGAGCGGCTCCTCGTCGATAGCAAAGCGACGGGCATGAGACCGACTGAGGTGATGGGGCTTTTGAGCGGTAGGCGAGATAGTCCGCGAAGGGGGTGTCCAAGCCAAGGAGTCGCCGAATGAGGCACCCAAAGGTAGATTTGCCTCGTGCCGGCCGGAGAAGTTTGCAATAATATGAGTAACAAAAATGGGAGGGTAAGTCAATAGGTCGACCACTCAAAAAGCATATAGGAATAATGCCTTCCCCTCGGAAAGAGAGGAGAAATGGGAAGCTTCGTGAGTACGATTTGACCCGGGCGAGAGGAGAGGTAGAAGGTCGGGAATGCTTTGCCATTCCACTCGAGAGGGCACCATGAAGGAAGGAGGCAATCTCATTAAACGTGAGGCCTTTGCGGCGAAGAGTAAGGATAGGGGGTTGAGCACCCGAGGGAGATCAAAAACGCTGAATGATATCACCCGTGAATATACAATGTGCCCCTTACGAAAGTAGAAAAGGAACAAGTCGCATGAATATTGGAATAAAATTCTTGAACAAGGATGAGCGAAGCAATCAAACCCACGATGACCGGCGCCCAACCACGGTCAATGAAAAGAGACGAAATGGAAGGGTCGACCAGTCAAGGCGACTTCCGTTCGAAGAGTTGCGACAAGACATGCGGGTTTGAAAAAGAGACTCTGCCTGACTAATAAAGCGATCGGAGTCAAGGTCCACTCGGGCGAGTGCGTTGCCACTCGACTTGCGTGACGTAGATTTAAGAGAGCCGACATCTGGGAAAAAATGAACACCCAATGTAACGATAAAAGGTGGAAATAATATATATATATATATATATATATATATATATAAAACAAAATAAATATACATATTGAAATATATATATTTATTTATTTATTAATGGAGGAGGGAGGTGTGGGGCACGTGATCGCGAGACAACCACCGAACAAGAGTGCTTCACAGCCCCGGTGGCAGGCACGCGGCGACGGCGAGAAAGGAAAATCGCACACCGGGGCCACCGAGCACCGCCCCGCACCCACGTCACCGGCCGATTTGGGACAAAGACGGAGGAGCACCCACACCGGGCTAGGCCGGAGACGAGAGATCAACAACGAGATCCGCCATGAACGGCGGCGAGACTCACGGATCGGGGACAACGTACCACCACGAAAACCAAATTTTGAAGGGAGGAGGAGGCAAACGAGATCCGTGGCGATGACCACCATAAAGGAGGCAAATTTACGAGTCGGTCATGAAACGAAATCGAGAAGGAGGTGGAGGAAATTACCATGAGAAACGCCCAAATCGGTGAAGAAGGAGCGTGGATCTAGTCGATTGATGAGGAAGAGGTAGAGAAGTGGCCGTTTCAGGAAAGCAGGAGCAAGCGAATTTGGAAGAGGTTTGTGTTGTGTGCGTGTCTTTCGATTTCGATGATAAAGGCAGGCGGCGGCGCTCGAGCCTGCGAGCGAGCGGAGAAATCCGTGCCTTTTCCCCTTCTTTTTTTTTTGTTTTGTTTTTTTTTTTTTTTAAAAAAAAAAAATTAGAAAGAGGAGGATTCATTCGTCGGGCGGTGAGCACACTCCGATGGCGATTCTTAAAAACTCAAACCGCAACTTTATCTAATGGTTTGGTGAGGATATCGCCAATTTTACTGGTTGGAGTGTGTGTAAGTGATACAACGCGCTCCACTAGCTCACGTATGAAGTGATGCCGAATATCGATATGTTTGGTGCGGGAATGTTGCACTTTTTTAGAAATATTTATGGCACTAGTATTGTCACAAGATATCTGCATAGTATCCAACAATGCCATAGTCAAGGAGCATTTGTTTCATCCATAGAAGTCAGGGTGCAAAAACTACTCATCGATGTATTCGGCTTGACCGTTTTGTGAAATAGAATTTTGTTTCTTCGAGCCAAGCTACTACCAGATTGAGATGACATAAAAACCACCGGATGTGCTCTTTCGATCCTCAATATTTCCGCCCACCGGCATCCCCGTTAAAGCAAAATTTGAGTCGTTTGAGAAAAGAATTCCTGATATAACGAAGGATGTAAAGACTTAAGTGGGATTCTTTTGGATTGGATTGATAGCGGCGCAGACACCGCACTAAATGCAATGTCGTCCGCTAAAAATATAAGAGACCGCCGATCATACTAAAGAGAGGGATCGATACTCTTGCCTCAAGGATCACAATCCAACTTGGAGGAGGTGCTCATGGGAGACCGAGTATGTTTAGAGTTATCAAGATTGAATCGTTGTGACAAGATCCTTGGCATATTTGGCTTGAGAAATAAAACCGGCAGTGAGGAAGTTGTGAATTTGGCACTTGTAAGTTCTCCAATCATACTCATTTCAAACTCGATACATTTCGCAAAAGAATGTGCACGGAGTCGGCGATGGCCCGAAACAATGTCATCAACATAAACTTGGGCTACTAACATACATTTATCGTCATTTGACAAATAGAGTTTTATCAACACTTCCTCGAATAAACCATGATCATTTAGGTACTGAGTAAGCCCAGATCGTACCAAGCTCGGGAGCTTGTTTAAGGCCAGAGAGCCTTCTTGAGTTTGTACACATGGTCGGAAATGTAGGGTTCACAAAGCCTTCGGTTGTTCAACATAGACCTCTTCTTGTATGAACCCATTTAAAAACGCACTTTTAACATCCATTTGATATAATTTAAAACCCATGGTACAAGCAATGTTTAGACTCCAGACGGGCCACGAGGGGGCAAAAGTCTCATAGTCAATACCTTCTACTCAGAGTATATCCTTGAAGCAACAAGGCGGGCTTTATTCCGTGATATTTCCATTTTCATCGGTTTTATTTTTAAAGATCCACTTGGTTCCAATGACATTTGTATTGGTAGGTCGGGGAACCAAGGTCCAAACATCATTTCTCACAAATTGATTGAGTTCCTCATGCATGGCATTAGTCCAAAGACTCATCATCAAACGCCTCTGCCTTTTTGGGTTCGATGAGAGACATAACGATAGGCGAGCGATTTAGAATGCAGCGACCTTCCTCATACCTTCATTAACATCGCCCAACATTAGGTCCTTTGGATGATTGAGCTTAACTCTAGAAGAAGGTTCCTTTGTGGGAATGGCAAGAGGTGTAACTTGCTCGATGTTAGGAGAGGATATGTTGGGTAAGGCGTCATCACGATCATCATCTTGATTTGAGCAATCAATGCTTGTAGAATGGTCATGAGGAATATCATTCACAACAACGTTTATGGATTCCATAACAGTTTGAGTGCGCATGTAGACTCGATAGGCTCGACTAGTTAAGGAATATCCCAAGAATATTCCTTCATCACTTTTGGTCGAATTTTCCTAAGTTTTCCCTATCACGTAGAATATAGCATTGATACCAAGATATGGAAATACTTAACATTTGGTTTCTTTCTTTTCCAAAGCTCATAAGGGGTTGTTGCTGTCCCAGTCTTAGGTAGACCTTGTTGATTATGTAATGACAAGCCGTATTCACGGCCCCGCCTCTAAGTGCATGGCAATATTTTTACATTGCATCATTATTCTTGCCATTTCTTGAATCACCCGATTTTTCGCTCAACAATCCCATTTTGTTGAGGGTGATAGGAGAAGAGAATTCATGATGAATTCCTCATCATTACAAAATGTTTCAAAATTTGAATTTTCAAATTCCTTGCCATGGTCACTTCGAATTCTAATGATAGAGGTACCTTTTTCATTCACAATTCTTTTCCTGAGGTTTTACGTGGTCAAAAGTATCGGATTTTTCTCGAATAAGATCTATCCATGAGTACCTAGAAAAATCATCCACAACAACTAAAATGTACTTTTTACCACCTAAGCTTTCGAGTTCTAGACGGCCCCATAAGATCCATATGAATTAATTCAAGAGGCAAGTGTTGATGTCACTACGAGATGAGTGACTTGATCGAATTTGCTTTCCTAATTGTGAAGGACCACACACATGATGTTTTATATTTGATAATTTAGGTAGTCCTTCAACACAACTCTTCTTCAAAATTTTTGATAGGCTTTTAAAATTTAGATGGCCAAGGCGTTGATGCCCAATTCATTGTGCAATTTTAGCGATTTGCATTCAAGAATATTATTGGCTCCCATAAAGATTGTCAGAGTTCTTTTCCCTCTAAGACAATTGAGCCATGTGTGTCATAGATGGAGCATTTATCTTGAGCAAATCGGACCTCAAAGTTGTCATCACAAAATTGACTAATACTCGGGAGGTTAGATTTCAATCACAAACATACAAAACTTCACAAGGCTTGAGAGACCCGAAATACCAATCAAGCCTCGACCAAGGATAGGAGCTCTTGAGCCATCACCAAAGACGACCGCCCCATCGATGGTCTCATTGAAGAGAACATGGCTTTATTTCCACACATGTGTCTAGAGCATCCACTATCCAAGTACCACGAGAGATTGATTTTGAGCTTTTAAAGCTATATGAGCAACGTGGCATTGGATTGTTTTTGAAGAATTTTTTGTTCACTTTTCTTTACCCAAATGTTTCTTCCCGAATGCATTTTCTCATTTTCACTTGTTCATCCAAGTCTTGAATGTGATCAACGAGTTTACTCATTTTTCGTCCTTGTCTTTGGTTGCAGAAGATTCATAGTGTGGCACCGAGGACGAATATGACCTCTTTTCCACACGCATGGCGGGTAGGCAAAATTTAGGTCCGAAAGAATTATTCATAGACCTTTGATTGAAATTTTGAAGGTCTTGTAAGTGTTTGGAGATTTGTTCATGACATTTTGATTATATGAGTTAAATCGTGTTGGGACAAAACTTTTCTCCACATATTTAGGCACGGTCTTAATGACTTTGGGAGTGATAGTATTTTTGAGTGGAGGTTTTGTATGAACAAATGGTTTTAGGTTACGACCATGTTGGGAGATTTTCTCAACATATCCCAAACCCTTTTTATTTCCAAATCATTTTCCCAATTCCCAACATATGATCAAGTTTTGGGTTCCACTTAAGAATTTTTTTTTATCCTCTTTAGTGTTCTCAAGCTCCACTTCTAAAGTCTTAAGTCTATTGATTAAGGAGCTTTTTGACTTTCCAAATCAAGACGAATATCGGTGGCATCCCTTAATTTCATTGCGGTTTCATCCTTTTCTCTTTCCGAATGAGTTTCTTGTTTAAGCTTTATTCACTTTCTTCACTTTCAAACATTCCTTAAAAAGTTTATCATACGCTTCTTGAAGCCCATTCATTGTCGATTCTTCATGAGAAGAATCGGGTATATGCACTTGTTACGTTGATGATAGATGTCATGAATGCCATATAATTTATTTCATCATCCTCGGAGGATTGTTATTGTGATTTGAGTCATCTTCATCATCCGTTAGAGACACATTTAAGGCTTTTCCTTTTGGCCGCAAAATTTGGACACTCCGTCGGATATGACCGAAACCGGAGCACTTTTGACATTGGATTCATTTCTTGGTTTTAACATCTCTCGTTTCCTTTTTGTCCTTTTTGAATGGATTGTGAGACAAATTTTTAGAAGGTCGTTTCTTGATTTTTGAAAAATTTCTTAAAATTTTTAACGAACAGAAGCAAAGTCCTCATCACTACATGATTCATCGTCTGAAAGTGACGATCTTTCTCTTCCTTTCTTGTTTTCGGGGCAATTGATTTGTTTTTCTTGGATTGAGAAGAGTGTGCTCATATGTTTGAAGAGACCCTACCAGTTCTTCTATTTTCGGTTTATCTAAGTCTTTGCTTTCTTGATAGCGAACTTTTTGTCCAAAACGTTCAGCAAAGATCTAAGTACTTTTCACAATTATATTTTCGGGGATACGTTCACCTAAATTGAAAGTAGAATTCACAATGTCATTCAATTTAGAAAATTTTCATCATCTTTCATGCGTATTTCTTCAAACTTAGTGGTGAGCATTTGCAATTTTGAATTTTTGACTAGTTTCGTACCTTATAATTTCTAAAATGTCCCACGCTTTTTAGATTTTTCACACATAGAAATTTTAAATTCTTCTCGGGGAAACAGCCATAAATATAGCATGTAACCTCTTACTATTCCATTGCATGCATCAAGTTCATCTTTAGTCCACAATGACACAACTTTTGGTTGGTTATCGATTAACTTGTGGGTGGCGTCCACCCAATTTGGGTACTAACCCAAACTTCGTTCATCCATTGATTTCAAAATGCTCTCATCCGTACTTTCCAAAGACGCATAATTGCTCCCATCAAAATAGGGAGGAACTGATTGACTAGAATGCATCTAGATCGGGGTCCGGGGTGAGTCTTTTGAAAAGCACGCTTCGAACGTTTCACTTAAATAAATAGCTTTAAAATAATAAATATTAAATATCTAATACACGTAAAAGATATTTAACACTAGATGCATACGAGACTAGCAATCATGCACAACATAAACAATCACAAGTAATAATTAAGAGCGATAAAGATAAAGACTTTTTTTGGTGACGAGTGAAAACTCGATACCACCGTATCGAAAAAAACCTCCGGGCTTCAACGGCTAGGGAAGCAATGCACTATGAAAATCAACTTACAGCCGGTGGTAACGTGATCCTATTACTCCCGACATCCTACCAAGGAACTCCTTGGATTTGCCCTTGGCAACTAATAGGACTCCTTCCGTCTTCACGTCAATCTTCCCTCGAACCACTTGAATTTCCAATCGCGAACAAGTCTCCTTCTTCATCTTGAACAATGGTAGAAGGCAAACTTTCAATGGTGAAAGAGAGTTGGTGAGAAAACTAGTTTGAGCATGTAAACAATCCTTTGGTGATTAGTTTTCTCAAGATGTGCAAGTATATTGAAGCATGAGAGGTTTTCTTCTCGGAGGCACGCACATCGTGATTTCCGTAAGTCTTAGGGTTCAAAACATAAGTCCCATATTTATATTGGAGCCAAAAATCGCGTTCAAAAATCTGCCCGTTGGGCATTCGAGCGGGCTCGAGCGGCCAAGGCAAGCGGCCGTAGGGTTTTGGCGAAACCTGGCGGCGCTCGAGCGGCCATGGGGCGAGTAGCGACGGACTATGTTACAGATTATCGCTCGAGCGGCTAGTTAGCGAGCATCATTCGATTATGTGCTCGAGCGGAAGGCGGGCACCAGATCCTGGACGGGTGCTGGCGAGCGTGGAGAAGCGGACCAATGAATTTTAAACCGACAACCCACAACCCGACATCAATAAAATAATACATAGTCACTTCGGAATATCTGCGATAAGACAAACTTCTAACACCATCATTTCATTTATTTTCTCTGTCAACAACTAAATCACATTTTTTCATAGGTGATTCATTTAGTTTACGTTTTAAGTGTTTGTGAATTATTTAGATGTTATTTCCTCATCTTCTCTTCTATATGTACAACTTCTAGACATCTAGTAATATCATTATTCTTTATCTTGTTTGTGATTTTGACTCTTGCTATATGAATCCTTTTCTGCAATTCTGCTTGGGTTTACGTGTGAGAGTTGACACCTCATTTGATCTATAAATGAAATTTCATGCGACAGCTTATTTTAAGTCTCATTTGAGGAATTTGATATCCTACTTTATGCGCAAACCAGAGTGTTGTCCTCAATCTACGAGCTAACAGTTCAATGTTTTTTGACCTAGATGGAGCCACTTTCCGGTAAGAAGTTGGACTTTGATGAATTTTGTGCAGCTGCAACCAGTGTATATCAGCTTGAAGCTCTTGAAAGCTGGGATAAGATTTCTATGACTGCTTTTGAGTATTTTGAGCAGGAAGGCAACCGTGTCATCACAGTAGAGGAATTGGCACAGGTACACGCTTTCTTTGTGCTTAGCAAGCAATGAGTTATGCCTTGAACTGGAATTCCGTGAATCGAGGCTAAGTTTGGTTGATGGGTACGAGAACATAGGAAAGGAAGTGAAACATAGAACAATAATTAGTTAATGCCATTAGTTCAATTTCAGTCCTGCTAAATAAACTAATCTAGCGCTTTCGTTCTGACTTTCCACCGAAGATACTCAACTGCATTGTTTTCCACACCATTAACAACAACGAATCTTTGAGTATGAGAAGAACGCGGGCTCAACTATATGAATCCTTTTCAGCCCTTTTTCCTTATTCGAGTCAAAAATCTATTTTTAGCATTTCAATGCAAGTTTTGTTGGGATACATTTCTTCTCCCTATTGCCCTTTGCTGCTACAACCAAATAACTTTTCTCTCCGATGCGCCATTTTGACCTGGGTGACTAGTTTCCGGAGTGCCGAAGGTAAAAATTCATGCTTACCAAATACAACAAAGGCTTAAAGTCTTACTAATTAGTGTCAATTATTTATACTTACCAAAAAAATGACAGCCCGATGTATAAAACTTTTGTTGTATGTAAGATCTGAAAAAGGGTCAGATCACCTTTTGATTCTACTGTATTCAGTTTTACTTTTGCATTATTATGCAAAATGTTTTTATGACTTGAACCCGTAATCTTATAGCTCTGCCAAGGCTCTCCTTCAAATGTGGGGCACAAATTCATGCTTGCCAATTGAAAGATGTTTGTTCCTTACAATTTCATCCAGGTTGATGGAACATTGTTTCTTATACGCAGGAAATGAACTTGGGCCCTACTGCTTATCCTTTAGTCAAGGATTGCATTAGAAGCTCGGATGGTAAACTCAGTTTTCTCGGTTACACCAAGTTCCTGCACGGCTTGACCATACGAAGTGTGAACACGAGACGCCAATAGCACGAGCTGTCGCTCCTGTCGACAGCGCACGGTCCTTTTCCTCCTGCCTACTTCACACACATTTTTGTGAGATTTTGGTTATTTGCCTGTACCCGTCAGGCTGAAGCGTAGAATCTACCTCCTCAGTAATGAATCTTTTGATGCAGAATCAGATGCTTAGGGCTTCTCCATCTTGGCCCTGTAAAAGAACAGAAAAGAAAAGATACTCATGGCCTCATTTGATTCGATTTCTCTACTTCGTGCAGGAGATCCACTTCTCAAGTGCTTTTTAGGAAGATTTTATTGTATTAATTTATATATTTTTTCAATAATTTTAATATAAATAGGTGTATGACTGAATATATAAATAATATTTTTCTTTATTAAATATAGAACTGCAAAATTATATATTATTTTGGTTGATTTATATATTTCTTTTAATGGCTTGAGCTTTCTTAGAATTTCAAATTTTGTAGTTATGTGTTATGGGGTTTAAATTATCGATCTAAATAGATCTATATAAAAATTTAAAATATAATTATAAATTATCATAATTTGATATGATTTTTTTAAATTTATGGATAAATTATATATTAAATTACTGGGGATCTTCTAAATATCGATCTAGACCAATCAAATTTCACATAGAGATATTGAATTTTTTTAATAGTATGTTTAAATATCATTATTTCTTGTACTTTTTAAATGATTGGTATTTATATTTATGATACCAAAAAAATAAGATTAATTTAACATATTAAAATATTATATCAATCTTTATTTTTGTCCCTTTTAAAATGATTTCAATTATTAAAATAATAATAATATCTAATATTTAGGGTGGCCATAACAAAACCCCTTGAAATATAAGGTCCAACAGATGGATCAAAATCATAAATTTCATAGGTAAGATTAAAGCTTAATCTTCATCTTGTCATATATTTTAAATTAGCTATTGTTTTTAATTTAAACCCTAACTTTTATATCAAATGAGATTAACTGCGTCACATTGAGCAATTTGTTTATTTATGCTAGCTAGGCGTGTCAGCTCAATACTTTAGATTATATTGTGTCATATATCAGATCATACTAAATACAGCCTGAAAGTTTTTTAAATATTTAATAGTCATATGATCGTCAAACTACAACGGTCACATGGCTGTTCAAGGGGAAGTGGGCCTGAGGGAGGTAGAATTTATAAATATACCCCCTCCCCCACATATTCGCACACACTCAACATCCTCTCTCTACTTTCTTTCTCTTACTTCATAATATTAATATGATATTTATTAATATATTTATATTATTTTTATTAATTTTTATCTATACTTTATATATTAATATTGACATTTTATTAGTTATTTATTATAGAATATATATATTTTAGTTTCAATAGTAAAAAAATAAAAAAATTATACTGATACTTTAATACTAGTTTTATCATATACATAATTGATAATAGTTGTGAAATAATAAAATTTTAACCTACCATAGATATCATTGCTATATTTTTTTCTAAAAAATATTTCGATAGTATATTATAATTTTTTAAAATTAAATTAGTTACAATAAAAATGAGTCATTTGCAAAAAAATAAAAAATATCATACTTATGAAAGTTCTAAAGGTATCAACACTTAAAGAATTATGTAAAAAAATATAAGAGATAATAATTATTTTTAATTTAAATTTAACTAATATTTTTTAGTGGTAAAAAATTAGGAATTTTTCAATATGATTAGAGAGCAAATTAGGAAGGATTGACGAAATACATAGTTTAGTTGGAAAGCCATTTTTCACAGCAAATGTTTACAAGCTCGAAAGGTGCGTATAAAAGTGCTTATATTTCAGATATAAAAAGATATTTCAACATACTGTTTAATGTGAGACTATTCACCTTTCTTTTACAATTTTAACTAAAATTAATTTTAAAAATAATACATGTAAAATCTAATATTTTTTTAATTACTGATATACAATTATTACATAATAATTTATATTATATTTATACCACAACAAATATAATTTTAGAAAATTAGGAGTTATAAAAAAATTATTGGACCCACACACTACTTTTATAATTTTACAAACACTTAATAATATTATAAATAAATTTAAAATATTTAATAAGGTTTTTTCTATAACTTTTAAAAATATTTTAAATAATAATTATAAAATTTTTTATTTAAATTAAAATTTTTTATTTTTAAATAGTAAATTATTTAATACAAGATATACATATCATATTATTAATATTTATAATAAAGGATGCTTTGTAGTTTATTTTTGTATATGAAAAAAATAAATAGTATTATTCTATTTATTAGAATATTTTTTGGGAGCAACAATTTAAAATATGATACCGATAAAATAAATTGAGTTGTAAGAAAATAAAGATTGAGTACTCAACAAGACTATTATGTTCCAAAACTCAATCTTGCCATTAATAATTATTGATATTAATAATTATCCAATTAGTAATCTAATTAATCGTGAACGTGATCTTAATGTCGATACCTTGGCCAATCAAAATAAAATAATATGATTTAAACACATGACCCAAAATACTACGTCATTATATGACTCCGACAGCGATCAAACCGTAATATTGAATCTTATATAATGAGTAATATTTAATTCAAATAAAATCAGAGTATTTAAACAACCATAATAGGATTCATAATCCAACCATATCATTTATTCTACAATACCATGACTAAACTGATAAATAATTGAAATTATTTGAATAACATAAATTTTAAATTCTAATTTCTTTAATCAATTCTTCATTCAATCCAAATCAGTTTACAAGTGTTTAAACTTCTCTTATAAAGGGGGTAGTGGAAAATAGAAATAAGAGTAAGCCAAATATTTAATAAGACATATAATTTTATAATTGAACATATAAAATTTGCTTTTAATATATATCGGAAGGACTATAAATTAAATTCAGATACAATGACATGAATTTTCATAATAATTATACACAAATTTTTAAATTTTTATTTGCATATTCTTAGTCAAATTTATGCTATAAAATCATACTCAAATGTGCAAATTCTTAAGAACTAAGGGTCAGTAGGGTCTTACTGACTAAATGAACGAATAATTAAAATTTTGGTTATATTTACTTTTATATAATCAAAGATTATATATTATTATTTAAAACTCATAGGTGGGTCGTCATACATATAATCCTATAGATAAAATTTAGATACTTAATAATTATGCACATTTTTTTAAATTTTGATTTTCATATTCTTAATCAAATTTATGCTATAAAATCATATTCAAATATGCAGATTTTTAAGGATCAAGGGTCAGTATGGTCTTACTGATTAAATGAATGAATAATTAAAATTTGGGTTATATTTATTTTTATACAATCAAAAGTCATATATTACTATTTAAAACTCGTAGGTGGATCGTCATATATAATCCTATAGATAAGACAGGATATTATTTGTATCCGTAAATGATAAAATCAAATATCGATTATTATTATAATACATTAAGATACATCATAATATATCACCCACTGAATTTATTATAATAGTCCAATACTCAAACATATGAAAACTTTACAATATTCTTCATAATTCTTATATTTTTTAATTTGAAAAAAATATTCTTAGTTCTTAATATATTGTAGAGTTTTTTCTTTTAAAATTTGTTATTTCTTAATTTGAAATGTTAAATTAAGAGTTATTTAAATATGTAGAATTGTTCTTAACAAAATAGTATAAAAGAAATAAGTAATATTAAAATAATTTAGAAATTCATCTTCATTGGTAAACATGCAGGTCAATTTTAATAAATTTTAGAATAGACAGAGTATATTTTCTACAAATTTGACACGTATGAACTTTTATAAACAAAAATCAAATATGAAAAAAATATTATATCATAAATTTAGGACATGCATGATAGACAATTAAAGAAATCTACTAAATATTTTATTATATATAAATTTAGACATAAATTTTATATATTTTTATAAAAGAATGAGGATAATTTTATATGTATATTAAATAAAAATATCTTAATTATGAAATCATATAATGTATGATTATTTAAAATAAGAAATACTCAAAGAAGTAAGAAAAAAATAACAACAAATAAAAAAGACTTGAAATGTACTTATTTTAACTTAAATTTTATTAAAGTTTTCTTTGAAATCAATTGAATTGAGCTTCTTTAATTTTCTCTCTCTTTTTCTCTCTCTTCAGCTATTCTCCTTCAATCTCCTTTCTTAAAACTCTACAGAAAATAATTAAATTTCAATCAGAATCTCTATTTATAATAGAAGAGCACTCAAGCGTTGCATCGATGTCACGGCCAAACTGACTGGCATAAAAGAGCTTTCAGGCATGCCTCAAATGCTGATCATATTGAAAAGCACGTTTTAGCATCCTTCGGGCGTGTATCGAATACGAAAATACCGGAAAACATACTTGTACTCTAATCAAGCATCTATCAGGTATGATATCTCTACTCATTTTATGCATGGGAGCACGTCAGGTGTCGGTCAGGTTTTCATCAACTCGATGTGAGCCGATCCAATTTTTAACTTTTGTTTCAATTTTCTCATCTTTTAATATCAATTTTACTTATTTTAATTTAATTAATCATGATTACAATAAAATTTAAATTCGAACCTTACAAAGACTAAACTCAACGTACCAAATTTTAGACACCATATATCTTTTTTATTTTATTTTAAAAATCTTTCACTATGAAAATATTTCAATAGTCAAACTGATTACAGATATTAATTAAAAAATAATTAAGATAATTAAATATTTTTAAAATATTTTATTTTACTATTCATGAATTTGTAGATGCTTATTACACCACCAAAAATCTACTATTGAGCCACTTATTATTATTTATTAACATGATTATATTTTTACAGGATGATTATGATTTCTGTCATATAACACTGATAATAAAGGTAAATATATAAATTTAAATAAATAATTTAAAATAAATATTAAAATTATTAAAAATAATATATTTATCAATATTATATTTAACTATAGTTTTAAAAAATTTAAAATATTAAAATAATCCTATAATGCCAGTTTATCTCTCCATAATTATGTATCTCTGCTTGAATTTAAATCGAATGTATATTTATTTTAAAGAATTTGATAGCAATATAAGAATAAATGATAGTACAAAAAAAGGCCCAAGTCAATTAATACTTACGTATAATGTATAACTTATATACATCACATTCAATATTAAAACCATTCACTTAATTAGAGTGGCAAATAATAATAGATGTAGCTAAGTAAATTTGCTTTATTTGGTAAAAACTTAACGTGAAATACAGTCCATTAGTAAAAATACAATATGGATAGAATATTTTTATTACTTACAATCGGACCACGCTTCTAACATTATAAGTAGCATCTCAAAGTTTTAAAATTTAGATTGGTAGAAAGTTAATGAGTATATATTTTTCATACACGCATTAATAGTATTAGACTTCTTAACTCTACTGGCTAGTATAATGTCATTAGAGTCAACCTTTATCGTTAGGGTTCAAAAAGTTGATGAAAAAAGAAGTAAGATAATACTATAGAATATACAAATTTATATTATTTTTAAAAATTGATTAAATGTAAAAGATCATTTTAGAAATCTAACCATTTTAAATCCAATGAAAGGATAAATTTAATAGTAGTAACAAAAATATAAATGAGACTTAAAATAAGTTAATTATGATTAGATATATTTTTTTATTTTTATAAATTATAATATTAAAAATATTTGATAAAATAAATAAAATATAATATATTTTTTTATAATATTTTATATAATTTTTAAATATTTTTTATTTTTATATTAGAGTCGTGTCTAATACGGCCTAACCTGCAAGCACACTTAACCCAACATAAGCAAGCCATGTGTTGTATTGGGGCAAGACATATATGTCCCATGTCATATGTTGTCAGGCACGGATAATAATATAAACATGTCGTACAAATATGACACATTGGCATACAGGTGGTCCAAATAAATGGATTGTACTAATCTGACATGACTCATTTAATACCTTTATCTTTTAGATATGATATATGCTATTTGGTCTATGACATATTTCATAGATTTCAAAATAATTTATGTTTGACTTTTAGAGTCAAAATGTGTTAACTTTTAGTATTTATTTTTTATAATATTAAAATATTAAAATTATGTTTAGAAAATTTAAAGTTATATCTTTCAATCATAAGACTTTAAAATTTTTTATTTCTAATAAAAGGTATAAATTTTTTGTATGTAGAGTTGATAATCAATAAAAAATAAAATTGAAAGAGATAAAAACTCACATTAAGCATGGATTAATAACGGTTGAAATTTTATGTGCTTAGGACTAGACAAAAGTGATTATGAGACTGGGCATCTCCTAGGTTATGATAGGCCTGAGTAGGTTAGGGTTAACGGATTCAAATATAACTATTAGCAACTCAATTTCTATAAGAGCCAAAACTATTGGACATTGGACCTAAATATATCGACATGTTCGCACTTCCTTATGGGCAAAGGCCATTGATCACATATTTGGTTAGTAAGTGGCATGTTTGGCACTTTGTTTAGTAATATTTATCCCGTTGAAAAGGATATTTGTCAAGTATGAAAATGAGATTAACTGAATGAAAATTAGTTAAACGATTTAGTAGTATCTAATGTAGATCACTGAAAGGGTATACTTACCTTTTGACTATAGATATGTAGCCAATTAGAGACGATTTATATGCCCAATGGCCTTTTTTTTTTCTTGTTTGCCATTTGTTTATAAATGTTCCAATAATTTATAAATACTCCATCAATTTACCTTCACAAATATCCAAAAAAGCTCTTTAAAATGGGACTATTTGTTGAAAAGAGTCACTTTAGCATAGACAGCTTAAAGTCAATGCTCTCATTTATACTTGTTGATATCCTTAGAGAATCTTTCTCCATATTTTAAGAGCTATCTAACAAAGCAAAGGTAAGACATGTGCTGGTAAAAAGAAGGGGAGGAAGTAGAATGAATCAATCAATGGTACCTAAGTCATAAAATGGGCATACTTTCAAACAAACCTAAGATCCCATATCTATTAAATTATTCAGATGATTTACAATTAAAGGACAGGGACATCTCACTTATAAAAGAAACATTTATCTAATTTTAATATATCACTAAAATTTTTATTTTTCATCTCGAATGACATATAGATCATGTTTCATTTTGAAGTCAAAGTAGAAGGCCTAAAGGATAACTTGGTACCATAAGTCGATGGGGATGTTGTTCTAATAGCCAACTATTTTTCACTGGGTTCCTCTTCTGAGCTTGACCTTTGTTTTATATATTATAATTTTCATATGAATTGGTGATAATAATAATTTTAAAAATAAAATTTATTCAAAAATTTATGATTCAATAACTAAAATTAAATCAAATAATATATATTAACACTATAAATAAGATAACAATTATAAGTATTGTGGTCCTAAAAATAACTAAACTATCACTTTTTGGCCTAAAAAATAATATTATATATGCTTAATTTATAAATCACTACAAGAAAAGTATCTAATAAAAAATTTAAATATAAGAATAGCGAAAAATCTTACATAATTTTATAATGGCATACTAGTGTAAGTTTAAGCTATAGAAACTCAAATTAAATCTTATTCAATACATGAAACTAAAACAACTCACAACATTACACTTAAAAGTTCCTAACTACAATCTTGCAACAGTTTTCTATTCAATTCTATAAAAATCAAATATCTACTAATTTAAATATGCTTTAAAAATATTATAAATATGAATTTAATACTCAATAAAATACATATTTACGAGATATAAATATATGTGAGTATAACAAATGTAAAGAATAAGTAAATCATGATTACATATAAAAATTTTAAAAGTATAATCTCGTTAAATATGTTCTAAAATATAATTTCATATGAAATACCTCATATATACAAATATGAGAAACATTCGAAGTATATGAAAATATATGAAGACTAAGAAATATATAAAAGCATATCTGAAAATATAAAAGTTGATAAATTGTATTAAAAAAATTTAAAATTTTAAAAGTAAGGACTGGTGACCTATATACCTACCAATCAAATAACAAACTTTAAAGAGTAGGTTATACATATTTTTGATACCCTTAAACCAATATATTATTATTCAAAATTTGTAAATGTGTTGTTTATAATACTTTATAGATAAAGTTAAATATTATTATTTTTACCCATAGATGATACTTGTGATTCTTTAAGTTGTGCATAAAATATTAGGATATATCAAAATATAATTTATATATGATATATAATGATTCTTATTTTATCAAAACGAATAATTTTGTACCATATATCCAAAACTTTTTTAAATTAGAAAAAAATAAAATATTTATTCCATTTTACAAAATTGAGTTTACATTAAATATTTATATAAAAATAGCAAGGTAACAAAAACAAAAAAAAATATCATAATTTTTTGAATAATGTCTTCAAATGTGAATATAAACTTTCAAAAATATCCAAATCTTGATAAAAATTGACACACATGCAATAAATGTTTAAAAAGAGATAATAAAAGTGCCATACATGTAAATTAAATAATAATTAAAAGAAAAATAAAAAAAATTAATAATAAATTAAAGAATGAGTTTAAAAATACATACATCAAGCTAAATATTTATAGAATTTGATAGAAAATAGCCTCAAAATTACATTTTTTTTAAATTCTCTCTCCACCTCTCCTCCTTTCTTTCCTCTCCTCTTCTCTGTAAATATACCTGAAAAATAAGGCAAAGAGTCTTAAATACCTAAACTAACATATAAACGCCAATCAAATGTGCATCAGATATAATACCCAATCGCATGCACACACAAGTGTGTCTACTTTGTGTATAAACACAACCTTCTCTGTCTAAACCCCATATGAGTATCTTTCCATGTATGAGCACCACCTTTACTATCAAACCTATGCACAAGCACGTATCATGCGTGTAGGTTTTGTCTTAAATGTGCACATGTGCGACTACTACACCCATCAAGCGTTATGCCTCATTTCTCAAAATTTAATTTTAAAAAATTTTTGTCATACAATTAATTTTCATAACCTAATGTATAAAAATTATGCACTGTAAATATAAATAGGAAAACTGAGTGTTACACCATAGTCCAAAATAGGAGTCTTATAGCTTGAGTTTCAGAGTAAGTGATTTTCTAACCCTCCTGTCCTTATTATTATATATTAATTTAAGTATTATAGAAATTTTTTAAAAATAACGCGTAAATATGTTTACTTAGCAGTTTGTGATACGAAAAATACAGGAGAAGATATTCAGATCTAGATCCCGCATCGAATTTCCTCGCTTTCGCGTCAACCATAACTTAATTATGCATCAAGGAGGAATCAATTGTCAACTGTACTGCCTTTCTGCCTATTATATATTAGCTTAACAAACAAGATGTAAATGCATTAAAGCTTTAGAAAACGAGCAAGGGTGTTGTAGCACTTTTGACACTTATCTTGATCACCGAATTTAAAATTTAATGGCCGATATTTTTTTAAAAAAAAATTTGAAAAAAAAACAAAAAATATGAAAAATATTTTTTTAATTAAATATTAAAAAAATAATAAAAACAAAAAGAAAATAATATTAACCCTTTTTCCCCCCTCCGGTTGCAGCGCCCCAAATATTTAGAAAACTGCATGAATCAAGGGGAAAAAGCTTTAAAATTTTGTTAGTTGGAATTTTCTGTTTATTCAAATACATTAAAGTTTTCTCAGTCTTATTTCGGAATATTAGTTAAGATTATTTTCAGTTGTTTTAGATATTTTCTTAGATATTTAAATTAATATTTCATTTCTTACATTTGATGCTGTAGTAATTGTAATCCTACACTTTCTTTATTTGTTTTAGATATTACATTATATATATTTATATATGCATTGATCAAATCAAATCAACGGGACCATTAAAAACACCAAAACCCAAATATACAATTAATTAATTAATTAATTAATTAATTAATTAATTAATTAATTGCTGGTCCAGATGACTGGTCCAAACTATCGGTCAACTACTCAATTATCACACAAACCCGGCTAAAAATGAGTTGAGAATTGATAACTATCTCATTATTCTCAATTATTTCATAGTTATATATTTTTTTTAGATATATGGGTATAAATATTAGACTTTTTTTTATTTTTTAAATTTTCTAAAAAAAATTCTATCAATATGATAAAAAAGGTGGTTATAAAAAGTGTCCATCAAGCACAAAAACATTAAAAAAACGTACTTGAGTTCCAGCCAGATGTTAATTAGGCATAACCTTTCCGCCCAAAATAAGCATGAGCGCACATTGAGTATCGGTTAAGCGTCTTTTAATTTGATGTGATACGAACAAATTTTGACTTTGGTCTAAATTTTTTCTCTCATAATTTTTATTTTAATTATTTTAATTTAATTAGTCATAATTAAATTTAAAATTTATATCTTATAAAAATTTTATAGTAGACTTAATTTAAATCTGATTCCCACTCAATATAAATCAAATTTATGTAAAAATTTGAGAATGTTAAATTTAGTCAAATTGGACACGGCTCGATCACGCGTCTAGAATCCCCAGTCATCTCTATCCATAATCAAAGCCTGGCTAGAGTAGATATGACCGTAGATATTATTTACTTTTTAATACTTATTTGAAAATTCATACTTTTTAAAAAGTATTTTAAAAAATAATATTTATATCAAAGTATTATATAAATATATATTTGAATAAAAATATTACATAAAATATTATTAATTATATAAAAAATAATTTATTAGAATAATATTTTAAATATTGATATTTATTTTTGATATGTTTCTAGATCTGAGTTTTGAACAAATTCAGGTCAATTTGGTCGTCTAAATTTGACTCCGTTCATCAAATTTGGATCCTACATACCATTACAATAAATAAAAGGGTCGATTCATGAGAGATTATCTCATGAAAATATTCCGATCCAGAGCTCGCATTCGGCCAAACTTTTAAGAAGGTAAAGGAGAATGCAAGCAATGAAAAGGTGAAGAGTGTTTGTGATGGGATTTTCCTTGAAATAGGACTTGTGTCCTAAATTATACAATTAAGTTTCGACCTCGTTAAAAATAACGAAAGTAGTAAAAATTAAATATTCAATACACTAAAGAATATTTAATTCTAAATGCTAATGATACTAACAAGCATACAAAATATAAATGAGTATAAATAATAATAAAAAGACACGATTTTTTATGACGAATGAAAAACTCGATACCCACGGTAATCGAGAAAAACCCTTCGGGCATCAACGGCCAGGGAAACAATGCACTATGAAAATCAACTTACAAATTGGGTGGTAACGACGTGCTAATCTAGCCGACTTACTCCCGTTTTCTGATCCCTACCAAGGAACTTCTTAGATTTACCTGCGGCAATGGAACCGGATACCTTCTGATCTTCACGTCAATCTTCTCTCTTGAGCCACTTGAATTGCCAAACACGATCGGGTCTTCTTCTTCAACGTACCGACGTCTCCAACGAAGATAGAAGAATGAAAATGTTTAAATGGTAAAGAGAAAGTGTAGAGAAAACTTGTTAGAACATGAAACTTAAAGTCGTAGCTTTTGGTTTTTTAAGAGAAGCAAGATTAATGGAGTATGAACAAGGTTCTTCTCAAGTGGGGCACGAAACTTGTTTGTCAAGAGTCCAAAGGTTTTAAAATTATAAGACAAGTATTTATAAAGGGCGCAAAAACGCATTCAAAAAGTGACCCGTCAGCGTGGCGCTCGAGCACGGCTCGAGAGCTCGGCAGGCGCACGGAGGGTTTCCAGAGAAACCCTACGTGCACTCGAGCTCGTAGGTGGTGAGTAGCGAGCGGGCCCTTTCTAGATTTTGCGCTTGAGCTCTTGTGGAACTCATGGCGAGCGTAATGCTTCGAATTTTTGGGGTCGAGCGGGTAGAGCGCGCACAAAGAGCACTGGCTTCGGGATTTTGGGCTCGAGCGACTAGACAGCGCACAGAGAGCGTGGGGCTTTGGAATTTTGGGCTCGAGCGGGTGGAGGCTTACGGTATGCGTGGTATCCCTAGAGGTCGGAACGGACAGTAACGGATATGTGTTGATGCAGTATTTCGACAAGCCATAACCCGACATCGATACAATAGTACATATGGTCACAGAATATGTCAATTAGAAAAATGACTCTAACAATCTCCCCTTTTGGCAATTCCGTGACAAAACGCAGAAAATAAATAAATACAAGTGAAGTACGGGTTCAGACACCACCGAGATAAAATCCGTGTACATAAAATCTACGTCTAGTGAGAAATAAAAGATACAAAAAAAATAAAAAAATCTACACAGTACTGTTGTGTTGATGTTGTGACGGCTGCGCCGACATTGTAACGGAGTTGCCTAGTCAAGCAGGTTAGTACCAACAATGGCATAATATAATATGGTATAATAAAGAAAATAACATACAGTAGTAAAATTAATGAGATACAAGCAGTACAGAAATTTAAGAGGAACGCCCCCTATAGAAATAACAAGTCTCCCTCTAACATAAATAATGACGTCTCCCCTAATTTTCCATATCAAAATGAACTAGATCTCCCCCTTTTTGTCACGAAGAGCCAAAGAGAGCGGATCATTCAAAAGCGAAAGAATTGCCAGAGGGTGAAGTACCATAATGACGCTGCCATCGCCGAAGCTCAGCCTCCTGGGTAGCCAAACGATCATCCAACCGCTCAAAACCAACATGTGCGACTGTAGTTGAGATTGGAAAGTAAGAATCCGCTCCTGTAAGGACTACAAACGCTCAAAACGGTCGACAAGATGAGACTACTTACCCATCAGAGCGGCTGAGGAAGATGTGGAGTGCCGATGAGGAGTAGACGGTCCAGGATCCGATGGGTCAGGGAAGGACGAGGCAAGCCAGATGGGCCATTGTCGGGCTAAGAAGGAGGCATCATAGGGAGAGGTTCATCGAACGGCTGTTGGGGGTCCACAGCAAAGCGACGTGCGTAGGACTGACTCTGAGCAAAAGTAGTTGAAGTGATGGGGCGGGCGAGTTGGTGACGAGAAAAATTAAAAAAATGGGTGATCGAGCCCAGCAAGCAACCTCTGAATGAGGCACTCGTGTGAAAGGTTTCCTCTTTATGGGCGGTGATGTGGGAAATAATGTGAGAGATGATGTGGGACGACAGATCGATAGGCTGGCCACTTAGGAGAACATACAAGAATAAGGCTTTGTCCATGGGAATGGACGAGAAGTGAGAGACAGAAAACAAGTTCGTAAGCATGATGCGGCTCACGATCAGACGCCGGGAAGAGAGGAAGGAGGTCTTAAAAGCTCTCTCATTCCACACCATAGGAGCACCATGGATAAATGTGGCAACCTCATTTGGACGAGGCCAGGAGAATGGAGGAAAAGGGTAGGTCAGGTTTGTCTTTTTTTTCTTTTTGGTAAGTAAAGGTCAGGTTTGTCACCCGAGGAAGGCCAAGAACGTGGGCAAGAATATCCGAAGTAATGTGAACGTGTGCCCCCCGCATGAAAGTGGAGAAGGAATCGAAAGAAATCTCGTGAATATTAGAATAAAATTCTTGAAAAAAAAAAGTGACGGAGCAATCAAACTGGTGAGGGCCGGCTCCCAACAGTGGTCAGTGAAGACAGAAGATATGGAAAAGTCGAGAGAGTCAAGTCGGACTTCCCGTTCAAGGGAGAGTTGCCGATGGGACATGTGGATGGTAAATAGTGCCTCTGCCTCTGGACTGATAAAGCAGTCGGGAGCGGAGAGTCCACTCGACCGAGTGCGTTTGCCACTTGACTTACGCGCCAAGGATTTTCTCGGGGCTGACATCTAAAAAAAATTTTAAGGACACGAAAATCAAGAAATATCGAGGCTTGGGTCTTCCTCCCCCTTGGGCGTGTATGAATATATGTACATATATATATTATTATTTATTTATTTATTTATGTTTTGTTTGAAGTGGTGAATCAAGGCAAATGGCGTTCCACAGTGTCGGCTTATTGGTAGCAGAGCCACTCAATGGTTGGCGGCTCAAGGAGTTTCACGGCGGCAAATGGCACAAAGCAGGCGTCGAGAAGGAAGGGAACGCATCGCTAGAGGGCCACCGATGCACCGCCACCCGCAACCACGTTGCCGGCAGAGCTTAACAGCCAGGGAGGAGCACCCACACCGGTGGATTGGGTCGCCTTGCCACGGGTGGGGCAGAAAGGCAGGAAAGCACCATGAACAGGCCGTGAGACACAGGACATCGTGGACTCACAGAGTCCATGGACGGCGCACAAAATCCACCCAAGAACCGGTGGATTTGGAGTAAAGAGGGTAGCAATCGTGACCCAGGAAGACATCCAACCAAAGGAAAGTGAAAACGGGGCCGGCAACACCATGAAAGGCGGTCGACAACAGTAAAAAAAACAGTGAGAGACGAGAGAGAAATTACCTTGATAACGCCCACAATGGAAAGAAATGAGGATAGATCTGGAGGGGAGTGAGAGTGAGAGAGGCAGCCGATGTAAGGAAAGGGTGCGAACAGAGAGGAAGAAAGCGAGGGTTGTGGGCGGCGCACGCTGCTCGCTAGAGGATAAAGGGGAGCAGCGTGCGCTCGAGCCCACAGCAGGCCAGCACAGGAGTGCGCGCATATTTTTTATTTTATTTTTATTTGTTTTTTTACTATTTAGGTGTCATTTGTCGAGTGGCGAGCACACTCCAATGGCGGTTCTCAAAAATTCAAACTCGCACACTGTCTAAGAGTTTGGTGACGATGTCGGCCAGTTGATGTTCGGTTGGAGTATGTGCAAGTGATATGACTCGAGTTTTCCACAAGCTCACGAATAAAATGATACCGAATATCGATATGTTTGGTGCGGGAATGTTGGACAGGGTTTTTAAAAATATTTATAGTACAAGTATTGTCACAGTAAATCAGCATAGTATCCTGGACAATATCGTAGTCAAGAAGCATTTGTTTCATTCATAAGAGTTGTGTGCAATAACTTCCCGCGGCTATGTATTCCGCTTTAGCCGTAGGTAATGAGATGGAGTTTTGTTTCTTACTCATCTAAGCCACCAGGTTGGAGCCGACATAAAAACACCCACCGGAGGTACTTTTTCGATTCTCAATATTTTCGGCCCAATCGGCATCGGAGTATCTGGCAAAAGCAAAATTTGATTCGTTAGAGAAGAAAATCCCAAAATCGGACGTCCTGTTGATATATTGAATAATATGCTTAACAACACTTAAATGAGATTCTTTTGGATTAGATTGATAACGGGCGCAGACACCGACACTAAATGCAATATCGGGTCGGCTAGCAGTCAAATACAGGAGACTACCAATCATGCTTCTATAAAAAGATGGATCGACGCTCTTACCCGCAGGATCACGATCCAACTTTGAGGAAGTGCTCATGAGTGACCGAGTATGTTTGGAGTTATCAAGATTGAAGCGTTTGATAAGGTACTTGGCATATTTGGCTTGGGAAATAAAGGTACCGTGAGAGAGTTGCTGAATTTATAAGCCAAGGAAGTGTGTCAGTTCTCCGATCATACTCATTTCGAATTCTGAGGCCATACAGTCTGCAAAGGAACGAGCACATGAGTCTACAGTAGTGCTAAAGGCGATGTCATCAACATAAACTTGAGCTACCAACATACATTTTTCGATCATTTGAAGAAATAAAGTTTTATCAACATTACCTCGAACAAAACCATGATTACAAAGGTACGATGCGAGACGCTCGTACCAAGCTTTGGGAGCTTGCTTAAGGCCGTATAGAGCCTTTTTTAGCTTATACACATGATCAGGAAATGTAGGATTCACAAAACCTTTCACTTGTTCTACATAGACCTTTTCTTGAATGAACCCATTTAGGAATGCACTTTTGATATCCATTTAGTACAGTTTAAAGCCCATGGTACACGTAACAGATAGAAGAATACGGATATCAAAGGTAGAAGAATGGAAGTGTTTAAATGGTAAAAAGAAAGTGTAGAGAAAATTTGTTAGAATATGAAGCTCAAAGTCGTAGCTTTTGGTTTTCTCAAGAGAAGCGAGATCAATGGAGTATGAACAAGGTTTTTCTGAAGTGAGGCACGAAACTTGTCTGTCAAGAGTCCTAGTGTTTCAAAATTATAAGACAAGTATTTATAGAGAGCGCAAAAAAGGCATTGAAAAAGTAGCCAGTTGCCGTGGCGCTCGAGCGTGGAGGCGGCGAGCAGCGAGCAAGCACTTTCTAGATTTTGCGCTCAAGCGCTTGTTGAGCTCACGGCAAGCGCAATGCTTCTGGTTTTTGGGGTCGAGCGAGTAGAGAGCGCTGGGTTTCGGGATTTTAGGCTCGAGTGGCTAGACAGCGCCACGAGAGCGCGGGACTTTGGGATTTTGGGCTCGATCGGGTGAAGAGCTCACGATATGCGTGGTATCTCTGGAGGTCGGAACAGACAGTAACAAATGTGTTGATACAGTATTTCGACAAGTCATAACCCGACATCGATACAATAGTACATATGGTCACGGAATATGCCAATTAGAAAAATAACTCTAACACTCCTCTCGATGGGAGATGCTTTCTGCGACTTGTGAGGAGCGCTATCTCTCAACACCGTGTTCGTAATTAATGTAATGAGAGAGAGAGGGTTGGTGTTCTGAAAGCGTAGAAACTTTTAAAATTATTAGTGGGCTACGTGAGTTTATAGGAGCGTTTTTTTAATAGAGAAGTGAGCGTCTATAGTTTGAGAATTGAACGTGTCCTAGAGTGAAGACTCCATGTGCTTTTATAGATGAGATATTAGGCGGCCTTCCCTGGACAGGAAGGCTTGATTCCTATATTCCGTTGAAATTACTTCCTTTCCTGGTATGGAACTTTAATAGCGGTAATGACTTTAGAGATTACTTGCTTTTCTTCTATACTTTGTTACCGTTAAGGCTTGCTGTGGATAGGAAGAGAAAAACTGGCGCTTTCCTTATGAGACGTGCGCTGAATTTGTTGATATTCGTTATAATAAAAATTGTCTTCTCAGAGGGCACGAAATTAGGAAAGAGAGCCGTTACTAGTCGTGCACGAAAGTGTAGGCTCAATTAGGCTTGGCCCACGTGAGGCTTACTTCTTAGGCCGGCCTACTGTGGCGTTTTCGATCAACAGAAATGTTGACCGTCTCTAGGAGTCTATTGACCACCCAACTTGACATTTCATCCGGTCAACGACCGGCGTTGACTGTCCAGGCGAGCATATGAGCTCTTGTGGACGTTCCCATTATGGACTATTTCTTTTTCTTGGACTACCCCATTATGGACGTTCACATTAATTTTAAATAAAAATTATATTTATTAAAAAATTAATAGTTTAGACTAAATTGATCACTTTTACTAGTGACTATATAATTTTTTAACTACATTTACCCATAATATTAATATATCTTGATAAAATTTTATAAAAACAGTATAATTTTAAACAAATCCACCTCACTCAAACAATAATCAGATTCCATATTGTTTAAAAATCTGGAAACATTATTGTCATTATTTAGATGAGCATTTTCCTTGCATCATTACTACCGTTATTTATAAATCAAAATTGTTGATGCATCATCATCATTATTATTATTATTATTTATAAAAAATGTGACTAATATATTTTACTATTAATATCATTATTATTATTAATAATTTTATATGGTCCACCATATAAATACTCGGCCCCACCTGGGGTCGTACAAGGGGTGGTTATACCAGTGCGCAAGCACCAGGACAATTTATAAAAAAAATAAAATCTTAAGAGTGGAAGAAGATTTTTTGGGGGGAGTCCTTATCCTCGTTGAGCTTACGCCACACGTACCAACATCTACTAATTAAATTTGATGGGGCTCCTGAGCAGCACTTACCATTATAAAATATATAATATGCTATAATTTATATGATTATGCTAATAAATTAAGCACAAGTATAATGATTCTCTTAATAAATAAATAACATAACATAACATGACACGTATAATTTATTTAATAAATAGGTCATATTTGTAAAATATCAGAAGGCACATTTATTATATAAATATAATACTATAAGATATATTTATAATACATTAATTTGTTACATAAAAGTATAATTTTAACATGTAAAGTCAACATTTAAAGCATTACCTAAGACGTACTAAATCGATACGGTTATTAATAATGTTATTCACCTAATAAAATATTATCTAATATAATTATTTCCTGTTAAAAAAAAGCTAGGGCAAGGGTCACTTATTTTGTGTTGCGTTTGAACCATACCGTGTCTAATATTACCATTTCGTGTTCACACCGATATTAGCTTCTGCACGACGACAAGCAATAATTGCGATCCTTTACAACTATGCATTGCCTCCATGCACGCCCTTTATTTTAGCTTTACATTATTTAAAGTATTCTGATATTTTTTTTGAATTGAGTTTGTCGGTTAAATTTTCTTATTATTGACAAGCATTTCTGAAAATATTATATTCTGGGTTATTTGAAAATTAGTTTTATTTTTATAATATAATATAAACTACTATTGTTTTAAAAAAGTGTTTTAATAGGCTTTGTTTCATAATTATTATTATGATCATTTTAATAAAATAGTTATTATATATATATAATATTTAAAATAAATAATGAATATCATTCACTAATTACTTATAAAGCAATATACCGAGCGCAGATCAAGTCTAAAACTCCGTGACTAACAAGGCTATTTGTGAAATGCGAAACTCCACCCCTAAGTGGTCTTAGTTTGATCAAAATTGGTAGGGATGAGATTCTTGATTCATTATCGACTTTCTCCACGCACAGATTCTTTCATTTATAATTTTTTTGATTAATGTTTAAATTTTATCTGTTTTTATGTGCGTTGATATTTTAAAGTTTACTTAAACTCAAATAGGAGATAAAATTATATTCTAAATTAAACTAAAAATCGAGCCTACTTACTTTTTTTTTTTAATATAAAAAAGGGGTTCAATTTTGTTTCCTTTCTCACTATGATTAGCATTCGTATCCCTAGTTGCTAATAGGTTGATGGGTCACATACCCGACACACATATTTTAGTATTTAGTATTTATTTATTTAATTTTTAAATAAATATGAAAATTTCTCTTGCTAATAAATCGATGGGTCGCACACACGACACATGTTTTTAAATATTTAATATTTATTTACTTAATTTTTAAATAGATATGGAAATTTTGTGTTGGAAGTATCTTCACTTCTCTCACCTTACGATGGAACATGTGGCCGGAAATTATTACATGTCACTGTTGGAAATCGCCGACCGTCATAAAAGAAGTCTTAAAAGATACTGTCGCTTTGAAGGAGGGCGTGAGAAACGAGATATAATTGTTTTCAGAAATTTTTTAACTTATTATTTTGGTTTTTTTTTTCTTAAACAAATGGAAATTATTTAATGATTGCTGATATTTTATAATAGAAATACTTTTAAAATAGTTGTTTTTTTTTTTTTTTTAAAATATTAATATTCATTATATATAAATTTTAAATATAAAAAATATAAAAGTAAATATAAATCAATATAAAATAAAAAGTTTAATATAATTTTTTAAAATTATAAAAAATTACAGTGAATATTGATATTCATTATTTAATAATGACAGCAATTCAGTAAATATTCTGTACAGTAATTGTATATGAGTGATAATATGTGAAGAAATTTTTTTTTTTTTAAAAAAAAACCTGTTAATATATCAAAATAAAAGTAATTTCACATTATTTGGGAATCTATATAATTTTGACATCATTTTGCACCTTTACTACGAAGCCTATCACCACAAATCTAACCCCATTCATTGAGGACCTTTAAATCTCCGCCTTGAGCTGCATGTTTCCACACGAATATATGCCAATTAAAGTTAATTAAAAAAGCTTTTTTGGGTCAGAAATCGATAGATTTCATGTTCAATTCTTCTTCTTCTTCTTCTTCTTCTTCAAAATTAAAAAAAAAGGAATGATTCTAAAGACTTAGAATAATTCTAATGAAGAACATAGTTGGCGTTGGCAAGATTAAAAAAACAGAGATAGTAATTCAAATTATTATTGATATTATTCAACAGCTTGTCATCATCATATCATCATCATCATCATGTACAATCCCGCTAGAGTAGTCCAAAAGAAGGAGAAAACAATTGATTAAAAGAAAAGCAAACCCAAATTTAAATATTCTGTGGGGAGAAAGAACTTAAAAGGTATCTACTCAAGCTTTGAAGCAAAGAAAATGGTGATGAGGATGATGTAGATGATGCATGGATAGCTGCTCCCGATCAATCATATACTGAACGTTGCGGAATTCCTCCACGTTGCAGGGGATGGTGATTGGTCCTTTCTGATCAAATCCGTACTCTTCTTCTGCCTCCTTCAACAGCTGCAAGAACAGAGGATGGTTGATGTATATGACAGGGATGATAAACCTCTGCAATTTCTCCTCTCCTTCGTGCCCGACCAAAATCGCCAAGCACCCTTTCGGTATATCCTTCAGAATTTCCTTCCCATGATGATGACTGCCGTGTCCATGGCCGCCACACCCATGATGGCCGTGGCCGCCATGACCACGATGATGGGGTATGTGAAGGTGAAAATTGAGATGGTGTTTAAAATCTCCACTGCCCATCTCTAAAAACATCCAGAAATCGCTATTGAAGGAAATTGAAAACCCTAGTTCTGATTTTTCTGGAATCGTTCTTCTTTCCCTCTGTTTGTCGTTCAGATTATCAATTTCTGTTCGGGTTATGAGAAAACAGGCGAAAATGGCCAGGTGTCAGAGGAATAGACGGCGAGGTTAAAGAGGGTGAGATAAGACTCTGTCAAGAACATGGGAACGTTGCTCATGATCGACCAAACTGATCAAAAACAACTTCCCACATAAAGAGCTTTAGGGAAAGACAGAGAGATTCTGAGAGGCCGACTTAAAGGGGACGGTTCTATATATAAATTTATAGAGAGAGAGAGAGAGAGCACAAGAGAGAGAAATGGAACGGGCACATAATTCAACCTTTTTGAAAAAATAAAAAACTAACAAATAATTTTATAATAAAATGTTATATTTAAGTAAAAAAAAAACTTTAAATAAAATAAACTTGGGATAGAATGAAAAAAAAATGCTATATTTAAAGAATTTGCAAGTAAAGATGGGTGCGTGGTGTTTTTTTAATTACCTGGAGAAGTCTTAGTAGCTGAAATATTTCACGTCGTGGGTGGGTGGGTGAATGAAATTCAAATTTGTCGTGGGTTTCAATTAAATTGCAGAGAAATTTAAAGTGATTCCATGGAAATGTATTAATAAAATAATATGTTAATTTGCAGTGGGGTTTGCGTACATGTCTCATCATCTCAATTGCTTTCAGAAGTCTTCATTTGCGGACCATACAAGGCACGAGTTCCCTTCGCGTGCCCTTCGTTTCAAGATCAACATAAAGTGAGCTACCCTGGTTCACACTTGAGTTGAGTTGGGTCAATTTAATATATTTTGCTAGATCAATACTGAAAATGAAAGATGATGTATATGTTTGGAGGATTATACTCCATTATATATTTAACTGATTGAGTATTATTTTTTTCCTTCACATTCTCCTTTGGGGAGATGTTTTATTTATAACTAAAAATACTATTTGGTTAATTAGCATATGAAATTGATGCGTGTCTATGATACATTTTTGAATGATAGGACCACCTTAACAATATTAATAAATATTCAGTTAGCAACCCAATTAGTCGTAGATGTGAGTTGTACGTCAACATATTGACCGATCAAAATAAAATTAATATTTAATTAAATCATATGACTCAAAATGTCACGTTATGAGATGGCTTAGAATAATAATCAAATCATGATGTCGAACCACACATAAAAATTAAAATCAAAGTATCAGAATAATGATAATAAAATCGTAATCTAATATCATTCATACTATAATACCATAATTAAGTTAATATAGAACCGAATTATTCAAAACAAAATACAACAACTATTTTCTTTTTAAAGATAATATGAAATCTCGTCAACCTCAACTTCTCGATCAAGACCTTACCTTCCTACAAGTGTTCGAGCTTCTAATTTGAAGGAGTTAGTGAAAACAGTAACAAATAGAAATAGAGTAAGTTAAAAGTTTAATAAGATATATAATTTTGTATAAATTAAATAAAATTTGCCTTTGATGCCTTAAACTTCAATGCATTCTATGATTAAAATGTACAAGTTTGCATCCCGCACACCACTAAAAAATGCGAGCAAATGTGTAAAAAAGTTGTCCCACCGAAAATATTACGATATTCAAGTCAGTAAACAGCCTTCAAAATTTGATAAAGTTACTGGATTTGAGAATTGAAAAAGAGAGTGCAAGAGCGTGTGGATCTCCAAATGAAAGAGAGGCAAAGCAGTCTTCTTAAATCTCGATGGTGGGGAGGCAGTAAATGGCTGTCAGAAGCACGTTTGTATGCCTTGAATTTTCTGAGTGCCAGTAGAGAGTAGAGAATTATATGTCTGTCTTAGTTGTCGTTATGAGCGTTGTGTGAGTAGAAGTTTTGCATGCCCTGAATGAGAATTCTAAGGTTTACTTAAAGGATGACGGGGTGATCTTTCTTGGTTGGAAGGTGTGATCCCCTGCGTTATTCTGGATGACCTTTTTTCTACAGGGAGGCACAAGTTGTCAAACTGGCTGAGATTGCTTTCCTTCCTGGCGGTCAGCGGCTTTTTAAGTTGCTCACCTTCCTTCCGTGCATTCTACCGTTGGAGAGCCCCAATTGGTAAGAGATTGAAAAAAGCTGACACCTTCCTTATGGGAAGGACGTTAATTTTGTTAATATCCTTTTTAAATGCTGGTTGAGTTCGTGGAAGGTGTTGAAAGAGCCGTCTTTGGTCGCCTGCTTCGATCGTCTTCAGTGGGCTGTGAAAAGCCTTTTATTTTCGACATTGTTATAGTGATTCCGATCAACACTGGGGTTGGCCGTTGAGAGCGTTGGGCCTTTCGTGATTTGGACCTTCACCTCCGTTGGCCAATGTTAGAGTTGGCCGTCGATAAATCTATTTGGGCGTTTTAGGCCAAGCCCAACTACGGTATACCCATCAGCCTTAAAAATGTTAAAAGGTAAAATTAATCGAATTAAATGAAATGCTATGAATTTTCAGGATAATGCACACAGCTTTTTAAACTTTATTTTATATTATTATTTAAATGGTGTCATAAAATTCATACTCAATTATGTAATTTCTTAGATATCAAGGATTAGTAGAGCCATACTGACTAAATAAGCAAATAATTTAAACTTGAGTTATATTTATTTTTATATAACCAAATATCTTATACTATTATTTAAGATCCGTAGGTGAGACGTCGTATATATAACTTTATAAATGCGGTCGAACGTTACTTTCATCCATAGATGATAAATTTAAACCTCGATTATTATTATAATATATTAAGGTATACCATAATATACTACCCATTAAACTTATTACAATACTTGGACACTTAGATATATAAAAACACTATTCAATTCTTAATAATTTTTGTATTTTTTATTTCAGAGAAAATTTCTTTAGTTCGTTAACACATTATAAAGTTTTCTTTATAATCTTTTTAAATAGTTATGATATAGTACATAAAAATTTTATAGAAATTTAAACATATAAATTTTTTAACATACAAAGGCTATATTATAAATTTTTCAAACCAAATTGTAGAAAAATCTGTATCATTTGAAAATTTAAAAATTTTATTTCAAATAACTTTAGATATGAAATTAAAACTTAAAAGACTCATATAACTATGAATTCAACATATGTATATAAGAAAATTATAAGAAAACAATTTAATAATTCAAAGTATATAAACTAATAACATGATTCTCATAAAAATCATAAAGAATGAGAGTGAGAATTTATATATGTGAACTACCGTTATCTTAGTTACGAAAGTATATAATGTATGAATATTTAGAATAATAAATATTCAATAAAATGATAAAAGAATAGCAACAAATGAAAGAAAATTGGAATGTAGTTGCCTTAGGTTTAATTTATCAAAATATTACTTTGATCCACTTAAATTTATCAAATCTAACTTTCTCACTCTCATTCTCTCTCTTCTTCTCTTATCCTTCTCACTCAAATCTCTATAAAAATGACTAAAATTTAGCAAGACACGATATATATATAGCAGAATGACTATTGAGTGCTTGTTGGGTGCGCATTAGGTGCCATGGCCAAATATGGTGGCGCACAAACGCTGCATCGGATGTGTATTAGGTGTTCTTCTACCTTAATACACTCGAACATCCATCAGATGTGCATCGAGTGCAGCTAATTTAGAAAGTACGCTCGAATTTTGCTCAAACTATAGTAAGGTGTGACCTCCTACCAAGAACACGCATGGGTATGTGTCGAGCGTCGGTCAGATATCTATCAATTCGATGTGTTCTGATCTAATTTTAACTTTTGATTTAAATTTTTTTCTCATTTGATTTTAATTTTAATTATCTCAATTTAATTAATCATAATTAAAATAAAAATTTAAACTCAAATCTTACAACCTGACTATCAGGTATAGAGTTATTTCGGTCGCTTTCTGCATCAGTCTATTAAGCTATTAATTATGATTATTTAATATCTAACTGTTCAGATTTTACCTTTTGGTTTATGCATTCTAATACTACTGCCCAATTGGCTTTATAGTATTTTTTATTTTATCGTTTGTATTTAAATTTTTTATCTAATTGAATATTAGATTGATCCATATTGAACTATATCATCAAATTCAAATCTTTAAACCTACCACTAGACAACCAATCGAGTAATATTTTCAAAGTTAAAGTACTATTAGATTAGCTAACCGACCGCCGATAAAGATTTAGCCATCGTTTAGATTTTAAAACTGATTTGACTGACGTATTGTAGGGGTTTTCCTGCCACTACTCCTACAAAGGGGAGAGCAAATATTCAGCATGGTGTGGAAATTTGGTGGGGACGAACCATCAAGAAAATTCAGGCGTCTCTCCATGTAGAAAACACTTAGTTTTTGTGAGTTTAAGGTTGAAGTGAAGTGAAAAAAATTATATAATGTGTGAGATAGAAGATTGAATGTAGAGTGACAATGTGCCCTTGTACAATATATTCTCCTATCTCAAATTGTCTCTATCATTTTTTTGGCATAAATCTGTTACTACTCCGGTTTGGAGGAAATCTTGATGTGGTTGGAACATTCAAGCAAATTTGACAGTATTCTCAATTTAAACATTCAAAAAGTTATGGTGCTGCAGATATATGAAAAGCATTAAATAGTCATGAATCTTCAGAATACAATATTCTTGAGTTTTCATTTTTCACTTAAATATTTTATTATTCTCCAAACTACACTTGAATTTTCTTATTTGCTTATATTTGGTGTATGATTGATAGTTAGCATCTAAAACTTTATTTCTTTAACGTGCATTTGAATTGCATTAATTTTTGATGTGGTATTTCTGTGTTAGAACACCTCTTTATCCCCTTCTAGGTATTTACTAGTTTTAATTTTGCTTTCTTATATTTTACTTTAGGATGTTTGGTAGTTAAATAATTTTGTCACAATAATTTGATGTAAATGAGCTGTGACTAAATTATATTTTATAAACTTTGTATAACTTAGTTGGTACTTAATGAAGTATATCGCTTGCATTAGAGGAAGAATGCTCGAATAGGGCCTTGAACATGATATGGCCACACGACACAATGCTCGTACTTGGCCTTGGTCCTTATGGAGTACTGATTCCATGTGACACGGCGCTCGAATATATTTCGACTCAATTCAACTCAAAGCATCACTTTTACTTTTAACAAGTGCTCGTTTTTATAGACCTCATTTTTAGCCTCGATATAAGTGATTTTTACTTAACAAAACCTAACAAAGGGTTTGAGAGGTGAAGCAAAACATCCTAGGAGCCTTTGGTGCTTAAATAGAGATTATTCATTGTTCTTTTCAGTGAAAAGTGATGCTCGGTGTCTGATTTCCAAAACCTTTAGTTTTCTCATAGCTAAACAACCAAAACTCCATTCCAAAACAAATGGGATTTCTCGTATTCATTTAGAGTTTCATCGGTAGTTGGGAAATCGGTGTCATGGCGGTAAAAAGTGTGATTGGAAACGCAAAGCTCCATGGAGGAAATCGGGAAGGAATTTGATCTGTTATTACAATTAAAAAAATATTATTCGTTATAAGTAAATTTACTAAAATTTGACATTTTTATATATCTGGTTTTTAAATTGACTTTCTATTATTTAATTTTTTTTTAATGGTGAAAGTCTAGAGGATTTTTTTTATATTATTTGATCAATGAATTCTCTTCATCATCTTATAATCATGTACTGATAATATTTATTTTTTATTAATTTCTCTTAATCAATATTTATTTGTTATCATTTGATAATTTTTACTATTGAATATATTAAAAACTCATATACTAACAATTGACAATAAATAAATAAATTTTGGGAAGTTGTTGGGGGTGTTGATAGTCTTCTTTGCCACCGATAGTCCACCGAAAATACTTGAAAAAAACCATATCGTGGTTACTACGACTGGCAATTTTCCTCAGTGATGTGATGCCGTGGAAATTTAAAAAAAAATAAAATTTAAGAGATATCTTAAAAGCACTTTTAAAATATTTTTAAATAGTATGATGGCTATCAATTAATTTTTTATTGGCCATTAATATGCATCAATAGTTGTGACACGATGTTGTTAGAATAATCCCATTTTAGCTAATAAGTATTTAATAATTTATTAAAATAATTAAATTTATAATTTAATATAAATTTATTATATTTTATAAAAAAATATTTTTTATTAGGTATTTATAAAAAGAAAATTAGTAGAGTAATTAAGAAATTATCTTTCTTTCAATCCTATAATTGAAAAATATACTCGTTATATATGAGGTTAAAATTGTTAGAATTTAATAAAAATATACGCACAACTGATATAGTAAAAATAAATCTAAATTTCTTTTTATTAATTATTAACTATCAAACTCTTAAATATAAAAAATATGCACAATCAAACATATAAAATTATATAATAATATTTAACATAAAAAATTTCTAGGATAATCTCTAAAAACAATTATAAAATAGTAATTAGTTATAAAAAAATGTCGTCCCAGAGCCCTTTACTATAATTTAACTAAATAATAATTGAATATAATTTCTCAATATATATTGTAACAAATAAAAGAAATATATATTGATAATAAGAGCAATTAAAACAAATTACATACTAGGAACAAATTAGAATAATACACTTGAGTTTGGCAGATAATGAATTTAAGTTGAACATTAATCGAATGCCCAAAAATCATCCACATATCTCTTTTCTCCCCTTTCTCACATTGTATGGTACTCTTATATAGAAAATACTCTTCAAACCTGCTCTAAAATTGCGTATAAATACTTTATACTAGTATTGACGCACTAACACACTTCAAATTTGAACCTCCCAGACAAGTAGTGCACATGTATATTTTGGGCATGAACCTCTTGGATAAACGGTGTACGAGCACCCTTTGAACATATATCGAATATAAACGATTCTTGATTGTTAGTGATGGGTATTCCAGAATATGGGCTTGCCCAAGGTCAACGAAGGCCCAAAACGGCATGCTGAACGGTTAACTTAAAAACGGTCCAACACGAGACGTAGGCCCAAATCTTGAAATGCCCAAGACGGACAACGCCAGCGTTGACCGCCCGAACCTCAGCAGACGGCCAACTCGCGTACAGATGGTCAACTCGAGCGTTGACCAGATGTACTGTAGCGGCAGGCCCAAAAAGGTTTTTTATGGGCCTAACCCACTTGAGCACACGATCCAACATACGACCAACAACGGCTCTTTCAACACCTTCTATGATCTCAGTCAGCACCCAAAAAGGACATTAATAAAATTAACGCCCTTCCCATAAGGAAGGCGCCGGATTTTTTCAATCTCCTGCCAACTGGGGCTCTCAAATGGTAAAATACATAGAAGGAATGTGAGCAACTTGGAAAGCCGCTGACTGCTGTGAATGAAACAATCTCAGCTAGTTTGGCAACTGGCGCCTCCCTGTAAAAGGAAGGCCGCCTAGAATAACGTTAAGGATTACACCTTCTAACCGAGGAAGAATACCCTGTCATCGTTTAAGTAAACCCTATAATTCTCATTCAGGGGACACAAAAAATTTTTACAAACAAAGTTCTGACTTACAGACAATCTCTTACGTACACAAGCTACTTACTCAAACAAGGCAAGCCCTTACTGAGAAAGATGCCCACGAACGCTAACAGAGTATTGGACAGAGGCTCATCGTCTCTTCCACTCTACCCAGGCGTTCGTCCTCCAATCCTACCAAAGGCCTCCAGATTCTCGGAGACCTATTCGGCTTGCCGAGAGTTGTTTCTGGAAGCTCCACGCTTTCAGAACTTCGCTTTCTCACGCTTTCTGTGAGTAGGAAGCAATAGTTCACGTTCTCGACAAGCCAACACTCCCGACCAATCAACTCGCTCTCTCCCTCTCTTGCTTTCCAGTTTACCTTCCCAGTTTAGAAAGCTTTACTGATTTGAGCGTCGGAGTGTTTTCGGTGGGATAACCTTCCACCGACACACTGACCTCTTGTTTATTTTAGTGGTGTGCAGAATTCGAACTCAATGAATGGAGCCGGGTCAAGTAATCCAAACGAATCCGAATCTGTTCGAAATCAGATCCACGTACGCATCAGTTAGAAATGGCAAACGAAAATGGATTGGTGTTATAAACTTATGATCATGGCATTGACTTGATCTTATTCGACTACATCTCACATAAACATCTAGTGAATTTTGTTACTTGAACGACTCTCACACCCACTACCCTTACTTGACCACTTTGGTCGAGCACGCCAATACTAAGAAGTCCATTTGGTATGAAACATATATGAAAATGACCTAAAATCAGCCTAACAAAAAGGGATGGTTATCTCTGAATAAAACAAAAAGGAAGTTTTCATATGAGAATCCAAAAAAGCATTACTGTAGCCTAATGTAGGGTTAAAGTCCAAATAGCTATTCACATATCTTTATGTATAGTTCTATAACTTTCAATTAGGTAAGGAGATAATGATAATTAGATAAAAAATTACTTTTAATTTTTTATTTTTTGAAAAAAGTATGTTATTATTATCACGACTTTGATAAAAGTAGGTAAAAAATAAATATATTAAAATAATAATTATCCAAAAATTATAGGAATCCAATAACCAAAGTCAGATTGGATATTTCATACAAATACTAAAATAATATGATCAAATATAAATTCACAATGGATATAAGAATTAGCCAAACCAATCTCATAATTAGCCAAACCTACTCAAATTTAAATGTCTCTATAAGAAAAGTAATTGACCATCCACAATATCACAAAATAAAGTTGTACAAAATATTTATTTAATAACAAACTATTGATAACTCTAAATCTAAATAAATCCAGTACATAAATCCCAAATCTTTTTCAAATTAACATATACAACTAAATAAAAATTTTCATTAATACTTTATCTATATTCTGCAAGTATCAACTACCGATTAATCAAGAAGGGTTAGAAACATATATAAATCATAAGCATAACATTAAAAATACATACATACATATATATATATATATATATATATATGGGGTATACCAATACAAGTTAATAAAACAGATGAAATGATGGATAAATCATAAAACACATGCAAAATTTAATAAGTCAAACTTTCTATTAAGATCGTTTCAAATTATAATTTTATACAAACAGTTCATTGTAAATGTAAATATTCAAATCATACAAATTGTATGAAATTATCGAATATCAAAATGTATATTGCGCCCAATAAATCATGTCAAGATCTATAAAATTCAAAAAGACAAAATATCTGAAAATATAAAATATAATATAAATTAAATCATGAGAATTAAGGACAAGTGATTCACACATTGACCAATTAAAAATACAACTTTGAAGTACAAATTGTTTATATTTTCATTAATTTTAGATGGATATACGACTATCTATATATTTTTCTCTATAAATAGAGTTTAACGACACCTTTTGTGCACTTATTGAGGATAGAAACATTCCTCAAATTTGCTTAATATGCAATGATATCTTAGAATATATATTATTAATTCCTTACAATGATCTCAAATAAAATAAACAAACTCTATAACTAATATAGAAATTTTTTTCACCATTTAAAAAAAGTATAAATTCAAATTAAATAACAAAATAAAATCATCATCAAGCGCTTACATGAGTGTCTCATATACAGTTAAATGCATAAATATTTCATGACTATTTTTCATAATATTTTTATATATGAATATTGTCTTTTAAATATCCAAATGTTTGGTGAAAAATAAACAAAATCTTTAAATATTTTGTAAAACTAAAAAAGATTTCAAAATATTCGATAAAACACACATGTATACTATAAAATTTAAAAAATAAGTGTAAAAGATGACATACATATACAACAAAGTATGAAATATAAGGATTTACAAAATAAATCAAAAAATGAGCTTAAAACTATGTGCTTTAAATCCTACATCTGACAGATCTAATATGAAACAATTCTAAAATCTCTTTATTTCTCATTTTCTCTCTTACTTTTCCTTATTTTATTTTATTTCTCTCTCTTCTTTCTTTCTTTTTTTTGTCTGAAATGATAGAATAGGGTGAGGAACCCCTTTTATATTCAAATCGGCACATAAGCGTTAAATAGATGCGCATCAAGTGCCACACACACGCAAGAGTATCATATTAGGCTCATATCAGACACTAATATTCTACATTATCCTTACACGAGCGTCTCACAGACAGCCCTTAAATATAATATTTTTGCCTGAAATATACATGATCACACAACACATCAAGCCTCAATGGTAGCCATGTCCGGGCTCAGCAAAAACCTCGGAGAAAGAAAAAATCTGCAGCCAGCAAATCTAAGTGATACTGCGGCTATGAAGGTTGATCTTTCTTCTGGAAGATTTGGGGCCGCCTTCGCCGTTCTTCTTGCTTGGGGCCGATTAGTTTGTTAGCCGTTCCGTTTCAAAAAAAAAAAAGAGGGTGAGCCTCTCTGTGCATCGGCTGGTGCTGATGTGGATTCCATCACTGGGGACGAATTGCTTTTCGTACGTGGCATAGACATTCCGTTCTAGATTTGAGGCCGGGTTGGCACTGTGACGTGGATTTCTATTCGGTTTGGACTTGTGGCTGCCTTGGATCTACTGACCTCTGCAAGATTTACGCCATGTTGGGCTTGAGTGGAAATATGGCGGTTTGGCGTTGAGGCCGATTTGGCTTAGCTAGCATTGCATATTTCATGCCAATTTGGTCTCACGGGCGCTGTTTTGGCATTGAGTGTAATTTGCTGACTTGGCTTCATGGCCACCTCTATTTTGAGGCTGACTTGGCGTGGAGGCTGATTTGGATACGTGCCGGTTTGGTTTTGAGACCGCGTGGACTTGATGCCGTTTAGTTTTGAGGCCACTCGAGTTTGTGGCGGTTTGGTCATGAAGCCGATCTCGGTTTTGAGGACGATGTGGTTCTCGTGGCCGATTTGGAGCTCGAGGTCTAGTAGGATTGCTAACGTGTCATGCGACGTGGCCGACGTGGCTTCGCAATGGACGAAATCAATCGCCCCGCTTTTGTTGTCGTTGTTGATCGCATGCCAACCTCGCCCGTTACTGTTGGCGGTTGGCATGCGGTAGATTGAATTTTCTTTCCGATTGTATCTTTTATTTTGCCATGTCAATGTTCTTGGTATTGATCTAGAATTATTCGTATGTTTTGGGTACTCTTTTAAGTTGGCACTTTTTAAGTTGGCAAAACACTTGGAGTCGGGTTATATTTTGTAAATTTTTTTAATTTTAATACAATTACTTACTTATAAAAAAAAAAAGCATAATCACACTAATAGGTACTCATCAGGTGTTAATTCTGATTCTCTCAATTTATAATTTTTTATTATATATATATATTTTCATATTAATCTAGTACATAAAAATTATAATGTCATAAATACGTAAAAAAAATCAAGCATTATAATTATAAAATTAATTATATCATCAATGATTAGTTCTGCATTATTGATTTATAAAATAATATAACAATCAACATTTATTAAATACTTTTAAGTTTTATAAAGTTTGATCCTTTGCTTTGGTCAATGATATGCTTTTTTGAATAATCTTGCCACAAAGTTTGCTTGTAGGACTCTCCATGGCAACAAGTATTTTCTTTAGGCAAACAAGGAATATTTCAATGTTTGTTTTAGGGTAGTAAATATTTCAAAGTTCACTTCAATACTTTTCCATATTTTGATTAAAAAATTTCTTTTAACATTTTTATTGGTTTTAATTTTATAAACTTAATTCTTTTTAAAAAAAATGCATATTCTAAAGTTTCTAGCATAATTATAAAATATTTTAAAGTTATGAAAATACATATTCTAAAGTACTTATAAAATGAATATGTAATTAATATAAAATAAAATAAATTAAAATCACAAATATTCTTGTGGAATAGAAGGATTGAGATAGATATATTTCTCACAGAGGCAGGGAGGGTATTTTTATATTTATTTTTAATATATAATTATATTTTTTATTTTTTATTATATTAATATTTATTAAATATTAAAATAATATTAATATTAATTAAACAATTTAAATAAGAGAAATAGAATTCGAGAGTCCACGGCGGAAAAGATGGCCTGTCTGCCTAACTTCTCGGATGTACGAATCTTGATATTCTCCTTTCTGCACGTGTCATGAGAAGACGTAACTCCAAGTTGCTGTATTTTATTTCTCGAAAGAATATAAAATATATATTCTCTTTTTTATCCTTTTAAAATTTAATATTAATTTTAGTATAATGCCAACTTTTCAGGCTAGGATCAGAAGAGCTCCCCATAAAAAATAAAATTTATTTTTAATTTAAAAATATTAATATTTAAATAAATAATTATAATTTAATTATTTTAAAATATAAAAAATTTAATTAAAATTAATTATTAAATTATAGCTATTAATTTTAATATAAATTATTAAATATAAAAAATAATTTTTACCTTTTAAAAAGATAGAGTTACTCCCAACTCAATGATTTGTTTAATATGTTTTTAATTAAATTTTTTTGTATTTATATCTCATTTATAATTTATTTATAGTTATAATTTTATAATTTTATTTATAAATAGAAAATTTGATTCACATATGTGTAATAAAAAGTTAAAATAGGCTTTTAAAAATTAAAATAATAAATTAGGTATAATATAAAATATATAAATATATATTATTTTGTATTTTATATGTTAAAATAAATTACAATTATAAAAAAATAAATTTACAACTAATTTGAAACTAAAAAACAGAGATTTAAAAAAAATAAAATAAAAATGGCTATTTAAATGAAAGTAGATAGGTTTTTATTTTTTATTTTTTTAATTTTACAGCCTAAATAATATTAACAATAAAATCTTTTATTTTACTAAATAACGTCAAATATATAAATATATTTGAACATTTTACTTAATTTAGTTTAACATTCTATAAAAATATAAATAATTTTTAATTTTTTTATTCCTTAGCTATAATTTTTTAATTCAATATCTTTTTTAAAACTATAACTACCTCTTTTATTTTTTTTCACTATTATTATATTTAACTTATATTATAAAAATTAAATCTCTTTAAATATTATTTTCTGATTTTATTTTAAATTGTTATAATTTAGGGCCCAAACGATGTGAATAATCACGGCCCATCCATCAATCTCGCCGGCTAAAACGTGGTCTACCGTCAATGATATTATTATTATTATTATTATTATTTGACTTCCTAGCCTACTGGTTGATAATTTTGTAATTAGTAACATTAGAAAATATTATTTAATTTCAGTTAAATTATTTTTAATAAGTCGAGGTGGTATACATTCACCAACATTTATAAACACAAATAAAAATAAATAATTTAACTCAATGATTTGTTGTAAGAATATTAGTGCTAAATAAACCATATAATATCACTACGACACAGCGTATGATATTTATGTGTTAGTTTAGCATGGCATGTGGCCCACTTATTCGGATACGCTGTGCAATTAGGGTTTGATCATTTTTTTAATAAATAAAAAATTATAAAATATTACTAAAAATTAAATATAAAAATATGATTAAAAATATGCCATATTTTATTTACTTTATCAAATATTTAACATTATAATTATATTTAAAAATTTTAAAAATATTTATTTTAAAGTTTCATCACTTGTATTTTTTCCTTGTTCTGTTGCTCTTGCTTCTAGAATTATTTTAATCATTGGGATTTGAAATGATCAAATTTTTGACACAATTTTTTTATATCTAATAATTTTTAAAAATATATATATATTTCTATTATCTCTAACATCATCTTTTTTTTTTTCATTAACTAATTTTTGATATTAAAGCTAACTCCAGACGATATTGTATTAGTTAGTGGGACTAATAAATTCATTGTCATTGATACAAGTGTAAAAAAATATGTATTTGTTAACCATTTAATATTTTTAAAACTTTAAATTTTAGTCAATTGCTTTCAAATTGAAAATGTAATCAAATTGTAAGTAGTAAAAAAATTTATTCTATTGTATACCACAATTGATTGTCGCATGGATTAAGAAGTACTAATCAATTTTCCGCGTTAAGTCGATACGATGCGGATCCGGTCTCCCGGTCTCAAGCACCGAAATCCATAATCTGGTAAATCAAAAGATGTCAGGGACGATGAAAATTATTCACCATATATTCTGACGCGTTTAAATTGAAGTCTTTTCAAAGATAAAAGAAAGATGTAATAAGGATGCGTAAATATATGTATTTGTGATTTGAGCGTTTGGGTGTGCCCAATTGATGGACGGTTTATAAGTGCACTCGCAAATGGGAGACTTAGAAATGTGCCCGCAAATAGGTGGCTTAGAGGTTCATCCGACAGAGGGACTGCTTAGAGATGCGCCCATATAAGGGTGACTTAAATGTGCTATTGTTTGTCTGAGTATTATTGGAGTGCTCTGGAAAGATGGCCGGTCACTTGAATGGAAGATCTCTTGGGTGGAGAGCCTTTACTTTGATGGACTCCTGAGAGGTTTTTCTGGCATCCTGAGAAGATGGAGAGCTGGCCTCCTTGGGTATGGCCTTTTGGACCGAGCATGTGGCCCCAGAAAGGTTGGAAGGAAAAGCCTTCTGGTATGGCAGAGCCTCCTTTTGGATTCTCTTCTCTAACCTCTCTTTTGGGACCTCTCACTGGATGGTCTCCTGGGATGGATGATGGTTGGCCTTTTTCTCTCCCTTTATTTCCTAAGAATGACGGTGTATTTATAGAGGTGAATAGCAGTTGAACAACCGCTCACGAATAAAGATAAGACAAAACGGTTGTTATCAGTTACATATAAAATGAGCCGTCCAAATTGGGTTGATTAATTTTAACCGTCAATCATTTGGGCAGATTGGGCTAATTAGGACATTGTTCATTTCTTGAGCTTTCTTTTTCATGGGTTGGGTTTACCAAACTTATTACATTAAATAGTATATTTTTATTAACTGGCTGTTATATACATCAACTCCGTACCAAAGAAAGAAAATCCAGTCTACCAGGAAATTGTGAACTGCCTCTATTACTACTACTTGCTTTTATTGTTAGACTGAACGGTTTTGATATTGACTACGGTGTATACAATATTATATGTAAGTTATGAAAGATTTGTGTCTTCATTCTTTTATATTGTTAGTCACCCTTATATTTGTATAAAATCTCTCAAGATAAATATACACCTTATGTAAATTTATGTGAGACAATAATTATAGCAAGACAGATTAGTATTAAAATTTTTTTAATATTTTAAAATTTTATCATGAAAAATATATTCAAATATAACATAAATGAATATGTTTTTTTTAATATATTTAAATATTTATTTAAAATTATTTTTTAGATTTTATATTTACTTATATCGTTAGTATAATATAGTGAAAATCATAATCATTTAAATAAAGTATAAAATTATATGTTTATGAGAATAATTGATTCAAGAGTAGAATTTTTATCTTGTAATAGGTACTTACAAGTTTATTGATAACAAAATAAAACATTTCTGCAATTTTTTAATCAAATTAATTATTATTCAATTAGAGACCATAATTAGTTTTAATACATATTTGGATTCGAATTATTATACAAATTAGAAATCATCTGATCTCATCCAGTATGTCAAATTGAAATAGGTTTGATCTTCGTCTATTAGAAATTTAAGTTCTACATACCGCAACAAGCAAACGAGAGATTAAAGAATTGCGGGACTTACTATTCGGTATATCATTCAATATTCAAGTTAAAACCTTTCTTTGATAAGAGAAAGATGGAGGTATCTAAAACTTGTGGATGCAAGTGTAAGAGGGGATTGAGTGTGTTGAGAAATATTAGGCTTCGAGAGGTACGCTCAAATAAGAACGACTTTTCAAGAAGGTGCGCTTAGTAGAAAGCAACTTGTGGAAGGGTTGCACTCTTGGATTGAGTGGCTTGTAATAGGGTCTGGTCACAGTCGGAACAACTTTACACAGCTTTGTGGTCTCAATGTGTTAGAACGCTGGAGCCTTAAGAGCCTTTTTTGTAAATTTTTAAGTCTTCCCATGGAGGAAGGTCATATTTATAGAATGAGTGCTAGTTAGTCGTCCTTGGGTCTCATGGTTGGTGACAATTATCTGTGTGAATCCGCTAAATTATTTCAGTGATCACGGGGAGCAGTTATGACAACCATTGCCGCCTAAGAATATTCCTTCAATTATCTAAGTGATTATGGGGGCACTATATGGTAACTGCTGCTTAAAAAGATTTACTGAGTTGCGACTATAATTCTGGGACAATATTCTGGACGTATTTATTGAACTATCGACTGTTGAGTTGAAAAGACAACTACTGGGACCAGATTATGGTAACCATCACCAATATATATATATATGCTGAGCTGTCATGATTTTAACCAGTTTGGGGTTGTGGCCGTCGAAGCAAGTTACTAATAAGACGTAACTGCCCGTTTGTCATTGATGGTGTTGGATCTTGCTTCCCAAATCAACCGCAACATTTGCTGGATCTTAGATCGAGGGAGCGTTTTGATGGGTTTCTACTTCTTGAGCCTTTCTCCCTCCAACATGCTGAGTCTTTGGGTTGGTCCATGGGTTCCCATACCCATTAGGTTCAACTGATAGGATATTTTTATTATAAAAAATATTTAAAATATAATAATGTTTAAAATAGAATAAAAATGATATATGATGTCTAAAATTTCGTAAATTAAATTCCATTGTATTGTATAGTTCATCTTTACTTTTTATAATTGAGTTTGTTCTATCTGCATAATATCATGAACTATTATTTTTGAATATAAAATATTTTAATAAAGATAACAATATTTTTTTAATTTTTCACATAAGAAAAAATAAAATGTAAAATATTATTGATAAAAATATTAATAGTATGATATGTACATTTTGTATGAAATAGTTCATCATTTAAAATTTAAAAAAAATTATAATTTAAGTAAAAAAAAATTATAACATTATTTTTTAAAACATAGTAAAAATAATAGAAAAATATTATTAAATATTTTATATTTATTTATAAAAGTATTAGTTACTTTAAGAATTACTGCAGCAATGTGTGAGCTCTTAAAAATTTTAAAATAAATATTTTTATAATTTTTAATTTTTAAAAACTTAATATGTAATAATATAAATATTAGATAAATTATCACAGAATAATAATAAATTACTAGTCATATAAATATGAGAATTTATTTTCATTAATTCTAAAATTAATTCTTATTTCAATTATAAAAAAAGAATGGTGAACATTATTTATAACAGTCTGTCAGGATATTTTTATATATCTATATTGTCAGCACTTTTATATATATTTTTTAAACTTACAACCATCTATTTAAAAAAATTTTGAGCAAAATAAATTTTTAGAAATCCCTCCCAATTTAGTTTATAATCGTACTGAAAAATACTATGCCTGTATCACCTGACAATGCTAGTTCAATTTAAATTAATGATTATCATTATCTTTTACTTTTTTTATATACCGCTTTAGGTGTTCGATATCTTTAAAATTTTTATAAATATATATATATTTTTATATTTTTTATAAGTAGTCTATTTTTAACCGTTAACTAATTTAATTTTTAAAAATTTTTGTACATTATTAGAATTAAAAATAGTGATATTTGAAATAAATTATAATTATGATATTTTAGAATTACTTTTAATATATGACATAATTGATATGAAAGTATTAGAATTTTTTTGAAAATTCCTTTACTACTGAAGTAGAAAAATTATATGTCATTTAATAATTAATTTCTAAAATACTATTATTGATGAAAAAAATTAATAATAAAAAATTATATAAATAATTTAGTATCATTTATTATAAAATAATAGAGAGAGAGTAATTAATATTTATTGTTGCATATACAACAAATCAAATGTCATGCTTTTGACATTAATTAAATATAATGTGTGATAAAGTGACATTATTTACTAATATTTGAAATATCTTTAACATGACTTTTTAATTATTAATTTACACAGATAAATTTATATAAAAATAAATTTATAAATAGATTTTATATCACTCAAAAATGGGTTAACAATAATAAAAAATATCCTTAAAACATTTCTTATTGAATATTTTAATAAAAAAATCTATACAAAAAATATGAAAAATGTTAATATTAGGACGACAAAAAACCCATTTTTTGTTTAGGGGCCGCATGCAAAATTTCAGTTATTTTAAAGCGAAATTCCAACATATTTGATATTTTATTTTTTTTAAATGCACATTGACAATAATATATATTTATTTTTTAATAATCTTACATGATTTATAAATGTCAATGTCTTAAATGATATGGTTTTCAATAAAAAATGATAAATCATACAATTTAGTACTATGAAGGTTATTTTATGTATAAAAAAATTATTAAAGTCATTCTTAAAATACTAATGTCTCATTTGGTTATATTTGAAATTCACATTTAGAATTAAACTTTATGCCTAATTCCAAATTTGACGTCAGATAGAATTAAAAATTTTATTCCATGTTTTAATTTACTAGAATATAAAATTTACATCTGATAATTTTTTATAATTTTTAAAATTAGTATAAAATAAATATAATTTTGATAATAAAAATTATCTGTTAATTAGATGTAAAAAAACTAAATAATATAACAATCCTGGATAAAATATTTTTGATTATTTAGGATGGATAGAGACCAACCGCAATATTATTTATTTAGTTTATTTAAAAAAATACATATATAAAAATATTATTCAGAAATATAAAAGTCAATATTCTAAAAATATATATATCTCTAAGATGTTATTTATATCCAAAAAAAATAAAATTTTATAAAACTATATTATATTAAATTTTATATATTAAAAATTTTTTAATTTATATTTGACTATTTATTTCTTTAATTTTTATATTTAGATTAAAAAATAGCCATATTATAATTTTAAATATTTAAAATATATGGTATACATCTCTTGATTTAAATTATATTTTAACAACTTTACAAGGGAGGGAGCTGGATTAAATTTTTTTGGACATTCCAATGGAAAGCCCTAAATTTACAAATAATTTAATAATATTCAATTTGTTATTAGATACTTAATGCAGAAATTTATCAACATAAAACTTCATTACAAAAAAATAATCAAATATTAAAAAGAATATCTTTCAATGGAGAATAAAATGACACAAGAGAATAATACCTAATTTATATTAAACTTTAGAAAATTAAAAATATTCTTTATATATTTTTCTCTTTTTCTACAAATTAAATATTTATTTATTTATTAAAATTATTAAAAATAAAAATGGGCTAGTCTTATCCGTTGGGGTGGATTTCAAAACATTTTAATATAACCATCAATAATGCAATAAGATAAAAGAAATAAATATTTATATTATTTAAAATGGAATGCATAAAAAATATTATTATATGAAACTAAAAAATGGGCTAGTCAGGAATATGGTGTTGGGGTGGATGGCTTGCAAAAACATCAATGTCCACTCAATGCAACAAAAACGAGACAACTAACCATCAATAATGCAATAAGATACAAAAAATGTGATAAACACAATATAAACTATTTCATATAGAAAATTATTTAAAATGGAGACTGAATATTATTTCATTATAAAAATAATAGATATATTACTGTAATATTTCATTTTTATTTTTTATTTATTATTTATGATGTCATTTAGATCAATTTTAAAAATAATTAAATAATAAAAATTTTAAAAAATAAATTTAAAGATCAGGCCTAGCACCTGATGACCATCTAACTCCACGCTTATGTATATTTGAGATAGAAGAGATGTGCCTAATATGAGTCTATGGAATACTAATATGTTTTGGCAGAATAAGTGGAGTCTAAAGTGCGTCTATACAGTGCTCGTGTGCAATTTGGACATTATGTTGGCACTGGAGCAGCACTTGATGCGATGCATGTGCATCAATTAGGTTATAAAAATATGCATGTGCACATTTTCGGCCATTTTCAATGGAGATAAGGGAAATAAGAGAGAGAGGGGAAAAGAATGAGAGAGAGAAAGAGACAAAATAAGATTTTGGAGCCTTTTGAGGTTAAAACGGTCAGATTAGAAAGTTAAAATAAATATTTTTAAACTTAATTTTTAACTTATTTTAGAATGTTTTAAATTTTTATTTATATTTTATATTTTATTATATATGCATACTACTTTTTACCTAATTATTTTAAATATTATTACATATATTTGATTTTCTCTAAAAGTTTTGAAATTTTATTTAGTCTTGGTAGAAAGATTTAGAATTTTATTTATTTTTTTTATAGAATTAATAAATATTTTGAGATATTATATTTATATATGAAATGTTTAAGAAAATTTATGAACTTATATATTTAGCTTTACATGTAATAGAAAATTCTATTGTAATATTTGACTTGGTATTTCTACTTTTTCACATAATAAAAGTTTTATACATTTTCTATAAAATGGAAAAAAATTTAAGCCTCTTTTTATAGAATCCACAATTTGTAATTTTCTTTCAGAACTATTATAATAAATTAAAAAAATAATATATTTAAATATCCTAATAAATTTAAATACCCTTGAGAACTGCACCTATTCTCATAGGTGACAAATAAAAATAACATTTAGTCCCATCTATGAGAAGTAATTTATAAATAGTATATCTATAAGTTTAAATAGAAATATTTTAGTTTAAAATTATTAAGAGTATGTACTTAAAATTAGTTTTTCACTCCTTAATTCCTAGATTTTAGCATATTTGAATTTTTTATATTTTATATACATATTATTTGATATTTCAGAATATTTAGCATTTAGATATTTATAGATTTTGAATACGATGCTTTGATTTAATCCTATTTTATATATTTGAGCCTTTAAAATCATTTGATGATTGAACATTTGGACTTTTGGCATTTGGAATGATTTTGCACTTTAGACTATCATTAGATATTCGTATATTGATTATGTATTTTGCATATAAAATCATCTTTAGACATTCGACATTAGATACATTAGATTTCATGTGTACTTTACTATTTTTTGTTTTTTCATTCTATTTTGTAGGCATACATTTGTTATTATATATGTATATATACTTATTAAGATTTAGACTCATAATTTGTTACATTTCTAATCCTTTCAGATTATAGGATGTTGGATACTTGTATGATTAAGATACTTGAATATTTATAATATATATTATCTATTCGCATTTGTATTTGATTTGCTTCGAGATTTATGTTTAGATTCATTGTAAATTCGATAGCTGCAGCTTTATAATATTAGGATCATCGTTTGGTTTGTTTATTTTTGAGTTTGTATAATTTAGATATAGCTAGATACTTTTCTTGCATATGAAATTTGATTTGGGCACATTGTTATTTATATACTTTGTTGACTGAATAAGGTTAATTTGGTCTGATTCTATATCTTTTGTTATTTGTGGTCTTTATGCTATTTTTGGTCTTTGGATTTAATATGACCAACTTGGTTTTAGGTATTATATTTTGATTTTGTTTATCTAAGGAAAATAATTTTTTTATTTTAATTTATTTATTATTAATTATTACTTACTTTTCGATCCCTTGTGAAGAGGAGAATCAGCTGAATGGGAGACCGAGCTGTGCGTTTGTATTGAGCCTTCAATTGCCTCGCCTAATATATGATCTTGATTTTTAATTCCATGGGGGTTTCGTTGAATGAATCTGACAACGACTTTCCTTCCTGAATTACCTTCTCTTCTGATATTGAACCCTCTCTATCTCAACCCTAATTCACCCTTTTATTAGAAAAATATTTCAAATGATAAGGGATGTAATTTATTTATTTATTGAATTATAATTAAATAATACAATCTTACATATAATTAGTTTAAATATATATTAATTATTAAATAAAAAAAATTTATAAAGGATAAACCTATTCAAAATATCCTTTGATAGAAAGGATGTGTATTGTTTTCTAATAGATATATCTATTTAAGACATATCCTTTAAATAAAAAGAGGACATTTTGATAAATTGATAATGATCATCTCTCATTCTATAAAAGAACATTCATAGCTATCATTTTGGAATGTATAAGATTTGTATAAAATTTCTACAGATCAAATGGAGAGAGAAGAGAAAAAAATCATCTCCCAAATCTTCGAGACAATGACGAGTTCGGTGTGATGTTAAATTTGCATGCTATTCTTGACTCGTGAGAGTTTGATAATTATGAATTCAGGTATGTAAATTTATTTATATATATAATTGATTAGTAAAGAAATATGATAATAAAGATTAATTAATGATTTTTCTCAGTAAAGAAACTTACATATTCTCCCCATTTTGACCCTTGATTCTTCTCTCCCTGACCCTTTTCGGTTCAATTGATCTGGATAGGCTTCAATCAGTCCGGCTAAAGAATCTGTTGAAGCTTTGAAGGTAATCACCAACAGGAAGAACAATATGGAGGAACAATTTCGACAATGGCAGCAAGAGACACGGGAGAGCATGACGCAACAATTGCACAAGCGACAGAATCTGCAGCATCAATTCTCTACATTTCAAGAGAACGCCAGATCACTCATGAAGGTTTGGAACGAGTCCGTAGAGCAGAAACTGGAGGGTAAGTTCACTAGCTCCCTCGCAGGCATTAAGGGAATGTCGCTCCAAAGGAAAGCTGATTCAGCGTTTACAATCAGAGGCGAGCAAGCTGGGCATTATTAGAATAATGGCAGAGGGATATTGCCCACGCCCAGAGCTTCTGAGATGCACGAAGGACAGAGTTCTAGGGACACTGCTGTTCATATGCCTGTGTTTTCTGAAGTGTTGGGTAACATGATTCCTGTTATGCATACACCAAATCCTGAGAACAATGGAGGCAAATTCAAATTCAAATCCCACTTCCAAACGTGGATTTCCTTATATTTAATGGTGACAACCCAGGAAATTTCACTGAGTCTCACTTCATATCCAGTTTCTTGAGTAAATTGAATGAGGAATTCAGACCTGTAGTGAAGTCTCACAAGCCTACTACAGTAGCAGAAGCTTTTGAGCCGGCAAGGCTCCATGAGCAACATCCGGATGTGATGCCCAAGAAATTAAAGCTTGCTTACAAGCTTGCAGGCCAGCCTGTGTTTGAGAAGGGAAATCTTATTGAAATTTCCTTTCATTTCTTTAATTTGAAATTTTAACTGTATAGTCCCAGTACTCTTTTTGATTTCTTGATACCCATTAGTAGCTTAACTACCTACTTCGACTACAAAAAGTGGTAACCTCCATATGACATGTTTGATGGAAAAATGCATATAAAGGCAGAACCTGATTTTTAGGTCTCTATGACAAATACACTGATAATGCACCATCAAAAACAGTATAAGGCTTGAAAGACCCAAATTAGCAAAACATTGAAAGTAATTGCAGCAACCAGCATTAATGTTAATAGAGGAAGGTTAGTATTTTGATTCTTAATTTATTTTCATATTTGATCTGTAAATGGGTAATATTTTATATGATTGATCGTTTTTTGTTTAACATTTTGGTGTCAGAGACAGTTTGCCTCCACCTTAAAATTTGAAAAAGTCTCTATTATTTTTTTCACTTATCAGGTTTTTTTTAATATCTTAAAGTTTAATTTTTATAAATTATTGTTGAAAACTACTATAAAAAATCATTAAAAAATTAGACTTTTAATAATTTTTAATATTTTTAATATCTATTTTGATATTCAAATGGCTTAATTTTTTTTTATAATTTTAAATTCGAATCAAACAGGTCAAAAATAATCCGACTGGAGCATGAACAAAACAAGGTCATTTTATTGGTCAATGTCGTTTTCAAGCACTGGGCCTGCGACTGCTGTGATGAATGGTGCCTCCTGCGCATTGGACGACGTCGCTGGAGGCCCATCAGCTCGAGAAGCAACATATTGAGTCGAAATTTGTGTGAGGAAGGAACTGAACATTCGACCTTAAGGGTGAAGGGTGGAGTTTCTTACCATTATGCCCCTCTGATTTTGCGTACTTAATGAATGGGTAGATTAAATTTATCATAATTTATTACAATATATATATATATATTAAACATCTATAGTGTTTCATATAATTTAAATTAATTAGGGATTAATTATAATATTCTTAATTAATAAAGTTATATGTTATAATTATATATATAGTATGAAGATATTAATTGCGATTAACCTTATTTAATACAATAAATTTTATCCCGTATGAATTTTTGTTATATTAAATGGATTGATTGAGGATAAAATACTAAATTATTTTTTCTTAATTTGTCCACAACGATTAAGAATTAAAATATAATTTAATATTTTTGTTATAAAATTTTATATGAATCTACATGAATTATAAATTTAACTCTCAAATAATTTTTATACCATTTGATTCAAGAAATAAACTTTATGATAATAAAATATGTTATTTATAAGTCTCAATTTATTATATTTAAGCATGTAATTTTTATTTTGTATAGTCATATAATTTGTGAATTTTTTTTGTGATATGATATTTTTTAAAATTAAAATGTGATAACTATAAAGTTTATAAAAAAGGAATTCTTTTTTATTTAAAATGGATAGATATTGATTATAATATATAAAAATCTACTTTAACAAAAAATTAGTACTTCGATCGATGTTACTTTTTATGAAAATTATTGATAAACAATTTGATATTTTAGATAAAATACATGTTAGCATCCTAATTAAAAAATTTTTATCTTTAAAACTTGTTAGTGTTAAGGATGTGTATGAGTACATTATGTAGATGAGGGATATAGTGATGGGGACGTTAGTCATGGGCCGGCCCAAAAGGGATAAGTGGCTCGGAAATGATAACGGCCTATTTATCCCTAGGACGGTTAATACTGCTATTGACCGGAAGAGCGTAACAAGTAGGCTGGACACGACTCATAATAAACACGGCCCAAATCAAAATCAGCTCACACGTACCTTCCCAAGCCTCAATGATCGCCTGTCATAATTCTCTACACCTCCAAGAAAGGTAATCTCATATGTAATAGAAATCTCCTAAAATTAGAGTACATCCCGAAAGGAAGGCTCACAAATCAGTATGCAATCATCAGATGACACCCTAACGATTACTACGCGCAACACCTTCACAGAAAGAAGAGAATTCTCATTCCTGGTTGTTGCAACCTAAAATGGCGCTCGCGCCTATGTTGCAATGATCCCCACAAAAAGCGGGCATCCCATCTCTCCACTTAAGGAAGACAGTGGAAGCCCATGACTATAAAATGTAATGAAAATTTACTCCATAGGCACGCTCTCTTGTATACTCAAGCTAATTGAAGCTCTCTAAACTCTCTAACATCCTAACGCTCTCTCTCTATTACTAGTTTCCTATGAGCTCAGAACTTAGAAAAACTGTTTTCCACAAGTATTCACGACCAAAACCACTCTCTCCATGAGTGCATCTTCCATCATCATTCTCAAATCCCATGCCCGACATTTATCTTTGCATTCTCTGTATTCACATTCTTATTCTCAGAAGACTATTTACTGACTTGAGTATTAGAGTGTTTTCAATAAGATAAAATCCTACCGTCACTTAACCTCTTATTTGAAATTGTGGTGTGCAAAATCCCAAACTCAGAGGACAGTAACCAGAATCCGATGGACCAAGTTGATTCGAATCCTTTCGAAATTTAGATTTATAACGCATCATAGTAGTTTAGTTAAAAACTCTTAAAGTTAATATATCTAAGTCTTTAGTTGTGTACTATATTTTGAATACACTTTTACCGTTATACAGGATATTGAAAATTTTTTATAATACACATAAAGATGAATAGTTGATAAATAAATTTTTGACTATACATATTCAAAGGAAAGGAAAACTTATAATGAAATTAGGCAAAAGTGAATTTATAGTAAAGTAAGAAAATAAATAAATCTAAGCCAACAGAATAAAAAATATAAGATACCCCAACAAGCTAATATTAAAAAGAAATCTATGTGCTTTTTTGTAAGAAGAAATGATATATAAAGAATGGATGTATTAAATTTTAAAATTGATTTAAGAAAAAAAGTAATTCAATCTTATTTATTTGTTATGAATATGATTAATATTATTAATCACACATGGTATATTAATTCTAATTTTATAATCTATATTTTAAATTTTTTTTATAGGGTTTGTAAAACCTAAGAAAGTCATAAGAAAGTGAATAGAGCATCTTTTCTAAAAATAATATGCATTATGTGTGGAGACAATCCAAACGTGTAATTTAATTTTAGTGGTGATTTTGCTATAAATTTGAAAAAATCCTTTTATATTTCAAGTCTTTCAAGATATTTGATTTTAATTTTGAGACTTATATTTTTTTGATATTTTATTATATTTTTAAACATAATTTTTAGTTTATTTTTTAAATATGATACTATTAAAAATGGTATATCATCCAATAGTCTTTATTGTATTAATTTATAAAATAATACTTTTTATAATATTATGCATGCTAATATTTGTTGAGTGCTATACAACAAAAAAAAAAAAAAAACTAGCTTGACTAATTTTTGAACCCATGTCAGAAGTGAATTAATTGAACAACTGAATTCTTGAGTAATTGAAAGACTAGACTACTAACTATATTGAAGATTGAAGTTCCGAATGACTAGGTGAACAATGAAACTAGATAGTTAATCCCACCAAATGGTTAAAATAAACTGAATGGTCATTTCAATTGGCCAAATTTGGCTACTCAAATTTGGATTTCGTTGGATATATTGATTCACATAAATTAACATCTAATATGTATTTAGTTTTTCAGTGGTACTATATCATGGAGAAGTGTAAAGCAAATTTTGATTGCTACTTTTACTATGAAGGTTAAGTTTGTTTCATTTTTTGAGATTACAAAATATGGTATATGGATGATAGATTTCATATATAGGATTTAGAGTGATGGATTTCATCTCAAGGTCATTGAGAAAATATTACAACATTTTAACTGCTATTTTTTTTGCTAAAAATAATCAAAGTAATAGTTAAAATAAATACATGGACAAATTTTTAGCCATAAAAGAATACATTAAAGAAAAAAATTAGTAATTGAACACCTTAACCCTTAATTGATGATCGTTGATCATTTAACGAAAGACATGCTATTATTGAGATTCAATGATCATGCAACTAAAATGAGATTGAATTTTATTTTATAATTTTTATTTTATAGATAATGATATTTTTGAAGAAATTTCTACTTATTTGTGATTTTTTTTAGAATTTATGTACATATCAGTTAATTTATTTTGAAAAAATTAACATTAGTTGGACCTAAAATAAATATAAAATTTATTCATTAAATAGTATTATCACATATTGATTAATATCTTAATAAATATAATAACTGTAATGCATTGAAGATAAGACTCATTCATAGAGAATATATCATCACGATTCATATATTTTTCTTCTTAATAATGTGAAATGATAGGATTTAGATAATATATCAAGTGATGTATGAACCAAGTGAAAGAATATTGAAATTTGCTTATATTTTTTTAATTAAAATTTTAACTATATAGACCAACACTTTCATTGAATTTTTGAATGCCCATTAGTAGCTTAACTACCCACTTCCACCATTAAAAGTGCTAATCATTATATGACATTTTTGATGGAAAAATGAATATAAAAGAAACATCTGATTTTTAGCTTTTTAAGACAAATATTCTGATAATACACCATCAAAAAGAGTATTAAAAGCCTAGAAGGTCTAAATCAATGAAAAATTGATAATAATTGTAGCAATCAGCATTAAAGTCAATAGTAGAAGGATAGTATTTCAGTTCTTAATTTATTTTTATATTTGATTTATAAGTAAGTAATATTTCATATGACTGATTGATTTTTGTCTAACAAATCTAGCTTACAAGACCCCTCCATCTTAAGCCCCTCAGTGGTCAGAATTACAAATATTCAGTTAATCTGTCACTGAAAGAGAAGAGATCGCCAGGCCTGTGCTTTAGATGTAACGAGAAGGACAACCAACGGCATAAGTGCAAGGAGAAGGAACTGAATTCATTACCAGCTGATGTTGAAGATTAGAGAGTGGAAGTGGAACCTAATGATCAGGAGGAAGAGGACCACGAAGGCCCTGAACCAAAGAGATTTTAATCCAATCTCTTTCAGGCAATTCGGCGGATAACTCCATTAGAATACTTGGAGAGTGCAGAAGAAATCACTGATTATTTTGATTGACAATGGTAGCACTAATAGTTTTGTTAACCAGAGAGCGATCAAAAGGCAAAAGGAGTGCTGATGAACACTCCACTTACTGTTATTGGTGGCCAATTGCAGCAAAATTATGAGTTGGTGTTAGGTGATGTGACTTCTCTTGGATGATGCAGGGCCACATGTTTATCGTTAGCCCCGAGAGTGATGGAAAACTGAAAGAGTTGATGACCAGTGCCTCGAGACAGATATTTGACGTATGGTTTCACAATAACAAGCATAGTGGTCACAATGGTTATTTTCAGCCGAGCGGTGGTACAACTCTTCTATCATCAGAATATCAAGATGTCTCTGTTTCAAGCTTTTTGTGGATTTAAGCCTCCCCAGCTACAGTTTGGCAAAGAGGATCCAGTGGTGGCTTCAGTGGAGGAACTGCTAAAAGGGAGGCAACAATGATTGAGTTCCTCAAGGAGCAGCTGATTGTGGCTCAAATTTGTAAGTTCGTTAATTTCTGTATGTTAGACCTGTTAAAACTTTTTGAAAGGATGGTAGATGCAAATGCTGATTGCAAGGGACGTGAAAGGCGGTCCAAAGAAGGAGACGTGGTATACCTAAGTTACAACAGCAAACATCCATGGCTCTAAGGAAGAATCTGAAGCTGTCTTCCAAGTGTTATGATCCTTAAAAGGTTCTATCTAAGGTGGGAGAGAATGCGTATAAACCAGAAGTGCTTGAAGATTCCAATATTCATCCTATGTTTCATGTATCATTACTTAAAAAGAAGATCGGATAGCAATTCGGAGTATAAACTTCCCCACCATTAGTAGATCAGAATCAAAAAGAAACATGGGGACTTAGTGATACAGCGCAAAATGCAGCAAAGAAGTGGCCGAGCGGTGAATCAGTTGCTGACTCACTAGAAGGATGTGTCTAGGGAGAATGAAACTTGAGAAGATGAGGACTTCATCAGGTCTCAATTCCCCGAATTTATCCTCGAGGACAAGGAAAAGCTCAAGGGGAAGGTATTGTCATGAAATAATCAGCTCGATTACTTGAGACTCAGCTCCATTTTGTTGGGAAGCTCGGCTCAGGAGATCAAACCAAAGGAATGAAGTATGCCATCGTAGTATATAATTCACTTTGAATTGTATTGAGGTTTTGTTGCATGAATTTGAATATAAATTTCCTCTCTTTTGTTACTGAACCCTCTCTCTCCCTCACCCATAATTCACTCTTCTCCACATTCTTATCCTTAATTTCCCTCTCCCTAACCCAAATCTGTTCAATCCATCCGATCAAGCTTGACACGAAGGTTGACACCCTTGGGCCTTGATTTCTCCCTCGGCCATATTGACCTACGGCCTTCTTGCTTCGATCTTTAGTAAGGTTGAATATTAGCAATAATTTTCATTATAATAAAAGAGAAAGGGAGACCAATAAGCCTGATTGAATGGCACCCTTCTTTATTCTTCCATACTTTCGGACTTTGCTAATTTTGGCCTAATTGAGGTTTATATTGATGTTAAACTCATGTGAAATTAAACTATACCAACACAAAATTTATTTTATAAAATTAATTTAATGTATATAAATTATTTCTTCTTGTTATATCACTTTTTATTTTAATCATGAGGTAACTATTAAAAAAAAACACATAAATAACTCCATTTTCTCTAATTTTGAAATGAAAATTTCCCATCTATAAATTTCGCCTTTCGTATGTTCACAGATCCTAAGGTTATATTATCAATAAACCTCCACATTAATGAAAATAAAAATAAAATAAAAATAAAGTTGACAGAAAATAGATATAAACCTCATAATTATATTAAAAAGTAGCACAGAGTGAAACTACAAACCACAAGCCCGTGCCGCGCGCGTGACCAGACCTTGTCATCATTTGACTGATGAAAAATGCGCTCGTTAGAGGCGCGAAGTTACCGAAGAACTCCTAGACCGCATCCTGATACTCCATTGCTCACCCTCCCTGTCCCATAACTCGCCGTCGTGCCCTTCCGACATGTGCCGACAGACAGCGCGTCGGAGATGGGTCTAATTACAAGAATGCTCTCCCCCACCGCCGCGCAAACCACCACGCTAACGAACACAGCGAAGACAAAAATGTAAAATAATATCTCGTCGGGGTTCCAGAGCACCGACACCGAAAGAAGCCCAATCTGCACCGACAGACATATCATAACCGTTGCGGTAAGCGCGTTGATCCGCGCTCGGATCCGCTTGTTGATCGCCAGAGATAGGACTTTCCAGCAAGCTAAGAGGAAGACAATCGCATAAACGCCGACAAACGCGCCAAAAATTATCGCGCTCGATAATGGGTACTTGCAGATCACGATCTCGTGTCCCAAATCGTCGTCGAGGAGGAAGGAACTCCGGTGGAATATGGGCGGAAGGGTTAACCTCTCCGGGAGATAATGAAGAGAGAGATAGAGGAGAACGCAAATGGGGAGACAGATTAAGGCAACGAAAACGATTGCCGACAAAATTTTGGGGCTCCGTGTATTGATGGAAATGTTGAGGAGGAAAAGGAGGGAAACCAAGAATCCGGGCTGGAGGAGGCCAAGAGAGAGAATGATGTTCAATTTGCAGAAATTGATTTGCTGGGAAAGAGAAAGCGGAGGGAGAAATGGATAGATATATCGGCGGCGGAAGAATGGTAAACGGAAACATTCGTTGATGGACCAGAGGGAGATGAAGGAGACGAGGAGGAATCGGACTGACCAGTGACAGCTCAAGTTCTGGAGTTGGCTGGCGAATCGGGATTTGATGCGGAGGTAGAGGATGAACGAGACGGAGAGGAGAGAGAGAATCAGGAGGCATATGAGGAGGGCAAGTGTGGCGACTTCAAAAACAGAGTGAACAAGTCGAGTTAGGGGGAGGAAGGCAATCGGCCACCGGCCAAAATTTAACGACGGCGCTGGCGCCGGCGATAACATTGGTGGTGGCTCGATCGATTTCCTATCGAATGTGGTGGTGATGGGCAGTCACATTGAATAATTGGCAATCGTCGAAGGAATAACTCCGTTTCGGATGCGTTTTAATGTAGCTGTTGGTCGGCTCGTCGAAGAAGTTGGCCGGTGATCGCATTGGGAATTGCGAACTTGGGTGGAGCCAGAAAGGAAAAGAGGAGAGAGTATGGTGTCCGGTGGCGCGCGGTGGAGGGTCCGCCGGTGGCGGCGTGTAGAGGAAAATATTTAACGCATTTAGGTGGAGGGCGAGAAAGAAAGTGGGTCGTTCCGGAAAGACAGAGAATTCGTCTTCGCCGAATACGAACGCAGGAGAAAATTAGGAAACAATGGAGGTTTATGAGATGGCGCCTGAGCTTTCGGGATCGTTATGGTGATTGGAAATCTCTGGGATACGCGTGCGGGACGATGGGGAAGAACGAGGGAGCGAGAAAGCAAAACAGGGTTTTTTTTTTTTTTTAATCTTTTTTGTATTTTTTGGTGAAATAATATCGGATTTCGTTAGACTAAGTATTAGCAGATTACATCGTAAGTAAATTATAATACTAAGTATTATAAATAATATAAATGTTTTTTTTTTTTTTGTAACAAAAATCACATTTTGATGCCACATTATGTTAAAATAGCAACCAGGGGGCTGCAACGTTTTTTAATCTTTTTGTATTTTTTGGTGAAATCGCATCCCCCTTTCATTAGACTAAGTATTAGCCGTTACATTAAAAATTACAAATAATATGATATTTAAATAAATATAAAAAAAGATTTTTAATTATTTTTTTTATTTTGATATTTTTTTATATTTAATTTTAAAAAATAATAATTTAATATTTTTTTTAATTTTATAATTTTTTTAAAAAATAATTTTATCCTAAAACTTTAATTTCAATCCTACTTTTTAACAATATAAATGTTTTTTTTTTTGTAACAAAAATCACATTTTGATGCCACATTATGTTAAAATATGCCTGCAGTTTAATTTTTCTTGTACTATAAGTCATACTTACTACGTGTGTACTATCCTCTTATTTAAATAGGGTCGAATTAGGTTTGATTTTATGTATAATAATTTATAATAAAATTAAACTTAAAAAACTAAGAGTTGGTGACAAAACTTATTAAATGAATTAAATGTACTGCCGAATGTGACCAGCTGTATGTCTAATCCTCTTCTTCGGCCAGCATAGCACGGCCTTGATGTTACTTTCACATTAAATTTATTAGTTAAATTAATATTATATTAAATGTATTGTTTTTTAAAACTAATAAAACTATTGAAAAGCTAATTTGGACTTTTAATATCCAACCCACTGCGACCGAATTGCTTTTCATGGGCCACCACAATCGTAAGCCTTAGATCCGGGTGCGGGGTATTGGGTACCAATCGAGTCTAAATGATAAAATATAATTATAAATATAAAATATGATAGATTAGGCTGAAATATTTGATCTAAAAAATATAATTATAATAAAAAAATTTGGGGGTAAAATCGGTCTATAAATATTTTTATTTTTAAGTAATTTTATTTAAATTTTAAATGTATAAAATATTTCACCAAAAAATAAAAATAACATCAACAAAATATTTTAGGAAATAATCTTTACATAAAATGACTACTAATTGTATAAAATATAATTTAGTGAGATGATTATTGTTAAAATTTTGATAGTTCTATAAAATAATGATATTCATACAAAAATTATCCCGATTAAGCTACATCAACCAATAATAATAATACATATTAACTATTCAAGATGTAATTTTCGATTAAACGAATTGAGCAGGTTAAAAAAATTTATTTTGATCAGATTTATTTTGATCTAGACATTCTTTCATTATTTTATTTTTTATAAATGTAATTTTAAAATGTCTAAAATTATTAGGTTAAATTATCTTGTCTTTAAGTAAGTTTTTACTCATTTGTCTCAATATTTTTATTTATATAATAACGTAATTTTTATACATATTAATGTTGATTGTCAATGATTTGATCTATAAAATATATATGTACTAATACATATCTGATAAATATTTTCACTCAATATTGGAGCTTATTACAATCAGAAAATGCTATCTGTATTAGCATATGTCATATCATTGTTAATCTCTAAATTTTTTAAATACATATTGAAAATAATAAAATCTATTATTTTAAAAATATTTTATTCATTAATTTTAATCACTTCATTATTATATCTAAAATTACTAAAATTAAGCTTTATCTATTCGGTTTTACTTATATTTACCTTAGATCCTTCAAATTCGAGCCATAGTAGATGAGATAATTTTATTTCTAGGCATGCTCAACTTTTCTCTAGCAAACAAATATAATTTGTAAATAATACATCAAAAATCTCTCATAAAAATATATTACACACATAATTAAATATCTACCGAAAGAAATAGAGTACCTAGAGGATTATAATTATGGTTATGTTAATTTATATTGATGTTATTACCTTAAAGTATAATAAATTTGTATGCTAGAATAGATAAGTACTTAAGGTGGTAGGCCAAATGATGGTGGTGATATCTTTTGGGTTGCAATAGAATATTAAATACATAATAATTATGATTATAAAATGATTTAGAAGAAGATTTTAGAGATTTTGATGGTTTTAGCTTATAAAATAAGTAATAAAAAAAAGACTTAAAAAATCTCTAGTGGGTCGTGTAGTAGGTTTAAGGACTAGAGAAGGTTTGAACACATTAGTAAGTTATTTCTCTACATGATTAATTAAGGATGTTTAAAAAGTGAATTTCTAAAATTAGACTTGTTAGTTAGGGAACATTATCAAGCAAAATACTTTGGTACTGATTTTATTGTTCAATATTCATAATTTTTTTTTACGTTTCTTTCGAATAGTATGAGTATATTTTTGATATTTTATAATTAAATAAAAGAAAACGTATAAAAATATTTAGACAAATAAAAGTCAATAAAATCTTAGTATAACTTATACATTTTTTATAAATATTTGTATCCGCTAATAGAGGTCATTTCTAAGGAAGGATATTTATGGATTTGTAATCATTGTATAAAACTATCATAAATGAGAGATATCATAGATAGTATGAATATATTACTAGTACAGTCTATGAAAAAATTATATGGACAGTAAGGATATTACAGATGTAGGGTAATTTTGTATTATTTATCCAATTGTTGAAGGTGTAAATATATAATCTTTGGTCAAGAGCAAAATAATATTCACAAGAAATTTTGATACCTCGTATTATTATGACATCATGTATAGTTGGATTTTTAAAAAAAATTCAATGGAGGGCTTATTATCACAAATACTTTGAGAACTTAATATATATTGATTGGAAATTATTTGGATCCAATGAACACTGTTCCAGATATCGTGATTGTTACATAGTTGATATTATAATTGTTACTTATTTATATTATTATTGAATTATATTATTGTTGATATCATTTATTGATTTTATAAAGACGATTATTACTTTACATATAGTATATATTGTTAAAATTTATTTTGATAGAAAATTTTTTCAAATATATTAATTTTTTACTGTTATTGATATTTGTCAGAGTTTTGACTTATCTTTATTATTTATTTTTTTAGAGTAATATGTTAGTGGTGGATAATTCTAGAATTGGAGAGAGTTGGAGACTTTAGTGATTTTTAGAGTCTAACTAGAGAAGAGTGTATTTATTTTATCATATAGAGATAAATTTCGTATTTTATTATATTTTATTTGAGTTTTTATTACTATTTTTTTTTCAAGTTTTTGAATGTACGAGAATTTTTAATCTATGGTGGTCATATTTTATTATTTATACTTATGAACCAGTGATTCAACATATGTGCAGTACATGTGCGTGTATCAAGTGTGAGGTGAAGATAATGTGGTGCATAAGCATTTGCTAAAGTATACTCATTGCAAGTGGTCGTTGTAATTTGTGCTCGAGTAGTCCTTAAGCATCCCTCAAGCATGGACAATAAAAATCTTTACTCTAATCAATGGCCGAGTAGTCCTCGTGCATACCTTAGGCGTCGACCGTGCATATCTCTACTACAATTAGTGCTCACATAATCCTCATGTATGTGTCAGGTGATCTCAAGATCAATCACAAAAATTATCAACTATAAAATTTTAATATGTATCTTTAATGCACAGTAAAAATAAATTGAATAGATCCCTAGCCATGATTGATCAAGTGCCATTTGAGACCGGGAACTATAAATAATGAGTGTAATAAAATGGATATTCTATTCTATTATCAATCCCACTTTTAATGTATATGCTAATGGATAAACATGACTCACATTTATAAGCTACAAAACTTAGGAATAAACAACCTTTTATATTTGGCCTATCAAAAAATATAATATTTACCATAAATTAAAATAAATAATATATTAGTCATCGACTTAATAAAATTTAAATATCGTAATTATTGAAAATAATAAGGGCCTTTCAATGGAATTCTAGCAACCTCATCCTATAAATGGTACATAAAATATTGTCATCTGACAAAATCAAAGCACTAATTGATACTTAATTGGCGTAGACACACCATAATAATATGAAATAGTAATAAAATTTATCATTTACTTGTTGTTTAATTATATACAAATTGACTAAAAAATTGATGTTGATAAAATTTACCATTTTTTAAAAGTTCAGATAAAAACAATCTAAAAAAAAGATAAGAACAAAATTAAGTCAATTTTTAAAAATTAAATTATTTTGGACAATTTGGCATACAATTTAAGACTTAGACAATATTCTTTGAGGTTTAAGTATAGAATATGGTGATATTAACCACTTATTATGAAACTTTGGATTGTTCTTATACCACATCTGATCGATTCAGTCTGCCTAACCTAGGAAGCGGGCCCATAAGTAGAAGAGACATGCTCACGACTTGAACAACGTTTCAACCAACCCAATTGGCTCAAATGGGCCAGTCGGCCAAAATGATCTTGTTAGCTTAGTTAAGACAACCCACAATCTTCTTTTTATATGCTGAAAATTCGTCATAACCAGTTAGAACAATATGATAAATATCTTAAGAATATTTGCCCATATTCACATAATTGCTTCAAAAAAGGGAATAGTTTCTTGGCGGATCACATCCCAGAGGTAAATGCCATATCGGGCACATCCTATAATCGTATCAAAGAATGAATAAAATTGCTAATGCCCTTATTCATCTAGCTCAGTAGACGGTTGTCATCAATCAAGGAGGGTCAAACTATTTGCCAATATTATGAATACCCATTCACTACAGCAAAGATGAAAAGAAAAAAAAAAAGACATTATAAGCTCCATCCAAACGTCATGCCCTCTATCTAAGTGACATGCCTTCCATTCAGGTACCACGCACTCCATCTAGGCACCATGCACTCCATCGAAGAGTCCATCTACGAGTCCTGTCCTCCATCTTATAAGCCGCCCTTGGTCAGGCATACCCTTGGAGCTCAATCTTCTATCTTGTAAGCCACCTCGTGGCTGGGCCCACATTTAAGCCGCCCCACAATTGGCCGCATCCCACACTTAATCCCCATACACATGCATCTGTGTATATTTTCTTTCTCCTCCTATCTTTCTTTAAAAATAGAAAGATTATTAACTTGAACATTGGAGAATAAATGAAGAAGCGAGTCCCGCCAATCTTCTAACATATTATTTTTAATTATGTTGCATAGATTCCATATTTAAAGTTACAGGGGCTGAACCAACTCAAATTCGACCTGCCAAAGGAAGATTAAGTAGTTCTATAACACGTCAGGCAACCTAGATACATGGATGCATCAACATCAACGAACTATTTCAAACTAAAATTTATACTTGATTAATTTTAAGAATAATTAACCATGTTTAAGAATAATTAACCTTTTTTTTTTTTTGCGGAGGTGGATTAATTTAGTTAATTTAACTTGTAATTTTTCTTAACATTATACAAAAGAATTAAGTTTTAGTGTGATATTAGAAAACATTCTTAAAATATTATTAAATGATATAATATTATATGCTCAGACTAACAACCGTGTATAATAATAGATAAATAGATTAGATGCCATATTGTCGGATGATATTTTAAAATTTCACTATGGGTCCCTAAAATCTATCTCTATGACTAAATTTAAGGATAATACTATAATGCTATATGAGAATGAATAAAAATGATTTTGTTATGGTCCTCTTAGATATTATGCTTCATTATTCTTATAATGATTAAAATCTATCAAGAAATATGGACGACTTAGATTAGAAAATAAATTAAAATATTATCATTGTCTCTACCCTTCATCTTTTTTTAGAAAGATGTCTCAAAAAATGGAATTTAGACCCCCCCTTTTTAACACCCCCCTTTTTAACACTCATTTGAATAGGATGATTACAACCATAACAAGGTGATAAAAATGCTTGCTGAATTACAAATGATACATGATATTGCTGATAAAGAAAAGTTGGAAGAACTAACAAAATTGAGTGAAAAATCAGCTGAATATTCCAAACTAATAACACACAAATTTATTAAAAAATTAACTTACAGTATTAGGCAAAGAGGTATTAGACCCCTCAATCGACTCCCTCTAACATGTGACACCTATCAATTCTTCAAAATAATCCTCCAAGCCATATATCCAAACTCCTTCCAAAATGCATGGAGCCTTTTAGTCCGACACTATGTATAAACTTTACGTGCAAGCCACATATCTAAATTCTATAACATTATAGACCAAGTGATATGCCTGATAGGATTTAGGTTAGAGATTATTAAAACTTTTACAAATACATCATCATCAAAAACAAATTATAAATCTCTCAAAAGATTGGTAATTTTTTCAAGTATAATGCTCTCTATGAATTTTGAAGATCCATATCACCCGTAGGGCTCTCCCCATGTCAAAGGAGTTGAACCATTCTATCTACCCCAAGTTTTAAGAGTTGATCATCTCTGTATATAATAAATAGTCAGCCAAAATAGTTTAAAAAACCCTAGTAAATGGGTAAAAACCAACTTCATCTCACAGATATCTTGCGATTTGCTTTTCAAACTTCATAGTTTAAGTTTCTAAATTGTGGCTATTTAGTTGTCTACTTTTAAAACTTTGTGACTTAAGCTTCTATCTTGCACAGCTATGAAAGCTTGTTCAAATCTATGAGACCAAAATCTACTCAAATAATTTTCAAGCACACATAAAAAACTAAACACACATTAACACTTAAATATCTAAAAACTCAAAATATGACACTTCGTCATCATATGAACAAAAATTTCTAACAATGTCTGCCACTGAAATGATAAAGTAGCCTAACGTTAAAAGGACTATAATAAAACCTACAAAAAATATTATTTTGTATTTAAAAACATATCTTGTTTCATCTTAATAAGATCAAAGATTTATCCTAATTGGAGATAAATATCTTTCTCATGCTCTCTTTTATGAATTCGGTCAAGCTGATAATGTTACTCTATACTATTTAATTTTAATTTACTGAATTGAAATCTTAAAAGAAATGATCTCTTAATAACATTGGCATAAATATATATATATATATTTAATTATCATAAAATGCAAAGGATAACTGGTGTAATATGGTCATCAAAATACCACTTTAATAATAGATCCAAGATCTTAATTAATCTAGAGAAAATGGGTTACATGGGTACAAATTTATCCAGAGAAACGTAACATACCCAAAAGAGATGCTTATTCGAAGGTTCCAAATTTATGAAGAATCAATTCGATAGAATAAAAAAGAAGTTATTTGATTAAAAAATAACTCAATATATAAAACTTCTATCATGCACAGATTTAAAGAAGGGTCACAATACTTGAAATATATTATGTATAATCTTATCTTAAATTATATAATATATTATTTTTATGATATAAATTTATAACTATTATATCACACAATGATAATTACAGCACTGCACAAGGACTCTATAATGGATGAAGAGCAAAGGGAAAAATCTGTTTCTCATTGCCAGAAATATAAATTACTTTATTGTTATCATTATTTTATTATTTCTTTTGAAAAAGTGGAGAAATAGTAAGATTAAAAAAGAAAAATAAACGATGGTAAAATTTTGGGTAGATGCCACATTTTAAACTCATTTGGGGTCCTAACTATCCAAAGGAGAAGCAAGTCGCTACATTTCTAAAACTGTCCATTAAATTAGAATTTAATAAATAATTTAGAAATACAAATATTAAATATAATAAGTTAAATTTTTTTATGGTATTGTCATAAATGGAATATTAAATAAAATATATTAAAATTTTTAATAAAAATAACCATTTAGAAAATAATATTTAATATTTAATATTTGAGAAGCAAAATGCTAAACCCTCCACCATTATTCAACCCTCATGCCACTTAGAGAGGTGTAATGTGTTTCTAGAATTCACTTTTTGATTTTTAAAAAAATATTTTTAGGGGTTGTGAAAAGTTGTAAAGTATTAGGAGGTGTTTGGATTTCATTTTTTTAGTTAAATCATTTTTTAAAAAATATTATTAAATGATATAATATTTATTTTTTATTTATTTTTGATAGTTTATTAGTGCATATAGATGAATAAAATGATAGATTGCTAAATTTTTTTTAAAAGCAGAGATCAAACCACTACAATACCATAAGGGTATCAACTTAATTTAGAAAATTAATTAATAATATTATAATATTTGATTAGGGATAAATACAAACTCTAGAACAAAGATGGGAGAAGCTCCATCTATGGATTCAGACGATGTCTGGGGCAGGAATCGCAAGAGATGAGCTGACATCTTTCTGAGTTTACACAAACAGAGAGAGAGAGAGAGAGAGAGAGAGACTGTTTGCTATGAAAGCTGTGGTTGCACTTCTCCTACTCTATACTATTTTTATATTTTAGTTTTATTCTTATGTTTTAAACTACTGAAACCATAAAATAGATTCAATATATATTAATATATTTTTATATTTTGGCACTTTAAATTGATATTATATAAAAATAAAAACTAAGAATAAACCTAATCAAAAATTGAATTTAGGCTAAACAATTCTTGTCTTTGTTAATGATCTTTTCCTCTTTTTGTAGAGCTGATTAGGAGCCGATGGAAAACTTTCATAAGTGTTTCTAAATTTTTTTTAATCTTTCTAGTTTGACTCTTAACTCAAAGAAGAACAAATGCGTCATATACAACTATGATGATTAATTAACCGATATTATCAGGGAATTATTAATTTTTGGGTTGGTAATCTTTTAGCCTGTTACCTAGTTGTTCTACCTATCTTGTCTCGCCGTATTGTATCTAAATGTCAGGACCTAATTGATTGAATCCCTACAAAAACTATGTCCTGGAAGAATCATTAGCTTTCTTTGGTTGTCACCTCTCACTCATCTTCTCAATTTTTACTAATATTCAGAGTTATTGGACTTTCGTCTTCATTCTGTCTAAATATGTTTTTTAAAAAAATTACCAATCTTGGGAGATTTCTGTGGCAGGGGCTTAATTCAAGGAGAAACTCTACCAATGTTGCATGAGATAATAACTGTGAGCCCTAAAAAGAAGGTGGCTTTGGCACACGCTAGGTGCCCTTATTGTTATTTTTTCTAACCATAGTAGGGTAAAAATTGATACAATTATTTTAGGTGACTATTAGATATAGTTAATGCTCTCCCTTCTTTTTGTAGGATCATCTATGAGAATATAACTATTCTATGACCCCTATCCTTCTTCTTTGAGCTCAATTTATTGAGATTTTAAACCTAGTGGCATCTTTTCTATCTGCTTGACATGAAGGCTTTTCTAGCTATAGATTTGGAGGTTCACGGGGCCTCATTGATTTGGGATTCTAACAATCACCCCTCTCTTGCCTCTAATTGGTTATTAAAGGCAAGCTTAGGACCTTGGATAAATGTCATTTCTTTCATCTACCTTCCTATTGCTTGTTTTGTAAGTTTGTAGAGAAATCTATATACTGGATCTTCTTCCAATATGGGATAACAAAGAAAATTTGAAAAAATTATTTGATTTGACATCAAATATGTTTGGCCATACGTCAATTGAAATAGAGTCATTTAATAAGTAATTGTTAGATATTCTGCTCATTTTCTCTGTAACATTTATTCTAAATTGGTTTTGATAGTCACAATTTAGTTTATTTAGATAAGTTATAATACTTATATTTTTAAAGTATTCTTTAATTTTAATGAGAATAAGACCTAAAATGCAATATTAATCGCAATAATATATTAATTTTTTAAACTTAACATATATTTAAAATAAAAATATATATATTTATAAAATTATAAAGCCCAGAGTGCCACCATATTCTATTCTTCAATTAAATAGGTCTAATTTTTTAATAATTTTTATCAAAGACATTAATATTATATTGACTATAACATTATAAAATTTTGAGTTAATTAAACCAAGCAGGTAAACTGACCCGATTTTTCTCAGTATACTTGCCGACAGCTCTTGTTTTTGCGTGAGTGTTGTCATGGACTTTTTTTTTCACCGCTGGGCGGAGAAGGCAGATGCTTTCCTCCGTCAGCTTTGGGTGAAAAAATGGGAACTGTGCTGCTCAGTTTCTGACGTTATCCACCTGGGAAATCTACAATCAATAGAACAAGCACGAAACAAAGCAACTTTTTCTTTTTTAAAAAAATAAAAATAATAAATTTTATTTATTTATTGATGAGGGAAAATGAGGAGGAAGAACGCCACCCTTTTCCGGCAAGTAAATGACCGGAAAAAAGCAACGTCAGAGTTGAAAGAGTTAGACGAAGACGTGAATGTGAATTCCTGTGAGATGCTCAGCCGGCCAAAAATGTCCTTAAAAACCATTTTAATTCCTTGAAAATCTGTAATTTTTGCTTTGTTATTTGATGGTAAGCTATTATTATTATTATTATTATTATTATTATTATTATTGTTATCTATTATTACTACTGATATTAAATTCTAAAATTGTGTTTATTTATAATATTATTTGATGCTGTTGTTGAATATCAAATCTCTGGGTTCTACTTTATTTGATTGATTTATTTGTTTTAATTATTTTTTTAAAAAAAGATTCAAGATTAAAAACATTAAAAAAACTAAACAAATGTATTCAGATTTTTATACTATAAAAGAAAACAAGCATTAAATTAAAATAGGATATTAATATTTGTATATATGTATAATAAACTCACTTTAATATCAAATAGTAATATCATCAGCACCTCAAAAATATCCCCTAAATCATGAATATTTTCGATCATATTGATATATAATTTTTGTGGGGTGGACTTTTTGGTTTATCAAAGGATGTAAATTAAAACTTCAGTAATCAAACCTTAAACTTGTCGATGTAATGTTGTTGATACTTTACTTTTTGATAAAAGTAAATTCCTAGTTAATGCAGCTAACAGTGCAGTATAGTTTTTTTTTTTTTCAGTGAAATTATAATTACCCTTAAATAATTTGAAGTCATTGAAATAAATGAGATCGAAATATAGAGAAATTAAAATACTCAGTTATCATCTAATGTGCTAAACATAACTCAGATGTTGCTTTGTGTTCATATGTATTACTGCATCCAACTAAACATATGCCAAAAATTTCATCAAGTGTTTTTTCTCAATAAATTAAGATATTTCAAAAGATTTGAACCATTAAATAAAAGTGAAAAAAGAAAAGAAGCTATGATACCATGATTAATTCAGCATCAGCCATGGATGAGTGCTTGATGTCCACAAATATTCAAAGAGGAAATGAATCTGGAAAATGGATAGCATTTATATGTAAATAGAACCTATTTATGAAGAAGAAAATAGCAGTTCGAGTCAGATTTTATCCAAGAAAAAAGCAGGAAAATGCATAAACTGAAAACTTATCCTGGGTGTTCTTCTTCTGCTGCTAATGTTCTTTCTCTGAGAAAATGCAAGGAAAAGGAATGAAAGAAGAAGGAAAAGGCAGGGCGCCATGAGAGGGGATAGGGAAGAAGAGGAAGAAGATGAAAAGCCCTAAAAACAAAAGGTCAAGAGGAAGACATGTTAGAACCTTCAAGCCATCATGAGATGAATCATGAATATAAGAAAAAATATGAAAACAGAGAGTTTAGCGTTGCCATGATAGCTTAGCGTTGAAATCCATAGACAAAAAGTGGAAAAAATTACTAAAATCAAAGCTGTAATGATGAAAATAACCTTGTTTAAGTCTATTCTGTCAGAAACTTGGGGAAAATGTGTCAACCCTTTCATCATTACACCAATCTGCATTGCAATTAGCCAAAATTCACCCACTTAATCACCGTGAATCCAATAACACCCAATCCAAAAAAATAAAACACAAAAACCTAAATTTAACTCAGAAAAGAATCAGGTCATTAAACAAATCTGCTTATCAATTAATCACAAATCTATCAAATTAACACACAAAAAAACCACAAACCCGTTTCTAGATTGGGTCAACGGGAATACCAGAAAATATCGCGAGAAAAATTTGGATCAATTACATACCTGGGAATGAAGAAGATTACCCTAATTCCCAAATCAGAAACTAAATTTCTTTCGGAAGCAACAATTGAGGGGAATGAAGCCTGGTCCGACGACACTAACTTATTCAAATTGCAATTGAAGACTCTAGAGATTTTCCATCGAATGAGAAAAGAGAGCATGGATCTTGTTGGTGGCCTCGAGCCAGACAACATCCCCCTCAAAGAACAAGCTTCCTTTGATCTCTGCGGTCGGACGTCTGCACTGTGATGCCGAAATTTTACGAGCAATTTTCATGGCAGGAGGGATGGAAAAGACGAGAAGGGGGTAAAATAATCAATGGGGCATTGTCGTATTTTCCGTGTGAACATCATCATGACCGTAATAATTCAGAGAGAGAGAGAGAGAGGGTGAGACTGAAGTTTTGGAAAAAGACGAGCGAGGAAGTCACTGTCCATCACTTATTATATAATAATTATGAAAAATTATTTGAAAAAAAATATATTTTTATATATTATTTTTATAATTGTGGATTTCATTTGTTATGATTATTGACCATATTTTCTAAATTTTAATAGATTTTTTTTTTTTGCTAACAAGTTATTTAGCTGACACTATGACACAAATTATTTAATCATAAAAATAATGTGTAAATATTATTTGTACACAATACCATTCAGATATATAACTGTCTGATAAATAAATTTATTTGTGTCTATAAATTTTAAAAAAATTAAAAAAATTAGATTATAAAATAATTATTTTATCAGTTGCTTCGTGATTTTAATTTTTTAAATATAAGTAAGATAAAATATGTCAATATAAAATAAAAATAATATGATAAAATTATTTAAAAATTCATATTTTTGAATAATTCAAGTTAGCAGAAATAGGAAAAAGGAAGTTCTAAACTTGATGCTTCAATTTGTCTCTTATAAATTCATCTCTCTCAAATGGTGGTTGGCAATCTATTCTTTCAAAGAAGCATAATTTTTGGCCTCCGTGCCTTTTACAAAGAAGACATTCTAAAAGCATAAGGGCATGCTCTTTTTGTAAAAATCTTATTTACTTTTATTTTAAAATTTAGCTTTTTTATTTCTAATAAAAATATTTTTTTTGTTTGTTTGATTTTTTAAGAAAATATATTAATTTATTTTTATTAGAATTAGATACGTTTTTAAATTTGAATTATCGAACAAATTAGGGTGCTACTGGATCTTCTCTGGAACTGAACTAAAGGGGGTTTGATTTTTATTATTTTGAATCTAAATCTTACACAATACAATTAATAAATAAGAGGTTAGAGGTCGACGAGATTCATTTCTTAGTATATCCTCCAATACTCAAATAAAAATCTTTCTAATATGGATAAAGAGATAGGAGGATGCGTAAAAAATGATACGTACATACATATTTTGGAAGATTGAGTGTTAGAGGAGGGTTAGACTCCGAGTGTGTTTGATTGGGGAGTGTCTCAGAAATGGAGGATTGGGCTCCGGTGGTGTGTTCGGCTAGGGAGCAGTTTTGAGATGGAGGATTGAGTTCTAATAGTACGCTCGATTGGGGAGCGGCATTTAGATAGAGGACTGAGCGCCGGTGGTGCGATTGGTTTGGTAGCAATTTTGAGATAGAAGATTAAGATCCAACAGTGCGTTCGATTAGGGAGCGACTTTGAGATGGAAGATTAAGTTTCAGCAGTGCACTCGGCTGAGGAGCGACTCTGAGAGAGCTCTTCGATCCTTCAGGAATGTTCGAAAGTAAAAATTGTTCGGTCTCCTTTCCCGCGGGGGTAAATGGGTATTTATAGAATTAAAGCCGGTGTGGTCTTTGCAACTAATGTCGGCTGCCCTGACAGATCTGTTGAGTTATCTGTATGATCATGCGAGGGGTGCATATGACAATCGTAGCTGTCCGGAGATATTCTTTCTATTTTCAAGATGATATTAGAGGTCGTTGTATGATAATCACCTTTCGGGGAGATTTATTGAGCAGTAACTGTCATCCTAGGGCGATGCGTAATCAAAGAAAATATTTTAGGAATATTTGCTGAGCTATTAGGATGGCTGTCGTAGCTGCATTATAGCAAATTCCACACATGCTGCATTGTTGGGGTGTCAGTGATTGTGCAGGAGGAGTAACCACGAGCGCAATGATGCGCAACCCTCATAGCTCATTCCTTACTAAAGAGCTCCAAGTTGACCCGCCTTGGCCATTCACGGTACTTGCTAGGCCTTGGGCTTGGAGGAAACTCTATCTTGCCATCGATTTCCTGCAGGTCAGATTTAGGGCTGGTTTATGGATCGCCGAACCCATCATTAGCCTCCCATATCGGTAAGTTTGAATTTTCAATCACCGGCATGTCTTGATGGGAAGTCACGGTGCGGGTCCTTATACATGTTTCTTTCGAAAGTGCCTTGCAGATTTTTACTCTGTTTAGTAAGATTTGGTACAGATTCGATACTTTGCCGCTAGCAAGCCCTTGGCACCAGCGCGGTTTTCTCGGTTTAATGCTGGTCAATCTTCTTATCCAGTTATAAATGGAGGGGCTTTCTACGTCTCACATCATGAATCATTTTTACTAGCCAAACGAAGTGAGAGTTCGGAGTTGACATGAAGCCTACACAACCACAAGTTAGGATTGGCGGTGACTCTTCTCTTATATTCTTGCATGGTGTGAATAGGTGAATTGCTTGAATGTTGCTTTTTGCCGCTTGACATTTGGCAATCGGATAATCTAAACCACTGGTGATTTGGGCTTTTGGTGATTCTAACTTGCGGCGGTTCACTTTAAATGCTTGGTTGGGATGTGAGCAGGTTAGATCAACCTTGTGACGGATCACGTTCTAATTTCGATATTAACCATAATCATAATTAATTATTTTTTAATTACTATTTTCACCGATGATATGATCAATTGATTATCCTGATGTGAATTTCACGTCGATAACATGACCAATTAATTATAATAACACAACATTTAACATAGGACCTGAATATTTTGCCACGTCATCGGTGGCTCCAACAATGATTCAAAGAAATATGACGTTGGACCCTGATAAGGAAAATGCCGATAGAAATACCAAAATCCATATATAGCAATATGTGGAAGTAATAAATATCCATAACTTGACCAACCAAAACTAAAATCATCAACTATAATATACTGAATCAAACTATGGACAAACAGTATCCAAAAACGACATAAGGTCACAACCAATTTAAACTGATACAATTTGCTGTCTAGACTCAAAATATTGACTAAGATACATTGTTTATTTTATTTATAAGTTGTTACAATACATCTAACATATTAACTAATATCAAAAGTCACAAAACATCATTTAGACATCTAAACACTATCCAAAAGCTTACAACATGACAACCCATTCTCCGAAACCTAAATTAAACCAAAATACAGTAGCTAGGTAAAATAAATATTGTCTGAAAATATATATTAATATAGACATCTATAAAAGTATAAATTAAATATTTTGATCTTCATTCCTATTTATCCGGTGAGAACTCATACAATTCATTTGGGGGATTAATAAAATAACAAGAGAGTAAATCAAATACTCGATAAGATATAATATATATTAATAAACATGCATACTCTATATTTAAAAATATATTGGAGGGAATATGGATCATAATTGGATGCAATAATATAACATGAGAAGGAAAACTTACATGATGCTTTTTTAATTTTCTTAACTTATTTCTTCTTAATCTTAGCCATCAAAATATGCTTAAATTTTACTTTTTTTTAGGGATCAGGGCCATTAGGTCTTACCGATTAAAGGAACGAATAAACCTAAATTGTATATACTTTCATATAAATAAAGGCCATATGCTTCTATTCGAGATCCAAAGATGGGCTGTCTATATATAATCCTATAAATGGAGTCAAATATCACTTTTTAACTCATGATTACATATGTTCCGATATCAGTTTACAATTATAATATACTAAAAAATATAAAAATATATTATCCTCTAAATAATAACCTTGGTCAAATTTATATTCTTAGAAAAATTCTATACTTTTTTTCTATTTTATAATTTTTCTCATTTCGAGAGAAAATACTCATAATTTTTGAATATAATTATAGAGCTTCATTCTAAATTTTATAATTCCATACTTATACTTGCCGGAACTTAGGCATGATGAAATTTTACAACATAAAAAATATATCTTTAACAATTATTTTAACATGCAACAATGTTATTCACGAAATCAAACATGCAGGAGTATAATATCAAATTTTTAGAACATAAATTATGAAAATTGGCCTACTTACACATTGTCCATGAATTTAAATGTGGGTTTCATAAAATTTCTTAATAGAATGGAGAGAAAATTGACATGCATGTACATAATAACACCATAGCCTCGAAATCAAGACATGCATGAATCACGATCATCATAACTTTAAAATTATGACATGAATGAGTATCGAAATAAGAAATTAATAAAGTAACAACAATAAGAGAAGAAAAAGCTCAAAATATACTTGCCTTGACCTGATTTACCCAAATCTTCACTTCGATCGCCTTGATTCGAGCAATTAGAGCCTTCTTCCTCTTTTCCCCTCTCTTCTCCTTGACTCTCTCTCTTTCTCTTCCTCTCAAAATCGTCAAAAAATGACAATTTTTTGAGTGTGGGGTTCTTAAATACCCAGCTGGCGTTTGATCATGGATTGAACACGTGTCAGGTGTGAGGATTTTGCTTTTAGTGCCTCAGGAGTGAGTCAATCAAGCCTCGAGCGGTTAGGTTCTGGATTTTGCACCTAAACTGCGCTTCGGGTGAGTGTCGAGTGGGCCTACAATGCGTGCGTGGTTTTGCGCTTAAGGCATGCCTTAGGCCTGCATTCGGCATGCGAGCCATCTAGGCCTATATTTGACTCTTTGACCCAATTTTTACTTTCTCTAACCTCAATTTGATTATATCTCCTATCTCTCGGAGATAGGAGGGGGCCTGTGCCACGCTCGCTGGGCTGCCCTGGACCATAGGATAGTCACTTCATCGAGCTACAAGTTTAGGCAGCTTTTTGAATACATATTTGAGGAAGGCCAATACTCCTGATATACTATTTGAATCTTTAATGAATAAGCTTGATTGTTTTAGTTATTATTGCTGATATCTTTGATTATGTGTCGATTTGTCTTTGCCGACTATGCATCATTATTATCATCGTTGTTGAGCTTGACTAGACGTGTTCATCCATTTATACTCTTTCTTGTAGAAGGACATCATGGCACGGGTTTTGGTGAGCCTCACAAGGGTCGATTGGGTTTTATGACCACAGTCACTGAGCTCTGGTGAAGTCTAAGCCATCGCTTGCACATAATCATTAGTGCTCAATCCTATTAGAAGACATCGTAATTTTCATGCATCTAGTCTTAATGTGTCGATTATTGTTGACTGATGGTACTCGTTTATTTGGGAGAGTTATTGCACGTATTCTGAGAAGCACCCTAAGGTTTTAATAGTCGCTTGATAGGGAGATTCGACTCTTGGTCCGCGAGCCCCTCAGGTCATAATGTTCGACATTGTCTTGGCGGCTCAGTGAACAGGATCGAGGTTTTAAATTTGATCGTCTTTGGGTCATTTAGTGAATGGGACCGAGATTTCAAATTTGACCACCTCTGAGCCACTTGGTTAATGGGATTGAGATTTTAAACCAGATCACAACCGGTTGGGTAGCTGGTGAATGAAGATTCACCCGACTTAGAGGCAGTTTAAGTTTTGAAATTTGATACATGCATACAAGCAATCAAATAATTGGCATAACAAATAGAAGAAGTAATGAATGATGTTTAAACACTCCGTATGGATGCATTTGACTTACATGCGCCTAGCAAAAATTGTCCGCTATTCCTCTTGGGATAGAGGGCGCTTTGGGCCCGTGGGACCATCCTTTTGATCTGGGGCCATAACTTGTATATCCTGTCATAGAGGATTGTCGAGGCTAGAAACAGTCCTCGCCAGGAGGGGGATTGATCATCCCGGTCATAGGGTTTACACCCATAGCCTTTACACTTCAAAGGACCGGGTCTGCCACGTTGAATTGGCTACCCGATGTTTGACGTTGGGCTTTCATTACCAATATGCGACCTATAGATACCGAGGGAGGAACTTTGCTTGGCTCCTAGGTAGTATCTTCTGGAGTGAAACGTTGCATGTAAGGGGCTGAGTACTTTGTCGCCCACGAGAGCGTTCCAACCTGTTATCTATGTCGCATTGCAAACTTGCAAGGTCCTAGAAGACCAGCAAAGCACAGACGTGATTCAGGTGGAACACCGGATCAGAACTCTGATTACGGGGCTCTGGGTTTGGTTTTCTGATCTTGCGAGAAGATGGTGATGACCGGATCTCCCTTTCTGATGGTGACCATGTTGGGTCGGTGATGCACTTGTTGGCGTGCATGAATCTTCTTCCCAAGTAGGGGCTTCTTGTCATCACATTAGAGGTGTGGATCATGCCTCTTCGGCTTTTCCATCCTACCTATCGTGAGTCAATCAGCCCTCCTGCTATGGATAGGCCTTGTTGGTCGTGGCCTCTCGGGCCATAAGGTCGTCAGGCCGCTAAATCTTCAGAAGAGGCTATCCTTTTCTCTAGTCTTTCCTTCTAGACGCTGAGGCCTGGGAGTTGAAGGGTAGAGCCCTCAGTGTTTTATCTTCAGGTGGGTATTAACAGTCTGGAGCCGCTAAAGACACAGCTCATCTTTGGGCAATCAGTGTCTGTGCTTCAGGGGCCAAGCGCTCACCCTCATAACTACCCATGGAAGAGTCGTGACCACGGGAGTTGACGTTTGTGGTGGGTGTGCTGGCTCATGCCTTGACATTGCCGTATTTGTTTTTGTTGGAGTGGTGGTTAGACTTTTTAGTCGTTCTCACAGACGGCACTAATAATATGCTTTTAAATTCAGATTATCGAATGAGTTAGGGTGTCATTTAATCTTCCTTAAGAGTCAAGTTAAAGAATGTACGGTCCTCATTATTTTAAATTTTGATCCTATACAACACAATTGACAAATAAGAGATTAGAAGATGGTGAGATTTGCTCATCGATATATCCTGTGATACTCAAATCAGAAATATTTCTTAAACGAATTGAAATATAGGAAGATGTATAAAAAGTGATATGTAGATGCATGTTTCGGGGGATTGAGTGTTAGTGGAGGGTTAGGCTCCGAGTGTGCTCCACTTGGGTGTGACTTAGAAATGAAGGATTGGGCTCCAACGGTGCGATCGATTGGGGAGCGGTTTAAAGATTGAAGATTAAGCTCTAACGGTACAATTGATTGAGGAGCGGCTCTGAAATAGATGACTGAGTTCTAACAGTGCGTTCGGTTAGGAAGCGGATAGAATTGAGGTTCGACAGTGCACTCAGTTGTGGAGTGACTTCAGATTGAGGATTGAACTCCAATGATATGGTCGACTTGGGAGCAACTTTGAGATGGAGCATTGAGCTCTAGAGATGCGCTCGGCTAGGGAGCTAGTTTGAAATGGAGGATTGAGCTCTGGCGATACGCTCGGCTGAGGCGCAGCTTTGAAACAGAGGATTGAGCTCCGACGATACGCTCGGTTAGGGAACGATTTTGAGATGTAGGACTGAATTCCGGTAGTGCACTCGGTTGACAAGCGACATTGAGAGAGAAAGCTCTTCAATCCTTTAGGAGTGCTTGAGAGTAAAAATGTTCGATCCCCCCTCCCGCAAATGTGAAGGAGTATTTATAAAATTAGAGCTAGTGCGATCTTTATGGCTAACGTCAACTTCCCTGACAGACGTGATGAGTTGGCTCAATGATCGTGCGAGGGGCGAATTTGGCAATCGTGGTTGTCCAGGGACATTTCTTCCTTTTTTAGGACGATACTGGATGTTGTGCATGGCAATTGCCTTTTAGGGTGATTTGTTGAGCTGTAACTGCCGTCCTAGGACGATGCGTAATCAAAGGTAATATTCTAAGAGTATTTGTTGAGTTATTAGGGTAGTTGTTGCAGCTACATTATGGCAAATTCTGTGCACGCTACGTTATTGGAGTGTCGGTGGCTATGCAGAAGGGGTAACCACGGATGCGATGACGTGCAACCCTCACAGTCCATTGCTTACTGAAGAGCTCCGGGTCGACCTCGCCTTGGCCATCCATGGTGCTTGTTGGGCCTTGGGCTTGGAAGAAGCTCTATCGGGCCGTCGATCTCCTACAGGTTGTATTCGAGGCTGGTTCATGGATCATCAGACCCATCTGAATCTAGCATATTTATAATGATGGATATTTATTAATAATTAGTACTGACATGTCGTTCACTTATAATTTGAGATTAACTAATGAAATTAATTTCCAATTTAAACAAGTTTAGTCTAAGCAAATTAATGTGGAATATCTTTACAATATTACAAATCATAGTTAAATATTTCCCCATCTCTCTAATTATGCAATCATTGCAAGAAACAGTTGATGTTGTAAATGTTTAATGAATTGATTAGTGTTTTATAATTAAATTATTAATACACACATTACCCATTTTACTAGGTTATAAGAAAAATTATTAGGGTGACTGAATTTATTAGTAGGACAATATTTTTGTCTCTTCATAATTAAATGATGCAATTTTATTTGTTAATGTGTAACAAAATCAATTTACTTATATATTTTTCGTAATTATTGGGAAAAAATAAAAAAAAGATAATTGATTAAAACATCAAATCATTATCTCATGGTAAAAAAGAGAAGATTGTTATTTCAATAAATGTTAAATAAGAATTGAAAATCTTAGCCTAAAATTAAAGCTAACCTTTTCCTAGTCTATGATGTATTTTTTTCAGTTTTTTTTTAAAGAAAAGAAGCCTATATATTTATATTTATAAATTTTACACAATAGTATTTAAATTTTTAAAAAATATCAAATAATTGTTGATGGATATTATTACCGACGGTCCAAGCGGAATATTTCGCTCGCAGATTAGTTCATAAAGTATGGAGGTCCAACTAATCCAAATTGGTGGACACACTTGATGCTCTTTTCCAAGCGGTTCGCTTCTTGAATGAAGACGGAACCAACGTCAACAGTCAAGGCGGTTTCCCTATCTTATTTTGAATTAATAGTCTCGGACGCTGGTTGGAACCTTCGACTGAGTAAATCCTATTTACTCGGTAACTTCTTATACGGTTGACAGAAAAAGTCAACTGCTTCCAACTTTTATAAAAACCATTTCATTCCAATAGTAAAGGGGTGACACTTAAATAAGACTAAAGGTAATTTAAAGACGCTCAAAGTGCATATATGCACTCTCAGACTAATACGCTTTTGGAAAAGTGCAAACCCTCAAATAAGAAATATTTTTATGGATATTCAAATTTGCATCCTCTCTTTTTCCTTTCTTTAAATAAGGATTCTAATTTGAGTGACAGAAAATATATCGAAAAGTAAGCCCCGTCAAATCCATTAACCGTATTTTGTGTTGTACAGGATTCAAATTAAGGGCGTACGGAGATTAGACCTATTTTAGATTCGACGAACAAACCTTAACTCTCTAATACGTATTACAATTCGGATCCGAGGATACATCAATTGTAAATAAATTTGATACATTAACATGTTCAATTTTCTCTTTTGTAGTATGAGAAAACTTAAAAATTTTGATTTTTTTAAATTTAAAAGCCATTTGATATTCAGTACAAAGTTTAAAAATTAGAAAATAAAAAAGTCCAAGAAAAATGAAAGGACCAAAGGCTTGCTTATAGAAAAAAGCTCTACACGACAATCCAGAGTAGCTGATGAAATTGGTTGTATTAATAAATAATAATCTAATCTTTCTTTTTAATATTATAAATATCAATATCAACCATTTATAAAATATAAGAATCTAATAACTAATTTACTCATACTTGACACTTCAAATGATACGTATATTTCATAAATTATCGTGTCCAACTCTTAATATTTGTATATGTTTTATTGTTTAATGTGTTATATGATTTGGTTTTCCTCAATTTTATTTTCTACGTAGTTCTTCTAATTCAAACAATATGAAACTTAAGTTGTTTTAAATATTCATAATATAGTCACCAAATGCTTTACCTGGAATAGGCTAATTGGATTAGTCACCAAATGTTTTGTCTCAAATGAAATGAAATATTTTATATGTATTTCTATAAGTATAATAATAATGTTTTGTCTAAAGTCTTATTTTGAGTTATTTCATTAACTACTTGTTATTTAAATTATGATTTTTATGATACAATTTTGATCATTTGGAGTTAGCACTATAGTTTCAAGATTTAATAAGAATGGTACATTATGTACTAGTTTGGCTTTTTAGTTTATAACACTATACACACACAACTAGAGTTTAAGTGAAAGATTGACAAAATGGTTAAACTAATATATATTTGATGAAAGTTCTATTGAGAGATTAAAAGATTGTACATGCTGGACACACACTTATTGAAAGTTCAAGCTAAAATTTATTTGATTTAGTATTTAATAGATGTCTGTCATTTTGGAGGATTTCAAAAGGACGCGTGGTATTTGAATGGTTATTGTAACACGATGGTTTTTATTAGTATAAAAGGTAAAAAATATGATTTTTACGTGGTTCATTCAGCAACTCCATGTTGGTTTTTGAGTAAAGCAAAGGGGAAGAGAAGAAAAAATGAGATAGAATAGTTAAAAAATTTTCAATTCAAATCATATTTTTATCTAATTTTAAACCAATTTCTGATATATCATACTAAATTATATGCATACTATTATTTACTAAGTTAATATTTCTTATTTTTTCCCTTATTTGGTAGTGCTCTCAAAATTTAAGTTATTCATGTTGTTTAGAATGATTATTTAAATAAAGTAGTGTACTCATGCTTAGAGTAGTGACAAATTTGTGTACTTAACTAATAGTGGTGAATCTCTATTTGGGCCTTCAAGTTTAGTGATTTTTTTTTTCCTTTCAATTTGAAAAGATTTTTCAAGTAAAAATGTACCTAACAATGCATAATTGAACAACAAACTCGTTATAAAATAATTTTAAAATATAAATACTTGTGAAAAATATTTATTAAATAAAAATATTTTCTATCAAAAAGTATCTTCTTCAAAATTTGTATCCACATTTTTATGAAAGATATCTTCAAATAAAATAATTTTTCTCCACAATATTTTTCAATATTTAATGAGTATAAGAAACTATGGACTATCAGATAAATTGATTAATGATAGTAAATATTTATGTATATTGATTAATGATAGTAAATGTCTATGGTTATTAATGGCAATAATAATTTTGAATAGTGTTGATATTTCATGGTCAAAAAATTATTTGCGTTCATTGTCAATTGATTATTGTTTTGGTAATATTATATTTGACGATGGGTTAAGGATGTTGTCGGTTGTTGATTGACAATATGATCAAGGATGTCGAGGGCTTGTGATTGATGGCAAGAACTACAATGAGGATGGTTTTGCAATTGACTACTATGGACCAAGGCACACCGCTTAGGAACAAAATGGGCAACCGGAGACATCATTGATAGGTGGCTAATGGGGTGGGGATATTATTGACAAGAGATTGACAACAATGGTCAGGAGGCTAGTGATGATTGGGCATTTCGGCCGACAAAGGACATTGGCAACTAGCAATAGGATTGGAGATATCAACCATTGGTGACTAATGATTATTACGTTCTGAAATTTAGCAGGTCTAATAAATTATTATATATGAAATAAAGAAATCTCAAATATATCTCGACGTGGCAAACCCAAATACACATGAACCGACAAAATAGAACCCGCATAGGACCTCATCGATTACTATTTGGACAATATATATATATATATATATACACGACATACTCAAACATATCGTAAAAGAGATATCCAAAGAAAACGTTAACTCATATACATAACATATATAAATCATATTATTACACAATCTAAAGGCCTACTCTTAACCGATTATCAATATTCGAAATAAAACCCATAACAAACCTATCCAAACAATAAAGAATACAACCAATGCCAACTGAATTATACGAACGTAAACCCATTGGTTTACATGATGCCGCATCTAATCTCATCTAACTCCTACTGCAGGTTCAAGTTTTCTATTCTGAAGGAAGAAAAAAAATAGAAAATATGAGTTAAAAACTCAATAAGTATCATCATATATATGAATGTGCATAAATAATTATTAGAAGCAGGTAGAAATTAGAAATGCAACTCATAACATAAAATCCAAAGTCAGAGTAACTGCCTGATCCCATAGCACTGTCCTGCTGAAAAGTACTCATAACAAATCATGCTTTGATACCCCCCAGCACATAACTTGAGACCAACGGCATACCCATACAAATGGAAACTAGATTCCCTAACTACATATCATACGACTACGTCTTTGACCTGCAACTTTTGATCATTTTATATTATTGGCTCAATTAGTTCAATTATATTTTAGGCCTATAACTCTCAACCATTTCATATCATTGGTTCTCGGCCAACTATATTTTAGGCCAATAACTCTTCGCCATCTCACATTATTGGTTATCAACCCGATTATATTTTAGGCTTATAATTCTCGATCATTTCACATCATTGACTCCATTAACCTAATTACATTTTAGCCTTACAGTTTTTGGCCATTTTATATCATTGATTTCATTAACCCAATTATATTTCAGGCCTACAACTCTCGGTCATTTCATATAGTTGGTTCCATTAGCCCAACTATATTTTAGGCCTGCAACTCTCAATCATTTTATATCATTGGCTTCATTAGCTCGACTATATTTTAGGCATACAATTCTCAACCATTTTATATTATTAGTTCCATTAGCCCGACTACATTTTAGACCTACAACTCTCGATTATTTCATATTATTGGTTTTATTAGCCTAACTACATTTTAGGCTTGCAACTCTCGGCCATTTTATATTATTGATTTTATTAACTCGACTATATTTTAGGCCTGTAATTCTCAATTATTTCATATCATTGGCTTTATTAACACAACTACATTTTAGATCTACAACTCTCGGTCATTTTATATTATTGGCTTTATTAGCCCGACTATATTTTAGGCTGACAACTCTCGACTATTTCATATCATTTGCTTCATTAGTTCGACTATATTTTAGGCCTACAACTCTTGACCATTTCATATCATTGGCTCCATTAGTCTGAATACATTTTAGACCTATAACTCTCGACCATTTCATATCATTGACTCCATTAGTCTGGATATATCTTAGGCTTGCAGCTTTCGGTTATTTCATATTATTGGGTCTCGATTGGATTACATTTTAGACCTATAACTCTTGGCCATTTCATATCATTAGCTCCACTAGTTCGGATATATTTTAGGCTTGTAGCTTTCGATCCGACTACATTTTAGATTTATAACTCTCGATCATTTCATATTATTAGCTCTTGACTCAACTAAATTTTAGGCTTGCAACTTTCGACTATCCTATTTTTAATATCGGTTATATTTTAGACCTGTAACTCTCGTCTATCACATATCGACCTACTAACACCTCGAACCGTCATGGACTCACACATATACTGACCCACAGAGTCTCATACTCTGCTTATTATTCATACAACATACTCATATAAAATATGCATACAGAACATATCAAATGCTGAAATAAATCAGAAATACGGTGAGAGAATTCTTGTATTGACCTCATCCCAAGCAGGTTTACCAAAATGATACTCCGATGTATTCGAACCACGTGATTCTGTCTCAATTTTGCGTGTGTCCTCTTCTCTTTCTCCTCCTGCTGTCTCTCCTTCGATGCGCCTCTCGTGCCTTTACCTCATCTCTCGACCATCGTCTCCTCTTCTCGTGTCGCACCGCCTTCCGCACAATGCACCGGTGCACCACTTTTCCTCTTCTTCTTTTTATCTTCTTCTCTCTTTCTCTTCCTTTCGCGCTGCTCCTCTACGCTATGCTATCGATTATCTTTCACTGACGGCAGCCCCAGCACAAACGATGACGTTGGCCATGGCAGTAGCTACCCTATGATGGCGATAGTAATAACGGTGGCACATGCAAACGCCGTCGGCGACTCTCTCTCCCCACCATGCCTCATTTACCCATTTTTTACGACTCGATCGATTTCTCCCAAAATCGATACATGCAAACACCAAATTGACATTAACAAAGGAAATGAAAAGATTTACTTGTCTCAATTTTACCTATTTTCTCCGGCAACGGTGGTGGTTCCTCTACTCGGCTAGCGCGCGCCTCCCTTTCTTTCACCCGTTGTATGAATCGGAGGGTAACTAATCAAGAGGGTTTGATTAGCTTCCATTTTCGCCGATTCCTCCGACAACGATGGTTAGCGGCTCCCTGCACCACGTTCCCTCTCTCTTCCTTTCCTCTTTCTTTCTTGCTTTCTTTCTTTCTATCTGCCATCTTTTTCTTTTTTTCTTTTCTTTTTCTTTTTCCTTTCTTGCTGCACGCGTCTTCTTTCTCTTTTATAATAATAATATTGTTATATATTTTTTTTCTTATAATTCATTGCACATAAAATAAATCAAATAAGAATTCAGAATATTACAATGATAGTAGCTCAAGGTAGCTTTAGTTAGCTAGCGACTATCCAATATCGATGGCTAGTAGTCTAATGTTTGGTATGTCGACCATTGATAGTGGCAACCAAAGACATTATCAACTAATTACCTGTAGCCAGACTGGGCACAGGGGTTAGCAAATGGTATCACTTATTTTATTAAATAAAATAATAATATTATTAATAATTTAATTTTTAAAAATGTTTAATAGTTTTCTGTTACGTCCTGAGCCATCGGTCGTCGTATGGATTAGGGAGCCTTCAGATTTCTCGTTACCAAAAGGGGATCACGAGCGGGTTCGGTCTTCGTCACTATTAACATGGAACCTACACAATACAAATTAACAAATAAGAGGTCAGAGATCAGTAGGATTTCTTTCATCGAAAATATTCCGACGCTTAAGTCAATAACTTCCCGCAATGAGCGCATGCTTAGACGTGCATGAAAATATGTTTACTGTGCGGTAGGAATGTACGAATGCAAGAGTTTGGACTCGATGAGCGGTTGATAGGAGGCTTGGCTCCTTGTTTGCACCATGATGGGTGGCTCACTTTTGTGGCTTGTGAAAGGCTGTGGAGGATGAGTGCTGAACGTGAGTCTAAGAGTAGGAACTCAAGAAGCGTATGTCTAGTGCTCAAGCTTAGATTAAAGATTTTGGAATCGATTCCCCCTTCTGTAGAAGGTAAATGAATTTATAGGCTCATGGGAGTGGAGTTTTGGGCATGAGAATCATTTCTGTAGGGATTTGCTAGCCATTGACCGCTGGTAACGGTCGGTGGTGTCAGTTGTCGCCTTGTGACGGTGAGGAGACCGTCGTGCATTGCTGACCACACTTGGTCTGCCTCTCGCATGAGGATTAGCTGGCCAGTTGTAAGGAACGACGCGAGCCGCGGTTAGTAGAGTTGATTTTTCTCTCATTGGCTTGCCTTTACTACCTTGCGTCTGCCGCCTATAGTCGCATTAATGAGTTGTAGGAAGCATTGATTAGTTACAGGCATTTGGTCGCCACATAGGCTGCTTTGAGTTCTGGACAGTATAGACGGTTTGGGCTGCTGTTTCCTCAATTGGGCCTCGTGATTTATGGACTTCACCGGTACCGGACCCAACATATTCTAACTAAATACTATTATTATATTTTAATGATGACAATACTGAATTTTCAATGGTCCATCGATAGCGTTTTCCTTTCGTGGTACACGAGACGCTGCGTTTTGCAAAATTATCTTCCAATCCGCAGTTACAAATCAACTGCTGTCCACCACAAATGCTCTAAACCGAAGGGGGAGCGAGCAATTGCAATGGCTACCTGTATGCCTACAGCGACAGCAACGACGATCAGGTATAATACAATCTGTTTCGGCTCTCCGAAGGAGAATCTCCTCTTGTCCTCGCCTCTCAAGCTTCCTCCTTTCTGGCCATGGCAGAAGGTAATTCTTCCTTAAGTGCCCATCATCTGTTTGATTTTATGCTTTAATGGAATGTTCAGACTCTTTATTTCAGTACAGGTAAAGCTGGGCCCTCTGTGGGTTTCCCCAATGGGTTTCGGAACATGGGCATGGGGTAACCAACTTCTATGGGGGTACCAAGAATCAATGGACTCTGGCCTCCAGCAGGTCTTCAATTTAGCTGTTGATAATGGCATTAATATCTTTGACACTGCTGATTCTTATGGGACTGGGAGGCTGAATGGGCAAAGCGAGAAGCTTCTTGGGAAGTTCATTCGTGAATACAGAGGTACTCTTTTGTGTCCATTGATTTCTGTGTTCTGATTATTTCAAATGCAAAATGAATCAATTTACATTTTAGTATAGTGGTCTATCGTAAGAAAAGAAAAAAAAAATTGTTTGTTGACACGGTCGAATTCAGGAAAAACATCTGAAATTCTTTTAATATCGGACATTGGACATATAATAGTTTCCAATGTGATGGCTGCAGATGTTGTTTTAGCTAAGTAGGCTGAGGTCGGAACGCTGGAACCTAAAGGTCTTTCAACTCTCCACTCTCCAACTTTAACCGGTAACCAAAAAGAGGGGAAAAAGATGAGCAAGTTTTATTAGCCCCTTGTTGGCTCTGCCACCTGTCTGAATGTTTTTAAATAGATATAAATATAGACATTTGATCGTGGAAATCTCCCTCCAATGTTGCTATCTGCTGGTGTATTCTTGGTTATCATTCAAAGTCTTGATGATAAAATCCACATTACATACACAGGATGATGCTCTATGCTTCAAATTTTAGGGTGCTCATTTCACTATTGGACATTTATGGCACATTTAGATGAGTAAACATGCCAACCTAAGCTGAGCTTTCTGAGATTGAACTTTCATTTGACATCTGCTAGCATGTTTAACCTTAGTTTGCCTAAAAATTTAAAATATCGAGTAGTCCTTAACTACTATAGTTTGTACTTATTACGCTATGAAAGACTTAGTCACGCAACTATTCAATATATGTAAAAAAATATTTACTTCTAGATACTATGAGTATAAAATATCAATCCTACTCATCCATTCTCATCAATATATGCAATAAATAACATGTAGAAATAAATGAATACATGATAGGTGACGAAGAAAAACCTCAAAAATAGAACTGTTCTCCAGTAAACCCTACTAGCTTTTCAAGCCAATCAAAGTAGTCCACTATAAAAAAGCTAACTTACAAATCAGGTGGTACAAATGTACTAATCCTATGCCATTTTATGTGATCTCTATCGAAGAATGCCTTGGCTTTGCTTCCTAGCAATGTAATTGAACACATTCCAATCTTCTTATGGAATTTACTTCACTGTCTTGGGATTAACCATCACTTTTAGAACTCCAAGATCCAAGTCACGGATAGAACTCTGAAAACTCATAGGTTTAGAACAAGTGTTTTATGGTGTTGAATGACTTTGGGATGGGAAAACCTTGTCTTTTGGATCATAACTTATGGAAGAGGTTTTCTCTTTTTCTCATCACATTTCTAGCTCTCATTTTCTTCTTTTACAATGTGGGTGGTAGCTAAGCCAAAGGAAAGGAGTTCATTTATAAGTGAGGTTGAAAAATATGGCAAAAAAAAAGTAGAATAATAATTCTACATTTTGGCGTTCGAATGTTGACTCGAATGTCAGTGTATGTGCATGTGCGCAGTCTATGGGTATACATACGTGACCCATTCTATTAATTTGGGCACATGTGTGATTTAAGGGTGCACATGCGTTACTCATTTTCTTATTAGTGTATTTCGGGATCTAACATTGCCCGTGTGTGAATCATTTTGTTTGTTTGCTAAAACTTTGTACGAGTGCGCAAATTGACATTTGAACATTGGCTCGAATACTAGCACACCTATCCTGGTTTCAAGCATGTTTGGGTATACGGTCCTTTCCAATTTTGGTGAGCATATCTTGAGTCACAATGGATATCAATTAATAAATAAAGAGACTTAAATACAATTTAATTGGGCCAAGTTTTGTTATAGAAATAAGTCAACAAAATAAATCTAACAAATGTAAAGCAAGTTTGAATGTCTTCACAAGTTTTTATTAATATGGAAAGCATATCTACTAGCATTGGTTATGACGGTGATTGGTTTGCAAACACAGTTTGTATTTGTTTTTTCTGTGCTTAATTACATGACACTTGGGACATTATTAAAGTCTTTGCGTTATCATTTACGAATTGGTGTAAGAAATCCTTAACTTACTATTCATGCTATGGTCAACCCCTAATTAAGATGAATATGTTATAAGTGAGTAACTAAATGGATGTATTCTCAAATGTCATTCTTTGAGCCCCAATGAACCTACTCACCCATATTCAAGCTTCTTCGTTTACTAAACAAGTCCAGAGATTATATTCATGCTTGTTCATTTAGTTTGATAAAGAAGGATGACAGATTCTCATTGTCTCATTTATGAGATGTTCACCATTCTGCTTCTCTAAGATATGTCATACAGCCCAGTGCTTGAATAACGAGCTGTATCACCGCCTGTAGTTTTTCTATGGTCAAACCATCTAAAGATTATCAAATCTTGAATAAATTAAAAAATAACACCCCATGTGAAAAAAGAAAAGTACGAAAAGAGCTGTTAACAAGTGCTAACTCCAATAACAGACATTGTTTGATGTTTCAGGAACCGTATGTATGCTTCCCTGAGAGACAAAAATAGGAGTTATCTTGACTTACTGAAACTTGGTAGTCATACCTCTCCAAGTTTTAATATATGCGTGATGACAGAGATACTTTGTTTTGAGTGTAATGATGTTCATATATCTGTCGCAGGGAAGAAGTGGGCACGAGATGACATTGTAATTGCAACAAAGTTTGCAGCATATCCATGGCGATTGACTCCTGGACAATTTGTAACTGCTTGCAAGTATAGTTTCTCCTGATCCTGTTTTATTACTTGTCACCTTTAAAATGCTTTGAAATAAGAAATGGTAGCATCAATTAGAACTTTCTGAAGTCATCAGCACTGGAAGTTTGATAGGTCAGGGTTTTGAGTATGATAACCAATTGCTGTTTGAGCTGTGATAATCATACAAAACTGGACTACACTCTCTAAGGTTCAAAAAATCAGCCGCTTCTAGCCTTCAAATTGTTACTCTTTCATGTAGAATGTTTTGTCAGGTCCTCCATGGATCGATTGCAAATTCAGCAGATTGGAATTGGACAACTGCATTGGTCAACTGCCAATTATGCCCCGTGGCAAGAGAAAGCACTTTGGGATGGTTTAGTGGCAATGTATGATAAGGTTACCATATCTTTTACTATTAAACGTCCATTGTCAATAAAGCTTAAGTTTGTAAACATGGGCACTTTTGGTAGCTTCTGAAAGTCAATCTCTTGAAATCTTCTTTTATTTTTTCAGAGCATAAATGAAATTATATTTAACTGCTATTTCTGCTGTGCTTCCGGTGACCACTTGTTTCTCAACCGATGTTGCTTGATTATATTTCAAAAAAAAAGGATTAATGCCTATAAACTCAGTTTTACTCAAAGGAACAGCACACTGCAGGGCTTGGTTCGAGCAGTTGGAGTAAGCAATTATGGTCCAAAGCAGCTTGTGAAGATACATAATTTTCTTGCAGATAGAGGGGTTCCTTTGTGCTCTGCTCAGGTGCCTACTTCTTGTCATTCCCTCTTTAGCCTATTTCAAGTTATCCTTCTAAAAAAACAGCACAACTGGCATTTTTTTTTGTCACAGTGAAGAAATCTTTCAAATCATATTGATCTATCTAATTAATTTCGAGAAATATGTTATGGTCTACTATTTGAAGACATTGACATAAGTTGGGTGTGATTCTTATGTTTGTAGATTTTGAACCCATTTGAATTATAATTAACTTAGTCCGAACTAACTACATATAAGCTCAAAAGTCTAAAATCGCATTTGCTAGTGTAAATACATTATCAAATAGGGCTAGACAAATGTTACTATTATCAGTTGATTTATTTGCCAAGCAGCTCAATTGCGTTGCTTAGTGGTTGGATAAGCTCGTGCTGTGGCAAACCTTTTGTTACAAGTACCAAATCGGGCTATCCTTTTTAATAAATGTGTTAGTATTTGTTGATTTGAACACAATGTTCGAAATTTTTGATTTTGTGAATATTGTAAAATCTTGTATTGAATTGGGACGTGGACATGTGTCAATGACGAATTTATGGGGTGCACATGCAGCGCCTATGTTGCATTGGGAGTTATTTTTAGTGGTTTTATTAACTAACTTAATTATCATCTACCATTTCAATTGATTAACTTCCAACTGTTTTATTAAATTAATTAGACATGTATTTTTCATGTGTTAAATTTGTTTAAATGATATGTACCATTACTTTTGAAAGAGATGGGAAAATGCAAGAAATACATGAGAAAAAAAAACTTCTAAATATCGAATTGGGAAAATAATTAATAAAAACTAGACATTCTTATTTTCATTGGAAGTTTCAAATTTTATTTCGTAGTATAAAATTAAAGTCAAATAACATTTCATTGTATTTTTGAGATAATTCGCACGAACCCGTTTATGCTTGTAAGGGGAGAGCAATTTCTTAAGAAAAGTGACGTTGTAACATACCTTGGAGCCTTACTTCTATAATATTCTTTGATTTATTAGATAATTATCAAAGACCCCGTTTGAGCTGTGTTAGTTGGCTATGACAGAGTTGGTTGCCACAGCTACATAGCTTATGTTGCTCAATTCTCTCTCTCTCTCCCTCCCCCCTTCTCTTTCTCTCTCTCATGTTCTGTAAACTACTTGTAGGTGCAATTTTCATTGTTAAGTATGGGAGAAGATCAGATGGAGATCAAGAGAATATGTGATTCTTTAGGCATAAGGTTAATTTCTTATAGTCCTCTAGGACTTGGGATGCTTACAGGAAAATATACACCATCGAGATTGCCTACCGGCCCCCGGTAACGAGGATATTAATCGATATAAATATACTTCACTCCAATCTTTAGTATGCATTTGTGTATTGATCTTATAGGGTGTTGTGTTCTATTACTACAGGGCCCTGCTGTTTAGCCAAATCCTTCCAGGACTTGAGCCTCTGCTGCGTTCTTTGGGAGAAATTGCTGCTACAAGGCGTAAAACTATACCTCAAGTATGCTTTAATGGCTTCCTTTTGTGTATTGATCATAGAAAGAAGGGCTGCTTCTATCTTTCCTTAATAATACTGTGTTTGGTTTAACCTTCAATAAAAAAAAAAAAAACTATGGAGAATTATAGGGAGGTACGATATGAGAATTTGCGGATCAGAAAATTATATGAATCTATGGAGTGTATTTTGTTTGTTATAAATGATATAGAATTGTAGAAATCTAATTCACTTGTTTGTTGGACTTGCAAGGTTTATTTGATGATTCCACAACTTTCTATAATTCTTTCTAGGATTTTGGATAGAAAACTGTGAAATACCTAACTCTCTTTTCTATGGGATCCATAAGATTTGTTAGAGTTTGCACAATTTTTTATAATTCTCTCTAGGGTTTTGGATGAAAACCTGTGGGATGCTACTTGGATAAAATATGAATAGAGATCTGTGCAATTTTGATTTTTCTAGTTTTCATGTCTGGTAATCAAAACATAACATTCTTTTTATAAAAATCACTCAGTTTTACGCAGATTTATGTAGTTTTATGCGTTAGAAAGATGAACCAAACGTGATGTGGTGTGGTAGTTGAACAAGAAAGCCTTGCCTAGTGCTAGAATGAGGCTTATAGAACGAGGCCTATTCACTCTACTCTGACTAAATATTATCACATTCTTGCTATTTATTCAATTTCTCTTCAAATAACCATTGCCTCCAAAAATCTTGAGAATGAAGTTGGAATAAAATTTCTATTTTAAACAATCAAATCTGATTATAATCTTTCCCTAATCATATCAAATTTGGCAGGTTGCCATAAACTGGTGCATCTGTAAGGGCACCATTCCTATTCCTGGTGTGAAGACTGTAGAACAAGTGCAAGAAAATCTGGGAGCTCTCGGTTGGCGACTCACTCCCGATGAGTCGCTTCAGTTGGAATCAGCATCTGGTCGGTCCTCGAAAAAGATGATCCAAAACATATTTCAGACTGGGTATGCTTTCTTGCATGAGAAATGTGATTTAAATACTCTCGGGTGACTTTGGCATCTCCATTTAATCATCTATTTTTGTGTGGACCGGCTTATATAGATGAACACACCTCGTCAGCCCTAATGTCACTCCATCTCTGTTGGTTTCTCAACCTCAGGTGAAGCGACTGATCGATGGCATGGATCCTGGAGTCGTGGGCAAGGTGGCAAAGTGGTTAGAAAAGGCTAATGGGTGTTCGGGGGAGAGATTATGCATTTGTTTTTATTTAAATGGAATTTAAGACTTTATTATTATTATTAGTCGATAGACAATTTTTCACCGGAATAATATAAATAAAAAATGATGCTGAAAACTCGCTATGTTCTTTTTGAGGTAGATATTGCTATTGGGTGATAGTTTCTGTTTCAAATTGAATCAAGTAAGCAATTGTTTTTCATTTTCAGCAGGCAGGTTATCATATTACATGATTAAAAATCGACTTTTTATTATAATGTATACAGTTTATGAGTACATCTTCTGATTTTTTGAAAATTCAGCCTCAAAAGCTTACATTGAAATGTACTCAGAACCTTTGAATGACTTTTATTCCAATTTTAGTTAACTTGATATATATATAATACATAATAAATTTCTTTATTATACTATCATATTATGTTATATACTATGTGTTGCATCTTTGGATCCTAATTCTCGAACGGATTAGAAATTTAAATATTGTATGAAGCGGGTTTGGTCTCCGTATGTTCAAATTTAAATCCTGTACAACACAACAATACGGTTAAATGATTTGCGGGACTAGCTTTCCGATATATTATCCAACGTTCAAATCAGTATCTACCTTTTGTAAGGAAGAAAATAGAGGATGCAAATTAAAAATTAGATTAACTTTATGTATGGGGGCTCTCGCTTTTCTCGAATCGCCTTAGAGAGAAAGGGAGATCTTTTATTTTTGAGAGAATCTTTCTTTACTTTGTTAGAAATAGGGTTTTTTTATAGTTATTATAGAGTAGTTGACTTTTTTCATCAACTGTCTAATAAATTATCTAGAAAATCATTGAATGGATAGAATTTTATCAATATTACGATTTTAACTGTTCAAGATTGTTGAGATGAAAGTGGAAAAAATCATTTGGCCATGATCTTTAATTTAAGTATATCGTCAGATGGGTCCTTTGTTTGGGCCAATTCAACGTCTTAGACTTTTTTGATGTATAGGTCAAATTTTGAAAATGAGTTTTCTTATCTTATTAGGTCATTAGTACTAGTATCTATTACTATGAGTTTGATATAAACTTTTTAAAATGATGTGAAATAAAATAATAAACTGAAATTAAAAATGTAAACAAATTAAAAATTTGACATTTTTTTAGGGAAGAACCAATGTAATTAATTGTTCCACCTAATTTCCCCCCGTCGCATCGGTTGAATGTAACGCAACCAGCAAGATGCTACAACTAGTGTTTGTGAGGGACTGTAATGGCATGTCCATCTCGTGCGTTGTCGTATCTGTTCCCCACGCGATCGAAGCTCAACACCCGATCACAATTAACTCTCTTGAAACCCTCCTACTCGTCTCTCAGATTGAGTAGCCCGTGTGTGATTTCGTCTCTCAGATCGAGTTGCCTGTGTGTGATTTGTAAGGGTTTGGAGTTCAGAGCAAAGGCGTCAATGGCCGAGGTTAAAATCCAGAAGGGCAAGACCAATTTGAGTGTCTTCGATTCCGAAGAAGTGTTAGCCGTATCTTTGGCGAAATACACCGCAGATTTAGCGGAAAAGTTTTCGACGGAGAGGGGTGCTTTCACCGTCGTTCTCTCTGGCGGGTCTTTGATCAAATCTCTCAGGTACTCGATTTTCTGTTCTTTAATCAGAAAAAAAGCTTCTTTCTTTTCATTTGAGCATGGTTGATCCTCGGTTAAAAGTTATCTCCTTTTCATTTGCTCGAGATTTTTAATTTCCCATGTTCTAAGTGTGGCAGTTTTTTCTTTCTATCTGCCTCAATATCTCCCCACTTAATCACGTTCATGTTTTCTTCTTCCTTATTGTGAATTTTAGGGCTTTTTGTTGTTCAAATGCATCTTTTACTTATGGGTGTGGTGGAATTTTAGGAAACTGGTGGAACCACCATATGTGAGTTCAATTGATTGGTCGAAATGGCATGTCTTTTGGGTTGATGAGAGGGTTGTTCCTAAGGATCATCCGGACAGCAATTATAAGCTCGCTTATGATGGTTTTCTGTCTAAGGTAAATGATCATGCTCCCTGATAGACTTCACAAAATACTGAAAAAACTATTGTCTTGTTTTGCCAATTAATTGTGAGCCGCTGTATTTGTAGTAATTATGCCCTTTTTAACCCTATTTAATTAATATTGTACTGTTTCTATTGCAAGGGAAATTTGGATGGGCACGGGGTGCCAATTTCAGTTTGGTTTCATAATTTGTTTGTACATGATGAATGTTCGGTTTAGGAGTCCTGTTACTGCCTCGTGCCAAATTTTACTGCATTATCTGCTGTTCAAGTGTGAAAATAGCTCCTAATACAATGAATTCCCATTTAAGAAGTTTTAACATGTACTATTATATATGCTGTCTTCAGATATACCATTCTGTTGTTGATTTTTTTAGTATATTATATAGGATTTGGATGTATTAGTTGATAAGGTAACAAGAGAACTTAGTGAAAATAAAAGAGAACTGCTACCACCTTTCTGCGAATGATGGTATAGCGTTTTTTATTCAGAATCTAATTTTTCTTTCATGTTCTTCTGTTTTGTATTCTTCTCTTTTCTAACCAAATGAAAACTTGGGAAATTTGTCATGTTCTGTTGCTCCCATGATATTTCTGGGAAGACATGACAAGTCTGTATTTTTTGCTGTATCTACCGCGTAGAATTCAATACACCAGCCTAACAATAATGGATTTTCAAGCTACTGTTTCTGCCACACCCTGTTCTATAACAGGGTTCTCTGTTTTAGTGCTGTAATGGCCATTTGGCCCATTACGGAACAGGTAATGGCCATCACATATTACACAGTTCTTGTGCTGAAATTGGTATGTTTTGATGTCAAAATCTTAAAATTGTTTTAATTTTTAATACAGATCAAGAAAAAAAAATAAATTTGGGTCATGCTTTCAAAATAGGTTTGCCGCCACAGTGGCCATGACTTGTGAATGTCTGCATCACCCTGTTCCATGACACTGTAACCTTAACCACAATCCCAACTGGATCTGCAATTTAATTCTGTGATGTAGCAAATAGTTGATGTCTTACCACCGGATGGACAGTCATTAATCCAAGAAAGAGAAGTGGGCAGAGATTTGATCAACGGCAATGCTAAGGATGCTTGATGATCCTTTAACAATTTTTCATAATACTTATCTCATGATGTTTCGCCTAACGGTTTTTCTCCAGAGAGGTGTGGGGAGTGGGGGAGATAAGTGATGCTCACTCCCATTATTTGTATCATGCATGAAACTTTGTTTGATGGAGACTTTTCTCCTCATTTTACATAAATGAATCACGGTGGTCTAAGTATATTTTGTATGATCCTTAATTTTCTTCATGACTAAACTTGTTTCATTCCGTTCATCAATTATCAAGAATATTCCATGGAGTGGAAAGGATTGTTGTCTAGGTTGCTCCCTTGGGGAACTTGCTTTGTCCAGCTGACCAGTACTACAACATATACTTCTTATACTGTTAGCATGTCTGCAGCCTGAATTTCACTTCGTAAATTACCCTGAATTAACATTCGCTGTTAATCTTGGCTTTCTAGTTGTTTTGCATGAATTAAACTCAAGACCCTTTGGTATCTGAGCCTCAAACTTAACAAACTTGGCTAAGGTGCCACCGATTTACTATACTTGTAACTTCCAAAACACGCTTACATAAAAAGTCATATATTTTCACTAATAATGCCTTATTGTTGGATTCAAACTTCAGCTAAATCCCAATACTAGTGACTTTATATTGTGATTTTCCTGTTTCCACAAGTCTGTACATTACCCAAAACCAGCCCCTTTATCTCTACAACACAACTCAATTCTGCTTTTGCTATTAAATAGTGTTCACATGAAGGTTGGGATTTGCAAATTTGTTTATGTTGAAGATAGAATTGTCATTTCCATCAATTTATATCCCTGCCTAGACAAGAGGATTTTTGTGAAACAGCCTTATTTCCTAAACAGAAATGCTTGGGGTACACCATTGGGTGCCATAATTCCCATCTATCAATCTATTCATATTTGGGTCCATTAATGTGCATATAGAACTTTATAATCCAGCACAAGGTTACATATGATATTATTGTTTGTTCATGTTGTATTAAGTGTGACCTGAATTTGTTATGTCTGACCGGCCCATTTGATGACCTGATGCGAAAAGTTTGCGATACGATTTGATGTGAATTTTGAATAGAGATTATTTGCGTTTAAGATCTGTTGTTTCGGACCCTTCAATTCTCTCTATATATCTCACTTTTCTAGGGTTTTACTGTGAGCTTTGAACCCTCATTTGCCGCCGCTTCTTGTAACCCTATTTTGAAGCTGCTGAAATTTATCCTCATTTGCCTGTGATATTTTCCCTTTGGGGTATTTTCATGTAAATGTGGTATTTATTGTGTGATTTTTTATTATTTTACTGCTGTTAGTTTGTTCCTCTACTCCCAGATCCTTACATCAGCATTCTCTTCCTTCTACTTGAGCAGGTGCCAATACTTCCAGGCAATGTTTATGCCATCAATGATGCACTTTCAGCTGAAGGTGCAGCAGATGATTATGAAACCTGTCTCAAGCATCTAGTCCAGAGAAAAGTGATTGATACATCGGAGGCTAGTGGTTTCCCAAAGTTTGATCTCATGCTTCTGGGTATGGGTCCCGATGGACACGTAGCTTCGCTGTTCCCGGGCCATCCTCTTGTACATGAAAACCAAAAGTGGGTCACCTTCATCAAGGACTCCCCAAAACCTCCCCCAGAGAGAATCACATTTACCTTCCCAGTGATAAACTCCTCAGCTTACATTGCTCTTGTGATTTGTGGCACCGGTAAAGCAGATGCAGTGCAGAAGGTGCTGGGAAAAGATCAAAGTTTGGACTTGCTGCCCGCTGAAATGGTTTCAGCCGAGGGTGAATTGACGTGGTTCCTTGACAAGGCAGCTGCCCCCAAGTTGTAGTTCAGTCCATCTGCGGTTTGTGAAATATGATGATAATGATAATAATAACAATAATAACAATGACAATGGTGTAATCTTTGATGCATTTTTGGATCTCTGGACTGAGTGGTTTGAGTTGTGTAAGAAAAGAACTTGAATGATGTAAGAGTTGTGTGAATCGAGGTTTCTATCAATAGTAGTCTATGAGCCGATGGCAAGCCTATTCGGTGTAGTGTGGGGCTTTTACATAACTGTTGTTTGACCTTCATTGTTGCATTAACGGTAAGTTTGGCCAGTTGAAAAATAATTTTGCTGGAAATCTGAAGCATTATAATGAATCAGGTGAAAATTAATGTTACTTCGACGGGCTGTGTGAGGGATAAATTTTACTTATGTGAATTATGTGGGAATAAGATGAGAATATTGCCTTGGTGGCCCACAGAGGCCCCGGATACTAGGGCAGAGGCTGAATGGGGGCCCTGCTGGCCACCTGCCCATTGGTGGCAGTAGGAGGTTAGCACTGGTAGGTGCTGCCGGCGGGGGCCAGCATTGGGGGCAACAGGGTAGGGGTAGGGTGACTGCCGACTAATATTCAGTCAGCTATGACTACATCTACTGTCAACTAGTTGGCTACGTAGGTGTCCTTACCCGTTGGACGATGTTGACATGGGACTCTAGCCGGTGTGATCATTCTATGGGCCAACTTTGCATTCTTAAGAGATTTCGTGTGTGGTTGTCCCCGATAGATCACTTGAATGGGAGGTGGTATTCTGGCTGGGTGGCTTCGAACCAGACGCAGCCTGAGGGTTGGTCTTTTTCTGTCTGAGACAATCTGGTAACCCTTTATTATTATTGGCAAACTAAAGCAATTTCTTAAACCAAATTATTTCATATGCAGGGCCTAATCGTAACTATTGTATCCCGAGTTTTTAGTTGTTGTACAAATTAGGGAGCGTTTTAATTTTTCTCTGTGGGTTGATCTGGATCGGGTTCGATCTCCGTCGTTGATAACTTGAAACCTGCACAATACAAAACACAAATAAGAGGTTAGAGGACAACGGGGAGCTATCCCTTGTTGACACTCTGAAGCTCAAGTAAAAAATCTTCCACAATAAATGGAGGAATGTACGTTTAAAGGTAAATATGGCAGAGTGTAATGATGCAACGATGATGAGAGTGTGAGATGGATGTATTCGGAAGTTTGAGCTCCGTAAATGCGCTCGACAGATGGACGGCTTAGAGATGCGCTGGCGGAGGGCGGTTTAGAGGTGTGCCTGGTAGAGGGGCGGCTTAGAGGTGCGCCCACGGAGGGCGGCTTAGAGGTGCGCTCGGGAGGGTGGCTTAGAGGTGCGCCCGATAGATGGACGATTTAGAGGAGAAGGACTAAGCTACATCGGTGGGTCAACATCCTGGTTACCTAAGCGGACGGTTGACTCTTGAACAACACTCTTCTGACTCCAGGGTGGAGGACTCGTGGCTCTAGGACGGAGTGCTCCTGAGACGGAGGGCTCCTGACCCCTGGACGGAGGGGTCGTGACTCCAGGACAAAGTGCTCCTGTGACAGAGGGTTCCTGGGACGGAGGGCTCCTGGGACAGAGAGTTTCTAGGTCGAAGGGCTCCTAGGACGGAGGGTTGAGGATCTAAGAAGGAAAGAGGGCTGAGAGTCTTCTGGCAGTAGAAGGCTATTGGCCTCCAGACTGGAGGAGGGCTGAGAGCCTCCTGGCGACAAAAGGATGATGCCTCTGGAATGGAGGAGAGCTGAGAGCCTCCTAGCAGTGAAAGTTCGCTGGCCTTCGGATTAGTAGAGGGTTGAGAGCCTCCTGGCGGCAAAAGGCCGTTGGCCTTGAGAGCCTCCTAGTGGGAAGAGGGTTGGTGGCCTTCTGGTCGCCATTCCGCTTTCGTTGGAAATTGGTTAGCAACCGCTCTACCCTTCTCCAAGCCATGTGGAGCCTTTTGAGCTTCTCTAATTTGTCCTTCAAAGCTTGAGGGGGCTTGCTTTTATAGTGGGATTTACAGATGCACCGTTCCTCCAAAAGTAATGTGGGACTTTTACTTTAAAAGAATTATATTATATTGTAGGCTTATTATAGGGCCTGGCCCATTAGGCCCATGGTTACTGGACCAATCACTAGCCCCCATGTTGGTAGACCAAATCTTCGGCCTCTGGCATATTTATGATGGCACCAGACTGGTCATGTTGTCCCGTCAAGTTTGACTTGGATTCATTGGTCGAAAATCTTGACTATGGAGAGAGGATGGAACCGATTGATAGTTGACCAGCTTGGTTGACCACATCACTTGATCCGGAGAGTGGAATAGAGCCGAAAATTTTCGCTAATCAAATCCGTTGACCGACGAGCTACTCGAATCCGGAGAGCTGTGCAAAGCCAAAAATTTTTGTTGACCAAATTCGTTGACCGGTGAAGTGCTCAAATCTGGAGAGTAGTTATGAGCCATAAATCTTTGTTGACCGGATCCATTGACCAACAAAGTGATCGAATTCGGAGAGCATTTGGAGTCGGAAATCTTTGATAATCGGATCTGTTGACCGGTGAAGTGCTCAAATCCAGAGAGCAGTGTGGAGCCGAAAATCTTTGTTGATCGGATCCGTTGACAAGCTAATTGTTCGAATCCGAAGAGTAGTGTGGAGCCAAAAATCTTTGTTGACCGGATCCGTTGACCGGCCAATTGCTCGAATCTGGAGAGCAGTGTGGAGCTGAAAATCTTTGTTGATCGGATCCGTTGACTAGCGAAGTGCTCGAATTCAGAGAGCAGTTTGGAGCCAAAAATCTTTGTTGACCGGATCCGTTGATCGGCGAAGTGCTCAAATTTGGAGAGCATTTTAGAGTCAGAAATCTTCGTTGACTGGTGTCGACCATGAGTCGTCCGAGTCTTAGGCAAGATCCAAGAGTGCACAAAGGGAAGATCTCAAACTCAAGATCGGATCTCCTCACTGTAAGGGCGCACTTCGAGAAGTCGGGTGGCAGCTTGTCTTAAGATAACTGATCGTTCGAGCTGTGGCAATAGGATGCGCTTTGCATTCCCTAGAAGGGTTCTTCTCGTCGTGCATTGTTGTTGGCGAGTCAGCCAATGCGATTGGGAGTGAGGAGCATCCAAAAAGCTCAGTTGCTGGAACTAGGGATCCATTGGCTCTTGGGTTGAGCAAATGGGTCAATACCGTGACCATGGCCAAGCATGGGATCCCGATCTTAGTGACTCCGTCTTCGAGGATGCCGCTTTGTTTTTTAGCGGAGCGTTAGGGCTGTTGGGGATGACTTGCGTTGGATTTCGATCGTTCCCGTGAAGGGAAGTCATGGCCCTGAGGAGACACGGTTGTCGTCTAAGCATTCTGCCTTGACGAACGCGTCTTGTTGGTCGCGCTCACCCCAAGAGGAGGTCATGGCGTTGAAAGATGTGGTTGCCGGCTAAGCTTGGAGGCTATCGTTACCGGGCTTTTGCTTGCCTAGGTCATCACCCGCATGTGTCGTCAATGCTCGGTCTTACTTGAGGACATCGTAGCTTTCATGTGTCTGGTCCTAGTCCGCTGACCGTCGTTGACTAATGGTGCTCTCTCATTCGGGAGGAGGTCGTCGCAAGCATGCTGAAAAGCTCCCTAAGGTTTTGAATTTGACCGCACATGGCCAGCTCAGTGACAGAATCGAGGTTTAATTTGATCGCCATTGGGCCGCCTGGATGACTAGGGTTTATTTCGACCATTTACGGGCCGCTTGGATGACCAAGGTTTAATTCGACCACTCATGGGCCACATGGATGATTAGGATTTAATTACGACCGCTTATGAGCCGCTTAGATGGCCAGGGTTTAATTAAGAATGGATAAAAATTTGCCCGACTTAGGGGCAGTCTAGGTCACATGATTTCATGCAATGTTATGTAATTATTCGTATGAGCAGATAATATTACCATCCTAGTAACGGAAACATGATTCAAGCAAGTGATATGATGTATGAAAGACTTACCTAGTTCGGCGTGGAATTGTCGTAGATGTTTGTCGGCGAATGACGTGCTATACCCTCGGGACCTGCCTAAGGCTCTGATTACATGGTCTGCGAGTATCGCTTCGAAGGTTCGTCGGGGCGCTTTGGTGGGCGCTTTGGCCTAAGGCCCCTATGCTTTGTCTGATTTGGTCTTTTGCCATGAATTAGTTGGGTAGTGTACTGTTGCCGTGCTAGGTTGCCTGTTGGCTAGTGATTCAGGTCCCATTGTCGGCTGATACTGCCTCAAGTGACCCGGACAAGTGCAGCGCTTGGCTGGATGATTTTTTTTGCGATGCAATGGGTGGTGGGTCAAGCATGTCGAGCCCCCATTGCAAGTGTTGCCATAACTTTTACAAGGTCTACTACAGTGCAACGAGTTACAGTGGGATCAGCCTATTGACTGAAGCGATGCTGTGTGGTGAAGATCAGGCCGGAGAAGATCTGGTGGCAAGAATTCCGATAGGCTAGAGAAGATCTGGCAATGAGTTTCGGCAAGCTAGAGAGATCTGCGGTGAGGAGCTCCGACAGGCCAGAGAAGATTTGGCGGCGAGAAGTTTTAATAGGCCAAGAGATCTAGCAGCTAGGAGCTATGGTAGGCCAGAAAAGATTTGGTGATAAGGAGCTTCGGCAGGCCAGAGAAGGTATGGCAGTGAGAGCTCCGAAAGGCCAGCGAAGATCTGGCATGAGTTCCAGCAAGTTAGAGAGATCTGGCAACGAAGGTGACTAGCTGGAAAGTCGGACGCTCCTTAATCCAATTGGAACGCCGGAATGTTCCTCAATTTGATTGGAACACCAGAGAACTCCTCGGTTTGAAAAACTGTTACAGGCTGGCCGAATAAGAGATGAATTGCCAGAGAGCTTTTGCATTCTGTAGAGCTCCGAGACGCTCTATTTAGTTGAAGAGCGAAGGACGGAAGCGAAGCTTAAGTTTTAAGGGAAGCTTTGCTTCCTGGCCTGGCTCCTTGGAACTGGATCGATCATTTCTCCCGGAGTGGGCCCCATCGCTCAGATCCTCCCAAATACCGAGGTCATCGAGTTGATGAGATAGATACTGGGGGTCATCTAGGTTCTGAGGTCAACGAGCCGATTGATCCTCTGTGGATGCTGACTTTCTTGCATACCTTGAAAGCTGATCGGCGAAGCCCCAGTGTTACACCTTTTGACAGGTGCAGACGGTTAGGAAAAGGGTACTCTACTGAGCACCAGGTATTCGTACATTTGACGTCAATCACCTATTAGCGTGGCTACCCGATGAGGGATCGTCGCTATGGGAGGTAATATCTTTAGCCGACGTGCTGGCTGGAGTACGAGTATTGACCGTATTTGTTTTGCTATTGTGAGGTGGAAAGACTTTTTAGTCGTTTTCACAGACGGTGCCAATATTACGTTCTGAATTTATGATTGTTATATGGATTAGAGAGCCTTCCAATATTCTACTATGGGTCGATTTGGATCGGGTTCGGTCTCCGTCGCTAATAACCTGAAACCTGTATAACACAAACCACAAATAAGAGGTAAGAGGACAACGAGAGGCTACTTTCGTTGACACTTCGACGCTCAAGTAAAAAATCTTCTATAATAAATGGAGGAATATACGTTTAAAGGTAAATATGGTAGGAGTGCAAAGATGCAGCGATGCGGAGAGTGTGAGATGGGTGTATTTAGAGGCTTGAGTTCTATAAATGCTCCCGGCAGATGGACGATTTAGAGGTGCACTGGTGGAGAGTAGCTTAGAAGTGCGCCCGACAGAGAGGTAGTTTAGAAATGCGCCCGCGGAGGGCATCTTTAAGGTGCTCCCAACGGAAGGCGGCTTAGAGGTGCGCCAACGGAGGACAATTTTAAGGTGCGCCTAGCGGAGGGCGGCTTAGAGGTGCGCCCAATAGAGGAGCGAGGGCGACTTAGAGGTGCACCCGGCGGAAGGGCAGCTTAGAGGAGAAGAACTGAGCTATCTTGGTGGGTTAACATCCTGGTTACCTGAGTGGACGGTTGACTCTTGGACAGTAAGCTTCTGACTCTGGGGCGGAGGGCTCGTGGCTCTAGGATGAAGTGCTTCTGGGACGGAGGACTTGTGAGTCCAGGACGGAGTGTTCCTGTGACGAAGGGCTCATGGTTCCGCGACGGAGGGTTTGTGGCTCCGAGACGGAGGGCTCGTGACTTCGAGACGGAGGGCTCCTGGGATGGGGGCTGAGGATCTCTGGAAGGAAAGAGGGCTGAGAGCCCCATGACAGTGGAAGACTGATGGCTTCCGAATTGGAGGAGGGTTGTGAGCTTCTTGGCGACGGAAGGCCGCTGGCCTTGAGAGCCTCCTGGCGGGAAGAGAGCTGGTGGCTTTCTGACCGCCATTTCGCTCTCGTTGGAGATTGGTTAGTAACGGTTATACCCTTCTCCAAGTTATGTGGTGCCTTATAAAGCTTTTTAAGTTTGTTCAAATTTCTCCACCTTGTCCTTTAAAACTTGTGGGGGCTTGTTTTTATTGTGGGATTTGCGATTTATTATTCCTCTAAAAGTAATGTGGGACTCTTACTTTGAAAAAATTATATTGGATTGTGGACTTATTGCGGGGTCTGGCCCATTGAGCCTATAGTTATTGGACCCATCAGTAATTATGCTTTGACCATGATCCAATCTCCTCTAGACTAGGAATTTGGGCTGTAACTAATGCATTTGAACTCTCTTTTATCCGTTTATAATATAATATTTATCTATTAATTTATTTTTATATGGGTTCATTAATATTGATTGATTGATGGAAGTCATATTATTAAAAGAATATCTCAATAATAGGTTTATAACTATGGAGTCTGAGTTGTCACAAATCTTAATCTGACCTCACTAAGAAAAAAAGAAAATAGAAGGATATGATTGATAATGATAAATTCCTAATTAATCACCATGAGCTATGATCTTGTGGGAACTAAATTATAACTAACATGATATGTCAACCCAAAATTAATCATGTTGCTTTAAATTTCTCCACAAATTTAATTGTGGCCAATGTTGCAACCATAATTAGGCACGGCCGACGTTGAGAACAGAAGTGAAAGTGTTGATTGTGAAACATGTAACGTGGAATTGCCATTTTTTAGCTTAGTAAGTTTTCTCATCAGGTATATCTTTAACATTATATATAAATCACTAGGAGGTAAAATAATACATATTAAAATATTTGATTATTGTTTGTTTTCAAATAATTAGTTGGTAATATAAAGTAACAAATCATTAAAAATGTGACACAATTTTTTTACACATATAATTCATTAATAAAAATTTTATAAAAACGAATAATTTTTCTCTCTCTTCAACTGGTTTAATATATAACATGCCACAAAAATACAATGAGTTTTGATTGATTATGTATAGCGACATGAGTTCACATAATAACATATACATGGGAGTATAGGTCTGCTTCCCATACTTTTTTTTTTTTTTAAAAAAAGACTTATTATAATGAAGAAATTAAGTTTTATTATAAGGCACATTCGCTTTTATTCCCTAAATAATGTGTGAATCGAAACAACTTTCTCACTCTACCCTACTTAAGAAACAATGTATTCATCATGTATGACATAATATAAGATTCACCCGACTTACGCCTACATATTTCTAGCTAGAATTATTTTTGATACCGTAATACAACAAATCAATTTAACAAAATAACATATTGTTTGCTTTGAGTAGTAGGCATAAGCCTACATGTGTACAATTTTATTTTTGCTAAGCTTCCCAAGAAAAAAAAACCTGTTATCGTTCTTCCAAGAGTTTTACAATATTTTAAATATTTATATTATCTCTCATTTTGAAAAGTTTGATATTTATTATATATAATTTATTTACAATAAATGTTTTATGAGCATTTATAATTGAAATTATTCTATGTGATTGGTTTGAATCAGATCATCTAATTTGAATTCGAGTCGCCACAATTACTATATATTTTAAGCATCTGCATTATTTAAATGCTAGCACGTACTCGTTACTATCCCAAACAAGCATGCATGTCATTCATATGCCACTAGGCGTGATGTTTGGCCTAAAATGTCATGTATACCAATAATGAATTCGTACATTCTATTATAGACCCTTCATACATCGTTATGTCCATACCACTGTCCAAAATAAATATATGCATTATTTATGTACTAGGCCTTTTCCAACTTGATAGAGGCTATCTTAAATCTCATTATAGTACTAATTATTAAAAAAAAAGACCTAAAAAATTCGACTGAAATCACTGTCTTGTCATAAAAATTATCCTAAACTATATGCCTAATATCTGTAACATTATTTTTAGATTCAAAGCAAACAATAATTTATTTTCAATAAAATGTCTCTATTTAGTTGCGGATCTAAAGATCTTCTATAAATAGCATTGGTTTCAAAGGGTGTCAATAAAATTAATATTCTTTGTTCTTATATACAAATAAAAAATAATTATATTATTTTCTTAAATAAAAATGGCCAAATTTTGATTACTTGTATAGAGGTAAGTGGGTCCAATTGATAAATAAGTAAATTTTGTACAATTAAATAAAAAATTAGTAAAAAATAAAATATATGTTTAATAATAATATATTTATATCTAACTTTTATTTTAATTATATAAATTTCTTAATAGAGTGGATCATGTCTTTTTCTTCCACTCAATTACGTAACATCATCCCCCTTCGTTTTTTTTTTTTTTCAATTTTTTTAATTTTTAATTTTTAATTTTTTTAATTTTTTTCTCGATACAGTGAAATACATAAAATCTGGTTTAATTTTTAAAATTAAAAAAATAATAATAATAAAATTACTTGATTTAAAAACTCCTAAATACTTACTTTTTTCTATCTTTTATAGTTACTTTTTATATAATGATATAAAAGCCCTTCTCATTATTTGTTATTTATTTATTTATTAATTGTTATTATTTTATTTTTTGCCTTACTTTCTAGACCGAGTATCATAAATATCTATTGTACTATTGTTTTTTCCTTTTAATGAAAAAATAAAAAATAAAAGTGTAATCTTTTGAAAGATTTTTTTATTTTCATATTTTATATAATTTAATTGTATCATTTTAATATATAAATATTAAGGCGCAAGTTAATTTCAAGGTAATTGTTTTGGGCAAATAAAAATAAACTATGTTAGTATTTTTTTTTTTTTGTTTATTATCTTTAAAGCCCTTATTTTATACTTTTTGGAAAAATAAATAATTCAATTTCATGACTACCAATTTAACAACAGACAATCAATAATAACTATAAATTCTAACAATATAGCCAAATAGGGCATTATTGTAATAATAATATATATAAAATATAAGATAAGAAAATAGCATTTAAGGTAATATAATTACTTAAAATATATATTTAAAAATATCTATAAAAAATATGAATTAATTATGATTTTAGAAAATTAACGAAAAAGTAGACTTATGATAATTTTTAAAATTATCATAAGATATTTTAAAATTACTTATATGGCTGATATTCAAATGATGCTACTTTCTGAGATAATATTTCTTTTTATTAAATGTAAGCTAAAATTGTATGAGATTAAAATATTTATATGGATTGTTAAAATTATAATTCTATAAAAAATTTTATTAAATTAATATGTTTATGCAAATTGTCATAATTATCATATTATTTTATGATTTTATAATATACGATTAAATATTGTAAACATATATAAATTTATGTCTAAAGTTCTTGATGCATCTCTGGATTTGAATTATTGTATGGATTAGAGAGCCACTTGATCTTTCATGAGGTGTTAAACTAAAGTGAGTCCGATTTTTATCTCTGATAACCAGGGTCCTACGTAAAACAATGAATAAATAAGAGATCAAAGAAATTATTAGATTTGCTCCTCAATATATTTTTTAATATTCAAACTAATAATCTTTCAACGATAATGAGAAAGGTAGAGAATGCGATGAATGCTAATGCATGGGTGAGGAGATGGACTATGGAAGTGGAGGGCTTGGCTCTGACGATGGTGCTCGGTGAGGAGTGGCTTTGTGTGGGGGTAAACTTAAGGGATGAGTAGTTAGAGAGAGAAAGTACATCAATCTTCTAGGGGCTCTTGAGGGTAATGATTGTTTTACTCTTCCCGTAAAAAAAGGATATTTATAATGTTGGAGTCGGTTTGACCTTACTTGGGTGCTAAAACTGATTGTCGGTTGCCTCGACAGATCTAATGAGCTGTCTCAGTGATCACGTGTAAGGCGAGTATGGTAACCGTGGTTGTCTAGAGATCTTCATTTATTGGGACGATCATTGAGGTTGTCGGATAATAATATCCGTTTGAGAAGATTTGTTGAGTCATTGTTGCCATTTTAGGGGCGATACGTAATTAGGGGCGATATTTTAAGAATATTTGTCGAGTTGTAGCTGTTATTCCGGGAGAACTTGTAATCCTGGGCGATTATGGCAACTTTATTTGTGGGCTGAGTTGTATTGCAAGTCGGTTGGTGAGCATGTTGTTGGCCTGTTTATAGCCACACTTATCACTAGTCCTCATATCGAAAAGTTTGAATTTTCAATTATCAGCATATTCATTGATGGGACGCCAATTGTCCTATTCCTCAATCGCTCCTTCCCCATGTGGCTTGTCGAATGGGCGCACCTATCGGAATTAATCATCCATTTTTATAAACAGTCCCCGATCGAGCGCACCCAACGGAGCTAAATTCTCCATCTCTATAAGTTGCCCCATAATTGGGCGCACCCATCGGAGTTAAATCCTCTATCTCTATAAGTTGCCACTGGTTAGGTGCACCCAATGGAGCTAAACTCTCAGTTTCTCAAAGTCACCTCCTGATCAGGTGCACTCACCAGAGTCTAGTACTCTGCTAACAACTTAATCCCCATTTTTAAATGCATCTATACGTGCACATTTTATATTTCTCTATATTTCTCTCTTGGTAGAAAAATTTTTGACTTGATAGTTGAAGGATACACATTTTATATTCATCTATCTTTTCTTTTTTTTATTGTAGAAAGATTTTTAATTTAAAATTCGAAAGATATATCAAGAAACGAGTTTCTCCAATCCTTTGATCTCTTATTTGTTAGCTGTATTGTGTAGGATCAAAATTTAAAATAACGAGAATCGGATAGGCTCCAATTTAACTCGCTAGAAGAGATCGAATAATTCTCTAACCCGTTCTATAATTTTTAACTCTGCTTCCGAAGGCTTCATGTAAGAAGTCAAATGAAAGGGGCTTCGACGCTATGCTATGTATACTGAGCACATTGGATTTTAAATTTAATAGTCCATAATTTTTTTAATAAAATAATAAAAATAAAAAAATATATTTTTTTATATAAAAAATATGGACAGTTGGCATCATAAGGATTGCGACGCGTATGAACATCATAGCACCTCGCGTTTTAAATCATGGGCAAAGCAAAGGTTGTCCAATCAACTTAACCACATTTTCCACCGTAAAAATAAAAAAGATATACAAGTAATAATCTTTATATTTATGTATATATGTAATAATATAATAGATTATTTTTTATAAGAGGCGAAAATAACCTAAATTAGAAAAGTTGTATGATTATAATTATATAAATAAACTAAATTTTTTAAAAAATTAATTTTTTTAATTAAAAAGTTGTATAATAATAATTATATAAATAACCCCTTCAAATTCAAGATGATTTAAAAGAGACTAATTTAAATTTGAAAACAAAATTAATATAGCAATCGAGTGGATGGGTTTTGGTGAAGATGCTAGCTAGCTAATTCACTGCAAAATACCGAGAAGAATTTAAGGGTGCTTTCTTGAGATAATGGATACAAAATAATAATCAATCTTGTTGTATTTTATACGTTTATGAAATACACTATTGTGAACAATTTTGATAGAATTGTTATAATGCCTGATATTTTTTCTTTTGTTTGGTTATACTATATATATATATATATAATAAAAAAAAATTTGAGAAAATGTCAGATTATTTAGAATCGAATTCAACACTTAAAGAGCACGTGACCCTTATATAAGCGCATTTTAGATAAAAAGTTTATGTTTAAGGTTTGCATGAGCAGTGAACATGCATATTTAGGATATAACGTTTGCGCCTAATATTCACATGAGGGACGCTCGTACATTGGATAGATTATACTTTAATGCTTGATCCACGCCTGACCAGTGTTTATCGCCTATTTTTTTTATAAATAAACCATTTGTTTGGTTATGCCTCATTTGTAGCTGATGTATGAGAGAAAAGAGAGAAGAAGAAGAGGGTTAGAGAGAAAGAATGAGAAGAATGAATTAAGAAGATTTCAAGGAATCTTTTGCTAAAATTAAGTGAATGTAAGTACATTTAATTTATTTTTTTTGTTACTATTTATTTTTTATCTTTTTGAGTATTTTTTATTTTAAATATGCATACATATGTTAATTTTACACTTAAAATAATTATACTTTGTATATATTTAATTTTATTCCTATTTTATATAATTTTACTAAGCTCATATCTTAAATTCATGAAATTATATTTAAGTGTTGAAGATCTACATAATTGTTCTTACATATCTTTAAATTTCATCTATATATTTTGCATTTCAAGAATTTTTACACCATTATTGTTGCATGTTATTTATTTGTAAGAAATTATTAAAAAAATATACAATATAGAAGTGACTCATATCCCAATAAATTTTTCTTCATGACCATGTGGGAGTGATTATTGACATCCTGACAATATTATGATTGACTTTAAACTTTCCCTTTTATAGTATCTTCATCATCATGTCTACACATTCTCCTCGATTTTAACCTTGTCGAGTATTAACAACTCCGAGTCAACGACATTTCACAGTCATTAATATCGAACATCAATATGTTTTGATTTGGAATAAAATAGCGAGTTTTTGTAGAGGTGGATTATACTTTGATTGTCATAAAGTAGTATGTATCTCTGTTGATTAAAATCGAGCTCCCAGATGAACTTATTTATCCACAAGATCTCCTACTCACCTATATCATAGTAATAAACTCCGCATCGGTGGTTGAGAGAGTAACGCACTTCTACAACTTTGACTACCACTCCTTCTGCGAACATGACTAGGTATCTTGAGATGGATTTCTAGAAGTCGACATCACCCACCATGTTTGTATTGGTATGCCCAACCAGAAGCATCTTGTTGCCTCTAAAACACAAGCCCAATTTGGAAGTTTCTTGGAGATATCTAAGTATCTATTTCATCATGAACAAGTGCTCCTTTTAGAGATTTGACAGAAATCGGCTAACTATGTTGATACCATGAGTAATGACCGCTCTTGTACCCACTATGGCATATATCAAGCAACCCACAGCCAAAAAGTAGGGTACACCTTTCATGCTCGCCTTTTCATTATTCAAAGAAGGATATTGTCGGTTACTCAGTTTAAGTTGGTCACCAACGGAGTGCTTGTCGGTTTAGACTTCTCCATATTTAAGCGTTGGAGTACCTTCTCAATATAGCTCTCATAGAATATCTATAACCTCATTGCCTTGTGATCATGACATATTTTGATATCCAAAATCTGCTTTACCGGCCTCAAATCCTTCATGGCAAAGGACTTCCCGAGTTGGTACTTCAATTTGATGATCTGAGAGATATTATACCCAACAATCAGTCTATTGTGCATATAAAGTAAAAGGACAATAAAGTTGTCTTTGAAAAATCTCTACACAAAGACACAATGGTTCAAGGTGGTCTTTTGGTATCCTTGGCCGATTATAACAGATTCAAATTTCTTATACCATTATTTCGAATTTGTTTCGGCCCTTATAGGCTTTTTTTTGACATTAGTCTATTGTGCACATAAAGTAAAAGGACAATAAAGTTGTCTTTGAAAAATCTCTACACAAAGACATAATGGTTCGAGGTAGTCTTTTGGTATCTTTGGCCGATCATAACAGACTCAAACTTCTTATACCATTATTTCGAATTTGTTTCGGCCCTTATAGGCTTTTTTTTCGACATCACACCAGTTGTTCTTTTCCTTCAACTCGAAATCCCTCTAACTACTCCATGTAAATCTTTTTCTCAAGGTCACCATGAAAAAATATTGTCTTGCACATCCAGTTATTCTATGTCTAAGTCAAAAAACACAGTCAATCCGAGTACCACTCAGATTGAGGACATATTCACAATCAGGGTAAAGATCTTATCGAAGTCAATTCCCTTCCACTGATTGAAACCTTTCATGGCTAGTCTTTCCTTGTACTTCAGTCATGGATTGTTTTCATTGGCTTTCAGGCTAAAGACCAACTTGTTCTTTAGTACTCGCTTTTCCTTCGACAAATTTGTTAGCTCGAATGTGAAGTTTTTTCGCAGCGATTTCATATCATATTGTATGACTTCTATCCACTCCACTTTATACTCATCCTCCATAACTTCTTCAAAATTTTTAGACTTTCTTCCATCGGTGAGTAACATATACTCATTTGCTAATAGACAAATCAAGGGTCTTCGATCTCTTGAGGATCATTAGAGTAGAATGGTTTTGATGGACTTAACAGTATCATGAGGAGCATCATCATCCTCATCTCCATCAAGTATCGGATTCCGACAGTCTTCTTCCTCCTCAGTATAGCCTTTGTCATCGCTTGCATGATGAATTAGCAATGGTTTCAAGGACTCATGATTTGTATCACAAACTCGACTGCTGTCATTGTTGGAAACAACATTCTTTTCTTAGTGGATATCTTTAATTGTTTCATCATCGATAAATACTACATCTCTCAATCGGACAAGCCTTTTCTTAGTCGAGTCATAAATCCGATATCCTAACTCACCTTCCCTATAATCGAGAAAGATGAATTGCCTTGTCTTTGGCTTAAACTTGGCCTTGTTATCCTTCAGGATGTAAGTGAAAGCCTTACATCTAAACACACACAAGCGGTCGTAGAATACTTTCTTCCCGAACCATACCTTCTCTTGAACTTTTCTATTCAATGGGCCGCTCGGTGATAGGTTGATAATATATACCACTACCTTCAAGGCTTCCCCCCAGAATCAATTGGGGAGTTTCACCTCCGAAAGTACACAACGAATTCTCTCCATTAACATTCCATTCTTCCACTTGGCCACTCCATTTAGTTATAGTGTCTTTAGCGGAGCCCTTTGATGTCAAATTTCGTGTGATTAACAGTACACACAATGCTCAAATGTGCTCGCCGCCATTGTTACTTTAGATGCACTTCAACTCCTTCCCAGTTCACCTTTCAACCACATGGAAATGTTCAAAGACGCCAAGGCCTTGATCCTTCGATTTCAATGGATACACCCACAATTTTCTTGAACAATTATTGATAAACATCATGAAGTTAAAGGACCATATACTTCCATATATGTAGTCCAACTCAAAAAGGTCAGCCTTTCTTACAGATGAGTTTTTATGGAACGAAACTCGCCGTTATTTTTCCACTATGTAATGAGAATAGGTCTTCAATTCAACTTCCTTTATGCCTTAGAGAAGGTTCTTCTTGACCAAACTGTTCAACCTCTTCTCCCTTATGTGGCTCAACCGATGGTGGCACAAATCTGAGTACTCATCGCTCCTTACAACATACACATCTCCTACTGCGATGGGGTCTTGTGGCACATACAAGTTGGAGGCCTTCTTTCCCAAAGTAACTACTAGAAATCCTCTGATTAACTTCCACACCCCTTCATTGAAGGTGTTGCTGTATCTCTAATCGTCGAGCCTATCCACTGAAATCATATTCAACCGAATATCATAGACGTGTTGTACGTCCCTTAACAACAATCTAGTTCCATTGTTGGTGATAAGAGACATGTCACCATAGCCGATAATTCGGGATGTTCATTCGTTTCCCATCTTTAACATTCCAAAATCACCGAGAGGGTAAAATGTGAAGAATTTCCTCCATAACGTGACATGGAGCAATGCACCGCTGTCTACCACCCAGTCGGTCTTGTACTCAGCCAAATTTATCACCTCGTCCTTCTTACACACCAACCAGTAGTTACCTTCGGTAACAATTGAGACTAAGGCTTTCTTCTCATCTCATGCCTTGTCGGCTTTCTTCTTATTGCCTTCTATATTCTTTGGCTTTCATTTGTAACAATACTTATTGATGTATATCTTCTTTTCACAGTGATGACACTCAAGATTCTAATACCTCAACTGAGACTTGCTTCGACTCTTTTCTTTAAACTTAGGACCGCATCATTTATTCTTTTCTTGTGATTTGGTGACTAGCACTTTGGAGTGAGGAGAGGAGGATCCCTGTGACCGATGTCTTATCTCCTTATTTAGTACAGTTCCATTTACTATTGTTAGAATTATCACACCATTCGGAACGGTATTGACAATGGAGATCTGTATCACATCATAATTCCTTCTCAGACTTTTGTGCGGCGAATACCGAAAGATGTATCATTTTGACAAATAGCAAGTCCTTCATCTTACTCCACAAAATAACATAATTTATACCATTCAAGCAAATCATCTTATTTCTAACCGTTATCAATTCCAACAAAACTCAATAACCGATACTAACAACCTGTCTTTGATACCATTTGTTGGGGTTTGCTAACAATTTGGATGAACCAATAGAAGTGATTAACGATGGTAACACACAACAGACAAATAATAATTTTAAAATAAATGGATAATATACAAGTAATTTTTACGTAGAAATCATCTTTTGAATAAGAGAAAAAAATATGGGATGAAGGATCTAAAAATCTCCACAATATAAAATTAATTATACAAACCTCAAATACAAATTATAAGAGTTTAGCGCCTTGTATCAGATAAACTCGAGTAACAACAAAGACAAGATGAATACGCTTCTTCTCACTTTTTTTCTTTCTTTCTTTTTTTTCTCTTAGTAATTGCTCATTGGTCTAATTACAAGTGGTTTTCTGTCGCTCACTGGCGCTAACCCTAAAACACATTGGCGCATTTTATAAGGTAAGCCATACTCGGCTACTTATAGTGTGACAATCCGAGCTCGGATCTTTGAACCCGACCCGGACCGTCGCTGTAAAAATCTCAAATCATCCAAAATTATCAATTATACGTTATTAATGAACTCAATATCATTAAGAATATCACCAATAAACCTAATAAATATACCATTAATTAAACATCCATAATAGTAATAATAAATAACTTCAATAAATAATATCCCAAAATATTAAACTTCATATATGAGATATCTGATGAATATCTAAAGATTAATGAATAACGAAAAGTCTCAAATCTTTATCATGGAAGCCTCAAACTCTAATATTACCTCTATCTGGTGGCTACCCAAAAGTCACGTGATCTTTTTATCGTGATGTCAACCTGTCTAGTTTGGAGCCAATAAAACACAAGGGTGAGCCGAATGCCCAGCAAGTAAACATAATCAATAATAAATGAGTACAATTTAGCATCTCGAACAATAAATGAATAAAATCAATAATAGCATGTAATATATTAACCACTGTTCGAGACTCAATAACATGTCGTGTTCACAACCTGAAGGCCACGTGAACGGTTAAGTATCAAGAAAGTAACACGAATTCCGTCGAATCTGATCATTAGCTCAATACGATGTCACAACTGTAATAAATGAAGTAGTCTCCATGGACTTTATTCTACCATAGTGAACCAAAGGCCGCGTATTTACACCCCGACGATTAGGTGAGTCCCACAAGGTTACCTGGTATCTATGGTATCCCCACTACCCCTACAATTCTCTCAGAGGCTGTACCCGTAACATGCTCATATCATCTTCAATACCCCTCGCCAATGATATCCCAGATATCATCCTCTACGATGGTTACTAGGTTATAAGCATCATTCTCAACTAACTGTACGAGATAACAAGAATCTGATTATCAGCTCAATTTAAGGTCACCACTGTACGAGATAACAAGAATCTCCTTGGACCTTATTCTATCATAATGAACCAAAGGCAGCGTATTTACGTCCCCGATGACTGTGTGAGTACCACAAGGTTACCTGGTATCCATAGTATCCTCACTACCTCCACAGTCCTCCCGGAGGTTGTACCCGTAATATACTCATACCATCTCTGATACCCCTCGTCAATGATATCTTAAATATCATTACCTACGATAGTCACTGGGTTATAAGTATCCCTCCACAATATCAACGACCTCAACTTCCAGAATGGAATCAGTGTTGAAAAAGTATAAACTACTCTATAGTCCTATGGACTCCATACGTTCGGTTACTGTAGAGTCTTAATACATTCTTCTTTACTTATCCATAGAGTGCCAATAGAATGTACACACGCCAACGAAATTAACGCGGAGAATAATTTATCGAAATTCATCGATGCGGTATAGGAATAATCAGTTAACAGACTAATATTATTCCGAATCACTAGACACTTATAAATATACCAACCCACATGTGTATAATTTCACATAAATATTTTCTACCATCCATGTATATCAATATAATTATATACCATCTCATATATAATTATATATATATATATCTTCCATCATTATAAATAAATAAATATATATATATATTCATATACCCCCACATCAGTATAAACATATCAACACAATATAAATAAATAATAATTACATAAATAATACCCTCACATCTTTCTAATTACATCAATACAGTATAACTAAAGAATAATTAAATAAATAAATATATATATATATATACACGGGCAGTCTTCCTCTTCCCTGCCGGCCACCAGATTGACAACGGCAGCAGCATTGTCTCCGGCCCATCTCACGCGAAGGCGTCCGCACCACCTCCATCACCGAACTCTCACAGTGGCACATCGAGTCGGTGGTTCTGTTCCCTTGGCCATAAGCCGATTATCATGGGTGATGAGAGAAGCTCCAATTTTTCGTCATTCACCAGCAATTCATTGCATAAATCTACTAACCTCCATGCTCCCATTCTGTGTGAGTCTCTCGAACCCACCCATTTCCCCCGTCCAAAGTCAATGCTCTGTTTTTCCCTCAAAATCCCGATTCGCTTCCGAATTAGGATAATTGGCACAATCACCACATGAAAGCAATAATCAACTTCAAGGAGGAGAAGGGGAAGATTTTCTTGTGGACTAAAGGGTTGAAGCATCCTTACTGTCTCCGCGTCATTGAACCCGATTGAAAAAACGGAAACAGAGCACCGTGCTTTGTTTTCACGACCACGACGACGACTCGAAACCAGAAGGTAAGATGTGTAAGATCGATACATTAGAGCTCCATCAGGCAATTTTCTTAATCCCCATTCATCCTTAAGCCCAATATGTCGGCCGATTGCTCATAGAGCCGTGGCTTTGCGTTTGGCTACCCTATTTTGCAACCCTTGGTTTTCACCGATTTCACCCCCAAATCCGAACACCAAATCAGAGATAAACATAAAGGAAGAATTTATTTAGCAAGGTGAAAGTTTACTTATAAAATGGAGGATTACTTGCCTCAATTCAGTGATCGACGGTGGCGGCTTTCTTTGGCTTCGTGCGTTCTTTATCTCCCTGGTTTGTCCTCCACCTTCTCTAACCCTAATACCGCCTTAAAATATGAGAAGGCCGGTTAGGGTTTCCTTCGAAACCTTCCTCTTTCGCCGCTGCCATACGCACGCCTTCGTTCTTCCCTCTTTCCTCTCATTCCTTTTCCTTCTTTTCTTTCCTTTTCTCCATTCCTTCTTCTTTTATTTCCTTTTTCTTTTTCCTTTTTTTTTCTTTTTCTTTCCTTCTTTCTCTTTTTCTTTCTTTTGTTTAAAATTATTATTATTATTATTATTATTATTTTCATACATATATTAAAATATCAATTAATTAATTATTTAATTATAATAACACTTAAAATTTCTAATACTAATTTTTAATATTTGGCCTCTTAAATTTAATTTCATAATTATCTTTTAAAAATTTCTAATATACTAATATTCATATAATTTAAATATATGATAGTTTCTTGATTAATTAAACATATAATTAAATTAATTCAATTAAGTATATTAATTATTCTAACTAAATTTAAGAGTCGAAACACTAAAAGACAAATTATTAATTCAAATTAATAGCTTGAATATTTAAGTCTAATCACATGTTTTAATACCCAAAATAATTACTCAAATAATCAAATAATTATTAAAATTAATTAAATAATTTATTTTTATAAAATTATAAACTAAAAAATATTCAAGATATTACATCTAGACTTGACCTAGGTGTCCTTTGGCATCACTACCGGATCACTCATTAGACTCGACACCCAATTGCTCATCGACATCACCGCCGAGTCTCCATTGGATTCGACACTCGGTGTTTGAGCGTGGATGCCCTCGGCAGCTCGTCACGAGCACGAATGCTATAATACTCCGTCTCATTATTAAACCAATATGTATTCGACTAAACATCCGAACGGTTTGCCAATCAGGTATGGGCCCACATAAAAGTGATCTATATCCCAACAAATTTGGACAAAAATGATACAATTATTCATTTGATGTAAAATTACTTAGCAGTGAAATGCTCTCAAGTAGAGAACGAGCTCGCCAGGGACTCATAAGTCATTATAATGTATATGTTTTTAGGGTCATACGCTCATACCCAATCAATTTTATCTCGTCTCTTATTAGGCTTCTAAACCGAAACGTTGTCGCTTTGTGATGTTTTTGTGGGGTTGGGTTGGTAATTTTGTTCTATTCCATTGTGCTCGGAACTTTCATTTATATAGCAACCTTGTTTCATTAATAAAAATTTACTTCTAAAAAAAAAATACAACATTATACTTATAGATTCGAAAAATAATATAGTCTGCCTATATGTAAGGTATATATTGGAACAAAAAATTGAGTGCAATAAGCCTATGAAATAATTCTGGCAGGCAAAACGTAAATAAGATTATTTGCCAATGAAAAGAAATATTCAAACAAATACACCAATTCATTAAACGACTTAAATAAATAAATAAATATATATATATATTAGTTGACTTTCCTGATAAGACTTAACGTTTTATCATTATTTAAGTAAAAATAATTATAATTGGCTCAAAGATCATAATTATATCTGAAATGATTATACATTATATGGTATAATGCAAATGGTAATGCGCATTTAGTGTGAATGAAAGCCACTTCATGAGCTTGCACGCTGACTATCATTCGCAAAATTTCTTACAAAATTTCATGCCAAATCTACTCAAAGAGAAAATTAATTAGAGCTCTTCGTTTCAGATTTTTTGATAAAGATTTGAACAAAGAATGTATTTTACCATATTAATTTTGATTTTTGCATATATGAAAATGAATATTTAAAGTTACTATAAAAATGGGTGTTATGGGTTAGTGAGGAGCTGGTTTGCAGATGCAGTTCTAATCGCCGAGCGAGATCAATCTCCCCTTCCGGAAGAGAGAGAGGGAGAATCTGTGCAGCGCACAATGAGGAGAGAGAAAACCTAAAAGAGACAAAAGCAGAGGGGAGGAAAGAGAAAAAGCGAAAGCAGTCGTTGGGCTTTCATCAACTTTCCTTGGAAAATCCACACTTCGGGCGTCACTCACAATCCAGAAAACAAACTTCTCCCTTCTCCACTGTCGCCGCCTCCATCTCCGCTCAACTCCATGCTCAGCACCAGCCGATTTTCGAGCCTGTTTAGCAACATAGGCGGCTTCTTCCTCTTCTTCTCAGGCGGCGGCGGTGGCCGAAGTGGCGGCCGTGTGTCCGTCGCCGTCACGGTCCTCGCCGGTCTCGCTCTTGTGGCCGCCATTTTGTACACTCGTAGGTAAAGGTTTCACATCCCAAAGAAACCCTAGATTACTCGATGCAAATACTTAGCGTAATTCATACGAAGAGAGAGAAAAGGAGTAGATTTTTTGAGTGTAGAAGTAGGGTAAAGGTAAAGGTGATAGATGAAAGCTCTCAGACGAAGTCATACTCCATCGAAATCGTCGTCTAATTCAAATCCCTCGTCACCATCGTCATCTTCACCGTTGTCATCATCGTGGATTCATTTGCGATCGGTTCTATTCGTTGTTGCTTCCTCCTCACCGGCTTCTTCTTCTTCCTCCTGTTCTGATCGGTGAGTCTCTTTCTCTTTCTCTCTTCCTTCCTTTCTTCCAACACTTCATTTCAGTTCGAAATGTGTACTTCAGTTCTGTCAAATTTCCCAAAACTCTCCCCGTTAGATCTCAGTTAGATCCCCACTTATTGTTTTATTACCAAAAATTTGTCTATTGTTATTTTTTGGCTCAAATTTCTGCGGCATTTTTTGGTAGTAGAGGGTGTTAGCCAAGTAATTCCATTTCTGGATTAGATTTAAGGTATTGATTGAAATGGATGGTTGAATAAATTTATTTTTCAGTTTCTATATCAGAGGAATGTAATTTGACTAGTCAGATAATGTATAACTCTTGACGGCTTCTATTGAATCTTTGCCCATCTTCATTCCGTGTTATTAATTTTTTGCTTTTTCTTTTGCTCCGTTTGGTTTTTAATCGGATAGGAAATTTCTGTTAGATATGGAAATTCATCATGTGTGTTCTCTAATGCTTAAAACAAGGATTTGTTTCCAAGTCTGATGAGATGTATCAAGGTTGTCTCTGGTTCATGAGTTTGAGTTTTAAGTAATCTATAGTATATTTTCTTCCGTTATTTAGGCAGTGGAGGGTGAAGAAAAGATTTGTGCTCTTTGGATTTAATTTTCCTAATGACCTGGAAAAAGATGAAAGAAAAAAATGTAACCCATATCCTTGAATTTTGAGTTTGTGATGTGAAAATATTTTGGAAAGTTAGAAAACTATTTAAGTGTAGAGAGTAAGATGCTGCCTCTGCATTCATGGGGATTGTAATTTTACTATATGGGGCCATTCATTCATGGGGATTGTAGTTTTACTATATGGGGTCCACATTCTGTGCATCCGTGTTGATGGAATCCATGATATCAGAAAAAAAAAAAAAAATTGGCAAATGTTATATTTCATGCGCAGGTTTCTCTATTCCGTTTATGTTCTTGTTACTTGTTATCCCTCGTACCTTTATGAGCTGTGACAGGTGAAGGGTTTAAAAAGAAATTGAGGAGAACAAGGATACAGATGATTGTTTTAGGAAATGTTGAGAACTTTCACACATGAAATAAATATGAAAGTTATCCCTTAAGAAAAAGATGTGTAACGCTAGAACTGTAGGATTGAAATAATACATGAGAGCTCTTGAATGCTTTATTGGCCATTGTGGTTAGTTATCAGTGTGACGGGATAATCTGTTTGGACAAATGTTTTCATCGATAATATGATGACAATTTATATATTACTTTATTTTTACTTCAGCACATGTCACCATTTAAGCTGCTAAACTCTTCTTTTGAGGTTTCTGCAGTTCCACTTGTGCACAATATTATAGATGTTTCAGTTAATGAACCACTAACATCTTAGATAAGGTGTTACCTCTCCCTCTCTTCCAAGTGGGAGGTTTTGAGTTTTCAACTTCTGCATTCTGTTGCTACTGCTTTCTTGAAATTGAAATGAAAAGCATTGGCTTCGTATCTTTGGATGATTAATTATATTTTGGTGTTGATTCAGGGCTCAACTTAAATCACCTTGGTCTCGCAAGAGAAGAAAGCCTGCTCTTTCAGCTCGGCAGTGGAAAGGTTTATTTACACCTGAAGGAAAACTTCGTGATGGTGGAGTTAAGCTTTTAAAAAAAGTCCGAAGTGGGGTGAGTTACTGTTTTTGTCAGTTCATCTGTGTATATTGTTCCAACTTTATGTGCATGGACTAACTACATCCATCAATTTTCTCCAGTTTGTGATCTTTGTAATTTTGAATACAGGGTGTCGATCCAGGCGTTAGAGCAGAGGTTTGGCCATTCCTCCTTGGCGTGTAAGAACAATTACCTGTTGACCTAACATACTGTTGATGCTGGTTTCCCTCATTTTTTTACCAATAAAGTCTTTCTTCTGAAAGTTTGATTGTTGATGTTCTGTTTGGCAAGTAAACTATTTTTGACATTGTTGTGTCATTGAACATATTGCCTTAGTTTGCCTTTGCGGATATCCTTGAGCATTAGTGGTGTTTCCCCTTCCTGATGAATGAGGTTTATTAAGGCTGTTCATTTTACTTGGACAACCAGGCATCTTTTTTTTTTTTTTTTTTTTTTTGGCTCTTGGTTGCTTGATGTAATCCTGTAAATGTTCTTGTATCAATTGTATACAGGAAATACTTTTATTGATCTGTTAATGAATGTCATGTCATTGTTCGGATGGTGCTGAAGTTGTATGTTATATTACTTGGACTCTTGTACGACTTTTGTTTATGGATGTCAAAGTCCAGAATCAAATCCACGTTTGAGTGCCGAGTGTTGAATAAGGTATTATAGGTAAAGTAAAGCATCAAAATAACTATGATTAAATGTGCAAGTGTACCAAAAAAATGTAATTTTGTAAGTGTAGGTACAAATCAGCATTGATACAAAGCATTGGGTTTACATTCACAAGCACCGTTACTGTGGTTCCCTAGCTCTCTACAAATCAGAAATTGGCTGAATACATGAGAAGCGACCGGGAGACGTGATTGGAGAAATTGTAGACCAATGATTTAATTGATAACCTTGTTGGATGGGGTAAAGATTTAATGAATATTATCAATGTCTTGTTGATTTAGTTTTAATTGGAGGACAAAAGAACATGTTGGAGATTTGAAAGCCACGTGAATGCAAAAGAACTTTTTTGTGTGATTTTTTAAGGAAGAAAACTATAGAAATTGTGAGTGCGAAGACTATGGAATCTCGTGGTAATTTTGTCCATTGGTTTTTGAACAGTTTCTTGGGAAGTAGCTAGAACAGAAATGTCTAAATCAATGGGAACATTTAATAAACATGTTCACTTTTTCTTGGTCAAACTTAGATTTTTATAATTCTGTCTTTCCTTCTTTTCAAAACTAGTGAACTCAATCCAACTAAGCCTTTTTGCAGTTAGTGGGCTAGTGGTTGTTTTCTAAACACCTCTTTCGTCTTCTACAACCTCTTTGTAATGAGTTTGTTCCATCCTCTCACATCTCCTTGCTAGTGCACTGAACTGTCCTCATTTCATTTGACAAAACACCGCAGAAGTATCTTATGCCTTTTGCTTTTTCAATGGAGCCATTATGACCTTTTCCCGTATGACATAACTATACTATGAATCCCATCTGTCATTGCATGACCACATTTCTTTCTTAATAATGTTATCTTTGTTACGGTCATTGTTTATGTTGGTATATAAGTGCTCAACAGCTGACTTAAAGTAGCATGCTATCTCAATAGCCATCTTATGTTATTTTCCTTCAAGTTTGAGTGTGTATTTTTTATCCCATGGGATCGCACTCCCACACTATCCAATTAATGGTGATTCAGTGGATAATATTCTTATTGATCTTGTCATCTTTAATAGAAGATATTTGAAATAATGCCTCTTTGGTGGGCTTTCCATTTCTGTCCTCACCTGCTTATCATCTATTAACCTTCTCAAGCTAAACATGCATTCTTTGCATTGGGCCTTTGTTCTATTAGTTTCAACTCATTTAGCTTCCAATGTCTCCATCTATACTTCCAAACCTTGCAGTAACAACTTCCTTGTCTCATTCCAATAGCTGCATCATCTATGGAAAATGTGCAGTACAATGATCACATTTTTCAGAAACAAAACCTTCTATTGCTCACCAAACAAACGGTACATTTTATAATTACCTTCCAGCACTAACTAGGATCAAAATAGTGAAATAGTTATATGGCTAATTAGAAAATTGAAAACAATGCACACTAACCAGTGTTGAGGCTGACTTTACAATGCATTTAGCTGTGTGACATGCACTAAAACTTTAGGTTCCAAGGCTTGCTGTGAAAAACTTCTGTTTCTCTCACTCCATGCAAGATAAATCATAGCAATGTGAGCAATTTTCCTATGAACAGCTGCAGAGCTCTTCTCTTTCACTGATTCCCCAAATCAGCAGCGCCAGGTACTCCAGGCAACGTGTAAGTGATAGCCTTTTATTTTCAGTTTTTTCAGCTGAATGTATGCAACTTCCTGTGAATAAGGACTCTTAAGCAGCAATAGTTTTGATCTGATTTCTACAAAACATGCATAGACTATTGTCACAAACCCCATTTGAGCTATCCTCTCTCTTACTCAACCTATTTCTAGCAGCTAATGCTTAGGAATGATGTTTTCCCCCATTCTATCTGATGCAATCAACGACAGACATAAGCAGACTTGAGTGAAAATGAGCCATCACCAGTCAATTTCAGCTGCAATTTTGCCTTATTCTATCTCTAAACTGCACAAATAAATCTCCGACCTTGATTAAGGTATTGAAAATCCAAGAAGCAGATTCCTTTCTTTGTATGTCTCAAACAGAAGTGTCTTTCAAGTTACATTCAAAAATCCATCTCATCTAGAGTCACTCACCTGGGCCCTGTCACTCTTCTTTGCCATGCCCAAGCAGAGATTTTTTTTTTGGTGGGCGGGGGGCTGCAGACATAGTTGCACATGCACGCACATTGAGGAGGGAAACATGTGGATGTTATGATGAAAACCCTTTTGTCTTCGGTATGAAAATGACCTGTTTCTACTCTCTTGGATTATTCATCTGGTCTTTCCCTAAGTAATCCTGTTGTATTCTCTCTTCTCCAATCATCCTTTGAGAATCATGCTTGGAACCCTAGTTAGGTTCTTCATGGAGATTCTCTCTCCTTATCTCACTTTATACGTATCACAAACTGGCAAGTCCTCCATTCTCCCGCTTCTTATCCATCAACGGAAACAGTGGAAGTATATATATATATTTTAAAAGTTCTCTTTAGGTCCTCCAATAAAAAAGCTAGACGTGCATTTAAAATTGCATATACTGTTGAAGATATGCTAAAGTTTAGTGCCTTCTCTTTTCAATATACCTTAATTTGGGGAGCAGGCTGCTTCCATGACAATTAACTAGAATAAAATTACATAATTGCATTTGGAACACCCGCTGCCTTCTGAGAAGCAGTGAAAAGGAGTAAGTTGCAGTGGTTTGGATTCTGCTTATCAGAGATTGGAAGTGTTGTTTTGCAAGAATCTTGGAAACTCTTTGAAAGTGTGATTCAAGCTGAAAATCCCTGCTTCTTACTACTGCCTATGATTTTGGATTAAATTGCTGTTGGTCCATATAGGTTTGCTATCATCTCTTTTCTTACTTACAACTACACACAGGTATTTTGCTTTTTTTTTTTTTTTTTTCCTGAGTTAAGGATAATTACACATTACTTATGGATTTTATTCAGTCTTAATAATATAAATAATTAATGTGTTGGGACATGATTTGGTTATCTTGACTAATGCCAAGCATTTGCTAGTATTACTTTGATGACTGAGAGAGTAACCCAACACCACTATCTTAAGTCCCATTAAGTACGGTCCACTATGTGATCCACCTCAAACAATTTTCTCTATTTCATCTTAGCATCCTCCAAAATAGACAATTGATGCAAATTAGAACATAGAAAATACTTTTATCAACTAGATCTTGCTATGTTTCTGAGGGTTGTAGCAAATGCCTGCAATTATGTAAGTCTAGCAAATGTTTTACTGAGTGATCAGACTATGATGAGTTTCCCCTTTCTAATTAGCAATGCTTGGAGTAGGCTTCTTTTTTCCCGTGATCAATGGGTATGTGTTGGAATTCCTTTCTGCTGCTTTTTTTTTTTTTCCAAAGGGGTGGAGGGGGGATAATTTTCCCATCGCAGTCTCATATACTGTCAGTTATTCATCTTCCTTTCATGTTTAGTTGGCGCCTACTTGTTTCTTTTTTGTTCAACAGCTATGATTTGAACAGTTCCAGAGAAGGAAGAGAGATTGTGCGGAATAGGAACAGGTACGTGCAGAACTTCAAAAGTATTTGTTTTCAGACTTTACAACTCTTTTAACTGCCATGAAGTTCACAATGATTATATTCCTGCTATTGTCCCTTATCACTTTATATATTCTAATTAATATGTATGCTGCTATGTGTTCAGAAAGGAGTACGAGAAACTGCGGAGACAATGCCATCAACTACTTAAGCAAATGGACGAGAATCCCAAACAAAAGAGAATTGATGGAACCTGCAGTAATGGTGATGGTGAGAGTCTGATTCTCGATTCCAGTTCACCTGCCTCTGAAGATGTGGTTAGTGCTCGAGATTCCCTTTCTAGTGAGAGAGATACTCCTGATAGTGACTGCTCAGATCATCCTTCCAGCACGGTCTTGGACAGGGCTAATAGCTCCAGGCGAGTCACTAGTGCAAGTCCTTCCATAATCAATACTGAATCATCTGATTCTGACATGTCTGAAGATGATAATGTCATTCAAGCTTCTCCTTCGATGGAACTTGAAGGAGAGAACTATCCTGTTTTGACTTCTAAGGAGCATCCTTCCCCTTCCAATACAGATGTCACGTCGAAACCTTGCTGCGCTAATGAGTTTGCCAGTTGGCAACGAATAATCCGCCTTGATGCAGTGCGGGCCAATGCAGAATGGGTAATGTATTCTCCATCTCAGGCGGCAGTATCAGATGGCAGGGCACGCCTCTCTGCTGAGGCTGTCGGCCTGAAGGATTTTGATCACCTCGAGCCGTGTAGGATTTTTCACGCTGCTAGATTGGTAGCCATCCTTGAAGCATATGCTATCTATGACACTGAAATTGGTTACTGCCAGGGGATGAGCGATCTTCTCTCCCCGATACTCACTGTGATAGAGGAAGATCATTTAGCCTTCTGGTGCTTTGTGGGTTTCATGAAGAAGGCCCGCCATAACTTCCGGCTTGACGAGGTGGGAATCCGAAGGCAGCTGAATATTGTTTCTAAAATTATCAAAATCAAAGACTCTCATCTTTACAGGCATTTGGTGAAGCTTCAGGCCGAGGATTGCTTTTTCGTATACCGGATGGTGGTGGTTCTATTTAGAAGAGAATTGACATTTGAGCAGACACTCTGCCTCTGGGAGGTTATGTGGGCTGATCAGGCAGCAGTTAGGGCTGGGATCGGAAATTCTGCATGGAGCCGAATAAGGCAGCGGGCCCCGCCAACCGATGATCTGCTGTTATATGCAATTGCTGCCTCTGTGTTGCAGAGGAGGAAGCAGATTATAGAGAAGTACAGTAGCATGGATGAGATCTTGAGGGAATGCAATAGCATGACTGGGCAACTAGATGTCTGGAAACTCTTGGACGATGCACATGAGTTGGTCACCAGCCTTCATGACAAGATGAAGACTTCATTCGACGGCTAGTTTGGTAGTCTTTTGCCCCCTTCAATTAATGTCGTGGGACATTTCTTATTGCATGCGGACTTCGATGCCATGGCAGGAGCAATGTTAACTTGCCATTCATCATCTCACCGACATGGAAAAGTTACATGGCTATTCTATTACAATTGCCCACTGATTAATTTAGTGTTCCCATTTAGGGTTGATGGATTGACATAAAGAGAGAGATTGCTATCTTGTGACATGAGGAAATGTTTGTGGCTGTCTGGAAGCTTGAGATCAAGTGAGCACACCACGAGTCATAAGATTGTTATGTCCTGTTTTCTAAGTTGATAGTTGAATTAAATTTGATGGTTCTGTGCTTTCTAACTTTGATTCAGGTAGGGTAGAGTCCTATTGCTAAAAAAGAACTGTAGCCAAGATGTTTGGGGTTTGATCCCCACAACTCTTTAATGAGCATTGCTGTAACTAAAAGCATGTTTGGTCATCATTTGTGGGGGATTGTTTTCTGCCCTGAACACATGATGGAATTTAAGTCATTTCTCTAAGTTATCTGCAACTCATAAAAGGTGGAAAATGAGGTTTAATGTGTATAGGACACTCAAAATTTAAGTTAAAAGGAAATATCTTTGAGAAAATGTGAGTTAATTTTGGTTTAAAAAAAAATAAAAATGGCAGATTTAGAAAAATATAAAATAATGTGATAAAAATTAATTTAAAAGTATTTATCTTAGAAGATATTACGTTAAATTGAATAAAAATATAAAAATAAATTTATATAAACGGTTACATCTAATATAATATAAGACTTTGTTGTATTGAAGAAACAGTCTGTTGCGTCTTGGGTTTTCGATTGTACGGTTTATGGAGCTTTTTAATTTTTTGCTACGGGTCGATCTGGATCGAATTCGATCTCTATCCCTGATAACCCGAAATCTGTATAATACAAACCATAAATAAGATGTCAGAGGATAACGGGGGTTATTACCCGTTGACACTCTAACGCTCAAGTCAAAAATCTTTCGCAATAAATGGAGAAATGTACATTTAAAGATAAATGTGATGAGAGTGCAAAGATGCAATGATGAGGAAAATGTGAGTGGGATGTATTGGGAGGCTTGAGTTTCATGAATGCGCCCGGCAGATGGGCGATCTGGAGGTACACTCGGTAGAGGGCCGGTTTAGAGGTGCGCCCGTGGAGGGTGGCATAAGAAGGACTAAGTTGCACTGGAGGGTCAACATCCTGGTTACTTAAGCAGATGGTTGATTCTCGGACAATGAGTTCCTGACTCCGGGAGAAAATGCTCATGGCTCTAAAACGGGGGCCGAGGGCCTCCGGATTGGAGTGGGCGGAGGGCCGAGAGCCTTCGGATGGGAGTAAGGCTGAGGGCCTCCTAGAAGGCGAAGGGCCTCCGGGATAGGAGGAGGGCTGACGGCCTTCGAACGAACGGAGGGCTGAAGGCCTCTTAGCTAGCAGAGGTTGATGGCCTCTGGATGGGAGGAGGGCTGAAGGCCTCCGGATGGGCGAAGGGTTAAAGGCCTCCGGATGGGCGGAGGGTTAGAGGCCTCCTAGCCGGCGGAGGGCTGATGGCCTCCGGACAGGAGGAAGGCTAGCGGCCTTCGGGTCTAGCCGGACGGGAGGAGGGCTAAGGGCCTCATTGCAGCGGAGGGCCGATGACCTCCAAACGAGAAGAGGGCTGAAAGCCTAAAGAAATGGAGGTGGCCGAGGGGCCTTGGATGAGTAAAGGGTTGAGGGGCCTCCTGGATGAGAAAAGAGCCGAGGGTCTCCTGGCCACCAACATTCTTTCGTTAGAGATTGACTAGCAATGGTTACGTCATTCTCCAAGTCATGTGAAGCCTTATGGAGTTTTTTGAACTTCTTTGAGCTTGTTTTTTCAAATTTGAGGGTGTTTGAATTTACAGCGTGGCTTGCAGATGTAACATTCTTGCTGGAGTAATGTGGGACTTTTTATTTTAAAAAAACTATGTTGGATTGCGGGCTTGCTTTGGGGCCTGACCCTTTGGACTTATGTTTGCTAGACCCATCACTAACCCCCATACCGGTGGCTTAAATTTTCAGCCACCTACATGTTCATGATGGGACAATATTAGTCATGTTGTCTCCTCAATGGGTGGCCATAATCCCAGCAATAAATGTGACGAGCGATTTGATTTGGCTCCCCCTTCTGGAGAAAGTATGCTACCATAGGGAAGATATTAGGCTCCGGATCAGATCAACTTACCGACTTTAGATCTTCTTATCGGTGCCTTTGAACTGGGTGCTCGGGATTGGTGTAGATATGACTTCGTCAATTTTTTCAGAGATAGAATGGAAACCTTCGTCGATTCTGATTCATCACCGTCTGAGTCTCAGACGAGATGTAGGAGCACGCAGAGGAAAGATCTAAGGATCGAGATCAGATTTTCTCACTGTAAGGACACGCTTCGAGAGGTCGGGAGGTGACTTGCCTTAAGGTAGCTAATCGTTTGAGTTGTGGCAATAAGATACACCTTGCGTTCCCTAGAAGAGTTTTTCTTGTCGTGCATTGCTATTAATGAGTCAGCCAATGGGACTAGGAATAAGGAGTCCTAGAAAGCTTAACTATTGGAACTGGGGATCCTTTGGCTCTCAAGTAGAGCAAATGGGTTAACCACAGTCAAGCCTGAGATTTCGATCTCAGTGATTTCCTCTTTGAGGATGCCTTTTTGCTTTCTAGTGTTAGGGCTGCTGGGGATGACTTGTGTCAGATTTCGATCGTTCTTGTGAAGGGAAGTCGTGGCCCTGAGGAGACACGGTTGTTGTCTAAACCTCATGGTTTTGACAAACACGTCTGTTGGTCGCGCTCACCTCTGCCAAGGGGAGGTTGTTGCGCTGAGAAGATGTGGTTGCCAACTAAGCTTTGAGGCTATTGTTATCAGGATTTTGCTAGCTTAGGTCGTCGCCTGCATATATCGTCAATGCTCGATCCTATTTGAGGACGTCGTAGCTTTCATGCGTCTGGTCCTAATCTGTCGACCTTTGTTGACTGATCACGCTATCTCCTTGTGAAGGAGGTTGTCACGTGTGCTATTTAAACTCTCTAAGATTTTGATCGCAAACGGGCCACTTAGATGACCAAGATTTAATTTGACCGCCAATGTACCGTCTGGATGACCAGAGTTTAATTCGACCGCTTACGGGCCGCTTGGATGACTAAGGTTCAATTCGACCGCTTACGAGCCACTTGGATGATTCGATCACTCATGGGCCGCCTAAATGATCAGGGTTTAATTATGACCGCTTATGAGACGTTTGGATGACTAGGATTTAGTTATGACCGCTTGTGGACCGCCTGGATGATCAGGTTTAGTTACAAACAAGTAAAAACTCACCCAACTTAGGGATAATTTAGGTCACATGATTTTATGCAGTGTTATGTAATCAATCGTATGAGTAGATAATATTACTATCCTATTAACAAAAACACGATTCAAACAGGTTGTATCATGTATGCAAGATTTACTTGGATTCGGCGTAGAATCGTCGTATGTGTTTGTTGGCGAACGACGTGTTATGCCCTCGGGACTTGCTTAAGACCCTGAGGGCATGGTTTGTGGTACCGCTTTGGAGGGTCATTGGGGCACTTCATTACGCGTTTCAGCTTATGGCCCCTATGCTCCTTTGGATCTAATATTTTGCCATAGATTGACTGGGCAACACACGGTAGATTCTCTAATAATGTTGGCTGTCTTTGATTGCCAAGGAGCTAAATGGTGAAGCGTCCAGCACTGCACCTTCAGGCAGGTGCGAATGGTCCGAGGAACATGAATATAGAGTATCCGACTGTACAACGAGTGTTTGTACACTCGAGGTCGATTATCCGTCCGCATGGCTACCCATAGGAGGGTTGTCGCCATGGGTGACTTCGTATTCGGCTGATATAGTAGCTCACACATGCGATATTGATCTTCTTCAACCATCTTGGAGTTAGAGGATGGAGACCCTAAGCATGGCCACCCGCTGAGGGGTCATCGCCACAGGAGACTTCGCTCTAGTTGAGGAAATGGCTTGCATTCGGGGTGCCAATCTTCTCTGCCAGTCCTGGAGTTAACGAACGGAGCCCCCAGGCATGGCTACCTAATGAGAGATCGTCGCCATGAGAAGTTATGCTTTGACCCATAGCGCTGGTTGAAACTTGAGTGTTGAGAAGAGATGCTAGACTTTTCATCATGTTCCTACAGACGACGCCAATGTTGTGTCCCAGGTTCTCAGTTGTTATACGAATTAGAGAGACTTTTAATCTTCCATTGCGGGTTGATCTGAATCGGGTCTAGTCTTCATCGCCGATAACCTGGAATCTACACAACACAAATTACAAATAAAATATTAGAGGATAACGGGGGGCTATCCCCCGTTTACACTCCAACATTTAAATCAGAAATCTTCTACAATAAATGGAGGAATGCACGTTTAAAGGTAAATGTGACGGAGTGCAAAAATGAAATGATGATGGGAGTGTGAGTGGGATGTATTGGGAGGCTTGAGCACCATGATTGCGCTTGGCAGAGGGGTAGCTTATAGGTGTGCCTAATAGAGGGGCGGCTTAGAAATGCACCCACGGAGGGTCGTTTAGAGGTGCGCCCAGTAGAGGGGCAGCTTAGAGGTACGTTCGCGAAAGATGGCTTCAGAAGAACTAAGCTGCATTGGAGGGTCAACATCTTGGTTACCTAAGTAGAAGGTTGATTCTTGAACAGCGAGCTTTTGACTCCGGGACGGAAGGCTCATGGCTCCAGGACGGGGGGCCGAGGGCGTTCGAACGGACGGAGGGTCGAGAGCCTCTGGGATTGGAGGAGGGCTGATGGCCTTTGGACGGGAGGAGGGTTTAGGGCCTCCTTGCGTGCAGAAGGTTGATGGCTGACGACCTCCGAACGGGAGGAGGGCTGGCGGCCTTCGAGATTGGCCAAACGAGAGGAGGGCTTAGGGCCTCCTAATGGTGAAGGGCCGGTGGCCTCCAAACGAGAGGAGGGCTAAAATCCCCGAGGATTGGAGGTGGCCAAGAGGTTCCGGACGGGCGGAGGGCCGAGGAGCCTTCTTGATGAGAGGAGGGCCAAGGGTTTTCTTGCCGCTAGTCTGCTCTCGTTAGAGATTGGCTAGTAACGGTTACGTCGTTCGCCAAACCATATGGAACCTTATGAAACTTTTTGAACTTCTTTAAACTTATTCTACCAAATTTGAGGGTGTCTGAATTTATAACGTAACTTACAGATGTAACATTCTTGTTGGAGCACTGTGAGACTTTTCATTTAAAAAAAATTATGTTAGATTGTGGGCCTATTGTGGGGTCTGACCCCTTTGGCCTATGGTTGTTGGACCTATCACAGTCGAACGATGTTTAGTCATGGTAACCTTTTAACTATAAAAATTATGTAATCTCGGCCATTGGTACACCGTGGATGAGATCCAATTGGGTGTCATATACACGGACAATTGGGATTCAACATAATTATCACCGAAAAAAAGGGGATTTAACATTAATTTTTTTTTATAATTATTGTTGGAGAAAAATCAAAGCCTTTAAAAATTATTGGTGAATAAAAAAACGTTTTAAAGGTAAAGTCTTAAATCGTGCTCTGATGCTCTACTTCTTTTATACACTATTACGTCCTTTAGAAGTGTAAAAAGATTCACAATAATTGTTTTAAGGATATAATAAAACCATTGTTTGATTTTTTTTTTTTTTTTTTGTTCAAGTAAAATCAAACCCATAATTTTTAATAAAAATAATATTATTCAGTCAGTATTAATTATTTTCTAGAGTAAAACAATTATTAAAAATAATTTAACTTTTATGTGTTTTTTCTTGCTTAGTATTGTATTTTCTGCTTTATTTCAAAATTGATAACACATATATTATAAACAAACATGGTATGAAAAATTCATTTCTAATTAATATAAAAACAGGTTAACATTTAGGTTGGTTATAATGATTGTTAGTAATTAGGTTAGTTGATAAAAATATTAAAAATAGCTTATAAATGTTATACAAGCATCATATATATGTTACATAAATTTGTGAAATGCGTCTAAGTGTCAATTTAATATGATATTTTACAATATTTATAAAATTGAAATATCAAATAAAAACAGAAAATTAAAAAAAAAAAGGGGGGGGGGGTGGGAGAGGAGGGGAAAAATAAACAAACATAACTTAGTTGTAGGGTTCATAGATAAAGACCAGGGTCTGATAATCTAGGGGAAGGGATCACAATAAGAGGTCTATTAGATATCACGTGATATATATTACCATATATATATTATATATTATATATTATATATATATAATATATTATATATTATATATATATTATTGTATTTCCTTTTTTGTCTTTTATTTAGTATATTTTGCGTGTAATTAATTAGGAAACTTCGTGGCTTGCATTGTAAATAAATGCCGCCTCCCTCGTGCAGTGTAAAAGCATGTAAATTGACAGAGCAATAATGAAATTGTAGCTTTGTTGCTTTCTTCCTTCTTCGTTCTTGCTTCTCGTCTTCTTCATGAATTTTTGATTCTTCAAACTCCAGATCTGCTACGTTTTCTTACATGGTATCAGAGCAATGGAACCACAATCCTCTCCTTCCGAAAATATGTCGAATGTCGAGATTCCTGCGACCGCTTCAAACCCTAATCTTCTGCGGTTCCAAAATTTTTCAGAATCCACAAATCCCTTTCGCTTGGAGCCGGTGATAGCCTGCCGTTACTCTAGTCGCGATTTACTCACTACCGACAACTTCTCTACATGGTCGAGAACCATGCGTCGAGCTTTGAGGGCCAAAATAAACTTCACTTTATCGACGGTTCCGAAACCCATCGATTCTAATGATCCTCTCTTTGATGTCCTGGGTCGATGCAATGATATGGTTATCTTGGATACAAAACTCCATCAACCCATCCATAAAGGCTAGTGTCGTCTTTGTCGATGACGCCTTGAAATCTGGAAAGAGTTGCGGGATCGTTTTACTCAACAAAAAATGGGCCTCGTATTTTCAATTAAAGAAATCGTTGGCTGGTCTCTTGCAAGAGCAAGATCCGTAAGTATGTACTACGGTAAATTAAAGACAATGCAGGATGAGCTTCTCATATATGACCCCATCCCGTGTACATCTGGCAAACTAAAGGTGCTTGTTGAGCGCTCCAGAGGGATTGTGTGCTTCAGTTTTAATGGGCTTAAATGATTCTTACACTCCCGTTCGGGACCAGATTATGTTGATGGATCCTCTCCCATCCATCAACGAGTCTTCTCCGTGATACAACAACAAAAAAGCATCATCGGATGCTTTCCTCATTCACACCGAACCCATGGCTTTACGGGTTGTCTCTAACCCTAAGAAATTTGTGAAACATGCCCCAATACAAAAGAAAGAAAGGCCTTTTTGTGTTCACTGCCATGTCTCAGGACACGGCATTGAACAATGTTTTAAGGCTGGGAATGCCGAAATGCCCATTTGTACTCATTGTCACAAAATGGGTCATACCATTGATAAATGTTATCAATTGCATGGTTTCCCTGTCAAACCGAAAACGCATGGTAAGTCTGGAACAAATACTTTCTCGGCCAATCATTCCAGTTTCAATACCATTTCTGAGCACGAGGGAAAAGAAGATGACAAAATTGCCTTGACAAAGACTCAGTTCAAGCAACTTGTGAATTTATTACAATCTAAAGATCTTGCTTTGTCTCGCCCAAACAAACTCAAATTGCTTCCCCTTTCGATCCCATTGGTGATCAGTCCAAAAGGGGCAACATGGCCGGTATTCACCCTTACTCTGACCCTTCTGTTTGTAATAAAAATTGCATCTGGATTATTGATACTGGGGCCACAGATCACATGATCTGCGACCCCTCCCTGTATTTTCGTAAACAGCCTGCTATGGCTTGTTCTGTGAAACTGCCTAATGGCAGTTCAGTGGCTGTGACTCACGTTGGCAGTGTTAAACTGTCTCCCAGGATTATACTTACAAATGTATTATGTGTTCCCTCTTTCAGATTTAATTTGCTTTCAGTGAAAGCCCTTAATGTTTCTGTTGGTTGTTGCACGTTATTTTTCTCTAATCTGTGCTTGATTCAGGACCTTACCTCATGGACCACGATTGGGATGGGTGAAGAGAAAAATGGTTTATACTATATGCTGAACAACGATGTGCATCCAAATACCTTGGCTGGCCTTCTCTCAAAATTTTCGAAGCAGATTGCAAAGCCCTCTGCTAATTTTGTTTCCTTACCGATGGATTTATGGCACTGCAGATTAGGACACGTGTCTCATTCTAGAATTAAATTAATAAATGACCCAGTTGTAACGGAAGGATTACATTCCTTTAATGAGACTCCATGTTCCATTTGTCATATGGCTAAACAACGTCGCATTCCCTTCACTCCCAGCATCCATAAGTCACACACCTTATTCGCTATGGTGCATTGTAACGTATGGGGACCCTTTTCAGAAGAATCTTATGACGGATATAAGTATTTCTTGACCATCATCGATGACCTATCAAGAAGTACGTGGATTTATCTTACAAACAAAAATCGACACAAAAATATGCTTAGAGGCTTTTTACAATCTTATTGCAACACAATTTAATGTCAACATTAAAATCATTCGCGACAACGAATCCGAATTTGCTGGGGAGATTTCTCATGCAAAAAAGGGTGTTATCCACCAACGATTGCGTGGAAACACCACAAAAAATGGTGTTGTTGAGCGAAAACATCAACATTTACTGAACGTAGCTAGAGCCATTAGATTCCAATCGGACTTCCCTCTGAGTATTGGGTGATTGCATTCTAACTGCTGCTTACATTATAAATCGGATTCCCACTCCCGTGTTGGGAAACAAGACCCCATATGAAATCCTTTTTGGCGTCAAACCACGTTATAATCATTTACGCATTTTTGGTTGCTTGTGTTTTGCCTCCACACTTTCTCGAGAGCGAAAGAAATTCGACTCTCGTAGTAGAACTTGCATATTTTTAGGCTACCCCTTTGGTGTTAAAGGGTACAAACTACTTGACCTACAGAATCACAGTACATTTTACTCTAGGGATGTCACCTTTCATGAAAATATTTTTCCTTTTCAAAGTGATGGAACTGCCCCGAAAGTTGACAATGACAAACAACTCCCTATCATTCCTGAATCTATTGTGAATCCAGTGCATCGCTGATGACAATCAACCTAGGTTGTTGAGTCTCACAATAGTGAAGAGCAACCTCCCTTAACCTCGACCGAGGGCTGTTGAGTCCACCTCGAGAGTTTTAGAGTGCAATCCATGACCTAGTGTTCCCACCGATTACGTTTACACATTTATCACCTCCTATGCACGATAAAACTCCTCTTCGGAACCACTAGAACTAGGAAAGCCCACCGACTACCTCAAGATTTTCACCGTAACAACGCATATCAAACTACGTCCTCCCAGTGCCGGCGCCGGGCATCCTGGCACACCTTATTCCCTTGAAAACTACATATCATATCAAAAGTTATCTCCGCCCTATAGCCACTTTTTTCATCCGTCTCATCACAAATTGAACCATGAAACTTACACTGAGGCCATGTCGGCCCCAATTGGCGCAACGCTATACGGGTGACTAAATGCCCTAGAATCAAATAACACTTGGATTATCACCGATCTCCCTCCGAGAAAAGAAAGCTATCGGGTGTCGATATGTCTTCAAATTAAATTCAATAGTGATGGGAGCATCGAGCGATACAAATGTCGGTTAGTGGCCAAAGGATACACACAACGGGAAGGTGTGGACTACCATGAGACCTTCTCCCCGTTAGCCAACTTAGCACCATGCGGCGCCGCCTCTTAGCTATAGCCGCTATAAAAGGATGGCACTTATATCACTTTAGCGTCAACAATGCCTTCCTTAATGGAACCTTAAATGAAGAGATATATATGAAACCTCCACCAGGTTACATCACGAAAGGTCCCAATCAAGTCGTAAATTGTTGAAAAGCATCTATGGTCTTAAATGTGCCTCCAATGTGGTATTCAAAACTCTCCAGTTCTCTAATTACGTTTGGCTTTTTTCAATCCAAGGCGGATTACGGTTTATTTACTAAGCGAGATAAACACTCTTTTACAATTCTTCTTGTCTATGTTGATGATATCATTGTCGTAGGTAATTGCTTAACCCCGATTACCTCCATTAAATCATTTCTCAATCGAATTTTTAAAATAAAGGACTTGGGTGTTTCGTTACTTCCTTGGCATTGAAGTTGCCCGGTCACCAAAGGGTATCCATATTTGTCAACGTAAAAGTACACTCTTGACATTCTAGCCGATTAAGCACCATTGGTTCCAAACCTCGAAACTTCCCATGGACCAAAATTTGAAGTTATGTAAGGACAACGGCGTTGTTCTTAACGACCCTAGTGTATATAGGCGTCTCATTGGGCGTCTCTTGTACCCTCAGTCACCGTCACACGATATTGCCTATGCAATGCAAATTTTAAGTCAATTTATGAATAAACCCACCATGAGCCATTTACACGCCGCACACCAAATTGCGCTATTTGAAACTAAATCCTGGTCAAGGCATCCTCCTCTCTTCCGCCTCTACTATTCAACTCAGAGGCTTTTTGCGATGCAGTTGGGCTTCTGTCTGATACTCGTCGATCCCTCACTTGGTTATTGTGTCTTTCTTAGGAACTCCTTATTTCTTGGAAATGCAAAAGCAAACAATCGTGTTGTCTCTCGCTCCTCCGGAAGAGCTCAATACCGATCCATGGCTACCACTTGTTGTGAAATCTTGGCGTTATATTTTGGTGATTTGCGGGTTTTGCATCCCCACGCAATTTCTTATATTATTGTGATAATCAGCCACACATTCTTAGCCAACTCGCCCGTCTTATCTTGTGAAACACATCGAAATTGACTTAATCTCATTCGCGTAAAAATCCGTTCGATAAAATTCAAGGCACGGGCCACCACGCCACTACTCACAATCAACTTGTGAACATCTTCTTCACCAGTTGCCATCACATCGGTTGAACTTCCTCCTATCAAGATGGGCATCATTAACATATACGCCCATCTTGCGGGCGTATTAGATATCACGTGATATATGTTACCATATATATATTATATATTATATATTATATATATATTATATATTATATATTATATATATATAATATATTATATATTATATATATATTATTGTATTTCCTTTTTTTGTCTTTTATTTAGTATATTTTGCGTGTAATTAATTAGGAAACTTCGTGGCTTGCATTGTAAATAAATGCCGCCTCCCTCGTGCAGTGTAAAAGCATGTAAATTGACAGAGCAATAATGAAATTGTAGCTTTGTTGCTTTCTTCCTTCTTCGTTCTTGCTTCTCGTCTTCTTCATGAATTTTTGATTCTTCAAACTCCAGATCTGCTACGTTTTCTTACAAGGTCTCTTCTTCCTCACCACAATCCCGGGTTCCTCCTCAAAATCCAAATTCTGCCCCTCGGCGGTTTTCCAGTCGAAAGAATGCAGAAGCGAAGCAAGTATTAACATCATAAGCCTCTCAGCCATGGCGGTCCCTGGACAAATTCTCCGCCCCGAGCCGAAGGGCAAGTAGGTGAAATCGTTTCCACCAAAATCATACTTGCTATCCACAAACCTCTCCGGCATAAACTGCAGAGGTTCTTCCCAAATCGAAGGGTCCCTATGAATACTCCATACGTTCACAAACATTCGAGAACCTTCCGGAATCGTGTAGCCGCCAACCGTACATAGTTTGCTTGGGCGGTGGGGGACGAGCAGTGGAGCTGGAGGGTGAAGTCTGAGTGATTCTTTCACTGCGGCGAGCAAGTACGGGAGTTTATGTAGGTGAGACTCCTCTATTACGTTATCTTTTCCGACAACACTCTCCGTTTCTCGCCGGAGGTTTTCCATTATCTCCGGCCTATTTATCATCTCGGCCATCGCATATTCCATTGCCGTTGCGGCGGTGTCTGTTCCGCCTACTATCATATCCTGCACATCGATCGAGCTGATTAGAGTATGAATTTTATTCGAATTTAAAATCTAACAAAGGATACGGTGTATTATTTAACAAGACTATTGAAAAAGCAATCCAATCGAGGTGGCAATACCAGCAACAAGGCTTTGACGTGGGACATGGTTAGAGCCGTTTTGGCAGCTCGATCATCAATCATTTCCAATAAAGCTTGAAGGAAGTCTTTAGTGTCCTCCTTTCTCTCATCCTTCAATTTCAACCGTTGATCGATTATGTCGTCAAACATCTTGTCGAACCTTCTGGAACACTCCCTCATCCGCCTCTCAACCCCTTGCAAATCAAATCGCCCCAAGCACGGGAAAAGGTCCGAAACGTTCGGCGTCCCCAGCAACGCCGTGTACTCCGTCATCCACCGTCGGAACTCCGCCCCAACACCGTCCCATTCCGCTTCCCCAGCCACCGTGCTACTCCACAGCATGCTAGTCATCACGTTCACCATTGTCAGCAACAAGTGCTCCCCCATATTGATTGGCGACCCCATCCGACCGTAAATGTGCCCCATCATCCGTCGTACCTCCCGCCTTCTGACGCCGTAGTAGGTGGAATCCAAGGCAGCGGCGCCGATCAATTGGTGGATAGCTATCTTCCTCAGCATCCTCCATTCCGGACCGTACGGGCTCCATAGCATGCTTATGCCGCCGTAGACGCCAGCTTTCGCCGCCGCCGGCACGTCGTGGTTTGCGAAGGTGTGGTTGTTGTCCTTGAGCACCTCCTTGGCAAAGGAAGGCGAGCTGACGACGACGCAGACCTTTTGCCCCAGCCGTAAGCTTAGTATTGGGCCGTACGTTCGGGCCAGGCCTGTGAAGTAGGTGTGGATGCTCCGGTCCAGAAACGGGAGGTGGCCTACCAGGGGAAGGCCTCCTGGGCCTGGAGGCAGCGGCGGGTGCCTCTTCCGGGCGGCCGAAACGGTGGTGAGAAGGGCAACCAGGATGACGAAGATACCCAAGATGAAGAGGAATAGAGTGAGTTCATCAATATGGATGCTGCGCCACCAACACGGCAAGAGAACTGATAGCATGGCTGACGGCGGATGCGTAAACAGATCGGTGTCAGATATTTATTAGTTTTTCGAATATACGGCATATTTTTAATTGAGAATTTTTTTTATCATTTTTAATATTTTTTTAATAATATGATATCTAATAGGTTTGTTTACTCATAATTTCGTATAAAATAGGTAAATACATAAAATTTGATAGGCTTGATATTGTGGGCGACCTAGTGTCTGAATTGTAGTAGATAGACAACTCATCAGAGATTCATCCAAGCTAAACATAAAGCCACGGGAGACCCACTAAGCAACCCACACGGTTCGACTGCCCAAGTCTGGCAAGGTGGCTCATGTTTCCCTACTCATTGGCTCCAACTCAGTAGACAGCCCACGTGCCCCTACCAATACATGGGCTGTAGCGACTGCTCAACAGGTGTCCTATCAGTGCTAGCTCAGTAAATCTGCTCCTAGAGATGGCGCGTTACCCAGAATGGTAAGCACAACTCAACAAATCTTTTCTAAAAGGTAACTATCGTAATTGCGGTCTGGGAATTGCCTAGAGAAGGAAGGGAAATCCACAGACGCAATTATAGGATAGCTAATCCATGGCACCCAATTGTCTCTCACCTATATATCTCCTTTCCTTTGCAGAAAGAAAATGAGGGAAGGACTCAAAACCCAAAGACTCTGGGCTCATAGAGGAGGAAAAATAACAACATAAAAGAGAGAAAAAAAGGGAGGAAAAGCCATCTACGGACATGGAGGAGAGGCCCAAAAAACCCTAGTAGATGCAGAGAGACGAAGAAGAAGCAAGCCATTCTCTCTATGCCGCTCGAAAGGTCTCGCTCTGACTGATAAATGTGCGGATCTCGCACCAGCTCCAAGTTTTGATGCTGTGCAACTAGCGTCGATGACTTGTTGATCAAAGTGGCGTGAACCCTCTCCTTCCGCAATCAGAGATGGGGCCGACAGATATCCTTCTCTCCACCACCGGTCCTCAATGTCCCATTCTTCCTCCAATCAATCACTCCCCTGCGAGTACATTCACTGGTCAGCCCCCCACAACGAAGGCATCACTCTCTCTAAAATATTGCCCTCAATAGGAGCGAAGGCCTCCAAATCTCCGAAGTTGTCCCCTAGTCAGGCGCACTCTGCGGAGCCCAGTCCTCCAAAGCCGCTCCCGGGTCGAGCGCCTCTGTCACGAACCCGGATTAAGCAGATCAATTTAAATAATTAATTATAATTTATAAAATGTAAAATCCTAAATAATTTTAAACAAATATTCTAAATCCCAAAATTTAGGTGTGACAAACTAATAATAAGACCCGATATCAATTAAAATCTATACAGGATCTCATCGGACAACTGTCCGAATAAAATAAGTACGACCTGTTCTATAATCATCATAAGGGAGGTAAAATCCAACCAAAATCATAAATCAGACATAATATAATATTTAATTGTTTTCAAAATATATTAATAGGCCTATACTGAGCCAATTCCATAATTCGATAATATAAAAATCAATTTAAACCATAATAGAACCAAAATTCACCAAATTAGACAAATGGTTGGCGGCTCATGTTCTAGCTACCGCAGTGCTTCCGATTCTTTTACTCTGAATGGTCAAAATAGTAACACGTGAGCCAAATGCCAAATAAATATCATATTTAGATAAAATGAGTCCAATGAATCAAATGGAAGGTCAAATGGATAAAAATCCAGTCAAATTATAGAATAAATTCAAATTATCGATAAAATAAATCTAAAAAAACTTCCAAGATCGAAAGTCTAAAATTCAATGATAGTCTTATATTCAAAACAAATATCCAAATTCAAATGTCCAAATTCTGAAACAGTCCTCATCATGACGTATATATATATATATAAACAAAATAGATGTGATTCAAACCAATTCAAAAAGCCGATAATCTGAGTCCAAGCTCAAATTAAAATCTAATGTCCGATCAGTTTGTGATTTGGGCCGGAATTTGATAGTGAGATAATCTAATAACGTGCGTAGAAGTTGAAACAACACTGTGATAGATTTTTCAAAGGTTTGGATCAAAACATATAATCAAAATCATCGTACGAGACATATTAAGGCCCAACTGAAGACAAAATCGGCGAATATCAAATCTAAGTCTAAATCAAAATCCGATATAATTGATGCAGAAATATAAATTATACACTAAATTTGGGTTCTAATTATTTAAAGACTAATTTGTGGAAGGGTTACACATAATTCCGGTAACCTTGGCCAAATTTCATGTACTATTTACCTATAGATAAGGTTGCTCATAATATTTTGCTACCCGCACTTTGGGTGCATTCCTCAAATTTGTCAAATATATTAGGACGTTCGAATATATTCTAAAATCAAATCAAATTATCCAAATGGGAAGGGTCACTACTCCAAACCTTTTCTGTAAGTGGAAAGAGATTTTCAAATAAATTTCCACGTCCGGAACTGACCAGATTTTCCAATTTTTAAATCCAAATGTAGTAATCACAACCCGACTCGTGTATGTGAAAATGCATGGCCTATGTAAGTTTTATATACATTTTCGTTATATATACTGATATAAATATACACCAAGTTTAATAAATTTTTTTGGCTTTCAGAAAAATAATAAATTTCTAAAATCATAAAATTTTTATTCAAAATCTCACAAAATAATCCAATAAACTACATATATATGTCCAGAATAAATAAAATGAGTGTACAAAAATTCATGCATGTTAGTAAAAAATCATACAGTATCCAAAATATATCATATGCCAAATCAGACTAAAAAGAGGGTTTACAGATATTTGCCTGGATCTCATACTTTACAAATTTGAACAAAGGATATCCCAAAACGTCCGAATCATGGGACGCTCCTCACTGTCGCATGCTTCCCGTGCCTTACCTCGCCCTCTCTCTCTCGCGTCCCGTTTTGCGCCTCTCTCGTGTCCCGTTCTGCCTCTCTCTCTCTTCACCAACAACGGCTCCAGCACGGCGACGGCGGTGAGCACGGCGGCAGCGAGCACGGCGGCAGCACCCGACAATGGCATGGCAATGTTTGGCAGCGATGGCAACGGCAGCGACTCGATCATTCTCCTCCTCCCCAACACACCACGGCACACAACGGAGTGTGGCTTCGCCGGACTTCCATCTTCAACGCCGAATCCTCCGATGACAGCAGCGGTGGCAACCGCTCACATGTCGGTGCTCCCTCTTTCTCCCTATCTCCTTCTTCCCTCTTTCTACCTCTCTCTTACTTCCCTCATCTCCTCCTGAAACCCTCACACTCTCATTCTCCTCTTCCCCCTCCCACTCTCTCCCCAATCTCATCCTTATCCTTTTTTTTTTCTTTTTTTTTTTCATTTTCTTTATATATATTATATTATATTATATTATATTATATATTTATTTATTTTTAAATTTTATTTTATTTTAAAATTTAAACCAATATTCGGACGATAGAATGGCGCACCTCAGACACCAACCCAACTTGTTCAAATATCCTTACAAAGTTTATAATATTTAATAAATTTTTGCCACGTCAAAATTATCTAAAAATCAAAATTAATATTAAATTAATTTGAATGAAAATTTGGGATATTACAACATTTAGATCTCCTAAACTGCGCTTTAATCGGGTGCACCTTTAAATTGCTCCCTGTTCGGGCACATCTCTAAGTCATTCTTTAGTCAGACACACCTCCAAATCATCCCTTGGTTAGACACACTTTTAGGCCGTCCCTTAATTGGGCGCACGTCCAAGCCACCCTCGGCCAGGTACACCTCCAAGCTGCTCTTCAATTGGCACACTTTTAAACCATTCCTCAACCGAATGCACCTCAAAGCCGCGCCTTAGTCGGGCGTACTCCTAAACTGCTTCTCAATCGAGCACATCTCCAAGTTGGGCCCTTGGCTGGGCATATCTTTAAACCGCCCTTCAGTCGGGCGTACCTTCAAACCGCCCATTCGCCGGGCGCACTTCTAAAATATCCCTTAGTCGGGCACACCTCCAAGCTATCCCCTAATTGAGCGCACATCTACATTCAATTCCCCAATAAATGCATCCATATATTTCGATTATATTCTCGCATCTTTCTATTCATTGATAAATATTTTTAATTTGAGCGTCGGATGATACATTAAGGAGCAAGTCTCATCAATCCTCTAACCTCTTATTTTTAATTGTGTTGAGTAGGATCTAAGTTTGAATCGATGGAGACCAGACCGGTTTCAATTTTACTCGATATAAAAGATCGAGTAACTTTTTAACCCATATAATAATTCGGATATATGGACAAATCAAATTTAATATTATTCAATAATATTTTAAAATTAATTAAAAAGTATCTCCGTATAATTTTTTATTTGTTCATTTTCTAATTTGGCCCAAAATTTTCCTCTTGGTGGTGGCTGCCAATAGAGGGTTGCAAAGCGCAGCCCAGTTATTAAAAAAATAGTAACTTAATGTGGTATTAATATAATATAATATATAAATACTTTATTTAAAAAATATTTGATGGAAATGGCCAGGCACAAGCTGGTATAATATATAAGTAGATAAGAGATTCAAATATTGACGGTCTAATAAAAAATATCTCAGAACTGATCATACAAATGACACATAAACGTATGAATTAAGGAATACGACCTAAATAGTCAGGTATTAAAAATAATTATGAACTATTTAATGGATGAATACAGATGGCAATTGAGTTAATCTAATAGCTTATAGTTGGGCGGCTTTACCATTAAATTGAAACGATCGTTATATATATAAGTAACGTATCTCACCACCGAATCAAAATGATATCATGTCCACATATTGATTCTAAATGCCTACCAATTAAATGATACATTTTACTATAAATAAGCCATTCCCCCAAAGAAAAGGAAGAGAACAAGGAAGAAGTCAGTCGATGATGACAAAATGAGACAAAAGACACTTAGCCAAATAAGTGTACAATCAAAAGTCACTCTATTAGACGAATGCATCAAAAGAAGTATTACCATCTATACATACACTCATCTTTATTATCTCTAAATTATCATATCCATTTTCTTGCATCTTTCACATATGAATAGAAAAGATTACTAATTTGAATATCGAATGATATATCGAGAAGTAAGTTCAATATTCCTTTTACTTCTAGAGTTACGAAGATCAGACATATTATTGATCGAGCGATCAAGCACAACAACGTAGCACCCCAATTCGTACAATAATTTAGATTCTCAATACGCATCAAATTTAAAATATGTAAATATTATTATGATAAAACAATAACAATAAATATATCATTTTTATATTTCTTGATATGTATTATTACCCATTTATGCTCAATCTTTTGAAGACTTTGTTTATTTTTTTACCCAAAAATAGTCTTTTGTTTCATATTAACATTACAAACCTTGTTTATATTCAACCTTATACTATTTATACTCCATATAGAGTTCACATGTATCCTAATGACACTTCAATTATAAATACACATGGACATTTAGTTATGATAATATAATTTTTCAAAAAACTAGAATTATAAAAGTAAAAAAATATTTTCAAAAGAAGTATCTATAGACGTATGACAACTACTCAATAATTGTACTCTCATCTTTGATATCGTCCAAATTTGCAATGGACGGAAATAATAATTGAAAAAGATGGCCCCCTCTTGCGGTCGATATTCTTAATAATATTACAACATAATTTCTTTAGATTTCAATAATTTAATTGCTCTTATTTTATACTTTTTAAAATAATATTTACATTATAAAAATATTTTTAAAAAAATATTAAAATATTTACATTATAAAAAAAATTTAATAAAACATATAACAAGAATTATATTTTTTTAAAAAAATTCAAAATATAAATAAAAATCGTTGGATATTTAATTTAATGGTCCAAACCCAGCATTGGAATTGTCCCATTTACGTAGTGCATTGGAATTGTTTCGATGATTGGGTATATGTCACGAGCAGCACAGTAATTCAGCATTTCTTGTGTCATTTTCCTTCCGGCCACCGCACTTCCAGCGTTGGTATTCATGCCTGCCCCAAATCCCAAAAACAAGAGACTGTGTAAATATCCTCAAACATATATTGTTATTTGAACTCGTCGATAGTAATATTTTCAATTTTATGATGATATATTACTACTTAATAGCAACAACTGATATATCAATCAATATTTTTTTTACCTATAATTTTTAAGATTTTTTTAAAAAATTTATTAAATATTGACACATTTTGTCTAATACATTCAACACCGATACCGATATTTTCATATATGGTTTTGGTTTATAAAAAGTGTTATGTGTAATACAAATTTGTTTTGCGTGATTAACTAATTTGAAGATATGATCCGCAATATTCGACATGCAAGTTGATGTAAATCTTGAATGTGTTGGTAACCGAAGAGATTTGACCAATTAAATCTGGCTTGTAAGAGTAACGTCAAGAATGCACATTTGTAGATAATGTCCCACTTTGCCAAGCCAAGCTCACGGTTTTATTTTTGACAGGCCACGGCCCCAAAACGCGTCTGAGGAAAGTTAACCACGGTTTAGAAAAGCAGCTTTGTTTACTCTCCCATCCGATAATGGACCTCACAATCCACTCCCTTTAGGGGCCGGTATTTTTATTTGGCATATCGAACCAGTCTGTCTACGATACGATTTGTAACGTTCCTAACACCCGCTGGATATTATCGCATTTTGCACACGACGCCGCGGTTTTGTTTTTAGCAAGCGGCTCTCTTTCCAAAACGCATTCACGGGGAGAGGTATCGCACGACTTATAAGGCGTGCTTTAACGTCTCCGAGTGCCCGACTTGTGAATATTGTCCCGCCACACACCTTTGGCACGGTTTTGTTCATAACAGACGGCCTCCACCGCCCTAAAAATACATCCACAAGGGAAAGGTATCTACGCCCTTATAAGGCAGGCTTCGTTTTCCCCACTATCCACGCCCTCAGGTACCCGCCCCGTCTATAAGGAAAAGTCCTCCATGGCTTAGAAATCACGTTTCGTTCCCCTCTCTATCCGATGTGGGATCTCACAATCCACTCCCATTGGGGGCTAGTGTTCTCGTTGGCACATCGAACCGGTCCTATCTCTTGATACCATTTGTAACGTTCCCCAACACCCGCTTGTAGATATTGTTTGCTTTGTCACATAGGCGCACGGTTTTGTTCCTGGCAGACGGCCTCCACCGCTCCCAAAACGCGCTCACAGGGGAGAGGTATCCACGCACTTATAAAGGCACGCTTCGTTCCCTCTCTATCCGATATGGACTCTGATCCCCCCCCGGGACCCAGCGTCTCGTTGGCACCGCGGCGGATCCCAACTCTGATACCATCTGTAACGTCCCCGACACATCCGCATGTGAATATTTTTCGTTTTGGACCGGAAAAACTTCACGGTGTCCCAAGCCATCACGCGGCCTGAATGGTTTTGTTTCTTGCAGATGGAGTCCACCGCCCCCAAAACGCGTCCACATGGGAGAGGTATCAATACCCTTATAAATACACACTTTGTTTCCTTTCCATCTGATGTGGGACTCTACAGTATTCCTGGAGCCCAAGCCTCTAAATACGTCTCTTTCACATACTCCCCTCATTTTCGCATCTTAAGTATGCATTCATCCGTTTATTGCGAAAGATTTCTAATTTGAATGTCAGAATGTCAACGGGGGATAACCCCCGTTATCTTTTGACATCTTGTTTGTGACTTGTGTTATACGGATTTCAAGTTCATAGCGACGGAGACAGGACCTATTCGAGATTCAACTCGACTAAGAATCCGAAGGCTCCTTAATTTATACGATAATCGAAAACTCATGACTCAACAATAATTTTATATTTTTAATAACAAATTAATAGTGAAAATTAAAATAATTCAATATAAAAAAATTTCAACCCTCCAAACTGTGTAGCTGGCCACCACCCAAAAAAAAAAAAAAACACGAAATAGAAAAAAAATAATAATTTTCAATAATTGCGTTGTCATGGGAGGCTTAATGCAAGGCAGGGAAAGTCCTCTTCCAGTAAATTTAGACTACCAAAAGTAGGAGGTTTGACTTGTGCAATCTGTTGGGATTGCTTTTTTTTTTGACTGGCAACGATTCTCAAGATTACTTACCTTCATTTTATACTTTATTACCGTTAGAGTTTGCAGTAGGTAAGAAGAGAGGATCTGATACGTTCCTCATAGGAATGGCGTTAAATCTGTTGGTATTCTTTTTAGTGCAGATTGGCTTCAAAGAATGCGCGAAATTAGAAAAGAGAGTGTTACTTGTTGTGTATGAAAGTGTGGGTCCAACTGAGCCAACCCATGTAAGATTTTTTTTTTTCTTTTGGCTTGATTACTATAATACTTTTGGTCAATAGAGACATTGTCCGCTTATAGGAGCATGTTGGTCGCCCCGCTTGCTTTTTATACCGTCAATGTTGGCGTTGACCATCCAAAAGCATATTTGGGCCTTCTTGGACTTGAGTTGTTTTTTTCTATTGGGATATTTTTTCTATTTAGCCAACCCATTATGGACATACCCATCATATTATAAAGAAAACTAATAAAACCTATACCTCCCAATTATATTTTTAAAAATTTTTAAAAATAAAAATAAAAACTGTCAGATAGTTAATTCCCTGATATTAAATATGATAATCAATTATTGAGTAAATGTGAGACATCAATAGATGATATGTTTAAAAATATTTTTTTATGTAAATTATTAAATGGATCTAAACCTTTTCCAATAGCATCAACACACAATAATTTTATGAAAATTTGTAATTTCTATGGTCTTACCATTTCCAACAATATAATTAAAAAAAATTGAGTTCTTATTTTTTATAGAAAAGATCATAAAAAAATTGCTAATGTCATAGAGATAAATGTATATGATGATCAATAAGCAATTTTAGCAAATCAGTAAAAAATTTTAGCTTTATCCTTAATTTGGTCAGCAAATTTAAATTTAATTGTTTACAAATTTATGTATATTCCCTTCTTAATTATCAAACAATTAAAGTGGGTTAGCCAATCTTACTAAAATTTTTTTTTATTATTATCTTTCATCTCAATAACTAATAAAATCAAATATATATTTTAAAATTATGGTTTTTAACAAATGGAGTCGCAATAAAATGATGTTGTATTGTTAATATATTGCATAATGTTTATAATATAAATTAATTATATATTTTAATAACAAATTAATACAGAAAATTAAAATAATTCTATATATAAAAATTTCACCCTCCAAATGGTGTAGCTGGCCACAAAAAAAAAAAAAAAAAAAGTACGTAATAATATTCAATAGTTGCATTGACTTGGGAGCCTGAATGCAAAGCGGGAATGTCCCTTTCCAGTACATTTGGACCATTAAATTAACTATTCAACGATTTTTATTTATATTTTTATAAATAATTTGAAAAAATATATAAATTGAGTTATATGTTTTATGAATTTTTCTCACAACGTAAATATTTCAACATTTTAATATTTTTAAATAAATTTAAATTTTTGTTGTACATTATTTTTAAAAATATAAAATAAAACCAATTAAATTATTGAAGTTTAATACATAATATTATTAGGGACAGCGAGTGTAAAAGGGGACCATTATTTTTAATTATCATTGCCGTTCATTGAAATCTTAGACGATATTAAATATGATAATCAATTATTGAGTAAATGTCAAGCATCAATAGATGTTATCTTTAAAAATATTTTTCACTTTTATAATTTTATTATTTAAATAAAATTATATTATTGTAACTATTTAATATAAGGTCTAATATAAATTTGATTTTGATACATCTCTTGATCCAAATTCTTATATAAATTAGGAAACCTTCGGATTTCTTGAATCAAGTGGACCACGAACGAATCCAGTCTCCACATATCTTCAACGTGGGCTCTGCACACTATAAATTGCAAACAAGATGTTAAAGGATGATGGGATGTTCTCCTACCGTAAACATTTTGATACTCAAATCAAAAATTTTTATCAGGGGACAAAAAGATACAGACGTGAAAGTAAACGTGATGAAAAATACACGGATATAAGTATGCAATGCGTGCATGTGGTGTTTGGAAGAGGCTTGTGCTCCCCTTATTGCACTGCTAAAAGTGGCTCACTATTGTTGAGAGAAGAGAGTTGATTTTTTCTCTTCGTTTGCTTGATAGTAGGGTGTTAGGATCGATTTTTAGATCTCCAATTACTGATGAAGGTTTTTCTGAAATTTGAACGGGGATCTTGATCTAGGGATCCTCCTCTCTATTGAGGAAGAAGATACTTGTAGGCTCTATGAAGGAAGCTTTCGGATGTGAAAATCTCTAATAGGTGGTTTGTCGAGATTCGTCAACCGCTGGACATTGGCGGTGGCTAACGATATCAGTTGTCATCTTGCAATGGTGTGGAAACCGTCATCGTGCGTGGCCGACACAGACTTGTTTAACTTTGCTTGGATCTGTCGAGTGACTATTGAGACGGCGTTTGCTGCAGTTTGCCAACGTTGATCTTATTTTTCATTCGCTGAAATTTCCTAAGCCGACACCTTCTACGTTGTCAATCTGCAGCCGCAATTAGCGAAGTGCGGGCAAAACTAATTGGGTGTCCGTCAAGGGCCCCTAATGAGCTTTGCCCTAATTTCCCTAAGTCGTTATTGCCTAACTGAGCCCATCTGCTAATTGAGCCTCAGTGGTTTCAATTCAAATTCATATTTGACCCATCAAGTTTGTAACATTAATATGAAATAAAAGACTACATAAACTTACATTTTAAAATTGTGTGAATAATTAGGGATAAAAGAAAATTTAACTCAAACTATCTTTTTTTTTTTAAAGGGGGCTGTGACACCCAGTAGCTCCTATGACCATCGTCTAATCAGTTAGATTGAATTTTAATAGGTAAAAATAAATATTAAAAAATTATTAATGATGGGTATGCCAGTAACGAGCTGGCCCACGAAGGAAGAAACGACCCAAGACCTTAGCGGCTTATTCACGCTTGGATGGTTAACACAAACCGCTGACCACATGAAAGCTAATGGTCCAGTAAAAACCCAGAAACAGGACAGCTGACTTGGGCTTAAAACGGTCAACGCTTCCATTGACTGGGAGAGTGACCAGAAGATTGGTTGTTGACCAGGACTTGCGCGACCCAAGCCCCGGATTGGTCCTTGTGTCTGTCCTTAAGCTACAACGATCTTTTTCTTTGATTACGCACTCTCCACAAAAGGCAACCCCCATTGTAACGATCACCTCCAAAACCAATGCACATCTTTGAAGTAAGACGTCAGAATCCACTCATTGTCTGTTAGAAACCCTAATGGTTACAGAACGCAGAATGATGGAAATCAGTCCCTCGACCGTTACAACCATAAAGGCTACACGCTAAGAAAGGTAATAGTCCCAATAAAGCATGGGTATCAAACCCTTCTGCACAATGAAGGTAGCTAAACATAGTAGTTATAAAAGGCTATAAAGTTTTCACTTTTAAGACACGTTCTTACTTGTCTGCAAAAAGTCTTCTCTAGTAAAGCTCTCACACTTTCAGCATCGAGCATTCTAACGCTCTCTCTACTATTACGTTCCTAATGAATTCAATACTTAGAGATTTCGCTCCTCATGAATAACAAAAGCCTCACTTCTTACGAGAACACTCCTACATAATAGACACTCATCACATACATATTGCATTCATTTGCATTCGCTTTCTTATTTTGAAAGCTGTTTACTGACTTGAGTATCAAAATATTTTCGGTGGAATAACCTCCCACCGTCACTTGACCTCTTGTTCGCAATTGTGGTGTATAGGATCGAGATTCAGTGGACAAAACTGAACTCACTCGGACAGCTTGACCTAAATTTGCTCAAAATTTAAATTCAGGACGCATAAACTAAAATAATATATTTATTGTTATTATTTTATCATAATAATATTAAGATATTTTTATATTTTTCAAAAAGTTAAATAATAATTTTTATATATTATATTATAATCCAATATTTATTGCAACGGGGGCTAGTACGTGCAGCCCCCGTTGTCGTAGTAGCCCCTGTTGGCCCCACCATCTAGATGAAAATCTTTGGCTAAATTGCAAAATGAACGAACAAAAATTTATATAGGAATACTTCTTAATTAATTTTTAAATATTATTAATGACATTAAATTTATGTATTTACCTATTTTATTCTAACTTATGAGTAAATAAACCTATTAGATACCATATTATTAAAAAAATATTAAAAAAATAACAAAAAAATTCTCAATTAAAAGTATATCGTATATTCGAAAACCTAATAAATATTTGTCATCCCCTCTTTTTGCGTGTCAGCCGTCAACCATGCTATCAGTTCTCTTGCCGTGTTGGTGGCGCAGCATCAACATTGATGAACTCGCTCCATTCCTCTTCATCTTGGGTCTCTCCGTCATCCTCGTTGCCCTTCTCGCCACCGTTTCGACCGCCAGAAGAGGCACCCACTGTGAGGTCCCACGTCGAATCGAAAGGGGAATAAAATGTGTTTTATAAGCAGTGAAGGCCTTTTTTTTATAGACGCATTTTGGGAGCCGTAGGCCTGTCAAAAATAAAACGATGAGGGTGGCTAAACCTATTAAAATCTACTGACGGATGCCCGAAAATTCTGAAATGGTATCGAGACGGAGCCGATTCGGTGTCTGTGAGACGCTAGACTCGAGGAGTGGGCCTGATATCCCACACGGATAGTGAGAGAACAACGTCTTATAAGGCGTAGATACCTTTCCCTTGTGGATGTATTTTTGGGGCGGTGGACTCCGTTTACGAGGAACAAAATCGTGCGGGTCGCGTGATGGCTTGGGACGCCGTGAAGTTTCCCCGACCCAAAGCGAACAATATCCACATATGAATGTGCCGGGGACGTTACAAATACGCCCGCGGAGGGCAGCTTAGAGGGTCCCTACTCGGGGGTCCGCCCGCAAAGAACAGATTAGAGATACGCCGGCAGAGGTGGATCGGAGATGTCCCCGCTTGGGGGTGTGCCTGCGGAGAGCGGCTTAGAGACTCACCCGCCCAGGGCGACTTGGTTATGTCCGAGATTCTCGATGAGCTGCTGGATGCTGGATGTGGTTCGCGAGGGGAGGGATCTCTGTTACCTCCACGACCTTTTGGTGTGAGAGAGGAGGGCGCCGTACGCCTACTCTGCTTTCTGCTGGAGGCTCTGGTGTTGGGCGGCTTCTCGAGACACTCCGTTCCCATCTTGCTCGAAGGGGTTGAGCACCATTTATGGGCTCCATCTAACTTCGTCAATGGCGCGGTTGTGCAGCGCTCTCAGAGGCTTCTATGACGCCGGGTCATGCGGAGATCTCCAGGGAACCCCTGGCGCCGACTCCACAGTTCCTGATTTGAAGACGGGGGAGCTCGGCAACGCTATTAGGGGGCTTCTCTATTCTCTATTTTGCCGATAATTGCAAGGGATCATGGACGCCATTGATAAGGAGTTAGGAGCTCCGTTCTGATCTGATAAGGATGAGGGCTGAGCTAAGACGGGATTCTACCCCCTATTCTGCACTGCTGTGAGGCTCTTGGCTTCACTTTAGGGGGGCGCCTCATCGAGCTCGATGACTGCCATTAAAGGGAGCTCTAGGCTCTGTTCTTGGGGCTGAGAATGCTGGGAGCTCGAATGGCCCCTGTTGGATGCTCTGTACTCCCTGATCTGAGGAGGAGTCACAGGATATGGTCACCGAGAGTGCTTGGCGCTCTGTTCGAGTCGAGAACAGAGGAGATGAGCCAGACGCCATTAAGGGGAGCTCTGTGCTCAGTTTGGCCCCAGGGCAATGCGGAAGAGTCGGTCCCTACCAGCCGTGAGCCTTGCTCTTCGTTTGGTGATAGCATAGACACACCGTGTTGACGAAGGCGCCACACTCTGTTTTAACCGAAGTTTGAGAAAGGCAAATAGGGCCAGAAGACCGCAGCGGTAGTACGAGGGCAGTGCTTTTTTGAGGGATTTTGCTCCCCTGTTTGGATTCGGGGCGTCCTTCGCCCATGGGCGAAGGACCATCTTCCGCCAAATTTGGGCCGTCGGATTCAAATCCGATGGCCCATGCGTTTTACGGGCAGGATATAACATGGGCCGTCCGATTTTAAAATTGATCGGACGGCCCACGCGTATTTTTTCCATGTTATAATCTCAGCCTTCCGATTTTAAATTTAATCGGACGGCTGAGATTAAATCTTGCCCGGCAAGATCTTGGCCCTCCATTCAATCCATCCGATCGCCAAAAAATTTAAATCTGCCACAATAGAACCCTAATTTTAAATTTTCCATTCCATCTTTCTTCCTCCATTCTCGTCTTCTACCGACCGCCATTGCTCTCAAAGCTTCATCTGCTCTCCTCTCTGTCTCCGATCGGTGCTCCAAATCTCTGGCGGTAACCCATTTTCCTTTGATGCGTTTCACTTCCTTCCTTCCTTACTCTCTTTCTCCTCTACCTATTCCTCTTCTTCTCCTTACTTTTCGATCGGCCGCCATTAATTTGGGGCTCAACGGCGGTCAACGGAGGCCGTAATCCAACGGCCGTTGGATGAACATGTTTATTTCGAGGGAGGCACATTCATCCAACGGCTGCAAATGTCTAGACGAAATAAACCCTAGGTTTATTTCGACTTCTCCATTTGCCGTTCAACGCCGCTCTCTCTTTCCCCCTCTCTTCCTCTTCTCTGCTTAATTTTGATGAGTGGCGCCGCACTTGTATTATTGTTGTAGCCGTTGCCGTAGTCGTCGCTGTTGCCGTCACTGTAGCCGTTCTTTCCTTCTCTCTGCCTTTCTTTGTGATTCAGATGCACTGGATCTATCGTCACTGTTGCCTGAGAGAGAGAGAGTTATCGTTGCCGTTGCCATCGCCGTCACTGTTGCCGTCGTCGTTGCCGTCACCGTTTTTATTTTTTTTCCTTTTTCTTGTTTTTGTTTTTTAATTTTTTTTTCAGTTTTTATTTATAATATTCTTTTTTGAAAAAATGTATATTACTAATAATGTGTGATTCAGCTACCCTTTTTATTTTTTTTATTTTTTTATTTTTTCTGGTCTTTGAATTTTTTTCAGTTTTTATTTATAATATGTTTTTTTGTATTTATATTTATTGGAAAAAAATAATTTTTAACAAATTATTATTATTAATAATTGTTATTTATTGATGATGGAGTTATTTAAGAAAAATAAATATTGCTAGGTAAATTATTTATATATATATATATTAATAACTATAAATAATAATAAATTTTATTTACTAAGTTTGCGGGCTTTTATAAATGTATTTTTTTAAAAAAAATCTTAAAATTAAAAAGTAAAAAAATTTTTGAAGAACAAAAAAATATATTGAATTGCTACGATAATTGAGTGATTTACAATGAATATATTAATATATCAATTAAAATATAAAATAGATTAATTAATTTAAAAATTTTAACATGACTTAAATTTAATGCACATTTTATATTACATATTTATTTAAATATTTAATGGAATCATACTTATCATATTTATAAAAAATTAAATATATATATAATAAATATAAAAATAATGTAAAAAAATAATTTTCAGTTTTGATTTAAAAACTAAATCAACATAAATTTTACTATCTAAATATAAAAAATAATATTATATATTAGTGTCCCAATAATAAATCAATGAGCCGGGGAATTAGGTTTGGTCACATATTATACAAATAAAATAAAAATAAATATATTTAACAAATATAGAGTAATAAGAGAGATTTAAACCTTATTTGTACTGATTTGATAATATTTATATTTAATTTTCAAACAACATATTTAGAAATATTTATATTTAATATTTATATTTCAAATCTTACCAAATATTGATTTGGTAATATTTATATTTGATAATTTTAATTTGGTAAATAAATTTTTATATTTGGTAAAATTGATTTTGTTATAAAATTTACCAAATTTTAATTTGGGATTATCTTCATCCCATATAATAAAAGTACAAGCATTCAAGGACCATACATTTGCAGATATATTTTAAAAAAAATGTTAATTTGATATTTTTGCCTCAATGTTTCTCAAATATTTACCATAAAAAATTGATATTTTGATACTCAAGTCTGAGTTACATCGGGTGAATAAAGCCATTGTCTATGTGTTAGCCCATTTGCCATTGTTTATTCAAGTCTCCATATGCCCGACGTATTTTGAAAGTTTTAAAGTGGCTGCTGTGAAAATAGAATGTGAGAGGGGAGAGAACCAGAGTCCACAGTCCTTGAAATAAGCAAATTTCCTACGTTTATTGTGTACCGAATGTGGAATTCAATTTTGAATTTACATGCATTATTTTGATATTATTTGTGAACTAAGACAATAATTTAACAATCCGAAAAATAGTTTATTTCGATAGATATTGTTTTATTGTCTTTATAAAAGATACAAACAGCCGTTAATTAGAAAGAAAATGACAATCAGGAAAAGGCATTTCTCCATTAATATGGATGGGAGGTACCCAACGAAACCAGAAGCAAATTACAGCAGTTTCTTTTTGAATCACCTAATGACCATCTTCTGCCCTCAGTTTATTTTACTAACCCAGTCCAACGGCTCTTCAGAAAGCCAAATTCGGCAGCTACACAAATTGATCAAGGTACTCATCCACAGTAGTATATTTGACATCAGGGTAAAGAGATGAGGCCTCAACGCCAAACGATGGCTCAATCTCAAAGTTGGTATGATCTCCCTTCACAAAAATAGAGTGCCCGATTGATAATATCACATTGGTAGGAGCTGTTGCTTCTGCAAGAAAATAAAAAAAAGGAAAAAATAAAAAAGAGAAAGCTCAATCAAACTTAGCTAAATGGTCATTAGAAAGAAAATTCTAATCAAGCAATCAAATGCTCCAATCAAGCAAATGCTCCAAGTTGGTAGAGCAGTTAGGCCACTTGAGTAATGGCTCAAAAACCATGTTCAGAACGGAACAGTTTATCACAAGAGTTCAGCTAGCTCAATAGCAATCAAAATCTACTTACATGAACTCAAAGGATTCAATCAGTTATAAATATACTATATGAATAGCTCAAGAATTTCCACTTCATAGGTAACATCTGAACACATGTATATTACCTTTTGGATTTCCGTCACCGAGTATGACAACTTTATCCCTTGGAGGAGTCGTAGATCCGGGCTGAGATAGGCCAGGAAGGAAATAGCCAGCAAAGAAGTTGGAAGAGACATAGGTATAGGGGATCCCTTCGGCCTCCACAATTCGTCGGATTCCAGCCTTGATTCCAAATGCTGTTTTTGCAGGCTCAACAGCATAGGCACGATCCACATCATTACCGAATTCTGAAGGGAGGAATCTCTTGGCAACATCAAGTAGTTTAACAAAACACAAACCATAGTCAGAGAATTAAAAAGCTTCCAACATATTTCCAGCACTTGTAAAATTGCTTTAGTAATGCCGGAGACACACATGATCTATATATTTATTTGCACTAAACTAGTGAGATATGTCAATGATTTTTTTCTTTTCAGGGAAAGCAGTCGGTCAGATTTTCACCGTTTATGTCAATCTTACACACAGCTATGCAGCTAATACATTCATCAGAGAATCAATATTCACTAATCCCAAACACAGAGAAAGAAGTTGGGACCAACACAAAGTGTTAGAAAGTTAAAACAAAAAATGATATCTATCCTACTTATAACTCATCTAAGTTCTTGGATGCGTATGAGCCCATCGATGAGCTGCAAGTACAATTCCATTCTCACCAACAGTGACAGCCACTTTCCTTAACGTGCCACCATTCCCACACTTTGGGCAGAATATTCATCCAATTTCAGCAATAATTTTCCACAGACATGACATTCCAGTATCCACCTAAAAGTACAAATGTCTTTTCAATAAGCACATATGAAATATCTTATTAGGTACATAATGAAACTTACCTCTCAAAAGAAATTTAAACACCTAATATATAATGTACCATCACTAAAAAGGGGATCCCAAAGCATGAAGCTCCCCTAGCCGCAGGGAGCTTCAGTTTCTCCAGCTTCTTAATCTCTATCTGAATCTTCTATTATTCCATATATCGAATTTTGGGATACATTCATATATTGTTCCTACAACAATATAAAGTAAATTAACACTAATAATATGAAACATATATATAAAAAAAGCAAGCAAAATTAACATGATCCAAGAAGATGCACTGTGTAAACCTGCATGTAACTCATTCAGGGCGGTTGATATTGATGATCGACATCGACCGAGATGATTGATAGTAATAGTCTGATAGTTGTACAACCGGCTGATGTTGGCTTTTCGACAGCAAATTAAGAGCACCGACCGTTACTTAAGAAGAAAAATACACTAATTTCATAAATCTAATAAATGTTGTTTGAAAGATTTTCTAACTGTAAATACACCAACCTGTTCTTTTTTCTTGCCTTTCCGTCTTTCTAAACAACTTTTAGGTCGTTTGGTAGCTCTTCGTCCATCACGATTTTTTACACCTTTTACACTACCATCGGCAATTTCTAATGGAATATCTACATTTGCTGTCTCATCACCAACATGTAATTCTTGAATATTCTACACTACCTCATCCAACTGGGTAATACTGTCCTGTACTTTTTTATTTGCCCCAGGAAAACTTGCAACCAACAAGCAGCTCCTCATAACCCTGGACGCCGTCCTTCCAGACCATGTCTGTGCGTCATTATCTATTATTGTATGCTCAGAACAAGAGGTAGGTGTATTAGATCTTGCCTTTCTTGTCCACCTATGAAGTATACACTTGTTGGGTATAACAGTCAAATCGTGAACAAGAAAAACCTTAAAAATATGTGCACAAATGATTCCATTAGTCTGCATTAATCGACATTCACATTCAATCACCTCAGCCTCAGGCTAAAAAATAACCCTCACTGAAAGCCTCGAATCATCATGGGATGCCAGGATATATTCGGGGTCTTGTCGTGATATAATACGCCAACCTGATGCCTCAACTAACTCATGCTGCATCATTTTAAATATAGTTGGCGTATATACCCTTGCTAACTATCTCATCAATGGACATTTCGTCATGATCAAGTTTGGCAACTTTTGCCTAGATTCATAATCTGTAAATAATTCTTTCTCACGCTTCTTCTTCACAACTCTTTCAAATTGATGGAAAAAATCTCTCAAATTAATATTATATTTCAAATGTGCTTTCAAAATACTGTTCAGGCTTTCAGAGAGTTGCGTACTTTTAATGCTCAATGAAAAAATTTTCCTCATGTAGCAATATGCCCATTGATAACGTAGCACGTATATCCCGTCCAGCCACGTGCGGGCATGAGACTCTCCTTCATTGGATATCATACAAGCCCATACATTTTCAAACTTAGACTCATCAGTTATAGAAAACATACATGATTTGAATGTATCTAACAAGTCTGACCGAGAAGTAAGATGTTTAGTAGCATTTTGCATAATGTGCCATGTGCACAACCCATAACAGGTACTACTCATCACCAGCTTAAGAGCCTTAGCCATAACAGCATCTTGATCAGTAAAGATGGTGATCGAAACCTTGCCACCATGACAACGTAGGAACGTCTCAAATAACCATGAAAAATAATCGGCTGTCTCATCATATAACAATGAAGCACAAAACACCACCATCTGCTTATGGTGGTTAAAACTGCTAAATGTACCAAACGGCCTCAAACCCTTATTCGTCCCGTAGGTGGTATCAAATGTAACTAGATCTCTAAAATATTGATAATCTAATATCATCTCTGTATCAACCCAAAAGATATTCGTAACACAGTCATCCAAATCAAGTTGCAACTCATAAAAAAATTCAGAATTTTTCATTTTTTGTTTCTGAAAGTACATCAGAATAGAACCTGCCTCACCATGTTGCATCTGCCGCTGTCGCCTGGCAAGAAGGTATGACTTTTGGTCTTCTGCTGTATAGCCAATCAACCCACTACCCCCCGCCTCCGTAACCATGAGCTCAAATGTCTCACTTGGCCTTAATCCGGCATCATGAGTCATCTCAATAAGTTGGCCTTGTGCGGCTGATACTTCCATTTGGGATCTTAAAAAATGTCTTGTTTCAGGCGGTTCAAGTTCATGATTGTGTTCCGACACGAAGGTTTTAACGACGACCTTCATTTTCTCTCTAATAAGCACCACTTCCAGCATCGCCTCACATCTACATCGGGTTTCCCACCTTTCTACTGTATTTTCCCCACTATTTTTATTTAATCTTTTCTTGCCTTCTTTTGCACAAGTTAACTTCCTATAAATCTCAATATCATCAATCTTTGACTTTCTAACAAAATTTTTTCATACAGTAAAACTCATTATCTTTCTATAATTTTTTCAAAAATTTCATGCATCATCTATACTGTCAAACTCCATACCCACCAATGGTATGTAATCATTCATGATCTATAAAATTCAATTTTTAAACATTCAACATCAACAATAAGATGAAAAAACACAGAACATCTAATGCGAACAATTAAAAAAGCAAATAAAATAAAAATAATTCATACAGAGATAATTGAAATGTACCCACACACATACTTCTTCTCACACACCCACACACAGCAGCACACCCCTACACACAAGCCACACACGGCTACATGCCCTCACACACTATACACACGCGGTCGCACACCCTACCTCCCACACTACCACAGCACCACATATGCTCCTGCACACACTACCACTGCAGTGAAGAAATTGAGATGAGTGTTAAGGCTCACATAGTCCTACAGGAGGAGTTTATAAAAGAAAATAATAATAATAGCATCATTGACAGACCTCTAACTCTGTCACTGGAGAAGAATGCTTTTAAATGGCAAGAAGCAGCATAGCCAGCTGAATGAATCCATGTAAACTGCTCTTGTTTGACACTGCCCAGCACTCAGGAGGGTTTTCATTCTAGGAATAAATGCCACTAGTTGTTGAACAGGTCTAGTATTGATCCAACAAGGGGACCCTCTTGCTTATCTTAGAAAAACTCTCCAATCAACAAGCCATATTGCTTATCTTCTCACACACCCACACACAGTAGCACACCCCCACACACAAGCCACACACGGCTACATGCCCTCACACACTATACACACGCGGTCACACACCCTGCCTCACACACTACCACAGCACCACATATGCTCCTGCACACACTCACGCACACACAGCAACACACACATACTCACTGCCAACACACCCACACACATACACAGCGCACACACTTACGCACACAGCAGCTCGGTTGCTTTCCCCACTCCAACACCGTCACACACTCCCTCACACACAGCAGCACACACTCACTGCCAACACACCCACACACATACACAGAGCACACACATACACAGGGCACACCCGTTCACAACCACCACCAACACACCTACTGGCAACAGCACACGCACGCTACTTATCCACGTTCTGCCACACACACACACAGCAGCATCTGTTGCTCTACGTATATATATATGTATGTATACGTATAGTATACATATATACACACATAGTACACAATCAATATATATATATATATATATACCCACAAAACTGTACCCATACCACATCTCGTATGTACACAACAAATTAATCCCAAATTTTATAAATCCTTCATTAACAAATTTCCTGCCATGATAGAGTTTATTTTTTTTATTTTTTCTGAATTTTTTATTTTCTTTTTTTTAAAAACAAGTTCACACAGAATCACACTGGCAATTTGAGAAGAAATAAAGACATACCACGAAATCAAAATAAAGAAGAGTGAGAATCCGAAACCGAAGCCGAAGCCGTGTTCGTAACACCAAAAAACTGAAGCCGAAAACGAAATCTTCAATTTAGGTGTTCGTGTTCAAAATATCACAAAAGTAGATTTCTAGGATTTTCGATCAATCGACGAAGAGAATGAAGAGAAAACAGCCGATTGAATGAACAGATTGAATCTGTTGAGTAGAGGAGAAGAGAGAGCCGAGAGCAGATGAGTGAGTAGAGAGAAAAGGGGAGAGCAGATGAAGCTTCGAGAGAAAGACAAATTAGGAGTTCTCTTGCTTTTTGCAGCGATTTTGGATTCAAATTGGAGGGCCAAGATCTTGCTAGACAAGATTTAATCTCGGCCGTCCGATTAAATTTAAAATCGGACGGCCGAGATTATAACATGGTGAAAACACGCGTGGGCCGTCCGATCAATTTTAAAAAATCGGACGTTACGCATTCTTGCCCGTAAAACGCGTGGTCGTCGGATTGAATCGATGGCCAGAATGGAGGGCCCAAGATCTTCCCCATTGTTCGAGGATTTTGTTTTCCTTCCCCATTTTGGACTTGTCCCCCATTTGCTGTCCATTCCTCTTTTATCGAGGGATGGGATGAAAAATTTCCCTCCAATGTCAGCTTCAATTTTTCGCCGAGGAAAATTTCTCCCGCCAAAAATAAAAATGTTTCCCGCACACGCTTCTTCGATATCTTTTGGTTTTGGTCGGCCTCATGATCTCGACCCACAGTTAATTATTTTATATTTTTAAAGTTATGCAATATATTGATAATACAATATTGTTTTATTGCAACCTCACTTATTAAAAATCATAATTTTAGATATATATTCAATTTTATTACTTACTGGTATATATGATTATATTAAAAATTTATTTATTTTTAGTGAGAGAGACAAACCCATTTTAATTTTTTAATAATCAAAAAGAGAATACACATAAATTTGTAAACAATCAAATTTAAATTTGTTGACCCAACTAAAATTAATTAATGATAAAATTAAAATTTTTTATCCACTAAAATTGCTTAGTTTATCATAAGACATTTAACTCAATGACATTAGTTAATTCCATCTTTTTCATAAAAATAATAATTTGATCATTTTCCCCTATTTGCTAGTCCATAAAAATATTAATTTTAAAATAATTTTACGAAGCTATGGTATTGATGCTATTTTAAAAAATTTTGGATTCATTTAAAAATAAGCATAATAATAGGGAGAGACCTAAAACTGCTAATATATCATATAATTTTTTACATATTAATATTTAATTAATTACATTCATGATTATTTATTAAAAATAATTAATTTTACTATAAAATTTTATATAAAAAACATTTTCAATATTTTATCAATTCGAGGCATTCCATTCACCACCCCTAAGAGAATGGTGTTAATGAAAAGTTAATTTTGTCAATTTATTTAGTAATTGTACTATTTACGTATATTTATCAAAATATACTATTTCTAATTTAATGTTGATTCTCATCTGATACAATAAATGTAGGCTACAAAAAAAGCTTTTTTTTTGGCGTCATTTATAAAGTTTTATTTTATACCCTTTGTATAAAATCTACAAAAAATAAATACATCAATTATTTTCATTATTTTTAAAATTATGCAAATAAAATGATATAATAACAATTATAAACAAAATTGTTTTGATTGCAACCTATCACTTGTTAAAAATCATAATTTTAGATAAAATATTCAATTTTATTACTTACTGATAGTAAAATATTAATGAATTATATTAAAAATTTATTTTTTTTTAGTGAGAATAGACAAACCCATTTTAATTTTTTAATAATCAAAATGGATGAATACACATAAATTTGTAATGACAATCAAATTTATTGATTTAATTTATAGTTTAAAACATTGAATGATTGTAAAAATTTGTCTGCTGAAGCTGAAAAGGCCATATCTCATCTCTCGATTCACTTGGGCTTGCTGTCACCTGCAAGGGAAGTCTGAATGTCGATGACGAATCGATACTTGACGTCCCTGGCTCTTAGCCTCTTGAAAGCTTCATTTACGTAGTGCATTGGAATTGTTTCGATGATTGGGTATATGTCATGAGCAGCACAGTAATCCAGCATTTCTTGTGTCATTTTCCTTCCAGCAACCGCACTTCCAGCGATGGTATTCATGCCTGCCCCAAATCCCAAAAACAAGAGACCCTGTAAATATTCTCAAACATATATTGTTATTTGAACTCTTTGATAGTAATGTTTTTAATTTTATGACAATATATCACTAAATAGTAACAACTGATATATTAGTCGATACTTTTTTTTGCTTATGATTTTTAAGATTTTTTAAAAAAAATTTATTAGATATTAACACATTTTGTCTGATATATTCGACACCGATACCGATATTTTTATATATGGTTTTAGTTTATAAAAAATGTTATGTGTAATACGAATTCGTTTTGCGTGATTGACTAATTTGAAGATATGATCCGCAATATTCGACATGCAAGTTGATGTAAATCTTGAATGTGTTGGTAACCGAAGAGATTTTACCAGCTCTGATACCACTTGTTAGTAACCGAAGGGACTTGACCGTTTCTGATACCACTTGTTAGGGTTTAATACTCGGATCCACCCAATCTGATAGCAGCAAAATATCCGAATCCCCCGTCATCGTCAGCCACCATTTAATATGAATAATGAATACAAGAGATACATAATATTTTTTTACGTGGAAATCCCTACTCAACTAAAAAAAAAATCACAAAGACACATAATCCACCAACATATCCATTATGTAAAATGATTACACAAACTCAGAGACAGAGTACAGCAACCCATCCTGGCTACACAAGCCCCCAAAGAAGAATATAAAAAATACTCACCAAGAGTAAGAAAACTTTCATTCCTTATTATTATTATGTTTTTCTTCTCTCCTTCTTCCTCTCTGTAATACTCTCTGCTCACTCATTTTACATGTATTGGTGAAACGACGATCGCCGTGTTTCACTTCCCGCACACAGCGACCGGCGCATAATGCCCACAACCCTTGGTGCCCAGCACTCCAGCCCTTTAGTGTTCTCACACATCTGGTGGTTTCTCATGCTCCTATCTGCTCTGCTGAAATGCCTGGTGTTCATATATAAACACCATGGCTCTACCTAATCCCATCTATCGAGCTGGCCATCTTGCAGATGATTGGTGCCACGTCTTCACCAGTTTCCAAGCTTCCTGCATGCCCATACCCTGCACGTCAGCTGCGCATGCTCTGCACCATTTAGGTGTGCCTTGCAAGTTCTGAAGAGTCTGCAGATCTAATGTACGAGCTCAGCAGATCAACCTCCCGTTGATTGGCTAGCTGTTCTCCTGCATCCAATCCTCGGGCCTTTACTGCATAACATCCAACACCGCATGCACCTTCCTCTTTGCTTCCATGGGCCAGTCAACTCATTGACCGCCATTCTACACATATAAGCCAAGTGCACCGAGCGCCTTCTCTTTTGCTCATTAGCTGGTCAAAGTGTTGACCCACTAAATTACCTCACAGCAAATCCGTGTGCCTTGGCCGTCCGCAAGCCTATCTGCTTCTTGGCCGCGCGCTCTTTTTGCGTCCTGGTCGGTCAACGTGTAAACCGACCTTTACTACATTTTGTTCGGTCAACATGTTAACTGGAAAACTTGTCTCAAAGGCTTCCGCGTGCCAACCGACCAAGTGTGCAACCGGCAAATCTTGCACTCCTACTATTTTGCCTATTTGGTCAGTCAAAGCGTTGACCGACCAATTCACTCTATGGCAAATCTCCGCGCGTCTCCTTAGCCGGCTGCTTCCTTTAGCCGTCCTTCCTAGGCTTCCTTGACCTCCTTGCCAATTTGCCTAGGGAGCTTCTGCACGTCTTCTCTGTAGCTTATCAGCTTCTCCTGGCTGCACTCCGTCAGCCGGTCAACAAAGCTGGCATGCACTTTGCACAAAGGCTTCCTTATGCCTTTGTCGTCAGCTGCTTCCTTCATTTGGCTGTCTGCCACCTTTAGCCAGTCAACGGAGTTGACCGGCTAATGTTGTCCGGACTTCTATTTTGGCGGATACACTCTGAAAGTTTTTTGATGACAAATCAGTTTGTTGAGTTATCCACAATGGATGGATTAGAACCAGCAGAATGGAGGTTAGTGAAGACAGCGGTGAAATCGAACCTATCAGTTTCACTATATTTTTATATATGATATTTCCACCAAGGTCTTATTTATAGATTTCAGAATCATAATTATGTTTCTCATCTTCAGCCATAATCTCCACCAAGGTCTTATATATGAATTTTATAATATTATTATTTATTTTTATTATTACTAATTTCCCAAGCCATTAACAATGCAGAAGGAAATTGCTTTGCGATATTGCTAACCCTAGAACTACCACCACCTTTGTCACCTCACTGCTACCATCATTGACACCCACCACCGCATCACGGTTATTAGGTTTTTAGGTCACTATCTTTTGAATTTATATTTATTTTAAATACTATTGTTCATTTTTTCTATCTGAGGAAAGGTCCTGTGCGAAGTTTAAGCGAATTTTCGTTTGGCAAAAATTTTCCTAATAAGCTCGGTCAAAGGTCCATGAAAAACAAGGCTTTAGTTGTAGACCTCAAGATTCATTCAGCATAATAGTATGAGCCGCCATCGGGTATAAATACGTATTGTTGTATCAATTGTTCTTTTATTGTTCATAGATAGATTTTATACCCTTATATTGTTGCAATGTATTTTGAGTTAGTATTGACCGAATCTAACACTGACCGTGTGTTTTGAACTAGTTGGCTTGAAGGAATTATTATTTATAATCGAATCTTAAATTTAGTAAAAATATTTTTAAAAATAAAGTCTCATAGTTTTTTTCATATAAAATTATTTGTACGATATAAATTCTTAATTATGTGTATATTTATAGTCCCTAACAATTTTAATTAGGAGAAAATGACCGATTTAGAGTGTTGGTGTTTTTCCAACAACGACCACCATTAGCCACCGATATTCTTTCACGGCCACCGCTCTACCACCACTAAAAGTACAATTACTTCTATGTTTCAGTATATAATGAGTTTTTTGGGTTTTTTGAGGAAATTACTATTTCTTTTGAAAAGAAGTGATATAGTTAATAATTATTTCTTTTTCTGTAATCTTTTTTCCCTTGGTGGAATTGAAAAGAAGGGACAGTGCACCTTACTTTTAGTGTACAACATTTATGTCTTGCATCGCGCACCATTATACATAGACCTAACAATCTAATCTATTTTTCTTCTGATAAAATATAATATCCTAATATTTTGGCTTGAATTTAGGGCATCATTGAATAGTATTAGAGAGGTTTTGTCCGGTAAAAAACATTTGAGGACTTAGGAATCACAAATATTTGAAATGTATTAGGATTCTTAAGTAATTGAGGATGTAAGATATCTTAGGATATTCTAAATTAGGAATCGAGAATCAACAGACAATTTAGAGTAAGTCAAATTTTAAGTTTTTATTTATTGTAGGATGTCGGAACAAAATAGTGCTAATACTGGAAGGTCTATTGGAGCTTCTCCTAGCAATAATGCTGAAGAGATAGTTGAGGTGTGCGGAGCACTTCGCGAGATGGCACGCTTAGTAAATCAAGTTCTTAGTGCTCAAGTTATGGGTGCAGGAGCGGCAACACCACCTACTACGGGTGATGATTCTCGAGCTCACGAAAATGAACGCCAATTGATGTGAGACTTCATGGACCAAAGAGTTTTAGAATTTGCAGGATTACCGGATTCCATGTTGGTTGAAGCATGAATGACTTGACTTGTGAAAGCCTTCAAAGCTATATAGTGCAGAACTACTGATAAGGCTCATTTGGCTATTTATCGTTTTGTGGGAGAAGCGGACCAATGATGGAGAATGCTAAAAAAAGAACTCGGAATTACGGCCAATAATATTACTTGGGAGAACTTTCAATAACGTTTCTTCGACAAATATTTTCTTTCTTGCATGAAGACAACGAACGAGTCTGAATTTTTTACTCTAGTACAAGGAGAAATGACCGTAGCACAGTATGAGAGGCTCATTTTAAGACACTTTCGCGTTTTGCTCCTTATCTCATATCAAATGAAGAGCGGAATGCACAACGATTTCAAGCTAGTCTTAAAGATGTAATTCAAATGCAGCTAATCCCATTTGATCTTGTTGAATATGGTGCAATGTTCAAACGTGCAATGATAATCGAGCAGGCAATAAACAGGCGAGAGCAAATTCAGTCAACTTTGCAGGATCAACTCGGAGGCAATGGATTGTAAGACAAGAATTAGAACAAATCGTAGTAGAAAATCTCTAATAGGTGACAAAAAACGGATGAATTCAAAGAACGTTGTCAATATTATATATGCAAAAAGTTTGTCCATGTAGCCAAGGACTACAGATTTGCGGAGAAGACCACAAATGCTCCAACCGTCCCCACTTCTCAGGTGCAGCCGACAGGACAACAAAGACCGCTGTCGTGCAATAATTATGGAAAGCCTGATCATTTTTCTAAAAATTGCCTTGTTCCGAAATGTGAAACTCCGAGTCAAGTAGGACAACAGAACAAATCTCAAATTCCAGGTTGTGTTTATGCGGTGATTGAGCAAAAGGCTCAAGATTTTCCTAATGGAGTATAGGGTACGTATTTTGAGGGCAAAATTCATTAATGGAGAAGATTGTAACACCCCAATGTTTCAACTCAGGTTCGGGGCATCACATAAAATATTTAAACAGTTGAAATTATATTCAACTTGTAAAATTAGATGTGAAAATTAAATTCTAAATCATTTGGTCATTGAATTCTAAATTGAGAACTTACCCAAGACGATGTTGATAGGTGAGAACTTCATTTCACCCGGGGCAGCCACTATAACAATCACACCGGTTGTCTTCAGAAGCTTCAAGTACGGATCCAACGAGTGATCCGTTGACGCGGTGTCGATTATGAAATCCAGTGATTTTGCGATAGCCTGTTTGAACGTCCAAACGCACAGTATAAGCAAATAATATGATCTACAAGACTTTTGCCATATGTAAAATATATATATATATATATATATAAAGACCATCTTAATGTTATTTTGTGTGGCCTTATCTTACAGTTGTATAATCGTGACTCAAACCCATTATATTGGTATAAAAATCTCACATTCATTTGCTGTTCATCAGATGACAGGACAAATCGATCAGCTCCTAACAAGGTTAAAGCTTCATCTTTCTTTGACATAGTCGTGCTGAGGACGGTCACTTCCAATCCAAATGCCTTGCCAAACTTCACCGTCATGTGGCCCAGGCCGCCGAGGCCGATCACCCCGAGCCTTTTTCCAGGCTGGTCCATTTTGTGAAGCTTCATTGGAGCATAGACAGTAAGTCCAGCACACAACAACGGTGCTGCAAACTCCAATGGATACTTGTCCGGTATCTTAAAGCAGTATCTAATTCAATGATAATAATAACAAATAGTAAACTTTCAATGTGAGCTAGTGATCCTGAAACAACGGACTAGGCTCTTAAATGGTGTAGCTTGGGTTAGATTTCGCTTTTCATAATGTATTATACTACAGGAATTTAACACTTGATCATAAATTGACTTGATAGTATGTGTATATGGACACTTTGTACTCAGAGAAGAGATTAGTAATGTATGATACGCACTCGTGGTGGACGACCATGAAGGTGGAGAAGCCTCCTTTGGTGATGGTGCCATCGACATCGACCGAGTTGAAGGTTATGATGGCTCCTTTTGAGCAATGGAACTCAAGATCATTGTTGCAGAGCTCACAATCCCGGCATGAGTTCACGAAGAATCCGACTCCGACATGATCACCAATTTTAAAGCGATCAACATTGGCACCGACCTCTTGCACAATTCCTGCAATCTCATGACTTGAAAGACAAAGTGACTCCCAGATATCTCATATAATTAGAATGTCAGCATCAACAATTTAATTTAATTTGTTTTAGCTACCAAAAAATAAATAATTTTTTTATGTTTGGTTTAAATCAATTAGTAAGATTCCACCTGTCCGTATAAAGATTTGAATTCTAGTTTCCTTGAGTTTGAATGGAAATATATGCATACGTAACTATTTTAAAAAAAGAAAGATAAAAATAAATAAATGAGGTAAAATAGGAACATACCCAGGCACAACGGGGTAAATGGAATCCCCAAATTCATTGGTCGACCAAAGCAAATCACCATTACACACTCCACAGTGTGTGATTTTTATCGAAACATCGTCGCTCCCAACCGCCCTGTTGGAAATCCATAAAAATGATTATTCAGAAAATCCTTATCAACAAAGAGATAACGATATCATTATGCAATCATTTCCTCGTATAATTGGTAAGTCAAGTAAATAAAATGACAAAAATTGGATTCGGTTGCATGAACCAGATCTATTCAAATATATTTTTGCCTATCAATCCTTATCAATCATACATATTTTTGCCTAAGAGTAATCAGCATTTCTTAACATTAATTGCTAAAGGCAAAGGCTCACAGTACTTAAGCTTGCATTTCTAACAGGGTTTGCAGCGTGTCCTCCGGATCCGGATAACATTCTTTCATAAGAGAATCTCTAGTGTAGAGAATTGTCTTCCCATGAGATCGTTCATTAGAAAAGGTGTGACGATGTAGGTCATCAAGAAAGAGAATTGCTTCGTAATTAAAAACTAATCTATCAAGCAAAAAAGAGGAAAACGCATTCAGAAACTCCCATAAAGATAAAGACTTACGATACAGAAAGATTTATCTTTTGCCTGATATTAATTAGCATTTCTAACAAGCCCAGCAGTACTTAAATCAACACCTCTTCAAAGTTTAGGAACACAGCCTCAGAATAGACTTCTCCCCGTGAGGAAATCTGAAATTCGGCTAATTTGAACGTCGTGTGATGAATCAGATGGTGGGTCTCGAAACTCTGAATTCATATTTTTATTTACGATATGTAGAATTTAAATTATAAAATTTTAAAATCCAGCAAAAGAATAACTTGAATTGAATCTGGATGCACAGTAAATCTTGCGGTGGTTAAAAATGGATTAAAACTAACGTTAAAACTTGAGATGTGAATTAAAAGCAAAAAAACTCTTCAGTTTGAGGTACAACCCCTTTGCTTGGGCACAAAAGTCATTGGATATCTCGTTTTATTTTTAAATTGTTATTTTTTTTAATAAAACACAAAACCCATTAAGTATATATCAAACGTTCTTAAATTAAAGTGAATGGCCTGTGCCCGGGGACATCGTTATCACATGGGATATGCACTGCTCCCGTTACGCTGGATTTCTGCACTTGATTTTTCACTAAAATATTTCAGCAAAATTAAAGGAAGAAGAAAGTAACTCAACCTGCGATTGAATTTGAAGGGAGAAAGAAATCCAGAAGGGTCTCGAGCAGCCCATCCAAGGCAGTTTCCGTCGCCGGTCTCGGCAGCCATGGTTGCTCTGGTTATAAGATTGCAGCCAGCTATTCTAATTGTGCCAATTTTTGTCAGGGATCCCAACGATGCTACTGTCCCCAACTCAGTCCCGGATTTCAATGATGGCTTATTGACCGTCAATTAAAAAGGCTGCTGATCACCACTGTGAATTATTTTATTTGTAAGAAAACGACGAATAAGAAGGAAGGCAAAGACAAAGGAGGCAGACGACGAAGGCAGAAGGGCAAAGAGCACTCAAGTGATTCGTTGGAAAAGAGAAAAATCTGACGCTCGTATTAATTGGCTGTACAGCCGTTTTCAAGATACAAACAAATAACGAGGACGGTGTATTTATATACCAAGTATACAACGGCAAAAGAACTACTAATAAAATACATCAAGAATAATATCACAAAATATAAAATACTACATAATAAAAAATCTACCTAAAAATACAATATTCACAATATATTAATAATATATTATATAATATTTCGTAATACGCCCCAACAAGATGGAACATATATATTGACAATGCCCATCTTGGACAAATGCACATTTAGCCGCTGTGAGGGTAAGATCTTGGTAAAAATATCTGCCAGCTGATTATGGGTGGTGACATGATGTGTGCGGATGCTCCCTTCTTGAATTTTGTCGCGGATGAGGTGACAGTCCAACTCGATGTGTTTGGTGCGCTCGTGGAAGATAGGATTGGCAGCAATGTAGATCGCCGCTTGATTGCCACAGTATAGATACGCTGCATGTGGATGGGAAACCCGCAAGTCATTGAAAATATAACGTAGCCAAGATAATTCACAACAAGTGGTAGCTATAGATCTATATTCTGCCTCTGCAGAGGAGCGTGAGACCACCGACTGTTTTTTGCATTTCCATGAGATGAGAGAATTGCCAAGCAAAATGCAATAGCCAGTGATAGATCGTCGTGTGTCTGGACATGAAGCCCAATCAGCATCACAATAAGCTCTTAGTTGAATGTTGGAAGTGGTAGGAAGCAGTATGCATTGTCCTGGATTTAGTTTAAGATAGCATAAGATTTGATATGCAGCCTTCATATGATTGGAGGTAGGTTGATTCATAAATTGACTCAAAATGTGAACAGCATAGGCAATATCTGGCCGTGTAACAGTAAGGTACAGAAGACGGCCGACAAGCCTTCGATATGTGCTTAGATCCGGTAAGACTTCCCCAATATGCTTACTTAATTTTACATTTTGATCCATTGATAGTGTAAGAGGTTTGGCTCCAAGTGTACCAGAATCAGCTAAGATATCAAGAGTGTATTTTCGTTGGCAAAGATGTATACCTTTTGCTGATCGGGCAACTTCAATACCAAGGAAGTATCGTAAGGGTTCAAGGTCTTTAATCTTGAAGGCTTGATTAAGAAAGGTTTTGATAGAGGTAATGGCCTTCAAGCAATCACTTGCAACGATGATGTTGTCAACATAAACAGGAAGGACAGTGAAAGATATGTCATCTTGTTTAGTAAAGAGGCTGTAATCAGCCTTGGATTGCACAAATCCATATGTAATAAGGGAAGTAGAAAGTTTGGAGTACCATTGTCTCGAAGTTTGTTTAAGTCCATAGATACTTTTCAGTAATTTGCATACCTGGTGGGGTTTTCCTTTAGAATATCCAGGAGGCTGTTGCATATAGATGTCTTCGTTTAGGGTGCCATTTAGGAATGCATTATTGACATCAAAGTGATACAAATGCATCCTTTTATGGCAGCAATATCCAAAAGGCATTGAACGATGGTGAGTTTAGCGACAGGAGAAAAAGTTTCGTGGTAATCCACTCATTCCTCTTGAGTGTATCCTTTAGCTACAAGCCTACATTTATATCTTTCAAGACTCCCATCACTATTGAATTTCAATTTGAACACATATCGACATCCGATAGATTTCTTTCCTCGAGGCAAATCAGTAATTGTCCAAGTTTTATTAAATTCTAAGGCTTCCAGTTCATCTTGGATGGCTTTACGCCAATTAGGATCACGTATGGCCTGTGCATAGGTTTGCGGTTCAGTGTGGGATGAGATAGAAGCAATGAAAGATTGATAGTTGTGGGACAACTTTTGATGTGAAAGGTGATGCTCAAGAGGATAAGGTTTGCCTGAGGAGACTTGTGTTGTGGGTTGGATAGGGACAACTTGAGATGCTTGATGGCAATGGAAGTCTTTCAGGTATTGGGGAGCTTTCCTAATTCTAGTGGTTCTGCGAATAGGGGTGTTATCTCCAGTTGGGAGTTGGATGTTTGTAGGAGGATTACTAGGTTCCTGACTGTTACTCAATGATTATTGATTGTGGTCCAGTTGATCATGGATGGGGGTTGAGTCAGGTTCTTCTTCATCATTATTCCAATTGGTAATGATTGACGGATTTTCATCAGGATCAGTGTTTGAATGCAGGTCCAAGTTATGGGTAGGAGATAATTGTTGAGTGATAAAGGGATCGATGGTAGTCACTACAGGAGGTATGGTATTGGATTGGTCGCTGGGAATAGGTCCGGCACAATTTCTTTTGTACAGGAACTTATTCTGATGAAAAATGACATCCCTTGAATAAAATGTGATATGACTGTGTAAGTCAAGTAATTTGTATCCTTTGACTCCAAAAGGATATCCCAAAAATAGACAAGCTCTACTCTTAGGGTCAAATTTCTTTCGCCCATGAGAAAGAGTGGATGCAAAGCATAAACAACCAAAAACCAGAAGGCTATCATATTTGGGTTTGACTCCAAACAAAATTTCATATGGAGTTTTGTTTTCAAGTACTGGAGTGGGAATTCTATTGATAATGTGGGCAGCAGTCAGTATACAATCACTCCAAAATTTCAAAGACAGTCCTGATTGAAATCTAATAGCTCTAGCGACATTCAATAAATGTTGGTGTTTGCGTTCAATAACACTGTTTTGCTGTGGTGTTTCCACACAACTACGTTGGTGGATAACACCTCTATTACTGTAAAAATCTCCCAGTTTGAATTCAGTTCCATTATCGCTGCGAATTACTTTGATTTTGACATTAAATTGTGCGGCAACCAGATTGTAAAAGGTTTCCAAGCACAATTTTGTATTCGATTTTTGTTTCAGAAGGTAAATCCAGGTACTCCTGGAGAAATCATCAACAATAGTCAGGAAGTATTTATATCCGTCATAAGACTCCTCGGAACATGGTCCCCATAAGTCACAATGCACCACATCGAATAAGGTGTGTGTCTTATGGGTGCTGGGAGAAAAAAAAAGGCGACGCTGCTTGGCCATGTGGCAAATAGAACAGGAATTATCATTAATAATATACACTGCTCCTTTTACAAATGGATCATTTATTAATTTCATCCTAGAATACGAAATATGACCAAAGCGAGAATGCCACAGTTCAGAGGGCAATGAAGCAAAATTAACCGAGGGCTCCTTGTGGAATTTGGAGAGAAGGCTTTGTAAATAGTTGGGATCAACTTCCGTATTCATCAGATAATATAAACCATTTTTCTCTTTACCCATCCCAATCGTTCTCCAGGAGGAAAGGTCTTGAATTAGGCAAATGTTACCAAACAAAAATAAACAATAATCAAGATCATTAGCAAATTGCGTCACAGATATTAAATTGAAGGTAAAAGAGGGAACACACAAAATATTTTCCAACACAATTTTGTCGGTCAATCTGACCGTCCCAGTGCATGAGACAGGGGCTTTGCTCCCATCAGGGAGCCTCACAGAACAGGAGACGAGGGTCACCTTGGTAAGAAATAAAGATGGATCACATATCATGTGATCGGTGGCTCCTGTGTCAAGAATCCAGGTGTTCTTTCTATCATAAAGGGAAGGGACAGAACAGAGATTATTACCAGCCATATTTGCTGCCTTCGGTTGATCACCCGTGGAGTCAAAAAGTTGGGAATTTTTCTTGGCCGTCTGAGAAGGCATTGCCGACTCTTTTGGGTGAATCAGATTCATCAGTTGCTAGAACTGCAATCTCGTTAATTCAACTTTATCATTCTCATGAGTCTCTTGGTCAGAGACACTGGTGTGGCTTGATTTGTTGGTCAGAAGGGCAGTGGCTCCAGACTTACCATTCGGTCTACGACCGGGAGGGAAGCCATGGAGCTGATAGCATTTTTCAATAACGTGGCCGAGTTTATTACAATGAGCACATACGGAAATTTCAGCATTTCCAATCTTAAAACACTGTTGCAAAGAATGCCCTGAAACACGATAATGAACGCAAAAAGGACGGTCTTTTTTGATCATCTGATTATTTTTCACAGGATTGTTAACAGACCGTTTCATGAGCAAGGTAACAGTTTCTGAGGGATGAACAGCAGACAATATTTGGTGTTGTCGTTCTTGCTGTTGGATTATCGAAAATACCTTGTTGACAGAGGGGAGAGGGTCCATCAACATAATCTGGTCTCTCTCACTTAGCATAAGAATCATTGAGACCCACTAGGAATTGCATGACACAATCCCTTTGATATCGTTCAGTGAGCACTTTAATATTACCACAGTTACAATCTGGGAGCGAATCGTAGATGAGAAGCTCGTCCCAGATTGTTTTCAATTTTCCATAATACAAACTTACCGATTCGTGCTCTTGTAAGAGACACGCCAAAGACTTCTTCAGTTGAAAGATGCGTGGTCCGTTCTGTTGAGTGAAACGGTCACACAGTTCTTTCCAGATCTCAGAGGCGTCATCAACAAATACGACGCTGGACTTGATGGAAGGACTAATGGAGTTCTGGATCCAAGAGACAATCATGTCGTTACAGCGTCCCCAAGCTTCGAAAAGGGGATCGGTGAAATCGCTGGGTTTGGAAACAGTACCGTCAATGAAAGGGAGTTTGTTTTTGGCCCTCAACGCTCGACGCATGGTGCGGGACCAGGTCGAATAGTTGTCGACGGTTAGCAAATCGGTGACTAAGACGACGACTGGATTGTCGCCGGCTTCCAAACGAAACGGGTTGCATGGATCCGAAATGTTTTGAAAACGTAGCGATTTTTGGGCAAGAACTGGATCTGGGTTGTCGTTGCTGGATGCGTTATCAGAAGTATTAGGGTTGGGATTGTGTGCCATTTCTCTGATACCATGTAAGAAAACGACGGTGAAGAAGGAAGGCGAAGACGAAGGAGGCAGACGACGAAGGCAGAAGGGCAAAGAGTACTCAAGTGCTTCGTTGGAAAAGAGAAAAATCTGACGCTCGCATTAATTGGCTGTATAGCCGTTTTCAAGATACAAACAAATAACGAGGACGGTGTATTTACACACCAAGTATACAACGGTAAAAGAACTACGAACCAAAAATAAGAAATACACTAGCCTAAAATACATCAAGAATAATATCACAAAATATAAAATACTACCTAATAAAAAATCTACTTAAAAATACAATATTCACAATATATTAATAATATATTACATAATATTTCGTAATATTATTATTTTCCCTTCTTTTTGCCAGTTACTTGTCATTAACAGCTTTCGCAGGCTTTTTGAATTTATGTATTTTGCGTATGTGGATTCGATTGTTGTACGTATAAAAAAATTTATCTATTAATTGTTGAAATCTTTGACCTTTGTAAATCTTCAATCAAATCTTATACAATTATAAACCACAGTCAAAGGATTCACAGGACTCACTCCTTAATATATTTTCCAACACTCAAGTCAATATTTTTCTTAAGTGTGAAGAAAAAGGCAGGTTATAATAAAGTATAAAGAGTTCGAGAAATTACACTCTTGACGTCTTAATTTAAGAGAAAGAGTTTACGTTCTAAGTGCCTTTGAATACTTTACCTGAAAAGACTTTTTTTCAAGTCTTATTCAAGTCAAGTCGTCTTTCTTGAATGAAGAGGATTAGTATTTATAGATGGTGGACGACGATTATCCGTTAAGAAAATTGACGGTGACAGCTATAAGTAACGTCTGATGTCTTTAGTTGAGTAACCGTCCTAGGCTGTTAGACGTACCTCGGCCGTAATTACTGAAATGGGCTGAGAAAGCTTTAAGAGCCACGTAGGTATAATGGGTTGTGTAGGTTTTAAGAGCTGCACAGGAGCTATGAGCCATTGAGCTGGGTTTCTCAGCCAGACACTAATTAGGCCTTCTAATTTGGGCCATTGGGTATTATACTCATCACTAACCCCCCCATACTAGGAGGCTTGAAATTCAGCCTTCTGGTATGAAATTTGAAAGCTTCTTTATGTTCGAGTCCAAAGCGTTATTTGACGAGCTCTCATTTTTCCTCGAGGGTGTGCTCGAGCTTGTACACGTAGCTGTGTACGGAGCCGTGTGTATATTTATGGCATGTGTATGGCTGTGTTGGTTGACTTAAAGTATATTATAATATAACATATTTAATATTTTTTAAGGAAATATATTAAGTTTGGTTAGCTAATCATTTATGGATTTTCTTGGTGAAAATTTATGATAATCTATTCTTTGCATTTACTTGGATGCATGTGTATATTTCTTAGCACTCTATAATTAAATTGAGGAAAGTGTATAAAAGCACTAAGGTATCAAATCAAATGGAAAGTTATGAAACTTTAATATGGTTTGCACTTTTTCGATACTGAATCTATATTTTGGAGTTTGACGTTGTTTGGAGGGATGTTTATAATTCTATGAACATGTTGCATGAGATATCAGTGGATATTGTACCGATGTGGTGTTAGGTTTCAATTGTTGATAATATGAGTATTCTAATTTCAAATGGGTGTGGATTAGAGGATCACAAAATACATGTGGCTTACCCGATGGGGTAATGGGAATATTATTTGTGTGAATTGAATATGGTACTTATACACTACAGCTAGCAAATATCATGAGACCACATGGTCGTCTGTCAAATTTGCGAGTACTGGTACCTTGAGGATTACCCAACCGTGAGGCAGGTGAATAAATTGTTGGTTTATAGTGATGAATAAGATGTAAGGAGACTCTTGTGATATATCATATAATTGAGACCTCTTTATTACGAGTTTGATGAGATCCAAACTGTTGTTGATATTCAAGAATCCGATTTGTATCTCTGAATTTTGTTAACATATGGCCTTTGAATCATGGATACGACAAGTTAGTAAATTTTGAATAATTATTAACTTGTCTTGTGCAATTTTTTATGATACACTATATTGCATTATGTTAATTTATTGATACATTTTACTTGTTAGACGTTTGGCTCACTCTTGCGTTTTTATTGGCTTTAGCGTAAAAATTTATGATAGGTTAGAAGAATTCAAGATATGGTTGAAGAGATTCGAGACAGGAATGATATGAGAAAATAAAGAGTTCGTAATGAGTGGACCTTAAGTTGGTTTTATTCGTAGCACTTTTAGTTAGAAATGTTGTCAGGATTGCATTTTCAGGACTCTAATATTATAGATATTTATTATCGCGGATATATTATTATTAGTATATTAATTATTGTGCTTGGTTTAATGTTGCTTTTAAGAGGATTGATATTGTATAGGTTTTCACATGGTTGGTTCGAGCCGAGTTGGGCGACTCGGGTTTGGGGTGTCTCACACACACACACACACACACACACACACACACACACATATATATATATATATATATATTAAAATATGCTGTTTTGAAGTTATTTATAAAAGGAGAGTAAATTTTACTATGTGCTTCATCACCAATAAGTTAAAATGAGATAGTCAACGGAGGATATGGCCTGTTCTAGTCTCCTTTTTAAAATTGTTGTTGTTGCCGAAAGGAACAATAACAGAAGATGATAGTTACATCACTGCTGCTTTGGTTGAGATCAAGCAAGGGGTGTTCTTATTTTCATAATTTGCTGGGAACCTTAGCTAAGAGGTCGCGTATTTACACTCTGTGACCATCAAGCCATTCAAATTCACAGTGATGTGATCGGCCTTGGTTGCGGTTGTCTCTGTTAACAACATCCGAGATTGTTTATTTGTCTCCGGTATCGGATAGCCTCATCAAACAAGCGAATGCCACTCTTACTAATCTCGTTCCAAATGTTTCGGCCCCTTCAAAGATTTTGAACTTCAAACCTGTTTCTCGTTACAATTTATTTGTAAGACTTTCTAAAGCCCCCGTCAACCAGGTGAGAGACTTGGTGCCGGGTTTGATTCATTATTCATAATCTGAGGGATATGTACCGGGGATTATATTTTACTTGTTTAGATACTTTTTAATTGCTACTATTTTGATAATGGCAAACCTAGTCGGCAATGAGGATTGACATGTTCAATTGATTAGATCTATTTTCTTATCTATTTACATCTTTTAGGCGTCAATATTTTTTGTCCTTATGAACGTGCCCAACCAGATTGAAGCTCTTCTTTGAAAGTTTCTTTGACATAGCTGTAGTGATGGGTAAGCATTGAAAAAGATTGCTTGGAAAGATATTTATATGCATAAAGAAGAGAGGGGTTGGGGTAATGGTAAGATTCTGCATAAGGTATGGATCTTAATTTTATTATCCAATGATTATAATTAAATTAAATTAATAAAATTATTGACATTAATTGAGATTTTGGATCAAAATTAATATTCTAATCGAAATAAGTTAGATAGAGTGATATTTGATCTGCATATAACCCACACGTATGCATAATTTGAACAAAAAGGTCATGTCTAAGTGACACCTTTGGGATACTCTGTGTATTTCAAATATAATGTTTATACCCAATGTGTACCCGATGGATGCACATGCTTATACGAGACAAAATGTTGGAGCATGATATGTGTTTGAGAGATACTTGTGTGCCATGTGATTTACACTTTGGCGCTTAATATCCATTAATGAACACATATGCACAAATTTTTTTTCATATAAAGTTATATTAATCGATTTTCAGTCATTTTCACATGACTTTGAAAAGAAGAGAGAAAATGGAAAAAAGATGAAGGTAGAGAAAGACAGAGGAAAGGCGGGAGACGGAGAAACCAAGCTAGATTTAAGGAACTTTTGCTAATTTTAAATTTAAAGTAGGTACGTTGAAATTGTATTTCTTTTATTGTTAATTTTTTATTACATCTTTGAGCATTTTTTTTTAAATACCTATATATGTGCTATTTTAATAGTTGAAGAGTTTATACTCTGTATTTATTTAATTTTACTCTCATTTTGAAACATTTTTATTAATCACGTACTTTTAATTCATATATGTTGTTTGTTAAAAGTTAATTTTTTACAACTATATTTATATGTAACTTTAAATCTTATTTAAATGCTATGAAATATCCTTAATTTTTATATATATGTTTCTACATGTATATTGAAAAAGCACGTTTCGGTGCTACCGTGTTTCGACCCCGTTAAATATATAGCGGAAGCAATAAAATAAATTAATTAAATTAAATATCCGATACACGTAAGGGATATTTAACTCTAGATGTATACGGAATTAATAAGCATGCACAACATAAACAACAATAAGCAATAATAATAAAGATCCGATTTTTGGTGACGAAGTGAAAACTCGATACCCACGGTATCGAGAAAAACACTCCGGGCTTCAACGGCCAGGGAAGCAATGCACTATGAAAATCAACTTACAGCCCGGGTGGTAACGACGCGCTAACCTAGCCGACTTACTCCCGACACGTGATCCCTACCAAGGAACTCCTTGGATTTGCCCGCGGCAACGGAACCGGACACCTTCCGGTCTTCAAGCCACTCTTCCCTCTCGTGCCAGTTGAATTGCCAATCACGAACGAGTCTCCTTCTTCAACGCACCAACGTTTCCAACGAAGGTAGAAGGATGAAAGCTTTAATGGTGAAAGAAATAGAAAAAGTAAAGAGAAAACCTTTAGAACATGGAGCTCAAAGTTGTAGCTTTTGGTTTTCTCAAAAGGAACAATCACAATGGAGCACAAGAGCCTTTCTCCTCAAAGGAGGCACGAAAATATTCAGCTTTGAATCCTTAGGGTTTGAAAAAACATAAGCCAATATTTATAGAGGAGCCAAAAACGCGTTCAAAAATCTGCCCGTTGGGCCGCCGCTCGGGCTCGAGCCGGCGAGCGGCTCGAGCGGCGAGGCCGCCGGGTTTCGTGGGAAACCCCGAGGCCGCCGAGCCGGGATCGAGCACGCAGCCGAGCGGCCCCCATTCTCGGGATTTCGCTCGAGCGCCAACGAGCATGCATCAAGCCCCCCATTCGGTTTTTAGGCTCGAGCCACCGCGAGCACGCATCAGCGGCCCCCATTCGATTATGTGCTCGAGGCAAGGGCACCAGGCGGCGGGCGATCCTTGGATGGTGCTCGAGCGCGTGGAGGGCGGACCAATGAATTTTAATAAATTTTAAACCGACCACCCACAACCCGATATCAATAAAATAATACATATGGTCACGGAATATGCCAATAAGACAAATGTCTCTAACATATATACTTGAAATATAATAATTATACTAGTTTTTTGTAATTTCTACAATATTATAATTGTATGTCTTAAACATTTAAATATGTGTTTGAGTATGTTTTAGATTTTTACCAGGCGTTTATGTATACTTTATACTTAAAGTAAACTGATGAAACTATATTATTCTCATTGATTTCCTAAAAATTATATGTGATATTTTATGGCATGTTTTTAAATTAAGCATCTCAAAGTTTTAGCAGATTTCTAAATTATATAGTTAACTTTCTGTATATTCATATTTTAATGTATAATATATATTTCAAGAAATAAGAAAGAAATGCTCTACATATGTTTAATAATAAGAATATTTTCTCTAATATAATAAAATATAAAAAATATGTTTGTATTTGTATAGAATTTTTTATTTGACTAAATATAAACTATTATAAAAAATTATTAAAATATAATAAGATATGTCTTAGTATATGATGGGTACACCAATAATGGGTTGGCCCAAAGAAAGGTTAACAGAAGCCCAGAAAGGCCAGTCAATGTTTCTGACGGCCCAGTAAGAAGATGGGCCCAGAAATAGGAAAGCTCGAAGACGGTCAACGTTTTCGTTGACCGTCCTGGCGGCCAACCTACTCACAAACGGTCAACTCAGAGTTGACTAGGTTATTGGGCCTTTAGAGGCTTTGCAACAGTGATGTGCCTATTCCATTCTGGCCCACAGCCCATCAGTTGATCGCCCGCCGCTCTCCCTTCGTTCTCCACGAAGGCGGCCAACACACTGACGGTTAACTCAGACGTTGACCGTCTGCTCCCTACATGTTGGGCCCAAACAAGGCCCTTCTACAGTAATGGGCCTGACTCACTCAGGCCCATAGCCCATATGGAGGCCAACGACGGACGCCTTTCATAAGGGAGGCCAACACGCACGCAGACGATCAACCCAGGCGTTGACCGTCCGCGCTTTGCACATTGGGCCCCCGGAAGCCTTCCAACAGTAACGGGCCTGACCCGTTTAGGCCCACTAGTTATAAAAAGGTCAGCCACGATTCTCCAAGGATATTCCACGACCTCAAAAGGAATATCTGCAAGATTGGCGCCCTTCAAATAAGGAAGGCGTCAGATCGTCCAAACTCCTTGCCAGCCATGGAACCTCAACGGTAACATGCTGGGAGGAAGAAGCTAACTTGGAAAGTGGTTGACCGCCTCAGAAGGAAACAATCCTCCACAGTTGGGCAACATGCATCAGCTTCCAAAAGGAAGGCCAGCAACGGATCACAGAAACGACCGCTCCTTCCAAAGAAGGAGGATCGTCATCTTTGCCATAAAAGAGGCCCTGGATTCACCATCCAGGGCACGCTTTCAGAGATGCTTTTTTGGAGGCTTGCATTCACACAGAAAACCCTAAGTGCTCTGAAAAACAAGCTCTAGTCCCCAGCAGCCAAACTCTCAAACACGATCGAACTCCAAGGCAACGAACGAGTCTTTACACACGTTCTCTGCCTTCCCACCTCCAGATACAAGAAAGGACCTGCGCCTTTCTGACATCTGGAACAAAACACTCCTTTTCTCTCCCCCTTGCTTGCTCTCTCTCTTTCAGTTCCTTCCATTGAAGGCTGGTTTACTGACTTGAGCGTTGGAGTGTTTTCGGTGAGATTACATCCCGCCGTTAACGCTGACCTCTTGTTCGTTTTAGTGGTGTGCAGGATTCGTACTCGGTGAACGGAGCCGGTTCAAACCATCCAGAAGAATCCGAATCTGTTCGAAGTCGGATCCAGGTACGCATCAGTATATTATAAACAAATTGAAAGTTACATAAATCATTAGTGGGTTAAAAAAGTGACCTTCATCCCTCTCTATAGAGTTATATGTAGACGATTCGTTCATAAATTTTAAATAGTAAAGTATGACTTTTAGTTATATGGATATAATTATAACTCGAGTTTTAATATTTATCATTTATTAGTGAGGTCATTACTAATCATTGGTTCCCTAAATTTTTAATCATGATTTGAGCATATTCCCTAAGTTTTTTTTATAATTGATTATTTCATATTCCAATATATTGTTGATGATGTATGTTTACATCACATTAGATGTATTATTGTGTAATTATATGTATACCATGAAATTATATGTATTATTGTGTAATTTGCTCAATTTTATTTTTATTTTTAATAATCTTTCATATTAGATGGCTCAAAGTGTACTTGTAGGTCATTTAGTTTGAGGAAAGGCTGTTTGAGAATTAAATTTAGGACATAAGAATTTAGTTTATGTATTATATTAATCCGAGCAATAGCTTTAAGGTTGTTATATTTGCTGCAAATTTTAAGTATTGTAATTTTAGATGGTTATGTTATATATGACCAGTGTTTGATTTTGATATTTGATTCCCTTTTTGCAATTGGCTGGATTATGAATTGAATTATTTTAATTTAGTATTGATATTTTTTCTTACGTGCATTTCAAGATCATGTATGATCGGTGTTCAAAGTCATATTCAAATGTGATATTTTGGATCTTATGATTTGATATAATTTTATTTTAAATATTTTATCAATATATTTCTTTAGATTTATATACCATCATTGTTTGAGTTTTGATCGGTGAAATAATTAAGTGAATTTTCGGTTAGTCAATTATAAAAATCTAACTTAAATTAATTAAGAATTAAAAATGTAATATAATCAGGATATGGGATGGAGGATGTGACATATTATCTAATAATAAATAGATCATCTCATGACAAGTGTGGCATATCCTCATGTCTACGGATAGATTTGATTAGGTGGATTGATTTTGGTCCTACAAGTTTAGTGACTATGGACTCTTATGATTCATTGTAATGCCCCTTGGAACTTTGAAGAATATTATAAGCTTTCACAGTGACATCCATCCTTTTATATCTTTTCCATTGGTGATGGGCTAGATATGATGATTTGGTTCCACGAATGATGTCCATTTAGCTTATTAACAGAGTGGTGTCTTGATTCCCTCACAGCATTGATGCATCTAATTGTCATTGAGTATTGCGTTAGTCATATTATTTGTGAGAATGTCTGATGTTGATCAAATGAGCATGATAATTGTTTGGTTGACATTATCCAATTTATGCCTTCACACAATCTCAACTCTAATTGCCTTGACAAAGTGGGTCGGAGCCTTTTGCTAATAGGTTCTTGTGCCGTGTGTGTGTCTGCAGAACTTTTTAAGTGAGGAAAGTTCAGGTTTCGTGGTATAGGTTAGTTTGGGTACCCAATAAAATTCTTTATCGCTCATATATTTTTTAATTGGCTATTCTGCGACGTCTTAATACAAAGGATATGGTGCTTGTATCCGTCAATTGTAGTCCTATTCGCTCCCTTTTTGGTGTTCTAATTAAATTTTATTATCACCTATTCTTCACTTATTCCTTTTCTTATTTGGTTTGGAGGTTGATTTACCATAAGAGAAGATGTTTCTGCCATTTTGAGGCATGACCCATATCGCAAAAAATAAACCAAGACTCAATGATATTCAAATTATTGCTTGTTACTATGGTTTATTTTCCCTGGTGTGCTAGGAATAACGTTGTATTTAATAGGGGTATAAATTTGGTTTCGAGATAAATATTTAAACAGATATTCTAATGTATTTAGGATAAGTTATGTACTATTCATTAGCTTATTAAATAGTATTCGTTTCATTTTGAGAGGTTGGTTCTTTCACTAATGTATACTGCTATTTCTTATGTGTGTTAGGTTTTGTTTTTTGATTATAAAGTCATAATAGTGTGGATGATTTCCTTAGCCCTTTACTCAATTTTTGGGTGTTTTGGGGGCTTTAGTAATATTGGCTTATGTTTGTACAATTTTTTCTATATAATTAATTGCTTACAAAAAAAATACAATTTTTTAGGGGAGAGTATCGGGGGAGGAAGGGGGATTTATCCAACTAATATTATGTTTATTTATCAAAATATATTCACCAAGATTATTTTCCATGAAAAATAATTTTAAATAAAATAATTTATTATCAATATATTTTTTAACATTTTGTGTATAAGAAAATGTAAAGTATCACTTGAAATGAATCAACAGTCATAGATATTTATGATTACTAACAGTATTATCTCTGGGTAAAAAAAAATTAATCAAGGATGTTATAATCATTAGTAAAGAATGAATAAAATTTTAAAAATAACTTCTAATTTTTTAAAAAGTAGGCCTTTTTTAAAAATTTGAATTAAAGTTATTCTCTGATTAGTAAAATATTTTTATTAATTTATTTTTAAAAAATATCATCTTTCAGTAAAAATTTTTATTGATGGATGTTGGTAGTCATTAATGAATAGAAAATAAATATTAAAAAATAACTTCAAATTTTTTTTAAGAAAAAGTAATACATTTCTTGAAAGTTAAACTTAAGTCATGATTTAACGATGAAAATATTTTCGTAAATTTATTTTCTATACGTGAAAAACTTTAAAAAATGTGAAAAAGATTTTTCCATACACATTAAACACCAAAAAAATAAAAAAAAATGCTGTCTAATAAATTATTTTTGGATAATTAAACAAAGCCTAAGCGACATTGCATTATATTCAATTCATCAGCATTATTTTTATATAAAAACAGATTGGCGGAGGACATCACAGCATATTATTTTTTATTGTACTGAAATATTTAATATTTTCTTGGAATTATTTTGTTGTAAACTATTACTAGGGAAAGTATTTTTATTTTAATTACATTTGTAATATTACTGATGGTACGCCCATAGTAGGTTGACCCAAAAAGAAAGATCGGTCCAAATCTACAATGGCTCATATGTGTGCCTGAACGATCAATGTCAACCATTGATCGGATGAAAAGCCAATGACAGCGGCCAAACTTGACATTAGGGTGGACAACAAGCTCCCAGAGGCATTCAACATTTCTGTTGACCAAAAGCGTCATAATATGCCACCTAAGAGCAAGTCTTACGTGGGCCAAACCTAATTTGGCCCACACTTCTGTTCACAATTGGCAACGGTCTTCTCTCCTGATTTTGCGCTCTCCCAGAAAGTAATATCTATGGTAACGGTCACCAGTAGATTCAATGCACGTCCCATGAGGGAGATTTTCTCTTCCCATTTGTAGTAAACCATAACAGTTACAAAACGTAGAAGGAAGGCAATCAATCCAAGGAATCGTTACCACCATTAAAGTTTCACGCTGAGAAAGGAAGTAATCCCAATAGAACGTAGGAATCAAGTCTTCCTACCCAAGGAAGACCGCCCAACATCTCAGTTATAAAAGCACATGAAATATTCATTCCAGGGCACGTTCTCTTTTCTGCTAAAAATACTCTCATAAGCTCACGCAACGTTCTCATAATTCTAAAAGCTCCCACACTTATAGAACTCCAACCCTCCCTCTCTCTGTCATTACATTCCTAGCGAATACGATGCTAAGAGACGACGCTTCTCACGAACCGAAGAAAACCTCTCACGACGAGAGCAAAACTCCTATCGCAAACACCTTTTCATCATCGTTCCATTCATTTTGTCTTTACCTTCTTTAAAGTTCGAAAATTATTTACTAATTTAAGTGTTAGAATATTTTTAGTGGGATAACTTCTCGTTGTCATCACCTAACTTTTTATTTATTGTAGTGGTGTGCAGAATTCAAATTCAATAAATGGAGTCGAATTCAGTCGATCCAGTTGAACCGAACCTGTTTAAAATTTGAATCCATGGACGTATCAATTGTAGACGGTGGTACGAGGGAATACGTGTCTAGGTCTTTATATTATTATACTAATATAAAAATATGATAGATAAATATAAAAATATATTATTAAAATTATTTGCCATTTGAAATTATTGTAATAATATTTATTTAATATTTATAAAATATTTCTATTTTATAAAATATTAAGCCCTTTATTTAACATCTGTTTTCAAAATAAATGATCACTTCTGCATAAAATCAGTCTTCAAATAAACAAGTTTACACCAATTGTATAGTTAGTTTTTTCATGGATTTTTGTTTTCTTAATTCAATATTTTCTTGAGAATTTTATTTTTTAAAATTTTTATTTTTAAGTGTCATACTATACTTATATAATATCAGATATTAAATATAAATATATTTTTGTATTTCACTTTTTTTTTAATTTTAGAGTTTTATTAGTTGTAGGATTTAAAATAAAGTACATTGGTATTCTCGACGCATACTTTTATAAAGCAAGACATCATTTTCTTTTGTCGTGTTGTTGGATTAATATATTTATTAAATGTAAAATTATAAAAATAATAAAAATAATGTAACATATTGAAAGGTAAATGGGTCTTATTTTCCATTTCCCAATAATGATGTTGAAAATGTTATTATTATTATTATTATTATTTTATTTGTGTGCTAGGCTGTCAAGCATAATCAAATCCGAAGTGAAGTACTGCTTTTTTAAAAAATTATATATGAAGTGTCCTGCCGGTTCATTTGATACGTTCAAGATCCTCAAAATCAATGGTATCATGATGCCCAATGATTATAAAATACGAGCAATTGCTTGGATATAATTTTATTTTAAAATGACAAATATTTTTTAAAAAATAAATATTATGATATTTTATCATATATTTTAGTTAAAAATAATCGATTAATGACACAACAATAATAGAAGAGGAATATGTTTTATATATTTTAATTTTAAAATAAATTGGGTCGACGGTGCAGCAACAGTATAGTAGAAAGAGAAGGAAGAAAAGAGAAGAGGGCGAAGGAACAGTACTGTCACTTAGCAAGTGGAAATCTAAACTCTTGCAATTAATTTATACATTTTCAAAAATGAATTTTTATTTATGATGGGTATGTTTATAGTGGGTTGGCCCAATGAAAGAAATGGCCCAGATCCACGAAGGCTCATACGCGTGTCTGGACGATCAACGCTAGGCGTTGACCGTATGAGAGGCCAAATTGGGCGGCCAACAGACTTTTTATAAAATGGTCAAGGTTTCCGTTGACCGAATGTGCTACAGCTGGCCAGCCCAGTAGTGCAAGCCTCACGTGGGCCAGGCCCAATTGGGCCCACACCTCTGTGCACAATCAACAATGGTCCTCTTCTCTGATTTCGTGGCCTTCCAGAAGATAATCTGCACTGAAATAGATAACAGCAGATTTAGCGCACGTCCCATGAGAAAAACGTCAGATTCTTTCTTCCTGCCTACTGTAAACCCTAACGGTAATAAGATGTAGAAGGAAGGCGAACAATCCTGAGAACCGTTACTCGCCATGAAAGGAAGCAATCCCAACAGGTTGGAGGGATCACGCCTTCCTGCCCAAGGAAGGTTGTCCAACACTTCATCTATAAAGGACCATGGAGTCTCCACTTTAGGGCATGCTCACTTCTAAGCCTACAAGCGCTTACTACTGTAATCACACGCTCGTCATTCAAACTTCAGAGGCGCTCTTCTCTTCCAGAGCTTTCATAGTGCTCCGATAATCCTTCAAACTCTCACGCTTACAGGACTCGATCTCACTCACTCTTTCTCTCTCTCTCCGTTCCTCGCGAACACAGGGCAGAAAGACTCTATTCCTCATGAGCCATTAGAACGCCTCTCACATCTGAAACCAAATACTCATCTCAAACACTCATTGTCCACTCTCTTTCTACTCTCATTTTAATTTTTCTTCTTAAAAGTCAACCTCCGTTTGTCTGTCCCCCAGTGAATATGTTATGCTTACTGATGTCGGAGAACTTGAAGACTATGAAGAGGCTGTGAATGGAAAAAGAAAGGAGAAATGGCTGGAGGCCATGAAGGATGAGTGAGTTATCTTCATGGGAACCATACCTTTGATCTTGTTGAACTTTCTAAGGGGAAGAAGGCCCTGAAAAACAAATTGGGTCTTCGGTTGAAAACGGACGAGAACACCAAGGAGCTAAGATACAAGGCATGACTAGTGGTGAAAGGTTTCGGACAACGAAAAGGAATTTATTTTAATGAGATATTTGCTCCGGTAGTGAAGATGTCTTCCATACGAGTGGTTTGGGTCTGGCTTGCCGCCCAGACCTTGAGGTGGAACAGATGGATGTCCGAACTGTATTCCTCTATGGAGAGCTTGAGGATGAGATCTACATGGAACAATCAGAAGGGTTTGAGGCTAAAGAAAAGGAACAACTTGTATATCATTTGAAGAAAAGTCTGTATGGCATAAAGCAAGCCCCTCGACAGTGGTACAAGAAGTTCGAGTTTGTGATGGCCAGCCAAGGGTATTGACGGACTACTCGTGACCATTCGTTTTTGTGCAGAGATTTACTGATGATGATTTTGTCATCCTTCTTCTATATGTGGATGACATGTTGATAGTTGGACGAAATGGTGCTCGAATAAAGGAGCTGAAAGAGCAACTTGGGCAATCATTTGCTATGAAGGACCTTGGATAGGCGAAGCAAATTTTGGGAATCAGAATTATACGCAATCGACGGGCTAGAAAATTGTGGCTGTCTCAATAAAACTACATTGAGAAAGTACTCTAACGGTTCAACATGGACAAGTCAAAGCTCGTGAACACACCATTGGTAAGTCATTAGAAGCTAAGCACTCATCAATGTCCGTCCTTGGATGACGAGAAGAGATACATGAAAGGCGTGCCCTATTCCTCTACTGTGGGAAGTCTAATGTATGTCTTGGTGTGTACCAGACCGGACATAGCTCATGCCGTCGGGACAGTTAGCCATTTTTATCAAATCCGAAAAGGAGCACTGGTCCGCGGTGAAATGGATCATGAGATATATTCGGAGAACTTTCAAGAGGTGCTTGTGCCTTGGAAGTGACAAACCGTAGTTGGTGGGATACTCAGACGCGAATATGGTTGGAGACATTGACACACGCAAATCTACTTTGGGTTACTTGGTAAAATTTACTAGCGGTGCAGTTTCTTGGTAGTCCAAGCTACAAAAATGTGTAGCTTTATCTACAACTGAAGCCGAATATATTGCAATTACAGAGACGTGCAAGGAGATGCTGTGGATAAAGAAATTTGTTCAAGAGTTGGGTTTTCAACGGAGAAGTACAATGTATTCTGTGATAGTCAGAATGCAGTACATCTCTGTAAGAACTCTTCGTTTCACTCGAGATCCAAGCACATTGATGTTTGGTACCATTGGGTGAGGGATGTGCTTAAAGTTGGTCTATTATTACTGGAGAAGATCAGTACTGAAGACAATGGGACATACATGATGACTAAGATTCTACCAACATGGAAGAATGAAGTATGCTACAAGATAGCAGGCTAATGGATCCAACTTCCTCACGGTCGTGAGGGGAAGTTTGTTGGGGATCACTCCCGTGAAGAAGTTCTTGTGATCGAAGAACTTGGACGGAGCACAAATATGCTGTTTTATAAAGGAAAAAAATCCGGTCAACAAGTATGTTGATCGGATGGACGGTCAATGGAGTTGACCGGATGACGGTTAACGGGGAGTTGATCGGATTGGCGGCCAACATTACCGGCTAACAATGTTGACCGGTTTGGCGGTTAAGTAAACCGGATTCACTGAGAGATTCCAAAAGGGCTAATTTTAGACGGTCAACAGGGATGTTGACCGATTTTCTGAAGAACACGGAAGGTCAACGGTTAGCCGCCCGCTAGAAAATCCCGTACAATGCCAACTCAGCAGATTTTCTGGAGATACGTGATCTCAGACGGTTATGTTAGAGGCGTTTTTGACAGGGAATATTCATATTGTTGGCAAGGTTTTGATCATGTCTTTTTGTGAGGGAAAATTACCCTAGATCTCTTGGTGTGCGGTTTTCAAAGTAGCAAGTATTGTAACTTGCTGTATCGCATGTATGCGTGAGAGCGCCGGTGTAGCAGTGAGAGCGAGAGAAAAACGGTGAAGGAAGGAGAAACCGTAAAACAATCGTGTGTGTGTGTTGCCACTGCTATGTTCTTCGATTTCTCTTTATTCTCTACTGTGTAACAGGGAAACTTGTTTCAAAATCTCTCACATAGTGAAATACATTTCAGTGGACAGATTTTCCTGTGATTTTTCCCTTGATTGATAAAGGTTTTTCACGTAAAATTCTTGTATTCATTGTTCTTATTTGTTCATATTCCTTACTGTGTTATTTGAGTGGGAAAGTCTGTTGCCATATTTCCCAACACGAGGAGCTCTGCACTCCTCTATCTGGAGAGAAATTAACCGCACCATTGACAGGGAGCTTAAGCTTTGTATGGGGGCGTATCTGGGCACCATCGTTGAGGGCTCCGAGTTTTGTTCCATTCCGATTTGATGGGCAATCGCTAAATGCCGCTATTAGGAGATCTCTATACTCTGTTTCAACATAAACGGGAGCAGAGGGAAGAGCGCCATTGATGAGAGAGCTCTGAGCTCCATTGGGATGGAGACTTGAAGTTGGGGTTCCTAGAATAACAGTTTGAAATCCTTATGACAAGAAATTAGCATAAACTGGAAATAAACATTGGTGTCCAATCCCTACCACCTGCCTCCATCATCACCGTAAGCTCATCGGTCTGACCTGACCTCAAGCAACATTCTATGCCATTTTAATTAGTTAGCTCTGGACAGAAGGCAACTTCCGTGTGATCTCAATATGTATTTTGTTTTTGATAGTTCTAATTTATGGCTATACTTTCCTATGAACCGTTTAATAATAAGCTTATTTGTTACGGGCCTCATAAGGTCTTCGGCCTCAGATGCGCCTTGGCCTTTTATGCACCTACTTTTCACATGGTCCTCGGTTGTTTATTTGTTTCATTGTTTAAGTTGTTTAGTTTATTAGTTTGTTGTTACATGTGAATTGCTACACATGGATTGTTATTGCTTATATACTTATACTGGCATATTGTTAGAATTAGAGAGAATTATTTCCACTTCATTCTTCTTCTATTTGACTCTTCCCTCTTCTCTCGGTCTTTCTCGTTTGCCCTCTTAGACGCTCTGCATTCCCCTTTCCCCTCGCCTTCCTCCTTTCCCTCTCTTCCTCTACTTTTGCTCTGTTTATCTCCTTGGTTCTCCTCTATCTCCCTCTTTTCCTCTAATTTTCTATGTTGAACTTCCCCTCCCCTTTCCACCTTCTCTAGTTCTAGCTTCTTCTGGTGCCATTGCCGCATGTGCACACATCATTATTAGTCTCACTCATAAATTAGAACAATCTTTGCTTTGCATCTACCTTTGGCTACCGCTTTTGTTTTGAATCTTCTCGTGTCTGTTCATATTATTTCTATTTACCATTTCTTGTACAATTAAAGTTTTTCTCGATCTTTATATTATCAGTCCTAATTTTTTTTAACATTATTTTTTATCCCAAAGTTTATTTTGTCACCATATTATTTTTGAAAGATGTGTGCACGATCCATCTTGTTGCATGTCATGCCTACTGAAAGAGTGCCATTATTTATTTTCGGTTTATGCAAAATAACATAAAGGGACATTGGTTATTTTTTGTTAATTATCCATTCCAAATGTATATTGTCTAGCCCTCGTAGAATAAACACTAACATCTCACAATTTGAAATCAACAACTTGAAAATAATAAATTTCAAAATTAAAAAAAAATTATCTTGAAAACTCACAAATTATGTTCTAATGAGAAAAATATAAAAACCTTAGTATCTACTATACTCAATTACGTACCTAAATAGATCTTATTAAAAGATAAATTCTAATATCCATCACCAATGGACATTGATTTCTCGAGAAAACAGATCCTACTATAAACGTTGGCAAAAAAAAATATGAACTAGAAACTAAGCAAATATGAAATCTTATTATAGATCAGGCCATGCTCAATATTATTTAATCTCTATAAGTAAATTTTGTAAGAACTCATATGAATATATTATGATATGTTATAATATATGTATTTTTTTTTATTAATTTCTTATGGTGGTTCATTTTGAATATAAAATCAAAAAATCTCTACAAAGTATGGACATTTTTAAGGAATCAAAGTCATGTAACATATTATAGATGATTTAATATGACTTTTTTTTAAAAGAATTTTAGACATATAAAAAGATTCTTTAAAATGCTTACAAAAAAATAAATTACATGTAAGAAGATATTTATCTTCAAATTTTAAAAATTTTAAAATTTATTAACAAGTTTTAATATTTTTTATAGATGTGGATAATATGCTTCAAAATCTGAGAAATATTGTGAAAAAGAGACTTATATGCAAACCAAATATTAAATGGAATATGAGTGTGCATTTACATGTAAATAAAAAATGTAAAATCTTATATTTTAAGCAAATATGAAGAATAAACTTAAAAATTTTAATTAAAAAATAAAAAAATAAACTTAGAATTCACTTACTTAAACTTCAAATCTGACAATCATTGAAGTTTAATCTCTAAAGTCCTCTTCCTCTAGTTCCTCTCCCTCTTATTCACCCCTTTCTATATTTTTTTTTTCTAAAAATCAAAACAGTAAGCTAAAAAATATTAATCTTATATAAGAGACTAACATTCAGGTACTCATTAAACACCTATCAAAATAAAAACTAATTTTAACCTGTGCAGTTTATCAGACATGTATCAAACATAAATATATTAGAAACAAATATACTCATACGCTCATCATATACATATTAAACACAAAGATACTCTTTCAAATATGTTCATGTGTAACTCAAGTATATATTAGGCATCGCTCACGCCTAACGCTAAATTTTTAATTTGAACCTACAGTTAATCTTAATATTTCATTAATTTCTTTTAATTCAGTATCATTATATAAATCTTAATATTTGGATCACATATTTATTTCATTTTATTTTTTGCTCAAGACGTTAGTGTACTTAATATTTTTTTTATTATACATGTATGTTTACTTATCATAAAAAGATTCTCAATTCTTGATTCAATATTTTTTAGTACACTTTGGAAAGCACTTAACTTTAGCTAACAATGGGACGGTAATGGGACGGTAAGGCCATGAAGTAAGTTTAATTGGAAGCCTAAGTCAAAAAAGTACGACCAAAGTGACTGGCCCCTTTAGAGTTAGAGATAGGAGGCGGAGTAATTTTCTTAATAAATTATCCAAAATTGAATGATTTTCTAATATAGTGAGTGATTCTTTCTATTTTTAATATTACTTCCTGCCCTCAAATTTCTAGCATTTAAATCTTATGATATTAATCAATTATTTAAAGATATTTTATCATTTCATATCTAAATACCTATTCAAACAATTACATGTTTTAAAAATAATTATACATAATTTATGTGACAAATATGCCGTTGCAGAAAGCACAAACTAGACAATACAAACCAATATTGTAACTAGACAAATAGCTGCATCATCTATGGAAAATGTGCAGTACAATGATCACATTTTTCAGAAACAAAACCTTCTATTGCTTACCAAACAAACGGTACATTTTATAATTATCTTCCAGCACTAACTGGGATCAACATAGTGAAATAGTTATATGGCTAATTAGAAAATTAAAAGCAATGCACACTCACCAGTGTTGAGGCTGACTTTACAATGCATTTAGCTGTGTGACATGCACTAAGACTTTAGGTTCCCAGGCTTGCTGTGAATAACTTCTGTTTCTCTCACTCCACGCATGATAAATCATAGCAACGTGAGCAATTTTCCTATGAACAGCTGCAGAGCTCTTCTCTTTCACTAATTCCCCAAATCAGCAGCGCCAGGTACTCCAGGCAAAGGGTAAGTCATAGCCTCTAATTTTCAGTTTTTTCAGCTGAATGTATGCAACTTCCTGTGAATAAGGACTCTTAAGCAGCAATAGCCTTGATCTGATTTCTACAAAACACGCATAGACTATCGTCACAAACCCCATTTGAGCTATCCTCTCTCTTAGACTAAACCTATTGCTAGCAGCTATCCAAGCAACACAAGAATGCTTAGGAATGATGTTTTCCCTCATTCTATCTGATGCAAGTTGACCTCCTGTCCTACATCAACGACAGACATAAGCAGACTTGAGTGAAAATAGGCCATCACCAGTCAATTTCCAGCTGCAATTTTGCGTTATTCTATCTATAAACTGCACAAATAAATCTCCGAACTTGATTAAGGTATTGAAAATCCAAGAAGCAGATTCCTTTCTTTGTACGTCCCAAACAGAAGTGTCTTTCAAGTTACATGCAAAAATCCATCTCATCTAGAGTCTCTCACCTGGGCCCTGTCACACTTCTTTGCCATGCCCAAGCAGAGATTTTTATAGTTGCACATGCACGCACATTGAGGAGGGAAACATGTGGATGTTATGATGAAAACCCTTTTGTCTTCGGTATGAAAATGACCTGTTTCTACTTTCTCGGATTATTCATCTGGTCTTTCCCTAAGTAATCCTGTTGTATTCTCTCTTCTCCAATCATCCTTTGAGAATCATGCTTGGAACCCTAGTTAGGTTCTTCATGGAGATTCTCTCTACTTATCTCACTTTATAGGTATCACTTACTGGCAAGTCCTCCATTCTCCCGCTTCTTATCCATCAACGGAAACAGTGGAAGTATATATATATATTTTAAAAGTTCTCTTTAGGTCCTCCAATAAAACAGCTGGACGTGCATTTAAACTTGCATATACTATTGAAGATATGCTAAAGTTTAGTGCCTTCTCTTTTCAATATACCTTAATTTGGGGAGCAGGCTGCTTCCATGACAATTAACTAGAATAAAAATACATAATTGCATTTGGAACACCCACTGCCTTCTGAGAAGCAGTGAAAAGGAGCTAAGTTGCAGTGGTTTGGATTCTGCTTACCAGAGATTGGAAGTGTTGTTTTGCAAGAATCTTGGAAACTCTTTGAAAGTGTGATTCAAGCTGAAAATCCCTGCTTCTTACCACTGCCTATGATTTTTGGATTAAATTGCAGTTGGCCCATATAGGTTTGCTATCATCTCTTTTCTTACTTACAACTACACACAGATATTTTGCTTTTTTTCTTTTTTTTTTTTTTCCTGAGTTAAGGATAATTACACATTACTTATGGATTTTATTCAGTCTTAATAATATAAATAATTAATGTGTTGGGACATGATTTGGTTATCTTGACTAATGCCAAGCATTTGCTAGTATTACTTTGATGACTGAGAGGGTAACCCAACACCACTATCTTAAGTCCCATTAAGTAGGGTCCACTATGTGATCCACCTCAAACAATTTTCTCTATTTGATCTTAGCATCCTCCAAAATAGACAATTGATGCAAATTAGAACATAGAAAATACTTTTATCAACTATATCTTGCTATGTTTCTGCGGGTTGTAGCAAATGCCTCGAATTATATAAGTCTAGCAAATGTTTTACTGAGTGATCAGACTATGATGAGTTTCCCCTTTCTAATTAGCAATGCATGGAGTAGGTTTCCTTTTTCCCGTGATCATTGGGTATATGTTGGAATTCCTTTCTGCTGCTTTTGTTTTTTTTCGAGGGGGTGGAGGGGGGGATAATTTTCCCATCGCAGGCTCATACTGTCAGTTATTCATCTTCCTTTCATGTTTAGCTGGCGCCTACTAGTTTCTTTTTTGTTCAACAGCTATGATTTGAACAGTTCCAGAGAAGGAAGAGAGATTGTGCGGAATAGGAACAGGTACGTGCAGAATTTCAAAAGTATTTGTTTTCAGACTTTACAACTCTTTTAACTCCCATGAAGTTCACAATGATTATATTCCTGCTATTGTCCCTTATCACTTTATATATTCTAATTAATATGCATGCTGCTATGTGTTCAGAAAGGAGTACGAGAAACTGCGGAGACAATGCCATCAACTACTTAAGCAAATGGAGGAGAATCCCAAACAAAAGAGAATTGATGGAACCTGCAGTAATGGCGATGGTGAGAGTCCGATTCTAGATTCCGGTTCACCTGCCTCCGAAGATGTGGTTAGTCCTCGAGATTCCCTTTCTAGTGAGAGAGATACTCCTGATAGTGACTGCTTAGATCATCCTTCCAGCATGGTCTTGGACAGGGCTAATAGCTCCAGGCGAGTCACTAGTGCAAGTCCTTCCATAATCAATACTGAATCATCTGATTCTGACATGTCTGAAGATGATAATGTCATTCAAGCTTCTCCTTCCATGGAACTTGAAGGAGAGAACTATCCTGTTTTGGCTTCTAAGGAGCATCCTTCCCCTTCCAATAAAGATGTCACGTCGAAACCTTGCTGCGCTAATGAGTTTGCCAGTTGGCAACGAATAATCCGCCTTGATGCAGTGCGGGCCAATTTAGTCTCCATCTCAGGCGGCAGTATCAGATGGCAGGGCACGCCTCTCTGCTGAGGCTGTCGGCCTGAAGGATTTTGATCACCTCGAGCCGTGTAGGATTTTTCACGCTGCTCGATTGGTAGCCATCCTTGAAGCATATGCTATCTATGACTCTGAAATTGGTTACTGCCAGGGGATGAGCGATCTTCTCTCCCCGCTACTCACTGTGACAGAGGAAGATCATTTAGCCTTCTGGTGCTTTGTGTTGGGGTCACTCCCGAGTGGCCTTTGTCCGCGGACTCCATTGGAATAATGGACGAGGATTTTTGCTTGGTACGTCATGTCCGAGAGGACTTGGACGAGGACTTCATCCACGCGTGCGTTGACTTATTCTCTCATTAATGACCTGCGGCAGCAATAAATGCGGGCATTGGAAGTTGGTGGCCGCCACAACTTCCAAGACGGTTGCAGGCCTACCAGGCGTGCGTTTGGCAGACGGCCTGGCAGGCAACCTACCCTGCCACCCTGGCGCTAGGGTGGCTGGGTAGACTCCTAGGGTAGTGAATAATATATATATTTATTCATGTATATATATATAGGTGTGCTGAGATCATTTAATGGTGTGTAGGAGGTTGGTGAGTTGTGTTGTGTGCCTTTGTGAGCAACCACTTTGTGAGTTTTGTGAGAGAAACACCTTAGAGAGAGAAAGTTGTACACTTGTGATTGTTTCACTTTAGTTTGAGCTTGTGTAGCTAACACTTGTAAACAATCCTTTATAGTGTATTCTTTCGTGGTTTTTCCCTTGCTTAACGAAGGGTTTTCCACGTTAAATTCGTGTGTTCCCTCTCATATTTCTCTCTACCTCTCCCGACCGTCCGAGAGCTTTGCTCTCCGTTTCTGTCCGGCGTTGTGTCCGCTCGGTCTTCCAGCGCGTTTTGTTCCAACAAGTGGTATCGAGAGATAAGGTCAAGTTCTTGCGGTGATCTTTGCTTGTTATCAAAAATAGAGTTTAGCGTAAGATGGTTTGTTTGAACGGTTCAAACTTTGACATCTGACCGCGGAAGCAAAATGTCTCGACTTGCTTTTCGTCAAGTCTATGCACGATCCCGGTCTTCTCCTCGGAAAAACCGTCGACATGAAAACGGGCGAGGTCTCGGCGTTGAGCACAAACAAAAAAAGCGGGTTCATCGGGCAATTTGTGGACGACTATGAACGTGTATAACCATGTTCAGAGAGACAAATGCCAAAGCCCTTTAGGAGAAGCTCGAAAACTCTTTGCCTCCAAATGCCGTAACAATAAAATTTACCATTTGATGCGGTTGGTCCACATCCCAGATACAGGACGGATCTTACACATTTGCCGACCACCTAAATGAGTTTGAGGGATGCGTGGACCGGCTCAACAAGTATGGGCATTAAGTTCGAGGACGAAGTGCTAGGACTTTGGCTCCTAGCAACCCTCCCGGACTCTTGGGAAACCATGAGGGTCACGATCGCCAACACTCCGAACAGTGTGGTGACACCGAGATGGTGAAGGAGCCGTCTTTGAACGAGGAAGTACGACGGCTTTCTCGGGGGCGTCTTTGCCTCTCGGCGGCCCGAGGTCCTTGTTACGGAATCAAGGGGAAGAAGCCGAGGACGTGGCCCCAAAGCACGAAGACAAAGGGCGGAGTAAGTCACGTTCCCGTGCAGATATGGAGTGCCATCATTGTGGCAAGAAGGGCCACATCAAGGTTACTTTACAAATGGAAGCGTGAGAACGCCTCATGGGAAGCGAATGGGCGAAAAGAGACGAGGGGAGGAAGAGTCCTCGGTCTCTCGTTGTGACAGAAGAGGATCTCCTCTTAACTTTTGTGAGTCTCGAGGACTTGATGGTCAATAATAATAATAATAATAAAAATAAAAATAAAAGCAAACCCAACCCAATCCTCGGATTGGGTAGTGGACTCGGCGCTTGATTCCACGTTACCTCCGTGGAGAGAATCAAGCTCCACTTGTGCTCCTTGTGCCCCAAGAGTACGAGAATGGGCAATAAGCGTGACGTCCGAGTTCATAGGGCGAGGAGACATCACGTTGGTGATGAGTACCGGAGCCAGTGACTCTAAAGGACGTCCGCACGTCCTCGACATCGAGTGAACATCATCTCGGTTAGCGGCTTCCCGGATGATGAAGGTTACGGCGTCTTCTTCTCGTGATTTTTGGTATCAAATGACCAAGGGCTCCATGGTCATTGCCCGAGGAACTAAGGCATCTGGGCTTTATGTTTTGAAAGCTCAGGCTGAAGTGGCTGAGGTGAATGCCACGAGGAGTGCGGAGTCCTCGGATCTTTGGCACAAGAGGCTCGGACACATGAGTGAGCGTGGCATGGGTCACTTGGCCAGGAAGGGTCTCATCCCTGAGGTGGATGGAGACATGCCTAGGACGTGTCCTCACTGCATGGCGGGGAAGCAAAGAAGAGTCTCCTTCTCCGGAGACGCAACTTCCAAGAAGTCCGAGATCTTGGAGCTTGTACACACGGACGTGTGTGGCCCTCTCCCGGAGAAGTCTTTTGGAGGTGCGCAGTACTTTGTGACCTTCATAGACGATTGCTCGAGGAAGTTGTGGGTGTTTCCGGCAAGACCAAGGACAGTCGCGGAAACCTTTCAACAGTTCCACGTCCTTGTTGAGCGTGAAACCGGGAGGAGACTAAAGGCAATAAGGAGCGACAATGGTGGCGAGTACATTGGACGTTTTGATGCCTATTGCAGAGCTCATGGCATCAAACATCAGAAGACTCCACCAAAGACGCCACAATTGAACGGAGTGGCCGAGAGGATGAACCGCACCCTCATAGAAAGGGTTAGGTGCATGCTGTCTGAGGCAAGGCTGCGAGGATCCTTCTGGGCCGAGGCCTTGAGGACGGCCGCCCATGTTATTAACCGCTCGCCCAGTAAGCCTCTCACGGGAAGTTCTGAGCGGTTTTGGACGGGGAAAGAACCTTTCTGCTGCTTTTTGATGGAGGGGGAATGGGACTTTGCCGCAAGGCCTTTGTCCATGTTCCGAGAGATGAGAGGAAACTGGAGCCAAAGACGCTACAATGTGTCTTTCTCGGGCTATGGTGAGGAGGAATTTGGGTACGAGGCTTTATGACCCAAAAACGAGGAAAAGGCCGGTTCGATCCGTGCCTCCGGGACGACGTGGTCTTCGTTGAGGACGAGACCATAGAGGACATTGAGAAAAATGTGAAGTTCCCTTCTAGCACCTCCGGGACGGACACAGTTGAGATTGAAACTTGCTCCCAGTCCAGTTGCCTCTTGTATCCGATGTCCTCGGATCGAGGGTGGCCGCCAACCGAGGATCGAGGCGAGTACGGCGCCTCGGGATCGGGTTGAAGAAGTGGTACCTCGGCAGATGAGGTAGCCCCCAGTGAGACGGTCGTCCAGTGATACGTCATGTCCGTCCGACCCGGCCTTCCAAAAATGTGAGTTTGTCCTCCTCACCGATCTTTGGAGAACCAGAGGATTTCGAAGAGGCCATGAGCGAGATCTTGAGAAGGATAAATGGTTTGAAGCCATGGAAGAAGAAATAACTTTCCTTCATGAGAACCATACGTTTCGGTTAGGCGGAGTTGCCTAAGGAGAAGAAGGCTCAAGAACAAATGGGTCTTCCATTGAAGGCAACCGAGGACCCGAGCGCCCCAGACACAAGGCACGACTTGTGGTCAAAGGATTTGGTCAACAAAGGGCGTTGACTTTGATGAGATTTTTGCGCTGTTGTGAAGATGTCCTCGGTCCGTTTGGTGCTCGGACCGCAGGCGTTGGACACGGAGGTTGGCAACTAGATGTCCGGACGGGCCTTTCTCCATGGAGATCTAGAGGAAGAGATCTACATGGAGCAACCGAGACGGCTTTGAAGTTAAAGGAAAGGAGGGACTTGTTTGTCGTTTGAAGAAGAACTTGTATGGGCAAACAAGCTCCGAGACAAAGTGGTGTACCTAAGTTCGAGTCCATTATGGTCAAGCAAGGTTACCATAAGACTTCCTCGGACCACCGTGTCTTTGTGCGAAGTTCTCGGACAACGATTTCGTCATCCTTCTCCTTTATGTGGGACGACATCTTTGGTTGTCGGACGAGAATAGTGCTCGGATCATGGAGTCAAGAAGCAAGCAACCAGGACAATTTTTCGCCATGAAAGACCTCGGACCGGCGAAATGATTCGGGATCGAGAATTTCTCGCGGGCCGAGAGGGCAAGAAGCTTTAGCTGTCCCAGGAGGGTTATATTGAAAGGGTGCTTCAAAGATTGATATGGAAGGGTCCAAGCTGTCAAGACACCACCACGCCAACCATTTCGGTGAGTAGCGGCAGTGTCCGTCCTCGGACACCTTGTTAGCGAGAAGGCGCATGAGTAAGGTTCCTTACTCCTCGGCCGTTAGCGCGATCTTATGTGCGCAGCGTGTGTACGCGGGCCGGACATTGCACATGCGGTTGGCCTTGTGAGCAGATTTCTATCAAACCCATGGATGGAGCATTGTCCGCGGTGAAGTGGATCTTCGAGATATTTGCGCGCTGGACCTCCAGGTGGGTTTGATGTTTGAGAAGAGAAGCCTCGGTTGATTGCGTACACGGACGCCCAGCAGAGATATGGCGGGGACGTTGATTCTAGGAAATCAACGTCCTGGATACTTGGTGAAATTTGCGGGAGGGGCGGTCTCTGGCGGTCAAATTCTGAAGTGCGTCGCTCTCTTCGACCACGAAGCGAGTTCATTGCCGTGACCGAGGCCTCTAGGAAATGCGTGGATGAAGAGGTTCGTCCAAGAATCGGGTCTAAGGCAAGAGGCGTACGAGATCCTTTGTGATAGTCAGAGTGCCATTCACTTATGTAAAAACTCCTCATTCCATTCTCGATCAAAACACATTGACGTGCGATATCATTGGGTGAGAGATATTTTTGATGATGGGCAGCTATCAATTGGAAAGGTCCGATCGGAAGACAATGGCTCGGACATGTTAACCAAGATTTTGCCAAAGGGGAAGCTGGAAGCTTGTTGTGACATTGCTGGTCTAACTAACCTTACTCCCACTCGGTCGTGAGGGGAAGTTTGTTGGGGTCACTCCCGAGTGGCCTTTGTCCGCGGACTCCATTGGAATAATGGACGAGGATTTTTGCTTGGTGCGTCATGTCCGAGAGGACTTGGACGAGGACTCCATCCACGCGTGCGTTGACTTATTCTCTCATTAATGACTGCGGCAAAGAATAAATGCGGGCATTGGAAGTTGGTGGCCGCCACAACTTCCAAGACGGTTGCGGGCACGCCAGCGCGTCGTTGCCGACGCGGCCCGGGGCATTGTGACCCTACCCCCGCCACCACCGCGCTAGGGTGGTGGGGGTAGACTCCTAGGGTAGTGAATAATATATATATTTATTCATGTATATATATATAGGTGTGCTGAGATCATTTAATGGTGTGTAGGAGGTTGGTGAGTTGTGTTGTGTGCCTTTGTGAGCAACCACTTTGTGAGTTTTGTGAGAGAAACACCTTAGAGAGAGAAAGTTGTACACTTGTGATTGTTTCACTTTAGTTTGAGCTTGTGTAGCTAACACTTGTAAACAATCCTTTATAGTGTATTCTTTCGTGGTTTTTCCCTTGCTTAACGAAGGGTTTTCCACGTTAAATTCGTGTGTTCCCTCTCATATTTCTCTCTACCTCTCCCGACCGTCCGAGAGCTTTGCTCTCCGTTTTCTGTCCGAGCGTTGTGTCCGCTCGGTCTTCCGCGCGTTTTGTTCCAACACTTTGTGGGTTTCATGAAGAAGGCCCTCCATAACTTCCGGCTTGACGAGGTGGAAATCTGAAGGCAGCTGAATATTGTTTCTAAAATTATCAAAATCAAAGACTCTCATTTTTACAGGCATTTGGTGAAGCTTCAGGCCGAGGATTGCTTTTTCGTATGCCAGATGGTGGTGGTTCTATTTAGAAGAGAATTGACATTTGAGCAGACACTCTTCCTCTGGGAGGTTATGTGGGCTGATCAGGCAGCAGTTAGGGCTGGGATGGGAAATTCTGCATGGAGCCGAATAAGGCAGGGGGCCCCGCCAACCTATGATCTGCTGTTATATGCAATTGCTGCCTCTGTGTTGCAGAGGAGGAAGCAGATTATAGAGAAGTACCGTAGCATGGATGAGATCTTGAGGGAATGCAATAGCATGACTGGGCAACTAGATGTCTGGAAACTCTTGGACGATGCACATGAGTTGGTCACCAGCTTTCATGACTAGATGAAGACTTCATTCGACAGCTAGTTTGGTAGTCTTTTGCCCCCTTCAATTAATGTCGTGGGATTTCTTCTTGCATACGGACTTCGATGCTATGGAAGGAGAACTTGCCATTCAACATCTCACCGACATGGAAAAGTTACACGGCTATTCTATTGTAATTGCCCACTGATTAGTTAAGTGTTCCCATTTAGGGTTGATGGATTGACATAAAGAGAGAGATTGCTATCTTGTGACATGAGGAAATTTTTATGGCTGTCGGAAGCTTGAGATCGAGTGAGCACACCACGAGTCATAAGATTGTTATGTCCTGTTGTCTAAGTTGATAGTTGAATTAAATTTGATGGTTCTGTGCTTTCTAACTTTGATTCAGGTAGGGTAGAGTCCTATTGCTAACAAAGCACTGTAGCCAAGATGTTTGGGGTTCGATCCCCACAACTCTTTAATGAGCATTACTGTCACTAAAAGCATGTTTGATCAACATTTGTGGGGGATTGTTTTCTGCGTTGAATACATCAAGGAATTTAAGTCATTTCTCTAAGTTATCTGCAACTCATAAAAGGTGGAAAATGAGGTTTAATGTGTATTGGACACTCAAAATTTAAGTTAAAAAGTAATATCTTTGAGAAAATGTGAGTTAGTTTTGATTTGAAAAAAATAAAAATGGTAAATTTAGAAAAATATGAAATAATGTGATAAAAATTAATTTAAAAATGTCTATTTTAAAAGATATTATATTAAATTAAATAAAAGTATAAAAATAAATTTATATAGACGGTTATACCTAATATAATATAAGACTTTGTTATATTGAAGAACCAGTTGAATGATGTTTAGTCATTGTAACTTTTTAACTATAAAGATTATGTAATCTCAGCCATTGGTGAACCATGGATGAGTTCCCATTGGGTGTCATATACACGGACAATTGGGATTCAACATAATTTTTCTTGATAATTATTGTTGGAAAAAAATTAAAGCCTTTAAGAATTATTGATGAATTAAAAAACGTTTTAAAGGTAAAGTCTTAAATCGTGCTCTCATGCTCTACTTTTTTTATACACTATTATGTCCTTCAGAAGTGTAAAAAGATTCATAATAATTGTTTCAAGGATATAATAAAACCATTGTTTGATTTTTTTTTTTTTTCGTTCAAGTAAAATCAAACCCGTAATTTTTAATAAAAATAAGATTATTCAGTCATTATTAATTATTTTCTATAGTAAAATAATTATTAAAAATAATTTAACTTATATATGTTTTTCTTGCTTAGTATTTTTGATGGGTACGTTCATGGTGGGTTTGCCCAAGAATGAGGGACGACCCAAATTCACGAAGGCCCACATATAAGTCTGGACGGTCAATGCAAGCCGTTGACCTGATGAAAGGTCAAGGAGAATAGTATAAGGACGGGCAACTAGTGCAAAGGACGGTCAACATTTCTATTAACTTGTGACGTTACAGCGGGCCTGTCCACGAACAAGCTTTGTGTGGCCAGGCCCAATTTGACCTACATTCTTATCCATGACTAGTAACGACTTTCTGCTTGATTTCGCGCTCTCCCAAAAGGCAACCTCCATGGCAACGGTCACCAACAGATTTAGCGCACACCCTATGAGAAAAACACCGGATCCTCTCTCCTATTTGCTGCAAACCCTAACCGTTACAAAATACAGAAGGAAGGCAATCCTCCTAAGGAGCTGTTACTGCCATTAATGCCAATGTCCGGAAAGGAAGCTGGTTCGGCAGAGCAGTGGAATCAAGCACTCCTGTCTTAGGAAGGATGCCCAACTTTTCAACTATAAAAATGCCATAGAGTTCATACTCCAGGGCATGCCTTCTTTTCAACAAACTAACGCTCTCATACTTACTCTCAGCTTACGTTCCTTTTTTCGAAGGAATCCCTCAGAGTTCACGCGGCATCCTCTCAGGCTCTCACACTTACAAGACGCCCACGTTCTCTCTCTCTCTCTCTCACTCTCCTATCGCTACGATACCCAGAAACCCTGGGACAAGAGTCAACACTCCTCACGAGTGACAGCCACCTCTCTCAACGAGAGCCAAATCACCACCACAAACACTCTCCATTTCTCGCCTCATTCTTCTATTTCCCTTACCTTCTCGATTCTTGGAAGGTTGTTTTACTAACTTGAGCGTCAGAGTGTATTCGGTGGGACAATATCCCGCCGACACCTGACGTCTCGTTTGTTTTAGTGGTGCGCAGGATCCAGACTCGGTGGACGAAACTGTATTCAGCGATTAATGTATCCCGAACTCGTTTGAAATTTGGTTCCAAGACGTATCTTGGCGCCGTCTGTGGGAAACACTTACTAAAATCCGACCACATTTGTCAAAAACTTTCCTCAGTTTCACCTTTCTCTATCAACGTCATCAATCAGAATGGTGAACACGAGGGTATAAGCTAGCGAACCGGTCAGAAATGTGACCTCACCCGACCAAGGCCACACCGCTGGTGCCATGGTCAATAGGGCGGTCAACGGGGTTCCCCCTTTCTTTCAAATGTAGGGAGGCACCTTCCTGTTATACTCGATAGGTGAGAACGAAGGCAACAAGAAGGCGGCAATCACTCATGTAAGTTTCTAAGAATTACGGTCATGGTTCTTAGAAAAACTGCTTGAGTGCCCTGCATGGCGGCCATAGAGCACTAAAGGGAACCTGGCGGAGTATGTGTAGAACACCAACAGGATACTCCAGATACTTTGCTCCCACTAGGATCACGCACAGCAGGGGGCTTTGCTCGCAGCAACCCCTGCGCCTACCTCCAGGAGGGGAGGCCAGAGGAAGAAGAAACTGATTGGATGAACCAGGAGGCCGGCAACTATTCAGATGCCTGAATCCTCGCAGGCTCAAAGCTGACTGAAGCCTAAGGAGAGCACAGGCAACGTGACTCCGGAAGAGAGTCCAGAACAAAGGAACCCCCGATATTCTCGGGCAGAATCTAAACCCCAGGCTCAGAAGGGAGCCTCCCGAGTCGTCAGATCCACTGGTGGCAGTAGCCGGTTGGCTACTGGCCATGCGAGAGAAAGAACGAAGTTGAGAACATATATCAACTCCAAAAGATCCACCAACATAGCACCAACAGATCCGAGACTGGAAAAGATATAGAACCGCGTCTTCAAAGACAATGAGCACACGACTAATCTCGACAGATCTCCTCTCACAGTGGAGATCTTGAGCCGTCCTATGCCCACAAAGTTTAAGATGCCAACCCTTGACTTGTACGATGGGAGTGCTAATCCCGTTAACCGCCTCACTCACTTCCGCACCCATCTGGGTCTACAAGGGTTGGAGGATGTAGCCATATGTCGCTGTTTTCTGCTTACCTTAAAGGGGGGCGCACTCATATTGTTCCATCACCTCCCATCGGATTCAATCCGAAACTTTCGAGAGCTAACTGACCTCTTCCTGTCGCAATATGCCTCCAGCCGACGAGAGGAGAAGTAGCCATGGCACCTATCACATATCAAGCAGAAGCACGGGGAGAATCCGTGAAAGTTTTTGGATCGCTTCGTGGCACAAGTTAGGCAGATCCCTAGACTTACAGAGGAGATGAAACTGGGCAGTTTTATTTCTGCGTTGACGCATGGAGATTTCTTTAAGGACCTGATGCACAAGAATTCGCAGACCTTCAGGGAAACGGAGTCTATCACCAAGGCCTACGCAACGGTAGAGGAGGCCAACGAGGCTAAGTATCCCGAGCGGACCTAACGGCCTCGCTCTTTCCTGGCCGAAGGGAAGAGGAAGTACAATGGCTACTATCACTCCCGCCAGAAGCACTACGAGACTGGACTGCCAAAGCGCAAGGACTATGAGCCAATCAGCCTAACGCCTTTGATTGACACGCGTTCAAATGTCCTCATGCAGATTAGGGGTGAGAAGTTCCTTAAGTGGGCAAAGCCACTTAAAAAGGCAAAAAAAGGGAATCCAGCCAAGTACTATGATTTCCATCGATCTCCCGGACATTCCACCGAAAGTTGCAAGACACTCCAGTGTGAGATAGAAGAACTGATTCGTAGATGCCACCTCACTAGGTTCGTCAAGAACCCAGGCCAGAGATCCGGCACAACAGGCGGTGAGGGCACGGAATCGTCTCTTCTACAGAATCGGGTCGCGGTAGGAGTAGTCAACATAATTACAACTCGACCTGCCAAGACTTCGGCGAACCATAGAGAGCAGCATGTCGGAAAGAAGAAGCAGAGCACCGAAAATAACGTCATTAGCATTAGTAATGATATTGGGCATGTAGTTTCTCCCCATGCAGACCCCCTAATTGTATCCACCATCGTTTCTGACAGTAACATTGACTACCAACTGAAACGGATATTCATTGATAATGGAAGTTTGCGTGATTTATTTTACCTTGATGCATTTTTTAAATTTGATTAAAAAAGAGTCAGTTAAAGCCTACCGAAGGCCCGTTATACAGCCTTGACAGCGAACTAGTGCCTGTCCAAAGGATAATCCAGTTGGAAGTGACCCTGGGTATATCCCCAAGAACGATGAGTCAAACACTCACCTTCTTAGTAGTTGACCTGCCATCTGTTTACGACGCCATACTAGGCTGCCCATGCCTAGTAGCATTCGAAGCCATCACTTCGATACCGCATCTCAAAATAAAATTTCCAACAGCTTGCGGTGTAGGCGAGGTTTTAGGTGATCAAGTCACTGGGCGGACATGTTATATGTCTCAGATTGCCCCGAGTGACAGCATCAGATCGACAGGAGAACTCGACCATTGAGCTGAAGTAACTTTACAGCAAGCGTAGTCCGGAGAGGCAACCGATCTAATCCTGCTAAATCCGGAAGATCCTAAAAGGTGTGTACAGATCGACGGCTTACTCACTGGGACACTACGCGACGAGTTGATCGCATTTTTACGGCAGAATGCTGACATCTTGGCATGGACTCCCGCTAATATGCTTGGGATTCCGGCCGGAGTGATGGTCCACAAGTTGGGCCTTGACCTGGCCTCAAGCCCATCCGACAGAAGTGGAGAAACCACTCCTTAGAGAAATTAATTGCCATCCGGGAAGAAGTAAAAAAGCTGTTGGACGTTGGCTTCATCAGGGAGGTCCAGTACCCGAATTGGCTTTCAAACATCGTCCTGGTAAAGAAAAGTAATAGAAAATGGTGAATGTGTGTCGATTTCACCAACGTTAACAAAGCCTACCCTAAGGGCAGCTTTTCCTTACCCCGAATCGACCTGTTAGTGGACTCGACATCAAGGCACGAGCTGTTGAGTTTCATGAACGCGTACTCGAGCTATAACCAAATTCAGATGAGCCTAGATGATGAGGAGCACACCTCGTTCATGACAGACCAAGGCACCAATTGTTACAAGGTTATGCCTTTTGGTCTAAAGAATGCAGGTGCCACTTACCAACGGCTTGTAAACAAGATGTTCCAAAGACAGATCGACTGCAATATCAAAACATACGTCGACAATATGCTCGTCAAGAGCAGAGTCACCAATGACCACATTTGCGATCTAACCGAATCTTTCGAGGTGCTTTACGCACACCGAATGAAGCTGAATCCCGCTAAATGCATCTTTGGAGTCTCCGCCAGTAAATTCTTAGGTTTCATCGTCTCCCAGTGAGGGATCGAGGCAAACCCAGAGAAGATTAAGGCTCTCGCAGACATATCTCCACCGCAGAGCGTCAAATACATCCAGCGGCTAACCAGGTGACTGACAGCCTTGTTTCAATTCTTAGCAAAGTCAGGAGACAAGTACCAACCTTTCTTTAAGGCATTAAGGAAAACAAAAGTGAATGGATTCAAGTGGACGGTGGAGTGCTAGACAACCTTCAATAAACTAAAGCGATACCTGGCCAATCCACCATTATTAACGTCACACAAGGACGGAGATGAGCTATACCTTTACCTGGCAATATCAGAGGTGGCCCTCAGCTCAGTCCTCGTGCACCAGGACTCCGACACCCAATAGACGTTAACCGGCCCAGAGAAGCGTTACCCACGAGCAGAAAAGCTAACCTTGGCACTTGTTTTCTGCACCCGGAAGCTGAGACCTTCATTCCAGGCTCATCGTATGATTGTCCTCACTGACTAGCCTCTGAAGAACATTCTCTAGAAACCTAACATTTCTGGATGGCTAGTAAAGTGAGCTATCGAATTGCGAGAGTTCGACATCGAATTTCTACCTAGACCCGTCATCAAAGGGCAGGCTTTGACCGACTTTATTGTCGAGACCACAATGCCAATTCTTGAAGAACAGCTCACTAAGGTCATAGGACAAAGCGAGGAAGAGCCAGAATGGGTCCTCAACGTGGACGGATTATCTACGGACTTAGGTAGCAGAGCCGAGGTAGTCCTAAAAATCCCGGACGGGTTCAAAGTGAAGTACTCACTCAGGATCGACTTCCCAATGACCAACAACGTCGTAGAATACAAAACCCTGTTGGCTGGATTAAGGTTGGCTAAAGAGTGCTCAGCTAGGTGGTTGACCGTCTTCAGTGACTCGGAGCTGATCGTCAATCAGGTTAACGGAAGCTTCGAGGCATACAACCCACACCTGGCTAATTACTTGGCTAACAAGGTGACCCTTGTTCATGTCCCCAAAATTGAGAATTTGAAGGCAGACCAACTTGCCAGGGCAACGGCGGCCGAAAATCTATAACAGTACTCGAGGAACTTGCGAAAAATTCTCAGTGCTCCCAGCACATAGGAGTAGGAAGCAATGTAGATCTCTGAGCCAGAAAATTGGATGACTCCGTACCAAAAATACCTGGTGGTCGGAGCGCTTTCAGAAGACGCAGACGAAGCCAAACGACTCAAAAAGACAGCCGGCTGGTACACCATGGTTGATGGACGGCTATATCGCCATGGTTACTCTACTCTGTACCTCCGGTGCCTCACTTAGAGGAGGCCGACTACGTCCTCGGAGAAGTCCATCTCGAGATATGCGAATCGCATATTGGCGGCAATAACTTGGCATTCAAAATCATGCGCCAGGGTCACTACAATCTAACGATGAAAACGGATGCGATCCAGTTCGTAAAAAGGTGTGAAAACTGCTAGATTCATGGCAATCTTCACCACCAATCGGCCGCCAAGCTAAAATCCCTCCAGGCTCTATGGCCATTCGCGCAATGGGGACTTGATATTTTTGGCTCGTTTTTCATGGCAACAAGGTAAAGAAAATTCATTATTGCAGGCATCGACTATTTCACTAAATGAGTTAAAGCCATCCCACTAGCTAAAATCACAGAGTACAACGCTCTCGAATTTGTCCACCAGAACATAGTCAGCAGATTTAGAGTTTCCGAGGTCATCATCACCGTCAACGGAACCCAATTCTAGGGAAAGCATTTCACCAAGTATTGTACCAATGTGGGCATCAGATTGGTCCACACTTCTGTAACGTACCCGCAAGCAAACGGACAGATGGAAGTCACAAACCGCACGCTACTCCACGGTCTCAAGACCAAGTTGGAGTATGCCGGGAGCTCTTGGGTAGACGAGCTTTCATCCATCATTTGGTCTTATCAAATGACTTCGAAGGAGCCAACTTGCAAGATTCCCTTCTGGATCTGCTACGGAACTGAAGCGGTGATTCCGGTCAAGATCGGGCTTCCAAGCCTTAGGGTCGAATCCTTCGACTCGCAGGGTAACTCTCAGAAAATTAGGAAACACTTAGACTTGCTGGAAGAAGGCCATGACGCTGCCAGGATGCGAACCATAGCTTACCAACAACGGATTGCGTGTTATTACAACAAGAACGTAAAAGCACGGCAATTCAACGTTGGGGACTTGGCCTTGCAGTGTATTGAGGCCACAGACAAGGTCGCCAACCGGAATAAGCTCTCCCTAAACTGGGAAGGACCTTTCTTAGTCTCTCCCATCCCATGGAATGGAGCATACAAGCTCCGGACCCAGGACAGCAAATTGGTTACATGGTATGGAATGCAACCCACCTCAAGCGTTACTTTCAGTAGAGGCACAGGTAAGTCAACCATATGCATGCATGTAGGAACACTTGGCACGTTGCATCACCTCAGTGTAGATTCCTTTCCCTTCCTTTTCCATATGCATGTTTATGTTTGATTACAGAATTAAAACAACCTAGACTGCCCCTAAGTCGGGCGGATTTTTACCCGCTCGCTAGTACACCCTGGTCATCCAGGCGGCCTATGAGCGGTCGTATTTAAACCCTAGTCATCCAAGTGGCTCATGAGCGGTCGTATTTAAACCCTGGTTATCCAGGCGGCCCACGAGCGATTGTATCTAAACTCTGATCATTCGGGCGGTCTATAGGTAGTCGTACTTAAACCCTGGTAATTCAGACGGCCTACTGAAGGTCAAATTAAATTTTGGTCATCCAAGTGGCCTATTCGCGGTCAAAATCTTAGGAGGTTTGAACAGCACGTGCAACAACCTCCAACATAAGGAGATAGCATGATCAGTTCAACGAAATCGTCATTAGCAAATGCTCTCCGTCCAAAAGTCAGCCGCCCCAGTTCGAGCTATGGCAACTTTGCCAAGCCACTACTCACGCGAGGATGTAGAATAGGCTTGATCCAATGTCAAGGTATACCTTATGTCTGCTCCAGAGAGTTTAACGAACCTCTAAAGCGGCACTGACTGGCCGGCTTGCGTATAATATGCCAAGTCAGCTGGCTCATGAAATCACATGCAGGTCAAAAAACAAAAAGTAGGAACAAAGGTGCAATAAAGAAGATGTACACTGCCAAAACAAAATGGCACATCAGAGCACTATTCATTAATATATCATCATCACATAAAGCGTGTACCATATTTTTTCATAGTGCCTCACAAAAAGAAAAAAAAGAGCCAAGAGACTCGAGACGGTGCCGAGATATCATGACTCAGCATGGTGGCTCCCCGAGGCTGATGAACCTCCTCGTGGGTCGCGTTGGGACCTCTGACCGTGAGTGCTGGAGTACCACACTAAGTCGGATCTCTGTGTGGCACCGGCATTACGTGAATCCATGAACCTGATAGGGAAATAAGGATCCACCAAGGAGGCAAGCCTGTGGTTGAGGTGGATTCCCTCCTGGAACCGCTCCTCCAGAGTAGGTGCCACCTCTTCAAGGCGAAGCCTCGTCCTTAGCTCACCCTCGAGCACCGCGATTCGCTCCAAGGCCCATTGGTGCGTTCCGGATCTTCTCGCCCATCGTCATTAAAGATCGGGCCCAGCCAAACAGAGTGCTCCCTCTCCGAGGTCACCTCATCCTCCCCCGAGGAGGAAATCTTGACCATGTCGCCCTGTACCTCGTGAGGCTGACAAACAAAAGAGTGTTAGCAAAGGGAAATACAAACCGCCGCAACGAAAACCTTAGGGACAAATGACAAAGGAAATACCTGGTGAGAAAGCCCAGGATGATCGGTCAAGGCGGGATAGAAGGCCTGTAGAGAGCTCTCAGAAAATGACTACCCAGAGGAGGAGCCATGGGAAGAAGCAGGCGTGTCGTCTGTCCCCCAATTGAAGAGAGTATGAGCACTAATCATATTCTCGTCGGCCATGAAAAAGCAAGAAAAGGAAAATGACAATGGAGCAAGGCTCGAAAGAGAAAACTGTCAGGGAAAACCCTCAAAACCCTAGCCATTTTATAGACCAGGTTCCCTCCTAAAACGAGCATCGTGCGAATCAAAGGGTCGTGTCGTTTCAAATCTCGTCATCTTGGAACCCAGCGACGCTTGCGTCACGCATTTGTGATGGCAGTCTGAATGTCACAACAGTAACCCTTAACCCATGAAAGAGTAAAAGACACGACATAGACTAGGACACAGGCGGATGGCACATCATGGGCAAGCTGGCCGCCAAAAAAGGCTCGCCACCAGAGTGTCGGCCGCCTCCCGAGTTCATGTTTCGTCAGCACTGTCAAGCTCATAATCACAGGCGGAGAGCGAGTCCCGTCTGGTGACGGGATCCTCTCTAATAACTTCCATAAGGCTTAGTCTCCTTTCCAAGGACGACCCAAGAGGGACGGACGATTAGCTTGCTCATGACTCACTAAGTCGGTCGGAAAAGGCATCAGCAATGCATAAAAATCTACACAATTACAAAGAGTAAGAAGAGCAAAGCCTACAGAGGAGCAGGACCTCCAAGAGCAGAAGGTGGCCGTCCCACGAGCCACTCTCGAGGCTAGACGAAGCGGTTTGCGGGATCAAGGAGTTCCACTAGAAAGCTAGGGTCAACTAGCCATGCTATACGCCGGAAAAGGTAGACCGCCTCCCACAACCGCACCATCAGCATCTCGGAAACCTCATGGGGCGTATGCGACCAGACAACTCATTCTCTAAGGATGACATCTGTTCCGCGACTCGGTCGATACGCCTCATAGCACTGTCCTTCTCCTCTGTCAGCAGGACGATCTCCTCCCACAGTCTAGTGACCTCATCCTCCAGACTAGCCACTACAATTCCTGTAAGTAGAGTGTCTCGTCTTTCAATCTCACGTTCTCTGCCTCTAGGCCTAAAATCATAGGCTACAGGGTGGCTGCCTCCTCTTGGTGCCCAGCTCTCTGTTGCTCCAACAGCTCCTTGAACCAGGCTATCTCCTTGTCTCTGTCGGAGAGGGCCAAGTCCCATTAGCACAGTGCCTTGGTAACCGCCTTGCCAACTTTCTCCTCCTGTAAAGTCCCCTGTGCGTCAAATGACAACAACGGAGAAAAACAGGAAAATGAGAGCTACGAAAGCTTACCGGCCAGATCCTACACCCTAGCCTCACCGGCCTGCCGCGAAACTTGGACTTCGGGATGAAGGAATGGACTCGTCGGCCTCCTGATCAGGACCAACAACAGCCTCCACCGCACACTCCTCTAGAAGCTCAGCCATCGAGTCTTCCGACTCATCAAGCTCTCCACCAGCAAGCTCCTCTATTGCTGTAGGCTGATCAAATCGGCTCAGAAAGCTCAGCTGGTGGCTCAGTAACAAGCAAGATGATGACTGGCTCAATAGTCGGCTCAGGTGGCAGGTCCGCTGCTAGCTGATCAGTAGGCTCTAGTAGCCGCGCTTGCAGCTCGACGGCTAACTCCGCCAGTGGCTCAGAGGCTAGCTCCGCTGCTTCCACTCGCACCTCACCAGCCGCTCCACGGACTTTGCTAGCGACTCAACGGCTTCTTCCTTAGTTCTAGTCGACAGCTCGGTATGCGACGACCCGAGCTCGGATTCCCGAACCTGACCCGGATCGTCACGGTGAAATTTTCGAATCGTCCAAAATCGCCAATTACACGTCATCAAGCAACTTTAATAAATTCTATAATATCATTTAAGACAAAATTCATAATCATCATAAATGCATCATCACATAAATATTCATAATAATGACTAATAACTTCAATAAATAACATCGATGTCCCACAATATCTATTCTCATAAAGAAATCTCATAAAAGTTTTACAGTAACTAAACTACCAAGATTTTAAATCTCCGTCCGAAGAGCCTCGAACTCTGATATCACTTCTATTTGACGGCTACCCAAAAGTCACGTGATCTACTTGATCTTGATGTCAACCTGTCTAATCTAGAGCCAATAAAACACAATGGTGAGCCAAAGCCCAGCAAGTGATAATAATCAAAAACGATATATAACAATAACAATCTCGGATATTAAACCAACAAAATCTCAATATAAATCTAACCATCCACCATATCCGAGCAAATTACAACACGTCGTAAATACGACTCTAGGCAAATTAGGTCCCACGAGACCCGCACATCCAAAAATAGCAAGAGTGCCAATAAACAACAGTATTACCCTGGAATCCGACATCAACGATGATTGGAGATTTTCCCGGTCCATATGTCAGCATGAACGACAGAAACATCAATATCGATAAACAACATGGATTTCACCAAATCCGAATATCGTAAAATCCGACCCATGGATTCTAAGGAATAACTTGTGGATTCGACCGAATCCCAAACTCACGAGATATCAGCAAGGATGAAATATTACAATGAATCTCCTTGGACCTTATTCTACCATAGTGACGCAAAGGCCGTGTATTTACGCCCCCGACGGCTGGGTAAGTGCAGCGGGGTTATCCATGATATCCAACTACCCCTACAGTCCTCCCCGGAGCTGTACCCGTAGCATGTCGATACCTCCTCCGATACCCCTCCCCAATGATATCCCAGATATCATCATCTACGATGGTCACTAGGCTATAAGCATCCCTCTTGACTCACTTACGAGATTACAAGAATTTGATTATCAACTCAAATTGAGGTCACAACTGTACGAGATAATAAGAATCTCCTTGGATCTTATTCTGCCACCGTGAACCAAAGGCCGCGTATTTACGCCCCCAACGGCTGGGTAAGTGCAACGAGGTTATCCATGGTATCCAACTACCCCTACAGTCCTCCCAGAGGCTGTACCCGTAGCATGTCGATACCATTCGTGATACCCCTCATCAAATGATATCCCTGATATCATCTCCTACGATGATCACATGGCTATAAGCATCCCGCCGAACTAGGCAATATACCTCAACACCACCATGACACGGAAATCAGTATCGGATAAGCATAGACCACATTAAAGTACCAAAGCCTCCCATTCGACCAGATACTTCAGTATTTTCACACACTCTCCTCAACATTGACCGTAAGAAGCCAACACATACTCACACACCGAGTATAACGCAAAGAAAGTTTTGCAACATTAATAATAGGAACGTCGTTCGGTGCTGACCAGACCGTACTCACACAATCATATCCAACACAAAGGAATGTTTCTCAGGACGTACAAAGGCATACAAAGATCGAGATATGATTTTTGTATTTAATTCAACCATTCAACTGTTCTTCCATTCTATTCCGGAGCGACGCCTACAACTAAGGCCAACGATCTTTATTTTTATTCAAGTTCCATCCCCAAGCAATATTTATTTCTCCACAAACAATCAATATACATACCTAATTATTAACACAGGATGGTATATTTTGAAATGCGACATATACAAAGTGTAAATGCCTTCTATGCTCCTTAACATTTTTATTCTCATGTATACCCATATGTCCACACATAAACATACATATATTTTCATTATCCATCTACATTCATATACACTTATACATTCCCACTTATATATATATTTATACAAAGCACTTTCATATATTAACATACATATATATATTTATATATACCCACATACACAATCTAATATACACACACACATATATCCATATATACACACACACACACACACACACATATATATATATATATACCCCCTCACATATCCAGCCATCCAAATCCACACACACTCACACCAATTTACCCAGCTCACAGCCCACACCAACACACACCCAGCCCAACACCCGGTCCACTAAAACACCTACACACAGAGCCCAGCCTACACACACAAGACGCCAGCCCATCACGCACACACAGCCATCACGCAGCTGTTTCTGCTGCCGCACACACGCACACACTCACACACACTCACCGCAACACGCACACACCGTCCCACACTCAAGCAGCTTGACGGCCACACATACACGTATGTGTACCGTAGAATACGAATGACATACCCTCTTCTCGAGGCCTATCACGTTGCCGGCCATACCAAATATACGAACAGAGCACGAGGCTGCGTGCAGTGTCTCCAACGGTTTCCACCGAAATGAATGAAAGTCTTAACCTTTCTTTTCACATTCAACAAATAAGATTTGGGGAATTGTTAACTCATAAATTTTGGCCCTCAATTTCTACTTGAAGCCCATGAACATTTTTCAAACCTCGCATCCCAGAAATCGGACTCTTTTTTCCAATGTTCACTTTTCCACAGTTTCCACACCATCTCCACAATACACCCAAAATCAATTAACAATCATGAAGATTGAGGAAGTGAAGGGTCGAATTTATATGCAAGAAGAGAAACGACAATAAGAAGAGATCACTTGCGATTCGAATAGAATTGACATTAGGGGTTCACTTGCAATTAGAGAAGAAATGGCAGTAGACGGGATTCACTTGCTCTGAATGAATGAGAGCGGTTAGGGTTTAACGGCGACGAGGATTTGCGGCGGCGGTGGCACAACCGACACGCGGACGGCGGCAGCGGCTTCAACCGCAGCGATCGGCAACGCGGCGGCTTCAACGGCAACAATCGGCAACGGCGGCGGCCGGTGACTTTGCTCGCCCGCTTCAGATTTGGGATGGTGGCTTCGGTACCGATTGATGTCGGTGACGGCGGAAACCCACTCGGACGATGACGGCGACGGCAACCAGACACAACACCGCGGCAAGACAACCACTGGGACGAGGGGGCGTCCAGCGCGGAGCCCCCTCCAGCGCTCATGGGGCCGTTGGATTTGAAATCCAACGACCTCCTTTTTTTTTAAAAAAAATATTATAAAATTTAAAAATAAAAAATATTAAAATTTATATTTTTATAATCAAAATATGAAAAAAATATTTCAAAAAATAAAAAAAAAAAAATATGTTTTTTTATTAAGTTTGGGCCGTCGGATTTTTTAATCCAACGGCCCAAAAGAAGCGCTGGACGGCGTCCAGCGCTGGGGGGCGTTGGACGCCCCCCGAATCCGACAACCACTAGGCCTCACTCCGCTCTCCCTCTCCGCTCGACCTCCTCCTCTCTAACCCTACGGCCATCTTAATTTAAAGGGAAGGGCCGGTTAGGGTTTGCCCAATCTTGCCATTTCGAGCGTCCGATTTACTTTCTCCTTGCCGCGCCGTTCTTCTCTCTCTCCTTCTTTCCCCCCTCTTCCTCCTTCCTTCTTCGTCCTTCTCCTTCGTTCCTTTCCCTCTCTCTCTCTCTTTCTCTCTCTCCCGTGAAATTCTTTCCTTCTTTTCTGTTTTTGTTTTATTATATTATTATTATTATTATTTATTTTATTATTATATTATATATATTATAAACACATTTTAATATATATATTTATTTAAAAATTTATTATTAATTATATTATATCTATTATTATTTATTAATTATTATATTCTTAATTAATATTTATTATAATTATTATTTATCACTAATTATTGTTAATATTTATTAATATATTTTTCCAATATATGTATTTATATATATTTATTTGTCTCCCTTTAAAAATATTTATTAGTTATCTAATTATCTCTATTTAATATCTTAACCTAAATTTCTAATATTTTATTTATTCATTTATATTTATATTTTTATTTATTAGTTAAACTAAATTTAATTTAGTTGTTCAAATATTTAACCCAATTTATCAATTCAACACTCTAAATTTATTAGGCCCAAGTATCAAGGCCCAATTCGATGATCCATACACTTCATGTTTATATTTTCATCCCGAATCACGAAATTTTATGTCTTAAATCACTAAAAATAATTATTCCAACTAAATAATAGAATTAAAATTATTCGGGATGTTATACGGTATTCGGCTCAGGTAGCGGCTCGATAACCAGCTCCAATGACTCAGGTTGCGGCTCAGGAATCGACTCCCTTAGGTCGAGTTGCGGCGCCAACATCGGCGTCGTTTACTCCAAAACCACAGAGCTTCTTGCTCCACTGCACCAAGTGGCCTCAAAACCCTCATGAGCCATCTCCTCTCCCGAGGGATCGCCCGATCCAGAAAAATGGCCAGCGGCTACGTAATCTAGCCCAGAAGATGATGAAGAAGGCTCCAAAGCTACAGTCCTCTTTTGCCTCGGGCTGAGAGGAGCAGTAACAGGGGAGTATACGCCAACAATCATAACACCAGCTTTCCTTTTCCCCCGAAAAGCCTCCGATAACGACGGCCTGAACTTCTGAACGAGAGACCGAATACCCCAGTTAATCTTCTTGATCTCCTCTCGAGAAACTAGGTGGTCTCTCCTAAATTCTCCAAAATACTTTGTCACCGGCTGCAACGCCTCTTTAATGGCGTCAACCTCCGCCTTCTCTGGCGTTCTAGTAAACTCATTGGGTACCCTGCCCCATTAGCCGAACAAGGGCCACGACTCCGCTACATGAACAAAGAAGAAGCGATCATTCCAATTTTTCAGCGAGTCATAAATGGCGCTGTTGATGGGAAGATCCCTTGGAGCCAAAGAAATCTAGTCAGTGCTCTGGTTAAACTGAAACATAACTCTCATAGTGCCAGCCGTCAATATCCAAGAGTGATGGCGCATGAAAATGCACATGGAACAGAGATATCGCACGACGTTGGCGTGAACCGTGCGATGGGTACCTTGAGAGCGGTAAGGATATCAAGCAGCTCCTAAGGGACTAGAAGATGAAGTCCACTCCTCATATGGGCCTCGTACACTGCAATGCAACCCTCAGGAGGGGAACAGGCTCTATCCTCCTTGCCAAGGACCCTGAAAACAATCTTGTAGGAAATGTTGTACTCAACATACAACCCCTTCACATCGCTCGTGCTAAGAACGAATGCAAACCGAGAAGCCATGGGAGCAAAAGGAAGAAAAAGGAAACACTTAGAATTTTGCAGGATGGAGAAAACGAAAGCAAGCGTAGAAAGTTTGAAATACGACCGACAGAATGCTTAAAAGCATGCAAACAGCGAAAAAAGGAAAAAATTGTCTCGTAAGGGTACGCCCATCATTATTGACACGTGTCATTCCCTAAAAGGGCGCTGGCGATTCGAATCCCCTAGCGCATCAATTGTCAGGATCCTCAATTCACCGTGTATAGACTCGTGGCCACCTTTTATCTGACAGAACGACTAATGATGGCGCATCACTCCACTCCCACCGGTTCTCCCGATTTTTGCCTTGACGATCAATGGTTCCTTCAGTAGATTCTTCAAATTTTGGCCCAGATGATTAACGAATTTGGTCAACTTTTCCTTTAATAGGTTCACCGGATTTTGGCCAGAACGGTCACTGAATTCGATCAACTTTTCCTTTAGCCGGTTCTCCGAATTTTGATCAGGATGGTCAATGAATCCGGTCAATATTTGTTACAACAGTTCTCCTTGTTTTGGCCGGAACGACCAACGGATCCGGTCAATGGACCTTGACGGACGCCAAGTCACGCGGCCCACAATGAACATATTGGATGTTCGAATTCAGACCACCAGTATGGGGGCTGGTGATGGGTACACTCATAGTAGGATGGCCGAAAAAGGAGGGACAGCCCAAATCCACAAAAACCTACATATAAGTCTGGATGGTCAACGTGAGCCATTGGCCAGACGAAAGGCCAAGGAGAACAATATAAGGATAGGCAACTTGCGCAAAAAACGGTCAATATTTCTGTTGACCGGCGGTGTTACAGTGGGCCTGCCAATGAATAAGCTTTATGTGAGCCAGGCCCAGTTTGACATGCATTCTCATCCGCGACCAGTAACGGTTTTCTTCCCTGATTTCACGCTCTCCCAAAAGGCAACCTCCATGGCAACAGTTATCAACAGATTCAGCGTACATACCATGAGAAAAGCGCCGGATTCACTTCCCTGTCTGTTGCAAACCCTGGCCGTTACAAAACACAGAAGGAAATCAATCCTCCTAAGGAGCCGTTACCGCCATTAATGTCAACGCCAGGAAAGGAAGCTGGTCTAACAGAGCACTGGAATCAAGTACTCCTATCTCAAGAAGGATGCCCAACTTCTTAACTATAAGAAGGCCATGAGTCCACACGCCTTCTCTTCAGTAAAATAACGCTCTCATACTTACTCTCAGCTTACGTTCCTTTTTTTGAAGGAATCCCTCAGAGTTCACGTTGAGTCCTCTCAGGCTCTCACGCATACAGGATGCCCACGTTCTCTCTCTCTCTCTCTCTCTCTCTCTCCTGTCGCTACGATACCCAGAAACCGTAGGATAGGAGTCAACGTTCCTCACGAGCGACAGCCACCTTTCTCAACAAGAGCCAAATCACCATCACAAACACTCTATTTCGCGCCTCATTCTTATCTTTCCTTTACCTTCTCGATTCTTGGAAGGTTGTTTTATTGACTTAAGCGTCGGAGTGTTTTTGATGTGATAACATTCTGCCTGGCCTAACCTCTCGTTTATTTTAGTGGTGTGCATGATCCAGACTCAATGGACGAAGCCGAATTCAGCGATCAACGTGGCCCAAACCGGTTTAAGTTTGGTTCCATAACGCATTAATTTTATTTTCTGCTTTATTTTTAAAAAAAATTTTTAGTAATTAAGTAAATTAAAATTTAAAATAATCGTATTTATAATACGTTGTTCTAACTCCAAGTGTTTTGTCGACTTAGAGGTAGAACAATGAGCAATGGCATTCCCCGAGTACCGCCATGAACCTAATCATGAAGCCGAGAGAAATAAGAAATAAAACGTTACACTAACATCTAGGTGAGAATCAACTAGCACGACTATATGAAATCCGACCAAAATACAAACACACTATAAAAAAACCCCTAAGGAACTAGAACAATCAAAAGGTGTGATATGAACAAATATGATATGAAAAATACATTTCTAATTAATATAAAAATATGGTTAAACTTTAGGTTGGTTATAATGATTGTTAGTAATTAGGTTAGTTGATAAAAACATTAAAAATAACTTATAAATGTTATACAGACATCATATATATGTTACATAAATTTGTGACATGCGTCTAAGTGTCAATTTAACATGATATTTTACAATATTTATAAAATTAAAATATCAAATAAAAACAGAAAGTTAAAAAAAAGGGGGGGGGAGATAGGAGTGGAAAAATAAACAAACATAACGTAGTTGTAGGGTTCATAGATAAAGACCAGGGTCTGATAATCTAGGGGAAGCGATCACAATAAGAGGCCTCTTCTTCCTCGCCAAAATCCCGGGTTCCTCCTCAAAATCCAAATTCTGCCCCTCGGCAGTTTTCCAGTCGAAGGAATGCAGAAGCGAAGCAAGCATTAACATCATAAGCCTCTCAGCCATGGCGGTCCCTGGACAAATCCTCCGCCCCGAGCCGAAGGGCAAATAGGTGAAATCGTTTCCACCAAAATCACACTTGCTATCCACAAACCTCTCCGGCATAAACTGCAAAGGTTCTTCCCAAATCGAAGGGTCCCTATGAATACTCCATACGTTCACGAACATTCGAGAACCTTCCGGAATCGTGTAGCCGCCAACCGTGCATAGTTTGCTTGGGCGGTGGGGGGCCAGGAGTGGGGCTGGTGGATGAAGTCTGAGTGATTCTTTCACTGCGGCAAGCAAGTACGGGAGTTTATGTAGGTGAGACTCCTCTATTACGTTATCTTTTCCGACAACACTATCCGTTTCTCGCCGGAGGTTTTCCATTATCTCCGGCCTATTTATCATCTCGGCCATCGCATATTCCATTGCCGTGGCGACGGTATCTGTTCCGCCTGTTATCATATCCTGCACATCGATAGAGATTAGTAGTATGAATTTTTTTCGAATTTAAAATCTAACAAAGGATTTGGTGTATTTTTTAACGAGACTATTGAAAAAGCAATCCAATCGAGATGGCAATACCAGCAACAAGGCTTTGACGTGGGACATGGTTAGAGCCGTTTTGGCAGCTCTGTCGTCCGTCAGTTCCAATAAAGCTTGAAGAAAGTCCTTATTGTCCTCCTTTCTCTCATCCTTCAATTTCAACCGTTGATCGATAATGTCGTCAAACATCTTGTCGAACCTTCTGGAACACTCCCTCATCCGCCTTTCAACCCCTTGCATATCAAATCGCCGCAAGCACGGGAAAAGGTCCGAAACGTTCGGCATCCCCAGCAACGCCGTAAACTCCGCCATCCAACGCCGGAACTCCGCCCCAACAGCATCCCATTCCGCCTCCCCCGCTGCCGTCCTACTCCACAGCATGCTAGTCATCACGTTCACCATTGTCATAAACATCTGCTCCCCCATATTGATTGGCGACCCCATCCGACCGTAAATGTGCCCCATCATCCGTCGTACCTCCCGCCTTCTGACGCCGTAGTAGGTGGAATCCAAGGCAGCGGCGCCGATCAATTGTCGGACAGCTATCTTCCTCAGCATCCTCCATTCCGGACCGTACGGGCTCCATAGCATGCTTATGCCGCCGTAAACGCCAGCTTTCGCCGCCGCCGGCACGTCGTGGTTTGCGAAGGTGAGGTCGTTGTCCTTGAACACCTCCTTGGCCAAGGAAGGCGAGCTGACGACGACGCAGACCTTTTGCCCCAGCCGTAGGCTCAGAATTGGGCCGTACGTTCGGGCCAGGCCTGTGAAGTAGGTGTGGATGCTCCGGTCCATGAACGGGAGGTGGCCTACCAGCGGAAGGCCTCCTGGGCCTGGTGGCAGCGGTGGGTGCCTCTTCCGGGCGGTAGAAACGGTGGTGAGAAGGGCAACGAGGATGACAGAGAGACCCAAAATGAAGAGGAATGGAGCGAGCTCATCAATGTTGATGCTGCGCCACCAACACGGCAAGAGAACTGATTGCATGGTTGACGGCTGGCACGCACGCAAAAAGAGGGGATGTCAAATATTTATTAGGTTTTCGAATGTACGATATACTTTTAATTGAGAATTTTTTTTATTATTTTTTAATATTTTTTTTTAATAATACGGTATCTAATAGGTTTGTTTACTCATAAGTTAGAATAAAATAGGTAAATATATAAATTTAATGTCATTAATAATATTTGAAAAATAATTAAAAAGTATTCCTATGTAAATTTTTGCTCATTCATCTTGCAATTTAGCCAAAAATTTTCATCCGAATGGTGGGATCAACGGAGGCTGCATGTAGCAGCCCTAGTTGCAATAAATATTATATTATAATTGATGAGTATACCATTACTGAGCTGGCCCCAAAGTCAATGAAAGCCTAAAACGACGGTCAACACTCTAACGGCCCAATTAGAGAATAGGCCCAAAAGCTGAAAATCCCAGAACGGTCAACGTCGGCGTTGACCGGGCGGGCGGGCAACTTCCTAGCAGACGGTCAACTCAAATAATGACCGTCCTCATTATGCGTATTAGGCCCAAAGAAGCTTTTTTACAGTAATGGGCCTGGCCCACTCAGGCCCATGGCCCATCAGGTGGCTAATAACGGACGTCCTCCACTAGGACGGCCAACACGCACGCAGACGGTCAACTTGAACGTTGACCGTCCGCGTTTTGCACGTTGGGCCCTAAGAAGCCTTTCAACAGTAACGGGCCTAGTCCGTTTAGGCCCACGAATCATCAAAAGGCCAACAATGGCTTTCCAAGAATTTTCCATGATCTCAGTTGGCACCAAAAAGGACATTGGCAATATTGGTGCCGCCCATATAAGGAAGGCGCCAGATTTTCTCCAAACCTTTGCCAGCCAAGGCTTTTCAACGGTAACATGCACAGAAGGTAAGCGCCCGGTTTGGAAAGCTGTTGGCCGCCTCAGAAGGAAACAATCATGCATGATCTGGCAACTAGTGCCGGCTCCCAAAGGAAAGCCCGCCAGCAGATCACGGAGGCAATACTTCCTTCCAAAGAAGGAGGATCGTCCTCTCTACCATAAAAGAAACCCTGGATTCACCATCCAGGGCACGCTTCCTTCAACACTTTCAACTGCATACGCTCTCTGCAATACGAATAAGTGCTCTCAGAGGTCTGTCTTCTCTGCCACCAACATTCTCCAAAAATCCTAAGGCAATAAGCGAGCCCTCACGGCCGTTTACTGCCTTCCCACCTTCCAGATCCAAGAAGACCTCACGTCTCTCCTACATCTAGATCAAAAACACTCTTACTATACCTCTCTTTCTCTCAACTTCAGTTTCTTTCTTTCGAAGACTGTTTTACTGACTTGAGCGTCAGAGTGTTTTCAGTGGGACTATTTTTTACCGAACACGCTGACCTCCTGTTTTGTTTAGTGGTGTGTAGGATCCAACTCAGGGAACGGAGCCAGAGCCGCGACAAGAGGATCATCCGAATCTGTTCGAAGTTCGAATCCAGAGACGCATCAATAATATAATATATAAAAATTATTATTTAATTTTTTGAAACATACCAAAGTATCTTATGATAAAATAATAACAATAAATATATTATTTTAGTTGATGCGTTTTGAATTTAAATGTCAAACAGATTTGAGTCAAGTTATCGGTTTGAGTCCTGTTTCGTCCACTAAATTTAGATCCTGTGGACTACAACTGCGAATAAGAGGTCAGGTAATGGTATGAGATTATCCCACAAAAAATACTCTTACGCTCAAATCAGTAAATAGCCTTCAAAGTAAGAAGGTAAATGCAAAGGGATGTAATATGTATGTGATGAGTGTCTGTTATGTGGGAGTGCTATCGTAAGTAGAGAGGTTTTGGTTGTTTGTGAGGAGCGAGATCTCTAAATATTGAATCCACTAGGAATGTAGTAGCAGGGAGATAGAGAGAGCATTAGAATGGTCAATTTTGAAAGTGTGAGAAGGCTTTTTGCTGGCAAGTGAGAACGTGCCCTGGAAGTGAAAACTTCATGGCCTTTTATAGCCACTGTGCTGTGCAACCTTCATTGTGCAGAAGGACTTGATACCCACGCTCTGTTGGGATTGTTGCTTTTCATGGTGTGTAGCCTTTATAGCTGTAACGGACGAGGGATTGATTTTCTTCCTTTTGCGTTCTGTAACCGCTATGGTTTCCAGCAGACAAAGAGTGGATTCTGGCGCCTTCTTTCAGGGATGCGTATTGATTCTGAAGGTAATCATTACAATGGGAGTTGCCTTCTGTGGAGAGAGCACAATCAGAGGAGAAGATTGTTGCGGCTTGAGGACGGATCGTGGACCAACATGGGCTTGGGGCTGCATGAGTCCTGGTCCCCAACCGATCTTCTGTGACGCTCCTAGTTAACGAAAGCGTTGACCGGATTGGGTCCAAGTGGACCGTCCTATTCTTGGGCTTTTACTTGACCATTAGTCTTTCGTCTGGTCAACAGCTAGCGTTGACCGTCCAAACGTAAATGGGCCACTGAGGTCTTGGGCTGTTTCCTCATTCATGCACCAATCCGTTATTGGCGTATCCATCACTAGCCCCCTATATTGGTGATCTAGGACTCCATCCTCCAGTATGTTTAAGATGGAACGCGAATGGCTGGGTTACTTGCCTGAGACGACCTGGTGAGGAAACAGGCAAGGGCTCTTGGTCTAACGATCAAGTTACTTACAGCTATTGAACGCAAAGTCAAGATCCGAAGAGCAAAGTTGTGGAAAGTATTGACCGGATTCATTGACCGTCTAAACAAGAATCTGAAGAATTTGGTGAAGGAAGCGTTAATCGAATTCGTTGACCGTATAGGCTAAAATCCGAAGAACTGACTAAAAGAAGCGTTGATCGGATTTGTTGATCGTCTAGACTAGAATCTGGAGAACTGGTAGGAGTTGAAACGATACGCCATCATGTCGTTGGACTGTCAATCGAAAAGTTGGCCACGTGTCAACATGCAGTGAATTTGCGATCTTGATAATTAATGTGCCAGAGGATCTGATTCAACCGCGCCCTCTCCAAAAGTGACACGTGTCAACAATAATGGATGCACCTTTTCGATGCGCTGTCCTTCTCCAACGTTTGTGTGTCTTCAAGTATTCAGGCCATTCGTTTCGATTTTTCCACACTTTCCTTTCGAAAAAAGTTTCTAAGTGTTCTACTTCCTTCTTACTTCTGTTTCCACGGCACTTTCTATTACTTAGATTGCTTCTATAATTAAGGCCAGTGAAGTGAATGAGTTATACGTCAAGTACAATATTCCTAATCAGATCGTCTCCCGGATGCCTAGTGAGTAGGACAAGGCGTACTCCCTCCCGAGACTCTGTATAACTATGTACGAGGCCCACTTGAGGTGTGAGGTTCCGGATTTAGGAGCTTGATAATAATGAGGTGATTAGTATGTTAATGATCAATACTAATCCTATGGAAAGATTAAGGTTTGGTGTCGGAAGAAAAATCGAAAAAATTATTCGAGTCCGGGCTGCCGAAACCCTGCCAGCAGGCTTGTGCTTGCTGGGCGCTCGAGCCGTGGCTCGAGCGGATAAACCAGAACCGAGGCCGCTCGCCGGCCGCTCGAGGTGCGCTCGAGCGGTGGCCTACCCGTGGCGCAGCCGCCCGTAAATATGCGCCGCGCCCTCTTTTTCTCCCATTTTCGCACGGGACCGAGGGTTTGAGGAGAGAGGAGGCGCCGATTTTAGAGAGAGAAGAAGGGGGATCGAGCCCGGGAGTCCGATTCCGTCCGAGAGCCAGGTATAAAGGTGAAAGCACGCGTCGAGGCAAGTGTTCTCATATCCACTTCTCGTTCTCTTTCGATGTTTAGTGTATTTTCGTTGGGTATTTTGTGTCGATACCCACGGGGAACGTTAGAATCTTGAAACCCATGCCTTGAGGTCTAAGAAAATGTAGTTGTTTGTCCGATTCGTGCCCGATTCGCCCGGGTGGGTTTTACCGAAACCCTAACCCATGGGATTTTGGGGGTTTCCCGTTTTCCGGCCTTGTATCATGAAATTGACTCCCAAAATTGGAATCCTCACGTCCCAATGATGTATATATGTCGGCTGCGGGTTCGATCTTGCACGTTTGGACCCGTTCGCGGCGTCCGAGCCCATTAAATGGGCGCTGTTACTGTTCACCCGAGACCAAAGGTGGATTTTGCATGTTTCCACCTTCGTGAAATGTTGAAAGGACCCTAGAAAATGAATCCCCATATCCCAATTGTCTGTATATATCGACCGGATGCCGAATCTCGCAAGATTTGACCCGTTCGTGGCATCCGGGAGTCTTGAAATAATTCCGTGATTGTTTGTCCGCAATTAAAGGGGAAGTTGCGTGCTTCCATCATCGTGATAAGTTAAATCGAACCCAAATGTGAAATATCGTGTATTAGAGTACGTACGAATCCACTGGACGTCCGATTTTCAAGTATTGGACCGTGTACGGCGTCCGGGTGTTCAAAAGGAAATCGGTTATTGTTCACCCGAAATGGAATGAGAAATGTAAAGTAATATGACCCCATAATTGTATTGAAAGTAACATTTAAATGTTTAAACGTAAGTGTAAGCTCCGAATGTGAATCCGTGTGCTGGAGGCAGGGGAATGAGTCTCGAAGGTTCCAAAGTGACTCATGATCGTTTGAGGTATGAAATCTAATCTCCCGTGAACTTGGATTGATTGTTGTGATGTTTTGTTGTGGATTAAGGGATTTGAGTCCCATTGGATCATGTGAACCGTGACGTGAATGGAAGGGAGTCCACATTGTGCTTGTGATGATATGATCTCCTGGATGGAGATGTGTTTGATGATGTAATCTCCCGGTTGGAGATGATTGTGATGGGAATGAGATTCCCGAGATTTGATCGTGTGTGGCAAATGTGGACTTCCCTCTCCAAGTGTTGAACCTAATCTTGAAACTAGGACCCTGAGTCGTATGGGTAGTATTCTTTAGTATACCATGTACATCGCGGTATGAACCCGAGGAATACCTGGCCACGTATTCCGGCCGCTCGTGTGAGCGGGTGGTGTCTGTGGTACACTATAGAAAACTACTGTGGAAGAACGAGGATTGCCCTGGACCCCGGGGGTGTGGGGTGTGTCTGTCGACGCTACATATTAAGATGTAGTCGTCTGTGATGATTGTTGCATGGATGCAACCGATGGTCGTGTGCTACCGACCGAAAGTAGTAGCCGTGGCTTTAGAATGTGTAGCGAACACATTCCTGTCCTCGTTCTCTCGCATCGTTGGCTAGTACGGTCTACTAGCCGGGGTCCGCAAAGATGATGTAATAATAAAAATAAATAAAATCCAATCGATGAACCACAAGAACCACGTGAACCCAGTGATTCAAGATGAAACTGTGAGAACAGTGAAAATCAGTGATTCTGACTAATGATCGATCAATGTAATCATGAGAACTGTAGGAATAGAGTGATTCCAGTTGCTTCCTATTCCCTGTCCTGTTCCTTGAGTGTGGAGAGTGTGTGTATTCCCTCTCATATCAGTTCTTGTACGTGTATTGGAGTTGTGTTTATGATTACATTTGCTGAGCTGTTGGCTCACTCTTGCTGTCGTTGTTTCTTTTTCAGATGAGAACACTTAGCTGACGCCGGATAGATAGAGCAAGGAGAGAGGCTTGCTTGATGTGACTGGCTGGACGGCGTGTGATCAGAAGATTTGGACTTAGAGTTCGATCGGTTTACGGACGGCCACTCGGGGTTGAGCGTGGCCCGTTATTGTTATTGTTTTGTGATTGTTTATGTTTCCGCATTTATGATGATTTAGTATGCTTTCGCGTCTGTATTGATATTTGGAGTTTTGTTTCATTTAGATGGCATCTCTCTAGATCCAGTATAGTAGGTTGTGTACTGTATTGGAGCCATGGATGATATGATAGATGTGTGATCCTGTGTGGTGTGTTGTAGGCTTTGAGTTAAGCCTTTTGTTTAGTTGTGTGCTTGTACAGGATATTTTAACAGGTTGTACTGTTTGGTTTTCATCCAGTTGCAGAGAAACTCTGCCGAATTTTCTGTAGAAGTCCATAGTTTAATTACGGGCTTTAGAGTGTGTGTAGCCATTGACGGAGGTTATTCGATGGAGAATAATCCGTTCCGTCACATGAGGAGTCGGCTACGTCTTTCGGTACCTAATGTGCTGCTAGATATCTTAACTGTTCTTCAAATTCTCATCGCACGGCTCCACGCTAATGCCTTGCGAAACCTATGCTCGCTTTGCTGTTTCCTCCGCCACCATTCTCGACTGCTGACGGGGGAGGCAGTGAGGGTGATGTTCAAGTTCACCCAGAGCGGGGACTGGGTTTCTCTATCCCCATGAGGGCTCCATATCAGCAGCGCCATCTATGACTCATTGAAGAACTGGAAGGACAGGTTCTTTTATGTGCATGTTGATGAATCTTGGCCCTTGTCCAGAGATTGGGGCATGGTGCCCCACACTTTTATCGGAACGCCCACGGATAAGGAGATTGCTGCTGTGGAGCCACTTTTGCAGCTAGTAAAAGACCACCCTTTTGAGTTTCGGAGAAATCACTTAGTTTCCCATGAGAAGGCTAAGAGGGCTCACTGGGGACCACCTTCTCCAGTCCAGAAGATGAGAGTTTCTTCTCGTAAGAGGAAGGTTGGCGCCATCACCATCGAGTCTGCCAATGCACCTTCCACTGGAGAAGCTCCCAGAAGTCCAAAGTAGAAGAAGGCGACAACAATAGTGCCTTCTTCTTCTTCCTCCACAGAGCCGGACAACATTTTAGTTAGTCGGTTCGCTGGAACCGGAGAGCGCTTTGGTGTAGAGGCCACTGTGGAGGAGTACAAGGCCAGGCTGCGCTTTGCTGCGAGTGGCACCGTTATTATTCTACTGCAGTCGGAGAACTTAGTGGTGTAGTTGGAGACGCCTACGGAGCCTTCCGCTATGCAGGCTATTGAGTTGCCTGAGGGGCCAGCTGTCAAAGAGTTCCAGGAGGCGGCTGAGACACCAACCGTCGAAGAGCCCCTATAAGCGGTTGGCATCAGCACTGAGTTGATGGAGGAGTTTGTTGCAGAAGAGTTTGTTGCAGAGGCTTCTGTAGAGCCTGCTCAGGAGACTGCTGTTTTCAGTCCTCCATTGCCACGCCCAAGGTCACGAAGCAGGCTAGTGAGGTGGGAGTGCAAAGTTTGGCAGGTAACCTTTCGAAACCTTCCTTCTCCTTTCTTCCTTCGTTGCTGTTACTTAACCTTTCAGCTCTTTGTAAGAGGCGAGAATAATGAGCGTTGTGTGCAAGGGACTAAACCAATGGGACCTGATGATCTCAGATCGTGGCGAAGTGATCGCCTGGTTTGAGGAAGAAGTGGAGCTGCTTTGGAGCACCAGGAGGAGACAACTGCTCTTCAGTCAGAGTTGTTAAATCTAAGAGAGGAAAACCCCAGACTAAAAGAGGAAGCTGCTTGGGCAATGAGGCGGCCTGATGAGCTCTCGGGACGGATCACATCGTTGGAGAATGAGCTGACCACTCTTATACGTCTCCATGAGATCTCTGAGATGCTATGGGCACGGTTGTGGCAATGTATCAACCTCATTCCCAATTTTCCAATTGATATCCTTGATCCAACAAACCGTTCTACCAACCGTCGCGAGAACCTCGTGGGCCAATCCCAAAGGGATCAGGGTTCACTACTGCCTCCTCCTGGGAGCTCTGCTCCGCAGTAGACACTTTGTACACTTGTATTCTTGTAATTGTAAATGTACGGATACAATCAATAAAACAACCGTTTTAACGATGTTCTATGTCTTTGCCTTCGTTGCTATCTTTCAGTTACTTGTTCTTATATTGACCGGCCAACTTAGTGTATTGTATGCAAGTTGGCCATCCGTCTCGCAGTGCTTAAGGCGTTTGCTGTGCTCTCTAATGGTCTTAAGTTCTGGAGAAGACAGTAAGGCAAATTCTGATGTCGTATCAAACCTGTTCTATACTCATGCATGAGTTGAGGCATGATGGCGTTGCCCATGTATGAACTTGGGTGGCTAGCTTTTGGATGGAGTACTTTCCTCCTATCGACCGTCGTTGACTAATAACGTTATTTCCTTGTGAAAGAGGCTGTCACGTATGTTGTTTAAGCTCCCTAAGATTTTGACCGTAAATGGACCACTTGGATGACCAAGGTTTAATTTGACCGCCTATGGGCCACCTGGATAAGCACGGTTTAATTCGACTGGTTACGGGCCGCTTGGATGACCAAGATTTAATTCAACTGCTCATGGGCTGCTTGGATAATCAGGGTTTAATTTGACTGCTTACGGGCCGTTTGAATGACTAGGGTTCAATTCGACCACTTATGGGTCGCCTGGATGACCAGGGTTTAAGTACGAAAGGGTGAAAGCCTGCTCGACTTAGGGACAATTTAGGTCATTTGTATAATCCTGTAAGCATACATACATATACATGGAATAGAAAAAGAAAAAAGAAAAAGCATGGAACAATAGAAAAAAGGGCTTTTTCTTTTATTAATGATAACATTTACATTACAGGCGTACATGTGCAACATGGATGACCTACCTGTGCCCTCACTCGAAGTAGCACTTGAGGTGGATCGCATTCCACACGGTGGGACCAACTTACCGTTCTGGGTTCGGAGTTTGTATGCGCAATTCTACAGAACAGCTGCGATTATAAAAGGACATTTCCAATTTGAGGAAAGCTTGTTCCGGTTGATAGTCTTGTCCGTAGCCTCAACGCTTGGCAAGACTAAGTCTCCCACTTTGAATTATCGCGCTTTTACCTTCTTGTTGTAACAGCGGGCGACCCGTTGTTGGTAAACTGTTGTCTGTATTTTGACTGTGTTGCGGGTTTCCTCCAACAAGTTTAGGTGTTTTCTAGTTTTTTGAGAGTTACCTTGTGGGTCAAAAGCTTCAACTTTAAGACTTGAAAGCTCGATCTCAATCGGAATTACTGTTTCTGTCCTATAGCAGAGACGAAGGGCGTCTCACCAGTTGGTTCCTTAGGAGTCGTCCGGTAAGACCATAGGACGGAAGGTAGCTCGTTGACCATAAGTCCCCTGCGTCCTCTAACTTGGTATTCAAACCATGGAGTAGCGTATGGTTTGTAACCTCCACCTATCTGTTTGCTTGCTGGTATGAAATCGAATTGTGGACCAATCTGATGCCTAAATTAGTGCAATACTTGGTGAAATGTTTCCCTGAGAATTGGGTTCCGTTATCAGTCCCGATGACCTCGAGAATGCCAAATTGACTTACTATATTTTGATGGATGAATTTTAAGGCGTTGTGCTCGGTGATTTTGGCTAGTGGGGCGGCTTCAACCGATTTGGTGAAGTAGTCAATGTTCGAGATGATAAACTTCATTTGCCTGGTCGCGATGGGAAATGGGCTGAGAATATTGAGCCCCCATTGCGCGAAAAGCCAAGAAGCTTGGAGAGATCTTAGCTTAGCAGACGGTTGGTGGTGAAGATCGCTGTGGAGCTGGCAATTCTCATATTTCTTCACGAATTCAAGGGCGTCCTCTTCATTGTCGGTCAGTAATATCCCTAGCGCATGATATTGAATGTTAGGTTTTTGCCACCAATTTGCAATCCGCATATCCCAAGGTGGACTTTTCTCAAGGAAAAGTTGGCCTCCTTAGGAGTAAGGCACCGGAGGTATGGAGTCGAGTAGCCACGGCGACATAGCCGCCCATTGACTATGGTGTACCAGCCAGCCATCTTCTTGATCCGCTTGGTTTCGTCCACGTTATCTGGCAGTGCTCGTTTGCCCAGATACCTCTGGTAAGGCATCATCCAGTTCTCCATGTCGAAGATTTACATTGCTTCTTATTCCTCAACGCTGGGAGTGATCAAGACTTCCTGCATGTCCCTCAAGTATTGTTCTGAATTTTCGGCCACTGCTGCTTTGGCAAGTTGGACGGCCTTCCAGTTCTCAGTTCTAGCGATGTGGACAAGGCTCAGCTTGTCAAACCTCCGAATGGCATCCTTCGCCTTCACTAAGTATTTAGCTAAATGAGGGTTGCACACCTCGAAGCTCCCGTTAACCTGGTTAACGACCAACTCTGAGTCGCTGTAGATGTTCAGCCGTATAACTGAGCACACTTTGACTAGTCTTAACCAGGCTAATAGGGTTTCGTACTCGATAATATTATTGGTGGCCAAAAAGTCGAGTTTAAGGGAGTACTTCACCTCAAACCCGTCTGGGGTCCTCAGGACCACTCCGGCACCGCTGCCTGAGTTTGTAGATAATCCATCTACGTTAAGAACCCATTCTGGCTCTTCCCCGTGTTGTTCTGCGTCCTCAGTAGGTTGTTCATCGAAAATTAGTATTGTGGTCTTGACGATAAAGTTAGTCGGAGCCTGTCCTTTGATGGCTAGTCTAAGCCGGAATTCAATGTCAAACTCTCCCAACTCGATAGCTCACTTAACCAGCCATTCAAAAACGTCGGGTTTCTAAAGAATGCTCTTTAGTCGCTTGTTGGTCAGAATGACTACACGATGAGCCTGGAAATAACGTCTCAGCTTCCGAGCGGAGAAGACAAGTGCCAGAGCTAGCTTCTCTGCAATCAAGTAGCTCGTCTCTGCGCCGGTCAACGTCTTGCTCACATAGTAGACCAGCCGCTAAGAGTCGAAGTCCTGCCGTATGAAGACAGAGTTAAGAGCCACCTCTGACACTACCAGGTAGAGGTGCAGCTCTTCTCCATCCTTCGTTGACGTTAGCAAGGTGGACTGGCCAGATATAGCTTCAACTCGTCGAAGGCTGCCTGACATTCTGCAGTCCATTGAAATCCATTTACTTTTGTCCCCTTTAGAGCCTTAAAGAATGGCTGGTACTTGTCTCCCGACTTTGCTAAGATGCGGGACAGTGCTACCAGTCGTCCAGTTAATCTCTGGACATCTTTGACGCTCCGTAGCGAAGTCATGTCCGTGAGGCTCTTGATCTTCTCTGGGTTTTCTTTGATTCCTCATTGAGAGACAATAAAACCCAGGAACCTTTTCGAGGACAGTCCGAAAATAAACTTTAAAGGATTCAACTTCATTTGGTGTGCACAAAATACCTTGAAGGACTCAGTTAGATTGCGAATATGTTCGTTGGTGGTCTTAATCTTGATAAGCATGCCGTCGACGTACACCTTAATATTGCAGTCGATCTGCTTCTTAAACATCTTGTTCACGACCCTCTAATAAGTGGCACTTGCATTCTTCAGACCAAAAGGCACGACCTTACAGCAGTAGGTGCCTTAGTCTGTCATAAACAAGGTGTGCTTCTCGTCCTCTAAGCTCATTCAGATCTGGTTGTAGCCCAAGTACGCATCCATGAAACTCAATAGCTCGTGTCTGGATATCGAGTCTACCAACAGGTTGATCATGGGTAAAAGGAAGCTATCTTTTGGGTAGGCTTTTTTAACTTTAGTGAAATCGATACACATTCATCATTTTTCGTTACTTTTTTTTACCATGACGATATTGGAGAGCCAATTCAGGTATTTGACTTCTCTGATATAGCCGATGTCCAGCAGTTTCTTCACTTCCTCTGGGATGGCGATGAGTTTCTCCACGGAGTGGTTCCTTCGCTTCTACCTGTTGGGCTTACGGTCAGGATCAATGCCCAACTTGTGGACCATTATTTTGGTCAGAATCCCAAGCATGTCAGCGGGAGTCCACGCGAAGATATCAGTATTTTGTAGTAATAACGCTATCAACCCGTCACGCAGTGTTTCGGTGAGTAAACCTCCAATTTGTATGCACTTCTCCGGGTCCTCTGAATTTAATGTGATTAGATCGATTACCTCACCAAACTACGCAAGTTGCAAGGTTGCTTCATCTCAATGGTCAAGTTCTCCTACTGCTTTTGTGCTACTATTTGGAGCAATCTAGGTCAAGTAACATGTCCGCCCAATGATTTGGTCATCCAACACTTGACCTATGCCTTATGCTGTTGGGAACTTCATCTTGAGATGCAGTATTAAGGTGATGACTCTGAACGCTGTTAGGCATGGATAGCCTAGAATAGCATTATATACAAAAGGCAGGTCGATAACCAAGAAAGTGAGTGTACGACTCGCCGTTCTTGAAGACGTGCTTAGGGTGATCTCCAACTGGATCGTTCCTTGGACGGTCACTAGTTTGTTGTCAAGGCCATAGAGCGGGCCTTCAATAGGTTTCAATTAACTCTTTTTTAGACCAAGCTTAAAAAAGGTATCAAGATAAAACAAATCTCTTGAATTTTCATTATCAATAAAACTCATTTCAGTTGGTAGTCTACGTTACCATCTAAAACGAGTGTGGATATAATAAGAGGATTAGCATGAGGGGAGATTGCATTACCCATGTCATTATCACTAAAGCTAATGACATCTTCTATGTGCTGCTTCTTCTGCCCAGCTTGCTATCCCTTACAATCCGCTAGGGTCTTGGCCGGCCGGACCATGATCACATTGACCATTCTGGTTGTGACCCGATTCCTCGGCTAGGAAGGCTCTGGTCCTTCCCCGCTTGAGGTGTCGAAACGTTGCCCAGGGTTCCTGACGAACTTGGTGAGGTGGCCCCTTCGGATGAGCTCCTCGATCTCCCGCTGGAGCGTCTTGCATTCTTCCAAGGAATATCCGGGAGATCAATGAAAATCATAGTACCTAGCTAGATTTCCTTCCTCCGCTTTCTTAAGTGGTTTGAGCCATTTAAGAAACTTCTCCCCACGGATCTGCGTGAGGCATTGGAATGCGTGTCTCTGTTAAGGGTGTAAGGTTGATCGGCCTATACTCCTTTCTCTTCGGCGCTCCAACCCTGTGCTGCTTCCTGTGGGGATGATTGTCGCCTCCGTGCTCCCTCTTTCCCTCGGCTGGGAAAGAGCAAAGCTGGTTGGTCCAGTCAGGAAGCTTTGCCTCGTTGGCTTCTTCGACCACTGCGTAGGCCTTGGTGATAGATTTTATTTTCCAAAAAGTTTGTGAATTCTCGTGCCCCATGTGTCTGAAGAAATCCTCGTGTGTCAATATGGAGATGAAACTGACAAACTTTATCTTCTCCGTGAGCCTGGGGATCCTTCTGGCCTCCACTAAAAAGCGATCTAGGAACTTCCTTGAATTTTCTCCCTACCTTTGCTTGATATGGGAGAGATGCTATGACTACTTCACATCCCAAGGCTGGAAGCACACTACGTCAGGAAGAGTTTGGTGAGCTCACGGAAGTTGAGATCGAGTCTGACAGAAGCCGGTGGAACTAGATACGGGCATCTCCCTTCAACGTGAGAGCCACGTCCTCCAACCCTTGGAGACTCAGATAGGCGCAGAAGTGATCTAGGTGATCCATAGGATCAGCACTCCTATCGTAAGAGTCGAGAGTTAGCATCTTAAACTTTACCAACAAAGGACGGTTCAAGATCTTAGCCGTGAAATGGGATCTGTCCATATCTACGACGTGTTTATCGTCTTTGAACACATGGTTTCAGATCTTCTTGACCCTTAAATTCATCCAGGTGGCATTGCCAGATCTTTTGGAGTTGAGGTAGGTTCTCAACTCCGTCCTTTCTCCGAAGTGGCACGTAATCGGCTGGCTGCTGCCACCAGTAGATTTGACGATCCTAGAAGCTCCCTCCTGAGCCCGAGGCCTAGTCTCTGCCCGAGAGTATCGGGGATTCCTCCATTCGAGACTCTCGTTAGGAGTCCTACTACTCGAATGTCCTTCAAGCCTTAGACGGCTCTGGGTATGGGAGGCCTCCGGAGCCTGGGCATTGCCTAGCCTCGTAGTCTTCTTGGTCGACTTCTTCTTCTTTTAGCCTTCCATCCTAGAGGGTGGAGTAGGTACCGTGAAGGGCGGAGCCCCCGGCTTTGTTTTCTCCTGATAGACTAGAGCATTTGAAGCATTTAGTTTATATTGCTCATCTACTCCTCCAGGTTCTATGCAGGCACCCCGTTGGTCAGGTTACTAGCGGCGTGGTCCTGATCAGGTGAGGCCACGTCTCTAACGGGATCGCTAGCTTGCACTTTAGTATTCACCATTCTGATTGATGACACTGACTTGGAAGATGAAATTGAAAGTGGGTGTGGAGAAATGTGGTAGGCTTTTTGTAAGCTTCCCACAGACAATGCCAATGATCCGTCATAGATCCAAGTTTCGAATAGATTCGGGTCAAATCATCCGTTTGAGTTCAACTTCGTCCACTAATTTGGAACTTGTACACCACAACTACGAATAAGAGATCGGGTGCTAGAGGGAGATTGTCCCACTGAAAATACTCTGATACTCAAGTCAGTAAATAGCTTTCAAAGTAAGAAGGTGAATGTAAAGGGATGCAATATGTATGCGATGAGTGTCTGTTATGTGAGACTGCTGTCGTAAGCAAAGAGGCTTTGGTTGCTCGTGAGGAGCGAGATCTCTAAGTACTGAGTTCACTTGAAATGTAGTAGCAGAGAGAGAGAGCATTAGAATGCTCGATGCTGAAAGTGTGAAAACTTTACCAGAAAAGGCTTTTTGCAAGCAAGTCAGAACGTATCCCGGAAGTGAAAACTCCGTGACCTTTTATAACCACTGTGCTGGGCTACCTTTCTTGTGCAGAATGGCTTACCCGTGCTCTTTTTGGATTGTTGCTTTTCTCGGCGTGTAGCCTTTCCCGGCGTGTAGCCTTTATGACTGTAACGGTCGAGGGATTGATTTTATTCCATCTACATTTTGTAACCGTTAGGGTTTCTAACAGACAATGAGTGGATTCTGGCGCCTTCCTTTAGGGATGCACATTAATTATGGAGGTGGCCGTTACAATGGGGGCTACCTTCTGTGGAGAGCGTGTAATCAGGGGGGAAACTGTTGTGGCTTTAGGATGGATATGTGGACTAATCTGGACTTGGTCCATGTGAGTCCTGGTCCCCAACCGGTCTTCTAGCCACACTCCCAGTCAATAGAAGTGTTGACCATCTTGAACCCAAGTGGGTCGTCTTGCTCTTGAAATTTTGTTGGACCATTAGCCTTTTGTCCAGTTAATAGCTAACATTGACCGTCCAGGCATAAATGGGCCGTTGAGGTCTTGGGTTGTTTCCTCCTTCGTGGGTTAATCCATTATTGGCGTACCCATCATTAATATTTTTTAATATTTATTTTTACCTATTAAAGTTCAATCTAACGGATCAATGGATGGTCATAGGAGCTACGGGGTGTCACAGCCCCCTTTAAAAAAAAAGATCATTTTAGTTAAATTTTCTTTCATCCCTAATTATTCACACAATTTTAAAATGTAAGTTTATGCAGTCCTTTGTTTCATATTAACGTTACAAACCTGATGAGTCAAATATGAATATGGGTTGAAACCAATGAGGCCCAATTAGCAGACGGGATCAATCAGGCAGCAACGACTTAGGAAAATCAGGGCAAAGCTCATTAGGTGCCTTAGATGCACACCCAATCAGCTTCGCATGCACCTCTACGAATGCGGTTGCAGATTGACAGCGTAGAAAGCGTTGGCTTAGGAAATGTCAGCGAATGGGAAATAAGGTCAACGTCGGCAAGTTACAGCAAACGCGGTCCCGACAGTCGCTCAACCAATCAAAGCAAAGTTAAACAGGCCCATGTCGGCCACACCCGATGATGGTTTCCGCACCATCACAAGATGACAACCGACACCGTTGGCCATCGTCAATGCTTAGCGGCTAACGAATCCCAGCAAACTACCTGTCAGAGATTTTTATGTCCGAAAGCCTCCTTCACAGAGCCTCCAAGTATCTTCTCCCTTAGCAGAGAGGAGGATCCCCGTTCAATTTTCAGAAAAACCTTAATCGGTAATTGTAGATCTGAAAATCGATCCTAACACCCTGCTATCAAGCGAACGAGGAGAAAGAACTAACACTCTTCTCTCAAACCACCGGCCGAATGTGGCGACGATAGTGAGCCACTCTTAGCAGTGTAACAAGGGGAGCATAAGCCTCCTCCAAAGACCACATGCACGCCCATCATACTTGTATCAGTGTATTCTCCATCACGTTTACTCTCACGTCTACATCTTTCCATCCCCCAGTAAAGATTTTCGATTTAAGTGTCAGAATGTTTACAGTGAGAGGACATTCCACCGTCATCTGACCCCTTATTTGTAATTTGTGGTGTGGAGAGCTCAGGTTGAAAATACGTGGAGATCGGATCCATTTGTGACCCACCTGAGTCGAGGAATCCGAAGATTTCCTAATCCATACGAGAACCCGGACCAATGAATGTATCAAAATCAAGTTTATATTAGATCTTATATTATGTAGTTATAATAATATACTTTTATTTAAACAATAAAATTATAAAAGTAAAAAATATTTTCAAAGATAACATCCTTTGATGTCTGACATTTACTCAATAATTGATTATCATATTTAATACCGTCTAAAATTTCAATGAACGGCAATAATAATTAAAAACAATGGTCCCCTTTTACACTCGCTGTCCCTAATAATATTATATATTAAACTTCAATAATTTAATTGGTTTTATTTAATATTTTATAAAAATAATGTACAATAAAATTTTAAATTTACTTAAAAATATTAAAATGCTTCAATATTTACATTATACAAAAAATAATAATAAAACAAATAACTCTATTTATATATTTTTTTAAATTATTTAAAAAATATAAATAAAAATCGTTGAATAGTTAATTTAATGGTCCGAGTATACTGGAAAGGGACATTCCCTGCTTTGCATTTAGCCTCCCAAGTCAATGCAACTATTGAATATTATTACGTACTTTTTTTCTTTTTTTCTTTTTTTTTTTTTCGGTGGCCAGCTACACCATTTGGAGGGTGACATTTTTATATGTAGAATTATTTTAATTTTTATTATTAATTTGTTATTAAAATTGATAGGTACATCGGAATACGCTAACTCAAGGTAACGGAAGTTCAAAATCGCATCTTGAATTGGCCAACTTAAAAACTACCAACAAAGACATAAAGCACCCAAATCCGAAAAAGGTCGAAGACGGCCAACGCCATGCGTTGACAGTCCCCAAAGAGGCCGGTAACTCGGCACAGACGGTTAACTCGAGCGTTGACCGAATGCACTGTAGCGGAAGGCCCAAAAAGGCTTCAAACCTACTACGCCTCAGGCCTAAACTGGCAGGCGAACACGTGCACGAAAAGTAACGGTCTTCTCATGGCCACATGTCTTCCTAAAAGTTGATCTTCTCCAAAAAAGGCGGCAATAATATCAGCGCTAACAAAACGTTCACAAAAGTGTGAAACATCAAGATCCGTTTGCACTGCATAAATGTAAGATGATTAAATCAAATCACGCATCACAAACCCACAAACTCGAGGAGGCCACATCACAAACCCAAGAGGAGCATGCCACCTTGACCAGAGGAAGAGCCTTTCTTGCTATCCATAAAAGTTTAAGGTCTTCGTTTTGGAAGACACACGCTTTTACATGCTTTCATACTCTATCACATGCTCTCATATGCTCTCTAGCATGCATTCTGAGATACTCATTCGCATACACACAAGCTCACTCAGAAACAGAAGCTCTTTTGCTCACCCTGTAACTTATCTTCCTAAGAACACTGAAAACGATCTTCTTGAAGGACTTCCTACAGTCTTCCACACGAACGCTTACAGAGCTTGAACAGAGGCTCCTCTCCTCTTTCTCTCTACGCAAGCGCTCATCCTCTAATCCCACCAGATATCTCCGGATTCCTAGAGACCTCTTTAGCCTTCTGAAACTCGATCCCTAAAGCTTCTACGCTCTCGGGACGATGCTTCCTTACGCTATCTGTGAGCAATAAGCAAGAACGCACATTATCAACAGGCCGACACTCCAAACCATCTCACACACTCTCTCTTTTGCTTTCTAGTTACTTTCCTCGCTTAGAAGCTTTACTAACTTGAGGCGTCGGAGTGTTTTTAGTGGGACAACCTCCTGCCGACACGCTGACCTCTTATTCGTTTTAGTGGCGTGTAGGATTTGAATTCAGTGAATGGAGTCGGGTCAGATAATCCAAACGAATCGAAATCTGTTCGAAATCGGATCCAGGTACGCATAAAAATATATAATTATTTTATGTTATAAAAATTATGCAATATATTAAGAATACAACATTTTTTTTGCGACTCCATTTGTTAAAATCTATAATTTTAAAATATATATTTGATTTTATTAGTTATTGAGACGTAAGATAAAAAGAAAAAAAATTTAGAAAGGTTGGCTAACCCACTTTAATTGTTTAATAATTAAGAAGGGAATATACCTATATTTGTAAACAATTAAATTTAAATTTGTTGACCAAATTGAAATTAATTGATGATAAAGCTAAAATTTTTTTACTGATTTGCTAAAATTGGTTATTGATCATTATATATATTTGTCTCTATGACATTAGTAATTTTTATGATCTTTTTTATAAAAAATAATAATTCAATTATTTTTAATTTATATTGTTAGAAATTGTTGAACTATAGAAATTACTAATTTTTATAATAATTTTAATAAAATTATTTTGTATTGATGCTATTTGAAAGAGTTTAGATTCATTTAATAATTTACATAAAAAAAAATATTTTTAAACATAGCATCTATTGATGTCTGACATTTACTCAATAATTGATTATCATATTTAATATCGGGAATTAACTATCCAACGATCTTTATTTATATTTTTAAAAATTTTTAAAAAATATAATTGCAGTTATATGTTTTATTAGTTTTTTAATAATGTAAATATTTTAATATTTCTAAATAAATTTGAAATTTTATTTTACATTATTTTTAAAAGTATAAAATAAAACCAAATAAATTATTAAAATTTAAATATACAACGTTGTAATATTGTCAGGGACAGCGAGGGTAAGGGGGACCATTACTTTTAATGGTCCAAATTTACTGGAAGGTGACAACTCAACGCATTGAGCCTCCCAAGTCAACGCAATTAATGAAAATTATTACTTTTTTTTTTTTTTTTTGGTGGTGGCCGGCTAACACCGTTTGGAGGGTGAAATTTTTATATATTGAATTATTTTAATTTTCACTATTAATTTGTTATTAAAAATATGTAATTATTTTATATTTTAAAATTTATGTAATATATTAATAATACGATATTATTTTATTGCAACCCCATTTGTTAAAAATCATAATTTTAGAATATATGTTTGATTTTATTAGTTATTAAGACGTATGATAATATAAAAAATTTATTTATTTATTTTTAGTAAGAGAGATTAACCCATTTTAATTTTTAATAATCAAGAAGAGAATATACATAAATTTGGTAAACAATCAAATTTAAATTTGTTGACCAAACCGAAATTAATTAATGATAAAATTAAAATTTTTTTTATCGATTCACTAAAATTGCTTAGTGATTATTATAGCACATTTAACTCAACGACATTAGTTAATTTTTTATCATCTTTTTCATAAAAAATAATAATTTGATCATTTTAAATCTATATTATTAGAAATAGAAAAACTATAAAAAATATTAATTTTAAAATAATTTTACGAAGCTATTGTGTATTGATGCTATTTTAAAAATTTTGGATTCATTTAAAAATTTGCATAATAATAGGGAGAGACCTAAAACTGCTAATATATCATATAATTTTTTACATATTAATATTTAATTAATTACATTCATGATTATTTATTAAAAAATAATTATGTATTTTACTATAAAATTTTATATAAAAAACATTTTCAATATTTTATCAATTCGAGGCATTCCATTCACCACCCCTAAGAGAATGGTGTTAATGAAAAGTTAATTTTGTCAATTTATTTAGTAATTGTACTATTTACACGTATATTTATCAAAACGCTATTCCTAATTTAATGTTGATTCTCATCTGATACAATAAATGTAGGCTACAAAAAAAAAGTTTTTTTTTTTTTTTTGGGGGTCATTTTATAAAGTTTTTATTTTATACCCTTTGTATAAAATCTATAAAAAATAAATACATCAAATAAAACTATAAAATTTCCTCATTAGTCGCGCGATCGTCGCCTCTGTTCCTCGCCGTTGCCACTGCTACTGCCATCGTCGACCCGTGCCGGAAGAAGAGTTGCCGTCGCCATCGCCATCATCGTTCGTGTGGTTTGTTGTCGTCGCCGACAGCAATCGGTATTTTTCTCTAATTTGCAAGTAAATTTACTATACTGTCATTTCTACTCAATTTACGAGTGAATCCTCATAATCCCCCTTCCTTCCTCTGCATTTTCCTTGGCTGTTGTGCTGCTCTATGATTCGAATCCTTCATTCGAATCTGTTTCGCTCTCTCTCTAATTTCACCATCGATGATGAAAATCGGGTTGTGTGTGTGTTCTTTGGGAAAGTGATGAGAGAGCAGAGTTGTGTACTCTATTTTCGTGACCGGTTAATGTCGGGTGAGGAAACCGAGCTTCATGCTCTGTTCTGGCTGAAAGAATCAGTGGGCGAAGGAATGGTAAATTTGGGATTAAATTGTGGGTGAATTGCTGCGTGTGGGTGTGTGAGTAGTTGGGGATTCGATCGATTTGTGTGTGTGGGTGTTCTGTGTGTGCTCTGTGTGGGCGGAGGCGTTGGCAGTAAAGGGGTTCTTGACTGATGTTGCGCGTGCGTGAGTGTGTGCAGAAGCATATGTGCTGCTGTGATGGGTGTGAACGGCTGGGAGTAGCCGTGTGTGTATGTATTGGGTGTGTATTTATACGTGTATTGGGTGTGTATGTGTGTGGGAAGCAGTGTGTGTTGTGTTGTATGGGTGCTGTGTGCGTGTGTTGGTGAGTGAGGAGTCAGCAGAAGCTGCGTGAAGTTGCGTTGCTATGTGTGTTTATGTGTATAGATATATGAATGTATATATACATATATATAGTAATGTAAGCGGATATATATTTATGTATGCTAACATGTGTGGTTATATGTGGATATATGAGAATAAATATGATAGAGAACATAGAGGATGATTTCAATTGTATATGTTCGGAGTGATACTGTTTTTATGCAGAAATAAATATTGCCGATTAATTGTTAGAATCATGCAAAATTAATTGGGGACGAAAATTAAAATAAAAATATTGTTGACCTTAGTCGTAAGCACCACTCCAAAATAAAATGGAAAAATAGTGAAGTAGTTGAGTTGATCATATCTTAATCCATGTATTCCCTTTGAACGTTCTGAGATATATTCCTTTGTGTCGGATTTGATTGCGTGAGTACGGTCCGTGTCAGCACCGAATAACGTTCCTATTATTGATGTTGTAAAAGTTTCTTTACGTTATACTCAATTGTGTGAGTATTTGGATTGTTGGTTTCCTACGGTCAAGGTAAAGAAAAGCGTATGAAAACCCTAAGGTATCTAGTTGAATGGGAGGCTACGACACCTTAGTGTGGTCTACACTTATCTGATACTGATTTCCGTATCGTGGTGATAATGAGGTATGTTTATCGCGGAGGGATGCTTATAATCACGTGACCATCGTAGGAGATGTTATTAGGGATATCATTTGGCGAGGGATATCGGAGATGGTATAAGCATGCTACGGGTAAAATCTCTGAGAGGACTGTAGGGGCAGTGGGGATACCATGAATAACCTCGTTGTACTTACCCAGCTGTTGGGGGAATAAATACGCGGCCTTTGGTTCACGGTGGCAGAATAAGATCCAAGGAGATTCTTATTATCTCGTATAGTGGCGACCTCAAAATTGAGTTGATAGTCAAATTCTTGATATTTCATATAGTGAGTCAAGAGGGATATTTATAACCTAGTAACCATCGTAGAGGATGATATCTGGGATATCATTGACGAGGGGTATCAGAGGTGGTATCAGCAGGCTACAGGTACAGCCTCTGGGAGAACTGTAGGGATAGTTGGATACCATGGATAATCTCGTTGTACTTACCCAACCGTCGGTGACGTAAATATGCGGCCTTTGGATCACTATGGTAGAATAAGGTCCAAGGAGATTCATTGTGATGTTTCATCATTGTTAATATCTCGTGAGTTTGGGATTCGGTTGAATCCACGAGTTATATTTTGTAGAATCCATGGATCGGATTTTACGTTATTCGGATTTGGTGGAATCTGTTGTTTATCGATATTAATGTTCAGGTCGTTCACGCTGACATATGGACTAGGAAAATCCCCAATCATCGTTGATGTCGTATTACAGGGGATTACTGTTGTTTATTGGCACTCTTGTTATTTTTGGATGTGCGGGTCTTGTGGGACCTATTTTACCTAGAGTCGTATTTACGACGTATTGTAATTTGCTCGGATATAGTAGATGATTAGATTTATATTGAGATCTTGATAGTTTAATATCCGAGATTGTTATTATTGTATATCATTTTTTATTATTATCACTTGTTGGGTTTTAGCTCACCATTGTATTTTATTGACTCCAGATTAGACAGGTTGACATCAGGATTAAGGAGATCATGTGACTTTTGGGTAGCCGTCAGATAGAAGTGATATCAGAGTTGGAGGCTCTTCGGATGGAGATTTAAGATCTTGGTAGTTTAGTTACCGTTCAACTTTTATTAGATTTCTCTATGGGATCGATATTTTTAACATTGAGGTCATTTATTGAAATTATTTGTCATTATTATGGATATTTATGATGATTATAGATTGTGTCTTAAATGATATTGTTGAGTTCATTAAATTTATTTAATGACGCGTAATTGCATGATTTCGGATGATTCGAAAATTTCACTGTGATGGTCCGGATTAGGTTTGGAGATCTGAGTTCGGGTTGTTAAAGAAGGTTCCTGAAAAAAGAAGAAATGATTCTTCCACTTCTTCACCGAGTCTGGGATGGTCCCTAGAAAGTGAAAGCCAGATCGAGGAGACATCAAGATCCAATCCTCCGACTTCGTGAAACGAAAGATTGCCTTCGCCACCTTTAGATCGAATGTGCCAGAATAAAGGTAGGCGAAGATGGACAACGAGACAAGTAGCAGACGACATTAGGGTGAACCCTTGCGATAAGAATACCCAATGCCTCGACAAGTGCATATAGGTTACATGGTATGGGGTAGCGAAGCCCACCCTTCAGATGGTGCTCGTAGACGGTGATGAAACCCTCTGGAGGAGCGTTGGCCTTATCATCTAAGCCAAGAGCGTAGTAGGCCATGTCCTTGGGAATCTCACAATCTACCATCAGGGCAGCAATGGCACTCACCATCAGGACAGACCCAGTGTTGCCAACTCCAAGGTGAACTGTTCGAGGGGCATGGGAGGAGGAAGGAGAACTCTTCTTCACCATCTTTTTCTTCACCATCTTTTTCTCCCCAGGAAATATTATAGACTCTCAGTACTAGGAAGCGTAAAGAATGAAACCCACAAAAAGCGTTGCTTAAATAGGCAACAAAGAACCATTACGCGGGAAACTCAATCGGCATTTCACTTGATAGCTAGGCCACATGCCTATTCAACAAAAACTCCACGAGTTCCAAATGGCAGCCAATCATGGCTCGTGCCAGATCGCAGATTGCAATCACCTCGGCCGCCTGCCAAATCCTGATTGCCACGCCAGCACTAAATGCGGATTCTGACCGCCAAGACAAGCGGCAGCAAGGTTTCTAGGACACGCTTCCAGAAGAACAAATTAATCATTCCAGCACAATGGATAGTGATAAAAAAAGGCATGGTCAAGTAAAAAAGTTTTATTATGTGATAAACTAATAAACACTTTTTACAACAGGAGGCAGCCAACGGCCACGGATTACAATTAGCTACCCTCATTGGGCCCTGAAGGGTCCGGAGTCATGTACTCTGTCAAGTCCGCACTAGTCCGAATGCCTGAATTTTGAGAGTTCAGGATGCCGATGCTGAAGTTTGGCTCCTCCAGCTTGGCTAGCCTCCGACTAAGACGGATACCATCATGGAACCTCCTTTCCAGTACAAGCCCACCTCCTTCGGCTTGAGCCTTGACCTTAGCTCAACCTCCAATCGCGTGTGTTCCTCTCCAAAGTGCGCCTAGAATCACTCGAACTCCTCTTGAAGAGCCGAAATACAGTCCCTAGCTTGCATATCGGCGCCAGCAAGCCTCGATGCCCCTACTTTCGACTCTGCCCACACCCTCTCAAAGTGTGCGGTGTGAACCATTGTTTGCTCAATCTCTATGATTGCTCAAAGTGCCTCTTCCATCTCAAAGCCTGGTGGTGTCTTCAAAAATCTCATCGGTCCTACGACAGAAGCCTCTAAGCCACAGCCTCCTATCACAGCAGCACCGGGTGCAACATCGTTGCGGATCCTTAAGGTATGTGTGTCCCTCGCGGACCCACCAGAAGGTGACTCAAATTCTGATGAGAAAGACAATCTTTTCATTAGTGTCAAAGAAAAGAACAAGGACAATGTACGCTTCACGCTCTCGAAGTCACTAAAGGATGCGAAGTCCTTGGAGGGAATTTAGGCGTTTAAATAGCCAGAAGTTTCCTAGTGAAACGACGTCATACCAAGGAAGAAGTGTTTCGAGAGGGAGCCAATGGGCTCCTCCCACGTGGTAGATCTCTAAAGCATCGCGCCTTTCCAAAGTAAGTCATTATGACAAGACTCCCCAAGGTCTCCCACGCGATTAATGCGTCAGATAATCCGATGGATGTGACATCTACAAGTAGTGTTTGACTTCCCAGGGCCACCGATGTCAGTGATTCTTCTCGCTGTGTCCTCGCGTCGACGGTCCACGTAAGGACTCAAGGGACAACGCCGGTGGAACAGACCGTAGGTAACTGAGAGTACTCAAGCACGTGGATTGGCGCATGCCATGACAAAGGGAGCAAATTACCCCTGAAGTGCAACCCAAAAAGGCAATAAATGAAAGAAGACGCATGTAGGAGAATAAAGGCAAATGCTACTACTTTTATTGATCAAAGTTTTCTTTACAAAGTACAAAACTTACGATAGCGAAAGTACAAAAAAGAGAAAGATACAGCACAGAACATAAAGTCCGGAATGGCAACCCCGGATGCTTGGAGCCTTACCAGAGAAAGTGATCCACATCAGATCACTCTGGCCGCCATCAGAACTCTGATTTGCCCAGGCATTAGAGCCGCCGGTGCTGGCCAGACCCTAAAGGTTCATTATGAGATGACCGTGATGACAGAACCAGCACTCTTAATAGTAGTCCCAGTAGGGGTGTGGCTACGACGCACTCCCCCTACAGAGACTCCACCTCTTGCCTCCTCTCCAGCAGGCACATATGATGTGCCAGCGACACACTATCCTGGGGATAAAAATCCCTGTGATAGCTCCGCTATGATCGTCCCACGTACTAGAGGTCATGATGGCCATGAGGGAGACATGCAACAACGGTAGAGTGGCCAAGCCAACCTCGTTAGCACGAGGAAGTGTCCACCATCGGGGCATGAATACAGTTTTCGAAAAAAGCTCCGGATCTCCAGCAAGTCCATCCGATTCCTTCACGGATCCCCGCCGGGAGCAGGGTAAGCCAAGGGCTTCTCATCATTCCTCCGAGAATTTCCAATCGGCGAATTCCCTTATTTATAGAGGAGCCGGCGCCCTGCTCATCCTCAGCGAGGCACCCCGCCCGATAGCCATTAATAATTAAATAGGAAAGTTTTCAATACTGACCCAGATTCTGGTGTGGGAATCCTTCCATTCGAGGGCATTGAGTCTCTGCGGCACTCGAGAAGCTCATGTGATCATCTAGGGAAGGTGCGACACCAGATGAGGACAACGTCTAGCGCATCTCGAGGAATGACGCATGGTGGCCAACTGGACCCTAATAGGTATGCCAGGCCACGGCTACAAGTTGGCCAAGGCATGGGAGCTAGTGTTGGGTGCAGTGCCGGTGAAGCCAAGGACTCGCGAGGCTCAATCCAGGAAGCGGCAGCCCAAATCGATTATTCGGTCTAGAACTCCAGGCAGCCTACGTGACAGCCCAGCGCTAGCAGCCAATCAGCATTCCTGCAGCTCATTAATGCTACTGCAGACAGCAAACGTGAGGCCGTAGAGGCAAGCCAATGAGGGAAAGGTCATCTCGGCCAACCGAGGCTTGCGCCGTTCCCTACAACTGACTAATCAATCCTCATGCGAAAGGTAGACCAAGCGTGGCCAGCGATACACGACGGTCTCCTCGCCGCCACAAGGAAACAATTGACACCACCGACTATTACCAGCGGTCAACGGTCGACGAATCCCTACAAAAAGGATTCTCGCGCCCAAAGCTCCACTCCCTGGAGCTTATATATTCGCTCTCCTTCTACAGGAAAAGGGCTCGATCGATTCCAAAATCCTCAATCTGAGCCTGGGCATTGAGACAAATACTCATCGAGTTCCTATTCTCAGACTCACACCCAACGGTGATCCATCATGGCCTTTCACAGGCTACCAAAGTGAGCCACCCATCACGATACATATAGGGAGTCAGGTCTCCCATCAACCGCTCATCGAGTCCTTACTCTCGCATTCATACACTGCCACCACACGCTCAGCATACTACCGTGCACCTCTAAGCGTGCGTCCCCCTTTTCGTTCATTGTGGAAGGTTATTGACTTGAGCGTCAGAGTATTTTCGGTAGGAGAAATCTTGCCGACCTCTGACTTCTTATTTGTTAGTTTGTATTGTGCATATTTCAGGTTAGAAGCGACGGGAATTAGACCTGCTCGTGATCTTCTCTGGGCGACGAGGAATCCGAAGGCACCCTAATTCGTACGACAATCAGGAACCTGGGATGCAATAATATTTAATACAAAAATATTAAAAATGTGATATGTACAATGTATATTCAATAATTTACCATTTAAATTAAAAAGATATATCTGTTTAAATAAATAAATATCCGTATTGTTATTTGAAGTATTGATAGAAGTAATAGAAAATTTTTATAAAATATTATTTATTTATTTATAATAGTATTAATTATTTTAAAAATCATAAAAGTAGTAAAAATTTATAAATTAATATTTTTTATAATTTTTGACTTTTAAAAATAAAATATGCAACAACAAAAATATAATATAAGTTATTACTTGATGATAGTACACCGCTAAACAAAAAATATAAAATTTTATGTATATTAATTTTAAAATTAATTATTATTTAAAATTATAAATAAGGAGAATACCATCATTTTTACTATTATATCATGATATGTTTATATATCTAAACTTGTTGGGCCCCAGTATAAAGGCCCGTAAAAGCACGGTTCAGAAGAAAGGTCCAAACGAGAGGCCCAGAGATACTCCCACAAGCTAAGAAAATTGGGCGGCCTGAGAGGCCCAAAGTAGAGGCCAATGGCCCAAAGACCAAGACCACAACAGAAGCCCAAGAAGTCCCGTCCGCTCATAAGGAAGCTCGAGGACAACGCTAGCAATACCCAAGCGCATGGACACGGAAAGGACCGAGAACCCTAGAAGCCCTGCTGAATCTCAAAATCGCCCGAGAGGCCAAGAAGAGGCTCCCGGACTTTCCCCAGAAGATCCTCCAATAGCAGCCTCCTCTTACGAGTCCGCGAACTCACGAGGAGCTCCACCCAAGAGCGAGGACTACCTTATGCTCGGTCAAGGATGCCAGCTAAGCGACTTCGCCGATTCCCAAGGAAACCTGCAACCACTGCCAGTCTCCATCTAAACAGAGCACGCCTGGTCAAATCAAGACTGGCACACCTAGTCCTGCCAGCGGCGCTAGCCGCATGCCTTACCGCACGCCTTACCGCACACGTCAGCAACATTAATGAGGCCAGTGGGACACTGCACAGCATTTGGGTCATCCGATGGCTGCCATGCGTCTCCTCCCCAACGGCCTGGTCTTCCCTATAAATACCCAGTAAAGTCCCTCTCTAAGGGGACCAGATTCTCTTTCCCCAAAGTTGGCTCCACAAAGAAGGCAAAAGGCCCACTTCCTTTCGGCTCTAAACCTCTCTCTTCCCTGCGAAACAGAATAGAAGAGTGGTAAAGCCTTCTAACGAGCGATTCCCCCTAAAAAAGAGATACAAATAGACAGACAATGAAGGGATTAACCCCAACACTTGTATTTTGTAAAGACTTCAACCCAAATAGTGAAGTATTTTCAAGGCCCTGAGCCTCGTGGTTTTTCCTCCCTATTCAAGAGGAGGTTTTCCACGTAAAAGATCCGGTCTCAATCTTCCTCTCGTGTTTAACACCTCATACACTTGTATTGCCTGGAAACCACCGATCTGACTGGACCCCGCGGATCCAGAACGCAACAAAACTGTAAGTATTTTTATACATATATTTTAAATTTATAATCTTTTACTATAAAAAATATTTTTAATTAAACAATGTATTTTATAAAATTTTTTTATTTAATTTCTGGTCGTACTAAAAAATTTCTATCATTATTGTATTAATGTTTAGTTTTTAATTGTTGAATTATGCTGTTATTAGAATAATTTTGGTTAATTTAAAAAGTAATTTCATAATGTATATTAAGGAGAAATATTATTTTTGAGAAAAAAAAGTTAGCGCACGAAGGACGCATTTGTCACGCTTGTACTTGTTTGAAGAAGAGGCTACACACCTATTGTGCACCTCTGATATGTTTATACACAGTTATGATGAAGTAGTGGCATCTAATGTGCCCCTATGGGACATACATACATATTCTAAATAAATTGATTGGCACATAATATGCTCCTAAATAGTAGTTATGTGCGATTTTGATAAAATATTAGCATTTAATACATAGCAGCACATGAGCATGGATTTCCTTTATGCAAAGATAGTTTGGGCGTCGACAATATTTATATTCAATGCCATCCTAAATAAAGCAATACAAACGAGTAAGGAGTTATAGTTTATTGTATTCGTGAGATTAAAGACGACCAAAGTAAATACATCTAAAGATATCAAAAGAAAAAATTTATAGTAAGATAGTGTACTAAAGAGATGCTCGTATGAAATCTGAAAATAAAATATAATGCTTATTAATTTATGCAAAACTATCAATTATTTCTCATGGATTTATTTACCTTGCCTTCGTAAAACTAGAGGGCCACCGGAGCCCAAGCGTGGATTTAGTTTAAGAAATGGTTGCCTCTTGAGCCCGGTTAAAGCATTATCATTTGATACTCTATTCATCATCTGGGACATTCTTCAATAAACTACCAACTGTATAACCCAAAACATACACGGCAATCTTGAAGTATGACATTAAAATATAAACTGAAAATTGAAGTCAAGGTTTATAGAATAACAGTTTGAAATCCTTATGACAAGAAATTAGCATAAACTGGAAATTAACATTGGTGTCCAATCCCTACCACCTGCCTCCATCATCACCGTAAGCTGATCGGTCTGACCTGACCTTAAGCAACATTCTATGCCATTTTAATTAGTTAGCTCTGGACAGAAGGCAACTCTGGTGTGATCTCAACATGTATTTTGTTTTTGACGGTTCTAATTTATTGCTATACTTTCCTATGAACCGTTTAATAATAAGCTTATTTGTTACGGGCCTCATAAGGTCTTCGGCCTTTTATGCAACTACTTTTCACATGGTCCTCGGTTGTTTGTTTGTTTTGTTGTTTAAATTGTTTAGTTTGTTAGTTTATTGTTACGTGTGGATTGCTACACATGGATTGTTATTGCTTACATGCTTGTACTGGCATACTGTTGGAATCAGAGAGAATTATTTTCACTTCATTCTTCTTCTATCTGACTCTTCCCCCTTCTCTCGGTCTTTCTCGTCTGCCCTCTCAGACGCTCTACATTCGCCTTTCCCCTCGCCTTCCTTCTTTCCCTCTCTTCCTCTACTTTTCCTCCGTTTATCTCCCTGGTTCTCCTCTGTCTCCCTTTAATTTCCTCTGTTGAACTTTCCCTCCGCTTTCCAGCTTCTTCTGGTGCCATCGCCGCAAGTGCACACATCATTATTAGTCTCAATCTTTGCTTTGCGTCTGCCTTTGGCTACCGCTTTTATTTTGAATCTTTTCATGCTTGTTCATATTATTTTTATTTACCATATCTTGTACAATTAAAGTTTTTCTCGATTTTTACATTATTAGTCTTAATTTTTTTAATATTATTTTTTTATCCCAAAGTTTATTTTGTCACTATATTGTTTTTGAAAGATGTGTGCACGATCCATCTTGTTGCATGTCATGCCTACTGAAAGAGTGCCATTATTGATTTTCGGTTTATGCAAAATAACAGATAGGGACATTGGTTATTTTTTGTTAATTATCCATTCCATATGTATATTGTCTAGCCCTCGTAGAATAAACACGAACATCTCACAATTTGAAATCAACAACTTGAAAATAATAAATTTCAAAATTAAAAAAAAATTATCTTGAAAACTCATAAATTATATTCTAATGAGAAAAATATAAAAATCTTAGTATGTACAATATTCAATTACGTACCTAAATAGATCTTATTAAAAGACAAATCCTAATATGGAAACCTAATATCCATCACCAATGGAGATTGATTCCTCAAAAACAGATCCTACTATAAACGCTGGCAAAAAAAAAAAAAAATGAACTCTAAACAAAGCAAATATGAAATCTTACTATAGATCAAGTCATGCTCAATATTATTTAATCTCTATAAGTAAATTTTGTAAGAACTCATATGAATATATTATGATATATCATAATATATGTATTTTTTTATTAATTTTTTATGGTGGTTCATTTTGAATATAAAATGAAAAAATCTCTACAAAGTATGGACATTTTTAAGGAATCAAAGTCATATAACATATTATAGATGATTTAATATGACTTTTTTTTAAAAGAATTTTAGACATATAAAAAGATTCTTTAAGATGCTTACAAAAAAATAAATTACATGTAAGAAGATATTTATTTTCAAATTTTAAAAATTTTAAAATTTATTAACAAATTTTAATATTTTTTAATAGATGTGGATAATATGCTTCAAAATTTGAGAAATATTATGAAAAAGAGACTTATATGCAAACCAAATATTAAATGGAATATGAGTGAATATTTACATTTAAATAAAAAATGTAAAATCTTATATTTTAAGCAAATATGAAGAATAAACATAAAACTTTTAATAAAAAATAAAAAAATAAACTTAGAATTCACTTATTTTAACTTCAAATCTGACAATCATTGAAGTTTTATCTCTAAAGTCCTCTTCTTCTAGTCCTCTCCCTTTTATTCACCTCTTTCTATATTTTTTTATCTAAAAATTCAAAACAATAAGCTGAAAATTAATAAAAATATCTTATATAATAGACTAATTTCAAAGTAAAGACCAGCTGAAAACAATACACTCATTAAACACCTATCAAAGTAAAGACTAATTTCAATATGTGTAGTTTATCAGACGTGTATCAGACATAAATGTATAAGAAACACATATACTTATGCGCTCATCAAATATAGATTAAATGTAAAGATACTCTCTTAAATATGTTCATATGTAACTCAAGTATATATTAAGCACTGCTCAAGCCTAAGCTAAATTTTTAATTCGAACCTACAATTAATCTTAATATTTCATTAATTTATTTTAATTCAGTATCATTATACAAATCTTAATATTTGGTTCACATATTTATTCCACTCTAATTTTTGCTCAAGACTTTAGTGTACTTAATATTTTTTTTATCATACATATATGTCTACTTATCATAAAAAGATTCTCAATTCTTGATTCAAGGTTGCTTAGTGCGCTTTAGAAAGCACTTAGCTTCAGCTAATGATGGGGGTGGTAAGGCTATAACGTAAGTTCAATTGGAAGCCTAAGTCAAAAGAGCACAGACAAAGTGACCAGCTCTTTAGAGTTAGAGATAGGGGGGCGGAGTAATTTTCTAAATAAATTATCCAAAATTGAATGATTTTGTAATATAGTGAGTGATTCTTCCTATTGTTAATATTACTTCCTGCCCTCAAATTTCTAGCATTTAAATCTTATGATATTAATCAATTATTTAAAGGTATTTTATCATTTCAGATCTAAATACCTATTCAAACAATTACATGTTTTAAAAATAATTATACATAATTTGTGGCAAATATGCCGTTGCAGAGAGCACAAACTAGACAATACAAAGCAATATTGTAACTTATTGTGCTAATGTTCATTTATATAGGGTCGGATTAGAGAGCCTAGGTGAAGGGATCACCATAAGAGGCGTCTTCTTCCTCACCACAATCCCAGGTTCCTCCTCAAGATCCAACTTCTCCCCCTCCGCAGTTTTCCAGTCGAAAGAATGCAAAAGCGCAGCAAGGGTAAGCATCATAATCCTTTCGGCCATGGCTGTTCCAGCGCAAATCCTCCGGCCTGAACTGAACGGCAAATAAGTGAAGTCATTCCCACTGAAATCATATGCACCATGCAAGAACCTCTCCGGAGAAAACTCCGACGGGTTTTCCCATATCGACGGGTCCCTGTGAATACTCCACACGTTAATGAAAACCCGAGATCCTTCTGGAACTGTGTAGCCGCCGATCAAGCATGACTTGCTGGGCCGGTGTGGGACGACAAGAGCGACTGGAGGGTGAAGCCGGAGTGTCTCTTTTACTACGGCGAGCAAAGAAGGGAGTTTATGAATATGATGCTCCTCTAGTATGTCATCTTGGCCGACGACGTTGTCTATTTCTTCTTGGAGTTTGATTATTAACGGTGGCCTGTTCATTATCTCGGCCATGGCGAACTCCATTGTGCTGGAGGTTGTGTCTGCTCCGCCGAGTATCATATCCTGCATGTAGAATAAATGGAGCATTGTTACTTTATTTTATATATGTATATATTAGATATCTAAAATATATTCCTATAATATTTGATATCTTAGCGGCCCAAACAAACAGCTAAACCCAAAACGCGAAATAATTTACGTGGCAGCCCAATACCTGCAGCCAATAAACACCTCCTGCAACTCATTAATGCGACTATAGGCAGCAAATGCAGCGCAAAAGGGGCGAGCAAATGGGGAAATGTCAGCCCTATCAGTTGCGACTAGCACTGATCCCTACAACTGGCCAGCCAAGCCTTACGCGAGAAGAAGGCCAAGCGTGGTCAGCGACACATGGCAGTCTCCTCACCACCACAAGACGACAGCTAGCAGTTCTATCTCTATTTCTGGCCAAGTCCGCGGAGAAGTACCTACCCTTCGTCAAGGTGTTCAGAGGAACAAAAGCGTTTGGATTTCGGTGGATGGACGAGTACGAGGAAGCGTTCTAAGAGCTAAAGGCGTACCTTGTTAGTTCACCTCTCCTGAGCTCACCATCCGCGAGCGAGGACCTGTACCTCTACCGAGCCATGTTGGACACAGCACTTAGCTCAGTGCTTGCCAGAGAGCACGAGGGCACAAAGCGACCAGTGTATTACGTGAGTAGGGTTCGATACCCGCATGAGGAGAGCATTGCACTAACCCTCATCTATTCCGTGCGAAAGTTGAGGCCTTACTTTTAGGTGTACCGGGTCGTCGTGCTAACGAATCAACCCTTGAAGTCAATCCTCCAAAAGCTGGAGACCTCTGGGCGACTAGTTAAGTGGGCAATAGAGTTGGACGAGTTTGACATAGAATTCCAACCACGATCGGCCCTTAAGGGCAAGGCTCTAGCGGATTTCATCGATGAGGCAGCAACCCCAACTCTAGACGCCCCACACAGCCCGAAGAGCCTAGACGCACCACATGTCCCCATGTGGATCCTAAATGTCGATGAATCACCGACCCAGACAGGCAGCGGAGTTGGAGTTATGCTCAGAACTCCAAATGGGATAGAGATCAAGTACTCTGTTATGCTGACTTTCCCCGCCAAGTGTGGATGGTTTGGACCAAGAAGTGTTGCAGGTTAGCGATGGCAACAATTAGATGACCCCATACCACAGGTATCTGATCGACAGAACATTGCCTGTGGACACCGACGAAGCCAAGCGAATCAAGAAGACAACAAGTTTGTACGTGATCATCGATGAGAGATTATACCGGCGGGGGTATTCCACTCCCTACCTAAAATGCCTAACTCTTGAGGAAGCTAAGTACGCACTGAGCCAAGTCTACCTCAGTGTATGCGGCTCGCACATCGAAGAAAAAAATCTAGCATTCAAGATCATGAGATAAGGTCTTTTCTAGCCCACGATAAAGCGGGACGCTCTGGAATTTGTGAAGAAGTGCGAAAGTTATCAGGTTCATGGGCCATGGCTCATCTGCCTCACACAGAGCTACACAGCCTTCAGTCCCCATGGCCGTTCGCGCAATGTTAGCCCTATAAATCTGACGGGTCGGCCTCTCCTAGGAAGTCTTTCAAGCGAGAGCTATCAAAGATCCTGGTGTTCCCTGGATGAAAGATGCCCACTGAGACACGCGGAAGCGAGAGGGAGGCAATCCGATGGCACAGATGGACGCCATCCCAGAACCTGGCATCAAGTGCGAGACACACCTCCTTTGGAGTGAACTGCAGCCTACGGTCTATAGAAAGGCAAGAGATGTCGTCCTCTAGAGTGGATGTCAATCCCCTCAGCTGCTTAGCCTCCTGCCTCAAGCGCGTGCTCTCCAGCGCCAGTCGCCTGTTCTCTTCCCTCAGCCAATCATTTTCCTCCTTAAGCGCATTGATTTCAATTCCCATGTGTTGGGCTGTCTCCTACTCGGACTCTTCCCTGACACGGTGAAAGTATCCATGCAGTTGAGTGAACACCGCGTCCAGGGAGTTGAGTGCCCCAGGGACCTGCAAAGGAAAAAGAAAGGTCAGAAATTCTAAGAGTTCCAGTCAGCAAACGAACATAGGATCCAGCACGGTCATACCAGAATAAGGGACGCATCCATGCGACGAGGACCACCTCTTGACGCTGACAAGCTAGGGGGCTCTATGTGTTCGGAAACGATCTCCGCGAAGCTGGGAACGTCTAGAGCCATGGCGATGCAGGAATGCTTGGGGCTCCGGCTCCTGAACCATCCCTACCACGACAATTCCTAGAGCCAAGTTAACACTAGGCAGACCGGCAACCCGTCCGGCTTCGACTTTCTCCTCGACGGCAGCACTCTCCTGGGCGCACGCCTCTGAAGGCGCCCTATCATGCGATCTAGTGAGCTCTGGAGTCCCTACTGGCTCTGGCGCAGGCTCCAAAGCGCCAGCCTCCTCGGAATCTGGCGCGTCAATCTCCACGATCAATGCACCCTTAGCAGCCGCCTCCTGCGGCTCTAGATTAACGAAGGGACTCACGGGGGACTCTCCATCGGAAGGAAGCTCCACCATGGGAATGCCATACTTAGCCAACGCCGTGGTGGGAATCAACAAATGCTCGGCTGCTCCCTCCTGCGGCTCAGCATCCGATGCCCGCTCTGCAGTAGAGCTCACGGCACATGTGGATGGCCCCTCAGCAAGCCTCCGTGACCTCGAGGTGGAGGTGCCTCTAGCTTCTCTCAGCCTCTTCAGTGGGGCCTCCACCTCTTCATCTGAAGAAGTCTCCAACAGCGAACAACTCTCCCCAGCGTCTACACCCAACGGCTCCCAGAGAACGATATCCTTGAGCTTCTTCTTCTCTAGAACAGCAATGGCCCAGCTAGACTCCAGGCCCCACTTGGCGGTAGCAAGGGCATGGGAGGTCAAATAGTAACCTTGGACGGAAAACGTCTTAATCTCCTAGTGGATGGCAGTGACTAACTCCGCTGCTTCACTCACCTCCTCGGTGGCCATGTCTCCACGAAAGAACCTCAGGATTGGACCCCACTCGTGAGAGAGCTCCGAATCCGAGGGCTCTTGCACGAAGAAAAAGTGGTTCTTCCATTTCTTCACCGAGTTCGGATTGGTCCCCCAAAAGTGGAAGCCGGTGCAATGAGACATCAAAATCCAATCCTCAGACTCCATGAAGCGGAAGATGACCTTCGCCCTATTAGCATCGAACACGCAAGAATGAAGACAGGCGAAGACGCACAAAGTAACCAAATAGCGCACAGTATTAGGGTGGAGTCTCGTGACAGGGACGCCCAATGCCTCGACAAGTGCATACAGATCACATGGCATAGGGTAGCCAAGCCCTCCCTTCAGATTGTGCTCGTATACTGCGATGAAGCCCTCTGGAGGGACGTTGACCCTATCAGTTGAGCCAGGAGCGTAGTAAGCCACACCATTGGGGACCCCGTAGTCCACCATCAACGTGGTAATAGCACTCGCCATCAGTACAAACCCAGTGTTGTTCACGCCATGGCAAACTATACGAGAAACTCAGGAGGAGGAGGGAGAACTCTTCTTCGCCATCTCTTTCTCTCAAGGAGATATCAAAAGCTCTCAGTGCAAGAAAGCACAAGAATGGAACCTGTCAAGGCGCTGCTTAAATAAGCAACAGGGTGCCATTGCATGGGAAACTTAATCGGCATTTTGCTTGATGGCCAGGCCACACATCCATTCAGTAGAAGTGCCGCGAGTTCCCAAACGGCAGCCAATCATGGCCCTTGCCAGATTACCAATCGCCATCGCGTCAGCCGCTTGTTAAAATTTCGGTTGTCACACCTGCGTTTAATGTAGGGATTCTGACCATCAGGACTGGCGAAGGCATGGCTTCCAAAGCACATATCCACAAGGAAGAATAAACCACTCCAGCATAACAAACGATAGTAAATAAATCGCACGGCTAAGTAGAAAGTTTTATATTATGTAATCCACTAATAAAATCTTTTTACAGCATGAGGCAACCAGTGGCCGCAAATTACAGTTAACTGCCCTCTCCGGGCCCAAAAGGATCCAGGGCCCTGTACTCCGTTAGATCCACGTGCGTCAAGGCGCCTGAGTTTCAAGAGTCTACGACGCCGATGCGAAAGTTTGGCTCCTCCAGCGTGACAATCCTCCAATTGAGACAGATACTGTCTTAGAACCTCCTTTCCAGTGCAGGAGCCACCTCCTCCGGCCTGAGCCTTGACCTCAACTCAGCCTCCAATCACACGTGTTCCTCTCCAGTGTGTGCCCAGAATTGCTCAAACTCCTCCTGAAAAGCCAAAATGCGGTCCCGAGCATGCACGTTGGCACCGGCAAGCCACGACGCCCTTGCTTCTGACTCCATCCATGCTCGCTTGAAGGGTGCTGCACAAGCCTGAGCCTACTCGACCGCACCGACAGTGGCCTGAACGCGGGCCTCCATGTCTTCCACAGCTATGGCAACTTGATGAAGCACAGGGTCCACCTGCCGAGGCCTATGGTGTCGCGAGGAAGTGGAAGCCCCCTCCATCTCAAAGCCCGATGGTGCCCTCAGAAATCTCATCGGTCCTACGATAGAAGCCTCTGAGTGACAGCCTTCTGCTGCCACAACGCCAGGTGCAACCTCGCTGTGGATCCCTAAGGCATGCGTCCCCCTCATGAATTCCCCAGAGGACGGCACAGGTTCTGATGAAGAAGACGATCTTTCCATTGATATCCAGATAAAAGGAGTCAAAGATAACGCATGTTTCATGCTCTCGAAGCCACTGAAGGACGCAAAGGGGTTGGAGGGAACTCAGGCGTTTAAATAGCCAGAAACCCCCAAGTGAAACGGCGTCGCCCCAAAAAAGAAGTGTATTGGAAGAGAGACAACAAGCTCCTTCCACGTGGCGGTTCCCAAAGGCGTCGCGCCTTTCCAAAACAAGCTATTATTATGCGGCGCCCTAAGGCCTCCCATGCAATCAATGCATTAGAATATCCGGTGGATGTGATGTCTGCCAGCAGCACTTAATCTCCCAAGGTGGTAGACATCAGCAATCTTTTCCTACCGCGTCCTCCCATCGATGGTTCACATAGGAACTTGAGGGACAATGCCGGCGGAATAGACAGCGGGTAACCAGGAATGATCAAGTGCACGGGTTAGCGCATGCGACGGCGAGTGGGTCCTATAGCCCTTGAAATGTAACACACAAAGTAACAAAGGGAAGAAGATACATGCGACAAGACAGAAGAATAAATGCAACAACTACTACTTTTATTAATTAAAGTTTCATTTACAAAGTACAAGGCTTGCGACAACACGGAGCATAAAGCCTGAAATAGCGGCTCCGGATGCTTGAAGCCTTATTGGGGAAGGTGATCTATATCAAATCTCTCTGGCTCCGCCGCCAAAGCCCCGATCTGTCCAAGCATCCGAGCCACCGGTGCTAGCCAGATCCTAAAGGTTCATCAAATATTAATTGCAGTGGTAGAACCAACACCCATAGCAATAGTCCCAGCGGGGACACGGCTAGCCCGCGCTCCCCCTATAGGGACTCCACCTTCCACCTCCTCTCCATGCGGCACATATGATGAACCAGGTACGGTCGAGGTTGTCAACGATGCACTATCCCGAGGACAAAAGGCCCCATGATAGCTCCGCAAGGACCCTCCCGCACACTGGGAATCACGCCACCCGCGAGGAGGGCATATAACAGCAGTAGAGTGGCCAAACCACCCTCATTAGTATGAGGAACCACTCGCAATTGGGGCCTGAAGACAGTCTTCGGCAAAAGTTTTGGGTCTCCAGCAAGTCCATCCAATTCCTTTACGAACTCCCGCTAGGGGCAAGACAAGCCAAGGGCCTCGCATCACTCCTCCGAGAATTGGCTAAGGCATGGGTCTCTCCAGATGAGGACTCCCCTATTTATAGGCGAGACAGCGTCCTGTTCATGCCCAGCAGAGCACGCCACATGATAGCCATCATTCACAAAACAGGAAAGTCCTCGATACAGGCACAGGTTCTTGCGTGTGAACCCTTCCTTTCAGCGCACCAAATCTCTGCTACGTCTGGAAAGCCTGCATGATTGCTTGGGAAAGACGTGACGCCAAAAGAGGACAAGGCCTAGTGTATCTTGAGGAAGGACACGCTGTGTCTAGCTGGACCCTCAGAAGACATCCCAAGCCTCGATGATCGGTCGGCCCAAGCATGGGGGTTAGTGTTGGTTCCAGTATTGGTGAGACCCAGGGATCACAAGGCCCAATCCAGAAAGTAGTGGCCCAAACAATCAGCTCAACCCAAAACTCGAAGCAACCTACGTGGCAGCCAAATACCAGCAGCCAATAGGCGTCTCCTATAGCTCATTAATGCGGCTGTAGGTAGCAGACGCAGTGTAGAAGGGGCGGGCCAATGCAGGAAGGTCAACCCTACTAGTCGCGACTTGCGTCATTCCCTACAACTGGCCAGTCAATCCTTACGCGAGAACCAAGCCAAGTGTGGTCAACGACGCATGGCGGTCTCCTCACCAAAATAAGACGATAACTGACACCACCAGCTGACACCAGCAATCAACAATCGACGAATCCATGCAGAGAAGATTCTCGTGCCCAAGGTTCCACATTAGAGAGACTATAAATTCCCTCTCCTTTTACAGGAGAGAGGATTCCAATCCCCGATTCGATTTTCAATCTGATTCCGAATCGCTAATCTGAGCCTGGGTATTGAGACGAGCACTCTTCAAGTTCTTGCTCTCAGACTTACGTCCAGCGTCAACTTTCCACAGTCTCTCTCAAGCTATCAAAGTGAGCCACCCATTGCGGTGCATTCAAAGAGTCAAGCCTCCCACGAAACGCTTATCGAGTTCCATACTCTTGCATCCACGCACTCCCACCACACGCACACTAAGCATATTTCCGCGCACCTCTAAGCATGCATCTCTTTCCGTTCATTACGGGAGGTTATTGATTTGAGCGTCGGAATATTTTCGGTGGGAGAAATCTCACGGACCTTTGACCTCTTGTATATAATTTATATTGTACAAGTTTTAGGTTTAACATAACAAAAATCGGACTCGTTTGCGATCATATCCGAACGACAATGAGTCCGAAAGCTTCATAATCCGTACAACAACCAGAGACTCGGGACGCAACACTTGATATATATCTAATCTTCATAATGAAGTAAAAATTTAATAATAAAAATTAAATGATATTTAAAATTATATACAGTATTTTTATAGATTTATTTTTTAATATTAAAACCAATGAAATACTTAATCTAATAGTAATAATAAAAAATAATAACTATTTAAATAATTTTTTTTACAATTTTACCAATTAAATTTTTTTATTTAGCAAATGAGATCTAAATATATTTTAAAAAAAACAAGCACCCAGGCGGGGCCATGGCACCCAGGGAGCAGTATGGTGAGGCCCCAAAGCGATCGGATATTGAGGATGACAGGCCGATTCACGTTCTAACACACAAGCGTTTTAGGATCAGTCCTTGAATCACTTAGTTCTAATGGCTAATATTTAGATTATTTTTTTAAAAGAAAATATAAAATTAATTTTTATATATTTTTTAATTGTGAAATTTTAAAATGGGACTCCAATTATTTCCTCACTTACTATTCCTCCACTTTTAACTTTTAAAATAAAAGGGTACAACAATACAAATAAACAATTATTTACCACCCACCCACCCTTGCCAACCACCGCCGCAGTGGCCTCCACTCTTCGATCGCCACCTCTGCCGCCCCCTTGGCAGTGATGATATTAAGCCCCCTTCCACCCTCGCTCACCTTTTTATTTCATCTTCTCCTTCCAGACGGTTCTCTTTTTGGCAAGTCTGGTATTTCTCACAACTATAAGAACTTAATTTTTATAATATAATTGATTATGATTATAAAATAAATTTGATATATTTTAATATATTTTAATTACTAAATATAATTATTTTAGTTTAAAAAGTAAAAATAAAAATATGATATAATATATAGTCATATTTAATGATTGAACCGGTCAAAATTTTAGTTGATTTGAACCTACCATCCCATACTGAGAATGAGTTGAAAGGTCTAAATTGAGATATTGAGTTACCAAATATCCAATCTAGGATCTGGATAACCATTAACTGGGTCAGATTCACAAGCTTGAACTATGAGTTGAGTAATCATATGCTAGGTGACCGAATTAAAAAAGTCAAAATGTAATTATATTAAGAATAGATCGATAAAGATAGATCACAATGGCAAGCTAAGCACAGTCAGACTATCAACTTAGACAACTAACTTTTTATACTTAGCAATTTTTTGATTCGTTAATAACAACTAATCAGTGGTTTGAATTGTCACGATTTCCATAATTTTAAAATCAAAAATTCTGTAAGATCTACAATCATAAATATGCATATTTATAATCTATTCAGACAACTTATGGGGAGGATCAACAACTTCTTCTCAATAAAATGATCAATAACTTATCGGAAGTATTATCAACAACCTCTCATAAAAAAAAAAAAAATGGACACCAACTAGCCAAATTAACAAATTTTGCATCCCCATAAATACAGAGATTATTTGGACAGAGAAGGGCATATGAAAATCCAACATCCAAACAAGATCAGCATTACTAGATCATTATTGGATTGGCATTTTCTAATCTTTGTATGTACGATATGCTTAGCATCTTATATTTCTACGCTTAAAAAAAAAAGCCTTGTGGCATTGAAAGCCTACAAATTAAAAAAGTTCAGGTACTTGTTCTTCAAAATACCGCATGCCAACAATTCACTTTGGGCCTAATCTCCCAATTCCTCTTTTCTCTCTCTAATTTCTTCTTTAGATTTATTTATTGACTTAAGTTCCATAAAATAAATTAAAGAATCAATCTAAAATTCTAAACTTTTATTTAAATTTAGGGTATACAAAATCTAAATTTAAAAATTTAAAAATTTATTTGGAGATTATCAAATCCTAATAGATATATAAGGTATAATATTTTCAGTATTAAAATTTAATATGATATTTAATATATTTATATTATTATATATATATAAATAAATAAATAATTATATATCATATAAATTGAGTTATTAAGAATCATCCTAAAATACCCTTTAACATCACTGATCTAAGGGATCGAACATACCAGGAACAAGGCTTTCACGTGGGTCATGGTAAGGGGCGTTTTGGCATCCACATCGTCCTTCAGCTCAAGCAAAACCTGCAAAACGTCTTTAATACCCCTCGTCTCCTGACTCTGATCCATCGATTTCAGCCGTTGATCAATTGTCTCATCGAACATCTTATCAAATTTTCTCGAACACTCCCTCATCCGCCTCTCTATCCCTTGCAAATCAAACCACGCAGCCCACGGGAAAAAGTCCGACACGTTCGGCTTCCCCAGCATCGCCGTGAATTCTTCCACCCACCTCCGGAACTCCGCCCCAACACTATCCCTCTCCGCCGCAGCCTCTACCGCTCCACTACTCCACAGCATGCTCGTCACCACGTTCAACGTCGTCACAAACAGCTGCTCTCCCAGATTCACCGCCGACCCCGCCCGACCGTTCAAGTACCCAACTGTCCGCCGCACCTCCCGGCGCCGCAGGTCGTAGTAGGCGGAATCCAGGGCTGCAGTTCCGATCATTTGGTGGACGCCTATCTTCCTCAGCATCCTCCACTCTGGGCCGTACGGGCTCCAGAGAATGCTTATGCCGCCATAAACGCCTGCTTTCGCCGCAGCCGGAACGTCGCGGTTGGCGAAGGTGACGTCATTGTCCTTGAGTACCTCCTTGGCTATGGAAGGCGAGCTGACGACGACGCAGACCTTTTGCCCCAGCCGTAAGCTGAGTATTGGGCCGTAGGTTTGCGCCAGGTCGGCAAAGTAGGTGTGGAGACTCCGATCTAAGAATGGAAGGTGGCCAACCAGCGGAATGTTTATCGGGCCTGGAGGCAGCGGCGGGATCTTCCTCCGGCCAGCACGAGCGGTTGCGTAAAGTGCGACGAGGATTAGGGAGAGGCTGAAGATCAAGAGAAGTGGCGTGAATTCAGCAGTGCTAATGGTGCTGCGCCACCATGACATCGAGACAACTCGTAGCATTGGTTTAATCGGAAAGACGGGTGCAGGAGATGGAGACGACTTGCTGGTATCGCTACTAAAAGGGCTTACTTTATCAAATTTAAAATTAAAACCGTCTAATAGTAAATATAACTTTAAATAAAACAAATTTAAAAAGTAAAGGAAAAAAAATTCAAAATCAAATTATTAATTAAAAATAGCCTGAAATAATTTATAAAACAAATTAAACCGTCTAATAATAAATATATTAATATAGTATTACACAAACTTCGCCCGAGCAGCAGCGCACCTCTTATGTCTTTTTTTTATATATAATTATATGACTTGTCAGCACTAATTTTATATATATTAGCAGTAGAGTGCATTATTGGTTTGAGAAATATGATTCAAATATCATCTACCCAGATTTTTTTAATAAAGAAATATGTAATTTTCTTTTATTTTTTTGCTAGGAAAGTTCATCGTCAATAAGTTTGATGGACACGGTCAAAATTGGATTGACCCAAATAGAGAAGTCCAATAGAAAAAGACCCATGAAAGACCATGGCATAGAATGATACGGTAATATGCCGATGCCCATGAATACTGGCCATAACCGACAGTCCTTTTTCAAAATGGTTGACCTGAAATTAATTTTTTTATTCAAGATTGTTATGAAAACGGACAAAATAGACGAGCATTATTAAAATAGTTCCAACATTATAAAAAGAGGCCCTCGGATATAGAAGAGGAGTGAACTCACTTTCCCCCAATTATACACAGGAATAAAATATATACAAAACAAAACAAATAAATATATACTTTTCAATTGCAATCTTCTTTGATATGATGAAAGATTTTTCTGACTTGGCGTCGGAGGGTCTATCACAGAATAGTCCTCGTAAGTGATCTGACTCTCATATTTTTATTTGTGGTGCGCAGATCTTAAATTTTTAAAAATGTTAATCAAATCCACGTCATTCAAGTCAACTAGATTATGAGGTTTACAGTGAAAATTTAGGTTCGTTTAAAATTTAAATTTCAAAACACATCAAAGTTAAAATCCCAATAATATAAAATCCTATTAGCATTTGACAGAATTGAATTAATTAAATAATTTAGATACTTTATAACTATCCATGCTAAAGGCACTAAGAAAAATGATTATTTACTTGTTAATAATTGATATCATTTTGTTATTTTTAATTGTATAACTGAGCCTTCCTAAGGTCTCAATTTTGTAGGGTTAGAAGATCTTGCTTCGCCGTTTACTTGTGCTCCAGATTTTTCTCTTTCTTTTCTTCTTCTCTTCCTTTTTTCTTTATCTTTAGCTGTTCTCCAGTTTTCCCGTCAGAGCATCTGGTTCTAACCCTTTTAAAATCAAACGTGGCCTTTGTGAAATCCTTCCTTGGTGATTTTCGTGACACATAACAAGCCATGACTTCGTAGTTTTTCACACGACATGCCACCACCTGCTCTAATCGATGACTTAGCTCTATCCTCATTCCAACAAAAGCCGCATAGGCTAACTTGGGGCAAGGAGAAGATATTTTCAGCATATTGGTCAAATTTAAGTGTAGGATGATATTTATGTGTTCAATAATTAATTTTGTGGGTTCACAAAATTAGAATGTCCATGTTTTTTTTTTTAAATGAATGAAGTATATGGCCATTAGATGAAGGGACAATGTGTCATAGGATACAGCACATTGCTGATACATAAAAACAGAGTTAATGGATTAAATCTAATGGCTCCCGTTGTTTGATAAAAGAAAGAATATCCACCATTGGATTTTCCACCATCTAACGGCTATGATTACTCCAAAACCAAATAAATTTTAATTGCCGATTCTTAATGTCAATCCAACGGCATGTAAGATAAAGTTTAATATTTTTTTTTACTATAATTTGCCGATTTTATATTAGCAAAAAGAAAATATCGTCGTCAATTCATTTCCTTTTTTATGTATACCTAAAAATACAATTTGACTCGGATCTTATTTTGGCCCATACAGAGTGAGATCTGAAGATTAGTTTCATGTATACCACAAATAAGACAGAACTCAGTTAATGACCTTGAGGTTATTCCTAGGAAATTTTCATTTATACTCAAATTAATTTATACTCGATTTGTTGGATAAAAATTAAAAGAGTGGTCAATCTTGACTTCTACTAGAGGAGACAAGATAATATTGCTGGGTATGAGTTATATTTGACATTAATGATGATAATTGTAAGTTTTAGCAGAATATCAAAACAAAAATTATTTCTCACTGACTTAGAGGCTCTTCCTTTTCTGTTGCTCAACTCAATGGGTCATCTTCTTTTTTATAGGCTAAAGGTGCTTAAAAAAAAATTGTATTTCTATTTGCATTCATTTTCATGTCTTGATTAAATATATATATAACACAAGATATGGGATTTGTGTTTAGATACTGAAAATTCGGCACCTAACATACCCACTTGACACTGTGGACCAGTGTCCGAGTCGGTAGCACGTCAGTCGTAATCCTTTGCAACACCTCCTTCCACTATCAAATCCGGTCTCTACCTCCGTCAATTTCCAATACCTTTTAGGGTTAATAGCTATCAAGTGATTTTTTTGGGACTTCGGTTCAATCAATGTTTCAATTGGTGCAATATGTTTCATTATGTCAAGATAAATAATTATTTATACGATTGGGTTGGATTTTACATATTTGGCTCAGTCTATTTTAAGATGACTAATTTTTTTATTAATTTGAGTGTTGAGCCAATCATTGTGCCAACCTGTTGAATCAAATTGCGCCGACCCTTTTGAATAAGTGATCCGTGCACACCTGCAATGAACAATAAGACCGAGGTCATTTGGGAAAGAAGAAAAGGAGATGGGAAGTTCTAACAGAGACAGGGAAAATTAAAAGGAAAAAGAAGGAGAAAATGTCGAGATGCAGAGAGGAGCACAGAAAGACAGAGAGAAAAGGAAAGTAGAGTAGGAAAAGAATCGAGATCTAGAAAGAGATGATGAGGAGAGAAAATGAGAACAGGGAAAATAAGACGTGAGAGAAAGAGGCAAATATTTCTTCTTCTAAACCATTTCTATTACCACCAATAGTGTATATATATGAATACCAACTAGATCGGTTGGAAACCAACCGAAAACTAACCAAAACAAAATAACAAACAGAAAAGTAAAATAATAAACCGAAAAGTAAACCGAAAGAGGAAAAACAGAAACAAAAAAGAGGAAACAAAATCAAAAATCAGGGAAGGACAAATTTTGGTTTGTGCTCTTCGTAGTTGAAGAAGGAAGACGGCAATGGCGGTGGCGGTGACGGTGGCGGCCGAATCAGCAACAGCACAAATAGAGGAGGAAAAAAAGAAAAAAGTGAAAAATAGAAGGAGAGTAACAATAAGCTCCTAACACTTTAGAAGAGCTGAAAATGTGGTCACCTCCAGGACCATGCCTACCTTCAGATTTTCCCATCTTCTTTCCTACTATATAGTAAAGTATACAAAGCCCAGAAAAGCTCTGTGTTTTATTTGCTTTATATTCTTTCCTTGTTTGGTGGTGGCAGCGGCGGCAGTGGGATGGTGAGGGGGATTCTTTTAAGCAAGAAATCAATGTCAAAAGTAATCAGAAGGTTGAATTATTTAATATAAACATATCTTATACAAGTTGGCATTTATTTTAGGAAGCAGATGCAAACACCTAATATTTAAGAAGGCAGTATATTACTACTGTATTCAGCTAAAGATAAGTCAGCGTGAGAACACTGCCCCTCCCTCGATTATGAAGCTCGCTGTTGAATAGAGACCACACGGTACGTTTTTTTTTTTTTTTTGGCAATGTGGGGTCATGAAAACAAAACAGGACAGCTAAGACATTGTGATAAGTTATTTATTAGATATATTAAAATATCACACATTAGAATTTTAATTTTAATTTTTTTGTTGTATAGCTAATGATCCAAATATTTAACAATTATATACATTTTAATTGTCAACTATATCAACGAAATGGCAAAGTATATATCTTAGCTGTTTCCATCATAATACATTATTTCAAAGAGTAGGTGAAAGGTGATTCCTTAAGAAATTAATGGAAACCTAACAAGCATGGAAAGGAACTGAGAAAAAAAAAATTGAATTTTGGATAAACACACCGGAAGATCAACCACTTGAGCAAATAAAATTGTTATGAATGGTAGTTGACAAAATCTAAAGAAATGTTATGGCAACAAAAATAATATTTATTATTATTGGGTTATGAATCACTCCTGTGTAGATTTATATCTGATTGATAGAACGACAAGTTTGGTCAAATATAAATTTATATAATATTGAAGGGAAGTATTGTTGTACTTATCATTCGTGCGATGATGTGGTTTAATGACAAAGTGTTGACCAGAGTGGTAAACTTGTCGGAGTGGTGTCACCAGGACAAAGTGATAAAACCAGTTGAATACTAAGCTAACGAACAACATGAAACCGGTTGGCTAGACAGCAAGGAGATTAATATGCAGGAGGCTTACTGGATGGCATAAGAAGCCACCCAGGGAGGCCAGCCGGCTGAAAAGAGATCGATCAAGAACAACAAGGCTATGTGGCCAAATTGGGATGAGGCCGGTTAGAGAAGCCAGCCGAGGATATTGACTGATGGTCGAGGGGGGCCTATCTGAAAAGTTTGTCATTTGTAAAATCTGTGCAGATAGCTGAATTTGTAGAAAATGTAGTTAATTTTTTAAAGTTAGTAACTGATTTTGCAAAAGAGGTTAACTATGAAGTTCTTAGCTGACAAACGACTTAACAGAGTAGGTGGCAAGCTTTGTAGGACATGCCACCAATTTGTAGAGTAGGGGCTACTCGGTGAAGTAGACTCTTCTACATCTATATTTGTAGCAACGATTTGAAAGTAGGGAAAGGCGGAAGCAAAGAAAAGTATGGACTCGCGCTTGCTCTTGTACTTTATTCTTCGATAATTTTTGTAACCAAAATCTTATATAGTAAAATTTTTGTGGATTAAGTATCCCGTAATTTTTTTCCTCTTATTTAAAAGAGGATTTCCATGTAAAATTTGTATGTATTCTTTTTTTCCTCTCTATTGTGTGTGATTTTTGTTACCAATTCTTTTCTTGATTCATGATTTGCCGGTGCCCATTCCCAATAATTATTACCAAAAATACAACCTTTCAAATGCTGGTACATTGAAACCCTTGATCAATTATTTCGTAGAAGAAAAATATATAAAAATGATCGACATATTACCAATTTCATCTAACAAATAAGTCCTTATGGGGTCTAATTAGCCAATTTAGTGCAAGATAATTAAAGCAAAAATAAGACTAAGAAATCTATTAATAATGACCATGGAAAGATGGCGCTTCCTTCGTAACATGCGGCAAATCAATGTTTATCCCCTTTATGGATGGATATTTAGAGATAATCATGTGAAGAGCAACGCCTATTCTGTCGTTAACGTCAGCTAACATTTAAATACCATCAAACCGTTTTTAGCTTTGAAGGAATTTGTTCATGAAAAGAGACGAGTGATCCGGCATCGCATTCTTTACAAGGTTGTTGCGTCGGCTGTGGACACCTAAGAGCTCAAATAACGGCATCCCTAGATAAGCCTTGTTAAATGTTTTGGGTGTTTTGATCACTCTCTCATGAGTGTTCAAATAAATGAAAGATCATCGAAAGATTGTGTAGGGTTCGTGTGAAAATTAGAATGTTCGCATGCATGAAGCGCGCGTGGCGAGAGGCCTTGAGGCAGGTGTTGAGTTGAGTGGTTGAGGTTCACTCGAGCGGTGAAGAGGTAAAAATTTCAAAAGATGCACGCCTAATCCACGCCCAATCAGAGCTCAAGAGTCGATTCCAAATGCTTGGCACTTGACGAACGTTCGAGTACGCCTGAGGTTTATAAAGTAGCACAAATGCAATTTTAGGGTTAGTTCTAAGAAAAATTCTGAAATATTTTCTCCGTAATGGGTGCAACACAATGACAAAGGAGAAAAGAAGAGAGAAAAGGAAGAGATTCGGAATTCAATTGAGATCTGATTTGAATTTCGATTTTAGCCAAAATCGAATACGTCATTCTGGAGGTAATTTTTGAAAACATATTTTCGTTTTGTTACTCTTTTTCTCATTGTATTTCTCTTGTAGGTTACCAAGTAGGTTGAGAACGAGTCGTATTCAACCATTCTTCACTCGGGTTCAGAGTGAAGGGATTTCAAAAAGAGTTCTTATAACCGACACTATTTATAATAGATTTATTCAAAATTTATCTTATTATTTTTTCCTTGATTGAAAATAATTTTTTACATTAAAAATTATTGTGCATTATTTATTTCTTGTACTTACAAATTTGATGGCTGACGGTTGACAACGGATTTAAATTTGTTCCGCTGTGCCTAGTCGAGTGTATCTAGGAGTTGAACCCTAACAAAATGCAATTCCACCTTCACAAACTTGGTCTTTCAAACAACACCTCAAATTAAATTACACTTATACAATTAATAATGGTTGTAGTTAATCAATGTATTCATCAACTCTTTAACTTATATGCCACAAATTAGTTCCTATACTCTATAAAATGATAATATCAATATCCAAGTATATTGATGGATTATGCTTATTGGAAACTTACTGATTGATTATAGAATATAATTGGGTTAGATTGTAATATAATATATATCTAGGATGACTTATGTTATCCCAAATTATTAATATTAACAAACTACCAATTACTCAATTTCTCATGAGAAATAGCAAATTTATAAATTTACAGGCTATGAATTTACTTACTTCGGCAAAATGCCACCTCAAGCTCAAAAAATTAAAAGACAAAAAAAAAAAATTCAGAACAGTCTGTTTTAATCTTTGGATAATGTATATATATATATATATATAATTCTTTGACTCAGTTTATGCATGAATGGACCGGACCCAGGGGCCTTCTCTATTGGGCGTGAAGAGGTTCTATTTGAAATTATATCTGTTTTTTTTTATTTAATAGTTGTGATTATATCCATTTTTATTTTTTTTATTTTCATAGTCTATTTTAATTCGTTCACTGATAAATAAAAAATAAATGATTAAAACTTAGAAAATAGAAGATTTGAGAGTTGCATCTCCTAGTAAAGATTTATACCATACATCTTATTTTTCATTTGTTAGTTAAAAAAATTCAACATATAAAATTTAAAATTTAATTTGAAGTACCCTAAATAATCTAAAAATTATCATTCTAATAAAACTTTTAGTTATTATTAAAATCTTGTTTGTCTCGGACATGACACAACAAAAATAAGGATGAGATCAAGACACCTTATCGATTGCAGGGTATTGTAGATCGATCAAAACGCGGCATTGGTACCTAGTGGCTTGGTTGCTAAAGGAGCCATAGCCACTGGGCATTGGACCAAAACAAGTAGACATGTTAGCTCCTACCAAATGACAAACATCATTGGTTGCCTTGCATTAAGAAGAGTTGAGCATCACGACGACTTTCGGTTTTCATTAGCTATTTTATAAGCCTCGTATTAAAATATAAACCTTACTTGTTTTGTTTTAGTTAAAATTTAAAATTCTGTTAAGATAATATGAGGAAAAGAATTTTGAGTTTAGGGGTTATATTATAACTTAGAGGTGCAGTTATTTTGATTTAAAGATTGTTAAATATAAATATAATGGATCAAAATTTTTTTAATTTGCTTTTAAAATTGCTTTAAAAATCAAATATATTAACTGTTGGATTAATATCCAACGGTCTTAAACTTGAAATAAAATAGCTGTGCCTCGATGTGAGATGTACCATATAGTGCTCAAGTTATTAGTTGATTTGGGATTAATTAGTTGTCTGTATTATGAATGAAATAGGCTCAATATAAGTTATGAGAGCGGATTAAGACCCAATGTATTGAAAATATAAATTAAAATGTCTTCATGTTAAAGTAAAAATGTTATGATAATTTTTAAGTTTGTGTTAGTCATGACCTATAATTAAAAATATACATAGTCAAGCATATGAAATGAACCTCGTAAATATTTATGCTTATACATAATATAGTGTCTGACCAATTTGAATATGAACAGACAACTATAAAACTCATAAATAAGGTTTTATGAGATTTGCCATCGATGAGGCCGCAAATTCGAATGGCAACCAATTAATTAATGGCACATCTTCTGAGGCATAATTAGAATATCTTCCTCTTCTTCTCCAAATTATAAACTTCATTAATAAAATTTCTCAAGGCACAGCGTTTTATTCAATGGGTAAAAGATGATAACACGTATTACTCAAAAATACATGATAAAAAAGACAGCTATGTATAAAAATTTTATAAAATTTGGAAAAATATTAGGCATACTTCAAGATCTATTACAAATTAATCAAATATCATTTGAATCAAATAAATCATATAAAATTAGGATTCCACTCGTACGACTTGTTTAATTACCCAATTTACCAAAACATAGACAGGATTTGGGGTTGGTGCATCTTTCAAAGGAGATGCACCAAGTACGTGTTGGAAAAATAGCGTTCAACCGACTAGTAAGAAGGAATACCCACAATAAAGAGGAAAGAAGAAGAGAATGAGAATATAACTTTTATGTGAAAAATTTTTTAAAATAAGAAAAAAATTATGGAATACTTAATTCATAAATAAATTTCACTATATAAGAGTTGGTTATATAGCCACACGGCTACACAAACCCTTTTAGGAGAGGACCAAAGAACAAAGCACAAGAATACAAAGAGATTACACACACTTATGTTTTTCACTCGCTACCCCTTCTTTTCCTGTTATCACCCCTCACTCATTTCTCTACTCTGCTCAGAAACTCAATACATATATATATATATACAGGCCATTGGCACAATGGCCTAGTAAGCGTAGAGGCTGTACGTACAGACAGTCGCCTGACGTATGTACAACTTTACAACGCCTCTGCACCTGCTCTGCCCTGCAAAAGATTATACCCTACAGAAACGGCTCTACAATGGCTTTACAGAAACGGCACCCACTTTATAGAAATTACACATGCTCAAACAATCTTTTGAGCTAGCATCCACGTGAGCTTTCTGCAAGCAAGTTCTCGGACCTTTATACACTCACCAACCTCGGTTATTAACGTTGCCTTTGGCCATCATAGAGTCCTCGTGCTTCTTCGAAATCCTCGGACTCATAATACCTCCACTAGGGAGTGATCCCAATGAACTTTCCCTCACGACCGTGGAGAGTTAAAACCAGTTAGCCCGGTTAAGATACAACAAGCCTCAATCTTCCCTTTTGGCAAGGCTTTAGTCATTATATCCGTGCCATTTTCATCAGTTTTGACCTTTTTCAGTGACAGTAATATTTCTTCAATAACATCTCTCACCCAATAATATCGAATATCAATATGTTTCGATCTTGAATGGAATGAGGAGTTCTTACACAAGTGTATGGCACTTTGACTATCATAGAGTGCCATATATTTCTCCTGTCTTAGGCCGAATTCTTGGATGAACTTTTTCATCTATAACATTTCGTTACAAACCTCTATCACTGCAATGAACTCGGCCTCAGTGGTCGAGAGGGCAACATAATTTTGTAACTTCGACTGCCACAAGATTGCCCCTATGGCAAACTTGACCAAATATCCCGATGTTGACTTTCGGGTGTCAACGTCTCTGGCCATGCCTGCGTCAATGTATCCCACCAACTGAGGCTCATCACATCCAAGGCACAAACACGTTCTAGAAGTTCCTCGGATATATCTTATTATTCATTTGACTGCGGACTAGTGCTTCCTTCCTGGATTTGATAGAATCTACTGACAGTGTCGACCGAGTATGCAATATCAGGCCTCATGCATACCATGGCATACATGAGGCTCCCTACTACTGATGAGTAGGGGACACTTCCTATTGTCCGAGGACGAACACTACTGGCTGCTCAGCCTAAAATGATTGGCCAGTGGGGTACTCACTGGCTTAGATTTTTTCATCTTGAATTGTTGGAGCACTTTCTTAATGTAACTTTCTTGGGACAGTCGGAGCTTTTTGTTCTTCCGGTGTAAAATATTCTGATCCCAAGAATCTATTTCACCGGCCCCAAATCCCGCACAGCAAATGACTGTCTAAGCTGCTTCTTCAACTCCATGATCCAAGCAATGTTTTACTCGATGATCAACATGTCATCTACATAAATGAGAAGTACGACAAAGACGTCCTCGAAAAATCTCTACATGAAGACGCAGTTGTCAGAAGTAATCTTTTGCTGTCACTGGCCGACCATGACAGACTCAGACTTCTTATACCACTGTCTTGGAGTCTGTTTTAGTCCATACAAGCTCTTCCTTAGACGACAAATTAATCCTTTCTTCTCCTTGACCGCGAACCCCTTCAGTTCCTCCATGTAAATTTTTCCTCAAGGTCACCGTAGAGGAATACCGTCCGGACATCCAACTGCTCCACTTCCATATCCAAGGCAACAGCCAGACCGAGCACAACTCTTATTGTAGACATTTTTACCATAGGAGTAAATATCTCATTAAAATCAACCCCCTTTCGCTCGTTAAAACCTTTTACCACCAGCCATACTTTATACCTCAGCTGCATTGTGTGCTCGTCTATCTTTAATCGGAATACCCATTTATTCTTTAGGGCTCTCTTCCCCTTAGGTAGTTTGGTTAAATCAAATGTATGATTTTCATGTACAAAACTTATTTCTTCTTGCATGATTTTCAACCATCCTTCCTTATTCTCATCCTTCATGGCATCGTCAAAATCTTCAAGTTCACCTACATCAATGAGTAAGACGTACTCATTGGGTGACAAGCGGATGGACGGTCTCCTATTTCTCATGGACCGTCGGATAGGAATTTTATCAACCTCCTCGGCCTGTTGAGGAATGACAACTTCCTCATCTTCATCAGACACCACATCAGCTTCATTATTGTCCTCAGGTACTTTTGGACCATTGTCCTCATCGCGAAGTGGTACTAGACGGACATTATCAGTAATAATATTATCTGTTCGTCAAATATCAGACTTGGCCTTCTCATCAATATCTTTAATGGGTTCAGCTTCAACAAAGGCAACATCTCTTGACCGAATAAACTTTCTCTCAATTGAGACATAAAGTTTGTATTCTAATTCATCTTTTTCGTAACCCAGAAAGACACATTACTTTGTCTTTGACTCGAATTTGGTCCTCTCATCCTTTAGGATGTGAACAAAGACCTTACTCCCAAACACTCGAAGATGGTCATAGGATGACTTCTTTCTAGACCAAATCTTCTCTAGTACCTCACCATTCAATAGCCTACTAGGCGACCTATTGATAACATAGGCCGCGGTCTTCAAAATTCTACCAAGAAAGATCCAGGAAGTTTTGCTTCAAAAAACAAAAGCCTAACTCTTTCCAATAGTATGTGGTTCATCCGCTCTGCCACTCCATTTAATTATAGCATCTTTAGTAGCGTCTTCTGATGCTGGATACCATGTCTTCGGTAGTAGGTATCAAATACCCCAATGTACTCACCACTATTGTCACTTCAGATGGTCTTCAGTTTCTTTGCCATCTGTCATTCCACCACAATATGAAAATACTCAAAAGTATTGAGGACTTGGTCCTTGGTCTTAAATGGATAAACCCATAACTTCCTTGAACAGTCATCAATAAACGACACGAAATATTGAGCACTGCTAAATGACTTTTCTTTGAATGATCCACAAACATCAATGTGAACCAGGTCAAGTAGTTTCACCTTCATAGAGGACGAGTCTCCCCGGAATGAGACCCTTCTTTGCTTTCCAACCATGCAATGAGAACAAGTCCTCGGTCCATCTACTTTTATTTCTGGAATAAGGCACTTCTTAGCCAAATGACATAATCCCTTATCACTCATGTGGCCATGCTGGCGGTGCCACAGGTTTAAGTACTCCTCACTACTTGTGGTATTTACGTTCCCGACCACAGAAACGCCTTCATCACATATAGGCCGGTACTCTTCTTTGTCGGGTAAAACCAAAGACCCTCTGGTCAGTTTCCATTCTCTTTCACAGAAGGTATTAACATAACATTCATCATCCAACCTACCAGTTAAAAGTATGTTCAACCGGATATCATGGACATACTGTACATTTTTCAAAAATAACCTCGTCCCATTATTGGTGACCAGCATCACGTCACCTCGGCCAACAATTGAGGATGTTCCTTCATTTTCTATCACCCAGAGTATAAGAAGTAAACAATCCCTTTCTGGACATGGCATGCAGAGAAGAACCTGTATCTATCATCAAATCAGACTCATGGTCCGTCAGACTGGCAACATCCATTTCACAAGTTAACAGGAGGTTGCCTCCTGTAACTATTGAGACCGAGGACTTTTCTTCACCTTATCCCTTTTCTGCTTTGCTCTCCCTCTCAGCGTTCCCATGCTTTCATTTGTAGCAAAATTTTCTAATGTGGACTTTCTTGTTATAGAGATAACACTCAATATTTTGAAACCTTGAGTGGGACTCACTACGACCCTTTTCACCATAATTTAGGCTGCACCCTTTATTCCTTCCCCGTGACTCTGTCATGAGCACCTCGGAGTAAAAAAAAGTGAAAGTCTCTTGAGATCAGCTCGTCTGATTCATGAGTAAGGAGGCAATGACTTTGTCCAACTTAAGCGTGTCTTTTTCAAATAGCAAGGTTGTCACAATGTGGTCGTACGAGGTTGGCAAAGAAGCCAGCAACACTAATGCCTTGTCCTCCACCTTGATTTCCTCATTAAAGGTTAACATCTGCATCACAATTCTATTGAACTCATCCAGGTACTTTTCAAAACTTCCCCATTCGGACAGACGCAATCCATAAAACTGCTTGTTCACATGCAGCCTTGTTATTAAGGATTTGGACTTATATCTATTTTCAACCTTCTCCCAGACCTTAGGCGGGGTCTATCAAGTTGAGCACCTCCTGCAGCATGTTATCCGTCAGACATAGTTTGATGATACAACTTACAAGATCCCTCTTATTTTGTCATTCTTCCTCGGTCAAGTTTTCCGACTTCTCATCCTTTTTGGCAACACTTTCGCAGTTCCTTCTTGGGTAAAGACATTCTTCTCCCTTTCTTGTCAAAGAATGAAGTTACCTTACCCATTGAATTACTCCACACTAAATGATAAGTTTTTTTGAAGACGACGCCATTTAATTGGTAGCTCTCAACCACGTCTCTGATACCACTTGTTAGAAAAATAGCATCCAACCGACCAGCAAGAGGGAACACTCACAGTAAAGAGGAAATAAGAAAAGAAGAAGAACACACAACTTTTACATGAAAAATTTTTCTAAAATAAGAGAAAAATTATATGACACGGTCCATAAATAAATTTCATTATGTGAAAGTTGGTTACAAAAATCACATGGCTACACAAGCCCTTTTAGGGGAGGACCGAAGAACAAAACACAAGAATATAAAGAGATTACACACACGATATTTTTCACTTGCCGCCCCTTCTTTTCCTGTTTTCACGTCTCACTCATTTCTCTACTCTGCTCAGAAACTCAATACATATACATATATACATGTCGTTGGCACAATGGCCTAGAAAGCATAGAGACTACACATACAGACAGCCGTCTGACGCACGTACAACTCTACAACGACTCTGCACCTGCTCTGCTATGCAAAAAATCGTGCCCAGTATAAACGGCTCTGCAATTGCTCAACAGAAACGGCATCCACTCTACAGAAATTGCGCATACTCAGTTAATCTTTTGAGTTAACATCCACGTGGGCTTTCTGCAAACAAGTTCTCAGGCCTTTATGCATTCAACAACTTCGGTCATTGACATTGCCTTTGGCCATCACAGAGTCCTCATGCTTCTTCGAAGTCCTCGAACTCATAATTCCTCCACATGGGAGTGACCCCAACAATATGCACATCTCTCATTTGTTGGTGAATATGGACAATTGATTGACATGATTTTCTTATGAAAAGGTGGTTACTATTCATATTAAACGTTTGATGAGTCCGGTTGAATTGGACCAAACTTGAATGCAAAAATATCAAAGAGCCATGTAAAAATAGAGAGGTTTCCAAGTTTGGCTCAGGAATTCAAAGACTAATATTAGGGCCCAACGGTCCACGAAAAACCGACTCAAGGCTGAGCATTTCAATCCCACACCATTGGCAGACCTGACTAACAGCGTGATATATGGTGGAGACAATGGTAACAGTGAAGAGGCATTAAGTCCTAGCCTCATTCATAGGGCGTGTTGCCCAATGAAGGGATTCATGCTCCACCACAAGATGGATAGGAGGACATGTAACACCCGAGTATGATAATATGACATATGATGTTAGGTTTTAATTTAATTAAGTGAATTATTGAGAATAATTATATGTTCAGATAAGAAATCTAATAATTAAGTGGATAAGGTCAGTGATTGACCCATGCTTAAGTGGCACTTATATGTTAGTACATGTATTAGGTCGCTTAAGTTGATTAAAAGGAAAAACTCTTTACAAGCCCGCTGAATCCTAAAAATTGGGTTCTTTGGGAAGCATGGTAGGGGAGGGTAGGGACTGTTGTTGCCAAATAGAAGCAAAAGCCAAGGTCATCAGAGTTGTATGCATTGAGTGCGTAGATTGATACAAGAGTCTATGCATCACAATAGGAGTTATGCATAATGTATGTATGATCAACGGTGTGTGCATGGCAACAAGTATGTCCCTTTGGCCCGGCATAAAGGATGCGCTAGCAATATTATCGCCTCACATCTGATAGGCACATGGCTTATGCTCATTATAGATTGTATGACGTAGTGGCAAAATGTGACACATGATGAATTTGGGAGGTGAAAATCCAAGACATTGTATGGCAGTGTTTGATCATTTTCCTAATGAATAAATTCCTAAATTCTTGGGTGATCCAAACTCAATTAAAGCAAAGATATGGATCTACAAAATGGAGAAAGTATTTGAAGTGATAAATTATCCTAAGGAGAAGAAAGTCATGCTCATGGCTTACAAGCTAAATGGTGAGGCTAAGCATTGGTGGGTTATTAAAAAGAGAATTTTGGATTCGGATAATAAGGAGATCTTATGAGACGTACTTTTGGAAATGTTTCTTAAGAAGAACTTTCCAATGGGTGTTCAAAAATAGAAGGAAGATAAGTTCACTCAATTAAAACAAAGAAACTATTCAATAGCAAAGTACGATGTCACAGTTACTAAATTTGCTCATATTGCCTCACACGTGATTGTAGATGAAGCAAGGAGGACAAAGAAGTTCCTTCAAGGCTTATGAAGAAGTATTTGATCGAACTTTTTTCATTGAGTAGGAGTAAGAAAGAGACAAGTTTTTTGAGAGAGGAAGGTGAACCATGGTGGCAAGAGTTTGTCATCAAGAGAGTTCTATTCGAAATCAAAGTTGCATATGATAAGGAAAAATCTATTAAAGTTTGACCGTCACTATAAAAGCCACAAAATTAAAAACCAATATACGACCATTGTGAAAAGTACCATAGAAGGCGATCATGTTACACAAAACTCGGAGCTTGTCTCAATTGTTGTCAAATTAGTCACATGGCGAAGGAGTGCCGTTTTGCATCAAGGCACACAGATTGAAAACTTATCAATCTATGGAGGACTTTTGTAGTGACCGCTAAAGACACTCAAACAAACCCATCGATGGCTAAAAATAATATGCAATTCTTTGAATCTCTAGAACATGTATTGGTTGATCCGATATTAACGCATTCTTTTGTAACTCCTCAATTTGTTTGTGAATTGTGTTCGTCTCTTAAAATTTTAGACTATGTGTTATTTTATCTACTCTTGTGGGAAAGTCTTTATTTACAGATATTATATTATGTATCCCTAATGTGTTATTTGGATTAGCATGTTTAAATTGTCTGTAAATTTGATTTTGTTAGAGATACAAAGATTTGATTTTATTTTGGGTTTGGACCAACTAGTATGTTATCATGTGAGTATCGATTACTTCTATTAAAAAGTCCAATTATTCAAAGTAATGAACCCTTTGATTTTCAAGAAAGTGTCTTGAAGGAGTTGGTATAATTAATTTTTGCATTACATCATTTGATACGAGATAGATGTCAAACCTATCTTGCTCATGTTGCCACTACTGAAAGCCATAATGTGTTAATCCAAAAAAATTCAATGGTAAAAGAATTCAAGAATATCTTTCCAAAAGAATTGCCTTATTTGTCTCTGAATAGGGAGACTAAATTTGCCATTGATTTAGAACTAAAATTTGCAGCAATTTAAAAAACTCCGTATGGAATGGCCCCTTTAGAAATGAGAGAATTGAAGTAAAATTATAATAATTATTGAAGAAATAATTTATTCAACCAAGTATATCGTTGTAGATAATTCCAGTATTATTTGTAAAGAAAAATGATAAATTGATGAAATTGTACATTAATTATCGAGAATTTAATAAGATCATGATTAAGAATAAGTACTATTTGTTGAGGATTGACGATTCGTTCAACCAATTGTAAGGAATTTAGATTTTTTTTCCAATATTGATTTGTGCTCGGGATATTATTAATTGAAGATTAAGCAAAAATATGTACCTAATATAGTTTTTCAGATGAGATATGGTCATTGTGAATTCTTTGTGATACCTTTTAGTTTATCTAATATACCTATAGCATAGATGGATCTGATGAATAAGATTTTTCAATTATATTTTAATTAATTTATGGTAGTTTTTGTTAATAATATTTTAATTTACTTGAGGAATTCTAAGAATCATGAAGCCCATTTGAAAATTATATTACAGACTCTAAGAGATAGACAATTATTCACTAAATTAAAGAAATATAGATTGCCTCAAGAAAGTATCCTCTCTAGGACATATTATTTCTCGGTCGAAAGTAGTGATAGATCTGGAAAATATTGAAGCAATTGCCAATTAGGAATGGCTAACAAATGTTGTTGAGATTCATGGTTTCCTTAATTTGGTTGGATATTATAAGAGTTTTGTTAAATTTCTTTTAAAAGATTTCAGTGCCTTTTAACTCATTTGACTCTAAAAGATAATGTTTAATTATGATAAGGTTTGTGAGAGAATTTTTCAAAAATTAAAAAAATTGATTGACTTATACATCGATTTTAGCAATTTCTGAGAAAATTAGAGGTTTTGTTATCTATTGTGATACTTCTAAAAAATATTTTGGTTGTATTTTGATATAACATGGTAAGGTAATCGTGATTTAGAATTGATCGCATATCTCTTTGCTTTGGGAATATTGATGTTTTATTTATATGAAGAGAAAATTTTCATATAATTCAACCATGGGAGCCCAAAATATTTGTTTTTATAGGAGTTAAATATGAGACAACACCGCTGGATAGACTTATTGAAGGATTACAATGGTAAGATTCTATACCAACTGAGAAAAATGAAAATAGTCGCAGATGATTTAAGTCGGAAGTCGTAGTGCATGATAGCTAATATAATAATTAAATACTTGGAAATGCTTAAAGTGGGAAGAAGTTAAAATATTTTTCTACATTTTCAAGGTTCAAGGATAATATTGTTATATTTTTAAATATAGCTAGTGATCATTGAGAACATTAAGAAGTTTGAGATGGACGATCCATTTACATAAAACTTGTAAGGTATTTGAGCAATGAGTTATGGGTGAATTTTGATATTCAAGCCGGCGGAGTTCTTTGGCTCTAATATTGTATGTGTATGTCTAATATTACATAATTAAATGGAGAGATTTTAAATAAAACCCATAGAGCTTATTGCACTATTCATCAGCAATCAAAAAGATTTATTAAATATAAAGAAGCTCTTTTGGTGAAAAATATGAAGGAGAACATAGTAGCTTTCCTGAGTAGAAATATTATTTGCCAACGGATTAAGGTTGAATATCAAAAGTCAGAGTAATTTTTACAACATTTGCCTATTCTTAATTAGAAATAAGAACATATTATGATGGACCTTGTATCAAAATTGTCTAAAAAGGCAAGGGATCACGATTCTTTTTCAATAATTATAGATCAAAGGACTATATTTTTTAAAAAAAAAAACCATTTAAACAACTCTACATTAATAAACTTGTCAGGTTATATGGGATTTTTGGTTTAATTATTTCTAATCGAGACCTAATATTTATATCTAAATTTTAGGAAAACTTGCATAAAAAATTAGATATGAAGTTGAAAGTCGGTTAGGCTTTTCATCTACAAACATATGGGCAAATGAAAAGTGCAATAAAAATCTTAGAAGGCATCCTTAAGAGTCTTTGCTTTGGAGATGAAGGGTAATTAAAACAATAATTTTCCATTAGACAAATTCACATATAATAACAACTGCAAGTTGAGTATTAAGGTAGTTTCATTTGATGCATTAAATGGAAGAAGATGTTGGTCTCCGACCAATTTGGAGGAGATTAGTGCTCCCAAACTTTATGTCCTGATATTATTCAAGAGAAGTCGGACAATGTTAAACTAATACGAATCGTTTGATAGTAGTTCACGCCAACAAGTTTTAGTTTGAAGTTGACGATCACACATTTTATAAGATTTTTTTGAGGAAAGGTACTTTAAGATTTGGGTTGAAGGAAAAGTTGATATAAAAGTTTATTGGACCATTTGAGATTTTATTATGAGTCAAAAACATGGCTAATAGATTAACCTTACATACCAGTTTGATTGATTTTCATGACATATTTCATATTTTGATATTTCAAAAGTATGTTTTTGATACTTGGCAAAACACAAAATAAAAACTATTACAAATTGACAAATTTTAATGTATGTGAAAAATACTGATTTAGACTTCCAAAATGTGAGATCAAGTTTTGTGTAACAAAATAATTCCGTTGGGTAAGGCACTTTGGAATAATTATTCATTCTACAGTATTCGGGAATGCAAGGATGAGATTCAAAAAAGATATCCGCACCTATTTGTTCAATAAGATATGTAAATTTCGAGAACAAAATTTTTTAAGGATGAGAGTTATAATACCTGATTTTTCTTCCTTCAACGTGAGCAGAAAGTAGTGGCACATCGCCGAATCCTCCAACCCTTGCAGACTCAGATGGGTGCGAAAATAATCAAGATAATCTACCGGATCAGTGCTCCCATCATAAGAGTCAAGGAAGGCATATTGAATTTGGCCGATATTAGATGGCTCAGGATCTCCGTTGTGAAAGGAGATTTGTCCAAATCAATGGCGTGGTCATCATCCTTGAACATGCGATTCCAGATCTTCTCTAACCTGGGATCTGTCTGAGTAGCAATGGCTGATCTCTTGAAATTGAGATAGGTTCTCAACTATGTTCTTTCCTTGGAGTGACCAGTAGTTGGCTGGCTACTACCTCCAATGGATCTAATGGTCCTGGAAGCTCCTTCCGGGTTTCTGTTCTCCCCTCGAAAGTATCGGGGGTTCCTCCATTCCGGATTTTCCTCCGGAGTCATGCTTCTTGAGCGCTTTTCAAGCCTGGTCTAACTCAAAGCACGTGAAGATTCGTGGATCTGAGTGTAGGCCAACCTTCTGGTGTTTTTTGTCGGCTTCTTCTTCTTCTAGCCTCCTCTCCTAGAGGCCGGCGTAGGGATTGTTGTAGACGGAGCCCCAGCTGTAAGTGCTCCTGTCGAAAGTAGAGCATTTGGAGTATCTTGTTAGTGTTTTATATATGCTCCACCAGATACTGAAAGAAAGGTGTTAGCACTCAGTTAACCATCCCATTGACCATAGCACCAGCATCCTAGTCCTGGTCGGGAGAGGTCACGTTTCTATTAGGTTCGCTAGTTTGTACTCTTGTATTCACCATTTTGGTTAGTTTAGTTGGTAAGAATGAGAGAGTTTTTTAGGAAAGTGTGGTAGGTTTTTCGTAAGCGCTTTCCACAGACGGTACCAATGATACATCCCTGGATCCGAGTTTTGAACAGATTTGGGTCGACTTGATCATCTAGATCTGGTTTCGTTCACCGAGTCTGGACCCTACACACTACCACAACAAACAAGAAGTCAGGTGCCGGCGAAATATTATCCTACCGAAAATACTCCAACGCTCAAGTCAGTTATAGGCCTTCGACTTTTAAGAAGGAAATTGAAAATGAGAGTTAAGAGAGAGAGAGAGAATGAGAGGGTAAGGACTATTCGCTTTTAGACGTAAGAGACGTTCTGATAGCTCGTGATAAGCATAATTTTTCAGCTCAGTGTTCGCAGGGAACGAGTGAGAGATTAAGTCCTGTAAGCGTGAAAACTTTAAAGGACGGATTTTGGAGAGAGTGTGGCATCTCTGAAATCTGAAAGCAGAGCGTGAAATTATTATAATAAGCGTTTGTATTCTTAGAAGTGAGCGTGCCATGGAGTGGAGATTTCGTAGGCTTATATAGATGGAGGGTAGAGTGACCTTCCTTGACCAAGAAGGCATGATTCTTGCACCATGTCGAGCGACCTTCCTTGGACAGGAAGACTTGACTTGTGCAATATACTTGGATTACTTCCTTTTCTGGCGGGCAACGGTTCTCAAGATTCCCTGCCTTCCTTTTATACTTTGTTACTATTAGAGCCTGCAATGGGCAGGAAGAGAAAATCTAGTGCCTTCCTCATGATAATGATGTTGAATCTGTTGATATCCATTTTAGTACAGATTGGCTTCTAGGAAGGCGTGAAATCAGGTGAAAAGACTGTTGCTAGTCGTGTACGAAAATGTAGGCCCAACTAGGCCTGGCCCATGTAAAGTTTTTCCACTTTTGGCCTGCTCGCTACAACGCTTCCGGTCAACAGAGACGTTGACCGTCTCATGGGGCATGTGGCCTCCTGGTTGGCTTCTTACATGGTTAACGTTGGCGTTGACCATCCAAGCGCACATATGGGCCTTCGTAGATCTGGGCCGGTTTTTTTATTAGGCCAGCCCACTATGGGCATACCCATCGAAAGTCATATTTTAAAATGTATTTATTAAGAATTAAATGTTTTATAATTTTTGCATGTGATTTACGATTTAATGTTCTTATCCTTGTTTTATTCATATATATTAATATATTATATATCTTTATTTCTTGAGTGTTAGACTCATCTTTACAATATTTTTAAAACTCTTTTAGGTTTGTGAGTTTGAATTCTTACCGGATTGAACAAATGACTGTTGAATAATTATAGTTAGGAACTTTAATTATGATTTTCAAGCTTATTTTTAAATTCCTTATAATAGATAGGATTGATTATGAGATTTTGCAATTCGATTAGGGTCGGTGTGCCATTATGAAGTTATGTCTAATTGTTCACTCTTATATATTATTTAGTATTTTGATTGGATTATTTTTCTGACAATAATTTTTAGATTGAGTAGGTATAATATTATTTTTAAAACCAAATAATGATAGTTTGACAATTCTTTGGACCATAATAATCATATTTTATTATCTTAATTGTCTTGTTAGTATGTAATGTCCAACAAAATTTTGGTTATTGGACCATAAATCAACGGATAAATTTTATTTCTGACATTTTTATTATTTCCTACTTGTACAGGATTGTAACATAGATATTAAATTTAATTTTTAATTTATAAATAATATATTAAGATATATCCGAATATATTCTTCCCGTTCTCTTAAAGATTCTAATGAAAAATTTTACAAATAATAAATATACAAATTTTTTTCAAAAAAAGAAAAAAATAATCGTTAAAATTTTTAGAGTAGAATTCTCATCAAAAACTTATATAAAATAATATACAGTATCAATTATTCAAAAGATTTTAAGATTTTTTTCTAAATGTAAAATACAAACCTTCAAGTTTCATTAATATGGACATGTATGCAAAACAAATCAAGAGGGACAATGAAATAATTACATGCACATACATTTTACCAAGGATCAAAGAAAATAAACCAACATTTAAAAATAAACGAAGAAATGTGTTTAAATTTACTTGTCTTAGCTCAAGCATTGCCACGATCTAACACAAAACAGCTTTCAAATCAACTTTATTCATTTTCTCTCTCCTCTTTTTTTCTTCCTCTTCTCTATTTTCTTTCTCTCTCCTCTGTTACAAACTCAATAGAATTTACCAAAAATATGAACAATCAATTATATAATTAGATTGACATATAAGCACAACTTGAGTGCACATCGAGCGTAAAATATTATTACATGTATGCACGTGCACGTCTTATTGTACGCCTAAGTATTGATCATTCTATTAAACCATGCATGAGTGTATTTATACCGTGCTTGAGGACCATCTATTCTGCTAAACCACACACGAATGACGACCATCACATGTTTCCTCAAATAGTATTTTTTTTATCCATTACACAACTATTATCAAATTTTCACTTAATATAGTAAATGCCGACATCATAAAGTATAAATTAGAAATCAAATATTACATGTTCTTCGCACAAAGTGGTACCGGTCTAATAAAGGCCAACGGCACCGGTCAAAGGAAGGCATCCTGATTAGTAAAAATCTACTGTAGAATGGGAGGGGAGGAGGGCAACTTCCCAAAAAAAAAAAAAAAAAAATCCAGAAAATGAAGAGAGCCACAACAAAGAACCAGCCAGAAAAATAAAAGATTTCACGAGCCTAGCAACCTAAGATAAATGAAAGCCAGAATCCAAAGGTATTGAACACGTTCCTTCTTCCTTCTAGGATTATTCTGTAGGGAAATCCAAAGGCTTTCATTTATATTGCATGTTACATTGCTACTGTGTCTATATTAGTCGGCTAAGATATAAAGTAATTGAATCATCGATCTATAAAATGGCTCTTATTTTTATAATTGATTTTCAGTAGACAATTTACTGTTTAAACGTTTTTCTCCTAAACATGCTATTAATGAAGCTTTCCTTCAATAATAACGTCGGCGTATGCTATCAACGTTATAAGATATTAATTATTTTGGTGGGTATGTGGTAATGTTGTTTCTCTCCGCATGTGTCCGATCAAGGGATCTTGCTTCTCCAATATCCACTATTGAATTATTTTTAATATAATGGTGATAATTTAAAATATTAAATAAAAATATCTAAATATAAATTTTTATGTAAAAAAATAATATTTAACTTAATATTTACTAAATATTAATATTATAATAAAAAAATTTTAAAAATTAATTATATATAATATTTTTAATGTGTTAAAATTTTAACCATTAAATTTTAATCCAATGGCTAAAAAGAGAGAAGCAAAAAAAAAAAAGAAATGGGGAAAAAGCAGGATCCCCCATTCCGCGTTTTATACGTAATTTGATTCCCATCTGAACCAATATGTTTTCCCATGGTATGTGAATTAAATGGGTAATTGGGTGCAATTATGAAATTTCTTATTAAAAATTTTATTAATTATATTTTTTATCAGAATTATTTTTTTAAGTAGAATTTAATACATATTAACGTAATTAACAGCAACTTATAGAAGAATATGGATCGTTTTTTTTAATATATTTAAAAAAAAAAAAAACTCATTGGGTATTACTAACTAAATAACTATTAGCATTGAGGCTCGCTGGAAAGATTGGATTTTCGAATTCTTAATGTATAATAAAGGCATTCGTTAATAAGCATTTTAAGAAAATATCCTTATTTTAAAATAACAGTAACATGTAATTAAGGGTAAAAATTAATATCTTGGTGTGTTATTGTAATTATAATCTTTTATACTATAAAGATAAATTTTAACTGATAATCATTACTATTAAAAGATATAAAAGCTTAAAATCTGATGATCATAACAAAATTTAAGATTAATATTTTATGGTAAATTTGGCCTTTTTTTTATATATTTTGTTGCTTATAATATATTTTGTTGCTTTATTTGAAAATATCCAAGTTTTTAAATATAATTTTATTTTATTTGAAAAATATCACGAGTTTTTTAAATATATTTTTATTTTTATTTTTTCAAGCAAAGGCTACTCACTAATTATAATCAAATTAAAAATTTAAGCCAATTTGAGTATTTGATCAATGCTATGGTGGGAAGCGCAAAAACTGCCTTGAGAGCGTTTGTTTTTTTACTTATAATTTCCCAAATAATGTATTAGGATTCAGTATTAATTCCGAAAGTATGGAAGAAAGCACTTCAAATCAAAAGATAGCATGCCCTTGACTCATTTGAAAGCCAATCCTCATTCTTTGGAATGGGAGATTGCCTTCACGATTTCTTTCATGAGCTTGATTACCATGTTGATCTAATTGTTTCCTTGTGAGGCCGCCATGCAACTTTCCAAATGGGCTTTTTCCTCCTCGGCATATATTAATACTTGAAAAATCGAAGATCACATATTCTTTAAATATATCTTAATTCCTTTTGAGATCGTTAATATCCTAGGATCTTTTTTTAATGAAAAAGGGTAGATCTTTTTTTTAATTTTTTTGTTTTTGATTTGAAGATGGGTTATATGGGATTAATTTGGTTTTGGGCAAATGAAGTGTATATAATCAATCGGCGATGAGAATGGAAGAATATTTGGACTCAAAGCTCATGCCTAAAAGTGAAAAATTATAAAACATATTAGTGACATTGCGTTGACAGGGAGTTGGTCGCTAGACGGTCAGGCGCCAACGTTGACCGGTCTTAGGGCTTTCCAGTTTCAGGCCCGTCTTCTTATCGACCGTCAAAAATGTTGACTAGCCTTCACGAGATTCGCATTCTTTGATTAAAGAAAGCAAAGGCTACTCACTAATTATAATCAAATTAAAAATGTAAGCCAAATTGAGCTATTTTTCTTATAATTTCCCAAATAATGTATTAGGAAAGTATTAATTCCGACTCTGTTCACTTCAAATCAAAAGTTACTTATTTGAAACACAAGCTTGATTACATGGTAATAAATTTTAAAAATATTATCTTGAAAACGAATCACATATTACAATATACTTAATTAAATTACATTACTTTTCGAAAAAACTAGATCTTTTTTTTTTATTTTTTTGGTTTTTGATTTGAAGTTATATGAAATTAATTTGGTCAAATGAAGTGTATATTTGAACTCCAAAGCTCATGCCTACGTAAGTGAAAAATTATAAAACATACTAGTACGTGCACGCTAGCGGTGGACCTACGATCGATGAAAAAATTGACGAAGGAAAAGGGAAAGGGAGTTCGACTGAAGAAAACAAAGGGGAAATGAGGGATAGCGAGAAATCAGAGAGCAAAGGGGAAATGGATCGCTTTCTTTAGGAAAAAAGGGATTGAGGTCACACATCGAGAGAGGGAGGAAAAGAGGACGAGAAAGTGAGAGAGAAGAGTAGAGGACCGAGGACATAGAGAGGAAAAAAACCGAGGTGAGTAAGAGAGTGACATGGATGAGAGAAAGAGAGAGAACAAAGAGGGCGAGAGAAGACATGAGAGTTGAAACAATTAACTTTTTCTTCCTTAATTGTAGAGACAACTATTACATATATATAGTAATATTTCAATTAAAATAGTTGACATCCAACGGAAGCACATAACCAAGTAGAAGGAATAATCAAAATAGAAAATCAAAACAGAGCCTAACAGAAGAAATAAAAAAAATAGAACCAAGGAAAAAAAGAGAAAAGGAAAAAAATAAAGGCTCATAATATTTTCCTCTTTGTCAAGAAAACTTTGTCCTCAATATTGAATGAGGCACAAGTTTGGTTCTTAGTAGATCTCCTCCCACCAGATCTCCTTGCAAGCACAAGAACAGTTTCCCCCTTTGAGTCATCAGCATCGCATCGAGCTCCTCTTGAAGTTAAGAGCTCACTCACCCACTCATGGCCACTTCTTACTACCAACATGAGCGGTGTGTTGCCATTATCCATCTCCAGGGCAAACTTGAGCATCACCTTCTCAAACTGGTCCTGCTTCTAGCAATGTGTAAATAAGGTGATCACACATTCACTATATTTAGTGAACAACTTCACGTCAGCACCAATATAAACAAGAACTCAAAAAGGCTTCAACAAGACCCTATAAGGCAATAACCATGACTGTTGGGACACCGTTATCATTCTAGTGGTTAAGATCGATGTCTGTCTGCGCCGCTATTATAGAGAAAGTTGCAAACAGTAAGGCCTGATAAAGAGTCAGCCCTTTAAGTTTTGGCACAACATCAAATCCACCACTGCTATCGTTGCTCAGTAACAACTCAATCTACTTTACTGCCGCGTTCGATTCAGCACTGTCATGGTCCTCCTCGGATTCCGATGATGATGCATGTGGAAGGTGTAAAGTTTGAACAGGTTAGAATAAAATGTCAATGGTGAAAATCGGAAGCGGTGAGGGTTTGCTTACTAGGTAGAGTGTGGGTTGGGTAATGGAAGGTGATTGTTGAAGAAGCCTCGCATGGTGGATGATTCACCGGCAAGAGTGTTTCACTCAAGCCTTGTGAGCGATTGGCTGAGTTTAGCCATGGACGACTGGATTTGTACTGTAGTGGAAGCCATGGAGGAAGTCTGAGCGACGAGTTTGTCTGTAGCTTGCCGGAGATCTCTCACTGTGTCTGCAAGCATGACAATGGAAGCTTCAAGTGCTGTCAATTCTTCGATCGTCAGCTCCTCTGCCATCTTTCAATGAGAGCACCAATGATACGGGCACGCCGACGGCAGACCTGCGATCAATGAAGAAATCGACAAAGGAAAGGGGAAAGGAAGTTTGGCAGAGGAAAACAAAGGGGAAATGAGGGATAGAGGGAAATCAGAGAGCAGAGGAAAAATAGACTGCGATCTCTAAGAAAAAATGGATCGAGGTGACACACGAGAGAGAGGAAAAGCAGACGAGAGAGTGAGAGAGAAGAGCAGAGGACTGGGACATAGAGAGATAAAAAACCGAGGTGAGTAAGAGAGTGACAGAGAGGAGAGAAAGAGAGAGAATAGGGATGGTAAGAGAAGACGTGAGAGTTTAGGCAATTAACTTCTTCTTTCTTCACTATAGAGATCACTATTACATATATATATATAGTAATATTTCAACTAAAATAGTTGGTATCTAACGGAAGCACATAATCAAATAAAAGGAATAATCAAAACAGAACCTAACAAAATGAATAAAAAAATAGAACAAAGGAAAAAATAGAGAAAAGAAAAAAACAAAGGCTCCTAAACACATACCATAGATATTATGTCATTTCATGGTTCTATTAATCATTTAAAAATATATATAACTATTACTAATCTTAATAATCAATTACATTTAATATAACTTTCAAATGATTTTATATTCTTAATAATTAATAATTTCTTAAAAAAATATAGCACTCTTATTATATTTATGGGACACCCCTTAACCATTTTCATAACATTTTATATATTATGATGTCCATTAATCTATATTATTTTTAATAATTTATTTTTTTCTAAAATTTTACCATTTAGTCTTTTACTTCTCGTAAATCTAATTTTAGCAATTTTATATGAATTTTGATGTTAAAATTTTTAAGATCTATTGCTTGTTTTAATTTTAAAACTTATATTCTTTACTATTCGAACTGTTATCCTGTAAGAAATGGAAGAAATTGTGGAGAAGATGAAGACGAAGACGAAGAAAAAGGACAACACTGTTCTTGAAAAAGGGCAAGAATCTGCCAGAACAGAGAGAAGGCTGCAGGCCTTCTTTATTATACGTTCACACACTATACAAAGAAGCGCCAAAGAATATATAATGCAGTGAAGATTGGCCAAATACGGGAAGAAAGAAAAATACAACAAAAGGAAAAGAAAGAAAAATACAACAAAAAGGAAAAAAATATACAGCTTCCTAAAAATACAAAAGTAACCAAATAAGAAAATATTAACAAAAATACAAAATATTATGTATTTCTTAATACGCCCCCCGCAAGATGGAGTATATATATTAACAATGCCCATCTTGAACAAGTGCGCATTTAGCCGATGTGAAGGTAGAATCTTGGTAAATATATCTGCTGGCTAATTATGGGTGGTGACATGACTTGTGTGGATACTCCCCTCTTGGATTTTGTCACGGATGAGATGACAGTCCAACTTGATGTGTTTGGTACGCTCGTGAAAAACAGGATTACCAGCAATGTGAATCGTCGCTTGATTATCACAGTATAGGTGTGCTGCATGAGGATGTAAAACCTGCAAGTCATTGAAAATATAACGTAACCAGGACAATTCATAACAGGTGGTAGCCATTGATCTATATTCTGCCTCTGCAGAAGAGCGAGAGACCACTGACTGTTTCTTGCATTTCCATGAAATGAGAGAATTGCCAAGCAAAATACAATAGCCAGTAATGGATCTTCATGTGTCTGAACATGAAGCCCAATCTACATCACAAAAAACTCTTAGTTGAATATTGGAAGTGAAAGGAAGTAATATGCCTTGTCCTGGGTTTAGTTTTAGATAGCACAAAACTTAATACGCACCCCTTATGTGGCTGGAAGTAGACTGATTCATAAATTGACTTAAAATATGTACCGCATAAGCTATATCCAGTCTTGTGACAGTAAGGTAATGAAGGAGACCGACAAGCCTTCGATATGTGCTCGGCTCCTGTAAAACCTCCCCAAGTTGCTTACTCAATTTTACATTTTGATCCATTAGCAATTTAAGAGATTTTGCTCCAATGGTGCCAGAATCGGCTAAGATGTCAAGAGTATATTTTCGTTGACAATGATGCATGTCTTTTGTTGATCGGGCAACTTCTATGCCAAGGAAATATCGTAGGACGCTAATGTCTTAATCTTGAATGCTTGATTAAAGAAGATTTTGATAGATGTGATGGCCTTCAAGTAATCGCTTGCAACAATGATGTCGTCAACATAGACAATAAGGACTATGAGAGATTTGTCGTCTTGTTTAGTAAATAGACTATAATCAGCCTTGGATTGCACAAATCCATATGCAATAAGGGAAGTAGAAAGTTTAGAATACCATTGTCTAGAGGCTTGTTTAAGTCCATAAATGCTTTTTAGTAATTTGAATACTTTGTGGGGTTTTCCTCTGGTATACCCAGGAGGCTGTTGCATACAGATGTCTTCGTTTAGGGTTCCATTTAAGAATGCATTATTGACATCCAAATGATACAAATGCCACCCTTTTATGGCAGCGATAGCCAAAAGGTATCGAACGGTGGTAAGTTTAGCGACAGGAGAAAATGTTTCGTGATAATCCACTCATTCCTCTTGAATGTACCCTTTAGCTATTAGCCGACATTTATATCTTTCAATATTCCCATCACTATTGAATTTTAATTTGAATACATATCGACATTTGATAGCTTTCTTTCCCGGAAGTAAATCAGCGATGGTCCAGGTTTTATTAAATTCTAAAGCTTTTTGTTCATTTTCGATGGCTTTTCGCCCGTTGGTATCACACATGACCTATGCATAAGTTTACGGTTCAGTTTGAGATGAGATGAAAGATACAAAAGACTTATAGTCATGGGACAACTTTTGATGTGATATGTAATTTTCGAGAGGGTAACGTTTCCCTGGGAAAATTTGTGCAATGGGTTGAATAGGATAAACTTGAGATGCTTGATGACAATGAAAGTCTTTTAAGTATTGAGGGGCTTTCCTGGTTCTGGTAGTTCTGCGAACAGGAGTGTTATCTCCTGCTGGAAATTGGATATTTGTAGGAGGATTACTAGATTGCAGATTGTTACTCAAGGGTTATTGATTAAGGTCCGGTTGATCACGAATAGGGGTGAATTGAATTCTTCTTTGTCATTCAAATTGGTAGTGACTGGCGGATCTTTATCTAGAATAGAATCGGTGTCCGGATTTAAGTCTAAGCTATGGATAAAAGATAGTTGTTGAGTGATAGGAGGGTCGACACTGGTTATTACGGGAGGCATTGCATTAGATTGGTCATTAAGAAGAGTTTCGGCACGATTTCCTTTGTACGGGAACACATTCTCATGAAAGATGACATCCCTTGAATAAAAGGTTACATGGATATGTAAATCAAACAATTTGTATCATTTGACTCTGAAAAAATATCCTTAAAATAGACAAGTTCTACTTTTAGAGCTAAATTTCTTTCGCCCATGAGAGAGAGTGGATGCAAAACAAAAACAACCAAATATGCGAAGGTTGTCATAATTTGGTTTGACTCCAAATAGAATTTTATATAGAGTCTTATTTTCAAGTACTAGAGTGGAAATTCTGTTGATAATGTGTGCAACAGTAAGTATACAATCACTCCAGAATTTCAAAGGAAGTCCCGATTGAAATCTAATAGCTTTGGCAATGTTCAATAAATGTTGATATTTGCATTCAACAATACCATTTTGTTGTAGTATTTCCACACAACTGTTTTGATGGATAACACCTCTTTCACTGTAAAAATCTCCCAGACTAAATTCAGTTCCATTATCACTGCGAATGACCTTGGTTTTGACATTAAATTGTCTGACAACCAGATTGTAAAAGGCTTTCAAGCACAATTTTGTATCCGATTTTTATTTCAGAAAATAAATCCAGGTACTCCTGGAGAAATCATCAATGATAGTCAAGAAATATTTATATCCATCATAAGATACCTCGGAACATGCTCCCCATAAGTCACAATGCACCATGTCGAATAAGTTGTGTGATGTATGAGTGTTGGGAGAAAAAGGAAAGCGATGTTGCTTGGCCATGTGGCAAATAGAATAGGGATTATCATTAATAGAATGCACTACTCCTTTTACAAGGGGATCATTTATTAATTTCATCCTAGAATATGAAATATAACCTAATCGAGAATGCCACAGATCAATAGGCAATGGAACAAAGTTGACAGAAGGCTCCTTGCAGAGTTTGTAGAGAAGGCTCTGTAAAGAATTGGGATGGACTTTCTTATCCATCGATAATATAAATCATTTTTCTCTTCACCCATCCCAATCATTCTCCAGGAGAAAAGGTCTTGAATTAGGCAAATGTCACCAAAGAGAAATAAACAATAACCGAGATCATTAGCAAATTGCTTCACAGATATTAGATTGAAAGTAAAAGAGGGAACACATAAAACATTTCACAGCACAATGTGATCGGTCAATTTGACCGTGCCAATGTAGGAAGCAGGTGCCTTACTCCCATGAGGGAGTTTGACAGAACAGGAGATTGGAGTCTCCTTGTGCAGGTATAAAGATGGATCGCATATCATGTGATCGGTAGCTCCTGTGTCAAGGATCCACACGTTCCTTTTATCGCAGTAGGAAGGGACAGAGCAAAGGTGATTACCAACCATATTAGCTGCCTTCGGTTGATCACTAATGGGATCAAAAAGTTGGGAATTCTTTCGGGTCGTTTGAGAAGGCACTGCTAGATCCTTTGGGTGAATCAGATTCATGAGTTGATAGAACTGCACTCTAGTTAATTCAACTTTGTCATCCTCATAAGCCTCTTGGTTAGAGACGATGGTGTGGTTTAATTTGTTGGTCGAGAGTGCTGTGGCTCCAGACTTGCCACTCGGTTTATGACCGGGAGGGAAGTCATAGAGCTGATAACATTTGTCAATAACGTGTCCAGGTTTGTTACAATAAACACAGATGAAAATTTCAGCATTCCCAATTTTAAAGCATTGTTGCAAAGAGTGTTCTGGAACACGACAATGAACGCAGAAAGGCCTATCCTTTTTAAACATCTGGTTATTATTCATGGTTGTTACAGGGTTGTTAACAGCCTGTTTCGTGAACAAAGCTACGGTTTCTGAGGGGCGAGCAATAGACAACATTTGGTGTTGTCGTTCTTGCTGTTGGATTATAAAAAAGACTTTCTTGACAGAAGGGAGAAGGTCCATCAATATAATCTGGTCTCTCACATTAGCATACGAATCATTGAGACCCATTAAGAATTGCATAACACAATCTCTTTGATATCGCTCAGTGAGCACTTTGATTTTGCCACAGTTACAATCTGGGAGAGGGTCATAGATAAGAAGTTCGTCCCATATTGTTTTTAGTTTACCATAACACAAACTTATCGAATCGTACTCTTGCAAGAGACACGCCAAAGATTTTTTGAGTTGAAAAATTCGTAGCCCATTCTGTTAGGTGAATCGGTCACACAGTTCCTTTTAGATTTTGGAACCGTCATCAACAAATACAACACTGGATTTGATGGAAGAACTGATGGAGTTCTGGATCCAGGACACCACCATGTCATTGCAATGTCCCCAAACTTCAAAAAGGGGGTCGGTGGAATCGATGGGTTTGAAAACAGTACCGTCAATAAATTGAAGTTTATTTTTAGCCCTCAACGCTCGACGCATGGTTCTGGACCAGGTCGAGTAGTTGTTAATGGTGAGCAAATTGGCAACTAAGATGATGGCTGTACTATTACTGGCTTCCAAATGGAATGGGTTGCATGAATCTGAAAGGTTTTGGAATCATAGCAGCTTTTGGGCTATAAACGGATCTGGAGTGTCGTCGCTAGATGCGTTGTGGTTAGATGCGTTATGGGAAGTATTGAGGTTGTGGTGGTGTGCCGTGGGTTCTCTGATACCGTGTAAGAAATGGAAGAAATTGTGGAGAAGACGAAAACGAAGACGAAGAGACAGGACAACGTCGTTCTTGGAAAAGGGCAAGAATCTACCATAACAGTGAAAAGGCTGCAGGCCTTCTTTATTATGCTTCACACACTATACAAAGAAGCGCCCAAGAATATATAATGCAATGAAGATGGACCAAATACGGGAAGAAAGAAAAATACAACAAAAGAAAAAAAAAGAAAAATACAACAAAATACAGCTTCCTAAAAATATAAAAGAAACCAAATAAGAAAATATTAACAAAAATAAAAAATATTATGTATTTCTTGATATGTCCAAAACTTAGTTTTAGCGCTGGTCAATTATTATATACTATTCTTTTTTTTTATTTGTCGAAGCTTATTGTATTTAAAATAATAGTTATTTACTTTGTTTTTATGATTATTTTTAGCTCTATTTTTTATTATTTTATTTTATTGTATTAGTTTATTTAAAATCACTTAAAAGTTCAATACTTTAATTTTTATTTTTGAGAGTTTGATGAAGCAAAACTCTATACTTTTTAAGTAATATAGTATATTTTTATATTAAAATATAATTTTATATGAATATAATCCTAACTTACTAGCTAAAAATACACCATGCCCTTATTTTATATATTTATAAAAATAAATATATATTATTTAAATGTCATATTATAAAAATAACCAAAAAAATATCAGCCTACCACTGCTAGTAGTCTCGACTTCAACTTTAACCGGCGACGACCGCAAAGGGGTCAATACTGTGGAAAAAAAAAAAATTAGAAATTGTTTTTGGAAATTTTATAAAAAATTGAGATAAAAAAAGAATAATTGTTTTAGCAATTATTATATATAAAAAATAAAAACATACTCTAATTTTTATGTGCTTATTATTATATTATTATATTTTATTCTTTAAAATTTTATTTTTTAAATCTCAATTTAGTGTCAGCTAATATTCTTTTATTTAACTTTTATTTAACATGTCAGATTAAATTCATCATATCTTGAGTCATATAATAATAATATATATAGGATGTCAAAAATTCTAAAATTACAGAGTATACAATAAAAGGTTAATTTCAGATTTTCGGTATCACATCTTAATATTTTTATACAATAAAATTAAAAATAAAAAAGAAATTAAATAATTTTTTTTTTATAAAAAATACACAAATTTATATAATAATTTCGAATTGACGGGCATTTACTTATTGTCAAGCATTGCAAATGGTCAATAATAGGAGGCAAATAAATAATAAATGCTTATTTTATTTTACTAAATTATAATAGTACTCATCGCACGTCGTTGGCCTATCTTGACCATCAAAGCATACAAATCCTTTATTATTCCAGCAATTAATATATATTCAACCCACGTTCCTCAAATATCTTGACCAAAAACCAAAACTCAAGAAAAAACATTAAGAGTGATTTTAGGGATATGTCTTTTAGGCACTATTTAAAAATTTTTGTGTTATAATGTTATATAATTTTATGTAAAAAATACGATAGATCGGTGCAAAATCATCTAAGACAGTCCATGAGCAGTTAAAAATATCACTAAAATATTAAATATTTTTTTCGTAAATAAATAAAAAAGATAACAATATTATTATATATGATATTTAGATAGGTGTTTTGGGTGCCTTTTCTTTGTATAATTTTGTGTTTTTATCTATTTTTAGAGATTATTTTGAAAGTATTTATTAAAGTTTGGTGAATTTTGCCATGATAGATGGCATCATAAGGCTATTATTCGAGATTTTTAGATTTGATGTGAAATTTTGAAATTAAGAATCTTGATGTTATTGTATATTTTGGAAAAAAAAAACAAATAAATTTACAAAAATTTTATTGTTTTAAATATGATATTTAAACATTCTTAGAAGATATAATATTTATTTTTGAATTAATTTATTAATATAAATAAATAAATATCAGATTAGGTGATTAAAGAATAATTAAAAAATAAATCTAAAACAAAATTCTAATTACAATGATTTTTGTACCCTTGGAAAGGTATCTCACTTCCTGTTTTGCCCTAATTGTAAAATAAATGGGAAGCAGAAGTGATCGTACTTCTCCGATCTGGGAAAGATTTTAAAATAGGAAAAAGAGTTAGTTGAAATATTAATTAATTTTGAAAAAAAAATTGATGGAAAGAGATTAATAAGAAAAAAATAAAATAAAAATAAAATAAATAAAATAAATATTTTTATATTTGTTTCGATGTATGAAAAAATCCCATATAGGAAAAAAAATTAAGTTCATAATAAAAGTATTTTTTATTTGTCCAAATATAAAAATATTGTATAAGTACTTAATGCTATCCTCTAAATTCATTTATGTCACATTTTATATATATATATATTTTTATCAACCAAGAATAAGTAAATATTTTCCTTTAAATTTTTTCTTTATTTCAAATTTCTCTAAAATTGAACATATTTTCTGACATATCTTTAAATTATAAAAATAAAATTTCACTTTAGCCACCCTCACTTTAGACAAATTTTATAATATAAAGTCTCATTTATCTATACATATCAACAAAAATAAATAAAAAACTAAATTATTTAATAAATAATATATTTAAAATAACTAAAAAATATCTCAAAATATTTACAAGAAAATTGGCATACCCTAGTTAGCAATTTTCTAATACTATAAAGATTGTCACCTTCTCCATTTAGAATTCAAACCCTCTAAACTGACTTCTACTTGCTATGTTCAACACTAGTCTGCTGTACTAAGTTCCAAATTGGCAGGCAAATTAACAAAAGATGTGTATGACTTAAACTCCAATCTGCCTTAATTTCAGGGAATTAATATTATTGGTGTAGCAATATTTTAGCTCACAATTATTTAAATAATTAAGGTAGTGATGATGTTATCATGTTATTTATGATTTAATACAATCTAATAGGTAAGATGTTATTGCACGATAGTATTATATATATTAGTATCAATTACTCTATATTTATACTTAGAATTACTCTCTTGGTTTCAACCCATCATTGTCCAATGAGGTCAAATCAAAAACTAATCTCACTGCCTACCAAACTACGAGAAGGGGGGATTTAATTATTCTAAGTTAAATTAATTATTTTATAAATTTATTATTTTTAATAAAATAAATTCAAAATATTTATGCTACTATTTTATTAAGGCTTGTCAAAATTTGATCATATTTTATATTTTTTGATATATATATATATATAGTTGCTTTTAATATGTTGGGGGCATAAAAGTAATAAAGTTGTTATTTAGTTTTTAATGAATTTTCTACTAATCTCTCCAACATCACAATAACCTAATGAAAAAGAAACTATAAATAAAAATAATCAGTTATCGTCAGGTTAAAAAATATTAATAATTAATATATTCAGAGGTCAAAATTGCTGTGTTGAAAATTTTAATAACGACAAAAGAAAACTAATCTATTCATTCAATGGTGGCCCATTACATGTCCCAACTGTCTCATCCTCGATGTCTGATAGGCCATAAGTTCTTCGAAGAATCCATTTGAGACCATTGGATTGGGTTAATTCAGACCGCTTTTAACTTTCTTTTCTTTATTTTTTTTTTTGAAATTTATTTAGTTTGTCATTGTTATGTCCAAAGGTTCAAGATTGTAGTGTAAATCAGGATGGCCAAAATATGTCCGTCAGCTTTAATAATGTCAAGGGTCTCTAGAATTGTGGTCGTTATTTCAACAATGAAGTTTGCCACGGTTTAGCTTATCAAATCTAACCTCGGTTAAAACTCCACATCGAACTCACCCAACTTAATGACCCATTTGACCAGTCGTTCTGATATATCTAGCATTTGCAATATTCATTTTAATGGTTGGTCATTAAGGATAATAACTCTATGCGCCTGAAAATACAGTCAAAATTTTCAAACAAAATATACAAGCGCTAATGCCAAAATTTTGCATGGGTATATCAGGTTTCTGGATTGGTCAAAATTTTGCTGACATAGTACACAGGTTGCTGTCTATCGGATTAATGCCAAATCAGGATCGAACTCAGTGCAGTATCGAATACATCAAGATACAAATACAACTCCTCGCCTTCTTGAGGAAAAATTAGCAGTGATGGGTTCAAGAAATGCCCCTTAAGCTCTCGGAACGCAGTTTTACGGTCGGTCGTCCATTGGAAATCGGCGGCCTTAATTCCCCTCAAAACCTTAAAAAAGCAAATACTTCTTGGTTGATTTAGACAAAAATCGGGAGAGTGCTACCAACCTTTTAGTTAGTTTTTAGACTTCTTTCACAGTCTAAAACAGATTCATATTCAAAATTGTCTTGATCTTTTCAGGGTTTACTTCAATTCCTCAATATGAAATAATGAAACCCAAAAATTTTTTCGATGTCATTTTGAACATACATTTCGTTGAATTGAGCTTCATCTGATGCATCTAAAGAACATTGAATGCCTTGTCCAGATCATTAATACGATTGTTAGTTGCCCTACTCTTCACAAACATGTCATTCATGTACACTTTCATATTTCGTCCAATTTGGGCCTCAAATATTTTGTTAACAAGCCGTTGATAAGTAGTATCTGTATTCTTTAAACCAAAAGGTATAACTTTATAATAATATGTCCATTTGGTCGGTTATAAACTCCGTGTGTTCCTTATCCTCTGGACTTATCCGAATCTGATTGTAACCTGAGAACGCATTTATAAAACTCAATAATTCGTGTCGAGATGTTAAGTTTATGAGCAAATCAATTCTCGGTAATGAAAAGTTGTTCTTTAGACATACTTTGTTAACATCTGTAAAATCAACACACATCCTCCGCTGTTCATTACTTTTCTTGACCATAACCATATTAGATAATCATTCTGGATATTAAATTTCTCTGATAAATCCAGCATTAAAAATTTTTTTCACCTTCTCATGAATGACAATTAGTTTTTCAATGGAATAATTCCAACGCTTCTATCGGACCGGCTTATAATTCAAATCTAGATCCAACTTATGGACTATTATTCCGATCAGTATCCCTAGTATATTGTTGGGTGTCCAAGCAAAAACATCAGAATTTTATCGGAGAAAACCAGTAAGTTGATTTCGGAGGAGTTCAGATAAAGAACTTTCAATTTGTATGCATTTCTCTAGATCATTAAGGTCCAAAGGTATTTGATTTGTAAATTCTCCAGACTGAACTTGCAATAATGTAGTCTCATCATGAAAGTTAAGGTCCTCGATCGGTTAATTGGGAGTGTCTGAGTGATTCGAGACAAGTAACATGTCCGCTCAACCACTTGATCACCAAGGTCTTCTCCAATACCAAATGAGATCTAAAACTTTATATTCAAATATGGGATCAAAGTTACTACCCCAGAAATATCCAATGATAGCATTATAGACCAACGGAAAGTCTACTACCAAGAACGAAAGTATCTTGATAGTCGTCCTCAAATAAGTGCACAACGAAACTTTAACTTGGACGACCCCTTGGACAGGTACTGGTTCGTTGTTTACTCTGTATTGGGGTCCATTGATGGTCTTTAATTGACTTCTTTTTAATCTTAATTTAAAGTATGTATCAAAATAAAATAAATTTTTAAAATTTTTATTATCAAAAACACTTATTTTAATTGGTAGTCCATATTACTATTAGAGACGAGTGTGATTACAATCAAGGGATTAGAATGTGAAAAAGTTACATGTGTCATGTCTTCATCACTAAAACTAGTGACATCATTCCTAAATTTTACCCTTAGTTTCTTATGGCCGACGGCCATTCTTGAGCTCTTCGGATTTCTTCCTAAGCCGAATGCATGATAATCATGTTCACAACCCCAATTGCCACTCAGTTCCTTGGCTACTTGGCCTCATCTCCATCTACTCCACTGGAAGTCTGTTCGGATCTTTGCAGAAAACGAATGAGTTATTCTTTTCGGATCAGCTCTTCAATTTCCTTTTACAGCATTCTACAGTCTTCAGTGCTGTGGCTCTCGCATTGATGCTAGTGACAATACTTTGACTGATCACCTTTATTTGGATTCTTCAATACCTTTGCCCATTTAAAAAACTTTTCATCTCAAATCTGTATCAGGATATTAATACATGAGTCATTTAAAGGAGTCAGGTCCAGAGGCCTGAACTCCCTTCGTGGTGTTAGTTTGGACTTATACTGCTTTGTTGGTCCTCAGGGACCTATGTGGTCTCGTTCTTCCTCTCTCCTTCCACCTTCTTTTGGTGGAATTGGTTCTCTTATTCTGGCCATTTTACTTCATTGGCCTCCTCGGATGCCATATAAACTCGAGCAATGGCCTCAACTTCTCTAAATGTCTACGGATCCTTGTGGGCCAGATACTTGAAGAAGTCTCTCGACTCTAACTTCAATATGAAAGCACTTAGCTTCACATGTCGGTGAGTTTGGGTATCTTCCTGACTTTGATTGTGAACCTAGTCAGGAATTTCTTCGAACTCTCATTCGGCCCTTGTTTAACTTGTACCAGATGCCATGGTTACTTCTCCTCCCTTTTACTAGAGGCGAATTGGGATAGGAAACCATCGGCCAAGTCCTAAAACGTCCTAATGGAGTTCGGTTGAAACAAATAAAACGTACTTGGACATCCCCTTTAAGAATCAAGGGGAAATATAAAGACATCGCTACCTTGTTTAAGCCTTGGAAGCTTAGAATAGTATAAAAATGGTGTATCGGTTCATAGGATCAGTACTTCCATTATACAAATTTAGAGCTAACATCTTCAACTTATGAGGAAGTTGATGGGTTCGGATTTTCATAGTGAATGAAGATCTCCGCAAGTAAGTAGCTCGTCCTCTGGCGTCTCCTCCAAAAACATATTGCCATATTTTTTTAATTTTTTCCTCCATTTGAGGAGGAGCAATCATTCTCTTCTCATTGAGGAAGATACTCAATTCCAAAGGGTTATGTTGAGCCTAAAAGTCCTGGCGATTCACAACTCTCAGAGGGAGCGCGCCATGGGAGGTTCTAACCTGTTGTTGTGGGTTCTCATTGTCCCGGAAATAAGGATTTCTCCTCTCAAGGCTATTCTCCTCTGTTCTATAGCTGAAATGACCCCCCCAATTATGTTGAGATTTTGTTACGTGAGGCAATTTGAGTCCCGAGGTCTTCTGGCCATTAGCCCTTATCTATTGGGCATTTTCTTCCCCTTCTCTTTCGCCTGGAGATGTCTGTTTGGGAAGCAAAAGATGGAGCCTCCTTCATTGTTCATCAAGCTAGGTGCACATAATTTGAACGGCCTTGGAGATATTGTCCATTCTCATTGCAAATTCATGAATGTAAGGGCCAGGATAATTATCCACCCGACTGCTCCTAAGGGGCAATTGGAACATGAGGTGAAGTCTTTGATTCGGGCACTTGTGTTGTTGTGTTCACCATATTGTTATTAAAAGTGTGGTTATCAAATTTTTAGTAGACTTCTTACAGACGGTGCCAATAATATTGCTTCCGAAGGATCCGGATTGTAATAAGGATTAGAATCGCCAAAATTTATCCATTGGCTTTAATGAAGTCGAGGGTCTCCAGAGTTTGGGCCAGTATTTTAGACAAATAAAAAACGATTAAAAGACACCAAGAGCGTTCTCTCTTTCTCTCTCAAACTAAGACGCTTTAATAAAACTGTAAATTTTCGAACCATAAACATAATTATGAGCACTTAATCTTACATCCTCTATTTTTTATCTCTTTTAAGAATGATACTGATTTAAGTAACGAAAGATATATCGAAAAGTAAGTCCCGTCAAATTCTTTGACTGTATTTTATGTTACACAATATTTAGATTAAAAATGCACGGAGACCGAACATATTTCAAAACCGATGGATAAATTTTGACCCTCTTAATCCGTATTATAATTCGGATCCTTCGGATGCAACAGTCATGCTTTATAATAATTTTAGAATCAATCGGAAATAACATACAAAAATTGAATGATAATTTTAAATAAATAAATAAATATAGATAGATACATACATATAGAGAGAGGGAGAGAGAAACTAAGCCTATTATACCTAAGCAAATTTTATATGTTAAACTTGAATATATAAGTGCATGCTGAATTTTGATAAATTAATTCACATTCTTGGTGGATATAGGATAAAATTAACTAAGGATATGTCCGAATTTACCCCTTTTTCTAATATAAACTGTCATTTTTTTCACTTTCTTTTTATTTCAATGTCAAGCTCGCACTACGTAAAATATTGCAATAAAATTAACCACACATAGTTCGTGCCGTGCATGCAACGTAAAAGAACAGTAATCCTTTTTAAAAATTTGAACCTTTTTAGCATCACTTGTATATTATAATATGAATTAAAACCGAACGATTTAGCCTAAAATTCCATGAAAAATAAAACTAGTACTAAAAATAAAATTTAAAAAGAAAATTATAAAAATAAAAGTCCATAATAAATTTTTTTTAATAAAAATAAAATTTCATAATAAATATTTTTAACAAATTTTTTTTTTTAAAAGGGATATATTTTTAAAAAGCAACACTTGTTATACTTTTCTTTGCCCATGTACATTTAATTTTCTTTATCCATATTAATTAATTTTAGAATCATAGGATCTATGAACAGAATACAAATAAATTTAATTATTATTTTTTATATTAATTTACGTTTTTTTAAGCCTGAAACCTTTTTTTTTTTTTTTTTTAATTTGCATGCATGAGTTATATAAATCTACTAGCCACGATATTTATGGGTTATTTAATTATAGTCGGGGGGCTGATTGCTATAATCTTCCTACACATTTCTCACCTTAAGATTTTGATATTAATTTCATTATTTGACCGACTATTGATTATCAATATCGAAATAAACCAATCCCTGGAAATATCTTCGGAGATATTTCATTGAAGACTAATAACTAAACATTCACTATATCTGGCGACTGTTAGTTTTTATTCAGAATAAATGTTAAATATTTCATTAATATATATTTTATTTATAACTCACTATTTATATATAATTTTTTTTTTAATTTTTAGTTTTTAAAATTTTAATATGTTATAACTATAAAAAAATTATAAATATATATAAATGGGTAAGGGATGAGGGGTGCTGTGCCTCATGCCTTCATTTTTTCTTTTTTTTTTCTCCTTAATTTAATTTGTTTAACCCTCCTTTTTTTATGTTTATCATTTATATATATTTTAATTATTCTTATAAAATATAAACTCATATAAAAATTAAATATATAAATAAATTTATTTAAAATTAGATCAAATTTGTATTATTTATTTATATTTATATTTTATAAATTTATAAAATAATAGTTTATAGTCATATATTGTTAAAATATTATTATGTAAGAAGGATTATATTTTATAAACTTATAAAATTATAAAAAAAGTTTTTTTTTTGATATTTTCTTATTTTATAAAAAATTTAAAAATAAAAACATAATATAAAACAAATTTAAGAAAAAACAAATTAAAAAAAAGGGGGGGTGGGGAAGGAAAAAAAGAAAAAAGGGGAAAAAAAGGGATGGATTGAATTCCTGCCCGTTGGATTTAATCCAACTGGCAGGGCGCGGCACTGGGGTTGTGCCGCGGAACAGTCCCCGAAACCAATGGGTAAAATAGTCAAAATCCTCACAATTTATTGACCAAAAGTCAAAGTGATCATGCTTGCGTGGTTCTTGGCGTCATTCGTACCCCTGCCATCCCGCCAACTTTGAAAGACGAAAATAATGCCGTGTGATTATATTATAGAATTAATATAATAAATTTAATTAATTATTAAAATTTATAAATATATATATATTTATCAAGTAGTGTTAAAAGATATATTTTAGATAATATAATGTCAATTTATTTATTTATATTGGTGAAACTATATATAAAATTTGACTAATAAATAAGACATTGAATCATTCTACCTATTATTTTTTAGTAAATTATTATTGGATAATAATATAATATTTTTAATATATTATATATATATTTTTTTATTTACTTGTATCATAAATTCTACCTTCTCGTCAACATGCTTATGTCATGGTTCCTCGGTACTTCTCTATAAATTCCAAAGCGTCGCCACACTTCCTGCAACCCAAACAAACTCCCAATAAACTCTCCACAAGAGAAACTCTTCCTGCAGCTTTACGATAATCTCACACAAAGAAAATGGCGGCAGTGGGAGAGATGATCAGGGCAAACAGAGCGGAGGGGCCAGCCACCATCCTGGCTATCGGCACGGCGGTGCCACCAAATTGCCACTATCAGGATGAATTTCCCGACTACTATTTTCGTGTCACCAACTGCGAACATATGACCGATTTAAAGGAAAAATTCAAGCGAATTTGTATGTATTTTGCTATAATTTTTTGTTTTTGTTTTGAGAAAATTGAATCTTCCTGTTATTGTTTTAGCATGCATGTTTGATGAGAAGGTTTGCATGATCACTTATTTTAGCTACTTTACAATCATCAATAATCAATCAGTTATAAGTATATATATATAAACATAGTGTGAATTGGTTGTTTTATTTTGTTTTTATTTTTCAGGTGAAAAAACAGCTATTAAAAAACGTTACACATATTTAAATGAAGAATTACTCAAAGAGCATCCAAGTATAGCTACTTTTGACGGTCCATCCTTCAATGAGCGTCAAGAAATCGTGATAGAAGAGACACCGAGACTAGCTAAAGAGGCCGCTATAAAAGCCATCAAAGAGTGGGGCCAATCTAAGTTCCAAATTACTCACCTCATTTTCTCCTCCACCTCGGGGATTGACATGCCTGGCTGTGACTATCAACTTACCAAACTTCTTGGGCTTAACCCATCGGTAAACCGGATTATGATTTATCAACAAGGCTGCTATGCCGGTGGTACTGCCTTACGTGTAGCCAAGGATGTTGCCGAAAATAATAAGGGAGCTCGTGTGTTGTTGGTGTGCTCTGAGATTACTGCTATCTTTTTTCGTGGACCGTCTGAGCACCACATGGACTCGTTGGTTGGTCAAGCTTGTTCGGCGACGGTGCTGCAGCATTAATCATTGGTGCTGATGTGGATCAATTTGTCGAGAAACCAATATTTGAGATCATATCAGCATCTCAGACTCTTGCACCCGATTCAGAAAATGCAATGGCTTTGCACTTGCGTGAAGAAGGTCTCACTTTCCACCTATCAAAGGATGTACCTAATGTGATAGGTAAAAACATAGAAAAAATCATGATTGAAGCTTTTAATCCTCTTGGAATTAATGACTGGAACTCACTATTTTATATTACTCATCCCGGTGGTCGAGCAATCCTTGATGCCGTAGAGTCCAAGTTGGGTCTAAGCAAAGATAAAATGATGGCAAGTCGACATGTTCTAAGTGAATATGGAAATTTAACGGGTGCATGTGTGTTGTTTATTCTGGATGAGATGAGGAAGAAGTCTGTAGTGGAAGGAAAGTCCACGACCGGAAGAGGGTCAGAATGGGGAGTCTTGTTCGGGTTTGGGCCAGGTCTTACTATTGAGACAATTGTGTTACGAAGTTTTCCTCTAAATAGCTAAATGATCGTTCTATCCATGTAGTATTCATATTATGCCCTGTATTGTGCTTCCTCCCATAATATGTATACATGGCCTATGCCTAAATATTAATAAATGGATTTCATGTTATATACTAATACTACACTTTCTTCCATTATAGTCACATTTCCACTCTCCTGTTTTACCAATATGACACTATATACTAACATCTATGTACTTCTGCCGTTTCTTAACTATTGCTCATTTTACACTTTCTAATTTAATTAATAATCTTTTTTCTAATAATTTTTTTTCCATTTTTAAGGAATAACGATGTGTATATGTGCTTGGGTGTTGTTATATTAGGATATTTGATTATCATTAATAGTTCTAATTGAGCTCTTCAAGGGATAATTAATTGTACTCATCCGACTCCTTTTTTTAGCAATTTAATTAATATTGAGATGAAGGGTGAAGTTGCAATTCATCCGTAAGAAAATTAGCAGTTACCAACTAATTTAATTTCTATATTCCTCTAACCAAAAATGTCTATTTGGTTTAATTTGCTTGATTTTGAGTTTTCAGCCAAATTCAGTGACCTAAACTATCTTTTTTATTTTTGGGAGCGGATGAGGAGTTCTTCATATCTTAAAACAATAAACATAATTATTCTTTAAATTTGAACCGTTTATTTTTAAGTAAATAACTAACATTTAATAATTAATTTTAACTAATTTTTTTAATTTAAAAAATAATTAAATTATAATTATTAATTTAAAAATAAATAGTCAAGATTTGAAAATGCTACTGGGCCACTCAAATTTCAATGAAATTACAATTTGTTTAAAAATTACAAATCCAACACTTCAAAAATTAAGAAAAAAGATACAAATTTTAAAGAATTTATTGTATAAATTTTCTTATTTTTTGTGGCTAACTGATGAGTAAATTTGTTATATCATCCCTACCCCATTGGAAGCTTCAAAGAATTAGAACAGTACGGCGGCTGCTTTGCACCTTTGAGTCATTGCATATATGATTTAAAAGTCCAAATTTAATTTTTTTTTATAAATTTTAATAAAATAAGAAAATATTTATCATTTTCATTTTTAAAAATATAAATATTTTAAATTTTAAATATTTAAAAAATTATTTAAATTATATTTAATTAATGCGTCCTGAATCTAAATTTCGAACAAATTCGGGTCAAATTGTCTATCTGAGTCCGACTCTATTCATTGAGTCTGGATCTTACACACTACAACTACGAACAAGAGGTCAGGTGTCAACAAAATTTGATTCCACCAAAAATATTCCAACGCTCAAATCATTAAACAACTTTCAAATATGGAAGGTGAATGCAATGAGATGAGCATGAATGCAAAGAGTGTTTGTGGGAGTGGGATTGTTATCATAAGTAGAGAGGCTTTGGTTGCTCACGAGGAGCAAGGTCTTTAAGTACCGAGTTTGTTGAGAATGTAGTAGCAGAGAGAGAAAGAGCAAATGTGCATGAGTACTGAAAGCGTGAGAGTTTTGTAGGGGAAGGCTTTTAGAGGCGTGTGAGAACGTCTCCTCGGAGTGGAAACTCCATGACATTTTATAGCTGCCGTGCTGGGTTGACTTCCCTGTGTAGAAAAACTTGATACCTTTACTCTATTGGGATCGTTGCCTTTTCTGGCGCAAGCGTGATCGTCGCCCATGGTTGTAATGGTCCCAGAAGCTAATCTCCTTCTTTCTACGTTTTATAATTGTTAGGGTTTCCAACAAACAATGCACAAATTCCGGCACCTTCCTTCTGGGATTCGCATTGATCCGGGAGGTAACCGTTGTGGCTCTTGTTGCCTTCTTGGAGATGCAAGAAAATAGGGTGAATTACCGTAGTGGCTCTGAGATGGACACGTGGACCAATTACCCCTTGGGCGCGTGCGTCTTGAGCCCCAGCCAATCTATTGGCTAACTCCTCGATCAACGAAAGCATTGACCATTCTGGGCTTTAGTGGGCTGTCTACTTTTGGGCTTTCGTCGGCCCATTTGGTCTTCACCAATCAATGGCATTATTTAATGTCTAGGCAGAATTGAGTCTTGTTGGATTTAGGTCATTTTCTCCTTCATGGGTTAGCTTGTTACTGGCGTCTCTATCACTAGCCTCCATACTAATGGTTTGGGACTCCGGCCTCCAATATGTTCATAATGGGATATCTCTGGCAGGACAATTTTCTTAAGATAGCTTGAAAGTGACAATAGTATTTGGTCTTTTGATTGCATCACTTGTGGCTATTGATCGTAACATCAAGATCCGAAGAACTAAAATGATGAAAACATTGACTGGATTCGTTGATCGTTCAAGCCAAAATCCGGAGAACTGAGGGTGAACAGCATTGATCGAATTCATTGACCGTTCTAACCAAAATCCAGAGAACTTATGGAAATTAAAATGACATGCCATCGTGACGCCAAACTATGAGGCAAAAGGTCTACCACGTGTCAACACGTAGTAAATTTGTGATCCCGATAATTAATTTTGTAGGAGATCTAATTCGACTGTGCCCTTTCCGGGTGCGACATGTGTCCGCCATAATGGGCATGCTTTTTTGAGGCGTTGCCTTGTCAACGGTTGCATGCCATTAAAAACCAGTCCGTTCATTCAAGTTTTCCACACTAGAAAATTTTGAAGTCTTTGCGGCTTTTCTTATCCTTGTTTCCATGGCTCATTCTATTATTGATATTACTTCTGTGATTGCGCCTGGTGAGGTCAAAGATCTATGCGTGGAGTTTAATATTCCGTGCGAGATCATCACCGTGATGCTCAATGACCACAACAAGGCTTGCTTCCCTCTTAGGGGTTGCATCACTGTATATGAGGCTCATCTAAAGAGTGGGTTTCGCATCCCCATTCCGGAGGAGTTGTTGGACATCTTCGTCGTGCTCAGGGTTCCCATCGCACTTCTCCATGCTAATGCCGTGCGATACTTCTACACATTGTGCATTTTCCTCCACCATCATTTACAAATGCTGATGAAGGAGGCGGCAGGGTGATATTTCGGTTCACCCAGAGTGGGGACTGATCTCTTTGTCCTCCAGAGACCTTCCTATCAGCAAATCCATCTATGACTCATTGAAGCATTGGAAGGACCATTACTTCTACGTGAGTGTCGGAGACTCATAGCCCTTATCCCAGGATTAGGGTAGGGTCCCCAATTTTTTCACCGGGTCGCCTAAGGAGCCTGAGATGAAGGCCATGGAGCTACTGTTGGCATTGGTAAGGAGTACCCTAACGAGTTTAGAAGGGATCATTTGGTTTTCAGGGAAGAAGTCAAGAAAGCTCATTTGGGACTTCCTTCTCCGGTCCAAAAGATTAGGTTGCCGTCATAGAGCAAGAGAAAGGCTGGCGCCATTTCCATTGATGCAGCTGACACTTTTTACCGGCGATGCTTCCAGCAGTCCAAGGCAAAAAAGGGCTACGACGGTAGTGCCTTCCTCCTCCTCCTCCGTAGAGCCAGATTACGTGACGGCCGGATGGCTTGCTAGAGCTAGAGAGCTCTCCGGAGCGGAGTTGGCTGTGGAGGAGTATGTGGACATGTTGCGTGCTGCCACAAGTGGCGTGGTTATTGTGCTACCGTAATCGATGGGCTTGGCGGCTTAAGCAGTGCCGACAGAACAGCCGCCTAGAGCCACTAGGACAAAGCCGACTGATGAGCCGCAAGCTGAATTGGGTGAGCTAGCCGACATATGAGCCGCAAGCTGAGCTGGAGGAGCCAGCCTTAGAACCGCCTCTTGTGCCTGAAGAGCTAGCCGCCAAAGAGCTCTCGAAAGCGGCTGACCTTAGTGCTGAGTTGGTGGAGGGGATTGCTACTAAGGAGGCAGCCGTTTTCAGTCCCCCGCCTTCAGCTCTAAGGTCGTAGAGCAGGCCAGTGAGGAGGTAGTGAAAAGTCTGGCTGGTAATTTCTCGAAGTTTCCCTTCTCTTCTTTCTTTACCGTTGTGGTTTAACTTCTTTATCTTCTGATAGGAGGCTAAGGTTCTGAGCGCATTGAGCAAGGGACTGCATCAACGGAACTTGGTGGTCCAAGACTGATGAGGAGATTGCCTGATTTGAGGAGAAAGTGGACCTGTTGAGGGCCCAGCACCAGAAGGACAAGGCCACTCTCCAATCTGAGTTATCTGAGCTGAGAGCAAGAAATGTGAGACTGGAAGAGGAGGCCGCCAAGGCAACTGGGCGTACTGATGAGCTTCTAGGAAAGATAGTCTTGTTGGAGAACAAGCTATCCATTTGTATTCATCCTCATGAGATTTCTCATGCGCTATGGGCACGGTTATTGGAAGGTATCAACATTAATCGCCGCATTGTCCACCTAGTGGACCCAAATTTTTCCATTGTTGACATTGATCCCGTAAACTGTACTGCCTAGCAATGTGAGAACCTTGTGGTCCAGCCTCAAAGCGTGCGAGGGCCTTTCCCAGCTCCTCCAAAGAGCTCTGCCTCTTAGATTTTGCGTTCTGCCAAGCGATGTGAGAACCTTGTGGTCCAGCCTCAAAGCGTGCGAGGGCCTCCCCCACCTCCTCCAAGGAGCTCTGCCTCTTAGATTTTGCGTTCCCTCGCTTTTTGCCTCTTGTTGTCATTGCACACATCATTTTATCATTAATAAAATTGTTGTTTTACCTACTAATGTGTTCCATGACTTAGCTTTCATTAGTCATTCTGTTAATTGTTTGCTCCTTGTCTCAACCGGCCTACTTAATGCACCTCCTGTAAGTTGGTCGTCCGTCTCACATATTGGAGACGTTTGTTGTGCCCTTAGATGAACTTATGCCCTGAAGAAGACATCAAGGTAAATCTTGATGTCGCACCAAGCCTGTTCTACACTCGTGCTTGAGTAGAGGCGTGGTGGCATGCCCAAGTGTGAACTTGGGCGGCTAGCTTTTGGACAGAGTGCTTTGCTCCTATCAACCATCTTTGACTAATGACGCTATCACATTGTGAAGGAGGTTGTCACGTCTGCTACTTTAGTCCCATAAGATTTTGAACGTAAAAGGGCTATTTGGATGATCAAAGTTTAATTTGACCGTCAATAAGCCGCCTGAATGATCAGAGTTTAATTTGACCGCTCATGGGCCGCCAGGATAACCAAGATTTAATTCGATCGCTCATGGGCCGCCTGAATGAATAGGATTTAATTTGACCACTCATGTGTCGTCTAGATGATCAGGATTTGATTACGAACGGGTAAAAATTTGCTCGACCTAGGGGCAGTCTAAGTCATTTGTATAACTTGATAAATTCACACACATGCATGTGGAATAGACAAAGGAAAAAAACAACATGGCACAAATGAAAAAGTATTGTTATTTTATTAGCATGTATATTACAAGTATACACGTGCAATATAGATGACCTACCTGTACGCTTACTGGTAGTAACACTTGAGGTGGATCGCGTTCCATGTCCATGGGACTAACTTACCGTTTTGGGTTTAGAGTTTGTATACTCTGTTCGATAAAACGGTTGAGACTGGAAAAGGACCTTCCCAATATGGGAAAAGTTTATTCCAATTGGTAGACTTGCCCGTAACCTTGATTCTTCGTAAGACCAAGTCTCCAATTTTAAATTGCTGTGCTTTTACCTTCTTGATATAATAGCGGGTGACTCGTTATTGATAGGACATTGTCCACATTTTAGTAGCGTTGCCGGCTTCCTCCAACAAGTTTAAGTGTTCCCTAATTTTCTGAGAGTTACCTTATGAGTCGAATGATTCAACCCTAAGACTTGGTATCCCAATCTCAACCGAAATTACCGCTTCTGTCCCGTAGTAGAGACTGAAGGGCGTCTCTAGAGTTGGTTCTTTTGGAGTCATCCTGTAAGACCATAGGACGGAGGGTAATTCGTTGACCCAGGAGCCCCTTGCATCTTCTAACTTGGTCTTCAGATCATGGAACAACATACAATTTGTGAACTCCACCTGTCTATTTATTTGCGGGTACGCCACCGAAGTGTGTACCAATCTATTACCTAGATTGGTGTAATACTTGGTGAAGTGTTTTCCTAAAAATTGGATTATGTTTTCCTAAAAATGTAGACTTCACTCAATACTTAGTCTCCTCAAGAATAAGATACCAAAGGTACGAAGTGAGTAACCACAACGATACAACCGCCCATCGACTATGGTGTACCAGTTGATTGTTTTCTTGATCCGCTTGGCATCATCCACGTTATCTGGTAGTGCTCCGTCCATCAGGAATTTTTGATATGGCGTCATCCAACTTTTCGTGTTAGAGATTTGCATCACTTCTGGTTCTTCAATGCTAGGAGCGCTTAGGATTTTCCACATGTTTCTTGAGTACTACTATGGGATTTCGACCGCCGCTGCTCTGACAAGTTGGTCGACCTTCTAGTTTTCAGTTCTGGGGACATCGATCAGGTTCAGCTGGTTAAATATCCGGATGGCGTCCTTCGCCCTAGCCAAATATTTGGCTAAGTGAAGGTTGCACATCTCAAAGCTCCCATTTACCTTGTTAACGATCAGCTCTGAGTCTTGTAGACGGTCAGTCGTTTAGCTGAGCACTCTTTCGCAAGTCATAATCTAGCTAACAAGGTTTCATACTCGACAATGTTGTTGGTGGCCGAAAAGTCGTGTTTGAGGTAGTACTTCACCTCAAACCCGTTTGGAGTCCTTAGGACCACCCAGCACTACTGCCTGAGTTCGTAGATGATCCGTCTATGTTGAGAACCCATCCTGACTCTTCTCCGGGTTATTTTGCGTCCTCAATGGGCTGTTCATTAGGAATTGGTGTTGTGGTTTTGACGATAAAGTCGAACAGAGCCTGCCTTTTGATGGCTAGTTTAGGCTGAAATTCAATATCAAATTCTCCAAACTCGATAGCCCACTTAACCAACAGTCCAAAAATATTGGGTCTCTGGAGAATGCTCTTCAGTAGCTAGTTGGTCTAAATGACCACGTGATGAGCTTAGAAATAAGGCCTTAGCTTTCGGACGGAGAAAACAAGTGCCAAAGCAAGGTTCTCACCGTGCGAGTAGCGTGTCTCTACACCAGTCAATGTCTTGCTCACATAGTAGACCAACTATTGAGAGTCAAAGTCCTGGTGGATGAAAATATTGCTAAGAGCCACCTTCGATACTACTAAGTAGAGGTATAACTCTTCTCCGTCCCTGGGTGGCGTTAGCAACAGCAAACTAGCCAAGTACTACTTCAGCTCTTCAAAGGCTGCCTGATACTCTACAATCTATTGAAAACCATTTACTTTAATCCTCCTTAGAGCCTTAATGAAAGGCTAGTACTGGTCCCCCGACTTTACTAAGAAGTGGGACAGTACTGTCAGTCGTTAGGTTAGCCTCTGGATATCTTTGACGCTTCGTGGTGGAGAAATATCCGTGAGGGCTTTGATCTTCTTCGAGTTTGCTTCGATCCATCGCTAAGAGACGATGAAACCCAGGAACCTCCTTAAGGATACTCAAAAGATGCAATTTGAAGGGTTTAACTTCATCTTATGGACATGAAATACCTCGAAGGATTCAACCAGATCATGAATATGGTCGCTGGTAGTCTTGTTCTTGACGAGCATGTCGTCAACGTACACCTCTATATTGCGGCCGATTTGCCTTCGAACATCTTGTTCACGAGCCTCTGATAAGTAGCACCCATATTTTTTAGACCGAAAGGCATAACCTTATAACAGTAGGTGCCTTGATCGATCATGAATGAGATATGCTCCTCGTCCTCTGGGTTTGTCTGGATCTAGTTGTAACCGAAGTATGCATCCATAAAGCTCAGCAACTCGTGTCCAGATGTTGAGTCCACCAATAGGTTGATCCTGGGCAAAGGGAAGCTATCTTTTAGGCAGGCTTTGTTAACGATGATAAAGACGATACACATTTGCCATTTTCTGTTACTTTTCTTTACTAGGATGACGTTGAAGAGCCAATCCGGATACTGAACTTCTCGGATGAAACTTGCATCAATAACTTTTTCACTTCTTCCCAGATAACAATGAGTTTCTCCACGGAGTGGTTCCTCCACTTCTACCTAATGGCCTTGCGGTCGGGATCGAAGCCTAACTTGAGGACGATTACTCCAGCTGGAATCCCAAGCATGTCAGCAGGAGTTCACAAGAAGACATCAACGTTCTGTCATAAGAACGCTATTGGCTCGCTGCGTAGTGTCCCGGTGAGTGAGCCCCTAATTTGTACGCACCTCTCTAGGTCCACCAAATTCAATGGGATTAGATCGATTGTCTCACTAGACTGCGTCTCCTGTAAGGTTACCTCATCTCGATGGTCGAGTTTTCCTGCCGTCTTAGCGTTGCCTTTTGGAATAATTTAGGACATGTAACATGTCCTCCTAGTGACTTAGTCACCCAACACTTAACTTATATCGCATGCTATTGGAAACTTTATCTTGAGATGTGGTATTGAGGTAACGACTCTGAACACTGTTAGGCATGGATAACCTAAAATAGCGTTGTATACGGAAGGCAGGTCGACGATTAAAAAGGTGAGTGTGCAACTCGCCGTTCTTAGGTGCATACCTAGGGTGACTTCCAACTGGACCATTCCTTGGATGGTTACTGGTTCATTGTCAAGGCCGGAGAGCTGGCCTTCGACATGTTTTAATTTACTCTTTTTTAGACCAAGCTTAAAAAAAGTATCAAGATAAAGCAAATATCTAAAACTTTCATTATCGATAAAGATTTACTTCAATTGGTAGTCAATGTCACCGTCCAAAATGAGTATAGATATAACAAGGGGATCTGCATGGGGGGAGATTACATAGTTTATGTCACTATCACTAAAGCTAATGACAATGTTATCTGTGCGCTACTTCTTCCACACAATTTGCTACTCATTGCGATTCATTAGGGTCTTGGCAGGTCGGGTTGTAATTATATTGACTATTCTAGTTGCGACCTAATTCCGTGGCTAGGAAGGCTCTGGTCCTTCCCCGCCTGAAGTGCCAAAACTCTGTCCTGAATTCCTGACAAATTGGGTGAGGTGGCCCCTCCAAATGAGCTCATCGATCTCCAGCTGAAGAATCTTACAGTCCTTCGTGGAGTATACGAAAGATCGATGAAAATCGCAATACTTGGCTGGATTTTCTCCCTATGCTCTCTTAAGTAGTTTGGGCGATTTAAGAAACTTCTCCCTACTAATCTGCATAGGGCATTGGAACACGTGTCAGTCAGGGGTGTAAGGTTAATCAGCTTGTAATCCCTTTGGTCTAGTGCTCCGATCTTGTGCTGCTTCCTGCAGGAGTGATCGCCGCCACTGTGCTTCCTCTTTCCCTTGGTCGGGTAAGAGCGAGGCTGTTCGGTCCTTTTAGGACATTTAGCCTCGTTGGCTTCTTCCGTCGCTACGTAGGCTCTGGTGATTAACTCCGCTTCCCAGAAGGTCCGCAGGTTCTTGTGGGTCAGGTGTTTGAAGAAATCCCCATGTGTTAAGGCTGAGATAAAACCGTCAAACTTTATCTCCTCTGTGACCTTTGGAATCTTTCAGCCGTCACTGCGAAGCGCTCCAAGAATTTTCTTGGATTCTCTTCCTGTCTCTATTTGATGTGGGAGAGTTGCCAATACTACTTCTCTTTCTGACGGTTAGAGGCGTACTGGGCCAAGAAGAGATCAATGAGCTTCTGAAAGTTTCGGATCGAGTTTGACGGGAGCCAGTGAAGCCAAATCCGAGCGTCTCCCTTCAAGGTAAACAGGAAGTATCGGCACATTGCCAAATCCTCCAGACCCTGGAGACTCAGATGAGTACGAAAATGATCCAAGTGATTCATAGGATCAGTACTCTCATCGTAAGAGTCCAGTGTCAACATCTTGAACTTAGCTAGCAGTGGGATGTTCAAGATCACAACAGCAAATGGAGACCTCTCCAGATAGTTGCCGTCCTTGAATATGCTACTCCGAACTTCCTTAACTTTTACCTCCATTCTGGAGGTGTTTCCAAATCTCTTGGAGTTAAGATAGGTTTTCAACTCCGTTTTTTTGGTAGTGCGGTGAGTAGCCGACCGACTACTACCGTTGATGGATCACTCATTTCGTGAAGCTCCTTCCTGAGCCTAAGGCCTAGTTTCTGCCCTAGATTATTGGGGATTCCTCCATTTTGAACTTTGCTCTGGAGTCTTGCTGCACAAACGTCCTTCAAGACTTGGACGGGTTTGGGTGTATGAGGCCTCCGGAGCTTGAGCATTGCCTGACCTCCTGGTCCTCTAGGATGGCTTCTTCTTCTTCTAGCCTCTTCTCCTAGAGGCAGAAGTAAGGATTACCGCAGGCGGAGCCCCTTGCGTCATATTTTTCTGGCGAGCTTAGAGCATCTGAAGTGTTTGATTTATACTGCTCATTTGTTTCATCAGGTTCTAAAAAAATTGAGCGGGTACTCCGCTGACCATCCCATTAACCAGATTACCAGTAGAGTGATTTTGGTCAGGTGTGGCCGTATCTCTAACAAGTCCACTAACTTGCACTCTAATGTTTATCATTCTAATTGTTGACACTAATGGTGTAATTGAAGAGGGAAGTAGTTGTGAAAAGTGGTAGGCTTTTCGTAAACTTTTCACAGATTGCCCCAATGATGCGGCAATCTAAATTTTAAACAAATTCAGGTCAAGTCATCCTGTCTAAGTCCGATTCTCGTCCACTGAATTTGTATCATGTACACTACAATTGCGAACAAGAGGTCAGATGTCGGCAGAATTTGATCCCACTAAAAATATTTCGACGCTCAAATTAGTAAACCGCCTTCAAATGTGAAAGGTAAATGCGATGAGATGCAGTATGAATACAAAAGGTCTTTGTGGGAGTGGGATTACTTTTGTAAGTAAAGAAGCTTTGGTTGCACCCGAGGAATGAAGTGTCTGAGTATTGAGTTCACTGGAAACGTAGTAGTAGAGAGAGAAAGCGCAGATGTGCACGAGTTCTAAAAGCGTGAGAGCTTTGTAAGGGAAGGCTTTTGGAAGCGAGTGAGAATGTCCCTTCGGAGTGAAAATTTCATGGCCTTTTATAGCCGCCTTGTTGGGCTGTCTTCCCTATACAGAAGGGCTCAATACTCGCGCTCTACTGGGACAATTACCTTTTCTGACGCAGGTGTAATTGTCGCCCATGGCTGTAACAGTCCCAGAAGCTGATCTCCTTCCTTCTATGTTTTGTAATTGCAAGGGTTTCCAGCAAACAACACACAAATTTCAGCCCCTTCCTTCCGGGATGCATACTGATCCTGGAGGTGTCCCTTGTGGCTCTTATTACCTTCTTGGAGATGCGAAAAATTATGGTAGATGACTGTTGTGGCTCTGAGATGGACACGTGGACCAATTAACGTTTGGGCCGCATGTGTCTTGGGCCTCAACTGGTCTATTGGCCAACTCCCCGGTCAACGGAAGCGTTAACCGTTTTGGGCTTTAGTAGGCCTTCTGTTTTTAGGCTTCCACTGTCCCACTTGCTCTTCATCCGATCAATGGTAGCGTTGACCGTCCAAGTAGAATTAGGCATTGTTGGATTTGGGCCGTTTTCTGCTTCGTGAGTCAGCCCATTACTGACGTCCCCATCATAAATAAAAATTAAATACTATCAATTCCAACCATGTGATAGACTTTCATCATCATTTAATACAATCATCGATGGCCAGGGTAGGCTAACTGAAGTAAAAGAGATTTTTAATCTGTTGGCCCCAAGTGGGACATGTTCGAGACTTTGGCGTGCAAAATTAACTTCACAATGGCTGTCTCGACTTGGCACGGCTTAAGCCTTACAGAGCTCCCACACCTATCTTATGCACATATAGAAAATTGATTTGTCATGAATTTATTAATAATTTATATTTAAATATGATTTGAAATTTTAAATTAATTTTTTAAGTGTTATAAACAAAAATAAGATGCGAAAGAAACTCCAGAAAAATTTATTAACTCTATTAATTCGACTCGATGCTCTAATTAATAAAATATTTTAAGAAATAGACAGAATAAATACAAATTAGTAATATAACTAGATTATAAGTAGAGTGAGTTTACTTGGTGTGATATATTAAACGTGGAGGTTGTTCTCTTTTCAGGTATTGTAGTCTTCTGTCTTGGAGATCGGAGGGTCTTACATGATAGTGCGACTTCGTGCCCTCTAATCCTTTGGACCTATTTAAGACTGAGATTTCAACTTGGTATGGCAGCAAGGACACCTAAGAGGAACTCAATATACTACTAATGGACCTCCTCACCGACTAACACTTCTAAATCGGCTGGTGGTAGGTGGCGGGTAGTATGCTTGGGAAACTTGGCACAGGTGGCCGACGGCATGGCCATTGGGCCTGACATATGCATCCAGTGGTGGCAGAGAGGCAGACCTAGTGTGGTGGTAAACTTGGGCGTTGGCTGAGGCAGTGTCAGACCCAGCGTGAGCATGGCTGGCGCCGATCCTCGGTGAGGATATGATGTCATGATCCCAAGATAAACAGATAATAGTAACAAAGATTTAATAATAATTATTCATAAATTATTTAAATTTAAATAAACCAAACCGAGTACGATGATGCAAACTGAACCATAAATAGCATGACAACTCATAAATTTAGCAATAGATAGAAGAACATGGTCGAATTAAATCCCTTCCAGCTTCTAAATAATATAAATACCTACTTAAAATTAAAATCTCTACAAGAAAAAATATTTTTATCAAACACCTAAAACATCATAAAATAAAGTCATACTAAATATCAATTTGGCACATTGTCTGAAATAACAAACCAAAAAACTTAACTTATATATAAATCCAATACATAGATCCCAAATGAAAATTCTCAAAATCAGCAAATTACAAACTAAATAAATTTTTTTACCAATCTTTTATCCATACCCTGTAAGTATGCTTGGCTTATTAATCTTAAAGTATTAGAAAAATATCACAGATTATGAGCCTCATAATCATTAAATATATATATATTAAAATACATGTTAATAAAACAAATAAAAGGAAGAAAAATTGTAAGACACATTCAAAGTCTAACGGCTTTCAAATCATGTAAATCATATAAAAATATCAAAAGTTTAAAATCTATTATGCATCTATGAATCATGCAGTCTAAAATTGTATTAAAACTTATAAAATTTTGAAGGGCAAAACATTCCAAAATAAAATACTGTGCGAGTCAAATTTTAAAAACTAATGACTTGTAACTTGCATACTGATTAATCAAAATGTCAAAATTTAAAAAGTAGTTTACTTATATTTTTAATAATTTTAAGCTGATACACTAATATTTAAGACTCATAGATGAATCATTTATATATTTTTCTCTATAGATAATGTCAAGCATAACTTTTTTATTTGCGGATGGCAAGTACATTTATCAAGTGTACCTTATATCTTAAAATATATCCTAATATATATTATAAATTTCTTACATTTGTTCTCAAACAAAATAAATAGAAAATTTTATAATAAATATACAAAATTTTTTTTACCTTTTAAAAAAAGTATAAACTCAGATTAAATAATAAAAGAGAGTTCTCACCAAACGTTTGTATAAAATGTCACGAGCAAAGTTAAATACACAATTTTCATAATTTTTTTATAATATTTTGATATATGAATAAAATCCTTTGAAATATTCACTTACTCGATAAAAAATAAATAAAATTTTTAAATAATTGATAAAATTAAATGAAATTTAAAAACTTCAGTAAAACACACGTGCATATAATAATATTTTAAAAATGAGTATAAACAATGGCATGATGTACCATACATGCCTTTAATATCAAATTTAGCAAATCTATCTTCAAAAAGTCCAAAATCTCATTTCTTCTTCTTCTAATTTCTCATTTCTCTTTCTCTCTATTTTCTCTCATTTCACATGCAAATGACCAAAAATCGAACCAAGGACCCTTACATATTAATTGGTATATGAGTATCATACAGGCACACATCTAGCATCATATACATATACAAACGTGTATCACATGCCATGTACACAATAGGAGTGCTCGATCACCGCACTAAGCAAACCTCAGCCATTAATATTATATCTTAACTGTAATAACTACACCTCATATGTAATACATTATATCTGAATCGCATATAAACACCCCAAATGCGCGTATGACACATGATTTCTCATTTATAATTTATGGTATTATTATTAATTTGTATTGGATAACTTTAAAAAAATAATTATATAATAAAAATTTAAAAAAAATTCATATTCAAGTTAATCACGCTAGTATCTTACTTGCACCTATCTCCATAGTTGTGCATGTTTCGGGTAGTACCTGTGCGCTTGATGAACACTTATGTGGTACTCATACGTGGATTAGATAAAATAGATGACACTCGATGTGCACCTATTGGAGTAATTATGCGAATTTATGATAGAATTTTTGTACCTAGGCTACGCTTTATGCAAGCTCGTATGCGCCTATGGTTCTAAGTTGCGTTTGGTGTGCACTTTTCTAGCGCTCATACCTCAATTATGTATATACTAAAATTTTGGGCGAAGTTGGCCATTTCATATGGGAAAATGGAGAGAAGAGATGGAAAGAAGAAAATGTGAGAGAATGATAAAAAAGAAAATTTTAGAATTTTTTTGAATTAGATCCGTTAGATCAGATATTTAAGATAAATATATTTAATTTCGTTATTTGATTTATTTTCGGAATCCTTTGATTTGGCTTATAATTCTTAATTTACTGCACATATATATTACCATTTACACATTTCTTTTGAATATTATTACATACATGTGATTCTCACTGAATGTTTTTAACTTTGACTGGATTTTATCAAGTATTTGAAGATTTGGTTTGTTTTTTGGAGTACAAGTGAATATTTTAAAAAATTATATTCATATAAAAGTATTTATAAAAAAAAAAGTCATGAATATTATGCATTTGGCTTTATATGTGATATTCTATACAAATATTTAAGTAAGAACTCTATTTTGAAATTTGATTTAAGTTTGACACTTTTACCACATAATAATAAAAGCTTTACTATTTGCATTTTTTTTACTGAATGAAAACTTCAATTATTTATTTATTTTATTAAAAATTATTATAATAAATTGACAAAACATATATTCAAATATCCTAATGTATTAGACATTAGAGGACTACATGTAATATCCATAAATGATAAAAGAAAGTGACATTTGATCCATTTATAGGAAGTAATATGTAGATGGCCTATTTATAAGTTTAAATAGTAATATTTTGATTTGAGATTACTAAAAATATATATAACTCTTCATCAAAACTTGCTGTTTAGTAATTGATTCTTTGATTTGATTTATATCAGTACATAATTTAGACTTATGAGTTTTACAAATATACCATTTAATTTAAATTTCTAATAATTTTATATAATTTGTATTATTTAATGTATAATGTAACACCTCAAATATTTTTGGACCAATTATTATGAATTATATAATAATTATTGGGTTACTTTTAAAATAAATAAATAAATAAATATATATATATATATATATATATATAATTGGATGAGTATTTAGATTGGGCTTAATTGGCCCAAGTAATATTACTTGAACTTGTTTTAGCCATCCTCTTAAAAGATGGGAATAGTTGCAGTTTTGCCATGTTGGTAAAAGTATAGTAAAAGTAAAATATAATAATAATAATAAATAGAAATAATAACGTAATTATAATAATAATAACGACGGTAAGAAGAAAGAAAAAAGAGAAAGAAAAGAAAGAAGTGAGGTAGGAAGAAGAAGGGAAGGAGAAGAGAGAGGGAGGCGCGACGGCAGATCGTCAACGAGGCAGAAAGGAAATCGACGCTCCAAATGAAAACTTAATGAAACCCTAAACTGACCCTTCATTACTTAGGAAGAAAGTGGTGTTAGGAGAAGGAGAGCCGCTCACAAACCGAAGTGGGAAGCTTCCGCCGCCGCCACCGGAAGAATAGCAAGAAATTGAGTCAAGTAAATCCTTCTATCCTTTTTGTTGATGTTATTCCCTTGCTTTCATGCCTTGATTTCATGGGAATCGATTGTATTCTTGATTAAGAAATAGGAAATGGGAAAACAGAGCTACGGCTCTGATTTGGTGAAAAGACCCGTATCTTAAGTGTTTCGTGGGGCTTTGTGATTTAGACAATGAATTTAGAAACTCTTGGACTTACACGTTGAATTTTGAAGTTTGAAATTTCGACGATTCAGCCCAATTTTTGCAAGGAATAAGGACACAGAGCACTGTTGCTCTGTTTCGCTCTACCGGTTTGATAAGGTAACCGAAATAGATGTTGTAACCGTATAGTTTGTTGGTTCATGGTTATGATGCATACTTAATATTACGTTGATAAATTCCAGTCTGTTAAGCCTCTGTTTTGAACCTCTGTTGATATTTTAACAAGGCATTTGAGCCTTAGTTGCCAGTATTCACACAAAATCCTGAGCTTTAGTTATCATCATACCTCAACTACATTGTTGAGTGTTTTTGTTTTTCTATTATAGTCTCATTAAATTATGATTCGATGGCTTGTGTTGCTGTAACGCTTTATTGATGAAATTCTATAATTTGATCAACCTTGATTGTGCTGCTGTTGCAAAGAAATATTCACGACAGTATGGCTGAGATCCATTATCCTGTTATTGTGGTCCCATAGTTAGATGATTCAAGGTTGTATGTATATTTGATGCTTCATTGATAAATTATAGTCCAAGCATTGGGGTGCGGACCCATGAGGTCTTGATGCGTACCTGCTAAGCGTTTGATCGGTGCTCCATTGTTAGGGTGTGGACCCAATGCAAGCCTAATGCGCGCTCATATATAGGGGCGGACATTTCTTAATTGATACATTTTTTAAATTAATTTTGGACTCTCTGTGTATATACTTACCTTCTCCATCCTATGAGAGGCTTTTAGTGATATATTGCTCAAAGGGACTCATAAAAAATTCTATCTTTAAAGCTTGTAAAATATTTGCTTTTAAAAAAGCTCTTCCTCAATTATTGAGCTTTATTTCTAAAATTTTCACTTTATATACTTTGTCATACACTTATTTTTCTATCTCTTAACCTTCGTAAGAGATGTGGGTGGTATAAAAATTGGGATCCAATGGTATGCAAAAATTCTATAACTTGTGGAGTAAGATTAACAAGAAAACTAAAAAGTGTTTGGTTCCGTTGTTGAAAACAAATCTAAAGAATTCCTTAGTGGAGATCACAAGTTAAGAATAAGTTGGCTAAAGTTGTGTGTCTATACCGCCTGATTTGTAAGTTAATTTTTTTAATATATTGTTTTTACTAGCGGTAAAATCTGGAGGATTTTACTCGATAACCGTGATTATTGAAATTTTTCATCGTTATCAAAAATTTTGTCTTTGTTATTATTATTTATTGTGTTTACTATTTATATCTATTTTAAATTGAATATATTTTACATATATTATATATTCGTGTGTATTTTATTTCGCGATTTGAAAAGGGGTCGAAATGAGTTGAGATTAAGGACTCTTTAGTTTTTTTCACCATGGATACCGAGTAATTTCGTGGTACTTATTGAACCGTTGGAAGCGTAAATATGTGGTCTTTAATTTACTGTGGTAGAATAAGGTCCATGGATATTATAGTTATCTCATACAGTGGAGATTATTATTATCTCATATAATTGTGACCTCATATTAAGTTAATGATTGGATTCGGTAAAATCCATATTACATTCCTAATGCCCAATTGTTTATATGACGTTTGGGTCGTGGATATAATATGTTATTGAGTCTCAAATAATGGTTTGTATATCGTATGTGATTATTAATTTTATCCATCTGATTTATAATTCAAGATGCTTACTTATATTTTTATATTATTGATTATATTTATTTATTGGATATTCAGTTTACCTTTATTTTTTTTTTGGGCTCCAAAGTAAATAGGTTGATATCAGCCGAGAAGAGATCGTGTGTTATTGTGGTGATTTCAGTAGAGACAAATCTAAAAATCTGAGGCTTTCATGATGAGAGATTAAATTTCTTTATTTGTTTATTAGTATTTATATATTTATCGGGACTACGTTCCCAAAAATTTGATGCTATAGATTTTCATTTTTTTTTTTTTTCGAATAATTTTTATTATGAATATTATATTTCTTAATACATTTGTAAGGATTGTTAATAGTTGATTTTTGGTGATTAATGATTTTAAGTTCATTTATATTGATGGATTTAGAATTTATGAAGAATAATTGATGATTTTGATTGGGTTTGTTATTTTCACATGGACGGTCCAAGCCGAGTTCAAAGATTTGGGTTTGGTTTGCCATATATAATGATCTGTGCATATAAAATTATGATTTGGACTATAATATTTGGACAATTTGACATCTTGGATTTTACCTGTATTTACGATTTTATATCCTTTTATTTGCTTTTTGGACATGTATATTTATATGTTGTGTATATTTACTAATTAAGATTTAGACTTATAATTTGTGAAATTTTTTCAATCCTTTCAAATTAATGGATTATAAATACTTGCACAATATAGATTGAGAATATTCGAAGAATTTATTAGTAGTAATTGCATTTGTGTTTGTATTTTGAGTAACATTTGGGTTTTATGCTTTGCAATTATTGTACATTTCAATTTTTTGTATTCCATAAATTTTGGATGGTTGTATCAAATGAATTTTTGGTACTTTATTATATTGTAATATTTTAGATATTTAGTTAAATGTTTTTTCTTAGAGAATGTTTGGATTGAGCATATTATTTATATATTATTTGCAGGTCGGACAGGGATTCAGTTCAGACAGGTCCTGTATTTACTGTTGATTATAATATGTAGCATGGTTTAATCTTTTGTTATTGGTATGATAGGTTCGATCTGATTTTAATTTGTTTGAGATTTAAATTATTCATACATAATTCTTTTTTGGATTTCTGTATTATTACATATAACTTGCTCATGTCGGGATTATAACAGCACCCTTCAGGCAAATGCATCTACCAAAAATAAGCACAAGTGTTGGAATAAGTTCCTATAATGCACTGGGCTGGATTCATCAAATTAAATTTTTTTCACATTTTTATTATATAATTAATTTTTATTTTAACTTAGTGCATATTATTAATGACACATATATTATGAATGAAAATTCGGACATTACACACGAATGGTGCGGACCTGGCACAAGCTTGACGGCGGTTGGTGGCGACAATGACTTTGGCAGCAGTGGTGGTGCCAACGGACAGTGGGCAAGTCCTTGTGCTAGTCGCCACTCTCTCTCATCCTCTGGCTCCTTTTACGGCCTCTTATTTTCTGCAATATGACGTGGACTAGCCTGGTTTGCAGTTAGAAGTACTTGTGATGGATGAATGCAACTACTCAGGATCATAGGGTTGTGATCTCTGAGCTGTTTGAGGCTAACAAGCCTCCTTGCTATTGCTGAACTAAACGGCTTGCGATCTCTGAGATAGTGCAAGTGATCAGTGTTAATTAATCATCAAACGGCTTGTTCCTTGTATTTGGTGGAGTATGGGACCGCTCAATAGGAAGGCATCTGCTTCATTGTAAGACAACTTGATCTATATTTATTTCGTCTTAGGTTTGCCTTCCTTTCTTCTTGAGCCTTTGTAATTTCATCTTCTCTGCTGCTAATTGTGAGGCTACACCTGACACTCAATTTATTAGGTTCAGGTTAGGGAGCTTGTTGTCTTTCTTTTATCTCAGGAAGCACTTATTGGGCTTCCTAGTTATTTTTGTTATGAAACCAGGATTGATATCCAATCTCCAGGGACTTTCTATTGTAATTGGGATATTTGGCTTCCCATTCATGACAAATTCAGGTTTGGGCTTCTATTCTTCTAATCTATGGAGAACCTAATTAGGGTTAGCCATCGTCTGTCAAACTCGGCCCTTTCTCTAGTCCCAAACCCTTCTTAAAACAGAGGGAGTTAGAAAAATAGTGAGTCTGGGGATAAGTTTTAAGATCGAAATAGTGATGAATAGAGAAGTAACCACCTACTATGGGGCAGGCCATGTAGCTAGAGCCTTTTAATTAACCTATCTATGCAGAGTCCTCTTATTAGCCGGAAGATGTATACATATATTTCTAGTTGACCTATTTTATTCTAGACTTGTTATCCTGCTCCTAGGCTCCAACTTATCGGGATGAACTCTATAGCTCATCTTTTTTCGTCTGTTCACTATTTGGGTATTCAATTTTCATTATTCTAGTTCTTAATTTTTTTCCTATCTAAAATTTTTATTTTTCACTATCTAAGTCTGTAATATTTTTTGATATGGGTTGGGCCTACTTTATTAGAACCCAACACCTACTTTATTAGAACCCAACACCATCTAATTCTTTAAAAAACAAAATCACACTAAGTTGACAATAGATCAACACTAAGCCAATTTCTTGTGAATGGTATGGAGCCTCGATTTGGTAAGAGACCATTCGAGTTTGCTTGTTTGTAAAGCGAGTAACACTTCAACATGATTTGCTAGATCAATGAGTGAAGTCTGAACTTGGCCGGAGTTGATTGTTTAGACTACAAAATAGCTTTGTTATGCATGTTTATGGGCAGGATAAGTGAACAAATTCATTAGTAGACTCTTTGATATACTTATTGATGGACTCATACACAAACTTGTTTAAAAATTTGAGTTTAATTCATTTATGAAGTTAGTAGGACAAATAAAATAAGCCTGATGTAATCCATGCATATATAAAAAAATAAGATTGATTTCGAATTCCAGCTCTATTCATTTATGTATAAACAAATTAAGCCATGATTTAAACTTAAACCAGACTTAAATTATAATTATTTTTTTATCAAACTGAACAAAAAAAAAAAAGGGCTTAATTTAAACTTATTTATAATATACAAACAACTAAGTCAAGCCTTGACACACATGTTAATCTTTTTCCAACATAACATGATCCAACCTAAAATATCTATGGTGTTCAAATAAATATATTAAAACATATATAGTAAAGGTTATAGATATTTGATGCTAGACATATCTATTAAATGATTTACATATTTGATGCTAAACATACATTGTAAATGTTATAGATATTTAAAACATGAATATTGCCAAAATTTTCTTCTTTAAATCGAATGGAATCATAAATAGCAACATAGAATTATTTTAGTCTATGTAAAATATATGACAACTCTGGTGTTGGAAATTGGCGTTATTGATTAAGATTATTTCATCATTTTTATTGGAATATTACTTTGAATTTAATGTATTTTCGACACGATAGTTAATTATATGCACTTTCAGACTGAAGAAGTATGTTAAACATTTAACTTTATTATTATCAGTATTATTGTTATTAATATTATCTGGTTATTATTGCCATCTTTGATAAATGTATCTAATATCATATATTGGATAAATGCCATCTTTGATAAATGTATCTAATATCATATATTGGATAAATAATTCTAAGGCTAATCCATTTACTAGAAAGAACAAATTAAACTGAACAACCCAACAATTGACGAATTGGTTTATCAGATTTTGATGAATTAGATCATTTTATATAAATATAATCTGTAATGTATGATTTGATTAATGGTTACCATTCAAATTGTACCAATTTGATCGGTGATCATCTCAGCTGTATTATATACGAAATCTTTGCAAAAATTTCTTGAAATTTAAATTCTTTTACTGTCAAATGATTACATTATTTATAATTTAATAATATAAAATTAAATATTAATTATTTATCAAAATTTGTGTGTTAATATATATAAATTTTAAAATAACTTGGAGTCCGTTCATTTTCTTTTAATTTTATCTCTATTTCTTAGTGTATATTTAATTGATAAAAATAAAAAAATTTTATTCCTATCTTATTTCTAATAGAATATTTATTTCACTATTTAATTATTTTTTAATACGGTGTAAATTTTTTATTAAAAATATTTATTCCTCTAATTATAAAAATAAAAAATACCATTTACTCTTAGATATTTTTTATTCCCACAATATTTCTTATAGGTTGAAAATAATTATTCTGACATTATTATTATTATTCTATTTCAGTAACCAAATATCAGAATAGAAATTTTTAACTCTATTACTATTTTATTATATTTTCTGAGAATAATTATTCTCTTCCTACCTTGTTCTATTTCAATAACCAAATATATCGCTAATAAGAGTTTAAAAATTTTTGTGTGATAGATTTTTCATGAAATTATCCGAAAAAACTCCCAAAAATTCAGCATTTACAAAAAAATTTAATAAATTTTCACATTATAAAAATTTAAAAAATTTTCATCATTATTATTTAAAAAATTATTTCTCATTAGATACAACAAATAGATAGATAATTTTATCATTTATAAGATAAAAAGATGATTAATTTTTTAATTATATAAATATCTGTCCCTCTATTAAAGATTAAATTTATTTAAAATAATTTTTAAATAAAATATGATAAACAATATAAACTTGTATTATTAACTATATTAATAAATTATTAAGTATATATCAAATTAAAAGAAATAACTCCAGCAATCTTGCCACACTAAACAAGTATCTATCATTTGTTATGACATTATGCGAAAACGAAGAGGTCGAAGGAAAGAGGAACTGCATTATTGTTGAGGGTTGGGAACAGGCCGTTTGGCACATATTTTGACTCAAATTTGTTAGATTTTTAATTTGAAATGATAATAAATGTGGTCAATTAATATATTATTAATTATAGATGTCTTGAGTTGAAACGTGTTAGATTTATAGTAGTATTAAAAAGATATTTTGATTATTTTTTATTTTCATTTGATAATTATTTATTATCTCATAAAATAATAATTGATATTTATAATAATAATAATAATAATATATTTGTATATTTACGTTGGTATAATTAATAATATAAAATTTAATTAATATTATTTGTATAATAATAATAATAATAATAATACGTTAGAAGTCAATTAGTATGCAAGCAAACGTCTCATCTGGCGTTCTTCTTCTCGATTCCTATTCTCGTTCTCCCTCTGTTTCTTTCTTCCGTTCCTCTTCATATTCCTCGGTTTCTCTCTCTTCCGTTTCTTCTTTCTTCCCATAAATTTCCGTTTTTATTATTCTTATTTTCCGGACCAAGCCAGTCCCTTATAAGTAACTCAATAAATGAACGTATTATTAAAAGATCATACAGAACTTGTGCAAAATTTAAAGTGCTGCAAATTGATTATAACAAATAACTGAAAAGTCCGATGTATCGAAGTTGGCAAATGTCGGAGATGCAGATTTACTAGAGTAGGCAATTGTCGAAATGACCATTTGTCAGAATAGACAAATCTCATAATGAAAAAATTTGGAGTGTTCACGCGCACTTTATGCCCACGACAAATAATCAGAAGAGTAGCAAGAATGCTGCTCTTGAGCCGGCCGGCCGGAGAGCAAGACGGCCAGCCTGTCGGTCGAGTAGTAAAAAGTCGGCTAGGGAGGCTGACCCATTGAGAGAAAAAGCCGGCCAGGGAGGCCGACCGGCTAGGCTGAGATGAGGCCGACCAAGGGCGCTAATGCAAAAAGACGATTAGATAACGCTAATTCAAAGGAGTCGACCTGACGAAGCTGGTAGATGACTTTGTAGAGTGGGCACTAGGCTCTGAGGAGTAGATAGCAAGCTTTTCAGAGTAGGCAGTTGATTTTCAGAGTTGATGAGTTGTCTTTGCAAAACATGTGCCATCTGGGGAAGCATAGGGACTGGTGAAGGCGTAGAAAATGACAGAATTTATGTGACAAAGTATTTGCAAGATAAGATGAAATTTGGAGCCTACGTTATTATAAAAGCCTACCAGGCGCTTTAGAAGACGCAAGCGGCAGTGGCCACTGTAGCAGCAGAGACGCAGCCACGGCACAATAGCGGTAGTAGTAGTAGTGACGGAACGTGGAAGAATGATGGAACGGAGTAGAGTGCCGAAGGAAGCCCTCGTCGTTCACCGTCTGCCACCACACTTGTAAAATCAGAGTGAGTAGAGAACACCAGTAATAAAAAAAATGAGATAAGAAAAACAGATTAAAAAGAAGAAATTAGTTTTCTTACTCTAAAAATTATTTTTCTTATTTTGTCTCCTGTGAGTTGCAAGTATTCTGTTTCAGTGGTTGTTTGTAATCGGGTTTATATAGTAAAATTTATTCAGAATTTATCCCGTAATTTTTTTCTTAATTGAAAAGGGTTTTCCACATTAAAAATTGTCATGCATTCTTGTGTTCATTGTGCCCACTAAATTTAGTGGCTAGCTGTCGATGGGGGGTTCGAATTTTTCTGTAGTGACCGAGTTGTGTGTGAATATGGGTGTCAAACCCCATCACCCTTATTCTTTAATTTTGGTGTTAATAGTTATGCTAGTATGTAGTAACTTTGTGGGAATCGACATGTTTGTCGAGAATCAAAAATTTGGAAAAATACAGCGCATGCCTCTGATGGCGAAGGACCTAAAATTTGAGGACTTCACAGTGAAACTGGGGGACGAAATTTAGTGTGATAATATAACAAAATACCTGTTTTTCATGTTGGAGGAAGGTTGAGCCTTTTCTTTGATTTCGGTGAGAATCGGACGAATATTGAGGAACAGAGCCTTGCGCTCTATTTGAGCTACGGTAATTCTTCAGTAATTGAAATGCTGATGAGTCGATACGAAGCGGTTGTGTCCAGAGTGTGCATGTCTACATGGGAGTAATCATACGGACGTGCAATATGCATATGTTATGTGTGAATACGAAGGTATACGAATGTGGGTACGTGTATATATATATATATATATATATATATATATATATATGTAATATGTGGGTTGGATATATGTACAAACTGGTGGGTTTTTTCGTCATTTCCTTGTGGATATCCCAACAAACGAAAGGTTATTGGAAGATCGCGCAGAATTTGTAAGAGGTTTGAAGTATTTGCATGCGCAACAAGTAGGCAAGAGGTGGTCACGCTTGAGGCACGCCCAAGTAATGCCTCAGGAATGGATTCTAAGAGATGGGCGCTCGATCCACGCCCGATCAGCGCTTAAGCACCGGGTCGCAATATAAAAATGATCCTTATGCGTTTTTAGGGTTAATTCTGAATTCAATCGATACAGTGGATGCCACACAGTGAGAGAAAAGATAAGAGGAAGATATTCGACATCTGATTACAGTCCAATTTTAGTCCCATTTTTTGTCAAAGTTGAGTACATCATTTTCAATGTGACTTCTAAAAATATATTTTTCGTTTGGTTACTCATTTTCTCGTTATATTTTTCTTAGGAGTTGTCAGATGTATTGATTGAGGGTTGTATTCGACTATTCTTTATTCAGGTTTGGAGTGAAGAAATTTCGGATAGGGTTCTTATAAATAACACTGTTTATTATAAATTTATTCAGAATTTATCATGTGATTTTTTTTAGTTGAAAATGATTTTTCACATTAAAAATCGTTATCCATTGTTCGTTTTTTGTATTCATAAATTTGGTGGCTGACGATTGATAAAAATTTTAGATTTATTCCACTACACCGGGTTAGGTATATCCGGGTGTTGAACCCAAGCACAAATGTATGGTAGTGGACATGTGAATGTGTATAACAGTGTGTAAGGGTGCAGAAATATATATGCATTAGATGTGTATGTATTTGTTTATATGTATTTGTCCATAGATATATATGTTTATATAAGTATGTGAGATATGAGTATATATGTATATATATTGATTTATACTAGTGTGTATGTGTATGTATACGTATACCTATATGCTTGTGTTAGAAAATAGTTGTACATATATAATAAAGATACTATTTTTTTCTGTCTGAAACCTTGGTACAGATCTAAGATAAGACCTTCTTAGAGAGAACCAATAAAAAAGAAAGAACAAAAACAAAAAAAAAAAATTCTTTTTTAATTGTTTGGAAAATAAAAACTGAACTTTCTTTTGGTTCTCTCCGAAAATAACCTTCCTTTTTTGAATCCATTTTTAAAGAACTTCAAAAAAATTCAAAAATTTAAAAAAAGGTGTTTTCTAGTTATAATAATTTTTAAAGAAAGAACAAAATTTTTTCTAAGTGTCCCAAATGAAATAAAAAAAAGGATTCTCAACAACCTTATACTATTTAGAAAATAAAAACGGTCAAAAGTAAATTATATATTAAATTATAAATTAGTTTAAGGAGATAATTAAAGGAATTCTATAATTTTGATCGGACTCCTGCAAGATTAATCGTAATGGTTAAACAAGATTGATAATTATGAATGTTGTTCAAAAGCAACAAAATGAGAGATAATTTATGGACTTGGTAATAGGATTAATACATTGGAATAGACCGATTAACATTGTTGAAAAGTTTAAGGTTTGGTCAAACAATTAATAATTATTGGGGTTTTTAAATAATTTCAATAATTATTTTTTGTGTTAATTTAGTTCATATATGTTACACGTGATATTTTGTATCTGATTTATGATATTATTAATATAATTTTAAGTTAATTTTAAAATTATTCAATAATAAAAAAATTTAGAAAATATTTAAATTTGAGAAATCAAATTTGGCACCTAATCAGAGACTGTCTCTGTGATATTTCGGATCTCATTTGGATTATTTTAATATTAATTATAATTTTTGGGTATTTCAGACGTAAAATAAATTATAATATTATAAAATTTTAAATGATCGGAGGTGCGGAATGGTCTAAAAATTACCCAGAATGTTGTTCTGAGGCCGAATTTGATTTAAAAATAAAAGAAAGTTGTATATATATATATATATACATATAATAATAATAATAATAATAATAATATAAGTAAAAAAAAAGGAAAAAGAAAAACAAAAGAAGAGAAAAGGGGAGAAAAGGAATCGGGGAGAGAGAGAGAAGAGGAGAGAGGGAGAAGGGGGAAATTAGGGTTTGCCGTGTGAAGAAGATGGAGGAGAAGGGAAGAATCGGAGGCGGCGGCGTAGGAAATCAGCGGCGACGGTGGTTGCGGATGACGTCGCGACGGTCGTGAGCTGCGGCATGCGGCGATGCTGCGAGGGGAGAGAGATCGACGGCGTGCGTGGCTTGGAGGGAGAAGCCGGCGTGAGAGAGGTCGGCAGCCGAGCAGGAGGCGGAAGCAACGGCGATGGTCGCCGGGATGGCCGGTGACGGTGGTTCGAGGCGACAGGTAGCGGCAGTAGCACGGTGTGAGCCGTGCGCAGGGGAGATGTCGCGCGGGAGAGAGAGGGTTGCTGCGGGAGAGAAAGGGCGACGTCGGGAGGCAGCGACGATGGCGGTGGTCGCTGGGAAGGCCGGCGAACGGTGGTTCGCGGCGGCAGAGGACCGGCGGCAGCAGCGGCTGGCAGAGGCGCTGTGCGCAGAGAGGAGAAAGGGGAGGCTGTGCGCGCGGGGTGCGTGGGCAGGAGAGAGAAATGCCAGATTCGGAAAGGTTTTACATCCTTTCTTCTCATACAGTACGCAAAGTATCCTGCGCCTCATTCTCATTATGTAATTTCCGACGATTTCGACTACACCGCGAGATTTTACTAACAAATATACCCCCAATTTATCAATTCGCGTGGGCATCTAATTGGCGGTGCAAGTATTGTTTTATTTACGATTTGGAGGGATTTTGGATAATCTTGACGATATATACGACAAGCTTTGATCCGTATATCATGGAATCAGCGGTCTGCGCCAGACTAATCATGAAACGTCACTACGGATCATGGGTCCGAGACCCTAGGGTCGATTTGTGATCCGAGGCATTAAGGGCCGCAGGTCTGCCCCGACGTGGACGATATGATTAGCTACTTCCGCCGTAATGGAAAGGTTGAAGCCGTAGAAGATATTCAGAAGACCTACCCCACTGATCGTAAGGAATTGACGGAAAACTAATATATTCTGGACGTCCTAATATATAACTAAAAACTTGGCGCGCACTCCAAAATCGCGCCAGAAAAACATAAGAAGTTCCTAATCTATGGGCAGGCAAAGACATGAGCTATTTAGCCGATATACCGCGGGTTACTCTGGACGAAACCCTTCCTCAAGTCGGGTATCATTGATCTTTGTTCTCCGATTTCGCGTATGCTTTGTATTTTTGCATATAATCGTAGAGTGTCGGATTCGAGATACGATATGTTATAGGAATGCCTCAGACGCTTGATGTAATAAACCCTAACGTGTTTTGATTTATGTTTAGTTCCGCTGTTTTCTCTTGATTTCTGAATGAATTTTAGATCCGGACGATTTATGTGTCCCCACGTATGTGGTAGCGGTTTATGACGTAGATGCTTTAGTCATATGACATGATATCGTCATTTTTGTCCCGGAGGGACGAGTTATTACTGACGACGATTTAGCATTTACAACATCTCCCCTGGGCTGTGGATTTCACGGACATGGTGTTTTATTTTACGATTGATATGCGATATCCCCGCTTCCGATTTATAATACTGCTTTATACGATTCTCGATCTTTGAGCTCACGTTTCAGCTCACGCTTACATGTTTATCCCTTCAAACTAAGCAGTGGATCGCACGCATATGAGTTGTCTTGATCGGGCTCGGATATTTTTTGGCAGTGGAGATGCTTATATTTGTATATTTCGTTCGAGGATATGTTTGATTATTATTTATACCGGATAGTAGCCTTGATCATTGTTTGTAAAATATTGAAGTTATGGATGAGTTGTTGTAAATTGGATACCTCCTTTCACTAAGCGAATTCGTGTTATTTGTCTTTTTATCCGACGGATCTTGTGCGGGTTTATTTATATTTCCCGATGCACAGATGATTATAAGGGTTGGGTTATTATTTAAAATATTATTATTGATTTTATTTTTGACCTGCGTTCTGTTCTCGACGCGTGACTCTATACTCAAATATATATTTTGGCAAAATGAGTAACACCTGAGATGCACCTATACAACATTTATGTATACTTTGGACAAAATATTGCACTTGAGTCGTACTTGATATAGTACTAATGCATAGATGAGCAAATTAAAGACATCTAATATGTGCTTATTTAGCGTTCGTATTGATTAGGTTATAAAAGTGTACTTGTAAGCACTATTGGCTATTTAATGGAAAAAGGAGAGAGAAGAGAGAGGAAGAAAGAGATGATGAAGAAAATTTTAGAGTTTTTGAAAGTTAGATATATTAAATCGGAGATTAATGTAAATATTTTAAATTCATTTTTGGTCTATTTTTAATGTTCTTTAGTTTTATTTGTATTTCTAATTTTGATGTACATGTATGTAACCCTTTAACTTTTTTGTCTTGAATAGTATTTCATGCATATGATTTTTATCAAAAGTTTTAAAATATTATTTGGTTTTACAGAATGTTTGAGCATTTTATTCGATTTATATAAAATAAGTAAATATTAAATTATTTTATTCTTATGAGAAAATATTTGTGAAATAAAAATTATAAAATTTATATATTTGACTTTGCGTTTCAGTCAGGACTCTATTTTAGATTTATAATATGAAATGTGTCATTTTTCTTGAGATAAAGAAGTTTAATATTCGTGCTTTCTGGGGTAAAAAAGTTTATATTTATAAAGTTTTATATTTGTATTTTTTCAGGGTGGATAGCTTAGATTTATATTTTATCACAAAGTGAAAAGTTTTAAAATTTATACTATTTTTATAGGGAAAAAAATTTTATAATTTGATAATGCGTCTACTTTTTAATATTTTCTTTAAGAACCATTATATGAAATTAATGAAATATTATATTTAGACATCCTTAGAGTTGGGATTGTGATTAGTCGATGTGTGAGATATTGGTATTTAGTTCTCTATTTTTAGCTTATTTTAGATTTTTGAGAGTTTTATCTATATTATATTTAATATTTAAAATGTTTTAACATTTGAAATTGTAAGTTTTGACACAATCATCAAAATCATCTACCGTTGAGATTTTAACCTTTGGATTCATTTGATATTTGATATTGGACAATTTTGGTATAGCTGAATGCTATTTGATATTCGTATATGTCTTAAAAATTTTGAGTACAAAACTAGATTTAGATATTAGTTAATGGATGTTGACACATTTGAATATTTAATGAACTGGATTTAACAAGTGTGTTATTATTTTTCATTATTTTGTTCTATTTTATACGTGTTTGACATGCGGTTAAGATCGAATATTTTGTTTTCCATTTAAGCTTGGATTCCAATTGAATCATGAGAATATATGTATAATATATTCTAAATTGTTTGACAGAATAACGAGAATATTATTTGTCTAAATTGAGTTTAATTTTTATATATTATGAGTAGTTGAATATTATAAGATTGTATAATTAGTCACTTATTAAACTTACAAATGTCAGCATCTTATGAATTTTACCTAGCCGTTAGAGATGTGCATATAATTATTGGTTCATAATGATATGTAAGATTCAAAAAGATTATTATGATATCTCATATAATTAGTATCTTTGTTGAGATTGGTTTGATAAATTCTATATCCTTATTGATATTTGGATCTTGGAGAGTTCTACTCATATTGCTGATTTTAAGTTATCGTATTCCTTTTGAGTCATGATTACGACATTACGTTAAATCTCAAATAATTATCGATTTATTATATATTATTAATTTTATATTTGCTTGATATTATATTCAATATACTTTATTGTATTATAATATTTTTAACTTTATTTACTTATTAGATATTTAGCTCATCATTATATTTTAATAGCTCTAGAGTTGAGAAGTTACTATTAAGCTAGAGGAAATCATATATTTACTATCAAAATTTAAGGTAGAGATGATCTCAAAATTTAAGATATTTATTAAAAGAGATTTTAAGTACTAATTATTATTTTTGGTCTTTAAATATTTAATTGGGACTATATTTTTAGAAATTTATTGATATTATGAACATTTATCTTATTTTATATTTACAAAGATTAGTATTTATTATGAATAATGAATTTAATGTTGTATTTATTAAGATTATGTATGTTTTGAGTTTTTTGCATAGTTCGTTTGGGTCAGGTGATACAAGCTCAAGTCACAACAAGGATAATGTAGTTGATATTTGACTTTTACAAATTAATGTTTGATATGTGTTTAAGTCTCAATGTGTTATTGGCACTGTAAAAAAAAAAAAAAGTAGCAGAATATTTTTTAATTACTCTTAAGACATCACCAATAGCATGATGTCACATTTATTTATTTATTTATTTATGGTAATGGTTAAATGAATACCACATTGTGTGAAAATATTTTGAAAATGTCCATAAAATATTTTCAAAACATATAGCATCTGAGTACTAAAATATGATATATAATATCAAAAATTAATTAAATTAAGTAAATTATTAATGATGATTATGTATTCGGATGAAAAATTAAATATTTGATAATTTGATAGGGCATATGAGAGGCAAATGAGCCACACATAAGATCATATTTGGTTGAAGGAAATAAGGTGAGAATAAATTTTTATTTTTATGGAATAGATATTTTTCTATTTGATTACAAATTTAATTAAAAATAAATATTTTTATAAAAATATTTATTCTCACATATATGAAAATAATAATTTTTACATAATAATAATAATAACATATTATTGTTATTATTATTATTATTATTATTGTTGTTATTATTATTATTATCATTATTCTCACCTTATTCCTCGTATTATTCTATAAATTAAATAATGGAATACTAATTCTTACCTTATTTTCTTCCAACAATCAAATATGGGAATAATAATTTTAACTCTATTCTCATCCTATTCTATTTCCTGAAAATAACTATTCTATTCCGACCTTATTCCATTCTAACAACCAAACGTATTGTAAGTGTATTTGAAATAGAATATTCAATTTGTTATGTGCATAAACAGGGCTTGTATGTGTTTGTTTCATAACTCAATGTCTGATGAATGCATTTTTGTGCAGACCTATTTTTAGCTTTATGCTTGATCCACGTATGATTCATGCATGTGCACCAGTTTCGTATATAGTTACCTCTAATCGTTTTTCAACCCATCTTTCTAGATTTTGTGAGAGAAGAGATAGATTGAGAAAATAAAGTAAAAGAAAAAAAAAAGAGAGAATAAGTAGAAAAATGATTCAAAATAGTTTTGAGCTAAATTTTAGTCATTTTAAAGTAAGTGCATTTAAGATTTTTGTTTCTATTGTTGCTGAAATTTTTAGATATGCTTATTGTTTTTTTGTCTAAATTTCTATGCATATAATCTTTTATTGTCTTTTTTGACTTTGTAGTACATTCACATTAATTTTGTTCATAAATTATGATACTTTGAAGGCTTAGCCCTTAATTTAAGTATCTTGTTAAAAATTTATGAAACCTATGGGTATTTGGTCTTTTAGTCCTTATGTTAGCGGTTGATGAAAACTCTACATTTACCTTCAAGCCAAATATTTGTTTTCCATATTTCAAAAATTTGCTCAATTGTATGAAATTTTTTTATTAAAATAATGTTATAGAGAATTAATGAAATATATTTAAATATTTTCTAAGATATTAATTTATAAGCAAGTATTGTTGCCTAATATTCACAAGTTAAAAAATAACGTTTATTTTTGCCTATGAGATATAATAAATAGTCAGTCTAATTATAAATTTTAAATAGTAATATATAATCTAAATTATAGGATAAATTTGTAATTTAACCTTCGATATTTAACCCCAATCAGCAAAGTTTATTATTAGTCATTAATTCTTACTTAATTGGTATTTTTATGTACGATTATTGTTATGCATATTGCATTGTATATTAACATACATATGCATATATTTTATTAAGTTTTAAACTTACTCTCATTAATTTTGTCACCATTCAAATTAGGGAACATAGATCACTTGCAAACTTTAGGACTGTTAGAGTTTCTAAGAGAATTAACTCTTGTAAGTTACTCTTATTGTATTTTGGATTTGTTGTTGATGTTAGGATTTAAAGTGTAATTTGATCATCATGATATTTGATAATGGAATGCAGATGATTTTTCCTCATGTATCGATGATGTCGAGCAGGTATTGATGTTTTAGGGCCAAAAAGAAAGTTTTGGCCAAATATATATATATATGTATTATTATTATTATTATCACATGTTTAACTAGTGATTTGTGCTGTATTTCGATCTGATTTCACTTAATATTTATTATTTCAATTATGTTTATGATTTAGCATTAGCATTGTGATAAAATATTTTTGAATCGACAAGTTTTGATGCTTGATCTAATACTTCCGATTTTTTTTTTGATTAAATAATTAAGGAGTCCCCAGAAAAAAAAGAAAAAAAAACTCTTATTTTTTAAATTTTTTTAAGAAAGAAAATATTAACTTTTTTTTTTCTAAATTTCCACTAATAGTAATCTGACCAAACACAAGGAGCACTACAATAATCTTGATTTTTAGTGACAATAATTTATCACAATTAACTATAAATTTATCACTAAAAGATTTAGTGACAAAATATAAATTCATCGCTAGATTGACACTAAAAGTCCGTCACTAAACCTTTAGTGATAAATTTTTATTTTGCCATTGAAAAATTTTTTTAGTGACAAAAAAAATGTTATCACTAAATAATACTCTTTAGTAATAAAAAAATTTTGTCACTAAAATATATATTTAGTTTGTCACTAAATAACATATTTAACTACACACAATTATGTCACAAAAAGCATATAATTTTATCATTAAATTATATACTTTAACGGATATAATTTTTATACAAATATTAAATTTATATTAATAAAAAATATACAAATGATATTCATATAACAGAATAAAATTATCTTACAACAATTTTTAAAAAAATTCTAATACTTTTTGACAAATTTGTGAACAAATCTATACAATATTATTCTCCTAACCTTCAGAATGTATCGAGCTTTATCCATCTGTATCATTTTATTTATTTGAGTAACCTAAAAATTTAAAAAAATAATATTAGCATAAATATTTTTTACATATCAATAAAATATACTTAAATTTAACGTTTACAATCTTAATTTGAACTTACATGGATGCTTCATTTGAATTCTAAGATCATTTGAGTTGATTTTTTATTTTTCTCGGTATGTAGTTGCCATTGGCAAATGGAAAACAATATCCTCAAAGGTTTAGTTAAGTACTAAAATTGAATTAACATATAATATCATTAGATTTCTACTAACGGATAGTTTAAAACAAAAATTGAATTCAATCAAGTACCTTGCACGCAATAATGTTAGCTGTTTTATCTTGTCAATAACCACCATTAATGTCCAGACACTTATTTGTCTTAATATCTGTCAAAAAATAAAAAAAAAATTATCATTTAAAGACATCTATATTGATAACTATATATTAATAAAGTGATTTTTTCAAACCAAAACAAATGGTCTTTGTGACAGGTCATTACTCAAACTTTGCATAGATATCCTTTAAGAAGAGCAATTGTCGAGTAAATGAAAAGGAGATACAGATTGAAACTAACTGCTATATTGGTGATTGTTAAGAAGTAGATACTGTATAGTTATATCTTTTCTTACTCCTTTACCAATCTATATAAAGTTTGCATCAATGAGATGAAATATGCTTTGACAAAATTCAGATTATCCAACTATTTGTTTAAACCTACAAATTTGGCATTCTACATAGGTTCAACCATTTGTTTGAATCTACATAGATAATAAGATAATATAAAATACAAAATAAATTTTACCACAAATTATAAATAAAAACGCAGATGTGCCTCTTTCAAATTAATAATAATTAAAAATTAGGATAACTCTATAACATTAAAAGCTAATAAATAATCTGTATTATATTATGACTTACTGAAGATTTAGCTGAATCCCATATAAAGAAGCGAGTGAAGAAGGGAGGTTCACTCCCTTCCATCCAAACATATACAAGCTTGAGGAGAGAGTTTCTAAAAAGGAAAATCTCATTTTAAAAATTTCTGTTGAAAATAGAGAGTGTCAATCACAATTAGTCCCATCAATCCACCATCAAAATGCTAATAGATGGCCTTCACATGCAACTATTGGAAAAAACACGGTAATAAAATTGATACCCAAAACGCAAACCAAGGAACTAAAAAGTTGTAACCGTTGCAGTGGCAGTAGGGTGTTAGGCATGCTGAATTAGACAATTGCCATATGGTTTTAGCAATCTGCAACCCATAGATATCCAGCAAATCTAAATTATTTAAAAATAAATGCATAATGCGTTCAGAAAACTTTTGTCAATGTGAACCAGCATAAAAACAAATGAAGAATTATTCTTATTAAACAAATGTATAGCACAGTTTCTATCAATATCGGTGGTTTGCAGTAAGGTGGACCAACATTCTAATCCTAGGGATTTAAAAATTTGCACCTCCTCAAAGGTCAAAGCTTGCATTCTGGTCTTGGAGTCCGCCTGTTGTCCAACCCAAACTAAAATGTCACACATCCTGGGTGAAGTCGAATATTTCTTTCACCCGTAATAATAATTGAACTTTGACCCATGTACTGGAAGAAGAAAATGCAACACCCGATAAAAACTGTCTTATTTTGCCTAACAACATTCTTTTAAGATCCCATGCAATGATGCAAGACGTGGTGCATCTTCCCCGCTGAGGAAAGCAAAATTTTTTGGGCAAGCCTTCTTCTTGTCCACCCAAACGGCCAAACTGTCTACATCACAGGTGTAGTGTGGCTGAGCTAGTTATATAAAGACTTTGCTCAGTCCCTTCATTGAGAACCCAGAAAATTCTCCCACATGAAAGTATTGAGATTAATCCATAAGTGTCCATCATAAATCATAAGTTAGTGTTTGGTAGGCTACAGGCTATTTTTTTCTTGTATGTTGTCTAATCATATTAAACAATAACACTAAATTTCTGATAAAATCCATTGATATTTTTACATAAATATGATATTTGTAAAGAAAACTAAATAATTATTTGTTATATAAAAAAACATTACCATTAGACTATCACACTATAACTTAAATCAACAGATTTAATAACTACAAATAATTCTAGGCCTTGGTAAGTGCCTGATAAAATATTTCTCCCTCAATCTCTTCGAGTTTCTTTGTCATCTTATTCTACTTCTACTTCTACCTCATCATACTTTAACACCACTATCAGAAAAAAACAAATGTTTGTCTTACAGTATTCAAGATAATACCATAATAACTTCCAATGAACCTTAACCCTGAAGTAAAGAACCAGGAAGTTATCAACTGTTGTCATAAAAGTCTTGTCAGAGACCAATAAATAGCACATTCGACTACACTCACCCTCACATTATGACAACAACCCTTATTGGTCCTAAAAAGTGTTCTTTCCTAGCAGTATAACTCAAGATACCTGGTTTACCTGTGAAAAAGAATTTTTTGTCCTAAAATGTACAATCAAGTTTCAATCCCGGTAAAAAATAGCGAAAGCAGAAAAAATTAAATATTCAATACACGTAAAGAATATTTATTTCTAGATGTCAATAAATCTAACAAGCATGTAAAATATAAACGAGTATAAATAATAATAATAATGCACGATTTTTAGTGATGAAGGGAAAACTCGGTACCCACGGTAATAGAGAAAAATCCTCCGGGCTTCAACGGCCAGGGAAGTAATGCACTATGAAAATCAACTTACAGACCGGGTGATAACGATGAGCTAACCTAACCGACTTACTCCCTTCTTGTGATCCCTACCAAGGAACTCCTTGGATTTGCCAGCGGCAACGGAACCGGATACCTTCCGGTCTTCACGTCAATTTTTTCTCTTTAGCCATTTGAATTGCTGAACACGATCGAGTCTCCTTCTTCAACGTACCGAAGTCTCCAACGAAGGTAGAAGGATGTAAATGTTTGAATGTCAAAGAGAAAATGTAAAGAAAACTTGTTATAACATGAAGCACAAGGTTGTAGCTTTTAGTTTTCTTAAAAGAAGCAAGATCAATGGAATATGAACAAGATTCTTTTCGAGTGGGGCACGAAATTGATCTGCCAAGAGTCCTAGGGTTTCAAAATTATAAGCCAAGTATTTATAAAGGGCTCAAAAATCGCATTTAAAAAGTTGCCCGTTGCTGCGGCGCTTGAGCGCGAAGGTGGCGCGCAATGAGCAGGCCCTTTTTGGATTTTGCGCTCGAGCGCATAACGAGCACACAGCAAGCGCAAGATTTCGGGTTTTTGGGGTCGAGTGGGTAGAGAGCGCACAGAGAGCGCGGGGCTTCGGGATTTTGGGCTCGAGCGGCTAGAGAGCACACAGCAGGCGCGATATCCATGGAAATTGAAACAGACAGCAACGGATGTATGTTGATGCAGCGCTTCGATAATTCATAACCCGACATCAATGTAATATATATATTGTCACGGAATATGTCAATCATAAAAATGACCCTAATAATCTGACTGCATTAAGGATCATCAAACTTGATAATTGTGGATCAGCAAATAAGATATTCACTAACTTAACAGAACCACTCTACACACACAGTCACCCCGAGAAAAAGTATAACATACGATCTGATTCAAAACCCATACAGATAGGGGTTAGCAAGTTGCCGCAGCAGGATGTCAACCATGGCAAAGCAAAATACCCTCGCACCTACATTTAGAGGCATTTCAACATATAATAAATTCCTAATCCTGAACACTTATCTCAAATCACTAAAAGAACATCTCTGTTCCTTCCATAAGTGCCATTAAAAGTCACAAAAGTGCTACTGTCATATGACATTCTTCTTTTAAAAATTTCTAGAATTAAGACAAAAAAACTCTAATATCAAGGAGAGGAAGTACCAATACACTGATAAAACATTCAATTTCTTTGTAAATAGAGCTATACAATGTAAATCAGAAACAAAAATATATTGATATTTCTGATCAATATAAACAACACAAGAACAATAATCAATTCTGATTTTCACTGCATAAATATAAAAAATATATATATACGAACAACAATCAGTTCTGATCTCACAGAAACAGAAAATGTGTAAATGACTTCTTAGATTTTAAGAATATGATTTCAGAGCAGATCTATACAATACAAATCATAAGCAAAAATACGTTTATATTTTAGAACAAAATATGTAACACAAGAACGAAAATAAAAATACCTCGAACATTTATTTGTGAAACAATTTGAAATGAAACACCACAAACTTATACAATTGATTTGTTGCAAGATAATAAAATAATTTGACGATTGCAAACAAAAATAGCCAATTGAACTTGCAAGATTAAAAAATGTGATATTCGTTTTCAACGCTCTACTCAAGTGGTTTAGGGCAAGAAGAAGCGTGAGAGAGAGAGGCTTGAGGTGATGAATGCTTTCCATATACGTTTTTATAAATATTTAATTTGTAAATATTTAATAAATAATTTATAAATTATTTATAATTTATTGAAAGATACAATTTTTTAAAATAATAATTTATAAAATTTTTCAAAATATTTAATATTATGATATATTTTTTATAATTAGTGATAATATATTTTTATCACTCTTATTTTTACTATTTAGTATTGATTATTTTATTTTTTATGAATTTGTATTTATTTAATTTTGACATTTTAGTGACAAAATTATGTTTTTATCACTATATTTTATATGATGATTATTAAAAGTGACAAAGATTAATTTATCACTAATTTTTTATCATTAAAAATTATTTTTTTATTTATTTATTTGTAGTGAATATCCACATCATCAATATGCAACAAAAGATAGCAATTGCATCGCCTCTTATTTGGCAGATTGAAACATACCCGATAACATTGGCCACCAATTACTATAAATTGTACAAGCCTGCCACAGAAACAATCAGAAATTAGCATAGCATTAACAATATCAGCAGCAGCAATAACAACAACAATAATAATAATAGTATCACCTTAATTTCAAAATACAATAAAGATAAAAAAGGATAAAGGAATGGTCTCGGCCCTAAAAAGACTTGAGTTTAAACTTGTAGATGGCTATGCGAGTAGCTTGAAAGGCTGAATAAAATGTCTAACCCTTGATTGGCTTCATTATTTATAAGGTTATTAAAGTGAATGGAGCACAAATGCATGAGTGAAAAGGTGGTAAATGAGAGTAAGTGAAATAGAATTTTCTTTCCCTTATTTGGATATAGAAGTGAAAAATAAATAAAAGTGAAATTATTAGGTATAATTTTACCGTTATAATCTTATGAAATCTTCTACGATCATTTTTTCCAAAATAAATGGCATATGAAGTAGGTAAGTTCATAGCCCATAACAATATTCCAGCAATCTAACTCTAAGATTAAGTTTCAATTTTATTAATAATTTTATTTTTAAAGTTCTATTATTTATTATTAGCATCTATTTCAAAATTTATTTCACTTTATAAAATTTTTTTCTCCAAATTTATTGTAGTTTGCTATGTTGTGATATATATATATATATATATATATATATACATTAAATAAATAATCATTTTAATTTTTAATTCTTTGAGCTTTTTAATGAGGCATTTATATTTTATATGACTTAAAATATGATCAATTTAGGTTATGAATTAGATTAAGCAAAGTAAAAATAAATTGTATACAATCAAAATCATTTTGATACTTTTTGCCATAAAAATTTTCTTATATTTACCTTTCCATAACTTTACAACATTCATCCCCTTCAATACCCAAGATTGCATCTGGTTAGCTTTTTCGAGAAAAAAGGGGTTGGAAGTAAGCTTAGTATTAATAAAAGATGGAATGGGGATCCAGGAGAGAGAGAGTCTCTCCTTTTTTATCATTTTGACAAATTTTGGTTCTGAAAATGTCATTCTAGGTGAACAGGTGTAAGAAAGAAGCTACCTTGAAAAAGGCAACATACACCTTGGATTGAAACCGAAGAATCACATTTTATTAGACATTTTTTTAGAAAGTCTTTTCAGATAACTATTTCAAATTATTGAATCAAAATAATTTCAAGACCATGGCACAATAGATCTAGGTAAGAATATTTATTTATGAAAAAATCGTTTCGGTTTATATTGTACAATAAATGTTTCGACCCCCACAATAAATTAACGAAAGCAGAATATAATCAAATATTCAATACACGTAAAGAATATTTGTGTATAGATGTTACGAGCGATACGAGTATACAATAAAGCAGTAATAATAATAAAAAGACAAGTTTTTTGGTGACGAAAGAAAATTCGATACCTGCGATAATCGAGAAAAACCTTTCGGATTTCAATGGTCGGGGAAAAAATGCACTATGAAAATCAACTTACAAATCGAGTGGTAACGACGCGCTAACCTAACCGACTTACTCCTGTCTAGTGATTCCACTAAGGAACTCATTGGATTTGCCTGAGGTAACGGAACCAGACATCTTTCGATCTTCACGTCAATCTTTCCTCTGATTCCACTTGAATTGCCGAACTCATTGGATCCCAATGTTTATGCCAACAACGTTGCTACGAAGGTTAACCGGGGAGAGAAGAGAATGTAAAATGAGAAAAGAACACTTTGTCAATGGAGCACAATCATTGAAGAGAAGTGTTTTTAGAAATGAAGCACACAACCAAAGGATATTCAAACAAGAAGGCTCATCAAAATTCTTCCAAGGTCCTCTTGGGTTCAAGATATAAGGCCACAATATATAAAAGTCCCAAAAAAAATTTAAATTAAAAAATATCCGTTAGACACAAGAGGGCCGCGCCACTCTAGAGCCCATCAGGCGCTCAACGAGCGCTGGTTAGGGTTCAGGGCAATGAGCCTGCGTCGTTCGAGCAGCTATCGGGTGCTCATCGAGCGCCCGGTGTGAGAGCCGCACCTAGATGGTGCCTAGGGCGCCCATTGAGCGCCCTTCCCGGGTCGTGGGGGAAACAGCAATAGGAAGGTATGAATACTGAGATTTGACGATGGCTTTCGGGCATGAAACGGATGAAAATTTTCCATGCCGATATGTTGTTGCAAATACCGAACGATCCAACAAGAGACCAAGTAAACAATTCAATACGATCACATAATATACAAACTAAAAATATCCCTAACAACTTATAATAAAATGGAATACAAAGTCGACATGAGATGGGAATGGCAATAGTGGAAGGACATTCTCCAAAAGATCTGGTTTCAGTGGGAATAAGAAGTGCATTTGGAAAGAGGTGTTGATAATGTCAAGATATATTTATAATTTTATTTCTTATGTATTTTCTTCATTACTCTCCAAATTAGGGAATAATTTTTTGGAAGCCAAAAGTCTAAAATGTAACATTTAATTTGCATCATCATTTTCTTTCTTCTTCCTCCTACATTTTTGCAACTGAATAAGTGAAATACACTTTACTTCCTTTCAATTCACTTTATTTCCCTCCAATCCTTCAAAACAAACAGAGAATAATGTAATCTCCTACCTCATGGCAATAAGCTAGCTTACACAAGCCTCCCAACATCTAAAACAGCTCCTCCCTTCATAAATCTTACAACTGCAGCATTTTCCAACCCCAGCATTAGGTAATCAGGACAAGAAACTCACTAGTAATGAAGTTACTAAAACCACCAGGTGAATTAGCCAAATTGTGCTTATATTTATTAAAGTATATGCCACAATGGTGCCACATAAACAGAAAACTACGCAGTCAATAGCAAAATCACTAGGCACATTAATCTCCTAAATACAAGGCATCTAAAAAATCAGAATAATAAAACAAATGCCTAGGAATAGGGCCTGGAAAAATAATAAATGTGCCACTTCAAGTTGGTGCTGCAATCTATTTATCTTTATCATTTCTAAACAAAACACTATTCTTGCCCCTACAAATAAACCAAATAAAGAATGATGGTCCAAGATACAAAGCTCCCAAAAAGTGGAATCTAGTGAGGTTGAGATATACACAGCTTTACACCCAAATTACAACGAATCTGCTTCCATAGATTGAGCATATGATGTCTAGCCGTAACAAAGTAACCTTACTATTGGGCCTAAGCTCACCAAGAAGGATAGCTCAGTGCATAAAGTTAGCACATCATAACTCTAGAGAAAGGGTCAAACATACACAACTTGACTCCTATTTTACATAGAAGTTTTTATGGTTTGAAACTTAAACCTATGATTATCATATTATAATAAAGTAATCTTAACATTATGCCAAGAGTCATCCTCAAAATCCAACAACGGCTAAAATTAGAAAGCTAAACTTATCCCTGAACTACTTCCAATTCCTAATCTACAAGTTCAAATTTGGAGAGCCAGCTTGAACCCACTTCACACCCATCAAACTTGGCATAACTGTCCAAGCAATTCTAGTGGTCTCAATGTAGGAAAATATGATTGACTAATTCAAAATTTATGCTTCATAAAGAACACCACTTTGCGAGCTAAAACACTCACTGATTGTCTAATGTAAGATTATACTCTCGTTCTCCCTATTGAGCAAAGAAAGAGATACTAACATGATCCCCAGATTTTCAAGGGGACAGAATACTAAAATTACAATTAAAGGCTGAATAAAATTAAGCAATATAAAAATTATCATTTTTGACTAGTCTTCATTTGACTTTATCTTTGCACAAAAATTAAACATCCTCTCGCCAAATAAAAAGAAGCTACTTTGTGAAAAATGCATCACAAGAAAAACTAGACCCTATACCAGCTTGCCATCAATCCACAAGTAATAGTCATCAATTTATTGCATAAAGATTAGCTCTTAACCTTAAGCATTGGAAAATTCCTTTCAATAGCTGACTCATTTACACAAGTATTGCCAAAAAATACGGACCACCCATTTCCAATTTTAGAAAGATGAACTCATATAGTTAATCCCATCCATTTATAATAAGTTTTCCTAAAAGAACCCACAAAATTTGGTTGACTGATGACGCCCATAACCATTTACACAACATTGGGTGATTGAAAATCATAAGATCTTTTACTCCTAGACCCCACCTTAAAATGGAGGTTTAAATACTCATGGATAAATCAAATAAAATTCAAATATTCCTCATTTTCAGCCATACAATGGAATATAATCCGAAAATATGAGTAAACATAGGAAGTGTTTGGATCCAGCAACTAAGGCTTGGAATTGTGATTGGGCCACCCAATCACAATTTTTCTGTTTAAATTGCATTTGGAATTGGAAATTCAATTTCACACTACAATTTCTTGGAATTAAAAACTCGTTGAAGACAACCTTGATTCTTAAGCTGTGCCTAAGAACTACAGTTCAAAAGGGGTAGGAATACCATTTGATAATCCTTTTGATTGTACGAGGCTCTTACGCCACCTTGCCGTCGTTGACAGGGTTGATTATGCCCAATTTCTGCAACCACAACAATGACACAACATTGTCAAGGGCATCTACCATTCCCAATGGCTTTGAGCCCGTGACCATGACAGCGACACACCATTGCCAACGACAACCACTAACAAACGCCATTAACTAATGCCAGCAAATTCCTATCTTCTACAGCATCATTCCTAGCTTATCCTTTGCTTCATTGATGTAACAAATCTCCACCAGGTGTGGCTAGAAAAAAGTTCGTCAACACTTTCTCCATTGTTCTTTTTGCAGACTCTCAGACCTTACCTTTCTTCATTTTGCTTGTTTTCTTAATTCCCCCATCCGTCCGTGTCATTTGAACCTTCACTCTATCTGTGGATGAAGGATGAAAGCCCGGCATGTGAAGCCGACTGGCAATGCCGCATACAGTCACAACTCCCCTCTCTTAGCTCTTCCCCAGTATCATCCAACCCCTACCTCCTCCTTCTCTGTCATAGTTGATGTTGAGCAAGTTGCAGATCTGCATCAAGAATAGAGGGACAGCAGAATTTGAGGCATAAGGGCAATGGTTTCATTGATTTACAGTATCAGTGTGAGCAGACTGAAGATAACTTTGAAAGGTCCATGTTGATTGAGTTCATTAAAATAATTTTGGATTTTCGTTACAGAGATATGGAAATGAGTTTGGATTGACAGTTTGGATGGTCTCCATATTTATATGTAAATCAAAAGCTTTAATGATTGGATTTATAAAACTATAATTTTTTACTGCACATCTAAACAACATAAATGGAATTGAACTTGAAATTCCACAGCAGTTCTTTCTCAATCCAAATAGTGAATTCTAATTTTGGCACAATCCCAATTATGACAAACTTGGAATTGGAATTGTGAGTCTAGCATCTGCTTCCAATTCTACGGTCCACACACAGTCTAGTGAATTTGTTATGGTCTATTATTACCTTATGATGGTGGACTACATAAGGTCATCATTGCATTATGATGTACATGACTTCATGTGACTTTGCTAAAGGATAATTTCTTAATCTTACAATCACACCTAGCCCAGCTGTTCCTCCATGGTGAATTATCTTGCACCAATGCCTCAAGCACTCTCAACTCTTCCTATGATCAACTTCATTCATACTTAAGCCCAAGGTTTAACGTAAGCATGGAAACAGGAAGGTCAAAGATAAGCTACTAAATGATGTTAGGGTGATTAAGAGGGTTAGCACTTGGGCATATAGCACTTTGGGTGAAAGATTCTCATGAGCCAATAATATGGCTTTGTTGTAAGGCTCTTTCAATCATTAGTGTGTTGTGCTGCTCCAATACTTTACCCTAACATCTCGACATCTAAAATATATCCTCCACTTAAAATAGACATGACAACTCAACTATGTCCTTTAAAAGGGTGTAAAAATGGGGTGTATTTTTTTGTTGATATGGGATTGTAACCAGTACTAGTTCTACATATGAGAAGCATAGTTAATAGGACAATCTTTTTTTCTTAATTATTCAAGTGTTACATGTAATACACACTATTAAAAATTTTCACAGAACTTTTTAAAATTATTACAAAGTTCAGTAAAAATATCTACTAAAATCCTGGATACCGCATCAAACAAACTCATTGAAATCTTTTAGGATAATAATAATAACATCTAGAACTACAATATAAATATTATGGAAAGAGGAAAATGGATACTTTATGCTCTCAACAGATCTACTATCTGAATAACACATATAAGCTCATAAGATACATTACTTAATACTAGATGGAATTCATTTCAAGAAGCAGGCAAGCTACTATTGCATTAAGCCATCATTAGATGCAATAAAAGCAAATTCAACTAGGAAGTTTAATAGTCTTCAAGGATACAAATTTCGGTTGTCCCAGCAACCAATCAAAAGCAAACTTTAGTTATAGATGAAACAATATCTATCAGATGTAAGTGATATAGAAATGTGATGTACATGTATAGATCAAAAAATATAAAAATTTAGCAGTATTTGCAGCAAAATGCTGGCTAAAAACATAAAAGCAAGCCTAATAACCTTGCATATTATTAACATTAGAAGTTTTTATTTTCAGTAAAAGGTTCCAATGTAAAAAACTATTCAGCATTTACAACTTATACTGTAAACAGCAATGATCATTGTATGGGGAGCCGAGCAATGCACCAAAAAAGATACGTTAGATCAAAAGGCAACACTATGACAAATAAGTAAATGACAAATTCAAACCCTCGGTCCTCATACATAAGATGTCTCACATGAATTAAAATCCAAAGTTAAATTTTAAGGTTCAAGTTGGACAGCACAACCACATAAAAGTTGAAGGTTGGAATTAAAAACCTAAGATGTTATTTGATAGTATGCATTTTGTGTTTTCATTCTCACATTGCATGTAATCAAAATTTCCAATTCTGTGCAATTCAATATCCAGAGCCTAGTTCTATACAGAAAAATACAATGCAAGATATAAAACAAGGTACTACATTTTATAAGTACCTTCTTAGACACCAGTAAAACCTTGATAGATCATGGTAACAGAAAAAGAAGAGAGTGAATATGCTACCAACTAGGCTTTATCAAATAGATTTACTCTTATAAATATATTTACATACCTTATAATTCCTACCATTCAAAATTTTAAAGCGTGAATCTGAAATTATTTCAATCTTTCATACAATCAGATTCCTTTTTTTAACAAAAAATTGGCAATACTAATATTCGTATGTCTGATACTAAAATGAAAAAACTTACCAGTCCTTATACCATGATATTTTCACCAAAATATGACTAAATCCAAAACAGCTCAAAACAAATACTCATTTTCTTGACACCAAATAACTACAAAGACACTATTATTTCAGGTACACCGTGCAACACCATCATAAGGTTCCATTGAGGTATTTATTTGAATTCATTGGTAGAAAAATGGTAGACATTTTGTCAACATACACTTAAAATTATAATGATAAACATATTATGACAATCATTACTGATTTTGGCTATCGAAACAAACCTAAGTAATTAAATTAAAGCTTGGTTGTGCAGTATTTCAGAATTTTAATGAATCATCTTATTTGTTCTCTCTGCTTGATATCCATAAAATCAAGCCGTGATTATACAAAAAAAAAAAAACAAAATGAAAGAAACTGTAATTCTGCCCTAAATTTGGAGAAAACTATGCGAAATTTTCTAACGTTAAATTTAGGAGGGGGCGGGGGGAGATAGATACTAAGTAAAAAAAATATAAATATGAGCACGACACTAGACCATTTCAAAGTTTATAAAGTGGAAGATCGATTGGGCAGATCTAACAAGGTAAGGAAAATACACTGAGAATTGAAGTAGCTAACTAGAATAGGATGGAAACAATGTTATAATACTTTCGATTGTCATCGACATGCTGAAGAATTTGAGCACCAGATAACTGGGGGAGGTGGTCAGAATCCCGCATCAACGGTCACTTTGTACCGGTTCCAGAGAACTTCCGTTCTAGCGTTCGGCCTCAACGACATCGTTTCTTTCTTCTAATCAAATCTAGGCCTCTACACAAATGAAAATTGTGAGGTTCCGGTTTCAAAATACCATAATTAAAAGGTAATTAGAATGATAATAATTAAAATTAGGCTTAAAATATGAAAAAAATTAAAATTAGAAGCGAAATAGATGGATTTGTGCTCGGCGCCTGATAACCGCCCAAGGTGCCACTCGGGTGCGAATAGCAGAACCTCGACGGGAGGAATGCCTGAGGCAAGCCCAAGGCGGAAATAACAAAACCACCGCACTCGATGACCGCTCAAGCGTGAGTCCAGGCGCATTTTCCAGTAGCGCGATGCTCGACTACCGCTCGATTAATGCCCGAGGCGCCAACCGATGTATATATATGCACAAGGGTTTCGTTCGGGATATCTTTCGGCCATTTTCTGAGATAGAGAGAGAGAGAGAGAGAACAAAGAATTAGAGAGAGAAAGGAGGAGATCAAAGTCTTGGAATCCGAATCCGTTCGAAAGTTAGTTATAAAAGTTATAAATCGGGTCGAGGCAAGTGCTCCCATACCCTTTATCTCCTCTTTCGATTTTTATTTGTTTTTCATCGAGTATTATCGTTCGATACCCACCCAAATTATGAAAAATATGTGACCCATAATTAGTGCTTAAAAATTTTGTTGTTTAATGCCTAAATCCCCATTCTGATTAGTTCGGTTTGGCTTTGCCAAACCCTAACCAGTGCCAAACTCAGAATTATTCCTTTTCCCTTCGATTATATGTTTAATTGACCCCAAATTATGAATTATCATATCATAATTATGCATATAACTTAGCCGAGCGTCCGATTTCACAAGTGTCGACCTGTTCGCGACGTCCAGACACTCTAAAACGGCCCTGGCACTGTTCACCCGAGATAAATGAGAATTTTGCATGCTTCCACCAAATTCAATTGTTACGAAATTTATGCCTAATTGCATGTGTCTAATTGTAAGCCCCGAGAATATATGATTGTACTCCAATTGTAAAGGAAATACATCCCGAAGTCCCCCAAAGTAATAATTATTCAATGTGGTAAGAAATTCTAATCTTTCCTAGGCATTGTGATATCCATACATCCAAATTGAATTGTGAGAAGACTTATATTCGAAGGAAAGATAATGATTGTATGTGTAATCGGAGGGAAGTCCACAATATGATATGTGATCGAATGATTTTTTGGAATGGAGATATTGTGAAATAAAGTATGATGGGCCTTCCCTTAAAAGAATAAGAAATTATGAAACTAGGACTATTGAATTTGTTACGGGAGGTAATACACCTTGGCATGCCACTAGTATTACAGCAAAGATTCGATGATTACTCCGACCGCATATTGTAGCGGGTAGTACTTTTCGCAAGCCTTAGGATATTATTGTGGAAAGACGATGAATGCCTCTGGACCACAGGAGGTTAGGGTAGTATTTTATTAGCCATGTATGACTGAGTGATAAGCACACCGCTATGCCACATGGTGCATCGGCCCGTCTATAGGCATGATATTTAGACGGCCCCTTCGTTGGGTTGAGAACAAGTGCTTACAACCTTATATCATATGGGGTATCATAATCTTTTCTTGTTCTCCCACACCTTTAATTAGTAAGGTTTACTGATCCTAATCTGTAAATATGAATAATTATGTATAAAGTATATCCCAAAGAAAAGTAAATTGTATTCTAAAGCATATTTGATTATGTTTCCGCTTATACATCTCTTTCATGATTATGTCTCTTCCCTTACTTATCTTCACTTATGTTGTCTATCGCTTTTGATCATAATATATTTGTTGAGCTATTAGCTTACCCTTACTTTTTTTTCCTTCCAGATGAGTAAGCCATTATACCCGACGAGTACGATAGGCTGTAAGCGTAGGATAGACACTAATACAGATTGAAAAGCTTTCAAGAACTTACATTTATTATTTTGTATGACGTATGGATATTGTAATAATTATTTTGATACTTAAGGTTATATATATATATGTGTGTGTGTGTGTGTGTGTGTGTGTGTGTGTCATAATGATAATGGATGTATAGATAGTTTTTGCTGTTCATATATAGATGTAGTAGCTTCTGTAGGTATCTTTTATGGTTGTAATTGATTCCTAGTTGTCATCTTTTATAGTTGGCGTGGTACCAGAGTTATGACGTCGATGCCACCCGTGTGTTTGTTGTAGTGATTGGGATCCTATATTTATTTTGTATGTATACGGTGGATTCTGTACATGATTTTGTATAGGTTTTGTATTTGGCAAACATCCGTTTTATCGATAAAACTCTACCGAATTTTTGATAGAATTTTCGGTCCATCACAGTTGGTATGGGAGAAAGAGATACCTTAGGATTGATTTGAATTTTATATAAAAAGTTTAGGATAATATAAGCTAAGGCTGAATAAGTGAACGTAGATATAGAAGGACCAAGTTAGGATAGGTAGCTTTAGTTACTCTAGCTTGTGTAACTTTGACTAGGGTCAAGAAAGGACAATAGTTTTACTTAATTGCGTAAATAGTAATGCTGTAATTAGGGTTGATCTTTCAACTTACTCGTCATCGTTCTTATTTCAGATGTGTTTTCTAAAGTCAAGTATGCCACCTAGACGTGGAAGCTCACGAGGTGGTGGTTGGTCCTGAGAACTGGGGGCCAAGTACTTGAATTTGTTGGAGTATATGGTGAACATCATTGACAATATGGAGTAGCGAAATCTCGCCCCTGTTTCTACTCCAACTCCCATTCAGGCCCCTATTAATCCGGGACCATCTGCATACGATCGATTCGTCCAGGAGCGAGTTCTTGCGTTTTTGGGGGAGCCCGACCCTATAAAGGCGAACACATGGTTTGAGAGCCTGAAGAAAGTGTTCAGCGTGATTAGGTATCCCGAGGAGGATCGGGTTTTGTTTGTGTCCTATCGGCTAGTGGGTGAGGCACATCATTGGTGAATGATGAAAAAAAGGACGTCGGAGTGCCTGAGGATGAGATCACCTGGCAGATGTTTAAAGAGTCGTTCTTAGAAAAGTATTTTCCTTCCAACCTCCATGTTCGAAAGGAAGAAGAGTTCATTCGATTGAGGCAGGGTAGCCGAACCGTGGCCAAATATGACGCTAAATTTACTGAATTATCACGGTTCACTTCGTATATGGTAGACGATGAGAAGAGGAAGACGAGAAAGTTTTTACAGGGCTTGCAGGATGATATTCGAAAACAGTTGGTGACCCTCAAGCTGACGACCTATGCCGATATGTTGGATTCATACCCTGATCTACGAGCAATAGCTCGCAAAAGAGGAGTTCTATAAGAAACGATCGTCGAGCAAGAGTGGAATTAGTACTAGTTCTAGGGCAAGTTTAGGAAGACAATTCAAAAAGTCTAAGAAGCCAGACTCAGATAAGAGGGGTAGTCAAACCTTGATATCGTCTCAAGTTTCAGTGGGCCCATGTTGTCATTGCGAGAAGATGCATAGGAGTATACCTTGTCTTAAATTGACAAATAGTTGTTTCAATTGTAGTCAAGTGGGGCATAAAGATAAAGAATACCATCAGCCATCGAAGGTCCATGCTTCATAGCCGGTGGTACAAAGAAAGGCCTTTGCAGTGTCCGCGAGTGAGGCCCAAGCATCGAGGTATTCTTCTTATATTTGTGGCATTTTTTATTTAGTACTATTTGATTCTGGGTCCACACATTCATTCATTTCTCCTCGTTTGGCATGTCGTGTTGCACCCTCTCCCGTGACCTTTAATTTCTCTTTAGTCGTATCCACACCCACGGGATCTTCAATCGTGACCAATGTCTCCTATCCGGGGTGCGTTGTGGAAGTGAATGGGTTATCATTGGTTATTAATTTGATCTTCCTAGATATACGTGATTTCAATGCCATTTTGGACATAAATTGGTTGTCTAAATATCACACAACTATTGACTACTTCCACAAAAGGTTGAACTTTGCTATCTTGGAATGTAATCCTTTTCATGTTCAAGGAGTTCGAAGAGTAGAGGCATCTAGTTTTATTTCTGCTCTCCAGACTCGCCATTTGTTAAAAGCGAGTGTGAAGCCTTTCTGGCTTACGTTAGTGTGGTGGAGAGTCGGGAGTTGGCCGCAAGGACATTTCAATTGTATGTGAGTTCGAAGATGTGTTTTTCAACAAGTTATCTACCCTACCGCCACACCCTGAAATTGAGTTTAGGATTGATCTTATACCAGGATTGGCGTCTATATCGAGAACCCTCTATCACATAGACCATACTGAGCTGAAAGAGTTGAAACAGCAGCTGCAGAATTTGCTTGACATGGGTTTTATTAGACCAAATGTTTCGCCATGGGGTGCTCTGATCCTGTTTGTCAATAAGAAGGATGGGACCTTGAGACTATGCGTAGACTATCGTGAGTTGAACAAGATCACATTAAGAACAAGTATCCATTTCCACGGATCGATGATCTCTTCGATCAGTTACATGGGACCTAAGTGTTCTTTAAGATTAATATTCAATCCGGATATTATCAACTTCACATCAAGTAGGAGGATGTAGCAAAAATGGCTTTCTAGATGAGGTATGATTATTACAAATTCCTTGTGATACCATTCGGATTGACTAATGCATCAGCCGTGTTTATGAATCTAATGAATCGGGTCTTCCAACCGTACTTGGATAAGTTTGTCGTGATTTTTATCAACAACATCTTGATTTATTCCAAGGATTGTGTCGAGCACAAAGGGTACTTGAGAATCGTGCTTCAGATCCTTCGGGAGCATTAGTTATTCGCGAAGTTGAGAAAGTGTGAGTTTTGACTCAATGGGGTAGTATTCTTAGGCCATGTCATTTCTGATGGAGGCGTCTTGGAGGACCCGAAGAAAGTTGAGGCGGTGATTAATCGGAGTCGACCCACGACTGTGTCGGAGGTCCGAAGCTTCTTGGGGATGGCCGGGTACTACCGCCATTTTGTGGAGAATTTCTCTCGGATGGCTTTACCTCTCACCCGTTTGACGAAAAAGGAAGCGAGTTTTGATTGGACCGAAGAGTGTAACCGAAGCTTCCAAGAGTTGAAGGATTGGTTGAGGTCTGCCCTGATTCTGACTCTTCCTGATAATTCTGATGGGTTCGAAGTGTATTGTGATGCCTCTAAGGTGAAGCTCAGTTCTGTGCTTATGCAGAATGGAAAGGTCATTGCTTATGGGTCTCGGCAGTTGAAGACCCCCGAGAAGAATTACTTGACTCATGATTTGGAGTTAGCCTCCGTGGTTTTTGTATTGAAAATATAGATGCACTATTTGTACAATGAGAAATTTCTAGTGTACTCTGATTAGAAGAGTTTTAAGTATTTATTTTTACAGAAAGAGCTAAATATAAGGCAGCGGTGATGGATCGACTTCCTTAAGGATTATGATTGTGAGATCCATTATCGATTGGGAAAAACGAACATGGTTACGGATGCACTGAGCCGCCGAACTTGTTTGGTAGCGACGATGCAGATTAAGCAGATGGAGATACTGGACTGTTTGAAATCTTGCCACATTCAGCGTTACGTCAAAGGCAATAAGATGATATTATCCTTTTTGTAGGTACAGTCCGAGATCCTCCAAAGGATCAAGGAATGGCAAGTGAATGACCCGTTCTTGATGGACATTGTTAGCGATCATGGTAGAGATTCTCGAGTTAATTTTAATGTACGTGCAGATGGGATTCTAAGATTCCGAGAGCGGTTTTGTATACCAGATGATAAGGATTTGAACGAAGAGATCATGAAGGAAGCTCATAGGACTCGGTACACAATTCACCTTAGAATAAACAAGATGTATTAGGACTTGAGAAAAATATTTTGGTGGGGAACATGCGGAGGGAGATTGTTGCCTTTGTGGGTCGATATCTTATCTGTCAGCTGTGAAAAGCTGAAATGAGGAAGCCTTCTAGATTATTACAGCCCTTACCCATCCCCAGTTGGAAGTGAGAAGACATTTCGATGGATTTTGTATATGGTTTGCTCAGGACTCCGAAGAACTATGATGCAATTTGGGTCATTGTGGATTGACTGACAAAATCTGTCCATTTTATAGCCATTTGGACTACGTATTCCCGTGATCATCTTGCACAGCTATACATCAGCGAGATCATTAGGTTTCATGGTGTGCCAATATCTATTGCATCTGATCGTGATCAACAGTTCGTCTCTTAATTTTGGGAGAGCTTACATCGAGAATTAAGTACGAATTTAAAATTTAGTACGGCTTACCATCCTCAAACTAAAAGCTAGTCTGAGTGGATGATTTAGATATTGGAGGATATATTTAAAGTTTCGGTGATAGAGATGAGAGGGAATTGGGATGATTATTTGGTGTTAGCCAAGTTTGTCTACAATAATAGTTTTCAAGCGAGTATCGGTATGACCCCCTTCGAGACACTTTATGGTAGGAAGTGCCGATCACCCATCCATTGGGAGGAGACGAGGGATAGGCGTTTGCTGAGTTCGGATGTAATTTGGAAAATAACAGAAAAGATTGCGATGGTTTTTGAGAAGTTGAAGATCGCCCAGAGTCAGCAAAAGAATTATGCCCATCGGAGGAGATCCAAGTTTAGATTCAAGATCGGAGATTTTGTTTTCCTCAAGGTGTTGCCGTGAAAGGGAGTTTCCAGGTTTGGTGTCAAAGAACAGTTAAAGTCGCGATTTATTGGACCCTTTGAGATCCTTAAGAGAGTTGGTAAAGTGGCGTACCGTTTGGCATTACCGCCGAGTTTGGTCGAGATACACAATGTCTTCCACGTCTCGATATTGAAGAACATGTCTATAATCCAGCGCACATCATAAATTACAGCCCTTTAGCTATATAAAAGACTTGTTATATTTAGAGGAGTCGGTGGAGATTTTAAATCGAAATGATCAGATCCTGCGTTTGAAGACCATTCCTCTAATAAAAATTTTGTGAAAAAATCACTCCCACAAGGAAGTAACGTGGGAGAGGGAAGAGGAGGTTCGAGACAAGTATCCCCATCTTTTCTAAAGTATATAGGTTTAATTAATTTTTGATGTTTGTTAAATTTTGATAACAAAATTTTTATAAATAGAGAAAATTTGTGAGGTCCGATTCCAAAACGTCATAATTAGAAGGTAATTAAAATAACAATAATCAAAATAAGGCTTAAAATGTGAGAAAAATTAAGACCGAAAATAAAATAGAGGGATTTGTGCTCGACACCTGATGACCGCCCGATGCTCCACTTGGGTGTAAATAGCAGAACCTCGACACCCGAGGGACGTCTGAGGGGAGCCTAGGGCGGAAATAACATAACCTCCGTGCTCGACAACCGCTCGAGCGTGAGCCCGGGCACGTTTTCCAACAATGCGGCGCTCGACTACAGCTCGACAAGCGCCCAAGGTGCCAGCCGGAGTTTATATTTGGGCGAGGGTTTCATTCGGGGTATTTTTTTGGCCATTTTCTAAGATAGAGAGACATAGAACAAAGAATTAGAGAGAGAAAGGAGGAGATCAAAGTCATAGAGCATGAATCCGTCTGAGAGCTAAATATAAATGTTGTAGATCGAGTTGAGGCAAGTGCTCTCATACCCTTTTTATCTCATCTTTTGATTTTTATTTGTTTTTTATCGAGTATTAAAGTTTTGATACCCACCCAAATTATGTAAAATATGTGACTCATGATTAGTACCTAAAAATTTTATGGTTTAATGCCCAAATCCCCTTCCGATTAGCTTGGTTTGTCTTCGCCAAACCCTAACCCATGCCCGACTCAAAATTCCTCATTTTCTCTTCGATTATATGTTTAATTGACCCTAAATTATGAATTATCATGTCCTAATTATGCATATACCTTAGCCGGGCGTCCGATTTTACAAGTATCAACCCGTTTGTGATGTCCGGATGCTCTAAAACGGCTCTGGCACTATTCACATGAGATAAATGAGAATTTTGCATGCTTCCAGCCAATTTGATTGTTATGAAATTTATGCCTAATTGCATGTGTCTAATTGTAAGCCCCAAGAATATATGATTGTGTTCCGATTGTAAAGGAAATACGTCCCGGAAGCCCCCCAAAGTGATAATTGCCTATTGTGGTAAGAAATTCTAATCTTTCTTATGCATTATGACATCCATGCATCCAAATTGACTTGTGAAAAGACTTATATCAGAAGGAAAGATAATGATTGTATATGTAATCGGAGGAAAGTCCATGATATGATAAGTGATCGAATAATTCTCCCAGATGGAGATATTGTGAAATGAAGTATGGTGGGCCTTCCCTCAAAAGAATAAGAAATCATAAAATTAGAACCATAAAATTTGTTATAAGAGGTGATACCCTTTGGCCTGCTATTAGTATTACAGTAGAGATTTGAGGATTACTTCGACCGTATATTATAGCGGGTAGTACTCTTGGAAAGCCTTAGGATATTATTGTGGATGGATGAAGAATGCCTCTGGACCACGGGAAGTTAGGGTGGCATTTTATTGACCCTGTATGACCAGGTGATAGACATACCGCTATGCCACATGGTGCATCGACACGTTTATAGGCATGATATGTAGATGGCCTCTTCTCTCGGTCAAGAATAAGTGCTTATGAGCTTAGCTTATGTGGGGTATCATGATCCTTTCTCATTCTCCTACACCTTTTGTTAGTAAATTTTACTGACTCTGATCCGCAAAGATGAATAATCATACATGAAGTATATCCCAAAGAAAAGTAAATTGTATTACAAAGCATATTTGATCATGTTCCTGTTTATACATCTCTTTCATAATTATGTCTCTTCCCTTACTTATCTTCTCTTATATTGTCTATCGCTTTTGATCATGATACATTTGTTAAGCTATTAGCTCATCCTTACTTTTTTTCTTCCCAGATGAGCAAGCCATTATACTCGATAAGTCTGAATAGGCTGTAAGCGCAAGATAGGTAGTTGATACAGATTGAAAAGCTTTCAAAACTTACATTTGTTATTTTGTATGAGACATGAATATTGTAATAATTATTTTGATACTTATGGTTATATATATATGTCATGATGATGATGGATGTATAGATAGTTTTCACTATTTATTGAAGGATGTAGTAAATTCTATAGGTATCTTTTTTTGTTATAATTGGTTCCTAGTTGGCATCCTTTTTGAGCCAGCATCGTACCAGAGTTATGATGTCGGTAAACCCGTGTGTTTGTTGTGACGATTGGAATCCTGTGTTTATGTTGAATGTATACTAAGGATTCTATACATATTTTATATTTGACGAACGTCTACTTTATAGATGAAATTCTGTCGAATTTTCGATAGAATTTTCGATCCGTCACAGTTAGTATCGTAGAAAGAGATACCTTATGCGAAAGGTTAGGCTAGTATAGGCTAAGGCTGAATAAGTGAACATAGATATAGAGGAACTAAGTTAGGATAGATAGCTCTAATTACTCTAGCTTGCGTAACTTAGACAAGGGCCAAGATATGACGATAGTTTTATTTAATTGCATAAATAGTAATGTTGTAATTAGGGTTGATCTTTTAACTAATCCGTAATTGTTCTTGTTTCAAAGGTATTTTCTAAAGTCAAGTATGCCGCCTAGACATGGAAGCTCACAAGGTGGTGGTCAGTCCCGAAATCGAGAGACTGAGTATTTGAATTTGTTGGGGCGGTGGTGAACAACATTGAGAATATAGAGCGGCAAAATCTTGGACCTATCCCTACTTCGGCTCCCATTCAAGCCCCTGTCAATCCGGGACCATCCGCATACGATCGCTTCATCCAGGAATGAGTTCTTGCATTTCTGGGGGAGCCCAACTCTATAAAGGTGGACACATGGTTTGAGAGCCTGAGGAAAGTGTTTGCAGTGATTAGGTTCCCCGAGGAGGATCGGGTTTTGTTTGCGTCCTACCGACTAGTGGATGAGGCGCATCATTAGCGGATGATAAAGAAAATGGCGTTGGGAGTGCCTGAGAATGAGATCACCTCGCAGATGTTTGAGGAGGCGTTCCTGGAGAAATACTTCCCTTCTAACATCCGTATTCAAAAGGAAGTAGAGTTCATCTGATAGAGGCAAAGTAGTCGAACCGTTGCCAAATATGACGCCAAATTTACTAAATTGTTACGGTTCGCTTCATATATAGTAAAAGATGAGGAGAGGAAGACGAGAAAATTTCTGCAGGGCTTGCGGGATGATATCCGTAAGCAATTGCGACCCTCAAGCTGATGACTTATGCCGATGTGTTGAATCGTACTCTGATCCACGAGTAAGAGTTCGCAAAGAAGAAGTTCTAAAGAAATGGTCGTCGAGCAAGAATAAAATTAATACTAGTTCTCGGGCAAGTTCAAAGAGGCCATTCAAGAAGTCTAAGAAGTTGGACTCGGATAAAAGGGGTAGTCAGACCTCAACATCGTCTCAAGTTTCAATGGGCCCGTGTCGTCATTGTGGGAAGATGCATGGGAGTAGACCTTCTCTTAAATTGACAAGTGGCTATTTCAATTGTAGTCAAGTGAGGCATAAAGCTAAAGAATGCCCTCAGCCACCGAAGGTCGATGCTCCGAAGCCGGTGGTACAAGGAAAGGCCTTTGCAGTATCTGCGAGTGAGGCCAAGGAATCGGATAATATAGTGAAAGGTATTCTTCTTATTTGTGGTATTTCTTGTTCAGTACTTTTTGATTCTGAGTCTACGCATTCGTTCATTTCTCCTCATTTGGCCTGTTACTTTGGCACCTCTCCCGTGACCTTTAATTTCTCTTTGGTCGTATTCACACCCACAGGATCTTCGGTCATGACCGATGTCTCCTACTCGGGATGCGTTTTGGAGGTAAATGGGTTATCCTTAGTTGTTGATTTGATCCTCTTGAATATGCATGATTTCAATGCCATTTTGGGCATCGATTGGTTGTCTAAATATCACGTAACTATTGACTGCTTCCACAAGATGTTGGACTTTGCTATCCTGGAATGTAAACCATTTCATGTTCAGGGAGTTCAAAGAGTGGAGGCATCTAATTTTATTTCTACTCTCCAGACTCCCTATTTGTTGAAGAACGGGTGTGAAGCTTTTCTGGCTTATGCTAGTGTGGTGAAAAGTCGGGCGTTGACTGCGAAGGACATTTCAATTGTGTGTGAATTCAAAGATGTGTTTTCTGATAAGTTGTCTACCCTATCACTACACCGTGAAATTGAGTTTGGAATTGATCTTGTACTGGGATCGGCGCCTTCATCGAGAACCTCCTATCGCATGGCCCCTACTGAGCTGAAAGAATTGAAACAGCAGTTACAGGATTTGCTTGACATGGGTTTTATTAAACCTAGTGTTTCGTCATAGGGTGCTCCGGTCGTATTTGTCAAGAAGAATGATGGGACTTTGAGGCTGTGCGTAAACTATTGCAAGCTAAATAAGATCACGATTAAGAATAAGTATCCGTTGTCACAGATCGATGATCTCTTCGATCAATTACAGGGGACCCAAGTGTTCTCTAATATTAATCTTCAGTCCGAATATCATCAACTTCGCATCAAGCAGGAAGATGTAGTAAAGACGGCTTTCTGAACTAGGTATGGTCATTACGAATTCCTTGTGATGCAATTCCATAGGTATCTTTTATGGTTGTAATTGGTTCCTAGTTGGCATCTTTTCTAAATCGACGTCATACCGAAGTTACGACGTCGGTGTCACCCTTATATTTGTTGTGGCGATTGGGATCCTGTGTTTATATTGTATGTATGATGTGGATTCTATACTGGATTTTGTATAGATTTTTATTTGATGGACGTCCGTTTTATCGACGAAACTCTGCCGAATTTTCGATAAAAGTTTCAATCCGTCGCAAAAACAATATCAGATATACAGATGAAATGAATGCTTAGCTATAACTCTCTACCTTCTTTTCCTCCCTCTGCCAATGTCGTCTGAATGAGTGCCACAAAAAAGAAGAAAAGAGCCGTATATATAAAAATTAAGAATAGAAACATGGCCAAAATTTTGTTACAGTTGAATAATTGACCGATATCGAAGAATCGCTTTTGGCTATGGGAAGGGAGAGATGCGCAAGTGGCTAAGGTTGTTAGGGGAAAAATTCAGGAGAGGTGGGAGAGAAACAGTAGAGGGTGAGCCGGAGAAATCTCTCCCCTCTCTCCTGTTTATTATTATTATTATTATTATTAAACTTTAAATATTAAAATATTTATTTAGCTATTAGTAACATATTTTTAAATTTGATATTAAAATATGTATATTTATAATTATTTTTTATGAATTTATATTTTTAAAATTTTAGTGACAAAATTATATTTTTATCACTAAATTATATACATTGATTATTAATAATAATAAATATATATTTGTCATTAATTTTTTATCATAAAATATTATTTATTTGGATGGAGGAAAATTTAGAGAAAAAAAAAAAGGTCACGTAGTATCAAATATTGAAGTCATCCTATTTTAAGCCATTGAATTATAAAAGAAATCTTTTCCTTTTTAGTAATAAAATAATTATTTATATATAATTTAAACTGTAATGTATAATTAATCTCGTATAAGCAAAATATAAAAAAACTGTTGGCTATTTTAATGCTTTCCTAATCCTATATTACCCTTTGGTTACGTGAGGTTGTTAATTTTACTGTATCTATCAGTTTATTTATTTATTTTTTAGTTAAGACATATATACTAAAAGATCATAACATAAGTACCTCGGATATTATGTACATTTCAAAATGATACATGCATGGTAATGAGTGACTTAAAAGAGACAACATTTAAATAACATTTATAACTCATATTATTAATATTAATACTAAGATTTTATACCATTACAAAATGAGGGACATCTCTCCACAAATGTCCATGATATTTGTGTAACTATACCAATCATATCTTTATAATATGTCTTACTTAAATTTATTTAGTCATCTTTCTACTATTAAAATATTTATTAGATGACTCTAGTTAAAAGCTCTCAAAAGATCAAAGATGAAAAATATTCATCCAACGTTCATCACAAATGGGCATCAATTGGTATTATCATGGGTTTTCTAAGAAAGGATAATTTGTGTATCCAATAATAGGATCAGGGGTATAAAATACAGCATAATCATATTTAATCAATGGTGCATTGACTTGGAATCGACGGACTAGATCCGGATTAGAGATGAAAAGTCGTCCATATGCTATTAAATCAGCAGCTCCTTCTGAGATGGCTTTCATCCCAACTTCTTTGTTGAATCCACCACTAAGCATGTAAGTTCCATCGTAAGCATTTCTTAACTCCCATAGTAATTCCTTTTCTTCTTCGGTTCTTCGTCCATCCAGTGAACCCACCTGAACTTGCAGGTGAGTCATCTTCAAGCCCATGGCTTCTTGGAGCTTATTGATTCTCTCGACGACGGCTAAGCTGAGGGCAAGTGGGTTTGAGTCGTGTGCATCTTGGGCGTACACAGTGGGTGTGATTTTAAGACCGACTCTATCAATCCCAATGGCGGCAACCACTGCTTGCATCACCTATGTATGAATATGCATATGTTGTGACAAATTAATTAAGGCCACGAAAAACACAAATTTAGCCATGTAAGAATTTATGAAGTAATTTAAACAAAATTTTCCATTTCATTTGCCTGAAATTTCAAGACATTTTTGGTAAATAAAGAAAAATAAATAAATTGTCACATTTGAACCATCAATTTCAGATACAAAAGCCCAAGTCAAGCCCACTAATTAATTCTCTTTGACATCAAATATATAGTGAGAACCACTAGCTCTGCTATATTTGAAATTCAAATACTACGTGTTCAATTAAGTTATTCAAACTTATTTTGTTTTATTAGACTATTCAATTTATCAAATTCAACAAAATTAAAATAATATTATAAAAAATAAAAGTACCATAATTTTTAACCTCTTATTTTTAAAATATTAAATTCAATTCAAAACTTGCACAAAAAAATTAAGGTAGAAATATATATTTTTAAACTATATCCTTTATAAATACCTATCAAAATCTATTTGAATCAAATAAAAAATATTTCTAAATCTAAAATGCACTGAAAACAAAAGGAATACGAGCATGGTAGCCTAAGTAGCATATTAATTGAGCCGGCTAGAACTTACAAAGACAACCATGGTAGCCAAAGTAGCGTGTGAATTTAGAGAGGTTTAATCTCTCAAAAATATAAAGACATTTATTTTTTTAATTTTAATTATATTTTTAAATAAATAATTATAATTTAATTATTTTAAAATAATTAATTTTAACTAACTTTTTAATTTTTTATAATAATTAAATTATAATTATTTATATAAAAATAAACAATAATATATGAAAAATAAATATCTTTTCATTTATAAGACATATATCTCCCTCCAATCTGCTAACACGTATGCATGGATGATCCAAAAAGGGGGTTAATATTATTAACTGTATTTCGATCATCTTTTAGATATTTATTTAATTTGATATTTTATTTATTTTTTTATAACATCATATCATTTGAACATATTTTAAAAAATTATTTAAAAATTATCCGGTAAACATTTCACATGAAAAAAGAAGGGAGGATGAGCTCAGTAAGCACCCGCATTAGGAATTTGCAGCGGTTTTCAAGGGATCCGCCATACTCGTCGGTTCGATCGTTGATTCCATCCTTCAAGAATTGATCGATGATGTAGCCGTAAGCGCCATGAAGCTCAACTCCATCGAAACCTGCTCGCATGGCGTTGATGGCGGCCCGACGGAACTGATCGACAATTTCCGGTACTTCCTCGGCCGTTAAGGCTCGAGGCTGAGAAAATAGACCGTTGGATCCGTCAGGCATCGTTGCCGGCCACCTCTCTGATACCGCTTTGTTAGTTGATGATACTGGGGCCCCACCATCGGGTTGGTACACTGTCCCAAAGCCCGAAAAGTCATGATTCATTATTTATGTATCTCATAGGTGGATCCCGCAGGGAAGGGAGGGGGCTGCGACACAGGAAGGGCGTCGCAGCCTGTATGACTTTATTTTGGCCGTCGGATAAAAAATTCGACGGCTGATATTTATAAAAAAAAATTAAAATAAAATAAAATAATTATTATTATTTTTTTAATTAAATACCAAAAAAATTATCAAAACAAAAAAAATAATATTAAATTATTTTTTTAATATATATATGCAGCCATCGGTTTTCTCCATCTGACGGCTGCATGAGCACCGTATAGGCTACAACGCCCTTTCCGCGTTGCAGCCCCTCTCAGCTCCACATACGTCGGCTTCACCCCCAATTTCTTTCTATTTTTAGGTGCTTAATAATTATCATATAAAACTGTTCATTTAAGAAAATTTTTTGTCTAGATATTATATTTTTAAAAGTATATTTTATACTATTTTATTTTTTATATAAATAAATTTTAAATAAAATATTTAAAAATAATAAAATTATCAATTAATCTATTATAATTATAGGCAAATATAATTATATTCTTTAACTTATAAAAATTAAAGCTAATTACTTTTCATCTGAAGTCAAATCTAATCCGATATAAACTTGATTGTAATTGATCTAATTTATTTACAATTTTTTTCTAATTTTATAGGTTTAGTCAATATTTAAACCGCACTATTAATATACTCTTTTTCCATGGGCTTTAGATATGAAAATTATTATGGGTAGGTATGCCAATTTTTAATCAATCAATAAGATTAGTAGAGTATGTATATCCGTCAAAAAACATAGCATATTTATTAGGTTAAGTAGTAAAATTTAAAGTTTTCTAACTAAATAACCCCTAATCACATTAATTAAAGTAGCTAATTAATTATTAAACGATCATTTTAATATGGCCATGTACCGTGGTGAGAACATCGTCCGACGTGCCACAATTGACAGAAGAAGACACCGCCTTTATCGTGAACGGCATCGACCACTTTCTTCCAACACTCGACTTGTTCTTCAGTGTAGATTCCAGGCGTGCGTGGATACCTACATATTTATTTAAAAAATATTATTTATATTTGTAATTTGATTTAAAAATTAAAATTGAAATAAAGTTAAGATTTAGAAGAAGTATATGAAAAGATTACTGTAAAATAATTAAGATATTTTGACCTTTTAAAATTAATTATATTTTATACTCATTTATTTTAAAATAAGTTATTATTATTATTATTATTATTTCAGATCAAACTGACACAAAAAATCTTGTAAGACAGTGGTGTGAGGCCGAGAGATGGGAAAATCAATATGAGAGAGCCTCAATTTGATTGAAAGAATTCAATTTATAAACTAATTTACTCTTAAAAATACCATAAAATTAACTCAAATTAAAAGATAGAAAATAAATTAATTGAAATCAAAACGTCAAAATAATTTTGATAATTTTACGGAATAGTTTTTGCAAGTTTGCACGTGTTAATTTTCTATCTTTGATAACAAATTTAAATCAAACACCATGAAAATAAAATCATAACCTGAACTACCAGCTAAACAATCTAAAAATTTCTGACGATAAGGGCAATAAAAAAGTTGGTTACCCAGAGCCGACGTGGGAGACGACGGTGGCCTCAGAAATGATGAGGCCGCCGGCGGTGGCGCGCTGGGCGTAGTAGCGGGCGAGGGCTTCATTGGGCATCTGATTCGGAGCTCTGCATCTGGTAAGTGGCGCCATAGCCACTCTGTGATTAAGCTGCCATCTACTCATCTTGTACGGACTAAACAGGTCTGATTTTCCTTCTTCGTGACGTTCAATGGCCATTTTTTTTTTTTTTTGCCTGTTTTTGGCTGCAAAAAAACTTTGCTCTTTCGATTTGATTCGACCACCACAAATCTACCACCGCTCCTGGATTTTTATGGGCATCAGATTTCGATAGAAGGGCACATTTGGAATTATAAAATTGTTTTTTGTTGACCCAATAATATCGGAAAATGATATATGGAAAGATGGACCATTTTAATAATTATAGACCTTATTTTCTTTTAAAATTATAGATATTAAAAAAAAAAAACGAATTGAAATTTTTTAACAAAATATTCAGACACTATTTTTCTTTCAATCTGCTCAAAATACGTTTAAAGTTGGAAGTTGGATTTTTCATTCGATTTATTTTATTTAGGGCTTCTTATTTTTAGGCTATAGAGCAGTAAAATTGTATTTTTTGGAATTATTTTTGTATTCTGTTTAGGCATTCATTATATATATATTTATGTTATTGATATAATTATTTTTAAATTATGAAAAAAATCAAGTATAACAATAAATCTCCAATGAGAAAAGATAAGGGAAACTAAAATTTACAAATATGAATGTTTTAGGTTATGATATTAATTCCAAATTAAAATATGGTCCTATAATGGGATTAAGAAGTGAAACGTCATTTGATTTAATTACACAGTGAGTTAGGGTGTCACTTGGTCTTTCTTGGTGGTCAAGTTAAAGCGGATCTAATTCTCGTTACTTCGAATCCAAATCCTACGGAGTACAACTAACGAATAAAATGTCAGAGAATGACGAGATTTATTTTTTTATATATTTTTTAATATTTAAATTAAAAATCTTTTTCGACCAAATAGAAAAATATAAAAAATAATAATATGTTGATGCATATAATAAGGAATTGAGTGTTGAAGAATGATTAAATTCTAGTTAGTGCAATCAGTTATACGCTAACTTTGAGATAAAGGGTTGAGTTCAAGTGAGTGCACTTGATTGGCAAGCGATTTTGAAATAGATAATCAAGCTTTGGTCCGTGCGCTTGGTTTGGAAACTGCTTAGAAATAGATGGCTGAGTTCCAATAAGTGCTAGCCTAAACTTGAGGCCAAGAGAGCCTTCTCTTTCTGCTTTTTCTTTTTTTTCAAAACAGGCCCCTTCTTTCTTCGTGAATGAAGATATTTGTAGAGTGTACTCTAACTAGTTGTCAATAGAATATTGATAGAACTGCGATTCCCTGACATCCTGGATGTGCTACCTCTCTTATTTTTTTAGTTATCGGTGTGATAGACTGACAGTCATATAGGCTTACTTATTAAATATGAATTATCTAATGGACACCGATGGGCTGCACTAATGGGCCAATCTAAAGGACGGCCTTTATGACTAATAATCTACCACACAAACTTAGGACAGTGTTGCCTAGATTTTAGGTCACGTAGGTCCATTGGCCTACTTTGGACGGTTTGCTCTGCCGGCCTACTCTGGGCTGCCTCATAGGTTACTGAACCCAAATTGGCCTTCCAAGGAGTGATAAAATAACTTTAATTATTATCTGCAAACATAAAATAAAACCAACTAAATTTAATTTGATTAAGAAATAGGATAAATACAACACTAAAAATTTTATTTGGAAAGTACTTTAAAATAAAAAAAATACAGGATATATACTTAAAAATTATTTTACTATAATAGTATTAAAAATAATACATGGCCTCTTCTATTTAAAACCTTAAAATACAACAACTTATAAAAAGAAAACAAAATTTATTTTCTCTTTTTCTTCGTGCACTATAAGAAAACTAATATTTTATGATAAAAAATTAATAATAAATATATTTTTATTATTATAGATTATTATCATATATACTATAATGGCAAATATATAATTTTATCACTAAAACTAAAAAAATAAACACCAATTAATAAAAATAAAAAAATGGCAAAAAATAAATTGTCAATAATTATAAAAAAAATATTCTAATACTTAAAAATTTTAAACAACCTTTATTTTTGTTTTCTTTTTTTATAATAAAAATTTTTAAACCACTTCCCCACCCTCTACTCTCCTCAGCAATAGAAAAAAAAAATCATCATTTACATACCTCTTATAATATTTCAATTTTTTAAGTTAAACATTTTGTGATAAATTTGATAAAAATTATTAATTATAAATTAAGTTATATCAATGAATCTTTAAAACTAATATCGTCGGGTCTAGGTTTATTTCTTGAGATTATTTAAATTATTAAATATAAAAAACCCTTATATTAAATGGTGGGTATTGTTACGTTAGGGTGGCCCATGACCCAAGCTCACAAACAATGCAGGGGCCCAATAGGTGGCAGCCCATATAACAAGGCCAATTTGGGTGAACAGACTCAGGCTCAACCCACCGAACTGAGATCAGGTGGTAAGATCCGCCCTGCAATATTTTTTCGAATCACCTAATACAGCTTGGTGAAAATTCTTACCAAATTTGCCCCCAATCCAAGTGAATATCTTACAAATGTTGTCCAAGATCGCAATTTCTTCAATGATAACTTCCAATTTGCCAACAATGCATAACTCAATAGGAAATCTTTCCAAAACCCAACTAATCTCAATGGATATCACCAAGATATTTTTCATATTTGTGCACCTCTCAGAATGGCAATCGAAGCTAACGAAATGCTATGCGGAATATTTCACAATCCTAAGGCCATGTTTAGTTGCTGGAATAAGGTGGGAATAAGGTGAGAATAGAATTTCTATTCCCATAAAATAGATATTTCTCCATTTAGTTACAAATTTAATTAGAAATAAATATTCTTAGAAAATATTTATTCCCACAAATATGAAAATAGCTATTCCTATTATTATTATTATTATTATTATTATTATTATTATTATTATTATTATTATTATTATTATTATTATTATTATTACATTTTATTATTATTATTTATAATTATTACATTTTATATTTTACTATTATTATTAAATTTTTATAATAATTATTATTATTTTATTTTGTAGTTATTATTATTATTATTATGTTTTGTAATTATTATTATTATTATTATTATTATTATTATTATTTGTAATTATTATTATTATTATTATTACTATTATCATTATTATTATTATCGATATTCCCATCTTATTTCTCATACTATTCTACAAACCAAATAAAAGAATATTAATTCTCATCTTATTCTATTCTAACAATTAAACATGGGAATAACAATTTTAACTATATTTTTATCCTATTCTATTCCCTAGAATAATTATTCTATTCCCACATTATTCCATTATAACAATCAAACGTACCGTAATGGCAAGAAGGACTTGACAAATCACTCCACGAATGACGTGATCACATTACGATTTTCACGATCCTTTCAAAAAAGGAAACAATCCCCGTAGACAAATAGCAATTGCCATAAACGGCGCTTTCAATCATCACGCCAGTTCAATACTTCTAGCTATCGCCAACTACCTCTGCCAATTATAAATATCCCTTCACTACAGTAGGGAAGGAGAGACAAAGGAATCAAAGAGAATGAGAGCCCTAAAGAGGGTTCAATCAAATAACGCATCATGCCGCGTAAAAAACCATCTCTAACAGAGAAGAAGAAAGGGGGAAAATGAGGAGAGAGAGAGAGTTCTAGGAGTCTCGCACCCAACTCCTTCCAAGTCCAATTGGAGCAATCTCCACCACAATGACGTAGGCCATATCCAAGCTTCTGGAAAACCATCCGAACTCACCTCTCCAAGCCGGCCATTGGCTAGCCACCGCTCAAACCATCCCCTAGGCTGGCCAACTCCCTATGCCAGCCACTTGTTGGCCATCTCTCTAGCTATCCCCCAAGCCAACCACCGCTCAAACCGACTCCCGGGCTAGCCACCTCTCCAAAATTGCCAACTCTCTCCAGTCTGATTTAGGGTCGAATAGCCTTCCGTCCAGCAGAAGGCACAGTCCTTCTTCCGGGGCTTATCCAGGAGGTCCACCCTCCATTCAAAAGCTCAATTTAACGTCTCCAAGATGTTCTTTCTCCAAGAGCACTAATAAAACTCTCCTCATCGGGCACACCTTTAAATTGCTCCTCTGCAAGGCCCACATCTAAATAACTCCTCTGTAAGTGCTCCTCTAAGATACTCCTCTGCCGAACACACATCTAAACAGCCCCTTTGCAAGCACTCTTCTAAGATGCCCTTCTGCTAGGTGCACTTCTATCTAGCCTCTCTGCGGGCGCTCCTCTAAGACACCCCTCTAATGGGCTCACCTCTAAGACGCCCCTCTACCGAGCACATCTCTAAGATTCCCCTCTGTTGGGCATACCCCTAAATAACCCCTCTGCGGACCCTCCTCTAAGACGCCCTTCTATTGAGTGCACCTCTAAGATGTCGCTTCGCCAGGCGAACCTCTAAATCGCCCTCTACCGGGTGCACCCTTAGGCAGCCCCTCTATAGGCGCTTCCCTAAGACATCCATCTATTAGGCGCACCTTTAAATCTCCCTACTCAGCGGGCACACCTCTAAAACTCTCCTTAGTTAGGTGCATCTCCAAGTCGCCCTCAATCGATGCACTTCTAAGCTATCCTTAACTGGCACATCCAAACGCTCAATTATCCACTATATGCATCTACGCATTCATCGCGTCTTCCTAATATTTTTCTACTTTTTGAAAAAAAATTTCTAGTTTGAAGGTCAGAGGATATATGGTGGAAGTAATTCCCACCGTCCTATGATCTCTCGTTTTTAATTGTGGTATACGGATCTAGGTTTAGAGTTATCATCCCAAACTTACTTTAATTCGATCCAACAAGAAAGATCAAGTGAATTTTTGACTGTAATAATAATTTGGATTTAAAGATGCATCATTAAATTATTTTTTGTAATAATAATAATACGGGAGAGAGAGAGAGAGAGGCATCTTTTGGATTTTGGCTGCAACAAATTTTGCCTCCAATCGTCCTTTTTGAAAATTCTACATATATGCAGAGAAAGTAGACATAAATCGGAGAAGAAGAAGAGGTGACGAAGTGTAGAAGTGCGACACTCTATAATTCTCCGTACTATTGGTTGCTGTTGTTGTACACTTTCTTTTGTCATATTCAAAATCGAGGCTAGTGAATCTCTCCATTATTCATGATTCTTGTATCTTGTAGTGTAATTTTTCCAATTCCATCGGCTTGTTAAAGTCTATGTTCTTTACCGATTTGAGCTCTATTATTATGCTTTCCGAATAATGTTCCTAAAAAAATCAAGTTTGAAGCATCATTTAATGATCAGATTTTAATTTGAATCTTGTATAAAATTAACGAATGAAGTATAGAGAAAGGTAGTAGCTTTTTAACCCTGTTTTATAGTTTCTGGAGTTGATGTTTACTTAATAATTGTGAATTTTGAGTGTTAAATTTTTGTAAGGACATCGTTGCAAATTTAAGTAATTCCACATTTTGTTGTTGTTAATGCATTATGGATGAATTCAAGCGTATATGTTTCCCCGGCTTTAAAGTTACTGTAAACGGCAGTAATCCTTTTATGTGATGAAGAGCAATCATTAGCAGCGGTGTTACGGGCCTTATTATTAGCCCGTTAGCCATTACACTTAAAGCATGGTTATTATTTTTTATTTCGATTATTGTTCGATTGGAGCCCAACCGATTTAGTTTGATCACTTAGTTGCATTGTTTACTATTAATTGCACCGTAGACAATGAAATGGCAAAAAGATATTTTCCCTTCCCCACTTACTCTCCCTATCACTCTGTGTCCCCTTTTCCCTTCCCCTTCCTCCTTCCCTCTTGACCTCTCCCCCTTTTTCCCTCTTTTCCCTCCTTTCCCCCTCTGTTTTCCTCTTTCGAACTCCCCTCTCTCTACTATCATTGTCTTCGACTCAGATTTACAAATTGCCACCATCAAACACGTAACATTTGGTGCTCTCATTGAGACACAATAGACTGAAAAACAAGCACTTGAAACGCTCAAAACTTCCATCGCAAGAATATCGACGGAAGTGAAGAGCATCACGGTGACAGTACAGCAAAATACAACAGCCCTATCCACAATTACTGGCACCTCTGCTTCTATTAACATACAAATTCAGCACTCTATTGCTGAAATCCGTCAATTGCTCATCAGAATCGAGCAATAATCTCTTCCGTCAGCGAGCACCTCGTGGCTGTCAACCCTTTCACCATTCATGGCTTCTCCCTTTACTACTTTCCAACCTCCAACCTAACCAGACACTCACATTTGTCTAAATCTTCAATTATCCTAACCTAAAATTCCTTTCTTCACTGCGACCATACACCCTCATGCAGACCGCATCACCATCTCTGCTTCCACCACGGCACACTTCCAACATTCCCTCACTGAAATCCTTCAGCCCCTACATCAAAGTGACCGACAGATCTTGCCATCCACAAATCTCCCTATTTTTTCAACTCTCTCACCGTTTTTTACTTTCACCATTGCGATTTTATTCTAACCTGTTCAAACCCTACCCTTCCTTCCACATGCAACATCATCTCAATCCGAGAAGGATAATAACGATGCTGAACTGGCTGAGACGGTAAATCAGATTGTGACGTTACCTAGTATCAATAGTAGTGGTGGATTTGAGATTGTGTCAAAATCTAAAGGACTAAAACTTTCTCAGAGCGTCAGAGTTACTTTTGAGTATTCCAAGGTGACTAAACCATCCCCGGAAACAAAATCAAGTATCATGAACCAGATGAGTCCAGGGAGTTGCATCACTGGCAGTAACGTTGGTAACTCAATGGAGGCGGAGGCCTCCGAGAGACTACCTAAGTCATATTAGTTTTCCAAAGGAAATCTGAATGGAATGCTTGTAGCTCTCGATGCTAGTGCTGACGTTTCCCCCTCCTTGAATCCTAAAGCCACATTGTACAAGCTCCGTCGGAACTCCACTATTGCTGCGAATATGGCTGTGTTCAAGTTCCTCTCCACTATTGCTGCGAATATGGCTGTGTTCAAGTTCCTCTCCACTCATACGCAAGCCATCAGCCTAACAAAATTGATGGAGGACAAAGTGAATACAAGTCGAGCGTGTTCTCCTCGCCCATTATTCACCAAGCTGTCTGTCATACGGAGGGTCTCAAGATAGCAGGATGCTCAAATGTTAGCAGATGATCATCTGTTCTTCCTCAATGTGAAGCTTTGCTATGGTAAGCTGGTTCTTGTCGATGCCTGCATAAGAGGTTTTCTCAGTTTCAAAAGGCATCACATTCTCGGTCATAACCTTGTTGATTTGCTACGACGGCATAGTAGAGCTTTTGATAAAGCTTATAATGATCTTATGAGAGAATTCACAGATTGTAACGAGTTTGATAATCTTCCATTTGGTTTCAGAGCCAATTCTTGGCTCATTTCTCTTGCTACATCAAATTCACCATTGACATTTCCTCATTGCCCTGTCGAGGATGAAACTTGGGAAGGAAATGGTGGTGGCTGAAGGAGTGTTGGTAGAAGTGATTTAAAACCTTGGGCAAATGAGTCCCAATTTCTTGTAGCAATGCCTTTTATTTTTCATAGTTTGTTTGTAGATGTAGCAATTTTCAAAGTCTTCTCCTTCTTTTTCACTGAATATCAATATACCTGCACTTTTATGGTTGCATTTGCATTCTTGACCTTCCTCTTCCTTGGCTCTGTGGAAAGTTTTAACACTAGTAAACAACCATGCACATATGGCAAAACCCTGATGTGCAAGCCTACTCTTGCTATAGCAACCTTCAGCACAATGCCTTTCTTGTTCAGTGCTATCACTTCTGTGGTTTTTATTTTTCTTGGAAAAAAATTACTACTTATACAAATGCCAGAATCACCCTAGAGGCTAGAAAAGGGGTTGGTAAAGCTTTTATCATTGCAATTAAGTCAAGAGCTATGATGGGCCTTCCTCTTGCTGCAAAATGGTCTTTTGGTACTTCACATTGTCATCAACCTCTTCAAGCTGTACTATGGTGCCCCATCGGTGCAAAATCCAGTAGTTGTCCTCTCCATGCGTTGACCGGCCTGCTCCCTAGGCACCCCATCCGTATAAAATTTTGAATGCAAATTTGGAGGCGTTCACTCTAGCCTTGCTTGGGGCGCACTATCAACACAAAATTCAGAACCTCTGCATTTCAGGCCCACCCAACACTCACATTGAGCGCACCATTGGCACAAAAGCCAAAACCCACTTCCTCCAGGCCAACTCAACTCGCGCCTGAGGAACCAAAAAAAGAACCTCACACCTGATATTTGCTCGATCCACGCTCGAGCGCCGGTTGGATATATAAGGATCCCCATATTTGAAAATTGCTATTTTTCGAGGCAATTTAGAGAGGAAGAGAGGGAGAGTCGAGGAGAAGAGAGAAGGCTCCAATAACTCAAATTAAGGCGATGAAAATGAGAATTTAGGCAAATTAATTCAATATAAGTGTACTTTAAGCTTCCTTTTTATTTATTACTAATTTCTTACTAATTTTTTTAAGTATTATTATTCTAATACTTGTCTAAACTAAGATTTTGAAGCTAAGATATATAAATCATCCATGCATGTTAATTTTTCATGATTTTATAAAGAACTTTTTCAAAAACACTTGTCCAAGTATCTATGTCATATAATATATGATACATTTTACAATCTGAACCTTTTTTATGTCCAAAAATATGTTATTTTGATCCTACATGTCTAGATTTCGAATCCAATATTCATGCATGCCTATAAATTATTGAGTATGAGTCATTACATGTTAAAATATATACTGCATATTGCCAGAACATCTAAAATTCTTCACTTATGCTTATTTCTTAATATTCTTGATGAATTTTTGAGCTTTTCATGCCTCCAATTCATGCAAGACTATATATATACCTTAAATTGTTAAATATATGACTTATAAAAACTGTATATGTGTATTTGACCTGAATTTCATATAAAATCCTGTACACGTACTAAAATGATTTTCTGCACTGAAATGATGCGCAAATCGATTTTCCTGCACAGCAATTACTGAATTTTACTGTATTGAGTTGCAAAAAATGATTATGCATGTTAAAAAAATTACTTAAGCAAAGAAATTACTAAATTATTGCTAAAAATTCTACAATTATATTAAAAATGATAAATTGTTATCCAAAAGGGTGATAATCAAGAATTACGAAGTTAAGTGTAGAGTTTTTCTAAGTTAAGAAATAGGCTAAAGTTATTATTTAGCGGATAGTATATTTTGACATGTTTTAATATATTATAGTTGTTAGAGACATTTTATCTAATTAGCATATTCCGTGACCATATGTATTATTGTATTGATGTTGGGTTGTGAGTTGTCGGGTTAAAATCCGTTCGGTCCGCCCTCCATTCGCTCGAGCCCGTCCTAAGCCTTCCCGCTCGCCTCTCGCTCGATTCCCGCTCGAGCCTAAAATCCAGAAGGTCCTCGGCTCGCCAGGAGCTCGAGACCGCTTCTGAAATTTGAGCAGGGGGCCGCATTGCAAGGCCTGAGCCCCGCAGATTTCTCACGAAACCCTAATTTTGAACGCGTTTTTAGCCCCACTATAAATATTGGACTTATGTTTTGAACCCTAAGGAATTCTGGAGAACTGATGTGTGTGCCTCTTTGAGAAGAAAACCCTCCCATGCTTCAATATTGTTGCACATCTTGAAAAAACTAATCACTAAAAGATTGATCTACATGTTCATAGAAGTTTTCTCACCCACCTTCTTTAGCCATTGAAACCTTGCCTTCTACCATCGTTGGAGACGTTGGTTCGTGAAGAAGGAGACTCGTTCGTGATTGGAAATTCAAGTGGTTCGAGGAAGATTGGCGTAGACCGGAAGGAGTCGGTTCCGTTGCCATGGCAAATCTAAGGAGTTCTGGTAGGGATCACGTGACGGGAGTAAGTCTTGGTGGCGTTACCACCCTTGTCCGTAAGTTGATTTTCATAGTGCATTGCTTCCTGGTCACTGAAGCCGGAATTTTTTCTCGATACTGTGGGTATCGAGTTTTTACTCGGCCACCAAAAGCGTGTTTTATCTCTATTGCTCGTCATTATTATATTGTGCATGATTGTTAGTCTCATGTATCTAGTGTTAAACATCTTTTAATTAGATATTTATTATTTATTGTTGGTATATTTTCGGGTCGAACACGTGTAATAGTAAAATATCGATATCCAAACCTATATAATTGTCTGACCCTATTTATAGAGTTATATGTAAAAGGCCTGTCTTTCGGTCTTGAATAAGAGTATATGACCATTAATTGTATGAAAACATATACACTTCAAGTTTCGATTGACTGTTCGTTTAGCCGGTAAGGCTTAATGGCCTTGGTCCCTAAAGAAAATAAGATTTAAGCAGGTTTTGATCGCTAAGATGATGAAAAAATAAGGTAAAAAATGTAGAAATATACTATGTTAGTTTTTCTTGCACAAATTATGTCACTGCATCCGTTCATGATTTTTATTCCTTTCAATATGTTTTTAAATACAAAGTCTACATATTCATTGACATATATTATATTTTATTGAGCTTTAGCTCACTATTTACTGTCTTCACTAATCCCATCAGATGAGATATACGAGTCATAACCAAGCAATTAAATTGAAGGATTGATTTGATCAGATACATTTAGATTAATAAATTGATGATGATTATTACCGTTTAATGATCTCAGATAATGTAAATTGTATTATATTATATTCTGACAGCATTTGGATGATAGTTAATGGATCTACTGACGTATTTTATTTGATTAGATAGTTTCGGATGATATTAGTTCATATTTTGGTTATTTAGAAGGTAGCATTATATTTTTTCAGACCGTTTTAGAATGTGTTAAATAATGTATTCTGGCTTTCGGGCAGATTTAAATTGTGATTATGATGTATTTTAGACGATGTGTAAATCTGGATAGCAAATTGTATCGGTTTAAGAGCCATTGTGATCTTATATTATGAATTGGGTATCGTATGTCCATTGTCTGGTGTTGTTGATGAATCTAGTTTTGTTCGGTAAAATTCATGGATATTTATTTTCTTTTGCAAATTATTGATTAATGCATTGTGTAGGTATCATTCCTTATTTTAGGTCCGACTTCGTGTTGAATGAGTCGGTGTTGGAGCAACACAATGATATGGCATATATTTGAGTCATGTATACGTATTTATTTGTTTATATTAAGGTTGGTCAAAGTATCGATACTAAGTAATGTCTAAATATTATTTAATAGTTGTTTAATTAATTGATATTGATTAAATATTTATAACGAGTTGTGAGACGTGACATATTGTAAAGATAATTATAAACTCTTTGAGTATTCAATTTTTTATATTATTTTTATGTAAATTTTTTTTTTAATAAGAATTCTACTTTACAAAATGGATAAACAAAATCTTACTTTTCTCACAATTTGGATTAGTTTTGAATATCTAATATGTGATGTAAAATTTAATAAAATAAAAATTATTATATTATAAATATATTATATTGAGATATATTTTAGTATACTGTACACTCTTAAAGAATGCACCTACTATTTATGAGTAAAAAAAAATAACCTTTGGACTTATCTATATGATATTATAAATGGCCTGACTACCAATACTAAATAGAAATGTATATGTGGCTGGTTCTTTAAAGTGGTCTTTCGATTAGTCGGTGTATAAGTTGTTGAATTTTGACTTTTAGGTTTCCACATATTTTTAATTGGATCCTTCAATTTTTCTATTTTCATATTCGCATATACATAATTTTGTCTTCCTATATTTTTGTGTATATTTTGAATGTTTTGAAAATTTATATATACTGAACATTTTGTATAAATTTGTGGTTTAAAGTATATTTATCAAAAATTAGATATCCGATTTTTTTCATATATTTTATAGCTTTTCTATTCTTTCTTTAATTTTACTCACGCATATTCATTAATTATATAGATATGTACTTTATTGAGTGTTAAATTCATACTTGTAAATACTTTCAAAAACCTTTTAGATTAATAAATTTGAATGCATTTGTAGAAATTTTTGAACGTTAGAAATGTTCTCCGTGAAGAAATAATTCTCAGGTTGTTTAATTATATTTTGATATTTGATAATAGTTGTTATATTTGGATTTTGGACAGTTTATATATTTAGTCATCAACCTTTGTTTTTCATTTAATTATAAGTGATAGATATTTTGTTATCGAATTATGAGATATTTATATTTATTTTTAAATTTTAGCTGTTTCAAATATGAGTTTTTAAAGTCACTTTTGTTTGTAAATTTTAGATTCTAGACTTTGTCATATTTATTAACGAACTATTTGATGGCATTTGTTATAGAATTGTGCCACGGTGTTTTCAATCAGATTAAATTAGCGAATGAAATATTATTTATGGGTTTTGATTAAAGTCCAATTATAATATATATTAGTTTGGAATTTTGGAACAACAATTTGACAACACTGCAAGTTAGTGTGCCAAGTCCATTGCTAGTAAAACGTGTTGTTGGTGCAAGGCTTTAGATTTTCGCTACGATTTATAATACAATTATTACATGTATTAGGTTAAATTAAAAATAATTATCTAATAAAAATTTTAAAAAAATTTTATTATAGGAGAATTAAGCCTGGCATCCGACTGTCATCTATTTCTATACTTGTGTGTGTTGAAAATAATAAGAATGCACCTGATAGACATTTAGAATGTACTTATATGCGTTTGTGGTAAAATTGATGATACTCGATATGCACCTGTTGCAATACTTATATGCGGATTAGGCAATGTGTTAGGACATGAGTTGCCCTCAATATAGCACTCATACACTTTGTATATTTCAATATATTGTGGTTTGTACAATTTAAAAATAATGTATCAGTTGAATTTTTATATAGATTTGATATTGTAATGGTTTTAGATGTTTGTTACACATTTTTTCTTATGGATAGATTTATATTGAGTAGGTTGTTATAATTTTGAGAGGCTAAATAAGGTTTAATTCAAACAAGTTTTATATTCACTATCATTTATAAATATAACACAATTTTGGATTTAGATATGATAAGTACGACCCGATATTTAAATTATTACTGTGAATATAATACAATTTTGACTTTAGATATGATAAGTACGACTCGATATTGAATTATTTAAGTTACAATCATTTATGAAAAAATTTTATTTATATTTTATTATTATTAACTATTATATATTCATGTCGGGATCAAGACAACCGAGAAACTCATACAAATGGTTTTGTACGTGAAAACATCTCATTACTCTCATAGATTACAATTATACCCTATTAAGAAGCGTCTATAAATATGTCCTTGGCATAAAAAGAAATGTCTTGTTCGCATATCTTCAACATGCCTTACTAAATTAAGTATACCTTATCAAATATTCTTTCAGATACTAGTGAGTTCTATAATATTCAAATCTATACTAAAAGATTAAGAATTTATCATCTAAGTAACCTACTTCATATGAAAGCACCTTAATCTAAGGCGCGTCCTCCAAAAGTCTTTATCCTCTTTACTTTTCTAATATGATTTCAAGTTTGTCTGTATGACATTAAATTAAACGCTAGATATTCAATAGAGGATTTAATCTTGTACTTTTGATATCGCATTTTAATTTATATATTATAAGATTCAACAGTGCAGGACAAAATCTCTCATCTAAAATCTTAATCTACAGTATGTATAAAAAAATTATATTAAACTATTAAATATGTGAAGGCGATTTTAATTAAAAGAATATCTAAAAGTCTAATTCTACTATCTTATATTAAAATTTTACTATTTTATATTATTTGGTATGCTTTTTTTTTTTTTTAAAAAAAAAAGATCATTAATGCTATATTTATTTCAAATTCTGGGAGCGAGAAAATTCTTCCCTACAGCAAAGGTTGTCTTCCATGCAAAATAGTCCACCTTCACGTAGAAGAAAATGAAAGCACGTTGCCTTTTGGGGGAAGAAAATTTGTGTTTCCATTTCTACTTTGGCTGGCCCGCTATTCTTCCGCGCAGCCATAAAGGTGTCAAAAAATATTTTTAAATTATTTTTAAGATAATTTTAATTAGATAATATTTCATATTAATAATTTTTTTAAAAAAATATCAAATAAAAAAATATTATATTATTAAATAATTATAAAAAAATCTTTATGAGATTAAAATCATCTATGTAGATTATTAGAATAATCACATTAGTTTACAATATTATAATATAAAAATAAATATTATAGATATACCTGAATTTATACTTAAAATTTTTTTCAAAATATACGAAATTGGTTTTTTTTTTTTTTCCTGTTGCCTGTATAACCCTTTCTTTATGAGAGGACAAGGTTTTTGTGAGAAAAAAAGATTTATTATTATTATTTATATATTTTTAAAAAGTTTCTTTAAATTTAGATAATTAGAAAAAATTTTAAACTTTATTCACAATACCAATATAAAAACTGCCCTCGTCTTCAACTAATAATGGATAGTTATATAATTTATATGATAAAAAGATGACTGATTATTTAATTATAAAAATATCTATTTTTTTATAAAATATCTGAATAATTAAAAAAATATGTTCAATAAAACATGATAAAATCATATGATATTATAATATTTAATCATCATAATAAATTACTAAATGTGTTATATCATGCATGATAACTTTTATAATAATATTTTAAAAATAATTAAAAATATTTAATAATATTTTTCAGGCAAATAATGCAGCCAATGCACACTACTTTTCTACTTGAAGGCATTTAGGTGATTCAAAGTCCAATCAAAATTTAAAAACACAGCATTTTACTTTTGCAATTTCCTTGGTCTTATCTGCCGACACTTAAAAAAGGTTTTAATTTTTAAAGAGATAGAGATAATTATTCTTCAAATTTATGCCATTTATTATAAAATAAATGATTGTTATTTAACTATTTTTTAAAAAATTAACAAACTAATTAAAATTAATTATTAAATTATAAATATTTATTTAAAAATAAATAATTCAAATTTAAAGAATAATTTTTTCTATCTCTTTAAGAGATGAAGTTTCTTTATTTTTCTTACCGGAGTGCATGGAAATATCATCACTACATGTCCATCGTGTTGTTGACAAGTTTGATTCTGACGATTAATTCTATAGTTTGGGCATATTTATGTTAATAAATTTTTAATATAGATCCATTTTATTATAAAAGTTTGTATGGACTATGATGGCAAGTGATAATATATAATGCAAAAAATGAGGTATTGAAAGAAAATTGATTCCAAAATTCTAATACTATTCATATTTTTATAGTCAATAATTTTCAATTTCATTGAAAATATTGGTCGATAGATGGTTTGCTACAAATACTACTTAGTCAGTGCACAGCAGTTCGCATATTTTGACCCAGAAAAAAAAATTTTGAATGCTTGAATATTCAAATAACAATTATTAATTCAACGAAAATTGCTAAAATATCACGACAAAAAATCCCAGAAAATAGGAATCAAATCCAAGTTCCAGACAGGTACATTTGAATACATGTAAAATCCTAAATATTAGAAGAAAAATGTTCGCCTAGAAAAAACCAAATGATACTTGATGGGTTCGATAAATTCAACCCGAAAAAAAAAATAACTCAACCGCTTCGTCTTATCCACAGACGGTTATCAGTAACGACAGTTGTCCATTGGAGATAATCAGTAACGACTTGCCCGTTTTATAAATCTCTCTTTGATCTCAAAAAAAGAGGAAGAAGCCTCGGCCAAAAAGAGAGGAGAAGGAGACCTCCTAGAGGCTTGGAGGAAAAAAGAACGGAAAGAGGCCAAAGAAGGAAGACGGAAAAATAGACTTAGAGGGCACTGTCCTCAAATCCTTCCAGAATCTCTCCTCTTACTAAGTGTCCAACCACCCTTTAAAAACGCCCTGGCCATCTAAAACACCCCTCTACAAGGAGCGTATCTAAGACTACCAATGATGGGCACACCTCTAAGCTGTCCATCTTCCGGAAGCAGCCAAACACTCAATCCATTGCTACATGCATCTATACCTTCTTTTTACTTTTTTTTTATTCTCTTGGAAAGATATCTAACTTAAATATCAGAGGATTTACGGTAAAAGCACTTTCCGTCGTCTACTGACCTATCGTTTTTAATTGTGTTATGTAATGTTCAGATTAGAGGTTATGAAAATCGAATCTACAACTGATCGATCCATCCTGAAGATCCAATTCGCAATCTCTAATCCGTAGGACAATCCGAATTCGTGGTACGTAACAATACTAACTATGTAGTAATCAATAAAAAAATATTAGTTTCTATTTTTTTAAAAAAATAATTTTTTAATCTATAATATTAATCGTCAATAAAAAAATAAGGTAAAATTTAAATATAAATAAAATACAAACAAATAAAAAATTAATATAATTATGAGATATATATATATATATATCAAAACAAATTATGAAAAATAAGTTTATTTTTCATATGCAATATATTTATAATTAATATCCTTGAAACTATGTTATGTGTTATGACTGCCGTTGGTTAGATTGGGTTTTAATTATAAGGTGGGGATTCAAATTTTTATTATTAGATTGGGTATTTTATATCGATTAAATTTTATTATTATTTTCAAATTAATAATTTTTTGTTTTGAAAATAAGCGACACCGATTTTTTTTCCTTTTTTTATATATATATTTTTCATAATAAATTTATCTAATTATACCAAAACTTAAATATAACACTTGAAACTTAAAGATTTATACTACAATTTACTGAATTATATTTAGAATTTTTTTATTAAATTTTAACAAAAAAATTATTATTTTAATTACTTTTTCTTAACCTTTTTAAATGTATAGTATATTTTTTGTTTTTTCTTTTGTTACATAACAAATTTTTAAATTCAAGTAAACTTATGGATAATATATAATTATAATTAGGTAACATTTTTATGAAATATCACGTCATTTTATTTAACAACTTCATTTAGTTTAAAAGAAAAAATGGTTTTTATTTTTTATTTTTTATTTTTTATGTTTATTTTTCACATGCAGTGACATTTCGCAGTTCTTCGTCAAAACGTGCAATGAATCCGACTCTGTAGCGTCTCTTTCTCTTCTCCCCTGTTCTAGAAAATTGTTTTAAGTCTTAGAAAAAACTTAAAGAAAAGAAAACACATTAGGTAAAGTATTTTTTATTTTTACTTTATAAAATATTATAAGAAAGAAAATTGATAGATGACATAAAAATATTATAAAATTATTGACAGAAAATATTTTTTATTCTTATTACTTATAATGAGATCGAAAAAAAACCTTTATTAAAACAAATGAAAAATTTTTTTCTTCAAAATTTTATAGAATCAAATATTTACTAAATTAGAACCGATCAAAATCGAGTTGTTGTTTGAAATCTAAATATTAAAAATTTATATAATAACATTGAATCAAGCTAATTAAGTAATTTTTAAGGAAAATTTTTTATTTGGTTTACAAAACTAAATATGGGATGGCTTGATAGAGCACTTGAAAGACGCATAGGCGACGCCTGAGCGTATTTATTTTAATATTTTTGCATCTTATGGATAGATAAAGAGTACTCACATGCATGCCTAATTTAGACATCACGTCTAATACGCTTTTATAACTAGCACATTAAGTGTCAGATTGCTATATTAGATATCTGCGTCACTCTTCATCCGTTTCTCTGAGTTTTTAGAGTATAGAAAAGAAGAGAAGAAAATGAATGAAATATTGCGGAAAACTCTAACGATTGATTAATTTTAAGTCAAGTAAACTTTAAACTTATTTTTTCACTTTTTTGCTGAAAATTTTGAAATTATTTCTCATATTTGTCTAAAATCTAAAATTTTATGTTTCTTAATTACATGCAAGTATTGATCGATGTTTTCTATTATGCTTGGATTTTATATGATGGGTCCGTTTCCCCGTGGGCTAGCCCCTATTTGGCCCGCAAAGAAGGTACCCTAGGAAGTAATAGTCACGAGGAATTTGTAGCAGCCCGAAGCCTAAAGCCAGCATCAGTAAGCCCAAATCATTGCTCCCCCAAGGCAAAGCATCCCACACGGGATGCTGAAGCCTACTATAGGATGGGCCCACTAGCATGGCACTGTCGACTCCAATTCATCTGACAAAATCTTAATGATCGTAGCCGCTAGGTGGTCTCCCATGCCTGCAGGGATACAACCCGTAGGTGGTGACAACTAGCCTATTGTGGCAAGAATCTCACCGCCAGTATACTAAAAACAGACGCATGATGCCGACCACTTATAAGAATAGAGTCAAAGAGCCTAAGGAAGATAGACCATAAAAAAATGCAAGTGATAATCTAAAATACAGGGGTTTAAAACAGTTGTTGATATAAGAACTTTAGCCTTCAATCGAATATCACCAAAGCAAAGGAAGAATTTTTTTAGTATTAGTTAAATATTATATATTTCACTTAGATAAATAACCTAAAATAATATTTCTTTCACTTGTTTTCTTAGAATATATTTTTGAATTTTTTTCTTTTTAAAATTTAGATAAACTCAGTATATAAAAAATGAGTTATAAATGAGTATGATATCTAAAATGATAATCTTGTGACGTATAAATTATAATAAAATACTCAATTTTAAAATGATGGATAAAATAAAATATAAAAATGAAGGGTCGGTTACCATATAATATAATTTAGTCCTGTGCCCAAAAGAAAATTAAATCTGACTTTGTATTTATTTTTTATTTTTTTGGTTCAAATTAAAAGCATTTAGTCATTCTAATCTAGAAATAAAAAGTCGAAGTAGATAAAATTTTCACCCTGTAGCTTTTGGTCTAGTGTGAGAAACTGAAAAATATTTTTAAAATAATTTTTTAAATAAGATCCTCACAAAAATCTAAAATGTCCCGTCGTTAAATACATTAGGAAATAATAACAAGACAATATGAAATACCAATAATAATAATAATAATAATAATAATAATTAGACAGTAATATAATTATGTCAAGGGTTTTTATAGTTTTGAGTTTAATTCATATTTTTATATGTATTTATTTAATTGGTAAAATATTTGAACCTAATTTATATTTTAAGATGTTGAAAATTAATTAAATGAGATAAATTATTAAAAATAATTATATATTTGGATGAAAAATCGAGGAGTTGAGGAATATGGCCAACATTTGGATCGTGCATGTGTAGCGTCCATACGTGGCTAGCAGAACAGAAGATGCTCACGTGCGGATGAAGGAGTGCTTGTGCAAGCATGACAGTATAGGAAGTGCTCATGCATGGATCGGCATTCTCATGCATTAGCTGGGTAATAATCTAACGGCTGAATTTTAAATACTTTTCTTTATTTGTTATTAAAATTTTTAAATTATTTATTTTGAATTTTATTTAAATGTTTATGTATATGATCCTTTATTTTTCTTATTGACTTTATTTGTATAAATGCCCAAATCATTTAAAAATTTTGAGATTTAAAGGTTTATATCTAACATTATAAAATTTGTTAAAAAATCTTTAAATCTTTAGATATTTGATCTTATATTTCATTTTATGCAAATATTTAATGGAAGCTTTATTTTGAAATTTGTAATGTTTATTTGTTTCCAAGTTAGAAAAATTATATATTTATTATTTATATAATAATCTTTCATTTTAATTAGATAAAAATTATTCTAAAAAATTAATAAAATATATTTAAATATGTCTAAATATATCAATATATTAGAAAAGATCATTATCTAATATCTACATGTTCAAAACACTGTATTTCACTCTATATATAAAAAATAATATATAATCTATCTATTCATGAATTTGATTTGTGATATATAACTCAGGCTATGGGGAAGTATTCTCAATTTGACATTTAATATTCAATTCTAGTCAGTGACATTATTATTAATCATTTATTTTTATTTTTTTATTTTCATATTATATTTTTTTATAATTTTTACATTTGATTATTATTTTGTCATTTTTTATATTTTGTTATATATATTCATACAGATAGGCACATATAGATTAACGGGCTTGGATTCTTTCGCTAGATTTTTAAACAAAGGGTTATTTTAGAAAAATAGTTTAGGACACCTTTGCATTATCAGCATTATATTTGGTTTTTGATGGGTTTTTTTTTTAATATTTGAATTTGGGGTGTATGTATTATGTGGCCGTGTGCCTTCGACTTACGTTTTGGCATGATTATGAATGTCTAGTTATTGGTTAGAAAAATAGTACGTGTTCTAATAATTTATAATTCTTTTGTTAAAATTATTTCTGCGATTTTTTTTTTTTAAGTAAGTAAAATTATTTCTGCTATAGACAAAAATTAGAAAAAAATATTTATTTTTTTACTTTATAATTATTTTACCAAAAATATATGAAAAAATAGGAAAAGTAGCTATTTTTTAAAAAATAATAGTTATTTTTAAAACTTTTTTATCATTTCTTTAATAGATTTTCTATTTTTGGTCATTTTAAAAATATTTTTCGGACACATTTTAGTCTTTTTTAAACATTTTTGAAGTAATATAACATTCATTAATTCCTCCATCAAATTTTATATAAATATAATATTATATAAAAATGGACAAAATATGACATTATTAATAATATATAAATAGTATTCAAAAGTGTTTATTTAATGTTGTTTTTTAAAGATATTGTCCCTGTCTCCTTTGTTGTTTTTTTTATAAAAAATAAAAAATAAAAAATACATGATATTTCAAAAATTAAATCTAAATTAAAGAAATAAAGAAAGGAAAATGGGCTTTCTACATTAACTCATTGCGTATGCAAGCAAGCAACTTGGAAGGACATGTTCAATTGTTAAAAAATTCAGGAAAAAAATTCAAAAAAAAAAAAATTAATGTATAAATTAATATAGTTTAAAAAGAAAATGGTCGATTTTTTGACCATGTCAAATTAAAAAGATACTTATATGGAGTAATATATTTTAGTCTGTCAGTTTTCATCAAAGGCATAGACTCAAAGTTGAAGGAGTAAAAAATTATAAAATATGAGTATTGAGTCACTATATATTATTAATAAATAATTCAAGAATATATAATAATTGTACGTATCAATGGTTAATTAAATTAATCACTTATTTTTAAAAATAGTTATATTTGCAATCATTCATCAGGGAAGACTAATTCAATGTGGTGGTGAAATGAATATATTGCCAACGTAGTTAAAGTAAGATCAAGGTGATACCATTTTATTTTAAATAATATTATTTATATATAAAGAGAGAATAAAAAGTGTAAAAATCTAAATAGGATAAAATTCATATTTATTTTTAATAATTTGGTATAAATAAGTGTATAATAGAATATATAAATCTTATTTTTTTGTACTATGTATTAGGTTCGAGTTTAACTGGTTAAATCTTTTAGTCCTTAAATAAAACAAAAAATAATAAAAAGATTTTGAAAAATGTCAAACTACGGTGAAGCTTTACATACATCAAATAATTTGATAAATTTCTTGTATGGTTCTGCGAGCTGCCTCATTGATTGATTATCTCAAGGACTTCTTATTATAACGTTGATTCCGTCTTAAAGAAAGTCTACCCACTTATTATCTCGAGGACTACTCATTGAACAATAACTATAGTCATATACAATTTTTAGAGAAAGTTTACACTTTTTTTCATAATTTATAATTTTTTTATCTCTGCAGAAAATTTTTATAATTCATAATTTAATTATAGAGTTTTTTCTTAATTATTCTGTAACTTTATGTATAACATTTTATAGAACTTGTCTGTGATAAATTTTTAAAGTATTGAATGCTAAATTAACAATTAAATGTAAAAGTTTTAGCAAATATGTATAATTTAGTAAGTATATTAAATTTTAAACCATATAGGTTAAGTTGTATATATTTTTTAACTCATATAAGGCATCTATTTGATAATTTAAAACATATATAAGTTTCTATACAAATTTAAGACATGTAAAAATTAAATTTTAGTAAAAGTTTAACAAAAACCAACAACTTTGAAGAAATTCTATAATTTAAGTTTAATAGCATACATGTAAGGTTATATTTTCTGAAATTATAAACAAGCAAACTTATAATTTTAAGTTCAGAACATGTAGTAGTAAAGTGTACGAAAGTCATCACAAATAAGGCTATTAAATCATGAATTTGGGACATAATAATACAATATTCAGAATATATATACATTACATATCAATTTAAACATGAGTACTTATAAAATTATACTAGAAAATGATAAAAATCTAATATGTATACTCAACACAATCATTATTATTTTAAAATTATATCATTGATGAGCATTTGAATAAGAAATGCTTAAGAGGTTTAGCAAGAACAACAATAATAGAAGAAGAAATTTAGAGTGCACCTACCTTAACTCCAATTTGTCCAAAATCTAATTTGAATCAATTGAATTTTGAATTCCTTGACTTCTGCTCTCTTTCTCTTTCTTTTCCTCGATTGCTTCTCTCTTCTCTTTTGAATTTATCTAAAATATGGAAAAAAAAAATAATCTGAAAGTTCTATTTATACAGATTGGGGCTCAAGTGCCACTCAGCCATGCGTTGGGCGCTAAAACTTTTGGATTGCCACGCTCAAGCGCGGTTTAGGCATATGTCAAGCGCGTAGCTACTGTCAACGACCTTTAAGCGTTCCTCAAGTGTGTATCAAATATAAATATTCTATCAACAAGCGCTCATGCGCCAACCAAGCATCTCTCAAGCACGGGTCGAGCCTCTATCAGGCGTTAAGTCATTCGTTTTAATTTTGACTTTTAATCTATTTTTTTATATCATTTGACTTTAATTTTAACTATATTAATTTAAATAAATTAAGATTATCATAAATTAAGAACTCCAACTTTCCAATATTAGGTTTGTCTAATGGTTCTTGGCATAGGATTACTTCTTGATATTTGGTTTATTATATTTGACACCATTTGTTATGTATATTTTATCTCAAAGACATGATATTTGTTATTTAATCTTTACAAGGAATATTACATGCCAAAGTTTGCTTAAAATACAGGCCATCATGACTTAAGTGAATGATGAAATACATTTCCATCATCATAGTTAATGTTAACAACATATATTAAAGTTGATAGTGACAACATATGGTCATGATTTTTAATTTAATTGTCATAAATTTGTAGTCAACTTGTGTATATTCTTACACTTCTCTTCTATTATTTTTTATTCAATCACATTTATTTTATGATAAATTATAAAGAATATAATTTCTATTACAGAATTCATATATTATATATATAGGATATAAAATCGATAATACAGTATAACACACTACCTTCAAATATTTCTGTTTGACTGTTTCATAGCACTCAAGACCTATTGTATAAAATTGAAAAACTTAATTTTTACTATTGCATATACCAATTAAGACCTATTCTTTGATGATGAAGGATACGAGATTTACCTAAAGGAATTCTCAAGACTTTGAGCTCTCTTCTCATAATATGTGCTCTTGATTTATTAATTGTATGAATATATGTTTATTTTCTAAAAAAATATAAGTTGAATAAAGGTGGATAATTTAGTTGAATTAAAAAATGGTTTTTATCTACTTAACGTGTCATTAATTGTTTGATTAATAAAATTAAACGAATAATCATAAAATAAGTATAGTTGAAGCTTAACTCATATAAATTAATACTTAGTATAAGTTTATGCATCATCTTATCTCTTTCAATACTTACTAGTATTGTAAAAAAAAAAATTCAACAACTTTATTATTGATGTCTTTTTCGTTATATATATACAGTAATATATAAAAAGTCATCCATAACCCTTGAAAAGGTTATTCAAGGTATATATTTGGAAAATATTTACTCAATAAAAAATAATATATATTTTTTTATAAAAATATTTTTAAATAAAATAATTTCTCATAGTAATTTTTTTTATGTTTGGCATATATCATGAATATGGATTATCTCATAAATCAATCAACAATAATAGATAACTGTGATTATTAATTATAGTAATATTTTTTGAACGTTGATGATATTTTACATTAAAAAAAATATTTGCATTAATATTTAGCTGTTATTATGTCATCAACATAAATAGGTAATAATTAATTAATTAATAATTTAAATAATAATTTATATATAATTAAAAATTTAAATATTTTTAAACTTGAGTCGGACACACCAAGCCCAAAAATTAAAAAGTGAAATAACTACAAACTATCACATATACAAGATCTGATCGTACCAAATTTTATTTGGCTTCCAAAAACCATAATAATATATACTGAATCCAAAACCATTTGTGACAAAAAATACCTAATAAATATCTAAATTTATAATAATATTTTAATTTATAATAATGATGCTGCCTCGTCCGACACGCTCATGCGCCTCACGGCGTGTGCCTAGGGCGGTAGGTTCCGAGACCTCCGCCTCAGAGGGTGGGCGACATGCCACCTTTGTATATATAAAAGGTTTGTTGCCCTTTGTCAAGTGTGTGTGCTAGGAGCTGTGACATTTTGAGTTCTAAGAGCCTTGAGAGAGTCAGGCAAGTTTCTCATATAAAAGAGAGTGAGATACACTGAGAGAGGAAGGTTGTGGTACTTTGAGATTGTTTTCTTTCGTTAGAGCTTGAGTAGCCAACACTTGTAAATAATTATCTTGTAGTACATTTCTTCGTTTTTTCCTTGGTGTTAGAAGGGTTTTCCACTAAAAATTGTGTGTGTTCGCTTATCTCTATCCTTACTTTCCTTACTGCCGAGAGCTCTACTCGTGGTCAGCCCGAGAACTCTTGTTCGCTTTGGCCACCTGCAGGCCCCGAGTGTTTTCCCCAACAAGTGGTAATGTGACTTAGGTTCTTGTATCAGATCTTATTGTCTACCGCTATGGAGTACGGGAGCAAAATGCCTTTGCTTGAACGGGGATCCAACTACGATACTTGGTGCAAAGCAAGACGTCCGACTTGCACGTGGAAATCCATGCATAACCCGATTTTGCCATGTAAAAGCCGGCTGGAAAAAACGGACGAGGCATGGGCGCTGAACACAAGCAAGTGTGCACCTTATACTTAGCTAGTCATTATGACAACGTACAACCACGTCAGAGAGAAACGAATGCCAAGACGCTGGGGAAAGCCGAGAAGCCATTTAAGTCCGGGAATAACAAAATTTATCACTTGATGAGGTCACATATCCGCGAGTAAGGACTGATCATAAGGCCGCACCAATGAATTTCACTACGCGAGGACCTACTGACTGGGCATGAGTATTAAGTTCGAGGACGAGGTGCTTCTACTGCTCCTAGCAACCTCCCGACTCTCGGGAGACCATAAGGGTCACCATCGCCAACATGCCTCCAAGCAGTGGTGAGTTTAGAGATGGTCAAAGGAGGCTGTCTTTGAGCAGGAGGTGCGGCGGCGTTCTCGGAACGATGACCTCTCGGCGTCAGGAGTCCTTGTCACTAGTGAGGGAAGAGGACGGGGCGTGGCTCAATCACGAAGACAAAGGGCGGAGTAAGTCACGTTCTCGATGCTCGGGATATGGAGTGTATCATTGTGGCAAGAAGGGCCACGTGAGAGTTTTGTTATAAATGGAGCGTGGCCAATGGAGGAGATAGGGGCATAAGAGACGCGGCGAGGAAGAGGTCCTCGGTCTCTGTCGTCCTGAGGTGACCTCCTTTGGCTTGCGGTCCCCGAAGACTTCGGTGGCGTGGGCTGAACAAGCCTCTGGCCCGGGTGGTGGATTACCGGCGCTTCTATCCCACGTCTCCCGGAGAGGCTGTTCTCCACTTATACTCCACTGCGCCCGGGAGTATTGAAGATGAGCAACTTAGGCGTCGAAAATTGTTGGATGAAGACATCTCCTTGATAACCAACAACGGTGCTCAATTTTGAGGGCCGTCCGACCGTTCTGATATTAGCATGAATATCATTGTGGGCGGCTCGACCATGAAGGCTACTACGGCGTCTTTGTGACAGCGGTTCAAGGCGAAGAAGGGCTCGATGGTGGTTGCCAGGAAGTAAAACTCGCCGGGCCTTTACACTATGAACGCCAGTAGGGTAGCGAGGTGAATGCTACGGGGGTGTAGGTCCTCGGGCTGTGGCATAAGACTCGGACATATGATTGTGCGTGGCATAAGTCATACGGAGAAGAAGGAGTTTCATTCGAGAGATGGATGGAGAAGCAGGGACTTGCCCTCAGCATTTTGGCGGGGAAAGCGTGAAGGGTCTCCTTTTCGAGCGCATCTTCGAGAGTCGAGATCTTAAAACTTCGTCCACACGGAGCGTGCGTGAGCCTCTACCGGAGAAGTCATTTGGAGGTACCTTGATACTTTGTGACCTTCATTGACGATTGTTCAAAAGCTAAAATGGTGTTCAGATTTGAAAACCAAGGACCGGAGTTGCGGGAACCTTTGGCTTGATTCCATACGCTCGTTGGGCGAAACGGAAAAGAGGTTAAAGGCCGTGCGGAGGCGACGCGCGGTGAGTTCATTGGAGCGTTTGATGCCTATTGCAAAACTCTGGTATCGAGCATCGAGAGGGCCGCTCCACAAGAGCGCCCCCTTGGCCCGAATGGCGTGGCGAGAGGGATAGTCGCACCACTGATGGAAAGGGTGGGAGTGCATGTTGTCGAGGCCGGAGCTTCCCGGGATCTTTGGGCGAGGCCTTGAGGACGGCCGCCCGTGATCCAGCCGTCGCACTTGCAAGCCTCTGGATGGGGAAGTTCGAGGCGGATTTAGGCAGGAAGGGAACCCAACACACCCATCTGGGACTTTTGGCGGCCAAAGCCTTTGTTCATGTTCTAGAGATGAGAGAACTAGCTTGAGCCAAAGACCATACAATGTGTCTTTTACGGGCTATAGCGAGTGAGTTTGGGTTGATTTATATGACCCGAAAAGGAAAAGAAAGGCGAAAGTACGGTCGGGCCGTGGTCTTCGTTGAGGTGAGACCATAGAGACTTTGGGGAAAGATTTGAAGTCTCTACCCAACACTTCCCGGTCGGACGAAGTGGCAGTGTCGCGATCTGTGCGTCTTGCGTCCGGCTTGTCCAGCGGACCAAGAGTTGTGCCCAACCCGAGATCGGGCGATTCCAGCGCCTCGGATCAAATTGATTTTGGTGCCTCAAGTGGATGAGAAAGGCACCTGTGAGACGGTCGTCCAGGCCGGGCGGCCGTCCGTCCGCCTTCCAGCAAGTGAGTACATTCTCCTCACTGATGCTGGAGGGCAGAGGACTTTTGGCAGGCTATGAGAACTCCCAGAAAGATAAATGGTTTGAGGCCATGGAAGAAGAAATGGCCTCACTTCACTCAGGGAACCATATTTGACTAGCCAAGCGCCTGGGGAAGAAGGCCTGGCGAAAGAAGAACAAATGGGTCTTTGGTGCAGAGAACGCCGAGGACCAGCGCCCGAGACCTGAGCCACGACTTGTGGTCAAGGGATTTGGTCGACAAAGGGAGTTGACTTTGGTAAATTTTCGCCACGTTGTGACGATGTCTCGGTCCGTGTAGTGCTGGATGGCGGCGGTGGACACGGAGATTGAGCAAGTGGATGTCCGAGATGACTTTTACGCATGGAGATCTAGAGGAAAGTCCACATGGAGCAACCCAGGATGGTTTTAAGTCAGAAGGAGGGACTCGATTTGTCATTCAAGAAGAGCTCGTATGGGCCGAATGGGCCCGGTGCAAGGGTATCAAAGTTCGAAATCATGCATGGTCGTATGCTGATACCAGCAAGACTTCTTCTGATCACCGTGGTTCTTTGTGCGTGTCTCGAAAGATTTGATTTCGCTTATCCTTCTCCTTTATCCGGACGCATATGTTGGTGGTCGACAGAAGAGCCGGACGGCTGTTCATAATTCCTGATGCCTTTCACACGAAAGACCCCACCGGCCGGAATGACTCGGGATCGTAATTTCGCGACCGAGGCGTGTTCTCTGGGTCATTCCAAGAAGGATAGCTGCAAAGGTGCTTCAAAGATTCAAGACAGTGCCTGTCTGTCGCACTCTTCTGGGCCAACCATTTTAAGTTAAGAAACAGCAGTTGTCCGTCCTGGGACATCGACGCAGATGGTGCAGATTCCTTACTCCCTACTGGGCCGGGTACTGATGTACGCTGGCTGGACATTGCTCGTGCGGTTGGCCTTGTGAGCATTCCTCTCAAACCTGTGTATGGAGCATTGGTGGCCGGTGAAGTGGATCTTAGGATATCTGTGGGACCTCCAAAACGGGTTGCAGTTTGAGATGAAAGGCCTCGGCGATTGCGTACATACCTGGACGCAGATATATCGGGACGTTGATTCTCGGGAAATCAACGTCTAGGATACTTGGTGAAATTTGCGGGAGGGGCGGTCTCCTCGCGCCAAGAGATTATGGTCGTCGCTCTCTCACAAATCAAAGGCAGAGTTTATTATGAAATGATGAGGCCTATAAAGAGATGCTTTGGATGAAGAGGTTCGTCCAAGAGTTGGGTCAGGCATGAGACGTACGAGGTCCTTTGTGATAGTCAAAGTGCCATTCACTTGTGTAAAAACTCCTCATTCCATTCTCAGTCAAACATACTGACGTCAAGCGATATCATTAGGTGAGAGAGATTTTTTTGATGACGGCCGGTATCAATTAGGAAAGTTCCGGTCGAAGAAAATATCTCTCGACATGTTGACCAAGATTTTGCCAAAGGGGGAAGCTAGAAGCTTGTTGTGACACCGCCGGTTCAACTAACTTCACTGGTCGTGAGGGAAAGTTTGTTTGGGTCACTTCCCGGGAGTGGCATGATGTCCGCGGACTCCATTGGAAGAATGGAGCGAGGACTTGTGGTGGAAGTGAGGACTTGTAGACGAGGGACTTCGGGCGGCCATGTCCGAGCGATTGCGAGGACGGAACGAAGAGTCTAGAATCTGGGCGCCGACCCGGTACTAGAGCTGAGGGCCGTTTTTGCATGAGGTGGGTTGGTCACCCTCTGATTGGATGCCGCGGAAGTCTCCTTTCGATGCGAACCCGCCGTCCCGACACGCTCAAGCACGCGCCTGTCATAAAGAAAGCCTAGGCGTAGGTCTGGAGACCCTACGCCTAGTAGGGTGGGCTGACACGCCACCCTTTGTGCATATAAAGAAACTTGTGCCCTTGTGAAGTGTGTGCTAGAGTTAGGACATTTGAGTTCTAGAGCCTTGAGAGACTGTGGGCAAGCTTTGTTGTAAAGATAGAGTAAGATACACTTTGAGAGGAATGTTGTGCACTTTGAGATTGTTTTCGTTAGAGTCGAGTAGCCAACACTTATAAACAATTATCTTATACGTTTTAGCTGGTTTTTCCTCGTGTTATAAGGGTTTTCCAATGCTAAAAATTTATGGTGTTCGCTTTATTCTCTATCCTTACTTTTATTGTCGTCGAGAGCTCCGCTCCGTGTGCTGTCCGAGAACTCTTGTCCGCTCGGTGCGTGTAGTCCGAGTGTTTTCCCCAACATACATCTAAAATAAACAAATCAAAGTGTAAGTCCTAAAACTATACAAATTACAATAATTAAATATATAATAAATCCAAATATAAATTTCAAAACAACCAACATCATTGGTCCCATGTCGCCGCCTATAAGATGGGCCCAGGCCCACGGCGATTCCACTCCCGAGAAGATCGTAGGCCGCGAAGAAATGGGTCGGCCCACCAATGGGAGAATGGCGCGAGCCACACCCAGGAAGAGGTACCGGTAACTCCGCGCATTAAATGCGTCGCGGGAATGTGACAAAAAGGCTGGAAGGCTAGCCAATAGAGGCGCACGCGCACCTTAACGCTTCTCTCCCTCTGCCGTCTGGCAGACGGCCAACAATCCCCGCTCGAAAATCGGCATGGTCATACCAGCTGCGCCGGCGCGTGCCAAGCACGGTAACAGTGGCTGCCGGCGACCGGCGGTCCAATACGACAGCGACCGGCGCAATAGTCCAAGCGCCTGCGTTTTGGCGCCCCGAGTCCAACGGGGTGAGGTGTATAAAACCCTCCACCCCTGACAGAAGGGGACCTTTTCCAACTCCGGAACTCTCTCGATCTTCATCGACCGAACGATCAATCGTGAGACCTTGAACTCTTGATCAAACAACGATCCCGAGGGAACATAGCTTCAAGCGTCCCGATCACTTCTCTCCCTTTTCTCTGAAAACACAAGAGAGACGAGTCAGCAGAAGCTTTGCCTCATCTAGCCGACTCCGCTCACAATCCCGGCATCCCCGAGATCACGGGGAAGGTTAGCCGCCAATATGGCACATTACTCTGTGGCGGGCCTGACAACACTCCGCCACACATTTCCCGTCATCGCATAAGCACTTTGGCCTTCGGCACAAAGATTTCTCCGCGCACCACCTTAGGGTGCGCATTTCCATTTATGCGGGAATATTGTCACTGAAAGTCGGAGGCGGCCTCCTAAGGAGAAATCTGCCAGGACCCTTCACCTGTATTCGTTGTTTGTGTTGTGGCAGTCCGGAGTTTATAGAGACGAAGACCGGACCCTTCTTCCGAGCGCCCCGCGACGCTGTGGAATCAAGAGCTCCCTAATCCGTACGGCAACCTCGGGGCCCGGGACGCACATCGGCGCCGTGCTCTGATGGAAATCAATAATAAGCCAAGTGTCTCTTTCCCATCAAGCATTTCAACAAACCGAAAATGGTGAACACCCGAGGCACGGACTAGTGCTCTGCGGTGAAGTCATCCTAAGGAGAAGTTCCCAGCGGGAACCAAACGAACAACCAGCCAAGACACGAGGTCCGCCGCATGGCAAATGGACATGGGATCTTTTCAAGGAGGTCCTCCTCGCCGTGTCTGCGAACACGAGGACCCCACTTTGGCTCGGATCGCTCCCCCATGCCCAAGCCTCCACCTCAGAGAGGAAGCGCCGAGAGGCCGCCGCAGGAGGCGAGCAAACTCACGACTCGAGCCCCGGCCACCCGAGCCGCACCAAGTGAGGATGGCGGGCGCGAGGCGGAAGCCATCCCGCCGACGATGATAGGGAGGACGGCCCGAAGGGCGCAACCCCATGACTCGCGTGGCAACAGGAGGCCTGACCGCGAGCTCCCAATGGCGAACGCGCCTCTCAAAGGAGAGCTCGCCACCCTCGGAGCCTGCACGCACCTCCGAGGGAACACGGGCTCCGTGGCGTCCTCAATGCGCGAAGAGGTCACGGACCCTTGATGGAGGAGAAAGTCAAGGTGTTGCATGGACACCCCCCACAAGGAGAAACCCCGCCTCCTCGTGACCTCCGAGACGCCGCCATAACTTCAGACGCAACTGTTACAGAGCAAGTTCAAGATGCCTATCTTGGAGGAATACGACGGGAGCAAGGATCCAATGGACCATCCTGTTGCGCTTCCGCACTCCACTCTCTCTACAAGGCAAGCGAGGGCCTGATGTGCCCGGTGCTTCCCGTCACCTTAGGGGTGACGCGCTCATTGCACTCTAGTTCCACTTCAGCCTCCCCGAACTCCATCTACGCTCGTTCGACGAGCTTGCCGACAAGCTTCTGCCGATTCGCCTCCGAGCAGTAGAGGAGGAGAGGCAACCCCTGCACTGTCCGGGCATCCGGCGTAGACAAGATGAAAGCTTCAGGCTTTTTGGACGTTTCATCATCGAGGCGAGCGGATCCTACACCTCTCCCGAATCAAGCTCGCGCCTTCCGCCACTACGCGAAGGATTTCTTCAAACACTGTCGCACCAGCGCCCTCACCTTCCGGGGAGGCCGAGACCATTGCTCGGCGTACATCACGTGAAGGAGCTGCCACGAGGCGAAGCGCCCGAGCCCAGTGGGATCGACCGAGGAAGCCCCCCGAGCTCGGGAGGGAGAAAAAGGGAGCGGCGCCCAGCGCTATTCGAGCGCCTCGAAAGCAGAGCCGGCTGCCCGCCGGGGCCTCAAAAGGGACTACAACAGTCCTCTCGACCCCCGCTCAACGACAGCCGCAAAACATCTCCGATGCATCCAGGATGAAAAATTCTTCAAGGGCTAAAACACCAAAGGGTCCCAGTAGCAACATCGTACGGCAAGCATTGCCCGCACCACCACGCTCAGCACTCGATCGAAACCGCCGCACCTATGGCCAGGAGATCAAGAACTGATCCACGGGTTGGAGCTGGTTCGTGAAGAGAGCTCGGTCGAGCCCTCCCTCCGACGGTGAACCCGGGGCCGAGCCTCGAGGCCCTTGCACTCGCCGGGCGTGGTTCACATGATATCTTCGACGACACTGGCCAGCACCAAAGTAGGGCAGCCGACGACTTCCCGAACAAGCGGGCGAAGATAGGCTAGGAATGATGTCATTAGCTTTAGTAGCGAATGATATGGCACATGTAACCTTTCCCCATACCCGACCCTTGTTGTATTCGGCCTTGTTTCACCGGTGAGTGCCGGGACTACCAACTGGAAACGGGTCTTCATTGATAATGGAAGCTCGCAAAATTTGTCAGTATCTCACCGCATTCATTAAACTTGGACTAAAACGGGATCAAATGAAGGCAGCAAGAAACGGACCACATTATACGGCTTGGACAACGAACTGTCCCAAGACAAGGGATTATACGACTGAAGTCGATGGGGACCCACCCGCACTCTATAACGCGAGTTGGCGTTCGTCGTCACGACCTTCCGTCCGTCTACAACGCCATACCTTGCACTTTCTTCCCGACAGCCTTCGAGGCCGCGACGTCCATCCCGCACTGGTGAAATTCCCCACCCCTTGGGGGTGTGGAGAAGTCTTGGGAGACCAAGAAATGGGGCGAACTTGCTACTCCGTCCTAAGTCAACCCGGTGGCACCAAGCGGACCCGAGCGAAGACTGACCTCCGCGACGAGACGCCGCTCAACAGCCCACGGTCGGGGCGAAGAAACAGAGGCGATCCCTCTCAATCCTTCCGATCGAGCGATGCGTCGGCATGGGAAGATCTCTTCCCACTGCAGATTATCGCGATGAGTTAACTACCTTCCTCCGGCTAACTCCGACGTGTTTGCCGGGTCTCCTTGACATGCCCGGATATTTCGGCAAGTCATAGTCCTGGCCGGGCCTCGACGCAAGCCGAAAACCCGTCCCGTGGTGGAGGAACCACCTCCGTCGAGAAGTTAGTCGCCATCGAGAAGAAGTAAAGAGACTCCTAGACGCTCGGATTCATCGAGAGAAGTCCATTACTGTGAGTGGCTATCCAACGTTGTCTTTAGTAAAGAAGAGCAATGGCAAGTGGCGGATGTGTGTCGACTTCACGACGTGAACAAGGCCTCGCCCCAAAGATAGCTTTCCGCTCCCAAGGATCGACCGGCTCGTGGATTCCACATCCGGCCTGGCTAATCAACAGCTTCGTGGACGCGTACTCGGATACAACCAGATCCGGATGGACCCGGAAGACGAGGAGTACACCTCGTTCATGACGATGATCAAGGGACGTATTACTACAAAATGATGCCCTTTGGTCTCAAGAATGCAGCGCCACATACCGCGCCTTGTCAACAAGATGTTCGAAACTCAAATCGGCGGAACGTGGAGGTGTACGATGACATGTATAGAAAAAGCAAAGTCGCAGCCACCACGGGGCCAACGACCTTAACGAGACCTTTCAAATCCTCCGACAAAGATGGGATGAAGCTCAATCCTCAAAATGCTGTGCTCGGAGTGACCTCCCGGAAAGTTCTTGGGCTTCACTCGTGTCCCAACGCGGAATAGAAGCCAACCTGAGAAGATCAGCAATACTCGACTTGAACCCCCACGAACCGTGAAGGAAGTCGAGTGAGGCGATGGGCGATAGCCGCCTCACGGCGCTTTCTAGCGAAATCGCCGGCTGGTATTTACCCTTCTTCAAGGCGCTAAGGCACAAAGTCGCACGGTTCAAGTGGAATGATCAATGCGACCGAAGCATTCAGGGAACTCGAAGACTTATCTCCAAAGACACCGCTTGAGCTCACCGCTGGGAAGATCTCTACCTCTACTCGGCTACATCAAAGATCAGGGTCAAACTCTCCGCTAGTGGCGAGCACGAAGGCAATGAAAGCAAGGCACTACGTAAGCCGGGCACGACGGACATAGAGGCTCGCCACCGCACGCGGAAAGGATGGCGCTCGCGCTTGTCTACGCGCGGAAAATCACGACCCTACTTCCAAATCACCGATTGTCGTATTATTGCATCAGCCACTAAAGTCGATCTTACAAAATCCCGAGAGACGTCGGCCGGCCGTTAAGTGGGCCGTTGAGCTAGGAGAATTGACTTGAGTTCCGCCGCCAGCCGCCGTGAAAGGACAGGCTCAGCGGACTTTTATCGCCGAGGCGGCGACGCGTAAAGACGGATGAAGGCAACAATCCGGAGATATGAAAACCGCCTTCACCGTGTGGACCCTAAACGTAGACGGATCGCCTACTCGAGCAGGTGAAGTGGAGTTGGAATCGTGTAAGGACGCCTGAGGGTGTGGAGATCGTATACTCCGTTACTCCGCCTTCCCGCCACTAACAACGCCACGGAGTACGGCCCTCGCGGGCCTACGACCGCGAGGGAGCCGCCGTACTGGCCGTTGGTCGTATCGTAGTGACTCGAACTCGTGGTCAATCGGTGAAGGGGAACTTGACCTCGAACCCACAACTTGTGAGGTACTTGGCAAAGTAAGGGCCACGATCTCGAGTTCGGCCGATCGAGATCGAGCATATCCCGAGAACGGATAACGAACGCTACCGACCGGCTGGCCCGGACGCGCCGGAGTAACTATAGAGCAGACGCCTTGGGAACCCGGGGAAGTCCGAGACGCGCCCAAGCATTGATGCCAAGACAAAGAGTCCTTCATATCGACCCAAGGACAATTGGATGACTCAGTATATAAGTTCCATCAAGAAGCCTTGCCGAGAAGATGCCAACGAAGCCAAGCGAATCGGGGAAGACAGCAGGATGGTACACGGCTCTAAATGGAGATTGTACAGCGAGGATACTCCACCCCTCTCCGAAGTGCCTTACCCCCGGAGGAAGCCGACTGCGCGTTGGCGGAAGTACACACTGGCAAAGTGGATCTCACATCATGGGAAGAACCTAGCGTTCAACGTCATGCGGCAGGGTTCTACTGGGCCCACCATGAAACAAGACGCTATGGAGTTCGGTCTGTAAGTGGGAGGAGTTGCTGTGTCCATGGCAATATGACGCCTTATCGCACACCGAGGTGACTATCTCCAATCCCCATGGCCGCTCGCACAATGGGGGATCACATACTTGACCCATGCCGATTAAGCAAAGAGACAAAGGAAATTCTTGATCGTTGCATCGACTACTTCACAAAATGGGTGGAAGCCGCCCCACTCGCCAAGATTACAGAACAAAACGCGGACGGAGCTTCCTCCGATAAAGCATTGTTGTCGCTTGGGATTCCCGAGGTCGTAGTAACCGATAACGGAACCTAATTCACCGGCAAACGCCTATGGCATCGCAGAACCTCCGCATTAAGCCGGTGCACACATCCGTGGCGCACCCTCAAACAAACGGTCAGGTCAAAGTCACCAACCGCACGATCCTCGCACGTTAAAAACCGAGGTTGAAGACGCTGGGGCTCCACGGAGTGAGGTGCTACCAAATGCGATCTTGGGTCGCATCAACAACCGCGAGAGAAGAATAAGGAGACGCCTTCAACCTTGCTTTGGGGCCGAGGCTGTGGTACCGGAAGTGGGGGTGCCAAGCTGTGGATCGAATGCCGACCCGACCACCAATGAACGAAGGTCGCGAGAAAGTCCGGGACTTGCTCTCGGAGGTTCGAGACGCCGCACGACTCGGGACTGCGGCCTCTCCAACAGCCGGGTCGCGCGGTATTACAACAAGCGAGTGAAGGCACGCCCACTAGAAGTTGGAGATCCGTCCTCCGAGCGTAGAGGCGGCGGAAAGACCCAAACAGAACAAACTCTCCCCGGTTAGGAGGGACGTTCTTAAATCTCCGCAATCCTCCCGAGCGAGCGCATGGGGTCACAGCGCCGTAACGGCAACCGGCCCCGCGCCGGAACGGCGCCAACTTAAGGAAATATTATCGCAATGCAACAACGACCTGTACGTCGCACGCATGCATCATGATGAATGCTTGAACATGAATCTCGCCTTTGATTATCATAATTGCTTTATCTTGCTGTATACTCGTTGTGTGAGTTAATGTCATGCATTGCATTTTCAAATCAAACGACCTAGACCGCCTTTAAGTCGGGAGGACAAGCGTCCTCCAGAAACTAGCCTTGGCTCAAACGCCCGGCGGTCCAAAGGGACCGTCTCAGACTCCGCCCTCGCGCCGATGGCCTGGGACGGCCTTACTCACCATAGCTCACGCGCCAGCAGGCCCCAGCCACTTAAGCTAAGCCCGTGCTAGTCTCGGAGGCGTCCGGCCAGAGGCTTGGACAAAGGATCCAGGCGATCCATTCCAAAAGGCTATACGCCAACGACCCGTGTCAAGGTCGAAACATTAGGCCACGGGGCTCCCGAGTCCCCACAATACGGCCAATAAAAACCTTAGGGGGCAAAGAATCGCGGGCGTGCAACAACCTTCTTTAAACAAGAAGAGAGCACTCTCGATGCAATGGTCGTGGGCTAGGACCTCAACTTGGTGATTATAACGCTTTGAAGGGTGGAGCGACACACCTCCCGCAATTGTACGCGACCGAGTCCTAGACCCGTGAGTCCGGTTACCGTGGCACGACTGGCTGCGCCGACCTCGTTGAGGCTCCGGGGGGCTTGCGACGACATCCGCTTTTACGGGACGAGCCCCCAAACGTGTGAGTTGTGATGACATCCTCTTACGAAGGACGAGCACCACGCAAAAAGGCGCCTGTATAGGGCCTTGACCAAAACGGCTCCAAAGAGCCCAATGCTCAAACACAAAGCGTGATCCATCAAATGAAAACAAAGCAAAAAGCAAGCAACACTGTACGATGAGGGAAGCGTGGACACGAAGTGTAAACGGAAGCTTCTCATTTATACAAAAGACAGACATGATACAACGGCAGCCCAATCGACTCAAAACTTAACGGTGGTGAAGGCTAATCGCCAAGACCGGACCACCCGCTTCCTCGGGAAAAGTCTTCAGCGCGACGCCTCTCCTACCCCTATTCCACCTGGATGGAGGACGCCCTACTGGGACGCGAGGGAGCCGCTGGGGAGACAATCTGCGCGCATGTGGATACCGTCCCAAAAACGAGTGTCCATCGCGAACCGCCACTCAAGGAGAGTGCCGGACCAACCGCATCTCCAACCAACCCGGTGATCCTTTCCTCCGCAAAGCAGAAAGAAGGCCCTCCAACTCCGCAACTCTCCGTCGCACCGCCCATTCTCCTCGTAAAGGGAGGTGATTCGCCAGACCAGTGGATAAGATGGTGCCCGTCGATGATAATCCGCTCTAGGCCCCCGCGAAAAGAATCAGCACGTACCTCGAGGGGAACCGTATCGTCAGGAGCCTGCGCGGAAGGGAAAGTTAGAAGCATGACCAAAATAAACAACAAAGGAAGAGGTCCAGAAGGAAACAACCGTACCTGAAGATGTTCGGCACGCAGGAAGCGTGCGAAACTGCCCAGAAGAGCCTCTCTGGGGCTCAACTTCCGGATCACTCGGAGGGTCGGGGTCGAAGGTTGGCAGCCGTAGGGAGCGCTCGTAGGCTCTTCCGCGAGGACGCCCCGGCTGCCCTTCGCCAGCCTGAGAACGGCCAAAGAAGTGGGCAAAGCGCACCCTCGAGCATACGATAGCGCGAAGTTCATCCAAAAGAGCCTCTCCATGGGGCTCAACGTCTTCAATGGCACTGGGAGGGCTGGCCGGGAAGGTCGGCCGCCAAGGAGCGCTGCGAGGCTCTCTAGCTGGGACGCCTTGCTGCCCCTTCGCCAACCGCATCAACAACCGGAGCGGTGCCGCCTCAACATACGGCCCCTTGAGGCAAGAAAAGGAACCTCTCTCGAGGCTCGGCTCTCCTCGACCAAGCTTTGAGGAGGGGTCGACTGGAAGGCCGAAGTTGTAGGAATGCTCTGGGGCTCTTCCCACGAGGACGATCCGCTTCCCCTTCACAGCTTGTACAAGCAGCTAGAGGTGATGCCATAGCCTCCGAAAATGCAGCAAGCCTCCTCCGGAAGGCCTACGCGGCGAAATGGGCTCTACGAAAATCGGCGCTCCACCACTTCCCTGGCCTCGGACCGGCTCGAAACAGTATTAATGGCCCCTCACTGGCTCTCCAACATGACGAGCGTCGACCGCGCCTCAGCGGCGCCGCGGTGGAGGGATCCCGGCAGGTAGAGACTCGATCTCGCGAGACCACATGGCGGATTGACCCGGGGTCGAAGTCGGCGTGGTGCGGCCCTCGCGATGTACCGGCCGATCTCTTCGGGCAGGTTTTCCGAAGAAGGACCGGTGACTCGCCTCCTTGTCCTCCTCCCGGGAAGTCGCCTAGTTTCCCTCGATCTTTAAGGCAAACGGGCGCGTCTTCGCCAGAACGAGCGAGAGCAGCGGCTCCTCCTCGGTCCCACCGGCAAGCGAGGAGTTCCGAATCTCCGAACCCCCTTGCCTGGCCTGCCGCCGCCCGGCCTAGCTTAAGGTCCCCATCTGCGATTTCGACGCGAGCGAGGAGAGGTAGAAGCCCAGATTTTGAAGTTCTCCTCCTCGATTGAATGGCGGAGATTAGCTTGAGGATTCTGCAATGTCCTCGTCGGTGGGCTTATCCGGAGTACTCGAGATCGGGCCCCACGCCCTTGGAAGCTCACGGTCGGAGGTTCTGAAAGAAGAAGCGCTCCTTCGGCCCTTCACAGAGTCGGGATTGGTGCCGCGTAAAGTGAACCCCGTCACGGGGGTGAGATATATCGATCCTGGACTCGGGTCTGAAAATTTCCACAGCCGCCTTGGCATCAAAGTCGCACCGGGTGTGCGATAAATAAGATGCACAGAGACACCGGGTAGCGCAAGGCATTGGGATGAAGCCTTGCCAATGGGACTCCCAAAGTGCCAATTGCAGCGTGCCAAAGTGCAGTGCACTAAAATACTTAAGCCCCCTTCAAATGATACTCGTATATCGTAATGAAGCCAGGCTGGAGTGGCGTTGGCTCATCCTCGGGACCCGAGAACGCGGAGATCGGCTCGCTAGGGATTGCATAATCTACCCTAGGGAGGCTATATACGCCTCGCTCAAAATCGACTTGGTGTTGCGAACACCGTGGGCGCACCATTCGGAGACTCGAGAAGAGGAAGAAGCTTCCTGCCATCGGAGCCATTTGTCTCTCAAAAGTTGCAAGTATAAACGAGGAGAAGAAATCGAGGAAGGAATAAGGGAGATCGCCGTTTGGTTTAAATAGACAACGCCAAGCTAAGAGGCGGAAACTGCAACGCCATCGCCGGAGATTGGGAGACGCGTGGTGGCATCGGAGTGCACCGCGAGAACCTCAAATCAACTGCAATGATGGCTAGGCGCCGGGCTGGCGCGACCCTTGGTCGCCTAGCTAGGTCCACGCCGGCGCCGCCGCATTAAATGAAGGTTTATGATAGCGGGCGCTCACCTAAGAAGCATGCACAATAAGCGCATAGCAAAAATATAAAAAAAGGGGAAAGAGAAGAGAAACCGCCACGAAACGAAAAGATGCAGCAGCCAGACGAGACGTACGAAAAGCTAATTCTCATTCCGGCAAATCACCCTATTACAAACGACAAGAAAAGAAAAGAATACAACGAAGCAAGGTGGTCAACATCCCGATGGCGGAGGAGGAACTTTGAACAGGATAATCCACCAATTGATCACGGGTCACAGGCGGACGGAAGTCACGAGATCTAGCGCCCACACGGAAGCCTAGATCCTCCAAGAAAGCAAGCCTCTTTGCAAAGTCGTACGTCAAAATATCTCCGATCCAAGTCTGCCTCATGTCCTCCGCCAAGCATCGACCTCATCTCCATCCAGCAGCCCAGGCAACCCGGCCTCGTGTGTCCGCCTGTTGCTCCATCTCTTCCTCAAGTGCTGGATATCTGGCCTTGCGCCCCACATTGGCATCCGCCAGCCGTCCAACCTCGGCCTCCGATCTTCCAGGAGGCGTTCTCTAGGTGTGCGACGCGTGCTCGCAGCCATTCCGTTTCGATCGCTAAAGCCCCCGACGCGGTGGGGACCCTCTCAAAACCGGAGGAACTCCCGACTCCGAGAAGGGCCGGCAACCGTGGTTTGGGAGCGAGCCTCCCGAGGAGTGGGCTCAGAAGACACGGAGCGTGAGAGCCGGACTTCGGACCGAGAAAGGAGGCTCTGTCGCTAGAAGAGCCTTCCATCGACTTCGCAACGAAAATACGTAGAGGAAGATTGAACTCGCCAATGGATGGTTAAGTACGAAGACGTGCCAGATTTTGGGAGAAACGGCCCAGCGTTTAAATAGGCGAGATCTTCTGAAAACGGCAAGCCAAAGGGCTTTTTAAGGAAGGGCTAATGGGGTTCCACCACGTGAGGCCCCCCGAAAACTCGCCGTTTTCAAGGCGGGGAGCGACGTCTCCTGGCCGCGTAGGAATTAAATGCGCCAGCAGCTCAAGGGACATGACGGTTGACAGGGACCCCACGGGCTCCCAAAGAATGACGCGTGGATCTTCAGGGCAAAACGCCCGGCAATGTAAAAGCATTCATGGAGAAAAAACAAAAGTCAAGACAAAAGAGGCTACTTCTTTTATTAAATGCTTTCTTATAATGTACAAGGTCCACAACCCATGAAGTGCGAGAAAGACAAAGAAGACTTCAGAGTCATGAAGTCTGAGATGCTCCCTTGCGATACCCCGGAGAGCTCCTAAGAAACAAGGCAGCAGTATACCCGGGTGCACCGGGCGAATCAAGGGAAGCGAGGCATCCCGGTGGGAGTCTCCCGAGGTGATTCAATCCACCGGGTCGCAGGAAGCACTGAAGTCGAGCACTCTGAAAGTCCAATGTCAAACCCAAGCTTTCCGTGAGGGCTCAATTCGCACCCCTTCTATGGTCGGGCGCACGCTGGCACGCGGGGACTTCCCCTTCAAAGCCTTCTCAAACGGGAGAAGATACTCGGAGGAAGTCAAAGAATCCCGCCAAATGCCGGTAGCCACAACCCTAAGGAAGCGCATGACAACGGCGGAATGGTCAACCATTCTCGTTAGCGAAGAAAGCCACAAGGCTTGGACTACAATGGTCTCCATCAGGGAACCCGGCGTGCAAGTGGTCCACCCAACTCCTTCTCGAGTGCCCTCCGAGGGCGGGCAAAGCACTCCTCATCGCCTCCGATTCATTGTGTAGGGATGAACTTCACTTAAGCTCGAGTGCCCCTATTTATAGGCAGACGCAGCCATCCCTTCACCGCGCGACACGGCATCCGCAGAACGCGTCTTTGGCAAAACAGAACTGGCCCACTAGTCGAGCCAAACCCAAGACGCGATCTCACGGAGGAGGTGGTGGACGGGGCAAGACTGGAAGCCCGCACATGCCCCGGGAAAGGCGCGACTGGGAAGACGACAAAAGTGGCGCGCACGAGGAAGGGTGCAGGCCGTGGAAATGGGCCCAATGGGCATGCTGGGCCGACCACCGGCCGGCCCGGGCATGGGGGCTAGTGTTGGGTCCCCATGTCCTGCCCATAAGACGGAGCCCGAGCCCACGAAGCGGTTAGCCCCAGAGACGATCGGAGGCCCGCGAAGAAATGTCGGCCCAGACAATGGGAGAATGGCGCGAGCCCACAACGGAAGGAGGCAAGCGGTAACTGCGGCGCATTAAATGCGTCGCGGAACAGAGACAAAAAGGCGAAAAGGCAGATAGAGGCGTGGTGGCGCAGCCAACGCCTCCCCGCTGGGCCTCGGGCTGACGGCCAACCAATCCCGCTCGGGAAAATCGGGCGTGGTCAACGACGCCGTGCATTAGCACGGCATCGGCAACAGGCTGCCAGCGACCCGGCAGTCCATAACAGCCGATACACGGCGCATTAGCCAAGAAACGGCGTTTTGGCTTCAAGAGTTCAACGGGGTGAGGTGTATAAACCCTCACACCCCGCGAGAAGGGGACCTTTTTCCAACTCGAACTCTCTCGATCTTCATCGACCGAACGATCAATCGTGAGACCTTGAACTCTTCGATCAAACAACGATCCCGAGGGAACATAGCTTCAACCGTCCCGATCACTTCTCTCTCCCCTTCTCTGCGAAAACACAAGAGACACAAGTCAAAGCAGAAGCTTGCCTCATCTAGTCTATTTCGCCACAATCCCACATCCCCCGAGATCACGGGAAGGTTAGCCACCCGTCGCGATGCATTACGGGCCGTGCCTTCCAACACCCGCCACAACATTTCCCACATCATCGCATAAGCACTTCTACGCCTTCACAAATTTTCTTCGCGCACCACCTTAGGTGCGCATTTCCGTTATTGCGGGAATATTGCCGACTTGAGCGGCCTGAGCCTCATGAGGAGAAATCCCCATGCCCTTCACCTCTTGTTCGTTGTTTGTGTTGTGCGGGTCCAGTTTTATAGGAGACGGAGACGGACCCTTCTTCCGGAGCGCCGCACGCTTGCAAATCAGGGCGCCCCTAATCCGTCGGCAACCTTGGGCCGGAGACGAAACAAATACAATTCTAAATGCAAAACACACATAAAGCAAATCTTCAAGTATCTATTATCACAATCTTGCAAGTATCCATAATCATCTAATCTCAAAATGTTAGAAAATTAAATAAATAATGAACTTAAAGTTCAACAATTACATATATATATATATATATATATATATATATATATATATGAATGTATGTATGTATGTATATATGTATATATGTATCTATATATAATAATAAATATATATCCATAAAATAAAATGAAAGAAATGAAACAAAAAAAAAAAAAACTTACAAATTTTAATATGTTCAAATAGTAAATGATTAAATATCACATGATTCCAAATGCTCAAAAATCCAAGGTCCAAATCTAAGGATCTCAAAAGACTCAATTATTTAAAATTAGATAAATCTGAACATTATCTTTAAAATCTGTAATTATGTTAATGTCCAAACATTTTAAATATCAAATATAATATAAGCAAAAATTTTAAAAATTGAAAATATACTAAAATTAAAAACCAATGACAAAAAAAAAAAATAAATAAACATTAAGAAAGAACTACATATACTATCAATAATTATATGCTAAAATACTATTATTTAGACACGTAGATGGATTGTCTAAAAAAAAATCCAAAAGATAGGATTAAATACCTCTTTTTTTTTTTTTTTTTTACAATTTGTGGGAATAAGTATAATATTCAAATGTGCCTGATATATTAAAACATTCAAACATATAATTTCGTCAATTTCTTATAATAGTGTCCAATAAAAATATCAAATAGTTGATTCTTTAACAAATTATAAAATTTTTTCTTTGTAAAAAAATATAAATATTTAAAATTTTTACTCTATTAGAAAATATAAATATTAAAACTTTTCACACTATAAAAACATATAAATATAAAATTTTTTATTCTATGAGAAAGTATAAGTATTAAATCAAATATCAAAATAAAGTCTAATCCAAAAAAACTTACATGGACTACCAATGTAATGCTAAATACATAAAATGTGTATAATACGTGATTTTTAATTTATTGATTTTAATGTTATAGATTTATTTTTAGTCAATTTGAAAATGATTCTACAATAAAAATTTGAAAAAAAAATCGTATATGAAATCAGGACCGGCACCTAGTGTGCACTTAACGCATACTCATATGCATTTTAAGTAGAATGTACGTATTTGAAGAACATCTTTAGGGCGCTTGTAAATGTTTTGAGTAGATTGTGTTGTGTTTGAAATGCATCCCTACAACTCCTGTGCTCAATTTTGGCAAACTGCTCACACTTGTGTTGCATCTCATGTAGCATTCTTACATGATTGAGGTTTTGGATGACACCTGATGTGTGTCTGATAAACGCTCATACACCAACTCATTTGTATAAATCGTACTAATATTATTTTTGGACATTTTTTATTGGAAAAGACAAAAATAAAGGAAAAGAGAAAAGAAAGAAATGAAAGGATGAGAGAAAGACGATTTTAAAGCTATATTTTATCAAATCCATCAAATTTAGAAGTTCAAACAAATATTTTTAAATTTGATTTTTTGATCTTTTTTAATTTTTCTCTACTTTTATTTATGTTTGGCAGTTTATTATACATGGTGCTATTTTTAGTTCCCCAACTTTGAAATATGTGTGAATACATATAATTTTATTGGTTGTTTTGATGTTCTACTTTGGTTTCACTTTATATTTTAGAGGTTTATCCATTTTATACAAAATAAATGAGTATTTGAAGTGTTATATTTATATATGAAAATATTTGTAAAAGAAAAATTATAAAATTGTCCATTTAGGCATTGCATGGATATTCCATCTATGTATTTTGGAATAAACTTTATTTTATTATTTATTTTAATATTTATATTTTTTTATAGGATAAAATATTTTATATTTATATTACCCTTGAATGAAAGTTTCATACTTTTCTGATAGGGAATAAAAATTTTAGACATTTATTATGGAGTTCATTAATTTAGTATATTTATTGAGAACATTATAATAAATTAATCAGAACTAATATATTTAGACATTATAATATATTTAAATAAATTTAATAATTATACCTATCATCATCGGTGATAAAATAAAGCAGTATTTGATACTATCTATTGCGAGTAATATGTAGACAATTTATCTATGAGTTGCAATAATATTGATTTAGCATAAAATTGTTGATAGTACGTATAACTTTTTCTCAAAGTTAATCTTCTCATTATTTGTTCTTAAATTTAGCATGTTTTGAATTTCTAGTATTTATACATTTGATTTGATAGTTGAGACGGTTGACCTTTGAGTTCTAAATAATTTGAATGATACTAAGATTTTCCCGATTTTGATTTTTAAACTCCGGATTATGAAACTTTGGATGACAAACTCCTAATTTTCAGTATGGAATAGGTTATATTTATGATAAACTCCTATATTTTTAGCATAGGTTTGAGCACCAGGGGACTTGTTTGTATCTAAAAAATATTTAACAAGGTACACCTAATTTAGCAAGACAGGATGAAGATGTAAAAGCAAGATGCTCCTTTTTGTGCAAAGTAGACATATTTATAAAAATACTCTGCTTCCTTGGATAACTCAATGATTGTTTGTACCTTAATTGACTCAATGCAATTGTAATGATTAAATATCTAAATTATATTAATCATAATTAATTAAACAAATATAATTAAAATTGAGGTCAATGATATTAAAAAGGGTTAAAAGGTCAAATTTTTAGATCGGATAATTTGTGCCTGTGACTTGGCGCGCCTTTGATGCAAAATCATGAAGGCCAGCTTACTAAAGCCTTGCCTCACCTGTGCTCGAGTGTCCCGTTGGCACAAAAATGCGCTTGTTATGGCAAGAAGCACGCACCTCGCCTCGACCGCGAGCCGCAAAAAACTCATAAAAAACCATATTTTAGATTTGCCAAGGCGCACTAAAGAGCTTATTCATTGCCTCACCTGTGCTCTCGATGGTTCGATTTCTACTATTTTTAAGTGGTGCTCAACAGAGAGGAAGAGAAAGGCATGTTAGAAAGGAGAAGAGAGAATAGAAGAGAGAAGGTTTCGATAACTCAAATCAGGTCAATCATAGTGATGGGTACAGTATAACCGACCCAAGAAACAACTACACAAGCGTAAAACTCATAACGACCATATTTTAGATTTGCACCTAGATGAGAGAGGAGGAGAAGAAACCTCCAGAGAGAGGAGGTCCTATATAAAGAGGAGTTATCCTCCAGAAAGCACCCTTTCTTTCATGAATTTTTGAGCTTTTTATTCCTGAGGCAGCGTGAGTCGGGTATGAATAACCCTCGAGGGTTCGATTTCTACTATTTTTAAGCAACTCGTGACTACGGAGACGGATCCGAGGAAAACAAAAAGATCAGGAACCCGAGGAAGAGAGCAACATTGGCGCCGTCTCGTGAGAAGAGAGAATGTTTCGATAACTCAAATTAGGTCAATTATAGTAAGGATTTGGGTAGATCATTAAAGATAAGTGTGACTTAAACTCTCTCTTTCTTTTGTTATTATTTATTCTCATTCTTTTCAAGTATTATTATTGTAATACTCGTCCAAACTGAGATTTTGAAGTAAAAATATAAAAGATATACATATTTGTTGATCTACCATGATTTTATAATAAAATTTATGAAGAACTTATGTTTAATTATCAATATCATAATTATGTGCATTATTTTAAAATTCTCCTCATCTTTAGAAATATAAAAAGAACTCCTGCATGCCTGTACTTTATAGTTGTCAACTTTAAAGCATTAGATGCTAATTATATATGTTAAAAATATACTATATATTTAATTAAATGCTACATGCCTATTAAATTTATATAAAAATTTTTAACTTTTTATTGCATTTTTTCTGTCAAAATTTTATATTTATGAAATGGTTATGCTAAAATTGTATACGACATTAAGGAAAAGAAAGGGGGCTATATAATTATGTTAAGAAAAATATGAACAGTTCTCTAAAAGGGTAAAAATTAAAAATTAAGAAATAAAGTATAAATTTTTCTTACGTAACGAAAGTAAAAAAATTGGACCAAGAATTGTTCAACAGATAATATATTTTGGTATATCTTAATATATTAAGCCCAGTGAAACTCCCATTATTGATTTGAAAAGTTTATTATATCCGTGTGTTTCCTCTCACAACTTGTCAGTCGGCATTTTGGCAAATCCGTCTATAGAGATAAAACACAAATAGATGGCGCTACATTTTCTAATCTTGAATAGGAGGTTAGGCCTTTGATTTCGTGAAAAAAAATATATAATCCAAGTTTTGATCAGTCGCTCATTTAACTAAGAAGACCTACTGACCTTAGTCCTTAAAGAAAATAAGTTTTAGCATATTTGATGAATAAGACTAAAAAAATAAGATAAAAAATCTAAAAAAAATTTGTATAAATATTTTGTTCATGTCTTATATCATTGTATTTCATTATTATGATATCTATTTTTACTATTATGTTTTAGGTATGAAGATTATATATTTTTTATTATATACTGTATCTTATTAAGTATTTAACCTACTCTCTTACTATTTTATTAACTGTTCGTTTAGATGAGTTGTATAAGTTCTTGTCTAATGAGTTAGAGTGAAAGTTGAAATATTTAGTTTATACTTTTGGAGATATTTTTACTAACCTATGTTTTTTTAGATAATATACATTGTACATGGATGTTATATTCTAGTTAGATTTCAATTGTAGATGTTGGTGACATTGAGGTGGAGTTTTGAACAATTTTTGATGCCTAGGACGGTGTTATATAGTTGGTATCAATCGTTATGTTAAATTTATATATAAAGTTGATGAATGTAAGAAATGATATATTTTAGTAAATAATTTTAGTTTCGGATGAACAAATTTTATGGATATTTATTTGCTTTTGCAGGTTGATGCATGACTGATTTTGGTAATGAGCAGACATCTTTTCTTAATAAAAGTTGACATCACGTTGTTTTAGGTTGGTGTTAGAGCCACAAATGATATGGCAATATAATGGGATCCAGTGTATATTATGGTATTATTTATGTAATCAATCCCGTGAAACATGCTAGAAGTTAAAATTTTAATCTTCTAGCATGGGGTGAAAGACTTTATGTAATCCAATTGGTAAATTGAATTATCTATTGATAAAATTTGTGATAAAAAGATAACCAAGTATGACTATTATTAATAACGGATTCACGACTTGGTCCGATACAACCGTTATTAATCAACCAATCATTTCTAATTATTTTGATTTATCATCTTAATAGAGCATCACCTAGTTCTCACAATCATTTAGAATAAATGATGTCTTAGTAAGTGCGCCTTAAACTCTCTCTTTCCTTTGTTATTATTTATTCTCATTGTATTATTATTATAGAGATTTTGTAAAAAAAATATACTATTTGTTGATCTCATTTTTATATGGAAACCGTTTATATGAGTCTCTCACCTTCATGACTTGAGCAGGATAAGGTAATAATTAATAATAATTATACTAAAATGAATTTTTTTTTATAAATGATTAAAACTCAAATAATTCAAATATTGAGTAAGACTTGTCATACTAAAAAAAATAAAATTACATAATATCCATAAATAAAGGCGAATATAAGACCCGAACCGAATTAAATATTGTCTAGCCTCCAAAAATTTTATAATAATCTTCCGCAAGAAAATCATCCAACATATATTTAAAACCATCACAATCTTAAACATATATGAAAATCTAACTGATACAATATTTTAAAATTGTACACATTGTAATAAACCAAAATATACAATGTATCCTTATACAAGTCCCAAAAATGAATCCAAATACAATATAATTAAACAAAAATTTTTGAATATTTTTCATTTGAATTTTACAAATAATTTATAACCCTCTAATCTAAAAAGATTACAAAATGTAACAAATTATGAGTCTGTATGTCAGAAAATATATATGTACGTCTACAAAACAAAATGAAGAAAAAAAATGCACAAACATATGTAAATTTGTCATGGAAAATGTTTTGAATTCATTGCCCAAATCATTGTTTTGTATGCAAAACTCATAATATATATATATAAATATTAAATAACATGAACTGAACTAAATCATCCAAAATCAAAATCATATAATTTTAAAAGTCTCAAATGTTTGAAGTTAGATAAATACGATTGTCATGTCAAAACTTATAATTCTTAATGGTTGAATCACTTTAAATCATAAAATACTATATATATAAAAAAAATAAAAACCAAATCATGTTGAAATGTCAAAACCAATTGTCAAAATTTTTTATTGGCCAACTCTGAAAAAGAGTTATATATACTATCGATAATTTTAAACTAAAATAGTTATATTTAAACTAATAGATAAGTCATCTACAAATTACTCCATATAGGCAGATTTAAATTTTATTTTTTTACTATACCTGGAAGATACATGTAGTTTTTAAGCTTGTTGGATATAATAGGATGTTCAAATATATAGTTTCATTAATTTCTTATAATGGTTATCAATAAATAACAAATGAGAGAGCCTATAACAAATATTGAAACTTTTCCTTTATCGTGGAAAAATACAAATGCCATAATTTTTCTACTTTGAGAAAATTCTAAATACGAATATTTTTTATCATGTGAGAAAGTATAAACTTATATCAAATATTAAAATAGAGTTTTTCCTGGATATCAACATATAAAGCCAAATATATAATATTTTATGATTTTTCTTCTCAAATATTTATATATATGAATATAATTCTTTAAAATATTTTTTTATTTTGTAAAAATAAACTAAATTTTCAAATATTTGATAAAATTCAGTAATATTTCAAAACACTTAGTGAAAATTGCATACATAAAATGACATTCAAAATGAGGGATGTAAATGATGATATGTATGTACAATAAAAATAGATTATAAGTAAAATTAAAAAAATAAAAATAGATTAAGAATAAGTTTAAAAATACTTGTTTTAAATCTCTAATCAAACAAATTTGATTTGAAAATGCACTAAAGTTTTCTTCATTCTTTCTTTTTCTTCTCTTTCTCTCACCTCTCTCTCTTTCTTGTGGAAAATGATTGACAAATGGTATGAAATTTTTAGATATTCAAATCGGCACACAAGTGTAGAAAGGCGCACAAACGTTCGATAGGCACATATTAGATGCTATAGAATAACACAAGTACGCATAAACATCACATCAAACGCATCTCAAACATCAACACATTGGCTAATTTGCTCATGAGCGCTATAGCTAGGGCATATCGGATGCCATTCATTCTATTATAAACGCACATAAGTGCTCAAAGGTGCCCATTAGATGCACTCTTATTGGCTTAATATACATGAGCGTAAAGACAGATGTTGGTCAGATGCTAGGCCTAATTCATCTGCAATCTATTTTTTTAAAAAAATTATTATATATTTATTTTTTAAATTAGCCCAAGATGCGTAATAATGACACTATAAATTGTAATAAAAACAAATATGCAAATAATATTTTAAAATGGATAAAAAGAGTGACATGTGCATACATTCAAATAAGAATTAGAGAAAAAATTAGAAGATTTTAATAATTGATCAAAAACTAGGATTAAATATATTTATCATAAATTAAAGATTTATAAAAATTGACACAAAATAATTTTAAAATACTTTCCTTCGCCTTCACCTTCTCTCTTTTTTTTTTTACTCTTCTTTAACTCCCTTTTCTTGCAAAAAATAACTAAAATCAGACAAAAATGATTTAAAAATCCAAATTAGCATACGAGTATCGTATCAAATGCCATACCTAAACACATACATGCATGAGCACATCTCATATGCCCCTCATGTATGGAGTTTTTGCTTCAAATATATACGTGCATTGCACTTATATCATGAGATGTTGAATCTGTATCTTTAAAATTTGATTTTTATCAAAATTTTTATTGAAAAAATAATTCAAAGTTGCAACAAACATAAAATGACTGAAAATGCTCTATTTAAATCGTCTATACTAAAATTGAATAATATCTCTCTAGCATAATAATTAGCTATGATGCACGTAAAGAAATTCGTAAGGACTTAACAGCATTAAGCTAACATAAATTCAAAGCCATTCAGTTCCATAAGAAACGGACATAACCTAAGGTGAGTGAATGGCATTATAGCGCTAATTGACTAGCAAATTGCCACCTGGGTCTAGAGACCCCAATTTTTTTAGACTAATTAATTATATTTAAAAAATATTGGACCTATAGTGTTAAAATTTTGACTAATATCAGATAATAATCCAATTATAGATACTATTAACCTACCAAAATTCTTTAAGAGACCCGACAAACTAAAACAAAGAAGTTAAAGAAATATAATGGCTCTAAAGAAAGTAGACCCGACAAATCAAAACAACGGAAGAAGCCAACATACTGTAAGCCACTTTTTATAACAATAAGACTAGCATTCCGCATAGTAGGGACAGTGGTCATTGGATGTTCTACTAATGTTTTAAAATAGAGAGTTTATTTGTAAGAAAATTTTACTTAAATTTAGTAATTTGGTTCTTGAAGGTCAAAGAGATATATGTTGGGGTTCAAAACCTAGATACATCAAATTCAGCACAACAGAATAAACTTGAATCTCTCGTCAATCATTAACTACTAAATTTATGAGTACAAGAAATAAATAATGCACAATATTTTTAACACGTGAAAAATTATTTTCAACAAAGGAAAAAATCACGGGACAAATCCCAAATAAATTCATTATAAATAGCGTCAGTTACAAGAACTCCTTTCGAAATACTTTCACTCCGAACCCAAGTAAAGAACGGTTGAATACAACCACCTCTCAATACACCCGACAACTTATAGAAGAAATATGACGAAAAAATAAACAATCAAATGAAAATACGTTTTCAAAAATCACCTCTGAATAATGTATTTGACTTTGACGAAAAACGAAACTCAAATTAAACTTCAACTAAACTCTGAACCTTTTCCTCTTCTTTCTTTTTCTCTCATTTTTCACTATGCGGCGTCTCTTATGGAGAAATATTTTAAAAAATCTTGGAACAAACCTTAAAATCACATTCACGGGATTTTATAAGCTCTGGGTGCGCTCGAACGCCAACTGAGTATGGATCAAGCATGCTTATTCTTGAATTTTCGTCTCTTTACCGCTTTAGTGAGTCTCAAACGTCCAACTCGACCCCTGTCTCTTGACTATTCGCAGCGTATGAGCACTTCAATTTTTATACAGATCTCACATGACCTTTTAATGATCTTTTATTTATTAAAAATATATAATAAAGTTACCAAAAAACCTAACAATATTCCCGTTACTGTGCTCTATGGCGTGGTTTCTGGACAGTGTGAGCATCGTTTTGATGTGAGTCATGGCATTTCGTAAGGGTTGGAACAACTGAAAATATTATATTATAAACTATGAAAACGAGTTATCCACAGCCAAAGCTTAATTTAGAGGTTTCTTTCTGTCAGGCTTATGTCAGCTATGAGATCATTCTAGTTTTTGTCATGAGTTGATTGGACAATAAGGTTCATTAAAAGTCTAGAAATGCTAGATTTCTTTCAAATAAAAATGAATATATATATGGCTGAGAGTTCATGCAGTACACAACTTCTGTTTACCTGCCATTATAGACTATTACTATTTGTCAGCAAAGTTGTTCGAAAATTTCCTTCAAATTAAAAAGAAAAGAGAGACAGAGAGAGAGAGAGAGAGAGAGAGAGAGAGAGAGAGAGAGAAAACTTAGCAAATCTTCAAGCAAAATTACTTTTAAATTGTTTAATATTGGCAAGCATATTTCTTTATTTCAGTAAGCATTTATAAAATCATGCAGTGGGTGAGTGGAATTAAAAATCAACCTAATTAAATTTCAATTTTGTTTCCTTAAAAAGACCAAATTAACTTTCTTTTGAAAGAAAAGCGATTAAACTAATGAAGTGGCAAGTGGCGTATCACATCCATAGTGTCATGTGATCGTTCTTTATGTAAGCTTTTAAGTTCCTTTTTTATCTTTCAACTTAAAAAAAATGCTTAAATATATTTTAATAGAATTAAAAAAAATAGACAAAACACAATAAAATTTTTTCACGACATATTGATCCAGATCTAAGTTATCAGATCCAATGCCAGATTTGTTTGATCCGAAAGTTTGGATCACAGACTTAGTAGGCTTTTAAAATGTCAAATGTATAGTCTATATTTAAAAAATATAGAAGTATGAGTTATGACTAAATAAAATCTCATATTATAATGTAATTTTTTACATATTAGTACATATAATTGGCAACTTTTTTTTTCTTTTAAAGATGTAGTACTTTGTGTGAGTTGTTTTTCATTAAAATAAAAAACCCCCTCTGTGGGGCCATTTTTTTTCTAAACGTGCATTCAATTTTGTCATCATTTTCCTATATTATTGGGTCGACCAAAACCAATTTTATAATTCCAAATGTGCCCTTCTAAAGAACCCATAAAACGCCAGGAGCGGTGGAAGGTTTGTGGTGGCTGGATCTAATCGAAAGAGCAAGTTTGTGTGTAGCAAAAAAAAAGGGGAAAAAAAATGGCCATCGAACGTCATGAAGAAGGAAAGTCAGATCTGTTTAGTCCGTACAAGATGAGTAGATGGCAGCTTAATCACAGAGTGGCTATGGCGCCACTTACCAGATGCAGAGCTCCGAATCGGATACCCAATGAAGCCCTCGCCCGCCACTACGCCCAGCGCGCCACCGCCGGCGGCCTCATCATTTCTGAGGCCACCATCGTCTCCCCCGTCGGCGCCGGGTAACCAACTTTTTTATTGTCCTTATCGTCAAAAATTTTTAGATTGTTTAGCTAGTAGAGTTCAGGTTATGATTTTATTTGCATAGTATTTGATTTATATTTGTTATGAAAGATAGAAAATTAATACGTGCAGATTTGCAAAATTTTTTCTGCAAAATTATCAAAATTATTTTGACGTTTTGATTTCAATTAATTTACTTTCTATCTTTAATTCGAGTTAATTTTATGGTATTTTTTAGAGTAAATTAGTTTATATATTGAATTCTCTCAATCAAACTGAGGCTCTCTCGTGTTGATTTTCCCATCTCTCAGCCTTACACCACCATCTTACAAGATTTTTTTGTGTCAGTTTGATCTGAAAAAAGACAACTTATTTTAAAATAAATATGAGCATAAAATACAATCAATTTTAAATAGGTCAAAATATCTTGATTATTTTGCAGCAACTTTTTCATATGCTTCTTCTAAGTCTTAACTCTATTTCAATTTTAATTTTTAAATAATATTTTTTAAATAAATATGTAGGTATCCACGCACGCCTGGAATTTACACTGAAGAACAAGTTAGGGGTTGGAAGAAAGTGGTCGATGCTGTTCACGATAAAGGCGGTGTCTTTTTCTGTCAACTGTGGCATGTGGGACGAAGTTCTCATCATGGTATGTGGCCATATTAAAGTAATCGTTTAATAATTAATTAGCTGCTTTAATTAATGTCATTAGGGGTTAATTTAGTTAGAAAAATTTGAATTACACTTCTTAATCTAATGAATATGTTATATTTTTCAGCAGATATACACACTCTACTAATATTTTTGATTGAATAAAAATTGTCATACCTTTCCATAATAATTTTCGTATCTAAAGCCCATGCAAGAAGAGGACATTAATAATGCGGTTTAAACATTGACTAAACTCATAGAATTAGAAAAAAATTATAGATAAATTGGATCAATCAAAATCAAATTTAAGTCGGATTAGATTTAACTTCAGATGAGAAGTAATGAGTTTTAATTTTTATAGGCTAAAAAATATAATTATATTTGTTTATAATGGATAATTTTATTATTTTTAAATATTTTATTTAAAAAATATTTATACAAAAAAAAACAGTATAAAAAATATTTTTTTAAATAGAATATTTTGATAAAAAAATTACTTAAAGTATTTTAAATGAATAGTTTTTATATGATAATTATTAAGCACCCAGACACACAATGAAACTGGGGGCGAAGTAGGCCCCAACTATGTGGTACACATATTATGAACCATAACTTTCGGGGGCTGTGGGACAGTGTACCAACCTGATGGTGGGGCGCCAGTATCATCGACGAACAAGGCGATATCAGAGAGGTGGAAGATAATGATGCCTGACGGATCCTACGATCAACATTCTCAGCCTCGAGCCTTAGCCGCCGAAGAACTACCGGAAATCGTCGATCAGTTCCGCCGGGGCGCCATCAACGCCATCCGAGCAGGTTTCGATGGAGTTGAGGTTCATGGAGCGTACGGCTACATCATCGATCAATTCTTGAAGGACGGAATCAACGATCGAACCGACGAGTATGGCGGATCCCTTGAAAACCGCTGCAAATTCCTAATGCAGGTGCTTACTGACTGCTTACTGAGTGGTTACCGGATAAATTTTAGATTAAATGTTTTTAGATGATTTGATATTAAAACCAAAAAAATTAAATAAATAAAATATTATATTAACTAAATATTTAGAAGATGATTGAAATACAGGTAATAACATTATAAAGATAAAAAAGTTATTCTTTATATATTAATATTTTTATTTTTGGATAGAGAATTATAATTAATTAAAATTAATTATTTTTAAAAAATATAATATAATTATTTATTTAAAATTAGATAATTAAAATTAAAAATAATAAATATGTGAATCTCTTTTGAAGATAAAGTCGCCTCAATTAACATGCTACTTGGGCTACCATGATTGCCTTTGTAAGTTCTTGCCGTCTCAATTAACACGCTACTTAGGCTACCATGCTCGTACTCTTATTTTCGGTGCATTTTAGATTTAGAAATATTTTTTATTTGATTCAATTATTTAGCTTTTATTTTTAAATTGAATTTATATCTATGTGATTGAATATATTTTGATAGGTGTTTATAAAGGATATAGTTTAAAGATATATATTTCTACCTTAATTGTTTCGTGCAAGTTTTGAATTAAATTTAATATTTTAAAAATAAGAGGTTAAAAATTATGGTATTTTTATTTTTTATAATATTATTTTAAATTTGTTGAATTTGATAAATTGAACAAGTCTAATAAAACAAAATAAGTTTGAATAACTTAATTGAACACGTAGTATTTGAATTTCAAATATAGCAGAACTAGTGGTTCTCACTATATATCCGATATCAAAGAGAATTAATTAGTGGACTTGACTTGGGCTTTTGTATCTGAAATTGATGATTCAAATATGATGGTTTATTTATTTTTCTTTATTTACCAAAAATGTCTTGGAATTTAACGCAAATGAAATGGAAAATTTTGTTTAAATTACTTCATAAATTCTTACATAGCTAAATTTGTTTTTTTCGTGGCCTTAATTAGTTTGTCACAACATATGCATATTCATACACAGGTGATGCAAGCAGTGGTTGCCGCCATTGGGATTGATAGAGTCGGTCTTAAAATCACACCCACCGTGTACTCCCAAGATGCACACGACTCAAACCCACTTGCCCTCGGCCTAGCCATCGTCGAGAGGATCAATAAGCTCCAACAAGCCATGGGCTCGAAGATGACTCACCTGCAGATTCAGGTGGGTTCACTAAAGGGACGAAGAACCGAAGAAGAAATGGAATTACTGAGGGAGTTGAGGAATGCTTACGATGGAACTTATATGCTTAGTGGTGGATTCAACAAAGAACTTGGGATGAAAGCCATATCTGAAGGAGCTGCTGATTTAATAGCATATGGACGACTTTTCATCTCTAATCCGGATCTGGTCCATCGATTTCAGGTCGATGCACCTTTGAATGAATACGATTATGCGGTATTTTACAGCCCCGATTCTATTATTGGATACACGGACTATCCTTTCTTAAAAACCCATGATAATACCAATTGATACTCATTCGTGATGAATGTCAGATAAATATTTTTCATCTTTGACCTCTTTAGAGGTTTTAACTCAAATCATCCGATAAATATTTTAATAGTAGAAAGACGAATAAATAAATTTAAATAAGACATATTGTAGAGATATGATTTGTATAGTTTTGCAAATATCACGGATATTCGTGAAGAGATGTCCGTCATTTTGTAATAGATTTGTAATACTATAAAGTCTTAGTATTAATGTTGATAGTATGAACTATGAATGTTCTTTAAATGTTGCCTTTTAAGTTACTCGCCATGCATGTATAGTTTTGAAATGTACATATACCCAGGGTCATTATTTTGTGATCTTTTAGTTTATTGCTTAGCCAATAAATAAATAAATAAATCGATTAATACAGTAAAATTAGTAATTTCGTGTAACCAAAAGGTAATACAGGATGGTAAAAGGATTAAAATAATCAAAAGTTATTATATATTTTGCTTATACGAGATTGATTATCGATTTTAGTTTTAATTATATATAAATGATTATTTTACTACTAAAAATAAAATTTTTTTTATAATTCAATTGCTTAAAATAGGATGATTTCAGTATTTGATACTCCATGACATCTTTTTTTTTTTTTTTTTTTTTAAATTCTCCTCCTCATGTTTGGTCAGATTACTAATAGTGGAAATTGAGAGAAAAGTTATCACTTTCTCTCCTACAAATTTTTTTTTTTTTTTAAAAAAAGAGTTTCCCCAGTGAATCCCTAGACTATTTAATCAAAAAAATAAAAAAAAAATACAAGATCAAGAATTAAAGCTTTTTGATTCAAAAATATTTTATCACAGCCCCGATGCAAAAACATAAACATAATTGACATTATATCATTGAGCAAAATCAAATCAGGACGAGACACAAACCGTTATTTAAATACGCAACATTATGATTATCAAATTACAATTTAAGTCACACTGACCACAAATTATAGACTTTTTGATATTGGGATATTTCAAATAGTTTTCTAACATTAACAATAAATCCAAAATGTAATAAGAATAACTTTATAAGAGTTAATTTTTCTGAAAACTCCAATAGTCCTAAAATCTTTAAGTTATTTATGTCTCCTACTCTGAAAAGTGATGAAGATGATGATAATAAGTTTAAAGTTTAACAAAAAATATGTATATATATGGCAATATGTATAATAAATATCATATGTAAAAATACCAAATAAGTAAGAACTAACGTCCGGTGATAATTTCTTTGATTGGGATCAAACATTCAAAGTCAAATTATAAATTTTTACCTCATAATTCAGACAATATATTACTATTTAAAATTTATAATTGAAATGATTATATATATTACTCAATAAGCAAAAATAAATGTAATTTCTCTAACCCGTGATCACATATTTTCACACAATCAAATATTATATTGTAACATATCACATCCTAAAACCCGTCGTTAACCATAACAACTTATTATCTTTCTTTTATGAATTTTACAAATCAATGAATCATTGACCTATTAAATGTGAGATTTCTATGTCGATACCCAGTTTGACTGTATATAAATAACAATATAATATATACAGAATCCAAATGCATTGTCACCTCATATGTGACTCTGACGCTAATTTAAATAATGTGACGTTAACTTTTTATTAAGGAAAGATACCTATTTATTATTAAAATCAATTATATATCAACCTGTGAAAGTAATAAATATTGATAAAATTTATCCATTTAAAATTAAAATCATTATTGAGATATATCATTCTTATATTTTTAAACCGTTATACATATTTAGTATAACAACTAATACATAACTATACAACATCATCCTAAGCATTAAAATTGTCCAAAATTTGACATCAATTTCACCACAATCTGCAACTAAAATCAAACTAGAAATTAATAACCAAGTATAATACATAATATCCAAAAATATTATGTTAGCAAAAATAATAACTTCAAAGGTATAACTAAATATTTCAATTTTCACTCTTTCTTGTAAGATAAAAATTCGTGTGAATTATCTAAACGGTTAGTAAGACAATAAGAGAATGACTATATTTAACAAAGAACATGTATAAACCTATTTATATTTAAAATCATATCGTAGAAGATAGAAATTGTATACGACGAAACAACATAAATATAAATATAACTCCTAATTTTTTATTTTATTATTTTCTTACCATTAGTCAACAAAATATACTTTTTATTTTTCTTTATTCATATCTATTAAATTATGCTAAAAACTCACTTTTCTTTAGGGATCAAAGTTAGTAGGCCTTATTAACTTAATGAATGGTCGATCAAAATTCAAATTGTGTTTTTTTTCACACAATTAAATGCCTAACATCCTAGTTAATGACCCAGAGATGGGCCATCTACATTTGCCCCTACAGATGGAGCCAAAATTATATTGTTGTATAAACTTTTAGCCAATGATTTTCTACTATAATATATTAAAATATATATTATCTGTTGAACAATCATTGGTCCAATTTCGTTACTTCTTTTATTTTTAAAAAAAACTCAACACTTTACTTCTTAGATCTTAATTTTGACCACTTTGGAGAATAATCCATACTTTTCTTAACAAAATTGTAGAGTTTATTTTCTTTTTCATAATATCATATATAATTTTATCATAGCGATTTCATAAACATAAAACTTGGACAAAAAAATAAGTAGAAAAAATTAAAAAATTTTATACAAATTTAATAGGCATGTAACATATAATTAAATATGTAGTATATTTTAGTATATACAAATAGCATGTAATACTTTAAAATTGACAGTTATGAAGTATAAATATGTAAAAATTATTTTTATACTTCTATACATGAAGAAAATTTTAAAATAATATATATAATTATAATATAGATAATTAAATATGAGTTCTTAATAATTTTTTTATAAAATAATGGTAGATTGATATATATGTACATTTTTATACTTTTTCTTTAAAATGTTAGTTTGCACGAGTATTAGAATAATAATATTCAAAAAGAATGAAAATAAATAACAACAAAGGGAAAAAAAATTTAAAATACACTTATTTGAACCTAATTTATCGAAATTCTTAATCCAAACGTCTCAACTCGAGCTGCCTGGAAGCTTTCTTCCTTTTCTCTCTCATCTTCTATCCCCCTTCGACCTTTCTCTCTCTATTTTTTTCTCCCTAATTTGTTCCACCGCTTCAAATGGCGGTGAACATTAATCCTCAGTGTAATTTTATAACAGGCTTGCACCCGAGTGCGACGCGGGTGCGGGTCATACTGTTTTTCACACATGAGGGCGCACTGGGGCAAACTTTTGGTGCACCCGACATTGCTTTTTGTACCTCAGGCGCGTCGAGGTGTGCTTCCCAACTTGTCCGATTTACTCATTTTTTCTTTTTAACCCAATTTTCTTCATTATTTGATATCAATTTTAATTATATTAATTTAATTAATTATGATTAACATATATTAAAACTCGATCCTTACACATATACCACTATTTCAGAACCGTAGTGGACCGTCATACATATAATTATATAGACAAAATCGACTACCGCTTTTAATTCAAAGATGATAGGTTCAAACCTTGATTATTATTATAACATATTAAAATATATTATAATATATCACCGTTAATTTTTATAATTGTTCATGTATAATTAAATAAAAAATTTTATGTAAATATAAATAATCTTTATATTTTTTCATAAGAAAAAAAATATATTTATCTTTTCACAAATAATAAAACCTTTTTTTATAATTCTTTAAGTACTTAACGTGTAGGAGTTCATAAATTATGCTGAAACTAAATTATGAAAATTTAAAATACAGAAAAACTGTATTATGAAATTTTTATATGAGAGTTGTATATATTACCTTCTTTTGATCCAAGGTCGTGACAGTTGAATTTCATTATATATATATTTTTATATATAAATATATTATTTTAAAATATTTATACTATATGAAAAATGAACAAATCTTTTAAACTTTTGATAAAATCCAATAAAATTTTAAAGTTGTCAGTGAAAACTATATACATACACAAATATAGAAAACAAGAAGATAAATGGTAACATAAATTTATAGTAAAAAAAAATATAAACAAAAATAAAAAAATTTTAAAATAAATTAAAGATCGAATTTAAAAATACTTATTTTAAATATTTATTTTGGTAGATTTGACTCCCAAAAAATTTCAAAATCTTCTTCTTTCTCCTTCTCTCTTCTTCTACTTCTTCTTCTCCTCATCTCTTTCTCTCACATTTTCTCACGAAAATGACAAAAATAATACACATTAGTCTTTATATACACAATCAGTGCACGAGTGCTAGTTAGGTGTTCATCAAGTGTTGTTCCACTATACAAGCATGCATGTGTTACATTTGATGCACTTTATGTATCAACATTCTACCTCAAATGCATATGAGTACTCTAAAGATGCACACCATGTATGCAGTTTATGCCTCAAAGACGCATGAACATAGGAACAGGTGCCCATAAGGTGCTAAACTTGATTCCAAGTAATCCGATTTTTTCTTTAATTTTTATTATATAATTATCTCTTAAATTAATCAAAATTTATATTAATGGTTTCATAAAGTACAAATAAAAATTGAACATTACTCCCGTCATCATGAAAATTATAATGTAAAGCCCACCACCCAACAATACAAACGTCCCACATAGATTTTTTAAACATCAATTCTAAACAACTGCAATTTCAAATACAAATATAAACATTCATAACTGATATTTTGAAAGTTTCTTCTAATCCAAATATTCAGCAAAAGATCTATTGCATCTCGAGTTATCGATTGTCGTACGGATTAGGAAACTTTCGCATTCCTCGTCGTCTAGAGGTAATCTTGAGTGGGTTCGATCTCCGTCTCTGTAAACCTGAGACCTGCACAATACAACTAACAAATAAGAGGTAAGAGACTCAATGGGATTTCTCCCACCGAAAATATTCTGACGCTCAAGTCAGTAGACCTTCCGCAATAGACGGAAAGGGGGAGGCACACACTTAGAGGTACGCAGGAGTATGCTGTGAACGTGTAGGGAATACGTGAATGTAAAAATAAAAGATTGGAGAGCGGATGATGGAGGCTTGGTTCCTAGAATGCATTGCAGCGGGTGGCTAGCTATAGTGGCCTGTGTTAGGCTGGAGAAGAGCGATGGTTGGCTATATTTGTGAGAGCTTGCGCATGCAGTGGCGTATGTCTCAGTGTCAGGTTGTTTCTTTCTCGATGGCAAGTTGATCGGAGTTGGATGCGAGGATCCTTTTTTGGCCAAAGAGTAATCTCTCCTCCTCTGTGAGCGAGAGGGAAATTTATGGCTCCTGTGGTTAGATCCCTTGGCGCGAGAATCCTCATTGTATGGATTCGTTAACCGCTGACCGTTGATGGTAATCGTTGGTGTGTCAATTGTTATCTTATGGTGTCGTGCAGACTGCTAAGCGTCGCAGGCCACGCTTGGTCTACTTCTTACGCCTGGATTGGTCGGGGGACTATAAGTAGCGGCGCGAGTTGCGATTGACAGTGGTGACATTCTCCCCATTCGCTTGCCTCTTCTGTTGCCCCGTCGGCGCATTTATGGGCTGCAGGAGATTCCCATTCGCTGCACGCCTAGGCTGTCACATAGGTCGTTTCTGGATGTTGGGCTAGACCTGCTGCGTGGACTGTTGCTCCATGGATTGGGCTTGGAATCCACTTGGACCTTCATATCGGACCCAATAAGATCTAATCCCATTAATTTAAAAGGTTGCAAAATATGATAAGAATGAACCTAAAATTCAATAAATTATGTATATACATCTGTCGATACATATGATAAAGGACAAAAATATCAAATGCAATAATGTCAAAAAATACAATAAGATGATAAAAAACATAATAACTAATAATCATTGATAATCTCAACGATAAGTGTCGAATACCAAAAGTAAGAATACAAATTTCCTCATACCTCAGGCCATGCATCGCTATTCAAGGACCATGGATAGGCCAACTATATAATATTTTCTATATATAGGATCAAATATTATTTTTTGAGTTCGTTAATATTAAGTAACGACCTTCACTTATAATTAATATATTGAGACATGCACGAATATATTTTATTAATTTTTTATAATAATTTTTATTTAATTAAAAAAAGTATTATACAATAAATAATAAACATATAAATTTTTTAATATTAGAAATAAATAATCTTTGTAAATTTTAAAATTGAGTTTTTCCAAACATTAATATAAAAATAATATTTAATGTCAAATATCCAAATATTTTAATATTTCTTAACAATTTTCTTAAAATTAAGCACACACCTTCAAATCTCAAGATTTTTAAATAATATAGACATGGATATAAAACAAAGTCAAGAAGGAGTTTATAATTTGAAGATTTTATAAAAAAAAAAAAGTTTATATGCACAACCCTTAGTTTAAATATTATCCAAATCTAACGTAAAAATATTTTAAAATTGACTTTCTTTACTTTCTCTCTTTTGTTCTTTCTATTTGTTTTTTATTTTCTCTCTTCTTTCTCAAAACCTCATGCTAAAATGACTAAAAATCAACAAAATGACCTCTTAAATATCCAAATTGGCATGTAAGCACCAACTATGCATCCATTAGGTATAGGGCTATAAGACATGCAAGCAAGAGCATGCATTTATCCATACACGAGCACCACCTGTTTTGCTAGTTACACCTGAGTATCGTACATTCGTAAGTTAGGCACTGTTTCTCTTCTCTTAAATATTTAATTTTTCATCCAAATGCACAATAATCTAAAAAATTTACTTAGTACAATTAATTTGGAATTTATAATATATATTTTAGTAATCAGGTATTATATTATCGACTAGCGGCTAGGAATGACAAATAGCAAGCAAGGTTTGGGTGTACCAATCAGCAACTGACTTCAGTATTACGTCAAGGTGACAAGATTCGAACCTATGGTCTGCTGTATTCGAAATAGATATGCTGACTGCAGCATAAAAGGAAGCTAGCCAATGACTAGTGAAAGAGACCAATGACATTGATGACCAATGACCAACAATGGAGGCCAAAGCATTGAAGGTCGATGGGCCAAAGTTGGTAAGTGTTGACCAGTTGGCAATTGATTATGGTGGCTTGAGGCATCTCCAGCCAATCGGTAATTGTTGATGGATGGCAAGCCAAGGTTGAAAGTGCTGGTGACCAATGGCGGCGGGCTGAGGCATCCTCAATCAGTGATTGCTAAATGGTTAGGACATTATGGGTCAAAAATGGAATAATTTTAGAGTAAAAATTTTTATTAGTGATTACTAGTGATTAATAGTGAACAGCAATTAAGTTTAAAAAGTAACTTTTATTTTAAAAATAAAAAATTATTTCTTAGTGTCCAAATTAAAATTTTTCGTTGAATAAGAATATATTCTTTATTGATTTATTTTTATATATGCATTAATTATCAAAAAAATATTTTATTTAAAAATTATTTATATAAAAAACAAAATAGTATAAAAAAATTTTTTAAAAATAAAATATTTAGATAAAAAAATTAATTAAAGTATTTTAAATGAATAGTTTTTATATGATAATTATTAAGCACCCAGACATATAATGAAACTGGGGGCGAAGTAGGCCCCAAGTATGTGGTACATGTATCATGAACCTTAACTTTTGTGACCGTGGGACAGTGTACCAACCTGATGGTGGGGCTCCAGTATCATCGACGAACAAGGCGATATCAGAGAGGTGGAAGATAATGACGCCTGACGGATCCTACGATCGATATTCTCAGCCTCGAACCTTAGCCGCCGAAGAAATACCGGAAATCGTCGATCAGTTCCGCCGGGGCGCCATCAACGCCATGCGAGCAGGTTTCCATGGAGTTGAGATTCATGGAGCGTACGGCTACATCATCGATCAATTCTTGAAGGACGGAATCAACGATCGAACCGACGAGTATGGCGGATCCCTTGAAAACCGCTGCAAATTCCTAATGCAGGTGCTTACTGACTGCTTACCGGATAAATTTTAGATTAAATGTTTTTAGATGATTTGATATGAAAACTAAAAAAATTAAATAAATAAAATATTACATTAACTAAATATTTAGAAGATGATTGAAATACAGGTAATAACATTATAAAGATAAAAAAATTTATTCTTTATATATTAATATTTTTGGATAGAGAATTATAGTTAATTAAAATTAATTAGTTTTTAAAAATATAATATAATAATTTATTTAAAATTAGACAATTAAAATTAAAAATAATAAATATGTGAAACTCTTTTGAGAATAAAGTCGCCTCAATCAACACGCTACTTCGGCTACCATGGTTGCCTTTGTAAGTTCTAGCCGCCTCAATTAACACGCTACTTAGGCTATCATGCTCATATTCCTTTTATTTTCAGTGCATTTTAGATTTAGAAATATTTTTTATTTGATTCAATTATTTAGCTTTAAATTTATATCAATGTGATTAAATATATTTTGATTGGTGTTTATAAAGGGTATAGTTTAAAAATATATATTTCTACCTTAATTTTTTCGCACAAGTTTTGAATTGAGTTTAATATTTTAAAAATAAGAGGTTGAAAATTATGGTACTTTTATTTTTCATAATATTATTTTAATTTTGTCGAATTTGATAAATTGAACAAGTCTAATAAAACAAAATAAGTTTGAATAACTTAATTGAACACCTAGTATTTGAATTTCAAATATAGCAGAACGAGCGGTTCTCACTATATATCCGATGTCAAAGATAATTAATTAGTGGGGTTGATTTGGACTTTTGCATCTGAAATTGATGGTCCGAATATGACGATTTATGTTTTTTTCTTTATTTACCAAAAATGTCTTGGAATTTCACGCAAATGAAATGGAAAAATTTTGTTTAAATTAGTGGGGTTGATTTGGGCTTTCGTATCTGAAATTGATGGTTCGAATATGACAATTTATGTTTTTTTCTTCATTTACCAAAAATGTCTTGGAATTTCACGCAAATGAAATGGAAAAATTTTGTTTAAATTACTTCGTAATTTCTTACATGGCCAAATTTGTGTTTTTCATGACCTTAATTAATTTGTCACAACTCTTGCATATTCATAAATAGGTGGTGATGCACGCAGTGGTTGCGACCATTGGGAATGATAGAGTCGGTCTTGAAATCATACCCACCGTGTGCTCCCAAGATGCACACGACTCGAACCCACTGTTGGGGTTCGACACCCGAATCCACCCGATTTGACAGTAGCGGAATATTCGAACCTCTCTGTCATTGACAACCACCATTTAGTAGGAATAAAAATACAAAAGATGCACAATATTTTTTACATAGAAATCCTTTTTCAACTAAAGAAAAAAATCATGGGATATAAACTCTACCAATAAATCCACTATGTAAAATGGTTACACAAATTCAAAGACAGAATACAGTAACCATCCTGGCTACACAAGCCCTAGAGACAAAAACCGAAGAACAGAGCCCGAAAATACAAAAGCTTCACACTTTGTGTTTCACTTACTATACTCTCTTTCTTTCACTCTTTCTCTTCTCACTGTGGTACTCTTTACTATTTCATTTTACAAGTGTTGGTGAAACGGTAATCACCGTTTCACCCCCGCACTTATGCAGCCGATGCACAGCGCCTCTAGTGTTGTTTCCCATACCAGCCCGGTGCAACCCGCACCTACTGGCACTTCCGTGCTCTCCTTGGTGCCAAGCACACACTTGGTGGTTTTCATATACCACACTCTGCACAGCATGCCCAGCATGCGTATATATAATAATCTGTCTGAAAACCCTCAACCAATAGGCAAGTTGCGTGTGGATAAACGTCTGCCACCTGCTCTGCAATCTGCTAACAATTTTTTTCACCAACTCTGTAATCCTACCACCTGTACAAATGGCATACACAGACTGCAAGTCTGCCACCTGCTCTGCAGTCAACTATCTGCAACTTGCTACCAGTTGTCCATGACGTCCTTAGCCGTTGCTGTAGTCAAGTCCCCGGACCATCTTAGCCCTTTCGCCATTGCAAGTGTCCTTTGGCGTTCCTTGGTCTCCAAGCAGTGATAACGACCTCGAACATCCCATATCCTTGGTCGTCACTGTGCACAGCCCGTATCTCTAGACGCTACTGTACACTCAGCCATATCTGCGAGCAATTCCGGACCAGTAATACCAACTGGTAAATTCTTCTTTCCCATCCGGTCAACCTGTTGACCGACAAGCTCTCCCGAAAGACGCTCTAGCATTTTCTACTCCGAAAATGCTCTCCGAAAATTCTCTCTAGATTTTCTTTCCAATATTATTCGGTCAACCTTCTGTTGCCAGATTATTCTCCCATCTGGTCAACCTTTTGTTGACTGTCTTCTACTACCCGTTCGCCATCCAGTAGTACTCCTACAGCCCTCAACTGGTCAACCTCCAATTGACCGGCTTCTTTACTCAGACGGTCAAACCCCTCGTTGACCGGAATCTGCTCTCATAATTTATTCTTCGCCAAATGCACTCCGTCATTTGCCCTCCACAAATCCTCCGAATATAAACAAATTTGTTGGATTACCCACAAGAGAGTAACCTACCCCAACAAACTTTCCCTCACGACCTTGTGGGGAACACCTTCGCCTCTACCCGGCGACCGTCATCACCTGCCTTCCGGCAGCTTTCCCTCAACTGGGAATCCAGCGTTGGCCTCCGCAGAATGATACATTCTTTCGCCCTACTGAACTTGGAGTATTCCAACTCCCTTTCAGTTTCTTCCCCGCGGTTGAATCATTCTTCCTTGCCTTTGCCACCTCAGTTCCGCCGTTGACCCTGCTGGCTATGCCGTTGGCCCTGCTAGTTCCGCCGTTGGCCCTGCTTAGCTCCGCCCTTGGCCCTCCGCCCATGTCCCTGCTGGCTCCACCTTTGGCTCTACACAGCTTTGCCCTTTTCCCTGCACAACTCCGTCCTTGACCCTACTGACTCCACAGTGCTTTTTTACTATTCCATCCAATTCCAAACTAAATGGCAAACTCTTCCATGATGACTCCAGATACACTTTGACCACCGCAGACCTTGGTGGCTCCACTTCCGCGGCACTTCACTCAGCGGCTTCCCTCTATGATGCTTTACTCCACTCCGGCAGCAGGTCAGTATCTCCACTAGTAACCCTTTCCGGTCAGCACCCTCCGGAAGTAGCTGTTCTCGGCCATGAGCTGATCTCAGCTAGCTCTGATACCACTTATTAGTATCAGAAGAGACATAATTGTCTTTGATACCACTTGTTGGTATCAGTACCAACTTTAATACCACTTATTGGGATTTGATACCCGGATCAAACTGATCCGATAGTAGTGAAAAACTCAAACCTCACTATCATCGATAACCATCATTTAGTTGGAACAAGAATACAAAAGATGTACAGTATTTTTTACGTGAAAACTCCTTCTCAACTAAGGAAAAAAATCACGGGACATAAAATTCATCAATAAATCCACTATGTAAAATGGTTACATAAATCCAAAGACAGAATACAGCAACCACATTGACTACACAAGCCCTAGGGTCGAAAATTAAAAAATAGAGCACGAGAATACAAAAGCCTCACACTTTGTGTTTTACTCATTGCTCTTTATTTCTTCTACTCTTTCTCTCATTAATGTGGTGCTGTCTATTCTCTCATTTTAAAAGTGTTGGTGAAACGACAACCGTCATTTTACCCCTGCACTTATGCGGCCGGCACACAGCGCCCCTAGTGCTGTCTCCCACACCAGCCCGGTGCAACCCGCACCTACTGGCACTTCCGTGCTCTCTTTGGTGCCAAGCACACACTTGGTGGTTTTCACATACCACACTCTGCACAACATGCCCAGCATACGTATATATAATAATTAGCCCAGAGACCTTCAACCAATAGGTAGGTTGCGTGTGGACAAACGCCGCCACCTTGCTCTATAATCTGCCAATAACTTTGCCCACCAACTCTGTAATCCTGCCACATGCACAGACGACGTACACAGACTGCAGGTCTGCCACCTGCTCTGCGGAGCCAACTATCCACAACTTGCTGCCAGCTGTCCACGACGTCCTTAGTCGTTGTTGTAGTTAAGTCCCCGGATCATCTGTGCCCTTTGACCATCGCAAGAGTCCTCTAGCGTTCTTTGGTCTCCAAGCAGTGACAACGACCTCAACCATTCCATATCCTTGGTCATTACTGTGCACAGCCCATATCTCTGGACGCTACTGTGCACTCAGTCATATTCGCGAGCGATTCCATACCAGTAATACCAATTGATAAATTCTTCCTTTCTATCTGGTCAATAGGTTGATCGGCAAGCTCTCCTAAAAGACGCTTCAGCATTTTCTACTCCGAAAATCCTATCCGGATTTTCTTTCCAGCATTATCCGGTCAACCTTTTATTGACCAGATTTTTCTCCCATCCGGTCAACCTTCCGTTGACCGTCTTTTACTGGCCATCCGCCATCCAGTAGTATACCTACAGCCCTCAACCGGTCAACCTCCAGTTGATCGGCTTCTTCACTCAGACGGTCAAATCTCCCGTTGACCAAAATTTGCTCTTCGGATTTATTCTCTGTCAAATACACTCCGTCATTTGCTCTCCACATATCCTCCGATGATAAATCACTTTGTTGGATCACCCATAAGGGAATGACCTACCCCAACACCCACTTGCCCTCGGCCTAGTCGTCGTCGAGAGGATCAATAAGCTCCAAGAAGCCAAGGGCTTGGAGATGACTCACCTGCAGGTTCAGGTGGGTTCACTAAAGGGACGAAGAACCGAAGAAGGGACGGAGAACCGAAGAAGAAAGGGAATTACTGGGGGAGTTGAGGAATTCTTACGATGGAACTTCTATGCTTAGTGGTGGATTCAACAAGGAACTTGGGATGAAAGCCATATATGAAGGAGCTGCTGATTTAATAGCATATGGACGACTTTTCATCTCTAATTAGGATCTGGTCCGTCGATTTCAGGTCGATGCACCTTTGAATGAATACGATTATGTGGTATTTTACACCCCTGATCCTATTATTGGATACATGAATTATCCTTTCCTAAAAAAACCCTTAATAATACCAATTGATACTCATTCGTAATGAATGTCGGATGAATATTTTTCATCTTTGATCTCTTTAGAGGTTTTAACTCAAGCCATCCAATAAATATTTTAATAGTAGAAAGACGGATAAATCAATTTAAGTAAGACATATTATAGAGATATGATTTGTATAATTATGCAAATGTCACGGATATTCGTGGAGAGATATCCGTCATTTTGTAATAGATTTGTAATAGTATAAAGTCTTAGTATTAATATTAATAATTTGAACTATGAATGCTATTTAAATGTTATCTCTTTAAGTTACTCGTTGCCATGCATGTATAGTTTTGAAATGTACATATATCTAGGGCCATTATTTTGTGATATTTTAGTATGTGGCTTAGCCAATAAAATAAATTGATAGATACAGTAAAATTAGTAACTTGTGCAACCAAAAGGTAATACAGGATGGAAAAAGCATTAAAATAATCAAAAGTTATTCCATATTTTGCTTATACGAGATTGATTATATGTTTTAATTGTAATTATATATAAATAATTATTTTATTACTAAAAAAGAGTTTTTTTTTTTTTTTTTTTGTATTTCAATTGCTTAAAATAGGATGATTTCAGTATTTGATACTACATGATATTTCTTTTTCTAAATTCTCCTCCTCGTGTTTGGTCAGATTACTAATAGTGAAAATTTTGAAAAAACTTATCATTTTCTCTCTTATAAATTTTTTTTTTTTTAAAGGAGTTTCCCCAGTGAATCCCTAGACTATTTAATCAAAAAAATAAAAAATACAAGATCAAGAATTAAAACGTTTTGCTTCAAAAACATTTTATCATATCCCAATGCAAAAACATAAACATAATTGACATTATATATATATTGACCGGTCCAGAGATACTTGGGTTGGCCCAATTTTGAGTTCGAAAAAAGAACCGCACAGCATAGGAGGTATTTTATGCAGCCCAAGATCCAAACGGTTCAGTCCAAGTCAACTCGGCAAAAATCAGCCCCTCTATGGTCCCATGAACAAGACCCAGCAGCTCCTCCAAATTGAAAGATGCCGCACAACTAACCAATCAGCCTGGCCGCTATCAATGTATCATTTTCCCAATGCAAAGAATCAAGATTCGCACAAGACCTCTGATAAGTCTACCTGCCCGGTGCCCTTACACAGTAATCATGAGGAATGGTGCACGCAGATGGTAGGGTGATGGCCCCTTTTTACAACTTAACCCAAGGCTATTAATGTTAGCCGTTGAGTTCTCACGATAGCGTACCAACTCTCACTCTATATATATCCCTTTGCTCTTACAGAGAAAGTGTGACCAATAAAAAAAAGCTCTTAGCACTCCTGTAACTCAAAAGCACCCAATCACACTTCCATCTATTATGTGGAAAAGAGGAGATCCAAGCATTGAAGTCTCTAAGTTCAAAGGGGGCTCAAAAGGCTCAGGGATCCCGACAACAATAGGAAGAAGAAAAAGAAGAAGCTCCCAACAACAAATGAAGAAAATGAGAAGAGGAAAAAAGAAGAAAGGATGGCACTCAACTGCTCTTGCCAGACTCTAGGCGAAGAAGAGCACACTCATCGTCACGGTTTTCACCCCCTGGTTGAGTTCAGAGCATCGCCTCTAACTATCGAAACAATAAATCTGATTTAGGCTCGAGATTGTGCACACCCGTGCCCCCTCCGATTTCTCCACCACTGAGGTAGAGAGGATGACTTATACAGTCTGGTGCAAAAGAATCCCCTTCGTACGTAGCCATGAGAGAATTCCAACGGAAAAATTTACTCTCGCATGGGTAAGTTCATCAGTGCTCCCCATATCCAAGGAAGTTCTTGGGAAAGGTGAAGCAAACCGGGCCCTGAAAGCAAGATTCTCCCCCATCTCAAAATTGCACCTGGTCTGGCACACCATTCGAAACCTCATCCTCCATCTCTATAAACCACCCTCTGACCGGGTGCACCCTTCGGAGCCTCCACCTTGATCACAAAGTTGCCCCTTGACCTCAAAGTTGCCCCTTGACCGGGAGCACCCTTCGAAGCCTCATCCCCTATCACTCAAAGTTGGTCCCTGGCCGGGCACACCCAGCGAAGTTAAGTTCTTCATACCTTAAAATCACCCATTGACCAAAGCGTACCTTTAAACCTCGTCCTCCATCTCTCAATGCCACCCAATAGTTGGGCACACTTGGCAAAGCTAAGTTCTTTATCCCTTAAAGCTGCCCCCAAGACAAGCACACCCTCCGAGCCTCGACCTCCATTTCAAAGCAGCCTCCTAATCAAGCACACTCTTCGAAGCCTCGTCCTTCATTTTAAAGTCGCCCCCTTATCGGGCGCATCCTTTTGAGCCTCATCCTCCATCTCTGTAAGTCATCCTCGAGCCGAGTGACCCATCGAAGTTAAATCCTCTATCTCTTAAAGCCACCTCTTGGAAGCTAAAACCTCCATATTTTAAAGTCGTCCCTAGTCGGGTACACTCACATGAGCCTAATCATTTACTAATAGCTCAATCTCCCTTTTACATACATTACGCATACACATCTTGTATTCTCAATCTGTTTCTTATCGTAGAAAGATTTCTAATTTGAACGTTAGAGATTATATCGGGGAGCGAGTTTTCGCTATCTTTTGATATTTTATTTATAAGCTGTGTTGCATATGATCCATATTTGAAGCAATGGAGATCGAACCGACTCTAATTCGACCAGCCATGAGAGATCAAGTAGCTCCAAATCCGTTCAATAATTTGGATCTAATAACACATCATATATATATATATATATATATACACACACACACCTCAGGATTTGGTTGAAACTCCTATTTTGGCTTTAAAACATCAATACCTGCTCAACATCATCAGTAAATGAGGAAAAATTCTCTGCATTCAATTATCCAACATTATGATTATCAAATTACAATTTGAGTCACACTGACCACAAATCGTAAACTTTTTAATATTGAAATATTTCAAATAGTTTTCTGGCATCAACAATAAATCCAAAATACAATAAAAATAATTTATGATAGTTAATTTTTCTGACAATACCAACAGTCCTAAATTTGGCTTGTGAATTATGTCTCCTACTCTTAAAAGTGATGAAAATGACCATAGTAACTCTCAAATTTTACAAAATATATGCATATATATGTTGATATACATTGCAATATGTATAATAAATACCGTATGCAAAAATTCCAAATAAGTAAGAACTAACTTCTAGTGATAATCTTGTCAACGAGGATCAAACATTAAAAGTTATAAATTTTTACCTCATAATCCAAATTATATGTCACGATTTAAAATTTGTAGTTATGATGATTACATATTACACACTATAGATAAAAATAAACATAATTTTTCTAACTCATGATCATATATTTTTATATAATTAAAAGTCATATCTACTATTTAAAATTTAAGTAGGCCGTTATATATATAACTCTATAAATAAAGTAGAATATCACTTTTAACCTGGAGATGATAGTCTCGAATATTAATTGTTACCATAATATATTAATATATATCAAATACATTATCACTAATTTTTATAATAGTCTGTGTGTAATTAAATAAAAAATTATACTTAAATACAAATAATTCTTATCTTTTCTTATATCAGAGAAAATTTTTTATCTTTTTACAAATTGTAGAGTTTTTTTTTATAATTCTTCAAAAAAATTTAGCATGTAAGAGTTCATAAATTATGCTGAAACTAAATTATAAAATTTTAAAGTATAGGAAAACTGTATTGTGAAATTTTTATATGCAAGAGTTGTATATATTACATTTTTTTGATTTGGGGTCATAACAGTTTGACTCTTATTTTACATATATTTTTATATAAATATATTATCTTAAAATATTTATATTATATGAAAGATGAACAAATCTTTTGAACTTTTGATAAAATCTAATAAAACTTTAAAATTGTAAATGAAAATTACATATATGCACAAATATATAAACAAAAAGTTACAGGTTGACATAAATTTACAATAAAAATAAAAAATATAAATAAAAATTAAAAAAATTTAAAATAAATTAAAGAACAAGTTTAGAAATATTTACCTTAAATATATACTCTAATAGATATTTAAGTGGAAACTATATATATGCACAAATATATAAAAGAAGAAGATAAAGGGTGACAAAAATTTACAGCAAAAACAAGAAATATAAATGAAAAATAAAAAAATTTTAAAATAAATTAAAGATCAAGTTTAAAAATATTAGTCTTAAAAATCTATTCTAGTAAATTTGTCTCCCAAAAGCTTTAAAATTTTCTTCATCTTTTTCTCTTTCTCTCTTTTTCCTACCTTTTCTCACAACAATGATAGAGATAATATGCATAGGTCTTTATATATACATTCGGTGCACCAGTATTAATTAGATGTTCATAGATGTTGTTCCGCTATACAAGCATGCATGAGCATTACATCTAGCATACTTTATACATCAATATTATCACGTCTCCAATATAATATACGCATATCAAAATTAAAATCAATAATAATATTTTTATTAATCATAAAAGCCAAACCTGAGTATGACAATCCGTACGTATACAGGACCAAATATAATAAAATTTATATAATACCTCATCGAATATAATTTAAAAAGATATAATATATGATCTGCTATTCAAATATCGCAAGATAGGTATTTAATATACAACAACTTTAATATTTTTCATACATGAGCCAAAACCCTTATCTAACTATAAACAATAACCGTAACACATAATTGAGAAAAGAAACATATCCAACATAAACATATTCACTTACCGATAGAGATACGTTGCGTCAAATTACATCTGAACTCCTACAAACGTATCCATCCTACTAGTCTGAAGGGATAAAATATAAAAATGAGAGTCGAGAGCTCAACAAGTATTATCTTTGAATAAAACAGTACACATAAATCAAAGGAATGGAAATCACATGACAATCACGTAAAATAAAAAATAATATCCATGAAACTCTAAAAATCGAGGAGATGTCTTGTACTAAATTATCATCCGTATCAAACAATTCCTCCGGGATATAATCATAACAAATAACCAATCGGTCAAATCTCGTAAATAATATCATATCACATAATTTGAGGTTACATCATATAATCGCAACCATCACCACATCCGTATGGGTTATATATCATCGTCAGGTTCCAAATTTCATATCTCATATGCTGTAATTAAAGGAAATACTGAAACTAAAATATATAAATATAAAATATGTTCCGAAGTTTAACACATTAATACATACGAGCTATTCCTATCGCACATTTGTGGGCCAAATCACATATCTTAAATCACAATCCATACAAATACATACAGAAACATAAAGTATGTACAAAATTAGAGAACCAAAGATCCACAATACCAATTTGAAGAAGAGTTACCCTTATCCAACAATCACAACTATATCGGCTACAATATCAAGTTTAGTTATATATATTAGGACCTCTGAATATATTAATTTTTATCAATTCCTTACAATGGTTCTCATTAAAATGTATGGAATAGGTCGATTATATCAAAGCTCACCTTTCTGCAGCGAAAGGGAGATCACATATCACATATGTCCCCGGTCGGGACCAAAGTCTCCTACTTGGAGAGGCGCCACAAATAGCTAATGCCTCGAATCACAAATCGACCCCTAGGGTCTCGGACCATCATGATCCCACAAAGTAGCAACCTCGTCTCCCGGCAACATGCATGTGGACCTATGCATGGCTTAGATCATGGTTCCATAATATACGGATATACAAATATACATATATACTACTCGAGTGTCTGAAAACCCTCTAAATTATAAATACAAGTGTAAAATCACCATACAACTAGTAAAATATACATACATCTACAAAATAAATAGATTTAAATGTATAAAAATAATATACATGTTAATAAAATCTTCAAACAATGGTCAAATATTATTAGAAACAAAATCAAACTAAGGTTAGGATTAGAGAATATTTGTCTTAATCTTATACTCCACAGATCGGAAGAAATTATACTTCGAAACACCCGACTCGGGTTTTCTCTCTCATGTCAATGCGAAACGCGCACCTCTATCATTCTCTCCCTCTCGCATGCGCCTCTCCGCGCTTCAAGTGCGATGCTCAACACAAATGGCGCCAACTCCGCTCCACCGTGTATGACAGTCTATGGCCTTTCCGGTGTCACCACGCGACACCGTCATAAGATTCTCTCTCTACCCACACACGGTGTAATATTTTGGATTTCATTTGGATTATTTTAATATTAATTATAATTTTAGGTATTTCAAACGTTGTGAAAATAAATTAAAATATTATAAAAATTTTAAGGAATGATCGAAAGTACGAAGTGGCGCCTGAGTTGTGTCCGTGTTATCGCCTAAATACCACCTAAAGCCATTCGAGGGGATAGGGGCGGCAGCAATGCGGCCGAGGCCCTGCGCAGAGAGGAGAGAGGGTAGCGCATGGGGTGCATGTGAGGTAGGAGAGAGAAAGGTACAAATCAGGTGCTTCGGGATATCCTTTCTTCAGATCTGTGGAGTATAATATTAAGACAAGTATCCTCCAACCCTATCCTTGGTCTGATTTAATTTCTGATATATTTTGACTACTGTTAGAGATTTTACTAACATTATGTATTTTTATATACCTCCAATTTATTAATTATATACATGCATGTATATTTTATTGGTCGTGCAGTAGTTTTTTATGGGTATTTATGATTTGGAGGATTTTCGAACACCCGAATAGTATATATATTTTTATGTATCCGTATATTGTGGAACTATGAACCAAACTTTGCATTAATCATGCATGCTGTCGGAGGCGGGGTTACTACGGGACCATGGCGGTCCGAGACCCGAGGGGTTACTATATGTGATCCAAGGTATGAGATATTGGTACCACTTTCGACAAGGAGGCTTAGTCCCGACGGGGACGTATATGATATGGTCTCCTTCCGCCTAGAAAGGTTGAGGCGTTTAGTAGCTGACCTAACCCACTATATATTTAAATGAGAACTATTGTAAGGAATTGACGGAGTAATATATTCGAATATCCTAATATATATAACTAAAATTTAAGGTTGCACCCAAAGTCGCGGGTGGTAAAATATAGTGAGTAAGTTCCTAATCTACGAGAGATAGAGTATATGGATGGCCTTGAGCTACTGGCCTAAGCCGTAACTGAGCATTGTTGCTGGTTTAAATCGCAACTGATATAACCGTGGTTATCGGACGAAGATAACCCTTCCTCAAATTCGTATTATTTTTCTTTAGTTCTCCAATTTCGTACATGCATTATAGTTCTGCATGTATTTGGGTGGATGATGATTTTAAGATACATTAATTAATATACAGTTGGGCGATAGGAATGTCTCGTACATATAAATATGTGATAAACCCGGAACATGTTTTGATTTATGTTTTAGTTTCAGTTATCTTTTCTCGATTTTTGTATGATGAGATTTAGATCCGGATGATGGTATGTGTCCCACATGGATGTGGTGACAGTTGCAGCCTATGTGACCTTGAATCATATAATATGATATCGTTTATGATATTTGGTCGGATCATTATTTATTACGATTATGTCCTGGATGGATTATTTGATACGGACGGTAATTTAGTACGATACATCTTTTTTATTTTTAAGGATTTCACGAACCTTATGTTTTATGTTTTATACGGTTGTAATATATTATTCATTCCCTCTGATTTATATGCATTATTTTGATATATATGATGTTTACTGAGCTGTAAACTCAAGTTTTTATATTTTATCCCTTTAGACTTGTGGTATGGATATACTTGTAAGAGTTCGGACGTGATTTGATTTAGCAGATTTCTATTGGTGAGTAGAGATGTTCATGTTGGGTATGTTTCAAATCTTGAGAATGTGATATGATTATATCTTTGACCGGATGAGAGCCTCGATCCATGTATGGGATATATTAGAGTTATTGTGTTCTGTTGATGAGTTATTGTAATGTTAAATACCTCCATTGTGATATTTAGATAGCAGGTCGTATATTATATTTGTCTGAATTTATATCTGATGAGATCTTGTGCGGATTTTATTATGTTGGGTTCTGTATATATATGAATTGTCACGCTTAGGTTAGGTTTTATGGTTTATAGAATATACTATGGATTTAATTTTTGACCTACGTATATTATATTCCTGGATCGTGATAGAGGTGGTATTAGAGAAAAGGTCGTAATAAGAGGTATTTTTGGGTCAACTTGGGTATAAAATTGATCGAATATTTGACGTGATAGGTGCAGCCTACGATGAAGAATGAAAGTTTGAATCATAAATATTTGAATTCAACTTGAGAAGTCAATTAATTGGTTGTGATGAGTCATGCGAGTGACGTAATGGGTGGTATGATCTAGCTGCCAGATGAGATTTTGATTACTATGTGAGGGATGATCAGTTAGGAGCAAGATAGAGTGTCCTTCGAATGTTTAAATGGGAAGCTTTGATCTATTCAAAATTTGGGATCAAGGCTAAAATTGTGCCTGAGATAGTGGAGAAAGTGTTTGAGATTTTTGGTTACTCAGACGAAGTTTAGTTCGCTATCCTAAAGCTAAGCAGTGTGGTAAGCCAATGGTGAACATCTCAGTGTTGCATTCCATTTCTTTCGATGTTTTGTGGAAGAAATTTTCGAAAGAGTCCTTCTTTGTTTAGTCTCGGTATAATAAGACAATGAATTTAGTTAATGAAGGTATGAAAATAAGTCCGTGACTTTTGAGATTGTATGTAAATATTGTATATTTTTTTAATTTTAAGAACAAGTTTTGATAAAGTTTACCCCTGATGGGTAAACGCTTTGTCTGTTAAGATTGTGGACTTTAGTGTCCAGTTTGGGCTGTCAATGTGAATGGTTGATTGATCTAATTTTATTTGGGGCATCAGAGTTTGACGTGATGATAGGAGTGGTTTGGTTAGTAAGTCACCATGCTAACGTAGATGATTTTATAAGAATATTCTTGATTTATAATATGGGCTATGAATTTTGAGTTTAAAGAAGAGTCAATTGAGAAGCGATAAAATTAATATCATTGTGCCTGTAAGTTAATTGATGAGAATGTGTGCCGATTTCATTTGGCATATGTGGCAACATTTGTGAGTTATTATGTGGTTATAAAGGATTTTCTGATTGTATGACAATTTGAAGCTATTTTTTAGAGGAGAGGATTAGCCTAGATTGTCTCTTAATTGGTAATTGAAGTTGTGTTAGGAGTGACATCCTACATAGAATTGATAGGGCATTGGCCGAGTGCTTTGCTGTGGGTGTTTTAGTACCTTCGGGATCAGTAAGATGAATCGATGAGGTTATTTATAAATTTTTAAAAATTTATGTGGAGTATGAGGTTCGTTTGAGGACTGTGTCATGCCGCAAATAGTAGTTTATGATTTGCCCGATTGAAGAGATGTGAGTTTGGTTGGAAGTAGGAATATTTTGGACGTGTTATTTTCTTCGATGGCATGTTTGTAGGTTTGTAGAAGATTGAAGCGGTGGCCAGCTAGGAAAGGCCATTATTTGTCGTGAAGGTGCACAATTTTTTAAGTCTAGTTAAATTTATTAAGCAATTTGTTGAGGATTTTTCAAGAATTGTACCTTCCGTAGGCCATTTGGCTTAGAAGTGGTTGGTATTCATTGCAATTGTAAAGGGAGCTTTCAAGAAATGAATGGCGGATTATCGACAAGGTCGATTTGGTCGATCCCTGATGGATCAAGTTAATTTGTTGTAAGTTGTGATACTCCGAGGAAGATTTGAGGTTGTGTTTACATGCAGCATATTCGGGTGGTTGTCTATGAGTTACTGCGGTTGAATGTCTTTGATCAGAATTACTCCGCTTATGACTTAGAGTTAGCAGTTAAGGTCTTTATTTTGAGAATGTAGAAATGTTATTTGTTTGGAGATAGTTATAGTTCAATTTGATTATAAAGATTGAAAAAATTATTTTAAAAAATGAGTTAATCATATAGTAATGTAAGTAGGTGGATCCCTTAAGGGCTATAATGGTGAGTTTTGGTGTCAATCAAGAAGGAAAATATTATTAATGATATTTTGTCTAATATCTGGATATTTTAACAATAAATTATAAATTAAATTTGGGTGGATTAATTTTTTTAGCACGTATTGATCTATCCAAAAAATAATAAAATATTTATATAATAAAATAATAATATTATAGGCATATAAATAATTAAATAATAATAATAATAATATAAATGTTAAAACGTAATAAAATAAAATAATAATAATAATAAATATAATAAATATTAAAAAAATTTATCTACCTGCCCCTCACCCTCCTTCTCGATTCTTCCTTCCGCTTCCTCTTGTCCCCACCTTCTCTCTCTTTTTCTCGACTCTCAGCCTCTCTTCTCTCCAAAATTTAAAAATAAAAATATTAAAATTTATATTTTTATAATTAAAATATTAAAAAATATTAAAAATAAAAAAAAAAATTATGTTTTTTTATTATAAATTTGGGCCGTCGGTTTTTTCAACGGCCCAAATCAGCTGACGCCCTTCGAATGGCCCTCACCTTCTCCTTTTCTCGATTCTTCCTTCTGCTTCCTCGTCCCCACCTTCTCTCTTTCTCTCGACTTTTGTTGCAGCCTCTCTCTCTCCAGTTTCCTGAAACCGTTCGAATATTCACCCACCGAAAACGCTAACAGATTTGCCCCCGTTTCAACCGATTGATTCCATTTGTCCCTTCACGTTATCTATCCTATGGGTCTGTATAAGTTCGGTTCAGTGAAGGGTGAGGGAGAGAGTGGTGTCGAGCTGAGAGTAAGAGCAGAGAGAGACTCTGCTATTGGGCTTCCTGGAGCCGCCACCGAGGCGTCTTCTTCGATTTTTGCTGCCATTGTCGTTGTCAATTTCGCTACTATTTCCGTCGTCGACCTTGTTGCTATTGCTGTTGTCGACTTTGTTGCCGAAATCGAAGCCAAAGCCGCTACTAACCTGATACGATTGCTGAGTGATCGTTAACCAATTGAGTCGAATTCGACTTGAGATCTGACAGAGGGGGAGAGAAGAGGAAGAAACAGACGAGGACGAAGGGAGAAGGGAGCAGACAGAGAAGATTAGAAGAAGAAGAGAAGGAAGAAATGAGAAATAAGATAATTTGTCTCTATTCCTTCTGTTACTGTGCAATCCGTATTTAACATCCAATTCAGCAATTAACAACTAACACACGAGCTTCCAGAACAATCCAAGTCAGCAAAACAGAAAATAAGCCAAAACAGAAAATAAGCAGAAAAACAGAGAAGGGCGTTGGCAGTGTTTGTTAGCCAGAATAATCCAGAACAAGAGTTGCACGTGGGCAGCTTCCCATGGCACAGCAGACTCAGCCATTTAACAGAATCGGTTAGTCTCGGACATAATCCCGTAATCGCACCGGTGTGTGGGTGATCCGAGTACTCTAGCCGTGGTTTGCAGTAATCAGGCAAGTGAATTCCCTCTATTGTCATTTCTCCTCTAATTGCAAGTGAATTCCCTCTACTGTCATCTCTCCTCTAATTGCAAGTGAATCCCCATTAATTTATTTCTTCACTCATTGCAAGTGATTTCCCTTGATTGTCATTTTCTCTTTTACTCTACAATTAAATCTGCCATTACACAAATCTATTCCCTCTCTTTCACCGATGCTGTTGAAATCGGGTGATGTATGGGTTTTTCTGTGGAAATCGCGGTAAAGGTGTAATTGAGGAAAAACAGAGCTTCGTGCTCTGGCCGATGGCGTTGTAAGTGTGGGATTCGGAAATTGGTGGATTTTAATATTTGTGTATTTTTGTTGGGTAAGTATGTAAGCAGTGTGCGCGCGAATGCGTGTACGGTGTGTGGTATGGGTACAGTTGTTGTGTGTATATATATTTATTGTATAGTGTGTATATATATACGTATAAATATACGTGTGTTCTGTGTGTGCGGGTGTGGTGAAGCAGCAGGTGCTGCTGTGTGTGTGCAGGTGAGTGCAAGTGTGTAACCGTGTGTGTGTGTGTGTGTGTGTGTAATGTGTATTTGTGTGTGTGTGTGGGCCTACGGCTGTGTGTGTTGCCGTGTATGTGTGTGAGAGTATGTGTGGGAGCAGGATGTGTAGTTGGGTGTGTGTGGGTGTGGTGAAGAAGCAGGTGCTGCTCTGTGTGTTGTGTGGGCAGTGGGTGATGGCAGTACGTGTAGTGTGTGCGTGTGTGTGCCCAGGTGGGTGGGCTGTGAGGGTGTGTGCAGCTGTGTGGTCGTTGCTACTGTGTGAATGGGTGTGTGCAAGTGAATTCCCTGTCATCTCTCCTCTAATTGCAAGTGAATCCCCATTAATTTATTTCTTCACTCATTGCAAGTGATTTCCCTTGATTGTCATTTTCTCTTTTACTCTACAATTAAATCTGCCATTACACAAATCTATTCCCTCTCTTTCACCGATGCTGTTGAAATCGGGTGATGTATGGGTTTTTCTGTGGAAATCGCGGTAAAGGTGTAATTGAGGAAAAACAGAGCTTCGTGCTCTGGCCGATGGCGTTGTAAGTGTGGGATTCGGAAATTGGTGGATTTTAATATTTGTGTATTTTTGTTGGGTAAGTATGTAAGCAGTGTGCGCGCGAATGCGTGTACGGTGCGTGGTATGGGTACAGTTGTTGTGTGTATATATATTTATTGTATACTGTGTGTATATATATACGTATAAATATACGTGTGTTCTGTGTGTGCGGGTGTGGTGAAGCAGCAGGTGCTGCTGTGTGTGTGCAGGTGAGTGCAAGTGTGTAACCGTGTGTGTGTGTGTGTGTAATGTGTATTTGTGTGTGGGTCTACGGCTGTGTGTGTTGCCGTGTATGTGTGTGAGAGTATGTGTGGGAGCAGGATGTGTAGTTGGGTGTGTGTGGGTGTGGTGAAGAAGCAGGTGCTGCTGTGTGTGTTGTGTGGGCAGCGGGTGATGGCAGTACATGTAGTGTGTGCGTGTGTGTGCCCAGGTGGGTGGGCTGTGAGGGTGTGTGCAGCTGTGTGGTCGTTGCTACTGTGTAGCGTGTGCCCTGCAGTGTGTGCCCTGCTATGTGAACCCTACTGTGTGTGCGTGATTGTGTGCAGGAGCAAGCAGAATGCGTGCTGCTGTGGTGGTGTGTGTGTTAGGGGGTGTGAGTGTGAGAGTGTGTGTGCAGTGTGATGTTAGTTTTAGAGTGCTGGCTGGCAGTGTATATGTGGACAGTGTGTGTGTGTTATGCTGCCGGTGGTGTTGGAGGTGTGTTAGAGCAGCTTATGTGCAGCTGCGAATGGATGAGCGCATTGCGGCATGTGCAAATTGTGTATATAACAAGCGTGCATAGTTTGTGTGAGAGAAAAAAAATAATAATATTGATAAATAAAAAAATAAAATATTATATTATATTTACATTTAGAAATAGTTGATTTACATGTTGGCCTTAATTGTAGGTATCGTATCGAAACAGAATAAAAGAATAGTTAAGTAGTTGAATTAAACCAAAATAAATTAAATTTCGATTTCATGATAAATTCCTTTGTGTTAGATTTGATGGCATGAGTACGGTCTATGTCAGCACCGAATGACGGTTCTATTGATGTAGTTGCAAAGCCTTCTATGCGTTATATTTGATCACGTGAGTATTTGGATTATTAGTTTTCTACGGTTAAGGTTGAGGATAGTGTATGAAAACATTAAGAATCTAGTCGAATGAGAGGTTACGATACCTTTATGTGGTCTACGCTTATTCGATACTAATTTCCGTATCCTAGTGGTGTTGAGGTATATTACCTAAATTGGCGGGATGCTTATGGCCATGTGACCATCGTAGTGTATGATATCGAGGTTATCATTGCGGGAGATGTTGGGTTTGACATATGAGATACCTTTCGTACCTGGTAGAGTCGGAGGAAGAGCATGTTGATGAGATCATCTGTACTTGGTTGGGTCAGATGATGAGCATGCTAAGGAGACGTCTGTTCTTTGTTTGGCAGAGTCTCTGTGGACCATGTAGTTGGTCGAAGGTCAAACTTGCGAGCATCGGGTAGCTCGTGCAAGTACCCGGCTGTCGGGGGACATACGAGCCTTTGATTTACAGTGAAGGAATAAGATCCAGGGGTTTTCTTGTGTTATCTATTTATCATATATATCTAATGAGTTTGGAATTTAGTGGAATCCAGGAGTTTTCTTTCGGCAGTATCCTTGTGTTGGGTCCTGCGATATTCGAATTTAGTGAAATCCATATTGGTTGTTATCATGAGTATGCCAGTCGTTCTTGTTGACATATGGGCTAGGGAATCCCCACTCATCATTGATGTCGGAATCCAAGGGATTACCGTTGATTATTAACACTCTTGTTCTTTTTGGGATATACGGGTCAAGTGGGACATATCTTACTTATAGTCGTATTTACGACGTGTTATAATTTATCTCGAATATAATAGATTGTTAGAGTAATGTTGAGACATTTATAATTTGATATCCGAGATTGTTATTATTATTGCCATTTTTTATTATTATCACTTGTTGGATTTTGGCTCACCATTGCGTTTTCTTAGCTCCAATTGAGTAGATAGCATTTAACTCGGTGGGAAAAATATATGTACTATAGGAAGAAATTATAGGTAGAGAAGAAGGTCCTGGTGGTCAGTTGAGTTACTTTGTGGAGTCATCAGAGTTTAGATTGCCATAGAGATTGATGTATTTTTCTTTTGTTTGAGTTATCTCTTCCTTGGTATATTTTTTGGATGTTGAACGAACTTATCATGATATAGCTTAATCAAAGATGAAACAGTTTAGGATTATGAAATTATCATATCTTGTTTTAAATTTTTAGTCCTCATGTGCGGTTGGAGCCGTGTGTTTTTAGTGTTTAGGCTCGGGTCGCTACAGTTATGGTATCAGAGAAAAAGTTAGTTCCTGTGAAGTTGATCGAGGATTTAGGAGTTTAGGAGATTCGAGAAAATTTTTAGGTCCTGTGATATATTTAAGGAATGATGATACGAGTAGTATTCAAGGATTTAGATGAATAGATGATACTTAAATACTAATAGTATTTATTATTTCAGGATGTCTGAACAACTAAGTGTTAATGCGGATTGATCGCCTAGTGCACTCAAACATGCTAGCATTGAAGAAATGGTAGAGGTCCGTAGTGCCTTACACAACATGGCGTATTTGGTGTATTAAGCAATTAGTGCGCAAGTCATGGGACGCAAGTTTGCCACTTCATCGGCAGTTGGAGACCAGCAGCACGTGTAAGATAAGGAGCGTCGAGTGATGCATGATTTCCTAGATCAGCCTGTTCCAGAGTTTGCTGGTCTACTTGATCCTATGCTCGCTGAGGCGTGGATGGCAATGATAGAAAAGGCTTTTGAGATCATTTTTTGTGGACCGACGGACAAGGTTCGTCTAGCTCTTCATCGTTTTGTGGTAGAGGTAGATCACTAGTGGAACATATTGAAGAGAGAACTGCGCGTGACGGCCGATGAGATCACTTGGGAGGAATTCCAATGCCACTTTAACAACAAGTATTTTCTCCCATGCGTACAAGCTAGTAAGGAGGCAAAGTTCATGTCTTTGTGTCAAGGGAACATGACGGTCGCACAATATGAGGCACAGTTTACTGCCTTATTACGTTTTACCCCCTACTTGGTGGTCGACAAGGAGAGGAAAGCCCGGCGATTCCAAGATGGACTAAATGATATCATCCAGATGCAGCTACTTCCATTTGACTTGGTGGAATATGGTGTGATAATGAAGCATGCCATGATCATGGAGCAAGCCTTACTCCGGAGAGGTCAAATTCAGCTGACAGCAAGCACTTTGACTGGGGATAGATTACCGCATACTTCATTTCGGAAGCGTCAGAATACCAAGGGTCGAGGAGGTGGAAAGTGGCGCTTCAAGTGTCAGAAGACGAGACATCTCGCCAGAAATTACAATGTGTTATCATCTACACCCACTAAACCTTCAGTGTTTTCACCAGTGCCGACTTCCAGGGAGTATCAACCGTCCTGAACGTGTTTTACTTGTGGCAAACCTGGCCACTTTATCAAGGATTGTAAATCACCCAAGCAAGGAGTAGCGGGGACAGCAGGACAACAAAGGTTGCAGAGATCAGGACGAGTTTATGCAGTCACCGAGCAGCAGGCCCAAGATTCGCCCGATGTGGTACAAGGTACTATACACATTTGTGACTACCCTGCTTATATTTTATTTGATTCTGGAGCAACACATTCCTTTGTGGCGACTTGTTTTATACCGCACTTGGGAGTCACATCAAGGTCATTGGACTTTACACTTGTTATTTCCACTCCTGTTGGAGAGACTGTCTTGATGGATGTTATATATGCTGAATGTACTACTCGGATAGGGGATCATTGTCTACAGGTGGATCTAATTTCACTTGATATGTTAGAATTTGACGCAATCCTCAGAATAAATTGGCTGGTTGCTTGCCACGCTAGCATTGATTGTGCTGAAAACCTCATACGCTTTAATCCGCTCGAGCATCCACCTTTTAAGTTTCAAGGCATTGGCAGCAGAGTTTCCCCTCCGATCATTTCGGCTCTGCACGCTAGACATCTGCTACTTGGAGGTGGTAGAGGTTTTTTAGCATGCGTATCGATGGAAACCGCCCCACAAGCTAAATTGAAAGAAATTTCAGTTGTGTGTGAATTTGCTGACGTATTTTCGGATGAGCTACCGGATCTTGCGCCAGAAAGGGAGGATTTCTATGGATTCAGTTTTGTTCTTTGCTATCTCTTTATAGCAATATCAAAATTTGTGGGACTTTGCTATGAAGATGGTTGTGTTGAGAACGTCCAAGCCAAACTTTGTTCATGCAAAGGCAAAACCAAATCTCTACACGGATTGATTATCAAACCTTTTATTTAAATTTGCGATGAGACAAGATAACACACAAATGACAATAATAATCATGAAACAAGAGAACATACGAGTTTTACATGAAAACTCCTTTGTAAATGAAATGATAAAATCACCGGACTTTGCGTCCATAAATGCTTTACTATATACAAGTTTGGTTCCAAATAAACCCACCGAAATCATCTCCAGTTTTACCACAAATATTCGTAAACCAATCAAAGAACAACAAGAGAGGAAATGAGACAAAATCACAAGTAAAATTTTCTAAATAATAATTAGAACAACGTATCCAACAATGACAAGGAACAAAATGTGATTAAAAGCCTAAATGGTTGGTGAAATTCTCCCCCTTCTCTTCTATCTTTCTCTCAGGCTGCCGCTCAAGTATTTCAAAACTCACACATAATGCCCTCAAAACAGAGCACGACATTTTATGGCACACGAGCATCCGCCATGCACCCATCATGCGCAAACACCACTATCTTTCCTGCACATTTATCCTTCAGGTGCAAAGATACTGCTAGACCAACGGACATGCACCCTTCAGGTGCAACAATTTTGTCCAATATACGAATATGCATGCATTAGGTTAGTGTAAGGCATCACTCACCAATAATGAAAGAATGGCTATATACAATGGGCACGAGACTCATGAGGTGGTAATCCATCCAACGGGCTGTGTATCCACGTTGTGAGTAGTGCTAGTGTAACCTAGCTATTTATAGTGGAGTACTAACTCCTGAGGTTTTCACGGAATTTTTAAAAGGATTTTCATGTAAAAATTCTTATGCCAATTGTGTGTGAATTGTGCTATAATTTGCTTCATTAATTCAAGTAAAGGAGTGTACTTTATGGTTGTTTGGTGTCCTGACTCCTCCCAACAGTTCTATGATGGGATAACACTAAATCTGAATCCACGGATTGAAGGTATTTCACCGGATGATGTGTGTTTGATCAAGATACCTGTTTGGGTGCAATCCCCCCATACTAAACTTCAACTCTGGACCCTCTTGCTTTGAGCAAAATTGCATGGTGGGTAATCCATCGTGACAGAGAAATTAACGGCACCAGAGATTAGATTTCTTATGCTTGAATGCTTGTCAAAATCGATGGAACTGAAGAACTGATTGATGTATATTCCCTACTCTGTTGCCAGGAGCAAAGGAGAATGCAGCAAATAGTCTACGAGTGGAAGCCTGTGTACTCACTGCTTATTGAAATTGTAGGCATACAGAGCAAATATTCAAGACAGAAGAATAATGATATAGAAGAATAAGGAAAAGGCAGAGTGTTTTGTGATTCGAATTGGTTTTGTGTGAGCTGCTTATTTGAAGACTTGAAACGGAAAGATTATAATGCAATTTGATGTGAATTTTGAAGGGAAGTTGATAATGATAACAATGGAACTGGGCCAAAGGATTTTAGTAGATTTCAAAGGATATGTTATATTTTACAACTAATCATTTATGCTACAATGTAGCTTTTGCCCTAGGACTTGGACAAATTCAAAATCACAATTCGTAGTTGTTAAACTCCTTTTGTAACCCTATCAGTTGAAAATAGTGAAACATTACCTCCTTTGCCTGTGATTTTTTCTTTTGGTGTTTTCAATGTAAATTTGGTGTTTTATTATGCGATTGCTTATTATTTTTCTACTGCTAATATTCCAAATCCCTAACCTATAGAGATGGCTCATGCTAAGAGTAGCCATGGACAGAAAGATGAATGACAAAGATTCACAGATGTGTGGAAAGTGGAACGACTGCAGATGATTGCTGCCAACTTTTTGACAGTGTTGGCAATTGACTCAGTGGAATGGTAATGTGAAACGAACACTGTAGAAGGGAAGAGAGAGGCCTTTGGTCTATTGAAACCCATAAATACAAATCCATAGAAGGCTTAATTGAGGAGCGTTAGCTTTCTATGATTGTGATAGTGAGACTAGACTCCAAGGGATGAAAAATGCCTGAAGTATCAAAGTCCGTGTGCATCTGGTTGGTTCATCCTAACAAACTATAACTGACACTGTATAGCAAGGCTGGTTATGTGTAGCCGGAGCAGCTTAAAATTGGGATTCTTGATAAAACACATCAAAATTTTTCTTCCGGTAAAGTAAACATATGGAACTTAACATGGAAGTGTTAAATCAGCAGATGGGAAGCTACTTAACCTATGGAGCAGCTTAAAGCTGCAAAGGAATTCAACCAGATGGAGAAACTGTGATAAACCGTATGAGTGGAGCAATTGTATTTCTGTTTCTGAATGCTAAAATTTCAGATCACTCTGCAGCCATATTCGGTGCTATGATGGAGATAACGGAGATTGGAAGACGTTTGAATCCTCTTAACTTTCGGGCTTCTGGTGAGGAGGTTTTTTTAATCTCATCTGGATGCAAAAGATGAAGGATGTGAAGATTGCTTTGTGAAGCTTGAACAAGAAGAAATTTGGTGGAATCTCAAAGCGAGTTGAAATGGCTAGAAGTAATGTGGATGGAATCCAATAACAGAGGGGGGTTAACCCAAAAGAGGAGCCTTTGTATGCTTTGGAAAGGGAGAAAATGGCAGCTTGTAAGAAGCATGAAGATGGTTGAAGAGAATTTGGTGAGGACAAGGCAAAGAGTCCACTTGGTAAAAGCTGGTGGCAAGAACACCGAGTTCTCCTCACCCAGAGTGATCAAAAGCTGAGCTGCAAAGATCAACACGGAGCACTTAAAATGATGAATAGCATGTTATTGCTTGGACTTTAAGAACACTCCATTTAGTTCATTTATCTAAAATATTTAAACTAAACAATTTATACTATTATTTTAAAAGTAGACATTTGCTACTAGGATATATGATCTATCAGATTATCTATACTAACCGTTTATCCCAATTAAATTTGGGGATCCCATTTATAAAAGATTGTAAAAGATGCAGTAGTTTGGGGATTCCTACAAACCATTCCATATGAGATAGCCATAGCCCAGGTGACTTCTAAATCATCTGTGAAAGATTGGCTTGTGGTTTTACCGGAGTTCTGTCTGAGGTGAATTTATTTACGAGACTTTCAATTTAACCCAAAGGCTTTGATTTTACCTTAGAAACTAAATGGCCAATGTTAAAACTAGTCCTTGGTTGTAGAAGATTAATCTTTGTTCTTTATTTTTCAACATAAAATTAGGATGCTTGGATTTACATTAGAGCCTAATAGATGGGTCCACCTTAATAGGGTCGGTTTTATTGCATCCATTAATGACCACACTCATGAAAGGATGCTTAATAAGCAGGTGAATATTACTAGCATTACTTCTGCTGTTCTAACCGAAAGTCCTACTGCTCCTGTGGATTTTAGACCCCTTTACGTGCTGCATCGTGGTCTATACAATCCAAAATAGCAACCTTGTGACTTAGTGAGGTGACGGGGAGAACATATGGCTAAAAACAAGTCAACATTGAATCGCTTGTTTAAAAAAGAAAAACTCAAAAACAATGCGTTTTGAGAAAGAAAAAACTAATTAGATTATCAGGCTCGAACTTATAAAATCTATTATAATTAGAACAATCAACTTACAGACAATGAACCGATAAGCTATTATTAGGCATTGACGTCAAACAATAGACTATCTAATATTCTTCTTAAATTTGTAACACCATAATCATTTAGGCTCTTCTAATTTCTTCCCTATAAATATCAAATAATGAACCCTTGAATCAATTTAGATACTCCAACTCTAATCAAAAATATATTTTCTAAACTCAATCATATACTCGACTCGATCAAAAAAAAAAAAAAAACATGACACAAATTTGAGAAAAGAATTACAATATATACGGATTTATTGTCCCACAATAACAAAGAGATATTTCACAAGAATATTTAGAAATGGAGATATTTGAAATTTTCATAGAAAACTTAGTGTTGGATGCTTGGTAGTGCCTCTTGCATCTCTCTCCTTGGGTCAAAGTGAAGACCTAACTCTACTTAATCAGATTAGTGAAGAAAAATGCTCAAAACCTCTAGTTAACACACTTTGCACAATCTAGGTTGTTGGGGATAAAAATCATTTTTAGCTCGAGCTAAATTCTTGCTAAATTCATTTCATTTGAATATGAAAAATTTTGTATGAGCTAAATTCTCGCTGGTATCTTATTATTTTTATCTATAGTTATATATTTGAATCATTTTTTATTACATATATCCAAATTTAGACTAATTAAATTTGTAAATAATGTCACTGAAATTTCTAATGTCTTTAGATCTAATAATCTTTTAATTTGGTAATTACGTAATAAAACATTTTACATGATTTATAATATCAAAGGATACAAATATTTTCTAAAGTAACCATCAATGATCGACCAAAGGAATAAAAATTTATCATGTAATATATATGTGTATGCATATTTTGAAAACCCCATAAAAGATAATATGATATAGTTGTTAAAATATCAAATAAGTAATAACATTGAAACATCCAAAGGAGCAAAATATCCAATTGATGAACAATAAGTCATCCAAACAATTTCAAGACATTACACAAATTTTAAGGGCAACATTCCACAACTATCAACAATATCAATACTCCCCTTGGTGTTATAATTGTAGAATGTAAAAGATATTCATTGTTGATCCTTTATAATAAAGTGGGTTTATTATTATTTTTTATAATTTGTGATGGTTTAGCTTCATTAGCTAACTAATAATTACAAATTAAAAACTATACATAGGGTCATCTTATTTCATTTGTAAAGGCACTTTATACCAATAGTTTTCAAAAAAGAATAAGATAATAATTTTAACTAAATTGAGATAAATCAATATCTATTTTCATATTCTTCTTATACATCATATTTAGAGTAGTTGACACCAGGTTTCGAACCCTTGTCATTGAAAGGAGAATTGAAGCCCCTTATCAATAAGCTACAAAATCATTTTCTTCTGTAAATCGAACTTTTTGTATTTTACATGTTGTGTCAAATTTATACAATTGATGGGCTTTAAACTTGATTCAATGGACATTATGACGATTAATGGTCCATTGAGTCAATGATTCTTGTTGTATCATATGATATTGATAATTTATCTTTTAATAAAATCAATTATACGCATGTGTTTCAATTTCTATTTAATTTTGTTTTAAAATATAAGATTAAATGCTTATATTTCTATCATGCCCTGAATTTCTTGTCATTAATTTTGTGGTATTTATATTAAAAATAAATAATTGACATTAACTGTTAGTATAATTTTTATGAATTATCAACATTTGATAATTTTTGAAGCTGTCTAATTGTTTGAAAATAATGAGTTTAGAAATTGGCCCACTTGCTTGAGGAACTGTAAGAACTTCGAGCAATTGGAGTTGCCTCATCCATCATTTTAAATAATTGGTGTATTGATGGTTCAAACATAAATTTATTCTGTGAAATGCTTTAAAGAATAAGTTAAATAAGACATCTACCACTAGATTCCGTGAATCTATTATAAAGTTTTGACTTGTATAAAATGCTCTATAGATATATAATGAAATAATATCTAAAAAGAGTGTCAATTATTATCTATAAGTTTAAGATTGTTGGAAACAATCCTACTTATGAGTTGTAAATTCAAGTAATGATTCATTATTGCTAAGGTCTTGAGAGACTATGTACCAAAACTTAAAACACATAATAAAACTATCAAAACTTAATGATTTAGCACATCATTTGGATCTTGACATTGAGAACTTGAAAGCAATTAAGCCTAATAGTTTCATATATATGGTTGAGTCAAGTTTGCGTGGAGCATCTAGGTCCAACCACGAAAACTCTAACTACTCTCCCAAATAATGTGAAGTTTTTGGGTTGGCACCTAAGAAGAAGAGGCCTGTCAATTTTAAAAAGAGGAAACATGCTAGAAAAAAGACATGTCCAAATTGATCTGCCTCAATTGTGAAAAAGAAGGCCACTTTGCTCGTGAATACATTAAGCTAAAGAACGTATTTTCTAACTCTTCACTATTAGTTTATGTAATTAACTTTATCATGATTGCTAACTCCATCTATGTGTGGACTGTAAACTCAGTAACGACTAAACATATAGTAAGAAATTGAGTTGGATTCATAAAATACTATTAGATTTCTACTGAAAGTAGAGACATAAAAATAGAAACATAATAGTAGAGAATAGAGATAACAGGAAGATACTTAAGATTGACACTTACAAGCTAAATTTATATGATAAACGCACTCTATTGCTCAATAATATATTGCATGCTTTAAATATATGACAAAACTTTACTTTCTATATTTACTCTAATAAGACTTGGTTTTCAATTTTCTTCTAGAAATAATGATGTTTTGCTTTATGTGAGAACAACTTATTACAGAAGTGGTTTTAACTCTGATAATTTTATGGTATTAGATTTAAATTATTATGGTAACAATGGTTCATTTATTTGCTTGATATCCGCTGCTAATGTTAGCACATGAACATGGCATGCTAGATTTGGCCATGTATGGCAAGATATGATGACTAGATTATATAATGCTCAATTTCTAATTATTAATATTAAAGTTGTTAATTTATTTTAGGTCAATTTAAAAATAATTGTACATTAAAAATTTGAAGGAAAAATTTCAAGTATGGAAGCAAGCTTCGTGTATGACATGCACCTGACACATACTTATGTGCATTTTAGACAAATTGTGCGTGTTCCAATAACACTTTTGGAATGCTCATGTGAGTTTCGGCTAGATTATATGGCACCTATGGTGCATCCCTTGAGCACTTGTGTGTAATTTTGATAAATTACTTGTGCCAGAGCTACACTTGAGGGTTTGAACAATGCCTGATGCGCAGCTAGCTGGTATTCGTGTGCTAATTTGTTTATATAAGCGACACTAATATTATTTTTGAGAATTTTTTGTTGAAGGAGGAAAATGAGAGAGAAAGATAAGATAAAGAAGAGAAATAAATAGAAGAAATTTGATTTTAAAGTAATATTTTATCAAATTTGTCAAATTTAAAGGTTTAGACAAATATTGCATCTATTTTTTATTTTCATTAGTTTTATTTACATCTAGTGGTCTATTGTACATATATATTATCTTTTATTCTTCCTACTTTGAATATGTATACATGCATATAGTTTTACTGATTTTTTTGAGTTTTTGCTTTAATTTTTTCAAACATTTAAGAATTTCACCAAATTTAAATGTAATTAGTAAATGTTTAAGGTATTTTATTTGTATACATACATATGTGTAAAATAAAAGTTACGAAATCTTGCATTTGAGCCTACATATGGTAAACAATACATGTGCTTCGGATCGGACTATATTTTATTATTTATTTTGATATTTATACTTTTTTATATGGTAAAAAGTTATATATTTATATTTTTTTTTAGAATAAAAGTTTTATAATTTTTTAACATAGAGAAAAGTATTTTGGCATTTATTATAGAGTCTTCTAATTTAGTATTTTTATTGAGAACCATTGTAAAAAATTGAATAAAACTAATAAATTTAAACGTCTTAGTATATTCAGATAGACTTGAAAGTACACCTATCATCTGCAAGTGATAAAATAAAGTAGCATTTAACCTTATTTATATGAAGTAACATATAAACAGCCAGCGTATGAGTCTAAAAAGAAGTTATTTGACTTAAAATTATTAGAAACATTTATAATTCTTGCATAAATTTAATTTTTTTATCATTGCTTCTCAAACTTTAGCATATTTTTTTTTATTTTTTGTGATTTATATCTATATTTAATTTGATATTTAAGATATTTAACTTTTTGAGAATTGTAAATTTTTATTGTTATTCAAATTTATCCAAATTTGGATTAGGCTCTGGACTTTGATGCCTTTGGATTTATGATATCAAACTTTTGAATGATTTTCGTACATTTAGACTCTTGATATTCGTATACAGATTATGAATTTTACGTATAAAATTATATTTGGATATTTTCTAATTAGGCATTTAATACCATTGGATATTTGACAAATTTAAAAATTTTAGCTTGTATTAAATTTTTGTACTATTATTTTCATATTTTTGTCTATGAAACTGTATGTTTCATATATATACTTTTAATTCATTAGATTAGAGAGTTTGAAAACTTATAGGTTTCAGATGGGATGACTCAAAAATCTAGATTAGTTATAAAAATCTTTAGATTTGTAATTGAACATGTATATAATTTGTACTTGGATTTACATTTGAGGTTGCTATATTATTTAATTAGTTTGATTTTTGTCTTTTTGAAAATTTTTTATATCTTGGATATAACAAGTTTATTGTAATGATTTAGATTTTTATTAGATATGTGACGGAATGCCTTTTAAATCCGTTATTAACTTAATTCTAATAGTAGATAATCTACTAGGTGTAATCTGATAAATATATATCAACATACACAGGATCCACAACATGTCACAACCTCGTCACACCGACAATAAATTTGAATATTTTACATTGTCGGACCTAAATAGGGAAGATGCTTGGAAAAAAAAAAAATCACCTTCAAACCTGTGGAAGCATCTCATATTTTCAATATATACTAAGTTTTAACCAAAACATGCGTCAACTTTCTTAATTACAAAATAATACATACATCTAACCCTTATTCCAAATAAGAATAACTATTGTACCAAAAATACAAAAGATAAAGTCTAAATACATCGTAGGTCATCCACATGACCTAAAACTGAGCACCGATCCTTCATTCCTACTCGTCGGCTATAAACTCGTACAGATCATCTAAAGGGTTAATAAAAATAGTAAGGAAGTGAGTCAAATACTCATCAATACACATATATATCTAAGAACATGTATACTTTATATTTGAAATATAATAGTACATATCAGAAGGAATGGGACGAATGGATAATTATAAAATATGATTAGAAAATGCTTTTATAATACATTCCAAATTCCTTTTCTTATTTTTTTATTTTCTTACTCGTTAAATCATACTAAAAACTTATTCTTCTTTGAGGATCAGGGCCAGTAAGCTTTACTAGTTAAAGGAGTGATCGATCGAATTATGGATTATGTTTACTCCTGCACAATTAAAAGCCTTCTCCTATTTAAGACCCAGAGGCAAACAAGTCCACATATAACCCTATAAATTAAGTCTTAGCCGTAAAGCAGTCCTTAACAAATAACGATCTTCCACTATAATATATGAAGGCATACCAAAATATACTATCTGTCGAATGTTTCTTGACCCAATTTTTAACTTCTTAATTTCTTAGAAAATTATGCACTTAACTTTATACATTTTTTATTCTCACCCTTTTCGAGAGCAATTTATAAGTCATTAACATAATTACAGAATACTCTCCATAATTCTTTTTCATAGATCTTATACATTTTTACCATGGCAATTTCTTAATCATGAAAATTAATCAATAATATAGATAAGATAAAATATTCAAATAGTAAAAAGCATGCTATATAAAATTAAATGTATAGTATATTTTGAGCGCGCATAAATAATATGGATTAAATTTAAAAATTATAAACTTGAAGCACAATTATGTGGAAATATAATTTAGGACCTTTAAATATGGGGGGAAAATTTTTACATCATGCATATTTGAGATATAAACAAATAAACGATGATTTTCAACAAATCTTGCTATAAAAATATAATAAAGCAACAAATATGCACATTTTTTATGTTTTTGCTTCAAAATCCCAATAAGGATGAGTATTAAAATAATAATATTCAAAATGAATGAAAATAAACAATAACAAAAATAAAAAGCTTAGAGTGCATTTATCTTAACCCGATTTACTAGTTTTCTCACTCGAATCATTCGATTCAAGCTCTCGATATTTTTCCTTCACTTTCTCTCTCTTCTCTTCCGTTCCCCGTCGCCTCTCTCTCTCTCCTCTCTACAAATGTTGCATAGAAATGGCAAAAAGGAAGCAGGTGGGGCTTTTAACAACTTCAGCCCTCGAGCGTCGGTCGAGCGTTGCTCGGGCACAAACATAACAAAATCGCACTCGCACGCGTCTTGGGCGTGATGGTTTTGGAAATTGCACCTTAAGTGCTAGTCAAGCACAAGGGTTCTGGAATTTGCGACTACCCTGTGCCTAGGCTGAATCTCGGACGCGCCACAAGCCTATACTAGGCCGAGTTGCCCAATCAATTTTTGAATCTTTCGACCCGATTCTCACATCGATTATTTTTAATATCAATTATATTGACTTAGTAAATTATAATTTCACTAAATCTAAAAACTCGAACCTTACAAGATGCTTTTCCTTGCAAGTGTGATTCGATTGTTTTTTTCAATTTTATATCATCATTTGAAGATTGGACTAATAGTTTGAATTTGATTTTACACCCGTTGTGAGTTAAGGTATTTATTGTTTTGGGTTGGGTTTGGTTTGTTTACCTCTGACCCAACTAGAGTTTTAGTCAGATTAAGGAAAATATTTTAGATATTAAAGGTATATATATAATAAGAAAATTGATTTTGGGACATAATATATTTGTTAGAGGGAGGCCTTATAAAAAATTTCATTAAAGTCTTTTTAATCACATGTAAATATTGTCTAATGAAAGAGTCTACAAGAAAATTATTTGAAAAAGCTACTGGAGCATCATTTTTATTGCAATTAATTTGTTGTGATATTTATAATACAATGAATGTACGGATAAGGCATGGTAGTACATACTTCATTATCTTTATAGATGATTTTATACAATTCAATCATGTCTATTTGATCTTCTATAAATCTAAAATATTAGTTGTTTTAGACATTATATGATTTGGGTTAAAAATCAATTAGATATGATTATATAAGCTCGTAGGATTATTTGTGAGAATGAATATGTATCTGATCAATTTAAGAGGCTATATGATGAAAAAGGTATTAAAAGATAATTGACAATATTAAATATGATCCAACAAAATGTAATGATGAAAAGGCAAAATACACAACGCTTGAGACAATTAGGTTAATAGTGGCAAAAGCAAACTTTTTGATATCTCATTAGGGTGACGCATAACTAACTATGACTTATATTCTTAACCAAATGTCCTCTAAGTCAGTACATTCCACTCATTTGACTATGGGCATTTGACTATCTTGTAGCCATTGCACACAATGGATTTTGTTCATAATACTTTCCATGGGTATGAAAAACTAGGCCCTATAGGAAGAAAGTGTATCAGTAAAAGACATGGAGAATATTTCAAAGGACACGTATTTATAGTTAAATATTCAGAAAAAAGTTTGGTAGAAATTAAATTACAATATGTGAATTTCATCAATAATAAATTTCTAAGCAAATGTGAGGTTGAAAAAAATTTAGCATTTTTTGAGTTAGTAGATCAAGAGGAAGTTACTTCAAAAGCCCTAGCTGAGAATAATGAAGAAATTTCTCTTTTTTTTAGAAAAAGTTGGAGTGACTTACCTTATAGTGTGAGTACACCATTAAATGATATTTTACAGCAATTTTAACTATATAGAAGCCAATGTGATAGTATTTTTCGTTGTCATTTCAAGATTAAATGGAAAGTTTTTATAGTCACTCCATATGATGATAAGCCTAAAATAGTGCATAAAACTTTTTCATCTTCTACAAAAGTTAAATGGATTAAACAATAGATAATGAGATGGAATAAATGAGGTCGACTCATATGGGATCTAATAAATGTACTAGTTAAGCAAAAGGCCATTAGAAACAAATTGGTTTTCAAGATCGAACATAAGATAGATGACATAATTGAAAGGTACAAATGCTGCCTAGTAGGGAGGGATTATACCCGAGAGCAAGGTATATACTACGATGAGGCATTCTCATCAATAGCAAGACTTCCATCTATTTGCATAATTTTAGCAATTTTAGCTAAATGAATTTAAAATTATTTTAAATGAATGTTAAAACTTCTTTTCTAAATAAAGAATTTAATGAAGAGATCTATGTAGATTAATTAATTGGTTTTGTTGACAAAGGAAAAAACATAAAATGTACTAGCTCAAACAATCCATTTATGATATGGAATAATAATCTAAACATTAGTATCGTAGATTTTATCAAGCTATTATTAGGATGGGTTTACAATGGTTAAAGAGTACCATTGCATCTATGTCAAACAATTTAAAAATAACTGCACAATTTTATTTAATATGTTGATGACATTATAGGGTGAAAATAACAATGAGTTAATAGCTACCACTAAAAGGCTATTATCTTTAAATTTTTAAATGAATGGTATGGACAAAGCAAACTACATTCTTCGAGTGAAAATCTTTATAGATCAATTTAAGGGATTACTAGATATGCCTCAAAATGGTGATACCGAAAAACTTCTTAAATGCTGCTAGCTATATGACAGTAAACCTATTGATACTTCTATATTAAAAAGTAAAAACATATGCCAAGATATATGTTTTAAGACGACTAAAGATATTAAAAAAAATTTTCATGTTCTCTATGCCAATGTAATGGGTAGGCTGATATATGCTATGATATATATTCAACCAGATATATATTATACAATTAGCTTGATCAATAACTTTTAATCAATCCCCGAAATTTTCCATTGGAAAGTGACTAACAAAGTCGTGAGGCACTTTAATAGTATTATAAACTACGTGCTTTGCTATTAAGGTTCATGTTCATATCCAATGGGTTATAGTTATGCCAATTGGGGTAGTGACTTGGACAAACACAAATCAAGTTTTAGATATACTTTATTACTTAATTTTAGCACCATCACTTGGAGTAATAAAAAATAACCCTATATAGTATTATTGACTATAGAGGCAAATTACCTCATTTGTTCAGTAGCCGTTCAAGATGCAGTTTGGTTAATGAGTTTCATTATCAATTTAGAAATTGTTAATAATATTTTAGATCCTATGACGATTCATTGCGACAGCACGTCATCTCCTACATATGTCAATAATCCTAAATATTATAGAAGAATCAAACAAATAGATGTAAGATATAACTACATTGGGGATATAATTAAATACAAAGAGTTGGTTCTGAAATATATTTCTATGACTCATATGATCACAAACTCTTAAATTAAGACTACCACAAGAGATACTTTTATAATACATACGAAAAGTCTAGAGTTATGTGGATTGTAGTTTCATAATTTATTTTTAGTTGATTACAAAAAAATTTTTTTTGAGATGTTATTTAACAAATATAAAGTTATTCAATAAATATTCATATATTTACCATATAATAGTATATAGGTATGTCAATTAACTTGAGTTTGTTCACTCATACAGGCAATTGCCTTTAGCAATTAGTCAGCTAACAATGATAAGATATTTTATTTCTTATTAGTTGTATAAGAAAGAAATACTTTTATAATTAAGCCTATTGCAAGAGATTCTTTTATAATACATATAAAAAGTCTAGAGTTATGTAGATTATAGTTTTATAATTTATTTTTAGTTGATGGTAAAATTTTTTTGAGATATTATTTAACAAATATGAAGTTATTTAACAAATATTCACACATTTACTATATAATAGTATATGGGAATGTCAATCAACTTGAATTTATTCACTCACACGAGCAATTTCCTTTAGCAATTAGTTAGTTAACAATGATAAGATATTTTATTTCTTATTACTTGTAGGCTGTAATGTGGGAGTTTTAAATTATACTTATAATTATAATTAATTAAATTAAAATTAAAAAAATTTTGAGGTCAATTACAAAATTAAGTCAAAGTTTACTTTTTGATCTAATCACATCGGATAAAGTGATGCCTAACTAGCATTTGATACACACATCTGGTGTTTTGGTTAAAAGAATTGCATCTAAAAAACCCTTAATTGGCCCTCAAGCGTGCTTATGGCAAATTAATTGTGCATAATGCACATCCAAATGGCGCTCATACTCACTTTTGGTAGATTGTCAACACCAGATGCACACTTGAGGGGAAGCTCGTGCAACATAGTATTCAGTTTCAACGCCTAATACGTCATTGATGGGCGCATGTGTAATAATTTTTATATAAGTTCTATCTGGCTGATTTTTAACTATTTTTGTCAATTTGTTGAGAGAATAGAAGGAAAGAGAAGATAAGAAATGAGAAAAAAAAAGAGAAAATGTTAGAGGAGGATATTTGAAATGAATTTAAAGAAGATTTTTGGTAAATTTTAAGATAAGACAAGTTATTTCAAGCCCCTTTCTCTTATTGTTATCCCTTTTAACCTTTATGAGTATTTATTATCTTAAATATTCATGTATGGTATATTTTTATACCAAGATGAGTATTTATCGCATGCACAAACTATCCTTTTTGTTTTTCTATAATTTGTGTGAAAATCCATGCCTTAATCCATATATATTATATTATTCAACTGATTTTCTATACTAAAAACTAAGTAGGTTCTGAAATCATATTTAAATATTTCTTATATATTTTAAATTTATAGATAATATTTTTGTATATTAAAATTTTTTAAGTATATGCTTTATATAATTTGATATTTTATTAATTTGTCCTTACGTACTTGACATTTGAAAGAAGATGTTAGAATCATATAATTTTACTGATTTTCTTCTACAATTCTTGTATAAATAGTTTTGTATATTTAAAAATTTTATAATATAGCTTCTGTATTTTTTAAAAATTATATATTCAAATTTCTATAAAAATTTGATGCACTACATGACAAGTATTTAAAAAATATGAAGAAAACTCTATAATTTGTAAAAAGATTAATGATATTTTATCCGATATAAAAAAATATAAAAGATTATTCGGCATTTATATAGAGTTTGTCATTCGTTATGTACAAACAATTGTAGAAATTAATAGTTATATATTATGACATATTTTAGTATATTATAATAATAATCAATATTTGAACGTATCATGCACAAGTTAAAAATAGCATTTGGCTCCATCTATAAGGTTATATGTATGATAACCTATTTATGAATTTTAAACAATAGCGTAAGGTTTTTAATTGTGTGAAAATTATATAACACGAGTTTTGATTATTCGCTTATTTATCAGTGAGGTTCTACTAATCTTTCATCCATGAAAATTAGCACAATTTAAACATATTTTTTATAGTGTATTGTTAGATTAAGAACTACAAAAAAAATTAAAATCTATACATGAATGTTATGAAAATTCATAACCTTATATCTAAATTTTAATTCATTATTTCTTCCAACACATTTTATTGTAAATTATATATTTGATTATAGAAAATTTATATATCTTGGAGAATAATTAATTCACTTTTATTTTTATTTTCTTTGCTAACATCTTCAGATTAATAACTCAAAACACACTTGCAATTAGGGATGATTGGGAAAAGAGCCATGCACAAAATTAGAATTAGAAATTGGAGTAATTTGGATGTTGTATTATGCCCCAAAATAGTAGCTTTAGGACATTAAATTTTATTTCGGATAACGGTTTATAATGTGATGTTCTTATCGGCCATGTAATTATATTTTGATTATCATTCAATAGTTTAATTGAGTTATAATTTTTAGATACTCTGATATTAATAAGATATTTGTCTTTATAAATGTCTCAATATTGGATTATTATTAGTTTTTAGAGCCACTTAATAGTATGTTATTTCAGATCCTATGATATAATTCACTACTTTATTTTGGATCGTTTGTCAACATTCAATTGTGGATTCATGTCCAATGTTAATTAAGATTTTGAAAATTTTATCAGTTTTATTTTGAATTTTGAGATTTAAAATGGATTGAGATAATAATTGAATTAATTAAATATTAATGAATAAATAAATCTTCTTTGAGACCGGGGCGTGACATCGCATGGGTCAAGTAAAATTAGTAGATATAATAAAATATTGCCTTAGTAAGAACTAAAATAATATCTATAGATTATGTATAGAAGTCCCAAATTCAAGTAGCTTGTGGTCTTGCAATTGTGAGATTTTTCTTTTTATCCCTAAACGTGGCAAGCAAAATGAAAACTCAGGTTAGCCACTTACGTTGTGACTAGACTAAAATTTGTACAATACTTTGAGTTGAAACATATGCTTTTTTAAAAAAGAATCATACTGTAAAATATATTTTATACTACAATTGCTTATTTGATCAATTTAAAAGTAAGCAAATAGATCCCTGCACTCTCATTGTATGAGTCCTACAAGTGTTATATTAACCTTATTTTTGTGCTTTTGACTATGTCATAAAATTGAAATCTTGGTATTTACTACTCTAACATAATGTTTATGATTACGACTAATTCGATTTAAATGGACATTGTTGAATAAGCAGATAAGTCAAACTGAATTGACATGAAGATAAGAAAAAGACTATTTATGCACATCTTTGGCTTGAATCACTATCAACAAATTGTGGCCTTACATTGAGGTGCAATCATGAATAAGTCATGATAAGAATGTAGATTATCAAGTAAAGTCTTCAGATGGATTAAAAATATTTAATCTGATATATTTTAATGAGTTTATAACATAATAAGATATTTTAATATTGCTGTTATATTATTCTTTTTGAAAAAAGATGTGATACAATAATTCTATTTGTTCACATATGTATTTGGTCATCACATGACTTATTTTCTAGTATGAACAAGAATAAAAAAAGTAAAAAGTGAAAAAATAAAAATAATTAGGCTATGTTGTGTGAATTTGATATTGAAGGTTGTCAAAATTTATTTATTTATTTTGTATACACATTATTTTGTTTTATCACTAAAGCTCTTAAAAAGTGAAAAATCTTGCACCGAGGGAGAGGTTTCTCAAAAAAAAAAAAAAAATCTGACTCTATAATTTCTTTCACTCTTTTGATCAAAATTTAATCATTGTGATTTAAAAATAAAAAATAATAAAAGTAATTTTTAATTTTTTAAAATATTTATATTCACTATATATTAAATCAAATTTTAGAAAAAAAAAACCCATTATTTGTAAGATTTTTTAAAAATTTTAGATATTATCTATTAAATTTTTTTCAATCTAACAGGCGAGGAATGCATTGAAGGTGCTGCTGCTACACCTCCCATATAACAGTGCCTTGGGACTTAGGATCATTAAATTTTATAATAATATATTATATTATGTTATTATATCGCTGTTAATTAAAAAAAATTAACTAGACAATATGGACGTGGCTTCCATATTGGTGCTTAACATTCATGGCTTCCAGTAAACAAATTTTCAATGTGGACTTACATTTTGAATATTTTAACATCGAGGGAAGTAGTTGACTGCGTAATTAAGACGAATTGTTCTGTCACAAATATTATTAAAAAAAAAATTAGACTTAAAATAACTATAAGAAATAATTAATTAATAGGCTACCAACCCTGATCGTGCTGTTTTTCATTGACTACGATAAGATGCTTCTTAATTTTCTTTAATTATAGAGCAAATGGCACACGGTTGCGTGCAACGCGTTACTATTGAATTGATTTATCTTATGACTTAAGTAATAAATTTGGTGATATTAATTAGATTAATTATAAACTAAAATAACTAGTTAGTTGCGTTATGCAGATCAAATCATGAATCTCTATATAATTAATACCAACAATAACATGACCAACCTTAGTTTATTGTCATAACTATGAGACATTAAAGGGTCGCTTTTTGATATCATTGTATATTATTTAATAATATGATATTTTATTTTTTTTATTGATATAGTCAAATTCTTAAAAGTACAAATAAATAAATGAAATATTATGTTAGGAGATGATATTAAATCATTAATGAATCTCATCATAATATTTTATAAAAGGATTATATATCCATTTATGAATAGAGTAATTAGGCCAAGTTTTTAATTTATATAGGTAATACTTCCTAGAATAAGAATTCCTTTGACTTTTTCATGCCAAATGAAGTGACATTTAATCTAGATTTTTTTTTTAATAAGATTGATGTAAATTTTTAAGATAATGATTTTGATAGTTTTTGTGTTGGTCAATCTTCATCCCATCGTTCGAGAATGTTTTATTTTATTATAAATTGGTAAATAATTTATTATTTTTTATTCTTTTATCAGTCGTCTTAATCAATTAAATGGTCCTTTTACATAACTTTGAAGAAAGTTGGTGAGGAAGAAAAGTTAAAAAGTCGAATAAAATAAAATTCTTTGAACGAGTATTTACGAGTTCATTTTAAACAAAATTTGATCCATTCTCTTATGTAAAAAAGATATAGATAAAATTTTATAATTTAATATCAACTTTTATAATATGAGTTTTAATTTTTTTTTTTTTTAAAAAAAAGGCTAATAGCCAACTAATAATAAGTATTAATATATTAGCCAACTAATAACAAATATTCATGACATAAGAAAATATATTTTTTCCCTTTGAATCTTATCTAGGGTTGGAGGAGTTTGAAATAGTCCTTTTAAAAGGTTATAAATATGGTTTAAAAATATTTTAAATTTTATAAAATCTTTTTTTTTTAAAAAATATTAGAATTAATTTTATTAGACTTCAAAAAATTAATAGAAACAATTCCACAAAAGGATACATTTTTCTTAACATCTTAAACAAATTGATGAAGTCTTTTTATTTTTTATGAGACCAGGAACCTGTAAAGATAGGAAATTTGACAAATTCATCGAAATTAAACATTAATTATATTATGCATGCTTAATATAAAAATGATGGCTAACGTAAGAATGAGATGAATATTGGGATGAATTTTTACATTATTTGTTATATTCAGATCTTAATTTTTGTTCATTTTGCTAAGTATTCATATCTTAATTCGGCAATATCATTGGCTGATATAAGAATACATGCATTGCAATGCATTACCTTTGAAAAAAAAAAACATATAATACATCATTTATAGCTTTATCAATAATATTTTAGAAATAATTTTGTAAAATTTATAAGTTTTAAATATCAAAGAAATTTACCCAAAAAAGTTTTTTTTTTAAAAAAATAACTAATTATTTATTTTAAAAACAGTTTAAAAGCAATATTAAATTGACCAGTTGTCATGATTTTCTAAATTCTATAAAAAAAAAAAAAAACTCAAAAATTTAAATAACTCACCTAACACTGCTCAATCAAATGAAATTAATTTTTTTTCTAATTATTTTCTTTTCTTAGTCTAAATAACGAGTAGTCAAACACTTAATTCACACTAAGATGCCAAACATGCATATATAGACCATATAATTGACAACAATTTACCACCAATTAAAAAAAAATTATTTATTTTTTTTCTAATACTAGTAAATAATATATATAAATATATATATTATTTATATATACCCAATAGCTCTATTTAAATAATTTTCTATGTTAGCTTTTCCTTTAATTAGAGAAAATGAAGGATTTATTCAACTCATATTGAACCATTATGATGTAATATTATTGCTAATTTATATCTTATCTACCAACTCCAATTATTCCGTTGAAGTTGCTCTTTCCACGCTTGCATGCAGGCTTTTCGTAAATCGTCAATTATAATATGATGTGGTCATTCACTAACCCTAAACGCGTATTGAAAATAAACTTTCAAACCCCAACACAAAAAATAAGAAATAAAAATAAAAATAAAAAATAAAATGGTGTTTATTTTTCGTTATTTTATTTTATTTTTATTTTTTAGAAAAAAAAAAGAAAAGTTGACGATTTCAAATTGATTCGATCATTAAAGGGGTGTTTAGCCAGAAGTGAGAGACAACAAACAGTACAGATAAGAGCAAAATTATGCTTGTAGAAATTTTTGGCCATTAGAAGACGTCAACGACGGCCATGTAACAATGAAGAAATAAAATCAAATGGTTGCTAATAAGCGTTTAAGTTCATTCCAGATGCTAATTATCTCTAAATTAATACGATTTTTTTGTTGGGCCACGAACATTGAGCTTCCGATCAAGATTAGAACTAATTTCTCCGTGAACCTAATTTTCGAGCTTGCCAGTTGAGTTTGTGAGGAGACGTAATGACAATTTTTAAAATAAACACAATAAAATCATAATAATGAGAAAATTATTATATGAAATTTCTCGTACCACAAATTTTGAACTTCACTATTGTCGTGAATATGAATAAACAAACCAGAGACGCTTTGTTTGGTTTCATATTAATATTAATATTGAGAAATAAATACTAATATAATAAAAGATAAAAAGATGAAAAAAGACAACGTATTTACGGATAATGAATGTCGAAATAAAATCAAAACCCAAAATAATAGCAAAAACTTCTCATTTTTCTCTCACTTTCTCTCTTGATTTGGTAGCTAAAAGGATGTTTAAGTTATGTAATGAATAACCTAAATCTGAAAATATTTATATCTAGTGTAGTAAATCCTTTAAGCAGCCAGCATGCGATTGACAAATAAGTAGCTACTAAAAATATATTTAAAATTGAGCCTCAAGCCGTTGACTCATGAACTTCGCGCAAAAACTTCACCCTATAGCTTGGTTTAATCAAATGTCGTGTGAATTTTGTATGGAAACCCCCATATTCCTATCAATCAGAAAAAAAGAATATATATAATGAATAGAAAATTTACAATGGAGTAGCCCATCGCAATTAGTGAATGACCATATCATATTATATCCATCGTTTCCATTACTTCTATCATGTGATCTATCAAATTAAAATATTTAGTTTCCCGATTCGGCTGTTTAATAGGTCAGAAATTTCTTTTGTAACTAGACATTTTTTATTCCTGTTGTTCAAGTAGGAATAAATAGGTTAGTGCGTAAAATTTCGGCTAAAAATAACAATATCAATAATCCTTAGTATATTAATCCTAAACTTTCGCATCATTGATCATCTTAAGGCATCTTCTAAAATTTTCTCTGGTATCATCTGTATCGGGTTCTTCTTTTCTTAATTAATTTAATTATTATAATTATCATGTTAATATGTGGTATATTCTTTTGCATTTACATGATCCTTAACATTACCACAATATTGATGGTGTCAAACGCTGTTGGGTCTTGATCAAAAAAAATACCACTAAAATCCCAAACACGACTTATACAAATATTGCGAAAACATATAAGATAACCGTAAATAATTATTGAAGCTCTAATATTCCACAACATATTATTAAATTACAAACTTAATACATTACTGTTTAAATAAAATTTAATACATTATTTTAAAATATAACATAATAATTATTTAAAACTCTATTCCTATTTATCAAGTATAAACTCCTACGTATCATCTGAAAAATAAAGAAAATAGCAAGAGAGTAAGTCAAGTACTTAATAAGATACATAATAATCAAAGACCTGTATATTTTATTTAAAATTACATTATAGAGAAAAATAAGAATCGTAATACATATAAAAAATACGTATTATATTATCAAGTGAAGTAACCCACTTGGGGGCGGCTTAAAAGTGGAGGACTTAGCTCTTATTGAGGGTGAGATTTGAAAAGAGTGATGCCTCTACCGCAAGATAGCTAACTGGTGAATGCACCCACAGGTGAGTAGCTAACTGGAGGAAAAATGGGACCTCATGTACCGGTGGAGAGAAGAATATCTGTCAGTCTCCTCTCCATGTGCATAGATAGCTCTTTCTCCTTTTTATCTTGTCATATTTCATTCTTTGTGAGTCTAGAGTCCTTTGGGAGCCCAGAGTCCTTTGGGTTCCAAATCCCCTTTCCTTATGGAGGAAAGGATGCATACTTATAGCAAGAGAGCGAGGTAGCTTTGCCTTGGACGCCAAGGTCGGCGACAACTGTTTGCCACAATTCATTGAGCTACTCTTATCATTTTGAGGAGATACCTATTTGGCGGATATTTTGTGGAGATTTGTAGAGCTGGTTATGGCAAACTGTCATAATCGTGTATGGCAGTTACCTTCTTAGGGTCGATAGCGTGATCAGGGGCAACATTCACTGAGTTGTGACTGTCCGTCCGACTATGACAAACATTGCCTACGAGCCTTCTCTAGATCAAGCCGCTAAGTTGCCAAGTCATCTATGGGTTGAGCAACTTGGGCTGCTGATTTGGCTTACTATGGTGCCTTCTGGGCTTCGAATTTTGTGAAACTTCACTGGGCTTCTGTCGAATCGGTCCATTAAGTTACCGGACCCATCAGCTCAAGAAATATTATATTAACAAATCAAATTTTATTTAGCTAGTAACTTATATATATATTATTCATTTATAATAATTTTAAATAATTTTTTTATCTAAATATTACACCTTACAAAATATTTGGTATTTCAAGTACTTTTAAATGTTAACATATTTTTAATAAAAAATTTATATATTAGTCTAAATTATTTTAACTGTGATAATAAATGGACATAATTATAATTTTTAAATTAAATAACCGAACCTGACATGATGTAACCTAACGTGATGTAAACACATAATCCATACAAGGATTAAAATAGGGAATCGGGTGGGTTACGATCAAATAAAAAATAAAATTACCAAATACATATTGACTTGGCTTTGTTGTCACTGTCCATTTTGATGGAAGGATCCAAATTATAATATTTTCGATTTATACGACGCATTTTATAGAGACAGCATGACAGCGGATACTATCTAAAACTTTTTAACTATAAAAGGTTATCGGGCTAGTGATGTCCATGAAAACTACATGGTAGAGTCCCATCCTTCGGTTTTGGGTGTCTCTTTGTGTTGCGGGAGACGGAGGCCATTGGTCTCCTTTTTACTTTTGTCTTTGATTATATCAAATTTACGTTTAGGTTATTTTTTTAGCCATGTCATTTTACATTTTGGGTGGTCTTATTTGATTATACATAATTTTTATTGGAATATATATATATATATATATATATATTGATTACTCTCCCAAAAAAAAATTAACTAATGATTTATTATTTGATTATGCATACTTTTCATATACATGTTGATTACTTACTAAAAAATAGCTAATTATTTATAACTAGATATAGTAGCTGAAATGTCATGTTCCAATATCGAATTGTATTATAATAATTAATGTGATCATTTTATTAATAAATAATAAGTTTAAATTAATAAAATACGTGAACTTTATATCGATATCACAACTAACCCAATAGAATATATATATTAATTCAAACCACAAGATCCGAACGATACTATACCTGAAAATGGCTCTAAAATACCGACTATACAAAGATATCAAAATATACATAAAAAAATACATCTAGATACTATAAATCAGAGTTAATATATCAACGATATCATATTATCTTATAAAATCATAGACTAAATAGTATAAACATTAAACTACTTTTTGAAAACTAAATATAGTATCAGATAACCAATATTTTTAATTATAATCTCTTTAGATGTCTCCTTTTTTAATTCTACTTATCTTATAAGTGTCCGAACTGCTAATCTGAAATGAGTTAACAAAAAATAGAAATAAAATTGAGTCAAAAATTTAGTAATGTATATAATTTTATAATTAAATATACGATTTATATAAAAACATGCCGGAAGGATAAATAAATCAAATTTAATGGAATGTTATAAATTTCTATGACAAATGTACACAGCTTACTAAATTTTTTTATATTCTTATTTAAATTTATGCCATATAATCCATACTTTATTATGCAAATTCTTAAAGATTAATGACCAATAGAACCTTTACCGACTAAATAAACGAATAATTGAAACATGTATTATATTTGTTTTCATATAACTAAAGGCCTTATACTACAATTTAACATTTGTAGATAAATCATTATATATATAATCCTATAAATATGATCAAATGTTATTTTTATCTAAAAATAATATATTTAAATATTGATTACCATTACAATATATTAAGTTACTTCATAATATATAATCAGCTGAACTTATTACAATGGTCTAATAGTTAGACATTTAAAAACTCCACACAATTTTACATAATTTTTATATTTTCTCAATTTAAAAAAAATATTTATATTCCTTTAATAAATCATAGAGTTTTTTTCATAATTCATCCAAATAATTATTATAGAGTACATAAAAATTTTACAAAAATTTAAGCATATAAGTTTTTGAATATATAAAGGCTATATTATAAGTTTTTCAAATTAAATTATAGAAAAATCAAAAATATTTTAAAATTTTAAAATTTTATTTTAAATAACATGCATATAGAAGCAAATTTTGAAATTTTTAAAACATGCAAAATATAAATTTTATGATTTTAAGCATGTAAGAATATTAAATATGAAATTAAAGCTTATAAAAGTTATATAACCATAAATTTAACTCAAACGTGTAAGAAAATAATAGAAAAATAATTTAATAACCCAAATTATATGAACTAAGGATATATTTTCATAAAAATCATAAAAAAATGGGAGTGGGAGTTCATTATACCATTATCTTGTCTATAAAAATATATCATATATGAGTATTTAAAATAAAAAATACTCAATAAAGTAAAAAAAATTAATAGTAAAATAAAAAAAAGTTTATAATGCACTTATATTAACTCTAAATTATTAAAAATATTGCTTGGATTCATTTGAATTGGGCTTCTCTTACTTTCTCTCTTTCTTTTACTCTCTTCTCCTCTTCACCTTCTCTCCCCTCTCTCAAATCTGACGAAAAATGATCGAAAATTAATCGAATATGATATATATAGTAGAGTAGTACTTGAGCACGTATCAGGTATGTGTCAGGCACTATAGCCAAACATAGTGACACACGAGCGCTACCTTGAGTGCGTATTAAGTATTGGCATTTTATCTCAATTTACTCGAGCATCCCTCAAACATACATCAAATACTAACTAATTTGAAAAGCACACTCGAATTCCATTCAGATGACAGTCGGGTGTGACCTTTCTGCCTAAAATAAAAACCCAGCGCACGTCAGGTACCAATCAAGCATCTTTCAACTCGTAGAAATCCGATCCAAAATTGACTTTTGACTTAATTTTTTCTTCCTTAATCTCAATTTTAATTATCTCAATTTAATTAATCATAATTAAAATAAAATTTAAATTTAAACTTTACATAAAAATTCAATAAAAATCTTTTAAAAAATATTTTCAAATTTTCTCTTTTTCTCAATTTTATTATAATTTTTTTTTTCATAATTACATTATCAATTCTTATCTCCTAATCAACTTCACGCTCTGTAAAAACTGATCACGCTCCTTAACTTTTAGTTTCATGTTACATACATGATGAAACTAGAATAAAATTACATTAAAATTAAAAATAAAATATAATTAAAAAGTAAAAAATTCCAAAATAATAATAATAATAATATTTTCTCCTTAAAAATCTAAATTTTTAAATGGAATTGAACTTAAAATGAAATAACATCATTGCCACCTAATCAAAACGTACAGCTATTTAATTAATTTGCCTTACCTACTAAATAATGTGGGGAATATATACTTGGCACCTTTCATGCATGATTAAAAGCCTTCAACTTGATGTATATTAAATATGTTAATGTATATGTGCACGCTGTCTGCCTCCTCTTCTTTATTTTTTATTTATCATTTGAGTTGACAATTATAAGCTGACTATTTCTCTTAATGAAGCATTCATTCAATAAGCTGGGCAGGGCATAAAGTATGATAAATATATATATAATTTGGAATAACAATTTAAAATTACTCATAAATTCACATATTGTAAGATAAATGACAAGGGCCACATAAAATTACCTATCAAGAAATATTAATCTCATATATTATTATCCGCCCTATGTCTCTCTGGAATTTAAACAAGCTGCATCTCACTTTTAAGATGGGGACCCGCCCTTTAAATCCGATGGCTCGTAATTTTTATTATTATTTTTTTAAATTTTAATTATCTATTTTTAAATATATGATTATAATTTAATTATTTTTTAAAAAAATAATCAATTATAACTAATTTTTATTTTAAAAAAGAATTCAAATATGACCCTTTTTTTAAAAAAAAAAAATAGATGGCTGAAATTAGAAATTATATGGAATTTAACCCTATAATACCTCCTAGATTTTCCTCATTAACAAATAGGCAATTCAACTATTGACCTTAATTTTGTTTTGTAACTACAAATAAAATAAAAATTCTATCATAGTAGTTGGTGCGTAGCCCTCCCAGAAACCGTACGTTCACATGTGATGGCTTCCCATTCTCTAGCTATATAAATCTCGAAGGCATCTCACATTTGCATCCAAGAAACTCTTCACAAACTATCAAAAACAATATTAAATCTCCTTCTTCCTTCTCCATTCCATTTTGGTTTCTCGAGAAACTAACAGAGAAAATGTCAGCCATGCATGAGGTGCTCAAGGCAAAGAGAGCCGATGGGCCAGCCACCGTCTTAGCTATCGGCACCGCCGTGCCACCAAACTGCCACTATCAGGATGAGTTTCCGGACTACTATTTCCGCGTCACTAAAAGCGAGCACATGCCCGATTTGAAGGAAAAATTCAAACGCATTTGTAATGCTTTTTCTCTGATCCTTAAATTTATATCAATTTAATTGGCACCATGCATCAAATTCATGCAACATGCAGGAAACAGTACACTTTGTTTGCATTTTCAATTCCATTTGTATATATATATATATATATATATATATACCTTTTGTAGCCCTTTTTAATTTTTTGCAATTTAAATAACCATTTATTCTGTCATATAATTGATAATGTATGCGTTAACAATGACATAGGATTTCGAGAATACCGTTTGACTAAGGATTGTAATAAACCCTATGTAGCATAGGGAGTCACTTTTTCAAAGGAAAAATAAATGGGTAAGTTTTACATTTGAAGTCAAGATAGGATGCTTGTGTAGGAAAAATCTATTTTCTAGACCTATCTATCTATTAGTTAATGAACTCGCGTGTAAAAAAATATGACAATACTATTCATTGTATAGAATATGTATATGATATATGTGACTAATTGGTTTCTTTGTTTTGTGGCCACCTGTAGGCGAGAAAACAGCAATTAAAAAGCGTTACACATACCTAAATGAAGAATTGCTTAAGGAGCATCCAAGTATTGCCACTTTCAATGGTGCATCATTCAACGAACGTCAAGAGATGGTGATAGAGGAAACACCGAGATTAGGCAAAGAGGCTGCTGTGAAGGCCATCAAAGAATGGGGACAACCTAAGTCTCGAATCACCCATCTCATTTTCTCTTCCACCTCAGGAATAGACATGCCTGGTTGTGACTATCATCTTACGAAACTCCTTGGCCTTAACCTATCAGTTAATCGAATCATGATTTATCAACAAGGTTGTTATGCTGGTGGTACTGCTTTACGTGTAGCCAAGGACGTAGCCGAAAACAATAAGGGATCTCGAGTGCTATTGGTGTGCTCTGAGATTACTGCTATCTTTTTTCGAGGCCCATCTGAGCACCACATGGACTCATTAGTTGGCCAAGCTCTGTTTGGCGACGGTGCAGCAGCATTAATCATTGGTGCTGATGTGGATGAGCTCATCGAAAAACCAATATTTGAGCTCATATCAGCATCTCAAACTCTTGCACCTGATTCAGAAAATGCAATGGCTTTGCATTTACGCGAAGAAGGTCTCACATTCCACTTATCAAAGGACGTTCCCAATATCATTGGTAATAACATAGAAAATATCATGGTTGAAGCTTTTAAGCCTCTTGGAATTAATGATTGGAACTCACTATTTTATATTACCCATCCTGGTGGTCGGGCAATTCTTGATGCTGTTGAGTCTGAGTTGGGTCTAGACAAAGATAAAATGAAGGAAAGCCGACATGTTTTATGTGAATATGGAAACTTAACAGGTGCATGTGTGCTGTTTATTTTGGATGAGATGAGGAAGAGGTCCATGGAGGAAGGGAAGTCCACCACTGGAAAAGGATTCGAATGGGGTGTCTTGTTTGGGTTTGGGCCGGGTCTCACTGTTGAAACTATTGTACTGCGAAGTGCCCCTTTAAACAACTAAATAGTTGCGTCTATAATTTCACTATTTATATGAACGTTGTCTTTGGTGTGGTACATCAAATGTAATAAAGTGTCGGTCAATTTGTGTCCCAAGAATTTATGTAGTATCTTTTATTTTGCTGTACTTGTAATATATGAAAATCTGCATATTTAAAAGTCATTTTCCCTTTTATAAACGCCGTCTTTGTTGTTGAAAATGCTGCACGGTGTTGCTTTTACCCATCTTTTTTTTCTTGTTAACTCAACCAGTCATAGATGTATCAAATTTCTTATTGGTAGATGTGTAAGGGCATAGATTTCGAAACAAAACATAATATATATATATATATATATTATAATTAATGACTATAAAATTATATAAATTTATTAAGTAATTATTACAAAAGTTACGGGCCACACGAGAAAATTTGATCAAAACAAGTCAAATTTCCTTTTATTTTCTATAATTTGTAACTAGATATATGTTTGTAGTTATAAGTTTATAAAATGATATTTTGAAATCATCAATTCCTAAAATCTGGTACTGGTCTAGATTTAGAAATTTTTGAAAAGCACATAGTTGCATGCAATGAAGAATTTTGGAAAATAACATAATTTTTTAGAACTTACGTACAAAGTTACAAGATCACACTATAGTATTTTTCAAAACATATAGACAAATTTATAGATTTTGTTGTTTTCTTAATAAAAAATAAGACAACATTTTTCATATTTGAACAATTCTTGCCCAATTGGAATCTAATTACCTTGTCATGGAGTTGTTAAACGAGTTATATTTTTTATGACTTAACACGGTAATATATGAGCAATGTTGGGTTGTGCTTAACCATGTTAGGCTAGGGAAGGCAACCACACTCCATGACAGCACATGGCACAGCCAAATTTTTTAAATATATATAATATATTATGATATATTTAAATATAAATTATCTAAAATATAACAATTCTAATTTGTTAAATGGATGATTCTATAATAAATATATAAAAAATTTTTAAATTTAAAAAAAGTATAATCTCTATTCATATTACTAAGTAGAGTTCTTATTAAATGTCAGTATAAAATAACATTTCAAGTCAAATATTCAGATATTTCATGATTTCCTTTATTATATCTTGATATAAGAACATAATCCTTCAAAATATCTAAATATTCAATAAAAATAGATAAAATCTTTAAATATTTAATAAAAAGTGATTTTTCTAAATATTTAAAAAAATAATAATAATATCTCAAAATATTTAATAAAATAAATAAGAATGCAATAATATTCAAAAAAAGAGTACAAATAATAGCATTCATTTATATTTAAATAAGAATCTAAATAAAAAATAAAAAATTTTAATAATAGATCAATGAATGGGTTTAGATATAATTACTTTAACTAAAAAATTTATCAAATTTGACGTGAGATGGTCTCAAAATTTCTTTCCTTGTCCTTCTCTCTTTTCTTTCTTTGCTTATTTTTTTTTCTTTGTTTTTCAACTTTCCCTTTTTCTGTACAAATAGCTGAAATTTGGCAAACAGAGCCTTTTATACCTAAATCAACACACAATGACTAGTCAAGTGCAGATCAAGTATCATACCCAACCACATGCACACACAAGCGTTGCATTAGGTTTACCTCAGGCGCGACCTATTATATCCAAACCATGCACAAGCACATCACATGTGTAAAACCCAATTTTTCATTTGTGATTTATAATATCATTGTTATGCGTATTGGGTCAATTTAAAAAATAATTATAAATAAAAAAAATTAAGGAAAATCGGATTGGAAAAAGCATGCCCAATGCCTGATTGGTGCATGTGTACATGTTTGTGGCAGCAATTGTATACCAATGGGCACTTATGGGGCAATCATGCATGTTTTAAATAGAATAGCTAGCGTATAATATGCGCCGGTTGTAGCGGTTGAAGCAAAATATTAGTACCTGAATTACACTTGATAAAGAGTTCGTGTGTGCTTGTAGTTCGAAGTGACACTGGATGTATTTTTATCTGGCACTTGTGCTCCGGTTGTGTATTTATGGCATCACGCACTAAATTTGGTCATTTCATGCTAAAAAAGAGAGTAAAAAGAAGAAAGGGGAAAAAAAGGAAAGTAGAAGAAGAGAGAAGAAGAATGAAAAAAAAAAATAGAATATTTAGTTGTCAGATCTGTTACATCAGAAATTTAAGTTAAATATTTCCAAACTTGTTTTCCAGTCTATTTTCAGAATCCTTTAATTTTTTTTTTTACGATTCTCATTTTATTGTACATGAATATCACCATTTATACTCCTATTTAAATATTATTGTATGCATATATTTTCACTAAATATTTTAAAATTTTATTTGATTTTATGAAAAGTTTAAAGATTTTTTTTATTTTTTATAAAATAAATTAATATTTTAAAATATTATATTCATATATAGAAATATTTCTGAAAGAAAGTGATGAAACCTTATATATTTACTATTGCATATTGATAGTCCATGCAAGTGTTCGACAATGGCTCTAATTTAATTTAATGTGAATTTGTACTTTTTTAACATGATGAAAGTTTTATATTTACACTTTTTTTACACTGTAAAAAATTTAGATATTTATTACAGAGTTCTCTTTTATTATTTTATTGATAACTATTATAAAAATTTGATAAAAAAATATATTTGAATATCCTAATATATTATATCCATTTGAGGATTGCATATATTATCCACGGATAATAAAAATAAAGTAATATTTGACCCTATTTATATAAAATAATTTATAGATAACTCACCTACAGGTCTAAATAGTAGTATTTTAATTTAAAGTTATGAAAAATATTTATAACCCTTTCTCAAAATTAGCATTTTGGCCCTTAGTTTTCAAATTTTGGCATAATTTAGTTTTTATGATTTTATTTAAATTGGATTTTACATTTTCAAATAATTTGGCCATTTGAAATTTGTAAGTTTTGACAAGATTTGGATTCACCTAATTTTGAATATTTAAAACTTGATTTAAGCTTTAAATAATTTTATATAATTTTTATTATTTAATATTCATATATATGTTATGAACTTTGCATACAAAATCATAATTTAAAATATGTATTTGAAACATTAAACATATTAGATTTTATAAGTGTTTATAATTTTTCGTTCTTCTATCTATTTTATTTACATGATTATTATATATATGTATTTGTTTGGTTTTAAACTCATAATTTGTTATAATTTTTTAACCATTTTAGATTAGAAAATTATAAATTTCTTGCAGTATTCGGACATAATATATTTAAAGATTTTATATTTGTATTTGAATTTGTATTTAAATTTCATATTAAAGTATATTATATTTATCAGCTTATGCTGGCTTGTATAATTTGAGAATATTATATTAGATAGATTTTAGTATAAATTCTATATTGTGATGATTGGATATTTGTTAAATACTTTTCTTTTACGATTAAGTTTAGATTAAGCAGATTACATTAGTTTTAGAGGCCAAATAGCGTTAAGTTCGGATATTTTAATTATGTATGATTTATTATTACTGATATCATTCTTTCTACCTGTTTATGTATAGGCTGTGACAACATGCATCCTTTAAGCATGAAATTTTTTGCCTAAAACACACACAATCGTGCAATCATTTACACCTGATGCATTGATATCTTATCAAAAAAACACATATATGCTGCACTTACATCCATTAAGCATTGAACCTATTTAATCAAAATTTGATTCTTTTTAAAATTTTTATGATTTAATTATTTTTATGTTGACCTAATATGTAATAATCATGACATAATAAATATAAATTAGAAAATTAATTATAACCTAATCAATTATTATTATTTACTAAAAATTATTATTATTTCATACTCGCATACAATCTTCGAATGCCAACTCCCAAGCCAAATGTTCAAATTTTAGAGAAGAATTCACTGGTACATGTGCAGCCTTCATGTGCAGCTCAAACATGGACTCAGTCCAAATTGAGCACATATGCCCCTTATGTGTGGCTTGGACACGGTTCAGCAATAGAAGAAATATACGCATAAAAGGTCATAAATTTGGGGCCCAAAACACAACAAAGCAGTGGAAAAGATTAGATACATAAAAGGCAAGAAAAGGAACCACTGGCTGGTTATCATTACAATGGCAGCAGGAACAAAAGTGAGCCTCCTCTTATACAGAAGTTTGACAGCAGTCGAAAAAGCAGTAGCATAAACAGTGCCCACAACTGAATTAACGTATATGGTAATCAAGACACGCTCCTTAATATTAAATGGACACGGGTTCAGGCCAAACTCTCGTTTAGCATCCTTAAAGAAAACCCGCTTGGCGACGGTTCAGGCCATGAAACGCACGAAAGAAACCACAGCAATCTGGGCAGAAATTGAGGTCATCGTCATGGGGTTTGTACGGTGCCACATGAACAGATTCACGAATGATAGCAGAGCACAAAATGCTAAACCAAGAACCCACATCCTGAATGTCACTACGGGCAGGGTCGGGTCATCCGTTTTTGGAACCGTGACCTCTACCTGCTTAATTGGACACTCGTCTGGATCCTCCATTTTCTGGCTCTCCTCTTGCTTCTTCTTTGAGGTTGAAGGAAGATTATTCTGGGTTGTCATCCTCGTCTTCGTTAGAGGTTGGATGATAAAGGGAAGGATTTGACCGTTTCTTCTCCTCATTTTTCAGAGGCGCAGATTCGTCATGAAAGATGAAGATTTGATCATTGAAATAACATTGAGCAGGAGATAGTGATTTGCTTCAAAATCATTTGGAATCAACGGCGGTTAGCTGGGATTCTAAAAGATTTTCGCTTTCCTTTTTTAGTGTATTAATTTTTTTCTTTTTTTGCTGAGTTTCTTAAACAATTTCTCTTTATTTACATAAAATAAAAATCTTATTAGTATGGTGGCTGGATGGGTGGTCAGAGTTGACTGGGACAGCAGCGGCTAAGGGTGGCCAGGGGATGCGGATTGCCGGCGTAATGAGACATCTGATTATTGGTGGGCAATTGAACATTATAATTTTCTGAAGCTTAAAATAAGCTATTTTCACTTCCGATTGAATATATATATGCGTATGTATAATGCCAATCCATTATTATTTAAAAATATATAAATAATTTTAATAAATTTTAATTATTTGAATTATCAAATTGTACAATGGTAAATATTTTAATAATTAATCAATATCATTAAATAATGTAAGACATGCATGTTGTATAATTCCTACAAATATGTACAAAAAACCTTGAAGTTGCACTGGAACAAAACAAGCAATTAAAAAAAATACAAAAATACCAAATTTAAATATGGGCATTGACGTAACCCACCGTAAAGTGACGTCATGTACGACCACCACGTCGTTAAAAGAAATTGGAATATATAGGACGACGGGACTGAGGGCACGCAGTTCGGGCGTCGGCGCCCACTGCCTATAGTTTTATTCTGATATTTAAAATATATCAGAATAAAACATATTTTATAATTATAAATATTTAAATTATTAGGACAAATCATTACCATAAAAATATAAAGCAGCCCCTTGTCAAATCGTGAATTAGGCACTTGAAATCATGCCACTTCTTATTATTTTGCCATAATTTTGGCATAGAAATACAAATATTGCTTAAAGAGAAAGACTAGCACTTAAATTAATATAAGCTAAAAGAGTCGGCCACCATCGATAAAGACGCAAGCTTATTATTGAATTTGATGTAATTCCGCCGAGACTAATTTAGAAGATGAACCCTTGAATTATCAAATGATCGACCGATCATGCGTACCAAAAGATAAGACTTATCTCAATTCCAATGTAACCAACTAAAATTGTGCCATTATCTCCCACGATACTTCAACCATCGGTTCATATTAGGCTTATTAAATGAACCAAAATATTAAAAGATCAACTCGAAAAGGCCAAAACTTTAAGCATGTGTGTCCCCAGTTTTACAGACTAAGAAGCCAAAAGTCTAGCTCGAACAATCTCCACCTAGCTCACTCAACCCATAATACCAGCAATAAAAACCAACTCCGAAACTCATGCATCAGTTGCAAGCTCGGTTCATGGTTCGATAACTAATAACACAGATAAACCGAAATCACTTTCGGGATTGTTGAGTTAACAAGCCGATGCTAAAAAGAACTGACCCGTGGACCCAAATAAATTACACACTTGAAACTCCATTAACAACCGCTCAAAATATCAATACTCTTCTGGCAAAGTCAATATCAACCGCATCCATAACAATGAATAGGGATTTATATCAAGAAGTTTTGAATTCTAATGCCTCCGCTGAGCACCAAATTCACATACACTTAACCTTTTTTCGGTAGGAAGATTAAGGGGGATTTGGTGGGGAAAAAAACCTAAACCCAGGGCAATTGACTAAATGACTACATATAGGTGTAGAAATCTTCCGATTGAATTGGCTTGATTCCCCTCCAATTCACATTCACCACTATTCGGGAAGAGAGAGCAGAAGGGAGAGGGAGAAAGAATTAACCACAGGAGTGTTGTTATGACACTCCTAGTGGAAAGGCTCCCTCGTTAACTCAACAGTCAAGATTAAAAGTTAAGTGAATGAATGATGAAAATTGGATCAGGTAATTTAAATTCTTCACCATTCTTTAATTTAACTTCTAATTCTAACGGTTGGACGGATATAAGAGTCTTGCTACTAAGAAAACCATAACAGTTCTCCGACTACAGACCTAGACAAACCATCCTGTGCCAGCTGGTAACACATTCAAGAATCCCTTCCTATTACACAACATGCAAGTCACATGATCCTTTAACCACCAAAACTGACATAAGATGCCACTAAGAATTTGGAAAGATGGTCCGTTAAAACAGCTAATAGAAGGTGGGGGGATTGTAATTTTTACTGTTAAGTGTATATATATTAAAATAACTCAACATATCTTTACCACCCAGAAGTAGCATATATTAAACACCATGGAAACAGCAGACGAAATAAACACTGCAAGATTGAAAATTCCACTTTTTATTGTACATGAATTCCACATGATACAAACAAGAACCGTTAAGTTACATCACAAAAATGGTTCTGGCATGAGAAAGAAAGATGGCCCAGGGTACATAAATCTATCCAATAAACTGGAGCAGGTTAAAATTATGATTATAGAAAGCTGTAAATATTTTAATAGAGGGTCCAAGCATAATTGTTACAACACAACAATGTGAGCCCATGTCAAGGCGAGTTTCTAACAAAAACAAATCAGTAAGGGAAAAATGCATCAAGATTCAATGATTATCTCATTCATCAAGATTCAAAGATTGTCTGCTTTTCCCATGATACTGGGAAATATCTATATGAAGACCAACATTCATACCACCCAAGATCCATCCCATGGAAATGGTCCAAACAAAAATATAACCATATTAACCCAAAAAGACTATTCTAATGGTCCAAACAAAAATATAACCATATTAACCCATAAAGACTATTCTATTACGCAAACAGCAAACAGGTAGCAGAGTTGTCTGAAAAGTCAGAGAAGACAAGGAAAACATGCATTGCCAGCTAACTAAACTCTGAATTGGAACAAATTAGAATTCTCAACTCTCTACTACATCTAGGCAATAAAATATTTTCAAGAGAAAGTACATCACAATATAAAATTATTTTCGCTCTAAAAAGGAAATGTTGGAATAACTCACGCATAGATTATAAGATTTTATTTCTTTTCGTTCACTTAGCATAGCTAAGATGATCAAATCGGTCGTGACACAACCCTACGTAAATTTCTTACCAAATTCTACGTATGGCCCTCTTATCTCTTCCTTCTCCCACTAAGGCTATGGAATAACCAGCCAAGAAAGTAAAAACTGGGTTCAGTATGGGACAGCACGTGTATCCATGTATGCTAGGTATCTCAGAGCAATCTAAATGCAGTTAAAAAGTAGGATTTCTGCACAAACTATTTGAAACCAGCTTTCATAACCTAAGACAAAGGAATACAGTATATATGATCTTTATCGCACCCCACACCACTTAATTCCGAAAAAGTCACCCGGAGACATGTATTTCTGAACTCATAGCATAAGTAACAGGAAAATTTCACCATGCTCAAGACAATAAAATAAACAGTAAGTTCATTGAAGTTTCCAAAAGCCAGTACAGTTATATGGTACGAAGTTTCAAACAGCACAAAACAGGCTCAGTCTATAGCTATCGACCCTTAATCGTAGTTACACACCCGACTCGAGTTGGTTCTAACAAGTGCTTCAATAAATAGGTTTATATAGTCCTCCAAAATGCAAAGCTGTTGTATCGTCCCTCATTATTGAAAACCTCCCCGATTTGAGTGGATCCTACATAGAAACGCCGTTCAATGATTTAGTTTCGACTCATCGTGTCATAATGTTTTCAGTTTCGCGTATAACCGAATCGGCTAGTAATACCCAAGGCTGACAAATGGGAATTAGTGTTTATCACCTGCCAAATTACACCATTCAACGTTTGCCACGATGCCCACCACCAGACCTTGCACCAGGGTAGCGAGCAAATTGCAGCCTTAAAATGGCTGAATCATGGTCCAGCTCATCGAACTTATAACCTGCAAAATCGAGCTTTACTATTGCCGTACAACTGACCATGGTTTAAACGTATTTGGGATTAGTGAAAAATATGCCAGCAAGATGTCCCATTGTCTTATGAACATCGATAGCTAGCAGAAAATACACTCCTCATATGCCAAAGGTGAGTAGTAGTCCCACAATTTATCCCAGGTTTGACACTTAAATTGCAAACCACGTATGATACTTTCTCCACACGAAAAGAAAGGGTTATTCTTTTCTTTACTCTCTCTCTCTCTCTCTCTCTCTCTTTCTCCCTCTTGCAGGGGAGACGTTTGGTCAAGACAGCTGGAAAACCACCCCTCAAAGATGATGCTTATGGTGCCTTAGGTGTAGACACATGATCAACGGTTGGGCATAGTGCTGACAATATACCACCACAATCTCCCATTATCTTGGGAAAATCAATAGCTAGCTGAAAACATACTCTTGATATGTTTATGGGAGAATGAAAGTCCTGCAGTTATTTCACAGATTCAACACGTAAGTGCAAACCACATTTCACATCACCCTTCCAAGAAAAGTAGTTACTCTACTTTTCTCCTCCCACTATTCATCTACAACAACCACCCATCCTAATAGACCACAACATGAAGTTATTCTGTGGAATTCGACCACAACCTTTCCATCGATACTCATTATCGGTTTATAATTTTCGATCCGTTTTTATTATGGAATTGGAATTCAAAATTATAAGTGATGGAATTGAAATTTATGGATTACAAATTCAATTTTTTGGGTTACATAAGGAATTACAACTCTGAGAGTTTTTTTGTACGTTTGGTTAAATTTTTTTACCGATGCTTAAAAAAATTAAAAAAAAGATAATTAGTCCAACACAAATTCTAAGATTATTAAAGCATCAATTTTATATAAATATAAGATTTTATAAAAATATGTTTTTGTACAAATAATACTTTTCTAGATAAAAAATATATTTTTGCATGTTTCTTAGGAAATACTATTACATAAATATTTATTTTTTCATTTCTAGACAATTTTCTTTTATAAATATTATGTTAACATTTTTAAAATAGAAGTGACAGATGCCTGATCTGGCCTGATTCGATCCTATTTGCATGATAGATGAGTGTTGACACAAGTTTTATTGTTTGTTGCGTCCCGGGCCTGCGATTGTCGTACGGATTAGAGAGCCTTCTGATTCCCAAGCACGCGGTGGTGTCAGGCAAAGGGTCCAGTCTCCGTAGCTTTAAACCTGGACCTGCACAACACAAACAACAAACAAGAGGTCAGAGGTCCGACGGGATTTCTCCCATCACGGCAACTCCAACGCTCAAGTCAGCAAGTTCCCGTAATAAATCGAAATGGCTCACGCTGTGAGCGGTGCGCGGATGGATGCTGATGAAACGTGAGTGATGTGTATGTTTTAGGATGGTGGATGCAATGAGCAGGTAACGGAACACCTGACTTCCGTAATGCACAACGGTGGGTAGCTAACTTCCCGCTTCCTGAGTAGGCTTGGGGATGGTAATCGTGAGAGAAGAATGGCTCACTCGCGTCTGCCGGAGTTGAGTCTTATCTCAGTTGGAGGTCTTTCTCTCATGTGATCCGTTCAGAGGAGTAAGGATTGGAGTTCGAATCAAAATCATTTCTCTGTGGGGAGTGGGAACTCTTATAGGCTCCTCCTCGTTGGACTCTGGACGCCAGAATGCCCGTTGCAAGGGCTTCCTTGCCTTTGGTCGCTGTCGTTGACCGTCGGTTATGTCGGTTGTCGTTCTGTCGTGGCGGGCAGGCTTTTGGACGCTGCCGGCCACGCCTGGTTTCCCCCTTAGCGGGGATTGGCTAGTTGTCTACAGGCGGCTATCTGAGCTGTTGGCGCTGTGCCAGCCGCTTCTCCATTGGCTGGCTTTTTCTCATTTCTGTCGGTTTTCCGGCAGCGCATTAATGCGTTGCAGGATGCTCGTCGTCTTCTGCCAGCAAGGTGCCACGTGCGTCACCTGCGCAGTTGGGCTGGGCTCGTTATCCTTCGCAGATCCTCACGTCCTGCGTGGGCCTCAACATCTTTCATAGGCCTTGACATAGGACCCAATACTAGCCCCCCATGCCTGGGCCGGCCAGTGGTCGGGCCTAGCATGTTCCTTGGGTCCACTTTGCGGCCTCACAGCCTTTCTCGTGCCGCGCCACCATTTGTCGTCTTCTGGACTCGCGCCTTCCCCAAGAGACTGCGCAGGCTTTTCTGACGCTTCCGTGACTCGTCACCCTGACTGGTAAGATTCACACGTCCGGGGTTGCATCTGATTAGGGGTCTTTCCTATTCCGTGAAAGACATCTGTTGGTAGGCGTACTGTGCTGGGCAAGAGAATGACTCCCATTTTGCCCATAAATAGGAGGGGTACCCAAGCAAGTAGAGCACATCCCTTGGCAACCTTTGGAGAAGCAATGAGAAGATTTTGGTTCACCCCGCCCTCGGCGGGGGTTCGAGAAGGAGTTGGGTGGACCAGCCGGATGCTCGAAGTCTTTAATGAAGACCGTTCTAACTCCCGTGTCGCAGTCCGCTCCTCATGCTAATGAGAGTGGTTCGGCTACTCTACTGTCGTCGTGCACCCTCTCTTCGGGCTGTGGCTCGGCTGACGCAGGATAGAGACAAGGCGGAACCTCCGCAGGGATGTTTCCCACCGGCGGAGGGTGCCGCTCATGCTCTCCAACTCGCTGAGCTCTAGCGCAGACTGCGGAGAGGGAGAGGCTAGAAACTCAGCGAGGGAGTCGCGGGGTGCTTCCCCTACTTCCCCTGAGGGCTTTCCAGCCTCAATGCTGATCTCACCCCGGTGGATAGAGTTTCGGCGGCTTCCATCTCGAGGGGGCACTCCTCGTGACTGCCTCCGTCCACTTGGTGAACTACCGATGGCTCCTGGACGTGGGGATCTCATGTGGATCACGTTCCCCAAGCTCATCTGGGGTGGTCACAAGGGACCCGAGGCCTCGCACCGTCGTCTTCCTTCGTCTTTCTCGCAGTATTATAGTTGTAGATCTTGTATTTTGTAAGAAAGCATTGATCAATAAAAGAAGTAGCCCTTTTGCCTTCATTTTCTTCTTTTTTCTTTGTGCGTGCTTCTTTTCTTTGCTGCTCATTTTCTCCTGGCGATCTGTGCTCAACTCTGTGGGAACAGAGGAGCCACTGTTGGTGGTCACATCCCCTGGTGTGACTGGCACATTCAATGCTTGCGTGGTCAGGAGGTTTTGCGTCATGAAGACTCGTCTCGGAAACACGCGAGGCTTCAGGGACCTTCCACGTGGAGGGTGCCCGTCGGCCAAGCTCTGGCGCCCTTGTCTTCTTAACGCCGCCGTTTTCGAGAGAAGAATTTGCTTATTTAAACGCACCATTTCGTTCTGGAACCTTGCATTTCCTTGCGCCCGCGTGCTTATCAATTGCTTGCTTTCTCCGTGTGCGTTTTCTCACTGTGAAGTTGATGGAGGATTCCTCTTACAAATCGGAGCGTTCTTCTGACGAATCTGAGTTTGGTTCTCACACTCCCTGGGCTTCGAGAGCCGACACTCCAAAAGGGACTCGCTCCGAAGCCACAGTCGCGGGTCCTACTCAGTTTCCGCGTGTGCCTCCGGGTTTGGAGAGCGTTAAGGCGCGCGCAGGGCCCGCAGCGGCTGAGGTGGAGCAGCTGAGGGCTCGCGTGGCGCATTTGGAGGGTGTATGGGCTAAGTCGGAGGCCAGGGCTTCGCGCCTCGTTCGTGCCAATGTGGCGGCTCAGGCCCGCATACTGGCCCTTGAAGGGGAGATCGAGCAGCTACGGCAACAACATGGGGCTGAGGTTGCAAGGTTGCGGTCAAAGCTGAGGTCAAGGCTCCGGCCGGAAGGGGTAAATCCTGCTCTGGAGAGGAGTTACCGTGATGCCATCAGGCTTAGCCGGAGGCTGGCCCTGCTGGAGGATCCGAACTTCCGAGTCGGCATTTTGGACTCTCGCAACTTCAACGCTCGAACGCGCGAACAGCTGGTGGATTATCACGCCCCAAGCTCCTCCACAGGCCGTTTGGATCGCTAACAGATAGCCACCATTGTTGCTGTTGCCTTTCTCTCCTCTTCTTCTTTTTTTTTTTTTTCACTGCCATTGTAATGAGATTCGCTGCTACAATGAAATTCGTTATTTTATCGCACTGTTTCGTCTTCTGTGCTCTTCGTTTCTGGATTTCCATCCCTCATTTTACATTCTCGTGCGCCCCTTCGTGGGCTTTACTATCGTGAGCCCTCATTTAATGTTGAGGCGCCAATGTGGATTCCTGTCAAACGGCTGAGGCGACGCGCTTGTCAGTCTGGTGTTTGGCCATGATTACAGGTGACTTCGTGCCCTGCGATGCGCTACAAAGCCGACACATGTCCCAATCTCCTGCGGTAGGCGTCGCTTAGGTTTCCCGCCTGCTGGCCTTCCGTTGCTTATTTAAACCAGTCAGAACGGCTTATTCCTCTTGCTGAGATTTCTCCTGTGGCTAACTTGCGTTAAGAGAAAGAGAAGCATCGCAAAAAAGAGAGAGAGTTCTTCTTCTTCCCAGGCTCTCCGGGAGAGTCGCCATGGCATTCACAACACGAAATCCGTTCTGACGGCGAGTGCTATCGCCAGCCTTATGGTCGATTACGGCATCCCCAGCGACTAGAGTTACCGTGCTCCTGGCACCTTGGACAGAGCCAGCGCCCCCCGGCGAGCTACATTACAGTCTACAAGCACCACCTGAGAGGGGGGCTCCGTTATCCCAGGTCATGTACGTTGTATGCATTGGTGGACGCGTTGAGAGTCCCAATGGCATGACTTTATCCCAATGCTTTGCGCTACTTGGTGTCCCTGTGCATCTTCACTCATCTTCACAGCTGCTCTTTCGACGCCAAGGCCGCCAGACTGATTTTTCGTTTCACCGAGTCGGAGGACTAGGTGTCAATGTCGCCCAAGACGGGTTTCCGTTTTCGGGAAACCAATCCCGATTCGGTGAAGGGCTGGAAGGATCAATTCTTCTTTTTGCAAGAGCCCTCTGATTCAGAGCTTCCTCGTGTGTTGGGCCCGATTTCGGGATTCTTCCTGGAGAAGCCGCAGGCAGAGGACGCTGCGGAGGCGGCGAAGTTTATCGCCGCCATCCAGTCTGAGGAGACGAAGTTCTCCGTCCAGGGTTACTTTTTGACGTCAATCACATTCGAGGCCTCCAAGTGGGGGCCTCCGTCGGGGTGGAAAGTCGCTGGCCCTGGCAAGAGAGAACCTGGGGGTGCAACCGTGCCCCATTCGTCCGGAGGGGATGACGGGGAGAGCTGCGCGTTGCTGGAGTCGTCCTCGGACGATGAAGAGGTTGAGGCCCCCCTAAAGAGGTTGAGGGAGGACGGAGGGACTTCAACGCGGAGGTCCCAAAGACAAGCTGCCACTCCTCCAATCAAGGTTCACGGTCCGGTCCTGAAGGCGGCAACGAGCGCGGGCCACCGGGGGGAGAACGCCGGACCGTCGTTGACTTCAGCCGCGGGGCTAGCCGTGCTCGAAGTCTACGATGCGGAGTCTCAACCCACTAGGGGGGCCTCTCGCTGGTCCCGTTGCTGAGGTGTTTGTGGATGCAGCCCCGGAAATGATGGGTGACGTTTTTGGCTTTGATGACCCGGAGGGGTCACGCTCAGCTGCGCCTGCACCGACGTCAGAGACAGAGGGACCCACGGAGCCAACTGTTATATTTGTGGAGCCCATCTCGGTGGGTGGGATCCTTTTGGACCTGGTTTCACCATTGGAAGGAGCCGCACTATTCGTCGACGCGTCGGCGGCTAGCGAAGGGAAAGTCTGGACGTCTTCGGGGTTGGAACCCCCGAGCGCACCTACAATTGCCACCCTTCCAGCTAGCTCGCCTCCGACGGGCGAATGAGAGGAGCCTCAAGTAAGGGCTCTTCCAGGTGATTTTGCACATTCTCCGAGCGCCGCTCCTACTCAGATACAATTGCTTCGATCTGACTTTTCCCTACTGGTGCACATTTTGGGCATTCTTCTAACGTTGTTTCCTTTGTAGGCTTCTGGGGACGCCGATCCTTTTGACGAGCTGACCGCGTTCCTCCACGGGGGCTTCTAGCATGCCATCCACCGCGCAAGGGCCCGAGTCGCCTCATTTCGGGAGGATAGCGAACAGGTGCAAGAGGAGAACAGGTGCTTGCAGCGGAAAGTAACGCAACTGGAAGCCCTACTCGTTGCCATGGAGGACAACAACGCACGCATGGCCCAAGACATAGTTGGTCGGCTTTCTCCATCGGAGTCGCAGCTCTTGATAGAGACTCGGTATTGGGAGGGCATCCGCTTGTGTTGCAAGATCGCTTCCCTGGTGGCTCCTCACGTACCCGAAGGAGTCTTTCATTCGGGGAACGCCGAGATCCGGGAGGCGTCTCGCCTGAGGAACTTTCACGAGGCCGCTCCGTCATATCCACCCGAGTAGTCTCCATTTGTATAGGTTGTTAGGCTGCCCTTTGTCATCGCCCCCTGCTCCTGTATTTTACTTGTTCCCGGCAAATGAATAAAGAGTGGTTCTTTCTTTTTTCGCACTTGTTCTCTTCTGGGGTGGTATGCTGCTTACAACTTTTGTTTAATGTGATCCGTGGGGTCCCGCCCCGCACTTTGAATGCTAAGCTCACAGAGCTATTGTCGCCAAGGCCCTTCCAGGCGCCTTCTTGCGCTGTGCTCGTCCTTCGTCAGAGAATGTCGTCGCAGTTCACGCGTTTGATGGGAAGCTCGATCCGGTAGGGTGGACGTCGTCGCAAGTCCTTTTGAGCCACAGCAAGGGTCAGCCGGGTTTTCAGGCCACGGCAACCGGACTCCGGGATCTAAGCCTTGGTTGCGTATATTCGTGGGAGGTGTGTGGCCCCTGCACAAGGCGTTATAATCACCAAGTTTAAGGTCCTAGCCCACGACCATGGTAGACAGAGGGTGCTCTCTTCCGCACAAGAAGGTCGCCGCACGCCTGCGATACTTGCCCCCTAAGGTTTTTCTGGCCGCAGATTGGGGACTTCAAACACCCCCAGGCCTAATGTTTTGACCGCCTGGGTCGGTTGGCGTAGAGCCATGGTAGATGAATGTCCTTCCGAACTTGCCTGCCGCACGTGCGAGGTTCCTTGTGGCCGCTCTCGGGCCGCTTGACGCACGGCCAAGGAATTACTTTACGGATAGACGATTATCCTGCCGACTTAGGGGCAGTCTAGGTCGTTTTGATTTAAGAATGACATGCATGTCAACAATTCACACAAATGAAAATGCGGGATAACAGGAAAAGTGATTTTATTAATAAAAGACATCATACATGTTCAAGCATTCATCGTGGTGCACATGCGTGTCTTACCTGGGTTGATGTGACGTCACTGGTAATACTTCCTTAAGTTTGCGGCATTCCAAGTCCGCGGGACTAGTTTGCCATTCTGGGCACGCAGCTTGTATGCTCCGCTCCGGAAGATTGCGGAGACAAGGAATGGTCCCTCCCATCCGGGGGAGAGTTTGTTCCTGTTCGCGGTCTTTCCCGCCGCCTCTACGCTCCAGAGAACCAAATCTCCAACTTCGAGAGGGCGTGCCTTCACCCGCTTATTGTAGTATCGCGCGACGCGCTGTTGATAGGCCGCGGTCCGCAGTCGCGCCGAATCTCGAACCTCTAAGAGCAGGTCTAAGCTTTCCCGGAGCCTCTGTTCGTTTGTAGTTGGGTCGAAGCACTCGACTCGCAGGCTTGGCATCCCCACCTCTACAGGGACCACAGCCTCAGCCCCAAAGCAGAGGTTGAAAGGCGTCTCCCTCGTCGGCTCCCGCGGGGTCGTTCGATACAACCAGAGCACGGACGGAAGCTCTTCAATTCAAGAGCCCCCTGCGTCTTCCAGTTTGGTCTTGTCCTGCGGCAATGTGCGGCGGTTGACCTCGGCTGTCCGTTGGCACGGGATGTGCCACGGACGTATGGATCAGCCTGATGCGGAGATCGCGACAGTACTTCGTGAATCGTTTGCCAGTGAACAGGGTTCCGTTGTCGGTCACCACGATCTCAGGAATCCCGAAGCGGCAAGCAATACCTTGACGAAGGAACTCCATCGCATTCTGCTCGGTGATCTTGGCAAGAGGGACAGTTTCTACCCATTTGGTGAAGTAGTCGATGCCAACGATCAGGAATTTCCTCTACCCGGAAGCCAAAGGAAGGGGTCCAAATATGTCCAGCCCCCATTGCGCGAACAGACACGGGGACTGGAGGCAGTGCAGTTCCGTGTGCGGCTGATGCGTCATGGGGCCATGGAGCTGGCAACTTTCACACTTCCGGATGAACTCCATGGCGTCCCGCTTCATGGTCGGCCAAGGTTCTTGCCCCCAATGTGCGAGCCGCATAGTCCAAGGTGCACTTCGCTCAACGCGTACTCAGCTTCTTCTAGAGTAAGGCACTTCAAGAAAAGAGTGGAGTATCCCCGCCTATACAGTCTTCCGCTAAGGATCGTGTACCAGCCTGCTGTCTTCTTGATCCACTTGGCCTCGTTGGCATCATCGGGGAGGGTTCCTTCGGTCAAGTACTTCACGTACGGAGTCATCCAATTGCTTCCTGCGTCGACCCACAGTACTTTTTGGTCTTCGGTGTCAATGCTTGGCACGGTTAGGACTTCCCTGGGTTCTCTAACGTACAGTTCCAGGGATCCAATAGCCGCATCCCGAGCCAGCCAGTCAGCGCGCTCGTTGTCGGACTTGGGGATATGCTCGATCACGAACCAGTCGAACTCAGGGATCAGGGCCTTCGCCTTCACCAAGTACCTCACAAGTTGTGGGTTCGACGCATCGAAGTTCCCCTTCACCTGGTTAACCACAAGCTCAGAGTCGCTGCATACGACCAACGATCGCACGGAACACTCCCTGGCTAGGCGTAGGCCCGCAAGGAGGGCCTCGTACTCTGCCACGTTGGTGGCCGAGAAGGCCAGTGCGACGGAGTATGTAATCTCTGTACCCTCCGGTGTCTTCAGTACGACTCCGGCTCCGCCGCCCTCTTGGGTGGTCGACCCGTCCACATTCGGGGTCCACGCTGGAGGATCGTGGTCTTCCATATTTCCCGAGTTCTCGGCATCTTCCGGAGCTGGGGTGGAGGCTTCGACCAGTGCCTGCGCCTTCACGGCTGGCTGAGGTCGGAACTCCATGTCGAATTCTCCTAGCTCGATAGCCCATTTGGCCAATCGTCCGGATGTTTCTGGCTTCTGCAAGATCGATTTCAGCGGCTGATCCGTCAATACGACGATGCGGTGCGACTGAAAGTAGGGCCGCAGCTTCCGCGCTAAATAGATGACGACGAGCGCCATCCTTTCGGCGTGAGGATAGCAGGCCTCCACATCCGTCAGCACCCGGCTTACATAGCACACCGGCCGTTGCACGCCCTCGTGCTCCCTTACCAACACGGAGCTGAGGGCCGCTGGTGACGCTGCCAAGTAGAGGTAAAGGTCCTCTCCCTCCCGTGGCGAGCGCAGGAGCGGCGGGCTGGCGATGTACGTCTTCAACTCTCTGAAAGCTTCGTCGCATTCCTCGCTCCACCTGAATACCGGCGATTTGGTACCTCTTAGCGCCTTAAAAAAGGGCAGGTACTTTTCTGCTGACTTGACAAGGAATCGCAAAAGGGCTGCTATTCGCCCGGTGAGTTTCTGCACTTCTTTTATCGTCCGCGGGGGGTTCAGGTCGAGGATGGCCTTGATCTTCTCCAGGTTGGCTTCAATGCCGCGTTGGGACACGATCAAGCCCAAAAATTTCCCCGAGGTCACTCCAAAGGCACACTTGGTGGGATTGAGCTTCATCCCGTGTCGCCGAAGGACCTGGAATGTCTCCTCCAGGTCGTTGACGTGATTGCTGGCGACTCTGCTCTTCACAAGCATGTCGTCGACGTATACCTCCACATTTCGTCCAATCTGGGACTCGAACATCTTGTTCACCAGGCGTTGATAGGTTGCGCCCATATTTTTGAGTCCGAACGGCATCATCTTGTAGAAGTATGTCCCCTGATCAGTCATGAAGGAAGTATGCGCCTCGTCCTCAGGGTGCATGCGAATCTGGTTGTAGCCAGAATACGCATCCATGAAACTCAGGAGCCCGTGTCCGAATATGAAATCCACAAGCTGGTCGATCCTGGGGAGAGGAAAGCTGTCCTTGGGGCAAGCCTTATTTACGTCGGTAAAGTCAACGCACATCCGCCACTTGACACTGCTCTTCTTCACTAGCACAACTTTGGACAGCCACTCCGGATATTGAACTTCTCGGATGAATCCAGCGTCCAAGAGTCTCTTCACTTCTTCCCTTATGGCGACCAATTTCTCGACGGAGTGGTTCCTGCGCTTCTGCCAAACAGGTTTTCGGCTCGAGTCAAGGCCCAGCTTGTGGACGATCACTTCGGCAAGTATACCGAGCATGTCAGCAGGAACCCAGGCAAACACGTCGGAGTTGGCCCTAAGGAAGGTGATCAGCCGGTCGCGTTCTTCGGGCTGCAGAGATCTGCCCACATTGATGCACCTTTCTGGTTCGGAAAGGTTTAAAGGGATCGTCTCGAGTTCTTCACCTAACTGGGCCTGCTGCAGCAGGGTCTCGTCACGGAGGTCGAGGTCTTCGTCCGGGTAGCATGGTACCCCGGGGTTGATCTGGGATAGGTAGCACGTCCGTCCCATCTCCTGATCTCCCAGAGCTTCTCCCACACCCCACGAGATTGGGAACTTTACCTTCAGGTGTGGGATGGAAGTTACGACTCCGAAGGTCGTGAGGAAGGGTCTGCCCAATATGGCGTTGTAGACAGACGGTAGGTCGACAACGAGGAACGCCAGCTCTCGCGTGACAGAGCGTGGGTGAGTTCCCATAGTAACCTCCAGACGGACTATCCCCTGTACAGGGACCGGCTCATTATCAAGGTCGTACAAGGGTCCGCCGGCAGCTTTCATCTGGCTTCGTCTCAATCCAAGTTTAAAGAAGGCACTGAGATACAGCAAATTTTGCGAACTTTCATTATCAATGAAAACTCGTTTCAGTTGGTAGTCAATCCCACCGCCTGAAACAAGGGCAGATACAACAAGGGCATCAGTATGGGGGAGGTTACATGAGCCATGTCGTCGCTGCTAAAGTTAATGACATCATCCCTAACTCCTATCCTCGCTCGCTTGTTGCTAGAAGTCGGCTCCGGCTTCCCACGCTCGGCGTCCACGACGGCCTTGGTGGAGATCATGTTGATCACGCCGGCGGTCGTGCAGGCCCTCGGAGGCTCACTGGCTTAGCCATCCGAGGTTGCAGGCCCCTGCCCCGAACTCTTCACGAACCGCTTGAGGTGTCCTCAGCAGATCAAGTCCTCTATCTCCTACTGCAGGGTCCGGCAGTTATCAGTCGAGTGTCCCAGGCAACGATGGTATTGGCAGTATTTGGTTTGGTCGCTGCCGCTAGGACCTTTCGGCATCTTCGGCCACTTGAAGAACTTCTCGTCCTAGATCTGCATCAGGATGTTGATACGGCTGTCGTTTAGAGGAGTCACGGAGGTTCGTCCGTAGTCCTTTCTGGGCCCCGGCGAAGGCCGTGGTTGCTTACGACATTCGGGGAAGTGGTGGCTGTCGTCGTCCCTCTTTCGCCCGCCAGTTGTCTTGGGGGCTTCCGGGGGCCAATCCGCTCGCTCTAGACGCTTTGCCTCATTAGCCTCTTCAGTCGTGATGTACGCCCTGGCGATGGCCTCAACCTCCCGGAAGGTTTGCGGGCGCTGGTCCGACAGGTGCTTGAAGAAATCCCCCGCCGCCAGCGTGGCGACAAAGGCGTTGAGATTCAGCTCGTCAGAGAGCTGGGGGATCCGCCGTGCCTCCGTGATGAAACGGTTGAGGAACCGCTTCAGGCTTTCGTCCGACTTCTGGCGGAGGCGGACCAAGTGTCACGGTTGCCTTTCCTCTCTGCGGCTGGAGGCAAACTGCTCCGGAAGGCTGTTGGCTAGCTCGTCGAACGAGCGTATGGAATTCGGAGGGAGACCATGGAACCAGAGCAACGCGTCGCCCCTAAGGGTGACTAGAAAGCACTGGCATATCAGAGCCTCGCTCGCTCCCTGTAGAGACAAGTGGGTACGGAAGCAGTTGAGATGGTCCATCGGGTCCTTGCTTCCGTCGTACCCCTCCAGAACTGGCATCTTGAACTTGTTCGGCAGCGGCTAGGTCCGCAAGTCCATGGCGAAGGGCGACCTCCAAAGGTCAGCGGAGGATCGCGTGGGCCTCTCCTTATGCAGGATGTCCCACAACACTTTGACTTTCTCCTCCATTGATGGGTCGGCAGCACCTTTCCGTGCGTTGATGACATCGCGGAGCTCGTGTAGTCCCGGGAGGTGTGGTTGAGCTTGTCGGGAATGCCGACTCTCCGCTTGAGTGGGCCGCTCTCTGTTGGAGCCCGCAGCAATTGGCCTCCCGTTGCCGCGCGAGTTGCGCGGGTTACGCCGTTCAGGGCTACCCCCCCGATCGTCGCGGTTGTGATGGCTTTCCGCTTCATCGAGGTCGACTCTGCTGGGGACCGCTTGAACTGCGGCATCATCGTGTTGGTTGGATCGCCTCCTGCGAGCCACCGCACGACGCCTCGCTCTCTTGGAGGAGGAGGCTTGAGATGCTAAGAGGGCAGCCCCCGGCCAGGGAGTTCCCGTGTGCTCGCACAGGGCGTGGAGGACCAGCTTTATGTCACCCACGTTCGCGGCCAAGCGGTGGACGTCGGGCTATGGACGAGTGTCTCCTTGGTTCTCGGCGGGGGGATCTTCGCTCTGGGCGACGACCTCCATCACTGGAGCACTGGCTTATGCTCGAGTATTCACCATTTTCTTTTCTTCAAAAGGGAGGTGGGAAAGAGACACTTGGCTTTTCGTCAGTTTCCCACAGACGGCGCCAATGTTGCGTCCCAGGCCCGCAGTTGTCGTACGGATTAGGGAGCCTTCGGATTTCCAAGCACGCGGTGGCGTCAGGCAAAGGGTCCGGTCTCCGTAGCTTTAAACCTGGACCTGCACAACACAAACAACAAACAAGAGGTCAGAGGTCCGGCGAGATTTCTCCCACCACGGCCACTCCGACGCTTAAGTCAGCAAGTTCCCGCAATAAACGGAAATGGCGCACACTATGAGCGGTGCGCGGATGGATGCTGATGAAACGTGAGTGATGTGTATGTTTTAGGATGGTGGATGCAATAAGCAGGTAATGGAAGGCCTGGCTTCCGTAATGCACCGTGGTGGGTGGCTAACTTCCCGCTTCCTGAGTAGGCTTGGGGATGGTGATCGTGAGAAAAGAATGGCTCACTCACGCCTGCCAGAGTTGAGTTTTATCTCAGTTGGAGGTCTTTCTCTCGTGTGATCTGTTCAGAGGAGTAAGGATTGGAGTTCGAATCAAAATCATTTCTCTGTGGGGAGTGGGAGCTCTTATAGGCTCCTCCTCATTAGACTCTGGGCGCCAGAATGCCCATTGCAAGGGCTTCCTTGCCTATGGTCGCTGTCGTTGACCGCCGGTTATATCGGCTGTCGTTCTATCGTGGCAGGCAAGCTTCTGGGCGCTGCCGGCCACGCCTGGTTTCCCCCTGAGCGGGGATTGGCTGGTTGCCTGCGGGCGGCGGCCTGAGCCGTTGGCGCTGTGTCAGCCGCTTCTCCATTGGCTGGCTTTTTCTCCTTTCTGTCGGTTTTCCGGCAGCGCATTAATACGTTGCAAGATGCTCGTCGTCTTCTGCTAGTGAGGCACCACGTGCGTCACCTGCGTAGTTGGGCTGGGCTCGTTATCCTTCGTGGATCTTCACGTCCTGCGTGGGCCTCAACATCTTTCATGGGACTTGACATGGTCAAATAATAAACCCCACCTAAAAATATTAATTTGTCAATGATATTTTTAGATGCATTATTTTAAAATATTTTAAAACAATACTCTTTATTTGAATATTATATTGTTAAATTTTAGACAATATGTTTATGTAATTTCTTTAAAAAGTAATTAAGATGATAAAACCATGTTGGGCCCACCTCAACCGCAGATAACCGGGAATATTTTATCTATTTGGTCCCACCTAGTCCACTTTTCACATTTCTAATTGTCAGATAATTCTCAATTTTAGAATTACAACTCCTTATCCCCCCTAAAAATTGTAAAGAGACATCCCACACTTTGTTTTTTTTTTTTTTTAATTCTAAGGAATTGAAGCTGTTAATTAGAACCCCAAATCCATATGATGCCAAAAAATTGAATTGGAAACAGGCCTGAAATTCCAATTCCATATTCCAAGCCCTACCAAATGAGACCTAATATGAGGAAAAAAATTGAAGAAACCAGAAGCTAGCTTACGAATTGCTATATCATACGGCCAAGCTTTACCGCTGGATGAGTTACCTAAACTGGGTCCTTCAAAATGAAAATACCAACTTGCATCAAAAACTCAACACACTGAATGACTACAATATAAACCCAAAATTATGTATCCCCAGAATGTGTCCGGAAAATGTGATAGTCCACTCTTTTAAACCAAATCAAACCAATAAGATAAAATAAGCTCTAGAGGCAAAAGTCAAGAGGGTTGTTCAAGACAGCATTATAGGATTAACCTGTATGAAATATTCAAGAGGGTTGTTCAAGACAGCATTATAGGATTATCCTGTATGATATATTCAACAAGGATAATAATTTCCCTAAGATATAATTTCAGCACATTTATGTTGCTAACTCAAAGTGCATATCATGGGAGAAAACTGAAAAGAAAAGATCAACAAATCTAACAACATAAGAGATCCCATCATGAATTCGTTACATAGTTCTGCAGCTGCTCTACCAAGTATGAACTTTGTAAGAATCACCCAAACCCCCAATCTTTTCAGTTCTTATGTAATGTTGCAGTCAATAAAATAAACACGGTTATAGTGTATTCCATGCCTTCCATATATTCAAACATAAGTTACTAATTTCCGTTAATAACAGACTCACAAAAAAACCCCTTGCTCAGCAAATGATGATAATGTGGCAGCCCTGAAATATCTGTAGCATACAAATCCACACCGCATACTAATACACCACAAATATACCTTGTAAGTATTTCAAACTTGATACTGAAATGCACACATCACTAGCTAGCCATGTTTCAGGGGAAGGAAAGATTAGGTGCTTAAGACGAAGAGAAAAAACCGACAAAAGTCACAGTGGATTGTTAACAATATGACAGGGATGCTGGGGAAGCTTAAACTGCTGCTGGTCTGACTTTTAGGCTCTTTGACTATGGGGGCAGTATGGGCAGTATGGGTTTTTTGGTTTTTTTGGTGGGAAACATTTCATTTAGTGATTTGTTTAATATTCGCTTTCCTTGTGTGTTGGTTGTTTGGGGCTGTTTCTTTGTTGGGAGGTTGGTGGTTTGGTGCATTTAAGAAATCATTTATCCACCCCTAAAATTCATCTGAGGTAGAAAGAGATGAAAATGGGACTAATATTTATTTGCTTGATCTAAACTGCTGAAATCAATTCCTTTCATGAAAATGGTTTTTTCAGCTCTTCAATATCCTGTATCATTTAGATGCTTAGGTATCACAGCATATACCATCAGTTTTAACAGATTGCTATACAATGCTTCTTTGTTCAGACATCCCCCCCCCCTTTATCCCAACCTTGCTTTACCATAAATCTTCATGACAACTTCTACATTATACTGATCCATATTGGATGAAGATGCACCTCCCAAGGATATTGCATTGTTAGATCCCTCTTAGTTGGCTAATTCACAGCAAAGATGTGACCACAACCACAACCTTTTTCAAATTGACTTAGGTACTTCAAGATGATACCAATAATCTGCTTGGCATGAAATTTATGTACAACATTTTGAATAAATAGAACTCACAACTTGGCACCGAGTGTATGAGCTTTGAAAATGTCCCTTTCATCTTTCAATTGGGTTTTCTCAGCAACAAAGTATGTATTAAAACACACAGGCAAACCTGCAAGACATAAGTGCAATGCTAGCAAGCAGGCATGTGATCCCCAGATAAGCTCACCTTGTAAGGCATCCATTGCCGTAGCTGCATGTGCTGGAGTCAGGAAGTCAACAAAACAGAGTACAAGTGGTTCTCCTCCAGACTGCACATAAAATAATATGTGATTGTCCTTTCATTAATGATGTACGAAACAACAGATGGAATTCAAGATGATCGTCATACATGTCTCGATTCCTTGGTCACAAGTCTCACTTCTTTATAGCCTACAAAGGGGCGAAAGATGTCTGCAAATTGAAGTGAAGGAAACAAGGAGCAGACAAATAGAATAAGAGAATGACAACTAAGGGAGGATACGAGCCACTTCCCGCCGAGTACAGTTCGGTGGCAACCCCTCCACAAAGAGAGTATTACTAGCATCATGGGGAAGGGGAATCTCAGGTCTGCCAGATCCAAGTCCAGATGTCCGTCCTTTCATTGCTATCACGGGGTCCATAATGCGAGGGTCAGTTGTGATGCGCAGGTCACTACCAATCCTGGGATCATCAACAGGATGGGAAGGTATTCCACCACTCAGATGCCGGCCCACCTCCATCCCAGCATAAGACGGAATTTGCTGACGTTCATGCTTAGTATTAGTCCTAACCCACAGATAATGAAAGCACATGACTGGAAACAAGTATGAAAAACATCAGTCAAAAAAATTACCCCACTGCGTAGGTAACGATCATAGGATGCATTGATAGAGTCAGTATCTCTGATTACACGTGCTCCCCTGTCATCATTATGAGGAAAATAACCAGCAACCTCACGATCACCGCCAGGAACGCCTATAAATTCAGCAAAAGCTTCAGCAGATTAATAGAGGCAAAAAGCAATCCATTGAAAAGACGAATGCACCCCAAGAAAACAGATCACCAGAAAGCCGTTGTTCTGACTTCAGAATATAGAATGTTATTCGCAATTCAGACTAATGGGATATATTATCAGCGAGTTAAAAAAATTTCACCATAGGACACAGTATCTCCCTCATATATTTACACAACAATATGCAAAATCCATAGTATATAGGAACAACCTCAAGAAAACTTACTCTTCCTTCCCCTATAATACGCAGAAGAAAAAGGGGAAAAAACAAAAAGAAAAAGTGAAGAGGAAAGGGAGAGTGTTCCCTTGTATAAGGAATGCTGAAGGAACGTCGTACAAAAGTAAAAGCTCATCCTACCATATTCAAACTGTTTTTTTTCCTACACCGAGTATTGATGGAGCAAGGGGAAACCAGGCAGGCAACTGGGATGTGGTAGATGACCCAAGTATAAGCTGTATATCATCGTAGGAAGTCAATAAAAAATAACAGTGATGATTCCTCAATGGAAAATCAAGAGGTCAATTACTATAATTTCCACACAGCTATGACGGTTCCTTAATGGAAAATCAAGAGGTCAATTACTATAATCTCCACACAGCTATCAAGACAAGAGGATGTGAAAGTGGATGATGAACATCTCAGGAAGGTTCTGTTTTCAGTCAATGACACAATAATTAAATAATATCTGAGTTGAAAAAATCACCAGTTACAGAGACACACCTTCATATCAAACTGGGGAAATTACTAAGTTCAAAGTCGTAATCACCTAATACAGAAAGGCAGGTGATATAATAGTCAGGAAAAAATAATGTCTTGACTATTCACTAATGTTTGCTTGCATATTCCTTTTTCCTTTTCAGGAGAGGAAGAGAAGTTCCCTTCATTGGACCTAGGAGGTCATCGTGGAGAGGTTTATGACCTTGACAAAGTTACATTGCCCACCAATTTCCTGTCACTTGTCAATGATCCTTTTCACATGTACAAGGGTTGGAAACATGAAGGAGGCTTTCTTTGAAATTAGAAGGGTAAAGGTAAAAGGAAAGGATTAAACAAAACAGCTCTATCTTACAGCCCAAAACAGCGGGTCCCCTTTTTTTGAATTCAATAAAGAAGCAGAAGAATTAAAAGTTGATTTAATAAATAGTTATTAAATGCACGGAGAATGGAAAACTGTTCAAGTTTTATCATATTTTCCAATACCATATTTCCCAATACCGAGAAATTATTGCAATGTGTTTCTGTGTTATCTGTCAATATGTATCGACCAATTTTACCAATTTTTTTCCCTTTTTAGAAACCTAAATCTATATATTTTTTGAACTTTTGAAGGCAATTTTTTTTTAATAGCCTGAGAAGAGGTTATGCTCAATTTTAATAAAATTGATTACAATTCTTCAGATATATGAATAGATGATAAAAAAATAGTCAAATTTTAGTATATAACTCAATTTTGATATTGTAACGGGGAAAAAATTGTATCAAAAAATCTAATACTAATATATATCGCTTAATATGACTGATTCTAATGCGACCACAACCAATATATATTTTAATCCGTGGATGGAATGTAAACACAGAGATGAAGAAAACAGTACAATGCAGCCTTTATTCACAGTGTGTGGGTGGTTAATATGAAACGCGTTTATGAAGATTTGCAGGAATAGGAAAATGATGAAATTGGAAGGACTTGAGTTTGGTATGTGTTAATGTGAAGATACAGTTTTTAAAATGAAATTCTACAGAATTTGCGAAATTATAGACGTGCCGCTGTTAGCAATCTAATGAGGAAGTTCTATGCAAAAAAATTGGGGAAACTAATTTTCAGGGAAAGCAAGTGATTTAGAAATACATATGGCTGATTTCTTAGACAACATCTCTTTTGTCCTTTTATAGGGTGACTAGTAGGTAATAAATGACATGGTCCAAAGAATTCATTTCGAATCACATGTGCACTCTTCGTACACAGCTATATACTCTCACTCAAGGATGTGTGTCAAGTATGGATGTGCCTCCAAATGCCTAGGTCAATCATTCCTTGAAATTCTCACAAAAGTTTCAGCTGATTTGAAAAGTTCGAATGGGACAGCCCGGTCACCAAGGGTCTTACAAGGATACTATTAGCGCCTACATGTATAAAAGACTCACTAAAAACAAAAAGGTGAGAGGATGCCAGCCACTGATTTGCCAGAAAAGGATAAATGCAAAGCTACTATTATGAAAAGATGAAAAATAAATTACTGAAAGATACATCAGCTAGAAAATTGAAGTTCATATATTGGTTGCAATAAAAGTTTCCTCTATTGCATGGATTGTCATGGCAGAAAGAGCACCAATCAACAATTTATTAGAAAAAGAAACCAGAGTGCGGCTCACAGCCTCATAGGTGTGTCACATGGTCGTATAAGAGAAGCCAACTTTCCATGCTATAGAATTGAGATCCTCCTGATTGACTCCACTTGGCATAGAACAGGAATTGATACCTTGCATTTCATAGTTGCATGTATTTGAAAAGGACATCTGGCAAGTCGTGTTTCCTTGTACCTTAATGGTTGTGCTAGGAAAGAAAGGAATAGGAGGATACAAGAGATGCAGAGAAAACATATCAAATATTGAGATTTACTTTCCTTACAAATTTGAACACGTGTGACACAATGGATTAAGGTGGCTCTTTACCTTTTATAGATAATTCGACTAGAACGTTTTTCCATTTAAATTAGAACATTTTTTTTTTAAAGTGAGAGTTGAGGTAGAAGTAACTGAATCTCGCACCTCCAAAAAAAAAGGGGGGGCACAAATGCCATCTCAACCTACAAGCAATCTTAATTTGATTTAGAGAGCATTACTTTTGGATTAGAGGTGTGGGTGCCTTTATTCAGCATTCCGTGCTATAAGGAGAGTGATGTAGGACAGGGTCTACAAATTCAATAAATAAAAGGGCCTGATATGGGAGGGGATAAGAAATAGAAGATAAGTAAAGTGAGAATAGTAGATACAGATGAGAATATCAAGGACACCACAGAGTAAAGTGGACAAAAGAGATGATAGAAGAGTACTAATTTGACAATTATCCTCATCATCCTAACAGTTAAATCCTGAATGTTGTTAAATATTTACAAAAAATGAAACAGAATACAAGGTTACAGCAATTTCCCGTGACATATCCATTAAAGGAAATTGTTTTATTGTCTTCTGAACTTGGGCCTAGGGCAGCATTCATCCTCCCATCAAGGAGAAATAACATCTCAACAAGGATAATTCAAAGAAAGATGATAGACTTTCACCATAATGGGCACCAAATATTTTTAGAGATATCACCTCCAAAATAGTGGAATATTATAGTGCTTTTAGTATGGAATGGACATGAAAATAATTTGGCACCGTAATTCAATAAGTTAAAATGTCATTACAGCAGCCTAATTTTCTGCTATGACATTGGTGATTTGAAGGTTGTGGAGGTGAAAATGTGATATATATTGCCGTTAGAAATTCATGAAGCAATGATGTCAAGCCTGGAGCTGAAAATGAGCCTATCAAAGCAGACCTGGACATGTTCAGGATTGAATTGGCTCCCATTATATTATAAACGAGCTTGAGCTGAACCTTATTTCCTTAATTCGTATTGTCTTTAGAAAAAATTGATAAGCTCGAGCTCACCTCAGGGCTTCGCCTGTTTATGCATAAATGAACCAAACTCAAGCTTGGAATTGATTTCTTCATGCATAATTGAGTTGAGCTTAGCCAAGCTTGTTAGTTAGACCAAACACATAGGTCCATTAAAAATGCTTTAAATGAGTCTATATATGAGTCCAGAAACAAGATTATTATTTATTTTAAATAAATATAATCAAGAGTCAATAAATGGGATTATCAAAAGCCCATAAACAAGCGAAGATCAGCCAGGCACAAACTTGCTCATTTGTCTAACAAGTTTCAAAATTAGACTCAGGCATAGTTCATTTTTACAAGCAAACAACTTCAAACAAGCCTTTAATGATCCAAGCCTCCATGCTGCTCAAAATGACTCATTTGCACCCTTAGTCATATTGCTGGAGGTGGAAATCAATCATAGCCATGTGGTGCTAGTTAAAGAACTAATTAGTGGTTGCATTGGTGAAGCTGGGTACAACAGCTGTGGCGGTAAGTGTAGGGGGACAGAAAATCAGTTGGATCAATGTGATGGCAATGACCAAAGGTTTTCTCCTTGTATGGGACTTGGAATTTCATGTCCCTCTTAGATTTTCTCCTCACATGGGACTTGGAATTTGCAAACAGAGCCTATTTAGAAGTCATTTTTGCAAATCACTTATGAGAGTCTACAGTACAAGAGGCATTTGAAATGTTTCGGTGATATCTAATCCTTCCATGTTAATTGCTATCCTACCAAAACTTGACTGAAGGTAAGCCTTTACTTTTTACTAAATAGACAAGTTGCTTCAAAGTCCAGTGCAAGATATTCAACCACAGAAAGAGCTACAAGCATGCTCCGTTGTCACAAAGGAAAAAAATTAGAGTGATTAATTTTCGTATTTAATTTGATTCCAAGAATCTATAAAAAATAAAATTATATAATAATCATTGTATTGTAATCAATCAAAATAAGAAAAAAGGAGTTCGAATTTGGGCAATTTAGCAGAAGCCAAAGCAATCCGACCACACAAACTAATCAGGACATACACATGGATACATTCCAATGAGATGCAGTGAGACAATAAATTATTGGCAACCTACTGACAAGCTAGCCTCTCTAGAGAATCAAAGATGGCAAGTTTAATGGCCTGCCAAAACTCTCTTCCTACATAATGAGAACTAAGCCTCTTTAAATATATAATACAATACAATAAGAAATCAATCAAAGCTAAAAATTAAGTTTAAAGCTTGGCATGTTCGCAAAAAAAGCCAAAGCAATCCAGCACCAAACTAATCAAGTCCATACACAACTTGGGTTATGCTCCAAGGAGATGCAATGAATCAAGCAATTATTCTGGCCAATGTAGGGAATCAGATAGGCAAATTAAAATCAATCAATAACCTATCAATTTAATCAGAACTCATTACACTTTTATCTCTCTTTTTGCATAGGGAAATTCAAGTGAACTTAGTTACACAATTCATCAAAAGAAAAGCAATTTAGGGAGTTCTGAAAAATAAATCCAAGTTCAAGTATCAGCATTGCATTCTTGAGTCAATATACTGTAGACAGAGAATATAAACAAATAGTTTGCATGACATCATGCAAGATACTTTTGATAAATACAACAATCCAACCATTTCAATCACAAACTCAGATCACAACATTTAAACCCTCAATGTGGATATGCAGCCTGTTCCCCTAACTTAGGGCAAGCTAATTTTGACTTCTCAGTTCATGACTCCAACAAAAAGGTTCAAAGTATTTTCAATTTTCAGCCTTCAAATGATGGAGGGTTTTAGAGGCAATCCCAGCTTAAAGACCCAAATGCCCACAATAATATATCTTATTTGTCAATGCCTTCCAAAATACTACACTAGATTGATTCAAAGGATTTTCAAGCCTGTAATGAGTTTTCAAAATATAGAAGCTTCACAACTTAGCAGTAAGAAAACATATAGCCAGCATGCAGGTTTCTAAATGCTAACAGAAAGTGCATTGAATATATACGATGATTTTCACACCAATAATACCAATCCAGCAAAAAAAAGGGGAAAAAAAGAAAACAAGTATGTTTAAGCTTCAACCATGCTTACAACTTACACCCTAACCAAGTGCAGTTCGTCAAGACTATAACTGACTGAGCAATAACATGGAAACAATGAGACAAATTAAAATCCCACAAAGCTACCGTGCCGTAAACTAGTATCAACCTCAACAATTTAGGACAGAAAAATATACCTTCCGGTTATTACTATTACCATTAACCACAAAACATGTCCCATCTCAAAATAAGAATCGAGGAAGCACAGACATCACTCCTACCAAAGCAAAATTAATAAACAAGTTCCTGACGACAATTATAGAGCATCCTGCATTCATAAGACAGCTTTTTTATTTATATGACAAATCCATGCATTGGATTCATTGCTTCGCCGTAAAGAAATTTCCGCGGAAACCCTAATTTGACCAACAACATAACGCGAACGCCCAAGCACGGCGAGTTAGAGACAGGGAGTTACCATAGTCGGAGCGAGGGCGCTTTCCCATGAGTGGAGCAACGGGGTGCGGCGGCGGCGGCTGCTGCTGCTGCTGCCTTGAATCGGCAAATCTCCAGTAACCATCTGACATATTTGGGGGAAGGATAAAGAGCGAGAAGCGAGGTTTAAGAGGAAGAGATGTGAAGAGGAGTCAATTTATGAGCGTCTTCTGAATTACACGGAAGAACTTGGGCTTAGTAGGCCGGGAGGGAACAACATGAAGAACGCTTTCTTCCAAATCTGGGCGGTGAAGATTGAACTCTTTCAAGCAGCGCCTTCCCCGTAATTTTTCATTTTTGATTTTGCTTTCTGTTTAATTTTTTCGGGTTTAAAATATATTAATTTGCAAATCAAAATTAGCCGTTGTTTCTAGGTTATTAATTGGATAATTTTTAATTATCTCATTATTTAATACTTATTTATAATTATTTGTTGTGTACAAAATATAAAGTTTTTTTTAAAAAATTATACATTTAACATTCCAAATCATTTTAAAGCGTGGACGGATATGCCTGAAATGATGTTTCATGGAGCCAATATTTTGAGAAAAAAGTATTTATAACGTTTTTATTATTTTTCAAAATACAATTATCAAATTTTATTTTATTTTTTGTCTTTTATGATTTTTTTATAATAATTTTAAAAAATTGATGTGAAAGATTTAAATTTAGCCTATTGAGCTTTATTTTTAATTTTATAACACTTGAGTTAGTTCATAAATTTATCAATATTGATTCTTTTCATGTGTACTTACCATATATTTAAATTATTTTCAATGAATTTTTAAAATGGGCTCTTAAATTACCATATAAAATCAGGATGACCAAAATTATAACTTAATCGTAGTACTGAACAAAATTGAGGTCAAACTAAATCATCGACATTATGTATGACCATAAAACTGAAAATAACAAAAGCTGAATAAATTATGACTGATATCATTTACTGTTCTGATTTAATATTAATATAAACTTTTATTTCTAAAATCTTAAAACTACTCATGAACATCATTCTTTCAACCTAAACCTCCAAGTGTGCACTGGATCCTTTAATTTGAAAGGTTAGTAAAAAAATTGAGTAAAAACGAGTCAATTACTTAATAATATATATAATTTTTATAGGTAAATATACATTAAATACGTATTATAAATTAATATGATCGATTGTTCAAAAAATTAAAGTCATTATTTCTTAACTTATTATACACAATTTAAAACCGATGATCAATTTATTTTCTTTGAACTGTACAGCATATGAAATATACTTAAATTATACGAAGAATTTACAAGATCAAGTGTCACTGATAATATTACTGATAAATGTACAAATATCAAAACTTGAATTATAATTATTTTTATATAATTAAATGTCGTATATTATTATTTAAGACCCGTAAATAGATAATTATATATATAACCTTATAAATAGGAGTGAACATCACCTTCAACCAGTGAAAGATAGGTTCAAAGTTTAATTTTTCATTAATAATATATTAGGACACATTATAATATATTTCATCAGTTCTTTATAATAATTCATATATATTGAATAAAAAACTCTATTCAAATATAAATATATTATTTATTTTTCTTATAATAGATAAAATATCACTATCATTAACTTATATAGAATTTTTCTTTATATTTTTTCAAGTCGATGACACATATAAATGCATAAACATATATGAACATTTGTAAGTATTTTTAAAACATGCAAGACCAACAGTATGTGATTTATAGGCATGTTGGAGTATTCATTCTTAAAGTAGTAGAAAAACCAGTATAGTTAACATATTTTTATCACCTTATATCAATTATAAAGCATGCATGTATAATCTTATAAAATTTTAATACATTAATAATATATATCTGAAAATTGAATACATGTATGAGCATTTAAATGTGATTCAAAGATGTATTTAGACAGTGTTGTAAAAAATCAACTTTCAAAAATAATGTACATAAATAAAAAGCATGTATGAAATGAAAATATAAATATATGAATATGAGGTATAAATAATACATAAATTGTTAGAATAGAATAATATATGAATAGAATAGTTATTCTTATGGAATAGAATTGGATGAGAGTAGAGTTGAAATTGTTATTCTCATATTTAATTATTGGAATAGAATAAGATGAGAATTAGTATTCTATTATTTAGTATATATAATAATATGATGAATAAAGTGTGAATAGTAAATAGTAGTAACAGTAATAATAATAATAATAATAATAATGTCTAATAATAATAATAAATATAATAATAATAAACATAATAATAATAATATTAATAATAATAACAAAACAGTTATATTTACAACCAAACGGATGAATATTTATTCCCTGATAATAGAAATTCTATGTCCACATTATTCCCACCTTATTCCTCCAACTAAACATGGGAAAATAGAATTATAGTATTTATGAGTATTTAAAATAATAGATTTTTAAATAAGTAAAGAAATATCAATAATAAATAAATAATGGTTTAAATGTATTTACCTTATACTTAAATTACACAAAAAATTATTGGATTTCACTTGAGTTCTCATTCTTTTGCCATCTCTTTCGTTCACCCTTCTCTTTGTTTATTTTCTCTCAAAATCTGTACAAAAATTGCTAAAAATCAACCAATGGGTCTTATGTAAAAAACTAATGCACATGCACCTATTAGACACATGCCAAAAACTAAGGTATAAGCCATATGACATATGAACGCTCTTCAAGTACACATAAAAATTGCCTATATTTTATCTCAAATACATGTGTCTATTATTTGAATGTATATCGAACATGATCAATCTACTTAAAATATATTCAAGCACCTCAGATGTATCCTTTGAGTAGACCTTATTGCCTAAAATATGTATATGCGCGAGTCAAATATTAATTAGGCATCATTCAATATGATATAATCAGGTTAGAAAATTAATTTTAACCCAAAATATCAATCGACCTTAATATTTTTATTAACTTAAATTAATTATAATGTGTCTTTAGTATTCATATTGTGGTATGGATTAGGGAGTCACTCAATCTTTCATTGCGAATAGAATTGGAGTAGATTTGGTATTCATCTCTATTAACTCAAAACTTGTGCACCACAAATTACAAATAAAAAGTTAGAAGATTGGCATGACTCACACCCTAATTTATTATTTGATATTCAGATTGAAAAATTTTCTAATGAAATAAAAAGATGTAAGGCGGATATGAAGAAATACAGTGTTGCATGTACGTGGAAAATATAAGAGGAGGATTGGGCTCCTGTCATGCACTCGGCGAAAGTGGCTTAGTGAGGTAGAAGATTGGGCTCCATTTGGTTACATGTGGATGATGGCTCACAAAAATTGCACTTGGTGGGTGGTTTACTGAGATTGCACTCAGTGGCTCACTAATGGTACACGTGTAGAGTAGCTCACTAGGAGTACACTTGGAAAGTAACTTACTAATAATATATTTGGTAAGTGGTTCACTAATAATACACTTGCAGAATAGTTCTCTAATGGTGGAGAAGGAGAGAGCTTAATTCTCCTTTTTGTGCTCCAGGAAGTCGGAAGTTTTTATCGTCCGAAGTGGGTTCAAAGGTTTGAGTAGTACTCTCCGATGATGTACAGAAAGGCCCCCTCGCCTTGTGATGGCGAGGAGTATTTGTAATGCTTTGTGAAAAAAGATTTGGCGCTAAGGTTTACAACAGGTGTCGCCTTTGGGTTTGTTAGCCGTTTAGACGTTGACGATAACTACCGTTGTTAGACGTCCCTTTGCTATGGTGAGGAAGCTGTGAGTAGTCCCCCTACCCCAATCGTTAGACAACTTTAAGCGACGCCTGCATGCGCGTGCTTTGACCATCGCAGATGCTTATCCCGATTGCCCCAATGGCTGCTTGGTTAGGAGCCGTCTGGATTGGTCTATCTAACTATGTTGCTAGTTGGGCCACTGAGACTTATTTACCTGGCCCATTACTCCAAGGGCCTCATCTCAGTTGTTATAGTGGCGTCTAAGTTGGGCGGGGTCAGTCTTCTTTTTGAGGCTACTTCCATTGCCTACTGGACTATTCGCTGTATTGATGGTTGGGTTTGGGATTGAGTCAATCTAATATATTACTAGACCCATCAAATTAATCACTATTAAAAATATAATTCAAAATCTAAACATTACGACAATACTTATTTTTCACATGCGAAGAGAATTGTTGGGATTTTCTTTAATTTCAATGAGAATTGGATGAGCCATAAAAAATAGAGTCTTACATTTTGTTTGGGATGCGATAATTCTTTGGCATTGAAAATGTGATAGGTCAATGGGAAGCACTTGTGTGTAGTATATGTACGTGTGCATGAGCGTAATCATGTACAAGTATAACTTTATATATGGGCACGTTAGGATGTATATGTTATATGTAAATACAAAGATATTCTGGTGTAGGTATGCAGAGAGAGAGAGAGATGGATTGTATGTAAATACAAAGGTATGCACACTTGTTATAATACCTACACATGTTTGTGTAGGTATTATATTTGACAGGGATGGATACATGTATATAAATGCAAGTATGCATTTTATACGAGTATATATATATATATATAGAGAGAGAGAGAGAGATTTATGCAGGTAAATATATACATGTGTAAGTATTGAATGAACACTATATGTATATAAAAATAACATAAGCTTACCTATAATTAATAGGGTATTAATTTATTTTATTTATATTTATTTTGGGTTAATAGTCCAATAAATTTGAGGTGAACTATTGAAATATTATAACAAGTTTCTGAACTATTCTCGATGAGTTTAAGTATTATGGTATTTGTGTTTTTAACAAGTGTGTTTTTGCAATGCTTTGATGAGATGGATTACTCTTGAGAGAAAAATATGCCACTTCATGTGTTAATACAAATTGTATACATAAAGACAGTAAGTATATACCGATAGAAATTTAATAGTCTCCATCAAGCCAATAACTTTGCAGATTGATTACTAAATAAAGCATTAATTATTCAAACTAGACAATCGTTCAACTTTAACTATTACAGGTTTGTTAAAACATTTTGATAGGATATTTATTTAGATTTATAACTATTGCTAGTGAGTATCCATAAGCTTCTCTATTTGACTACGCTAGGCAACTTTACTAAATGGGGTCTTAATATCATGACACATCTTCTTAATTTTTGAATCTAAACAACCATCTAAAATATATTGGATTCAATGAGTCATTTTAAATAACATGTCATATGCCTAAGCTCCTCAGAGTGGTTGGTCACTGTTGATGTAGTGCGTGAACTAGCAGAAACTTTTTGACTTTGGTTATTAGGATGGGCTAATTTTAATTTTCTATCAAATTTAACAATGTGGCTTTTTAAAAAGTCATTTGTAATAATTTAACTTTGATATATGATATAGTCCAACAGTTTACTTATCTGTCAATTGGCCTCTAATAGATTGGTCTATTTTAAGATGTTATCTCTCTTGCAACTCAAATTATTTAACTAGTCCAAATTCTAATATTTTGGCCTATATCATACTATTTGTAGTCCGGCATCATGATGCAAAAAATAACTTTTTGTGATTCAATAGGATAAATTTAAATTCCTTTAGCTTCAACTTTTACACTTTTTTTTTTAGTTTGTTGCATTATACACATACACCTTACTGCTCAAAATGCAATAAAAATGTAATTAATTTGAATAATTTTTGCAGATAAAAATAAAAAATAGAATTATGGCCTCATCTCTGTTACAGATAAAGGTAAATACATATGATCTTTGTAGATCATATATTATTTAAATATTACACACTATACCAATATCTAATAGAAGCTTTATAATTTATGAAAATATTTCCCTCCCTTCAAAAAAAAATATTTTTTTCTGGGCTAAAAAAACCCACTTACTTAACCTTGCTGTGTATATAAATAAATAAATAAACTAGACAAACTATTTAAATATTAACATTTGTTATGAAATATACGATTTATGGTTTTTGAAGTATAAACTAGACAAACTATTTCCATGTATGACATTTCAAACAAAATATAAAGAGCCAAATATTATATAATCACTTTTAAAATAACATAAATAATATATAATAAAAATATATTATATAAAATAACACACACGTGTATATATACATATTTTTATATATATTATATGACATACATATATATAATTATATATATATATTATATACATATTATTATGAATTATTATTTAATATACTATATTATTATATCATATAAAATACATATTTAATAAATATATAATATATTACATATTATAAAAATATACAAAAAAATTATACATATTATAATTATCATATTATTTTATATAATATAATATAATATATATTTATTATACATATTATTTAATATACATAATTTATTATTAAAATAATTTTTTTACAATACAGAAAATTAAAAAATATCATCATGCTCTAATTAAAATACATACAAATAAAAATAATAAAATTACATTCCTGAAAAATATCATCATGTAAAAAAGGAAATACAATTAAAATTTTAATAAATATAATAAAAATATAAAAATATTTTTATATAAAAATATTGCTGCGTGTTGTTGAATATTTGAAATATAAAAATATTATGCGGGAATACATTTTTTTCTAAAATAAAAAAACCATATCGCATAGAGAACTATTCATTCAAAAATTATTATTTCCATAAAAATGCTGCAAACTAAACTAGAATTTTATTATTAATAAGAACTATTCCCTCCAATCAAACATAGGGTTAGTAATATAAATAGATGAATTAGTTACCCCATCAAATTTTTTTAATAATTGAGTCATTAGATAGCTAAAAATATTTAAAAAATGACCATATATTATTTCTTAGATAAATAATCAAATGCATTTTCACTTATTGTTAAATTTTTTTTTTTTTGGATTTAGATGACAATTTTATAATGGCAATATATCAAATTTTATTAAAAATTAGTATAATAAGTAGGCAGTAAAATAAAAATTCATTTACTTTTAAAAATCAGGGACAAAAAAGTATAAAGTATATAAAAAAGAGAAATACTAGATGACATTTTATATGATTTTATAATTAATTTTATATACAAGTAGGGACAGACTCTTTTTCATTTTCTTATTATTTATTTTAATTTCTGTGTTAATTATAATGGTGTAGGAGATGGTGGAGCACCTATAGATGGTGGGGAAAGGGTTAGGGTTCTAAAAAACCCAGACCTGTCGCCGGGCTAGCCCCCTTTTCGCCGCCGTCCGCGGCGTGAATTTTGTTGCCTATATTCTCAGTCGCCGAGTGCGTCTGTAAGACGACCGTTTGTTTTTTCTTTCGGATCATTGAGTTCTGGATTTCGCGAAAATGGAGGAAAACCCGTCGGAAGAAATTCTCTACGAGACACGTCGCCACGCTTCCGGACCTTACTCTCCAAATTATCCTCCTCAACAGGTCATAGATCGATTCTCTACTTTTATACCCTCTCCGAGTCCGAAACAGTGGAATTCAATTCCCTTTATCAAACAATTTAGATTTTGGGGGTCAATTTAATTTGTTTGATTTTTTTTTTTTTTGGTGGAATTGCAGCTCAATGAAGGTGCCAAAGGTGGAGTATTGTCTCTGCTCCCAACAGGGGTTATACGAAAGTTTCTGAGTAAGACGTCCATGCCCGAGTTTGTTTTCCGATTCCAGTTCAATTATCTGCCTATTCAGTTTGATTCGTTTATATTCTATTGCAGTTTTGATATCGAATGTCAACTTACTTTACTAGTTAGTGGAGTGCAGCATGAAAGAATAAATTACCTGATCTTTATTGTTTGTTTGGGTGAAATTGAGGTGAAGTAGATGTTGTTCTCGCAAATGTTTTCTAGGATACTGGATTTCGTCTTGTACCATTTACAATGATGATTGTTATGGAAAACATAGTATTTTTTTCTGTATAATGACCCCATAGAGACTAGTTAATTAGTAAACAACATTTGCCCTGGCCTTGAGTTAGCTGTAGGCATTCCATCTCGTCTGATGTGAAATATGTGTACTTCGGGATGGCCCTTAGTTTGGTCAAATTTGCATTTTGTTTGCTTTCAGTGGCATTGAGCCTATATTGAGGCTCTCTCTATCAATGAGTAAAATATTATTGAAATCACACGAAAAAGATTCTGCCTTTACAAAAGGATAAAGGATTTCTGTAGAATTATTGAGAAAGACAATCAAGGCTGAAAAAGCATCCAAACCAAACATATGGCCCAGTGATTAAGAGTGTGTATATAAAATTCACAATTTCATGTTATCGCAATTGACATTTTGTCTGCAAATGCAGAATCTTAAGACATATATCTTCTTAAAATTGTCAAGGGTGTTCAACAACTCAAAAAGGCTTCAATTCTGTGTTCAAATGATCCAGAAATTAGTGTGCTTAAAGTTACATTGTTTTTCCTTTTCGGTTACCACAGAAGTTTTTCCTGTCCCAAAGCTCCTTCCATTAAATCCAATACATGGCCACCAAAGCATAAGCCAACTCCCAAAAGGCCTCTAAAGTATGAAAAAGGAAGCAAAAGGTTATTTAATGATTCTCCATCTCCTTTGCACAAAAAGACGAGTTCACCAAAATCTTATTTTTCCTTTTCAAGTTGTGAAATGTCAAAATGTGGTCATTAAGCCTCCAACAATATATTACTTGGAGAGGGACCTTTAGCTGCCTGAGTCATTTTCCAAAGGAAAGTATGATAACAGATGCATCATGATTCCTACAGGTATATGATGGAAGATTTAGCTCAAAAGTATGTTATTTGGCTGTTCCAGTCATTTTCCAAACAGAACCGTAACTAAGCAGTAAGGACACATTGTTGATTCCTATGAGGATGTCATAGAAGATTTAGCTGATGCACATTTTATGTGGACTGTATGAGTGCCAGACATATCCATATTTGTCATTGGTATGTTTAAATTTGTGTCACTGGAAACTTCAAATTCTGGTATTTTTCCACATATCAGGCAGGCATTCATCCAATTACTGATATACATTTGGGTGTCAAATACATGTTTGACATGGTTACTTTAGGGAAAAAGAGGGCTTTGAGCATCATAGACTAAAGACGCTTCACTTTTGGAGAGATACCTCTTGACTTGATCTCCCTCCAATTCTACCAATAATAATGTGCAGTTTGTTGACAGATTGTGCATCCACAACCTTATCACAACTTCCTTAATAAAGTCTCTCTGGCGTTATGATGCGGACATTACATCAAATATTCCAAGAAGATTTTAGAAGATATTATGATTTTATTGGTTTTTATTTATTTTCATTATTGGACAAGATTCTAATTTGATTTTATTGTGATTTTATTTTATTGTGATTTCTTATTTTTGATAATAGATAATTTGTTACCAAATTATCTTAGGCCTAGTATTATCTTTATAAAACCCAATATTTTCATTTTTAGATCATTGATGATTGATGAATGAATGTTTGAGAAATTGATTGCAATTGAGCAATTTTGACTTCCTTTCTCCTTTCTCCCTTGGTGTCTTCTCCTTCTTGTCTCTACTCCTCTAATCTTTGTTTTTATCTCTACCCCTCTATAGCTCTTCTTTCTACTTTTTCCCTCCTCCCTACATCACGCCATTTGCCCCCAAAAAGAAATTCTTTGTCCCTAGCCTACCTGCTAGAATGTCACTCGGGAATGAGAATTGGGCAGCAAGTTTTTTTTCCTTGGTAGAATAAACAGTAAGTTGATTGCAAAAGAGGAGTGTCGCTGTCCCCAAACGTAGTATATATGGAGTTCTCTTCCCTGGCTTTAAAAGAGAGTGGCTAAAGATAAAGCATTTCAAGCAGTTTTCTTTTCGTGATATTTTTTGAAAAAAATGGCCATTGTTCGGCCAATTGAATTATCTTGTCTCCTTTTTTTGGTTCTTTGATTATTATTAATTATCAACATCAACCATAGCAATGTCTGTTTTCCAATTTCATGAGTAAGCTATTTGAATCTTTTTCAACAAATTGTTTGATTATATCCTATGTCATAACTGCATTAATCACCCTTCTCAACTGCTGCATCTTCTCTATAGATGGCCAAATGCATCTCAAGATATATTCCCAAAATTTATATTGCATAGAGCCCACTCACAGGTCTTGTTTTATCATTCAGTTTCTTAGGATTTTCTTGGGATTGCCAAATTTCTCCTGTTTGATTACACTGTCATTTAAGCAGCACGTATTTATATTGTACATCTCTTTAGAGGTGCCTGTTAAACCTTGTATATGGTCATGAACTTCTGTTGCAACATCAGACTGAATATGATGTGCTTGTGCATATTATTTTGAGAGTTTCTGGAAACATCATATTGATCATCCTCTGCTCTCTGTTGAACGTGGCATTAAGGTTTCACTCAATTGACAGAGAAATGGAGTGATTATGGACAGCCAAAGAAATTGAAGAGGTGGGTATCACTCTTTGTTTCTCCTAAAGGTGAATGTGTGGCCGTCGCTGTTGGGAATCATATATCAATTTTGCGGAAGGATGATGACTATCAGGTTATATATGGAAGCTTTACGGGTAAGATTTTCTTCTTCTTAGAAAAGTATTGTTTGAAATTGTTTGAAAACACCTGTGCTGCAATGCCGTTGAGTTATTATATTGGAGCTTTTAAATTTCAATTGGAGGATTATTGCTGAAAAGTTTGGATTGAATTATCTTGGAGTGCGATCAAGGCAGTTTGTGAAGGGACATGTAGATGATTGTATTTTTGGAGTTCCCTTTTCAGATAGCTGAGGAAAGATTTTTTTTTCCTATCACTTTTTGTGGTTTTTAGAGTGTTATGTTGACTGGTGTGCTTTTGAGGCTTAACTTCTTCCAAGGTACTCATTTGTTGTTGTATACTCTTTTGGAGGAATTCTTTGTGCTTACATCTTTTGTGCTTTTGTTGCTCTTGAAAATTGATGTAATTTTAGGTGCACCTCCCCAGGAAAGGAAAAGGAAAAAAAAAAAAGCATTGATGAACATTTATTATGACATTTTCCGAACCTTTATTTTTCTGACCGGTGTTATTCAGGTACTGTATGCATATGGATTCTCGTTGAATTTTACTGTTTTCCTTAAAGACCAACATCTACTGTGATTTGGTTACCCTGTTAACACTTTCCCAATATTTTTGGTACAGTTTTGCAAAAAATCAGCAAAGCAAAAAAGCATGGACAATATGGGATTGGGTTATAAAAAAGTAGTCATAGACATTATGTGGGAGAAAGTCCCACAGTGATGAAAACGAGACAAGCTTTTAGTTGTGAAGTTTTATAAAATGGTCCCACTAGATGTTTGCTGAACATGTTGCTTCATTGGCTGTTTTCTCTCCAAATTATGAGCTTCTCAGTTGGTCATTTTTGGTTGAGTATTATTGGATTGCACCCTTTAGTTATGTCCTTGAGTCCCTAGGGGTCCTATATGCAACCAAAAATGTGTTGGAGATGTTTGTCCACTAATTTATATTTTTGGTTAATTTTTTGTAGCTCACCACATTATATTATGCCTCACATGTGTCCATGGAGGGCCTATGCGTGACATGTTGGACACTTCAGGGTCCTATGTCAGGGATTTAGAAGTGCCCGTGCTTCATCTGAGGAGCAATTATTTGGGCATGAGGTGACATTGTGCCATTTGATACAACTCTTTGCTGGCATTTTCATTTAATGATTGCTGAAGCTGTTACTTATGATAAAATGTATGCGCAACATTCGTCAACCCTTCATTAGATTGAAACATTTTATGATCCTTCAGAATCTTTGGGAGCTTCCCAAATAGGAGTAATCAACTTATCATGTTGTTAAACAGGCATGAATTTTAACTCTAGTAGAGATCTACTTTATTTACAGAAAATCACTTGGCAATGTGGGGGTAAGATTGCACACATTTGGCAATCCCTAGAGTATGTAATGTGAATTTCTTGTGCATTGGGTCACCTTTTGTAAAGATATTGCTGTCAAATGCCACCTCTCATCCCCCACCGCAAACACAAAAGGGGTAATTATATAGTCCTTGTTTTGCTAAAATGCTACAAATTCTCTTGTACAGTTGGCACCTCTTGGTTCATTTCTTATTCAAAATTTCCATTTATTTTTGCACGTCTGTGAAAAAATTTGGCCATTGTTAGTTTCTATATCTATAAAAAATTTACTCAAATTCATTCTTTCATCAAAGTTCTGTTGTTGTGGGATTGAACTTAGCTGCATATATGAACCTGAAGATGAGCACCACTATTGGTTATTTTTTGACGGAGTTTTGGTGACTTGTCCCTCTGTTTCAGGGAATAATTTTTAAATTGCATTCTCCTCATTCAGGTCTTAGTACGTTTACGCACGGAGTGTGGTCAGAATCTCATGATGTTCTTGGAACAGTTGACGAAAGTGATACACTTTATTTTTGTAAAGCAAACGGTGAAGAAATCATTAGAATTGAAAGGAGGCATTTGAAGGTGTCATGTCCAATTCTAGGCCTGCTTGTACCTGACGATGCTGATGAAGAGGGTTCTTTCCTGTGAGTATTTTTTTATCATTGCTAGAAGTATATTTTGGAGGGGTGTTTGATGTTTGTTTACTTATTGGAGTTTCCAATTGACAATGTAACTTGTCATTTGTGCAGCTGAAAAGGTTAAATTTTGTATGTTTAAATGTGAGAATTTTACAGGTGTAGCTTCGATTTTCTTACTTCAGATGGTTCCCTTCATCATATAGAGATTAGTCAGGATCTCAGTGCTTCTATCTCCTCCATTCGCACATGGACTAATGCAGGGAAGCAGTTTCTTCGAAATGTCTTTTGCTTCGACTATGATCCAGAACATTCCTTACTTGCTCTAGTCGGTAGCGCGGGTGTTCCCCTTGGCACATGCAGCAGTACAGGTATTGCCTTCTACTGTATTTTCCTCCTTGTTTTGGAATTCTTCTCTTGAATACACCTTGTCATAGCTCCAATTAGAGTGTGAGCTTTGAAAAACGGCAAGATTTCTCCATTGTGACAGAGATTTCAAAGTCAAACTACAGAAAGAATGTCTTTGCATTGTAAGGTTGTAACAATTAACCCTTTATAGAGCTTGAAATGCGGGAAGCCTCATGCAAAGCGCCCTCCTTTATTGGCCGGATATATATCTATGTGGAATCAAAGACAAAATAGCATGATTACCTGTTTCTAACCAGGACAGTAGGATGAGGTTTGATAATGCATCTTGTTTCCTTTCTAATGTTTGTCAAAGTTAACTGCAAAATTTTGTTACATGTTGGAGTCATCTGGTTATGCTGAATCATTGGATGGCTGGGTGTCAAATTCAGTAGCATTCAGAAGCCAGCTGAGTTTTGAATGATCTATTCGCAGATAAAATTGTCCACTATTTATATCTGGGGTCTGCTGCAGGATGCTGTTTTAAAAACAGAAATTCTGAAGTGTATTGCATGATTATTGAATGCAGTTGTAATTAATGAACATATGGAAAGGCAGTCTGTGATCTCTAGGATGCTTCATAAGAAACTGAAATTCTTCAGTGTGTTGCATGATTGGCAATCCAGTTGTAAATATACTGATAGGCAATCCATGGCCACTATACTTATTCATTGGTTGTCTTTACTTCTGTAGGATCCTGTTCTCTTTCTCTCTGGCGTTGGAGTCGAAACTCAGATCTACAGCCAGTCATTTCTACAGATTTTGAAGGTTTATATATGAGAAGAAAAGGTTATTCGGGCCTTATGACATTTCCAAAGGTGCTGATTTCACCAGAGGCCAAATTCATTGCTGCTTTAGATTCAAGAGCATGCTTGAATATATTTAAGCTGGATAAAGCGTGTTGTTCTCTTTCCATTTTTTTCTCTGGGGAGATATGCAATTCAAAAATGACCAATAACTCATCTACTATAGAGAGAAAATCCTTAGATGAGATTGTTGATTTTACTTGGTGGTCTGATCACATCCTCACTCTTGCTAGAAAAGGTGGGACTGTCAGCATGTATGACATCATTAATGGAAAAATGTTTCTGGATAATTGCCCTGTATTTTCTTTGCCTATTTTGGAAAGAGTACAGCAGTTTCAAGGAGAAGTGTTTCTTTTAGATAGTTCGGCACCAGAGGGGATAAAAAGTTTTGCAGATCATATGGAAATAGTCAACTTGTATGATGTTGGGCAGGTTACCAGAGAGAAATTTGATATGTCCAGGTTCCAGTGGAGCTTGAGTTCATTTTCCAAGAGATCTGTTCCTGAAATGTATGATGCTCTGATCAACAATATGAATTATCAGTCTGCCTTTGAGTTTGCTAATCGTCACAAGTTGGATAAAGATAGAGTATTGAAGTCGCAATGGCTGCATTCTGAGCAAGGGACACATGATATAAATATGTATCTCTCAAATATGAAGGATAAAACTTTCATACTTGGTGAATGTGTGGAGAGAGTTGGACCTACAGAAGATGCTGTGAAGGCTTTACTAGCCTTTGGGCTTCATCTGACTGACCGCAATCATTTTTCTGTATCTGATTATAAAAATCTTGATATCTGGGATTTCCTTATTTTTCGGCTTAAACTATTGCAATTTAAGGATAGGCTTGAGACATTCCTTGGGATAAATATGGGCAGGTAATGATGCTGCCTTTGACATATCGTGCCATTACTCAGAATTATAGTAGCTAGCAATTTCAAATTGGTATGAAATTTTCCCAAATGAACATTAGAGATGGGAGAGAGATATAATGTAAATAAGTGCTCAACCCCCAATTCAACCAACATCTGCATTTTATCCTAGATGATCTTTGCAGTTTTAAAATATAAATCCTGGTATGATGCCATTGATACTTTGTGGAGTTGTCAACTTCCAAGTGTGTTTTTCTTGATCTTTTTTTGATAGACAAGTGAGATATATCTTGTATTACTTCTCTATAAAATGTATATGGCCACTCATATATGGGGTGAAGATTAGACAAAATTGCCCTAGGCTTCATTGGTGGCCTTGGGGAATAGCCCCAACCATCTCCAAAACAATGTAAATGATTGTTTTTTCTTGTTCTTGGCCATTGTATATGTTCTACTTTCAGTTTCCTGTTTGCTCATGTTTGAGAAGCATGCTTCACTGAGGTAAAATTCCATGCTGCCAGCTACTCACTCACTCTGACATCGGGTCCAGTAAACACATGGAACCTATAAAGAACAGGTTTAATAAACAAGATATAGTTGTAGATTAAGCTAGTTGTTCTAGATTAATTTCCTTTAAGTGCAGATATTTTCAACTAAGTTCTTTCCATTGCTGCTGTCTCCTTTTACTTTTTGTTTATATAAGACTGTTGAGAACTGTCTATGTTATACCCTTTCAGAGTTTTCAAGTGATATTTGATCTTACTAAAAAAGAAAAATGAACTTACCATTCTGTGTCTCTGTTTAATTATTTAGTGTCCACTGGATGTATATCTTTTAAGTTGTCACTGTTATTACTAGGTACCCTTGTTCAAAATGTAGCACTGACTAAACACTCAATGACATAGTGTCGTGCAGGTTTTCTGTGCAGGAATATAGCAAATTTCGTGTTATGCCTATTAATGAAACTGCCATAAAACTTGCTGAAAATGGAAAGATTGGGGCCCTGAATCTTCTTTTCAAGCAGCATCCGTATTCTTTGTATCCTTTTATGTTAGAGGTTTTGTCAGCTATTCCTGAAACAGTTCCAGTTCAGTCATATGGTCAACTTCTTCCAGGAAGGTGTCCTCCTTCGAATATTGCTCTTCGGGGTCAAGATTGGATTGAATGTGAAGAGATGGTGAAATTTATTAGAGATTTAGCTGCAAATCATGAGAGTGATGCTTTTATCACCACTGAACCCATTGCAAAGCAAATTATGGGACTTTCTTGGCCTCCAACTGATGAAATTTCAGAATGGTACAAGAACAGAGCTAGAGATATTGATAAATTTACCGGGCAGCTAGAAAATAGCTTCTGCTTAGTTGATTTCGCTTGTTGCAAGGGAATTGACCAGTTGCAGCAGTTTTATGAGGATATCTCATATTTGCAACAGCTTATTTATTCAGGAATCAGTGGTAATGAGCTAGATTTTTCTATTAGCCTTGCGGAGTGGGAGTGCTTGTCTGACTATGAGAAGTTCAGAGCTATGCTCAAGGATGCAACAAAGGAAAACGTGATAGAGAGATTAGGTGACAAAGCAATTTTGTTTATGCAGAATAGGTCTCAAGATACACCTTCATCTTCTGATGGAGAATATCAAATTGCTGATTCATTTCTGGTTAGATGGATGAAAGAGATTGCTGAGCAAAACAATATTGAAATATGCTTAGTGGTCATTGAAGAAGGTTGCAGAGATATGTGTAGGGGATTTTTTAGAAATGAGATGGAAGCTGTAGACTGTGCTTTACATTGCATATACTTGTGCAGTGTTACTGATAGGTGGAATACCATGGCTTCCATCATATCAAAGCTTCCACGTATTCAAGGTGAGCTTCTTATTTGTACAGCTTCTTCCAAGCTATAAGAAATTTCCATTTCTTTAAGGTCATCTGGGGAAGCTTCAATTAACCTTAGCCCTAAGGGTTAGCATCCTTCACTTTTCTTCCTTCTAGTACAGCTGTAATGGGTTCTAACTTCATCTCATAGAAAATGATTGCATGTTCTCTTGTACATGCCAAATACTTTTTTCCCACGTGATGGTTATAAAAAGTGTTATCTTATGTATAAAATATCTAGAATGTTTACACATGCTCAAAACAAAAACAAAAAAATGTTTTACAGTTGATCATGACAAATAGAAAGCTTGATTTTCCCCTGACTGTGTCTAAGAGTTCGTAGTGTTAGGAAAAAACTTGCGTATTACTCTTGGTAAATTAAACAACATAAAATAGGGTCAATAAATGATACTTCTTTACAAATGGACTGTTGATCTGTAGCTCAGCTAGGACATCAAAATTGATCTTTAGGGGCTGTCAGGTGGTTAACTTTTTACAAAGATGTGAAATTAATCTCTTTATGCCATGGTGGATGGAACAGGGGTTTATACAGTGGATCTACAAGTAATAAGCTTTTCTATTCAACAAAGTATGTTCTTTGACTTAAGATGGATACTTTGCTTCATCCAAATGTGTGGCAGGAGCTTTTCCTTTCATTTAGAATTTCCACTTCTCCAATCTATGCAACTAGACAGTCTCAATATATCGTACCGCCCACGACCTTCTTATTTCTTCAATTAAATATATTAATGTGTATCACATGGATGATCGATTAATTGAACAAGTATACAGGTCATAGCCTACTGGACGCTAGGAGAAGCGTGATTTATTATATGACTTCTTAGTACTTCTATTTTTTGTGACACACTGCACATTACATTTGATATAAATGTGTTCTTTTTTGGTTACATACAAATGTGTTCTTGTGAAGAGAGAAGGGTCGGTATTTTTTTTCCATGTAACTAATAAAATATTTGTTACTTGTCATGGCTTGGCTGCAAACTATTTTCTATTATAGTTAAAAGCATCTAATTTAGTCAGGCTTTCTTTCTCTGTTGTTGCATAAAATTATATGATCCCATAATTTTATACTAGAACTGGGATTTATAATATGGGCTGTCTTGGTTTAATGATAAAGTCTAGCTCGATAATTTTATGCATGCGATTTTGACTAAACTAATTGCATTATGCTGATAATGTTAATTCTAGGGATACTTGCAACTGACTATTTAGGGCACAATTGAGTGAGACCTTTCTAGCATGTGCATTGATGGACCTCTATGCTCTACTTCATCGGAGCTTTGAAATTGACACAGATCTGAAAAATAACAAAGTTAGGGGCGTGCGAACATGGTTGATGTTCTATGGATGAGTTTGGCTTGGCATTAGTGAGCTACTTTGATTGAGCTCTATCATAAGTAATATGAGCTGTAACTAGTGTTTTTAATTTTGAAATTCAATTTCTTCGTCCACTTTTTGCTCTCTACCGCATTTGCTTGCTTCACATGTTCAAATATTGTTGAGATGGAAGACTGGGCCTTACAGAACGCATATAAATATGGGGCTTTAAGTAGGTAGATGGGTAAAGGCTTCTGCATGTTTTCTATCTGATCTGATGGCTTAGTGGGCCCCGATGTAACAAGATATTTTCTTTTGCCTGTTTAGACTAATTTGGTGAGAATATCAAGGTATTTGTGATGTCTATTTTGCTATATGGAGCATGTTCATGGAATATTAGTTTTAACCAACCCTTTGCATATTAGGCATTATTGGCAATTGCAATTGCTGATGACATTAGAATTATTGGTGGCAGTATCTTTAGCGAAGACAATATACATAAAGGGATCATGCTGTAGATTTGAGAAGATTCTGAAATATTACCCACGACATTACCCTCTTTTCATGACCAGTTAGAAGTGAAATAATGATCACCTATGCATTGCATAATATACTTTTCAATGTATTGTTGCGTGTTTCTCAAAATGCTCCATTTACTTTGTAACTTGAGGGTTTCCAGGGGGTGGGAAGGGTTGCAGTGGGGGGAGTAAGTCCTTATGAAAAGAATTTATGTAACTTTGAATTTCAAATCTGTAAATCATTTAACGAAGTATATCTAAACAGCAGGCACTGATAGTGTTGAGGGACTAGAAGGACGGGTTAAACTGGCAGAGGGCCATATTGAAGCAGGGAGGCTCCTGGCACTTTACCAGGTATGCATTAAATCTCATTAAATTTACATTTCCTGTTGTTTTATGTTATATATTCGGCGTATAATGGATGGGAAAGCCGGCTGTTCTCTTTTGATGACATCTCACTGCTGGGTTGCTAATGTACCTTATTGACAAAGATAATTTTCTCAATCCTGTAAGTGCTATGCAGCCTTTTATTTTTTGTTGATTCATGATCTTGTTAGCACTTCTGGCTGAACCTCAAATCGAATTATTTAAAATGATTTTGGATATTATTTGTACTGGCTTTTACCCCCTTCCTTGTATAGTTTCACTGGCATGTTATCCTGGAAATGCATGGGGATTATCTGAATTGAGGAATGGTAGAAATGGATAAAGGGCCAACAAGTAGTTGTAAACTTCAAACGAGATTTGCAAGGCTAAATTTTAGTATAATCAACTAAAATTTGTAATGTACTACAACCTGATAAGCAAATTTGTATGGCACATCTTTATCAGAAAAATTATCATTTCACTTTGTGAACCTCATTGTGTAGTTTGAAATTATGGCTGAAAGCATTTTAACGACCTCAGATTTCTTCATCGTTGTTGTCTTCTTTTTCACCCTAAATTAAGAAGGAATTTCAGGTATTATTCTGTGTAGAAGGTTTGTATAGTTTTTGATTTTATGGACTAAGTCTTTTGCAGTAATTTGAACTTTATGTAAAACTTGTTGTATAAATATTCTATAAATAAATCCAAGGATAAAAGGATCATTTGTCAGCCAAGTTTGTTATCCCACCCGGTTGGATGGGTGAAACTATTTCAGGTTACCCTCCTATTTTCCTGTAACAAAATTATCTTGATAACCTTTGTTGCTGTCTCCAAATGCATTGATTTGGTATCCGACACTTTGCTTCTGTTCACCATTGTTATGGCCACAAAGGTCGTCTTTTGGCATGGTGCATATGAGGTATTTGGGTGATTGAGTGCAAGTTTCCGCATAAATGGCTCTGGTTCTTGTGGAAGATGGGCTGGTGGTCTTGGGGGCAATATTGCTAAGTGATGATTGGTACCTGTGTTGGTCTTTTGATTGGTTGGGTGTGGATGTTAGTTGGAGGTCTGTCAAGTGTTATCCTGGGCATTTTCTGAGGCTTGGTGGTCTTTTAGATGTGTGGCTGGTCATATAGAGGGTTTCAGTTGCCATTGTGTCCACATATCTTGATGATTCTTTTTCTGATTCTCTCTTCTCCTTTTCCTTTATCTAATTCGTTTTTTATTGGGTAGGTCTAGCATTTCCTTGGTGTGATTTTGGTGGTGAATTTAGCATCTTCTAGTTGCTTTTTGTAAATTCACCAGAGTGTAGTTCTGTCTGTTTTTTTTTTTTTTTTGGGAGGGGGGGTGTTAAGATGTTTAGGTGCTTGGGTGAATCAACTAATTCATGCTTAGTTCATTGCAAAATGTTGGGTATGTCAATGTTTGACACTTTTAGACGTATCAGGTATTGCCTTATTTTTTACTTTGACAGGCTCTAACACGTTTTTGATATATTAACTATTTTTTTGAATAGGGGTTCTTAGTATTAAACTATAGAAAATTAGAGCCATTAGGTAATTTAGAAATAATTAAAAATATAAGTCCCATTGTTTTCGTTGTTTTATCATGTGATACATGTTATACCACAACTCCTTTATAATGACTTACTTGCATATTACTTCTTCCTGAGTTTTTTTTGGATGACAAAATAAGAAATCTACCTTTTTGTAGATAATTTAGTATAAAGTAGTGTTATTGATTAATTATATTATCATATCTATAAATAAACTATAATTTTAGTTAATGTGCCTCTCATATTGTGCCCTTATTTTAGAAGTATAATGTGTTGGTGTCATATCTTGTCTATGTCTTGTGTTGGTGTCTATACTTCTTAATATATTATAATTATGGATAAAAAATATCAAACAATATTTGAAATTTCGTCTGTTATGAATTGGTGTCAGAGAGCCCCGATATTGTTATTTTTCAATATCGGGAAAGTATCCCATTATGTTATTATATTGGTGATATGATATTTCGGCATTTATTGCCCATATGTTTTAGTCAGTTATTTGTTTATTTTTGTTTCGTTTTGCTCTTGGAAGTTTGCATTTGCATGTTTTAAGTATACCCAAAATTCTAAATTTTTAAAGAAGCCCAAAGCAATATATTTTGTAGATGTATAAAATATACATAGATAAAGAATTTTAGAATATTTTTCAATGACCTAAAGGGTAGCAAATTTTGATAAAAATAGTTAAAACTCTTCAAATATGTAAATAAATGATCAAAGATGGTCAATTTTAATATTTATCATACCTTTTATGTGGTCTTGAGAATTTTTTTTTTTTTTTGTGTCTGTGACATTGAGTACCGATACGTATTGCCTAATACGGCCTATATTGGGGCCACTACCGATTCTATTGCCAATATTTTCATCCATGTACTACGTATGTACATATATATGTAATTACGTACATATACAATTAATTGCAATGATGAAACTGTCCTTACATATAAATACATAAATATAGAATTATGGTGAAAATTAAACTAAATAGATGCAGGGGTGGTCACAAAGTATGGAGAGCCTGTTGAAGTAATGAACTAGTGGGGAGATGGAGTTGGTTCCAAAATTTTCCTCCTCAGATGTGGTGAACTGGTGCAGAGAGGTTCTTGGTTCCAACTTCTAACAATTTACCTTCGTAGGGTAGTTAAATGATGTTGAAAGGAAGTTGGTAGCAAAATTTTAGCATGCCCATTTCCGATATTAATATCAATGTGGTGCATTTCATTTACAAGCAAATCTAGTTTTTTCCCTAGGGCTTGGGAGGGGGAAGTGCAGCTAGAGAAATAAACTAAAGGACGTTGGAGTATAAACAAATTTCTATGCTGCATGATGTTGGTGCTTGTTAGCATATTAAGGAGAGAAAGAGGTAGAGAGAGGGGGAAGAGACATGGGTAAAGTTACCGGGGGCTTAAAATAAGATATTGAGAGACTTTGAAGCATATTGACATAAAAACTAATTATTAATGCTAGAATGAAATTTAAGTCATCTTAACTTTGACTAACATCAGCATAGAAATTTGTTTATACTCCATTGTCCTTCAGTCTATTGTTCTGGCTGCACTCCCACTCCAAACCTCAGAGAAAAAAATACTAGATTTGCTTGTAGATGAAATGCACTACATTGATATTAATATCGGCAGAGAGAGAAGGGAAAGAGACATGGGTAAAGATGCCTCAGGGACTTAAAATAAGATGATTGAGAGACTTTGAAGCATATGACACAAAAATTAATTATTAATGCTAGAATGAACTTTTAAATCATTTTAGCTTTGACTAACATCAGCTTGGCTTTTTTGTGATGTGCTCTGTGTATTTGATCATAACATTTTTTGTTCATGACAGGTTCCAAAGCCAATGAGATTCTTTCTGGAGTCTCAAGATGATGAAAAGGGTGTAAAACAGATTCTTCGTCTTATGCTCTCAAAATTTATACGCCGACAACCTAGTCGATCAGATAATGATTGGGTGAACATGTGGCGTGATCTGCAGTGTTTGCAAGAAAAGGCATTTCCATTTGTAGACCTAGAGTATTTGTTGATGGAATTCTGCAGAGGACTCCTAAAAGCTGGGAAGTTTTCACTTGCAAGGAATTATTTAAAGGAGGCAGGTGCAGTCAGCTTGCCAGCTGAGAAGGCAGAAAACCTTGTTATTCAAACTGCAAGAGAGTATTTCTTTTCAGCTTCAAGTCTTGCCTGCTCTGAAGTAAGTTTCCATCCAAATAATAATTCATGGTTATCTGACATCTGTGGTTAACAAAACTTACGTAAGTTTTATGCTTTGGAGGGATAGTGCAAAATTTGCATTTATTCTATTTAGCTTCTTGGCAGTGCATCTTTTATTCAGTTGGTGAAAATTTTGCACCTTATTTGATTTTGCTTGGTGAAAATATAAATCTTAGATGAACATTGCATTGGCAGATCAAGGATTAAGCTGGTCATTCTTGTTCTTCTTTGAAATTTTTTGGGGGAAGCAAGATGTATTTTGTGCCACTAGAGGGTGAGCCTTGCCTTGGCAGTTGCCACAATGGTATAGTTGTTCTTTATTATGACTTGGAGGTTTCAGATTCAAACTATAGGAAAAACATCTTGCTGGAGCTTCAAGCATTACTACTAGGCATCTCATTAGGTACTCTGTGCCACTCATTGATTTGTGGATTCTCACTAATGCTTTTTGCTGCAAATTTTAGCCATTGGGCCAATCACTCACTAGTCACAACTAAAGAAAAAAGCTATATTAGATTTAATGCACCTTCTCTCCTGTGCTGCTCTGCATGTTACCTTTCTTCAGCTCTTACACTTTTAGGAACAATTAGTCAGGCCACAAGTCATTTTTCCGACAGCACTTACCCTGCTCCTTCCAAATTAAATTGCTTTGTTCAGGCAGAGCAGAGGTGAAGGGAATTCAGCAAAGAGTCTAAGATGCAAAAACACTGAAATCCACCAGTAAAAAAAGATGAAAAGATTACTGCAATCTACTGGAGTACTTAAAGACCTTGTGAGCTGGTTAGATTAGACATCCAAAAGAATTTACTGTTTATGTAGTGAAAACACTACTTGATTATATTGTGAAATTTAATTTTGCAGTACCATATGAATGAGTTGAAATTCAATTAAAGTATTTTCTGTTTTTGATGAAATTTATTTCAAGGTTAGCCATTGGGGACACCCTCCATAATCAAAATGTATTTAGAAAATGGAAGATAAAATCTGCTAAAACTAGCAAGATGGGAATATCACAAAGAATAAAATCTAAGATTGTGAATAAAATTTGAGAGAGATTATTAGAAATAGGTATCCCGCTTCCAAAAGAATAGAAGCTTCTACCAACTATATATGAATCTGAAGATTTGATGCTGTTCAAATCTGATAGGATGTTATCAATCATGTTTTCCACTCTTTTTCCATTGAATCTGAAGTGTTTAGGGGAAAGAAAGAGGAATCTTATATAAGTAATTGCCATTTAGCTTGCTCTTTAACAAGCTTCAGTCACTTTTTGTTTCAAGAAATTCTGCTCTGCACCATCTGTTTCCTCTCAGTCTCAGCCTCAGAAATTTAAAATTCTGAAGGATTGCTTTTACAATCAAATCTGTGCACGACAAACTTAATTTGTACTGTCCTTAGTTTCATGCTGTTGCTACCGTTATTGCATATTATCTCAATTTCTTCTACTATCAGGCCTTGACATTTCAGGTGCTTTGGCTAGATACAAATCATGCAGATAAATTGGGTGAGATTTCTGTGTACTATGGGTGTTTTAATTAAGATAAAATGCACAGATACTGTAAAGGTGGTTTAATATGAAGCAAGGACATGCCTATTAGAGTGATGATTGGTGTTAGATGTGTCTCATGGGCACACAGTTGACACAGATTCCTTGCTTGAACTTGCGAGAAAGCTTGTTAGTGGAAATTGTAAAAATCATAGCCTTAGTTTGAAGAATTGCAAAAAATTTGGGCGCATGTGCAACATGGCTGACGTGGGTCAGACATGTTCACAACATGACTTCATAAATATGTCTGAAGATACCTCTATTCATTATTAAAAATTTTCATTGCTTTCCTTTGCCGCTAAAGAAAAAAAGATGTTGCATATGTTTTTCAGTGTTGTTTTTCTACTTATAAAAGTTGGCTTGATACTATCAACAGCATGGTTGATTTGCATATTTTGATCCGATGAATAGGCAATTAACTTCAAATGATGGTGAAAGTGTTATTATATATGGTTTTCAGACTAAATTTAGGTGATTTATTACTTCATTCACACTAATTAAATTAAAAATGAAAGAGATTTACATATCTAATATTTTTTTCATCACTTTGAAATTTAATGAAATTCAAGAAGTGGTCTCTGTTGTCATCTGTCCATGTGGTGTCCTTGTCATTGCATCTGTATGTGTGCATCATAGGTGGTTGACCATTCAAAGTGATGCGTTGAGTCCATTTATCTGAATATTGACAGCGGAGATAAGCATGCTGCTGATGTATATGGAAAAACAAGCAATGCATGATTTACATTAAACAGGGAATTTTACCACAAGAAACCACTACTCTCCTTGTTATATTTCTGAGGAAGAAAGAAAAGCAAAGAATTGTAATTCTCATTTCTCAAACATGTCAGGCAGTGTTTTTCTTTTTTTGCTTCTATTTTTATTGGCCATTTGAACAGTAACACAAGCCTGTGCCGTTGATCTGATGTGTGACACATCGTAGAATACTTTCTTCTCTGGTTCAATAATGACATTGTCCAATTTGTCAGCATACAATCAACTTATTTTAATGTTCAAAAAAAGCCAAAAAGGGAACAAGAGGGAATTATGTTTCATATCTTTTGATCATGTAAATGTCTTGGGTGTAAGTGTCTTGAGGATCATTGTGGAAAGCAGACTTGCTTTCTTGCATTCGTGTGTCATTTACTTAAATTTGATACAGAATTTATTTTATATTCTGAACTTGTTGATTTATAAATCCATTTGTAATCTTCCTGGTACTTGTCTCAGATCTGGAATGCTAAGGAATGTCTCAACCTCTTTCCCAGTAGTAGAAGTGTTAGGGCTGAGGCTGACATCATTGACGCATTGACAGTTAAACTTCCCAAACATGGCATCCATCTTCTTCCCATGCAATATAAACAAATAAAGGATCCTATGGAAATTATCAAGATGGCCATTTCATCTCAGGCTGGTGCATATCTAAATGTAGATGAACTCTTAGAAATTGCAAGACTTCTTGGATTAAACTCTCAGGGAGATGTAGCTTCCGTTCAAGAAGCTATAGCAAGAGAGGCTGCAGTTGCTGGTGATTTGCAATTGGCTTTTGATCTTTGTCTTGCTTTGGGTAGAAAAGGTCATGGTCCTATTTGGGATCTATGTGCTGCCATAGCAAGGGGTCCTGCAATTGAGAACATGACTGTAATTTCCCGGATGCAGCTTCTAGGCTTTGCTTTGTGCCATTGTGATGATGAATCCATTGGGGATATGCTACACGCTTGGAAAGATTTAGATATGCAAAGCCAATCTGAGCTGTTGATGACGCTAACTGCGACCAGTCCTAATTTTATGGTTGAAGGTTCCTCGGTTAATCCCAGTCCTGGTCATAGTAGTCAATGTGGAGTTACCCTAAGAGACTGCTCTGGGATTGTTGATGGATTTGTGGAGCCTGATAATGAAACTCATATAAGTAAAATAAAATCAAAACTTTGTGAGGTTGCTAGAGATTTGCCTATTGAAATTGAGACCAGCTGGGATAATCTGTTGAGGGAAAACGGGAAGGTTTTATCTTTTGCTGCTCTGTTTCTTCCATGGTTAGTTGAATTGAGTGGTAAATCAGAACTTGGAAAGAAATTTTTTCCTGATTCAGTTCCTCAAAAGTATTATGTGTCTGTTAGAACGCAGGCTCTGTTATCTATTTTGTCCTGGCTGACAAGATGTGGTTTTGCGCCCAGAGATGATCTAATAGCTTCTCTGGCAAAATCAGTTATGGAACCCCCTGTTACAGAGGAGGAAGATATTTTGGGGTGCTCTTTTCTTCTCAATCTCATGGATGCTTTTCATGGGGTAGAAATTATTGAAGAACAGCTTAAGACTAGGGAGAATTACAAAGAAATTTGTAGCATTATGAATGTAGGGATGACATATAGTTTATTACACAATTCTGAACATGAACTTAAGGATCCCATTCAGAGGCGGGAGCTGCTATTGAGGGCATTCATGGAGAAGATTAGTCCAGGTGAGTTACTTAACATTCATTTGACACAGCACGTTGGCCATTTTTTCTTTCTTGGTGTTATGCTATGTGCCTGTGATGCTTGTGGAATTGCAAAAAAATGGATGCTGACTCCTTTTCACAATTCACTTTACTTTGTTATCTTTCTCATTTGTTGTCCTCCATATTCAGATGAACTGGAAAAAATTGATAAAACACAGTCCACGTTTTGGATGGAGTGGAAATTGAAATTGGAAGAACAAAAGCGAGTGGCAGATCGTGTAAGGATGTTGGAGCAACTGATTCCTGGGGTTGAAACTACACGCTTCTTATTGGGGGATCTAACATACATTCGTAGTGTTATTTTTTCCTTCATCGAATCAGTGAAATCAGAGAAAAAACACATCTTGAAAGATGTGCTGAAATTAGCAGAGTCCCATAGCCTGAATCCGTCTGAGGTGAATAAAAAAAAAAACACATCTCTTGTGCCTCCTAAGTCTATACAAGAAAGCAACCCTTTTTTATTGCTCAAAGACAATGTAAATGACTTCTTATCCTGTCTGTTTTAGGTGTTGATTAAGTTCCTAAGTTCTGTGCTGGTTTCTGAAGCTTGGACGGATGACGAAATCACATCTGAAATATTGGAAGTTAAAGGAGATATACTTGCGTCTGCCGCTGAAACTATTAAAACTATAACCTATGTCGTGTACCCTGCAATTGATGGTTGCAACAAGACTCGTCTTGCTTACATTTATGGTCTGCTTTCTGACTGTTACATGCAGCTCCAAGAAGCCTCAGACATACAACCGTCGCTACACCAAAATCCAGCTTATTTATCCTCTGGGTTCCCACATTTTTACAAGGTCCTTGAGCAAGAATGTAATCGTGTCTCTTTTATTAAAGACCTGAATTTCAAGAACATTGCAGATATTGGTGCTTTGAACTATGAACATTTTATCCAGGAAGTGTGTGATCATATTGATGAATTTACCGTGGAAGCATTGGCAAATACTGTCCAGACACTTGTTAGCACCCACACTGATCCGGCAATGGAAAATCTCATATCATGGCAGGATGTATACAGAATACATGTTCTGAATTTGTTCAAGAATTTAGTGAATACTGCAAATCATGTTGAAAATCCAGCGAGCTTTCAAGGCCTATTGAATGAGCTTGAAAAGACGTATGATATTTGTAGAAAGCATATTATATTGTTGGAAAATCAAGATGCTTTAGATATTATGAAGCAATATTTCAAAATCATTCCTATGCATGCCTCTTCAATGAGTGTGTCGAATGACTTGACATGGAAAGATTGCCTCCTCGTGCTTTTGAACTTTTGGGTGAGATTGGCTGAGGATATGCAGGGAATTGCTTCAGAAGAGAAGCTTGATATGGATTGTTTGACAACATTTCTCAAGTTTTTCTTGAGGTTGGTTATGGAGGGAAAAGTCACACCGAGTCAGGGCTGGGGCGTTGTTTATGGCTGTGCCGATTATAGTTTTCTGGGTACTTCTGCCGAAATTTTTTATTTTTGCAGAGCCATGGTTCTGTCTGGTTGTAGATTTGATGCTACAGAAGCAGTATTTTCCGAAGTAGTATTGCTTTGTGCGGGAGATCAAAATCTGGGAATGGCCTACATTGAAGAGATGAAGAGTTTACAGGATGTTTCTGAGCTGTATGTATATATTCTGGAAAGCATTTTACAAGGCTTGCTCCATGAAAATAGTGAACGCCGAGATTTGAATAATTTGTTATCTTCTCTGAGTAGCTCAGAGGGTGATTCACAGACTTTGATGTGGGTTCGACATGCTGTTTGGGAAAGATTAGCCAAGTTTTCTGATAACTTGCAGCTGCCAAGTCATATTCGAGTCTATGTTTTGGAGGTCATGCAATTTATCTTAGGCCGGAATCTAAATGGTCCCACTGAGCAAGATTATGATATTCAACCTTGGGAAGATTGGGATGAATGGCATTACACAAGTGACAATCATGAGGTTAATGCTGATTCTGGGCAGTCAGATCCATCTAGCAGGTTTAAGAGTACCCTAGTAGCCCTCAAATCAACTAAGCTGGCATCAGTAATTTCGACCAGCTTAGAAATTACCCCTGACGATCTTCTCACTGTCAACTCAGCAGTTTCTTGCTTCTCGATGTTGTGCGGGTCAGCATCCATGGATTCTGATTTTGATGCTTTGTTGGCTATTTTAATGGAGTGGGAAAGCCTTTTTGTGGAGGAGAGAACTGAGGAAGGTTCTCCCCGGGCATCGGATGCCGGCCTCAATTGGAGTGATGATTGGGATGACGACAACTGGGAAAGTTTTGAACCATTTGTAAAGAGAAGAGAACGTTTCCCCTCCCCACCCATCCATTGCATTCATGCTGGATGGAGATCATCGGGAAACTTGTAACCCTGTTGCGATTTAGCGATGCCCTGAAACTAATCGATCAGTCTCTGGGGAAACCTAACTGGGTACTGATCAACGAGGATGAAGCTCGCAGCTTGAGCAATAAAATGCTTGAGTCAGATTGCTTCATGGCGTTGAAAATGGCTCTCTTGCTGCCTTATGAAGCCATACAGCTGCACTGCTTGGATGCAGTTGATGGCAAGCTAAGACAAGAAGGTATCACGGATGCCAGACGCAATGACCGTGATTTTTTGATCGTTGTACTGTCTTCCGGGGTTGTAGCCACTATCGTCCATAAATCATCATCATTCGGAGCTACTTTCTGTTATCTTAGTTACTTGGTTGGTAACTTCTTGCACCAGTGTCAGGATGCAGAGCTATCTAGGCTGGACCGGGGTGAGAAAGGTGCTTGTGGCAACGACGATGAAGAATTTTTCCTTCTTTTCAGACGCATTCTCTTCCCGTGTTTTGTGTCTGAGCTTGTGAAGGTGGATCAGCAGATTTTAGCTGGGTTTCTTGTTATGAAATTCATGCACACGCATGCAGCTCTTAGTCTCATTAATGTCGCCGAGGCTAGCCTCCATAGGTATCTGAAAATGATGCTTCAAGTTCTTCCAGGAGAGAGCTCTGTAGCTGATGAAGTGAAAGCCACTGAAGTATTTGGAAACACACTTTCCAGCTTGACGGGGAAGTTGAAAGGTTTAGTCCATTCTGCCTTATCATCTCTTCCCAGTATCAATTCCTAGAAATTTTTGACAGATTATTTTCCTGGTTATTAGCTAAGTTTTTTTTTTTTTCCCCCTTTTCTGGGAGTACATCTGTAAAAATAAATAAATTAAAAAAAGAAGTCGACTTTATAAATCAGATTTATTTATTTCATTCGATTAATGTGTAATATTCCTCAATGGATTATGTATCTGCTATTCTAAGAAATTTGTACATCGTATGTGATTGCTATGTTTTTGTCACAATTTCTCCACCCAATATCACAGTCATGAATCTTTTAAGTCTTGATGTAATGATAAAGTTGATTTATTGTGTTTTATGGACTGAAGTGTTAAATTGAGGTTACGGACGTCGAATCAATTGGTGCAATGTTAAGGTTTAGATTTATCTAAAACGTGTTGCGGTTATGGAACTCTAGTTATTTAATATTTAGGATCGGAGTCTTATTTGATATTAGGTACCAAATTTTATAATTTGAACTTATAATTTTTTGGGTTATATGATAATATTTTTATTAGTTTTGTAAGTTTTTCTCTTAATAAATCTGTCATTGTGTATATTTATTTATTGTTATAAATAATACCTAAATGGAATATTTATAATTTAAGAATAGAAAAAAAAATATATTGAAAGTTTAAAATGTAGTTTTCTCATTTATCCTTCTTTTCAACCTTAGTACCTATGATTAAAATTAAATTTAAGCTTGATATATATTGGGTTTAGATAAAAATTTATGATCGTTAATTTAGGTTCAATTGGATATGATCTGATTATTTCGATCAAATATTATAATTGTATGTATTTATAATTTAAATTGGGCTAATTCTAGACAAATAATAGATATTTTTATTTTTAAATATTTATTTTAAAATTTATATTTATATAAAAAATATTTAAAAATATAAAATAATTTAATAATTATAATATTTAAATTAAAATAATGTCTAAATATATATTTAAATAAAAATTTTTATACTAAAAAATTATTAATTATACATGATACGTTAAAATAATTTTTTAAATTTGGTGTTTATTTAAAAAATATATTTACAAAAAATTTAGTAATCTGCTCAGGCCTGGCAAAACCAGACAATTCACATAACTTGTTTTTAGATTTTATTTTTCATATTGTTACTTTTTTATTACATTATTTATTTATTTTATATAATTTTGATCATTTTATATAATTTTTTGATTATTTTTTTTTACCATTATCACACATCAACACTAAAAATTTAGGCTTAATTAAAATTTATCTATTTTAAATGATTTACTAAATAATAAAATAATAATTTTTATTTTTATTTTATTAAATATTATAATAATAAAACTTGGGAATAATTCTTTATTAACTCTGATTATGGGTTCAATCCCACGGGTGTCTCACCATCCACTTTTAGATGTTAAATACTTAAGAATCCTGTATTTTATCTAACTAAAATAATTATACAATAAGTCATTTTTAATTTTTTAAACATTAAAATATCAAAATAAATACATTATAAAATAATTTAACTAAAAATATTATTATTAATAATATTTTATAAATTTTATTAAAAAATATACATATATAAGATAAAGATCGACTCTGGATAAATTGCCCCAGGTTTGGGGCTTATTCTATCTCTTTAAAAGAAAAATGTTATTTTTTTAATATCTTAACTATTTATTTTAAAATAAATAATTATAATTTATTAATTAATTTTTATATTTAAAAATAATTAAATTATAATTATTTATTTAAATATTAATATTTTAAATTAAAGAAAATAAATTATATCTTTTTTAAGGGATGGAGTCTGCCTGAATCAAGTTTGACCAAAAGGATCAGCGAACAATGTCAAAAAACCGTGACCACCAGACGTCAAGGGATAAGCGAACTGTGTAAAATCTAAGCATTTATCCTCGCCTCTCTCTCTCTCTCTCTCTCTCTCTCATAAAAGAAGCATTGCTGTTGGCATCTTTTTTCAGATTACATATTGAAGCTTTTCAACTCTGACTTGTACATTAGATATTAGATGTTGATGGAGAGGTTGCAGGTGGAGCTTTGTCTTAAGATCTTCTGTTTCTTGGATCACCAGAACCTAGCAGTTGCTCAACAAGGTTAGCAGCGAAATCCATCATTTATAATTTTCTGGTTTTTTATATTTGTTCCCACTCATTTAAAACAATGATTTTGTCTCCGGGGGGTCTGTTGAATTTGCATTAAGTTATTATTGTTAAGGTAAACTTGTGGAGTTCTGAAGCCAATCGGCTAGAGCAATTTTCTGTTTTCTGGGCTTGCCGAATTCTTTTCGTTTTGTGAGGGATCTGAATTGGGGGTTGCCAAAATTGCTTCAAATTTTTTCATTTTGTTTCCTTGTGGAATTGTGGAACAAACTGACCCCTTCAACGTTTGCTCTGTTGAATTTAGAATCATTCTAGATCGAAGTAACATTTTGATTCACGGATTCTCTCCGTGCTCAGTTATGGCATTTTTTGTGAGGGATCTGAACTAGGTTAATTGAATTTGCTTCCTTATGAGGTTGCAGATAAGCCACCCTTGCAATTTTTTCTTCCTTACATTTATACCGAAAGCAAGACCAGAAAAAGAACATTGTTTTTTGTTCCAAAAACAACATTTTGTTTCTGGTTATGCAGAATCTTTCATTTTGTTTGGACTCTGCTGAATTCATTTTCATAATTTTGCATAGATCTTCTCATTTGTAAATAGAAAGAGAGAAGCATTGTTATATTTTCAGCAAGGCTGAAATACAAGTGAAGGTGATTGGTACTAGTACCCAAGGCCAAGTTGGAAGACCCGTTTTCATAAGTTGGATCCTTGTGTCGTGAAGGCCGAGATGGCCGACTCGGCCCAAGAGGCATAATGGCCATGGAGTCCATTAACACCCGAGGATTCATGGTAACAACCGAAGACTCTGCTAAGCCTGCAAAGTCGGCGTGCTAGAAGTTGATGGTTGACTTTGTTAAAACTGCAAGAAGAGATGAAGGTGACATATCAGGGAAGATCGCAACTTTTGGAGAGCACGTGTCCCTAAGAGGAGTAGTTGACTTTCAGAATTTGTAAGTTTTATAAGACGGCACAATGGGTTTCGCAGAGTTGGTGGCAGGCATTCCTACACACGTAAGCCCCTTACTGGGTAGGTGGAAGCCGTCAAGTATATATACGTAGACCAAACTCCAAGGGAAAGAATACGTAATAGTGCACGCAAGAAGAGAAGTAAAAGCAAGATGCCATTTTGCTCTCTGTTCTCACTCTCTGTAAACTTGAGCTACTTGTAACCAAAATCACCATAGTGAAATCATTTCTAGACCAAGAGTCTCGTGGTTTTTCCCTCTCATTTAAGAGATGATTTTTCACGTAAAATACTGCGTGTTACTGCTTTCTTTCTCTCTCTCTAAGCTTCACATCTGCATCTTTAAAATTACTTCCTCTAACCAAAGAGAACCATTTGAGTAGTTTGTGTTGCACGGGTTCTGATTCGTTTATTTGGTGGAAAGGTCCGAGGACTCTTTTGGATCTTCGTCCGTACAACGAATAGGATCTGAAGACGCAATATTGGTGCCGTTTGTAGGAACTGACTAAAAGTTTGGTCAACACACTTACCAAGAAGCCAGACAAGGATGAGAACTTCCACCCGAGGGCGGTGGAAGGAAAGAGAAAAGGTTGGGACCATCAAGGTCCCCAAGGACTGAAGAAGCAGCACAAGTCTGACTAGGTCATTCAGAGGGAGCTCAGGCCTATGAACTTGACTCCCTTGAATGACACGAGTACCAATATCCTGATACAGATTTGGGATGAGAAATTTTTGAAGTGGCCCAAGGCGTTAAAGAATTCAGATGGTGGTGATCAGTCGAAATATTGCCACTACCATCCCTGTAGAGGTCACAGTACGGAGGACTATCGGATGCTGCAGAAAGAAATTAAAGAGTTGACCAAGAGAGGTCACCTTAACTGCTTCCTGCAAAGACCCAGACAAGCTTCCGGAATAATATGTGATGGTGAGGTTGACCCTCCAAGGAACAGAGTGGCTGTGGGATCTTCGGACTAGCTAAGGTGCCAGTTAGTGCTTTGCTTTGAAATCGCCTTCCTTCTTCTTTAGTTTGATGCTAAGATAGCTATCCGAAACAATTTGTTCCAGGGCTCGTGTTATCATTCCGAGTTATTTTAAATTGATTATGGAAACTTACGGAATTTGCTTTATCTTGATGCTTATTTTAAATTGGTACTTAAGAGAAGTCAGCTGAAAGCGACCGAGAGACCTCTCTACGGGCTGGACAATGAGCAAGTACCAGTTCAGGGGGTCATCCAATTTGAAGTCACTCTAGGGACTCATCTGAGGATTGCATCCAAGATTCTTACCTTCTTAGCTGTAGACCTTTCATCGGTCTATAATGCTATCATCAAACGTCCTTGTCTGACTGCCTTTGGTGCTGTCACTTCCATCCCACATCTGAAGATAAAATTTCTGACGCCATTTGGGATTGAGGAGGTCCTTGGAGACCAAGTGGTTAGACAGATATGAATTCTGTTACAAGTCACACAGGCACCTCTTCCCCAAATTATGGAAGACCTTGATCTACAAGATGAAACAACATTGTAGCAAACCCAATCTAGAGAGCCAACAAACCGAGTCCCATTGGATCCCAGTGATCTTGAAAAGTTCGTCTAGATAGAAAGTTCTCTACCTCAGTCCTTCTGAGACCGGCTTATCAATTTTCTCCGAAAAAATTCGGACATTTTTGCTTGAGTATCCAGTGACATGTCAGGGATACCAACTAAAATGATGGTCCATAAACTGGGCTTGGATTCCCATTACAAACCCATTCGGCAAAAGTGAAGAAATTACTCGGCTGAGAAACTGGTGGCCATTCGTAAAGAGGTAAATAAGTTTTTAGACGCTAGGTTCATCCAGGAGATGTAATACCCAGATTGGCTATTAAACGTGGTCATGGTCAATAAGAGCAATGAAAAATATAGTATGTGCATTGACTTTACAGATGTCAACAAGGCATATCCCAATGACAGTTTTCCGCTACCCAGAATTGATTTGCTTGTAGACTTGATGTCCGAATATGAACTCTTAAATTTCATGGATGCATACTCAGGCTACAATCAAATACGGGTGAGCCCAGAAGATGAAAAGACATATCATTCATGACAGACCAAGGGAATATTGTTACAAAATTATACCCTTTCGGACTAAATAATGCGGGTGCCACCTACCAGCCGCTTATGAACAAAATCTTCAAGGCTTAAATCGGAAGGAATGTGGAGGTCTATGTGGACGATATGCTCGTTAAGAGCAAGATGATTGACCACGACATCCAAGATTTGGGCGAGACATTCAATGTGCTCAGAGTGCACTAGATGAAGCTCAACCCAGCAAAGTGCACATTTGGAATGGTTTTTGGAAAGTTCTTGGGCCGTGTTGTTTCACGCCGAGAGATTGAAGTAAATCTAGAGAAGATCAAGGTCATCCTTGACATGAAATCTCCTCGGACGGTGAAAGAGGTCCAAAAGCTAACTGGAAGAATAGCAACTCTTTCTCGCTTCTTGGCTAAATCGGTTGAGAAGTATTTGCCGTTTTTCAAAGCCTTGAGGGAAACCAAGGCTAACTGATTCCACTGGACGAATGATTGCGAAGAGGCCTTTCGAGGTCTCAAGGAGTATCTTTCTAACCCTCCTCTTTGGTTCCTCCTCAGCTAGGCGAATGACTATACTTGTATCTCATTGTGTCCGACACGGCCTTGAGCTTAGTGTTGATACGGCAGTACTACAACATGCAACAGCTTGTGTACTATGTCAACAAAACCTTGGCTGATGCAAAAACCAAGTACCCCCATGCGGATAAGATAACTTTGGCACTTGTGTATTCTGCTCGGAAGCTAAGACTCTACTTCCAAGCACACAAGGTAATAGTTTTGACCGATTAGCTCTTAAGAGCGATATTACAAAAGCCTGAGATGTTAGGATGACTGGTCAAGTGAGCCATTGAGTTGGGAGAGTTCGATATAGAATTTCACCCAAGGTCATCATTAAAAGGTCAGGCTTGGGCGGATTTTATCGTCGAGACGACGACCCCAGCACTAGGCATCTCAGACCTTTGTGATGCAGATGAGCCTCACAGCGCACCAACATGGACTCTGCACGTGGATAGCTCTTCAATGAAGGATGGCTGTGGAGATGACATTATGCTAAGAATGCCTCAGGTGTCAAAGATAAAATATTCATGATCCTCGGGTTTTCAGCGACCAACAATACCGCGGAGTACAAAGCATTGGTAGCCGGACTCTGGTTAGCTGAGGAATGTTCAGCCAAAAATTGGTTGTCTACAATGACTTCGAGTTGGTTTTCAACCAAGTTTGCGGACATTTCAAAGTGAACAGTCCACAGCTCTCCAAATACCTTTCAAGGGTCCAAAGTTTGACTTTGGATTTCGAGAAGGTGGAAATGGTCCACATCCCCAGGGAAGAGAACGGGAAGGCCGACTTGTTAGCGAAGGCGGCAGCATTAGGAGATCTAGAGCAATACGCCCATGGGATACGCGAAGTCCTTGAGAAGCTAAGCATAGAAGATCTTGAGCCAGAGGTGATGTAGGTATCGAGTGCTGGTAATTGGATGACTCTCTATTTAAGGTACCCGTCCGACTAGACATTACTTGAAGATGCGGACGGAGCCAAGAAGGTGAAGAAGACGGCAGGTTGGTATATTGTCATGGACGGTCAGTTGTACCGGCGTGGGTTCTCTGCCCCCTATTTACGGTGCCTCACTCCCGAGGAGTCTGATTATGTCATTCAAGAAGTGCACCTCGGAATACGTAGATCCCACATTAGGCGCAAAAACCTTGCTTTTAAGTTAATGAGGTAAGGGTATTATTGGCCAACCATGAAGTATGATGTTATGGTATTTGTGCGAAAATTGTCAAGTCCACGAGAACCTCACCCACCAACCTCACACAGAGTTTCAAGCTTTGCAATCGCCTTAGCCCTTTGTTCAATTGGGGCTTAACATACTCGGACCTCTACCAACAGCGGTTGGGCAGAGAAAGTTATTGATCATCTGGATTTACTACTTCACGAAGTGGGTCGAGGCCATGCCATTGACACGAATAATTGAGCAGAATGTAACAGAATTCGTCCCATAGAATATCATGTGCAAGTTCGGAATTCCTAAATGTATCGTAACAGACAATGAGACCCAGTTTACTGGGAAAGAGTTCACCAGGTATTGTACAAACCTAAGGATAAGGTTGATTCATGCGTCAGTCACGTATCCGCAAAGTAATGGGCAAGTAAAAGTCACAAACCGCACAATATTACATGGACTGAAGACCAAATTGGAACTGGGGGCTCGGATATTTTAAAATGGGCTGCGGCCCCAGCTTTTGCTTGATCCGCAGATGAAGCCGCTTGAGTTGCCAAAACGTCCTCGGTTGTGGCTTTTTGAATGGCCTCGGACAAAATGTCCCTCTCCACATACACTTAGATTGCAAGGCGAGTTCAGAACTGGGCACTTCAGTTGCCCTTATTTCTTCTGCACGGCTGGCCGGTGCCTTAGCTATGTCCTCGGAGACTTCTCCAAGAAAAGCAGTCAGACGGTCGGACATGGCCTCCTCAAGAGATGGAGGAACGACGAGTGGCCCAACATCAACGTTCTCAGACATTTGTGAGAAAAAGGGAACGTGTGCTAGTATCAGGCTACTGCTGAGCAATGGACGCAGCGCAAAGGCACGAACAGATTTCTAGTGGAGAATAACTTTGCGTGACACTCGAGATATTTCCACGGCCAATAGACATGCCAAAAGGTTGAAGTTTTTAAACCTCTTGGCATGGGAGACTAGTAATGGGTACTGGTATCCAAGGTCCAGTTGGAAGACCCGTTTTTATAAGTTGGGCCCTTGTGCCATGGAGACCTAAAAGGCCCAGATGGATTGACTCGCCCAAAAGGCATAATGGCCATGGAGTTCATTAAGACCCAAGAACTTATGGTAATGGCCGAGGACTCTACTAAGCTTGCAAAGTCAGCGTGCCAGAAGTTGGTGCCCGACTCTATCAAACTGCATGAAGGGATGAACGTGACATCTCGGGGAAGATAGCATCTTTTGCAGAGCATGTGTACCCTAAGAGAAGCAGTTGACTTTCAGAGTTGGTAGGCTTTGCAGGACGGTACAATGGGTTTTATAGAGTTTGTGGCAGGTATTCCTACACACGCAAGCCCCTTGCTGGGTAGGTGGAAGCCGTCAAGTATAGATACGCAAACCAAACTCCAAGAGAAAGGATACGCAATAGTGCACGTAAGAAGAGAAGCAAAACGAGGATGCCATTTCGCTCTCTGTTCTCACTCTCTGTAAATTTGAATTACTTGTAACTAAAATCACCATAGTGAAATCATTCCTAGATTAAGAGTCCCGTGGTTTTTCCCTCTCATTTAAGAGAGGGTTTTACACGTAAAATATTGCGTGTTACTGCTTTCTTTCTCTCTCTCTCTAAGCTTAACATCTGCATTTTTAAAATCACTTCCTCTAATCAAAGAGGACCATTTGAGTATTTTATATTGCATGGGTTCAGGTTCGTTTATACAGTGGAAAGGTCCGAGAACTCATTTGGATCTCCGTCCATATAACGAACAGGATCCAAGGACGCAATAGAAGGGAACTCAAACATAGTTCATTTCATTACCGTGTTATTGACAATGGACATGAGTGTGTGCCTCAGAGTTGGAGCTGAATATTTCCCCGAATTTGAGTAAATATTCCTGTCTTTACAAAATATCTGTCTATGTTCAAGTATTCTTATCCAACCTGTGTGTTTATGATTTCGGGAAGAGTAGAAGTAACTAAAATTGTTTTGTTTCTGCGTGCAAGATTCAGCATAACAGGATCAGTTGGTGTTCTTGAGTGCTGTTATGTTGCTTGTAGTAAAGAGTCTTGTATATCCATCTAACAGTTATGATTAGAAATTGAGTAAATAAATCATGAAAATTATATCAGGTAATTTAAATGACTATTTAATTTTTTCTATTCATCCACTCAACTTTTGATATTGATCGTTTGGTGAATAGGTAGCCTCCCCACTTATAACAGCTCTCGGTGTATTTGTAGAGGTCGAAAGAATGCTTCTTCAAACTAGCATCTTTGGCTAGGAACTTAGCTGTGGCAACGGCTTCTCTTCAGAAAATGATTGCCATTCTTGGTCACTCATTGGTCTTGTATTTGAAAAAGAGATCTGGATCTGCAAGAGTAAGTATATAAGAAAACTGAGTATTTAATGATCTACAAGTCAAGTATATAAGAAAAATAAGTATTGAATGATCAACACCGAGTTTCGAAAAATTTCAGAAACCCATAGATGAAACTAACCGAAAATAGTTGAAGTATCACCCTTTTGGATGTTCCAAAGTTATTGTCCTGTGCAAAAAATTAGCCTTACCCTATTTGCCGCATAAGATGAATCCCGTTATGATGCTAAGATTGCTCTATTATAAATTTGGAGTCACATAGAGATAATATGGAGGTAACTCCCTGCAATGCAAGCACAAGCCTGGATACTGCTAACTTTTCTGACCTTGTAATGTGCGAGTCTCTTGTAAGTACCACCACATGGATAATTATTAGAGGTTGCTAAAATTTGTTTTAATTTGTTGCATTATTCTAACCACATTTGTGAAAGAATTGAGAGACAATCTATTTCATTTACAATAATCTTTCCTTGAGCCTTAGACATAAGCATCTAAAGAGCTTTTGGAATCTGCAGATGCTTAGAATGAAATACATGTTAATAGTTGTTTTCCTATCCCTATATATTCTGGCAAATAATTGGTGAGTTATATCAGTTGATAAAAATTTTGGATCGTTTGTGGCTCAGACGACCTGGATTTGAACTAGGAAAAAATGATATGCAGTCATCTGCCTTGTAGCTCGGCTAATCATATTCTCAAACAATGTCTTTGGCCTCGTGAATTCCAGTTTTTAGGTTAATGCAATTACCCTTCCTTGTTTACATATGTTGAATACTTGATTTTACCCTGTTTATTCACATTTGGTATAATAATTATTATGTTTATGTGTGAGATATATAGCCCCAGAATTAATGCCATAAGTTGCTCATTAATAAATAGTAATTACGGACGCTTGTTGTTCTAAGTTTGCAGAAAGTGGAAGGATCTGGCATCAGATGATATTCTCTGGGCTAACCTTTTCAGGGACAGATGGGGTGAAGATCAAGCTTCATTCTATGCACCCACCAAGTTGAATTCGTGGAAACACGTTTATGAGGTTCAAGACCGTTGTGATCGACTTGGGCTGTAAGTTCAAAAGATTTTATTTTCTGCAAAATTACAATATCTGATATATTTATATTTGCCACGTGACTCTTGATATGGTATCTTGATCAAGCACGCAGGCACAATTTCTGTTTGTTTGTTTATTCCTAATCAGAACCGGGCTCAGGGCGGGTTTAGATGAGGAATTGTTACCGTTAAGTAGGCTGAGGTGGGTTATGTCTGGTTACCCATGCCAACAACATAAACCATGCCCCTCTATAATCAAAACCGGGTTCGTGTGAACCGGTCATAGACATATTTCTAAGTGGTTTTAGTTAAAAAAATCATATTTGCATCAAGTGTGCCTTAACATACAATATTTAAAGAATAATGTTTAGAGTAGAAAAAAGTTGTTAATTAACACGAAAATATGTTTAATGAGATTTTTTTATAAAAAAATTGGTTTTATCTAAAATATAAAAAATTAACAAAAAAATTAAGAATTCTAGCTAGTCCGATTTGGGTTGTTTATTTTCACTTGTGACCATGTCCTAGCTCGGGAAAATTAAATTCAATCTCAACTTTGAACTTGAGGGTGGGAATTTTTTTGATCTACGTCCTTACACCCAAAGGAAACGGCTTTGAATATACTACCTTTTGATACATTGTATTACATTTGTAATCATTTGCCAATCATTTGCCTAAATACGTTAGTAATTTCAAGCAAACATGATGATAATTGAGCTTTTAAACGCACGACCATGATTTTGAGTTTCCAAATTAAATGCCAGCGAGATTGTTCTGAGTTCATGTACATATAACCGGTTAGTGTTTTTGCATCTGGTTTGAGCAAACAACCTGATTTTGTTACTCATTTTCCTTGGACATCAGGGGCCTAAGAATAATCCGAGAAGGGGTCGACTACTACCTAATCTACCAGGGTGAAATCCAGCAGCATTTGGGTTCGAGTAGGCCAAGGAATGGCTTGCATCATGCTCGCGAATTCAGCGCACCGAGCGACTTCAATGGAGAAGTACTTCCTCAGGAAGAAAGACCACCCAGCTATGACATCCTGGAAAAAATCCTCTTCTTTATTGGAGATTTGGAAGTTGCTTTGGTAGAGGCCAAAAGGAGCCGAACTGTATAAGGGCAACGTTACGTGTACAAAAGTTCAGCATCGCAACATAAACCGAAAACATTGGATTGGGAACTACTTCGGCTGATGGGCAAAATCAAATACATGGCATGTACAAAAGGATAGCTTTCTGTATCGTGACAGTTGAAAAAATAGAATGTATGTAGTCTGACCGTTTTATTATACACATAACTATGGATGAAATAATATTTCTGGTAGAGCATTTTGACTTATAATGTTTAATATCATAGGCATATTATGATCACTTATTTTCTTGTTGTTTTCGATGTTTTGAACTATAACATTGCCACATATTTTATTACTCTGTAATTCACATGCAATCTCTTTTTAATATGTGGGACATATTTTATTTATTTGTTATTTTTTAAATTTAAGGGTCTTATATATAGAGGAAAAAATTATAGGTAGCTACTATGAATTATAAATAAATTATAACTAAGGGGATAAAATATTTTTGGTTAGTTTTTAGAATCAAAATATAGGATTATTACTCTGCCCCCAAAGAAATAAAAATAAAAAAAAAAAAAAATTATACTGTTTTTTGTAGTGGACCGTTTCCTTCGGTCGCCACCTTCGCCGGTACGGTGCCCGCCGTTGTAGCGGAAAGAATTAGCCAGAGAAGCCAGTTTGATCCAGAACTTGCGCCGCTGCCGAATTTCAAGAACTCATTCACGCCACCACCGGCAGTATAAATGTTCTTCATGGCAGATTCCCATCCAACACATCTTCTCTTCTCAGAAATCAATCTTCGCCACCAAGCAGCACCGCCGTGCGCCTTCAACCGTCTCCGCCGTCGAACGTTCATTCCTCCCAGTAACCACCACAACGGAAATTTACTGGGACCCTCCAGCCAGCCGGTCTCCTTCGTTCACCACAACCGCCGTGATCACGGCACCGTCGCTCCTCTGATCCCCTCCTCCCCTTCCTCGAACGATTCTCCTGTTTTTTTTTTTTTTTTTGAATAATGAACCTCCGCCTCTCCCTTTACTTGGTCAAAAACTTTTTGACCATGGCGTCTTGAAAGAAATCAGATTAAGCAAACATGGGGAAGAGGAAGACGAAGATGGAACAGACGACGAGGAAGAAAGCTCTGGAAACACTCAAGTAAAACGTGGGAAGAGGCGGACCGCAGAGCTTTCATTAAGCTTATTTCATAATTTACACACATCCAAAGGAGGCAGCACAGTGCCTTATAATGAAAAGAAAAAACAACGAAAAAGGAAAAAAATAAAATGGGAAAAGAACAATAAAATCCTAACCTAAAATAATACACGTCAATACACAAAATATACATATATCCTAAAATACAAAATACCTAAAATAATTAAAGATTTTCCATATTTTCCAATATGCCCCCGCAAGATGGAGCATATATGTTAATAATGCCCATCCTGGACAGATGTGAATTGAGCCGGTAGGACGGTAGAATCTTGGTGAAAATGTCAGCCAACTGATTATGGGTGGTAATGTGGTGTGTCCGAACGCTCCCTTCTTGAATCTTATCACGGATGAGATGGCAATCCAATTCAATATGTTTGGTGCGTTTTCTAAAAAAAAGCTGGGTTGGGCTGCGATGTGAAGTGCCGCTGATTGTCGCAATGTAGGCAATTGCGTGTGGATGTGAAACCCGCAAGTCATCTAAGATATAGCGTAACCAAGTTAATTCACAACAATTAGTGGCCATAGATCTATATTCGGCATCGGCAGAGAGGAGCGAGCTACAAACTATTTCTTGCATTTCCATGAAACGAGGGAATCTCCAATAAGAATACAGTAACCTGTGATAGATCTTCGTGTGTCTGGGCATGAAGCCCAATCTGCATCACAAAAAGCTCTCAGTTGAATGTTAGAGGTGGAAGAAAATAATATGCCTTGTCCAGGATTCAATTTTAAATATCGTAGAACTTGATATGCAGCATTCATATGACTCGAAGTGGATTGGTCCATGAATTGACTTAAGATGTGAACTGCATAGGCTATATCTGGTCTAGTAACAGTGAGATAAAGAAGACGACCAATCAGTCTTCTATATACACTTGGATTTTGTAGGACTACCCCAGTTTGCTTACTCAATTTCAAGTTTTGGTTCAGTGGTAATTTGAGAGGTTTGGCCCCAATGGACCCAGAATCGGCTAAAATATCAAGAGTGTATTTTCGCTGGCAAATATGTATACCTTTTGTCGATCGAGCGACTTCTATGCCAAGAAAGTATCGCAGTATCCCAAGATCCTTAATTTTGAAGGCTTGGTTGAGGAAGGATTTGAGGGATGCAATGGCATCCTAGCAATTGCTTGCAACTATTATATCATCAACATAGACTAGAAGCACAGTGAATGAATTGTCATTTTGTTTGGTAAAAAGACTATAATTGGCCTTGGATTGAATGAAGCCATACATGACAAGGGATGTAGAAAGTTTGTTATACCATTGTCGTGAGGCTTGTTTGAGGCCGTATATGCTTTTAAGCAACCTGCATACCTGGTGGGGTTTGCCCTTAGTGTAACCAGGAGGTTGTTGCATATAGATTTTCTCGTCTAAGGCACCATTCAGAAATGCATTATTGACATCAAAATGATATAAATGCCACCCGCGAATGGTAGCGATGGCCAAGAGACACCGAACGGTGGTAAGTTTAGCAACAGGAGAAAAAGTTTTATGGTAATCCACCCCTACCTCTTGGATGTATCCTTTAGCCACTAAGCGGCATTTATATCGTTCAATGCTACCATCACTTTTCAATTTTAATTTGAACACGTAGCGACAACCGATAGCTTTCTTCCCTGGAGGTAAGTCAGTGAGAGTCCATGTCTTATTGGATTCTAAATCTTGAAGTTCATCGTTGATGGCAGCCCGCCAATTGGGATCACCAACAGCTTGAGTGTAAGTGTGTGGTTCAGTTTGGGATGAAAGGGAAGATGTAAAAGAAGTGTAAGCAGGGGATAATTTGTTATACGATATAGAATTTGCAAGAGGGTAAGGACGACCCGGAGAGATGTATGTTGTAGATTGGGTAGGTGCAGCCTGCGAGGCATGGTGACAGTGGAAGTCTTTCAAATATTGAGGGGCTTGCCTAACTCTGGTGGTTCTGCGAACAGGGATGGTGTCCCTTGCAGGAGATTGAATATTTTGGAGTGGAATGCTAGGTTGAGGAGCATCACTTAAATAGTCTTGATTACTTGTCGGTGGGTTAGGAATAAGGGGCAAATTGGAGCTTTCTTCATCATGGTGAGTGGTGATAGTGGGAGCAGTGTCAGGTACAGGATTAGGGACCGGACACAGATCGAAGTTATGTATAGGAGGTGAGTGCTGAGCTAGAGGAGGATCAGCGCTGGTTACAGTGGAGGGCATTGTGTTGTTGTGAGCAATTTCGTTTTTCTGATAAGGAAAAATGTTCTTATGAAAGATAACATCCCTGGAGTGAAAAGTGACACGATTGTGTAAATCAAACAATTTGTATCCTTTAATTCCAAAAGGATATCCCAGAAATATGCAGGTTCTACTCTTGGAATCAAACTTCTTCCGCCCATGGGAGAGGGTGGAAGCAAAACATAAGCAACCAAATACACGAAGGTTGTCATAATTCGGTTTGACTACAAATAAGATTTCATATGGGGTCTTGTTGTCAAGTAAGGGAGTGGGAATTCGGTTTATAATATAGGCAGCGGTAAGAATGCAATCACTCCAGAATCTTAACGGAAGACCCGATTGAAATCTAATGGCCCTAGCGACGTTAAGTAAATGTTGGTGTTTGCGTTCAACAACACCATTTTGCTGTGACGTTTCCACGCAACTTCGTTGGTGGATAACACCTCTTTTGCTGTAAAAATCTCCCAGAGAAAATTCAGATCCATTGTCACTTGAATGATTTTAATTTTTGCGTTAAATTGTCTGCGGCAACCCAGATTGTAAAAGGCTTCCAAGCACAATTTAGTATCGATTTTGTTTGAGAAGATAAATCCAGTACTTGAGAAAATCATCAACAATGGTCAAGAAGTATTTATACCCATCATAAGAAATTTGAACAAGGTCCCCATAAGTCACAATGCACCACGTCGAATAAGGTGTGTGACTTATGGCTTCGGGAGAAAAAGGAAGGCGGCGTTGTTTAGCCATATAACAAATAGAACAAGGATTATCATTAATAGAGTCCGCAGCTCCTTTTACAAGAGGATCGCTTATTAATTTTTGCCTAGAATGTGAAATATGACCTAATCGACAATGCCATAAGTTTACTGGCGATGAAATAAGGTTGACAAAATTAGCAATAGGTCTTGCAGCGTGACTGGAGTATTTGGTGAGAAGAACAGTCAAGGTATTTGGATGGACTGCATTATCTGTCAAATAATATAAACCATTGTTCTCTTCACCCATCCCAATCGTTGTCCAAGAGATAAGGTCCTGAATGAGGCAGATGTCAGAGAAGAAAAATAAGCTGCAATTAAGAACATCAGCAAGCTGCTTCACAGAAACCAAATTAAAGGTAAATGAAGGGACACACAATACATTCTGCAATATGATTTTCTCGGTCAATTTAACTGTTCCAATATGGGTAGCAGGGGCTCTACTTCCATCAGGAAGCTTAACAGAGCTGGAAACCACAATTTCCTTTCGAAGGTATAAAGAGGGGTCGCAGATCATGTGATCTGTGGCCCCTGTATCAAGGATCCAAGTCTGTTTTCTATTACAAGGGGAGAAAACTGAGTAAATATTTTTACCGTTCATACCAGCCGTCTTGGGTTGCACAGGGAATGGGTCAAACAGAGTTGAATTCTGTTTTCCCGTTGGAAGAGAAGGCACTGTAACAGGATCTTTGGATTGAAGCAAACTCATGAGTTGCTGGAACTGTCCTTTGGTCAGTGCAACCTTATCATCCTCATTAGCTTTATGATTTGTCATGGTGGTGAAACTCGAGTGATCAACCAAAAGGGTTGTGGTCCCAGATTTACCAAACAATTTGTGGTTGGCGGGAAAACCGTGAAGTTGATAACATTTTTCCATAACATGTCCAGATTTATGACAGTGTGCACAAGTGGGAATCTCAGCATTCCCAATCTTAAAACATTGCTGTAACGTATGTCCAGGGACACGACAATGAACACAAAATGGTCTATCCTTTTTGAGCAGTTGGTTATTTCTCACAACAGTTTTAGGGTTATTAGTGGTTCGTTTCACAGCCAAAGCAACCGTCTCAAAAGGATGCACAACGGACAACATGTGATATTGCCGTTCTTGCTGTTGAACGATGGAGAAGACCTTGTTGACGGATGGAAGGGGGTCCATCAACATGATCTGATCCCTCATATTAATATACGAGTCATTAAGACCCATCAAAAACTGGATCACGCAATCTCGCTTGTAGCGCTCGATGAGCACTTTGAGTTTGCCACAATCACAATCTGGGAGAGGGTCGTATATAAGGAGTTCGTCCCAAATTGTTTTGAGTTTGCCATAATAAATACTTATCGGATCTTGCTCTTGCAAGAGGGCTGCCAGGAATTTCTTAAGTTGGAAAATGCGTGGTCCATTTTGTTGGGTGAACCAGTCCCGAAGTTCCTTCCAGATTTCGGAGGCATCATCAACAAAAACAACACTGGATTTGATGGAAGGACTGATGAAGTTTTGAATCCAGGAAACCACCATGTCATTACATCGTCTCCAAGCTTCAAAGAGAGGGTCGGCAGAGTCGACAGGTTTAGGAATAGTGCCGTCAATAAACTGGAGTTTATTTTTAGCCCTCAAGGCTCGACGCATGGTGCGCGACCAAGTAGAATAGTTGTCGACGGTTAGTAAATCGGCGACCAAAGTGACGGCCGGACTGTCGCCGGCTTCCAGCCGAAAGGGATTGGTCGGATCTGAAAGGTTTCTGAAACGTAGGGTTTGTGAGCTTTCGAGATCGGGACTGTCATGGGTAGATGTGGGTTCGGTGTGGTGAGAAGCCATGTCTCTGATACCATGAAAGAAATCAGATTAAGCAAACATGGGGAAGAGAAAGACGAAGATGGAACAGACGACGAGGAAGAAGGCTCTGGAAACACTCAAGTAGAACGTGGAAAGAGGCGGACCGCAGAGCTTTCATTAAGCTTATTTCATAATTTACACACATCCAAAGGAGGCAGCACAGTGCCTTATAATGAAAAGAAAAAGCAACGAAAAAGGAAAAAAATAAAATGAGAAAAGAACAATAAAATCCTAACCTAAAATAATACACGTCAATACACAAAATATACATATATCCTAAAATACAAAATAACTAAAATAATTAAAGATTTTCCATATTTTCCAATACGTCTAGTTTTGTAGTTTGGATCTTTGATTTTTGCATGCGACTGAGGCCTGCCGGTCCTTTCACTCCGCCGGGAGAATGGGAGGCTTTACCCTATCTTTATCTTCTGTAATCAATCAGTTGATGTTCTAATGATTTTTTTTAAAAAATAATTTTACGTCTTCTTGTTGCCACCATTATCCCACCATTAATGACATTTAATTTTCTGCTGGATTGCACCATTGATGCTTGATCACCCGAGATTTCTGTCCCCTGATTATGATGAAGAAGATGGCCTGTTTTTACAGTGTGTTGTCGCGGCTCCTTCTCTAATTTAATAAATTCAAAATTCTGGAGAACTTAATTATGGCCCATTAATATTATGGATAAGTAGATTCAAAAAAATTAGACTATTAATTTTTTTTAAGTCAAATAAGATTATGGATAAAAGTTACAGTTTGTCTGGCCTGACTTTATTAAATTTTTTATTAATATATTTTTATTTTCAATAAATACTAAAATTTTACCTAAATTTAATTCATATTTAACTCAAATTTAATTTTAATTAGGTCTAAATTATCCACTAAAATATAACTTAAAAGACCAATAATAATAGGTGACTAATTATGCCCAAGTAATCTATAATAACCATCATACACTTTTCCCCCTCTCCACTTTTGTTTTACTTCCTGGATGACTTGAATAAGATTTTGAATTATTTTATTAGGATTTAAAAATTATTATTATTAGTTTGATTAAGAATTTTATTACAATTTAAATTAGATCATATTGGATATAGTTATATATATATTTTTAATTTATCAATTGATGAAGAAAAAATTAATCTAATTTCTTCATATTCATTTTGATTGAAATCGTTAACTTATGGTCCTTAATGGTCATAGAAGTTTTAAAATCAAATGTGCCAATTTTATAATTTTTTTTATATAAGTAGGTGAAATGGTCCATTTTAAATAATTGTTAGTGGCTTAGGTAATTAATAACTATACGAAATTAGTCATTAAATTGTGTTCTTTTAAATTATTTTTTATAAAAAAATTAACGAAATATAAAGATTACCTAAATAAAATATAAATTAAATATTAAATAGAACTTAATAAGCAAAAAACCTTAAAGCCACTAAAAACACTAATTATCAGGAATATTTAATACACTGGCTAACCAATAGATTTACCATATTTACAAATGCTAACAATAGGTTTAATGCACTTAAAAATGCATAGTATGCAATATAAGTAGTAATCACAATAAAAATGACTTTGATTCTATAAACGTGGACAAAGTGCAAAATTACATATTAAAACAAGTAAATAGAGAGTAGAAAATTATACCAATAATTGACTAATGCCTGTATTGATAAGGTTGATAGTACAAGTTGACTGTTGTTGTGGTAAACAAAAATTGGACACAATAATTTGAGAGAATGAAAGATAGGAAAAATTGTTGAGAGTACAAGAAGGCTAAGAGAAATCTTTAGTGAGTTCTTTGAAGGTTATGTTAAGTGATGCATTCCTTTTTGTCTTTTTTGTCTTTTATAGACTTAAGTAAGTGACCTCAACCTTTAAATTATCTTTGATTTGATTCTTGCCTAACTTTTATAGACTTGACTATGTAACCTTAGTTTTTAAATTATCTTTGACCTCAACCATTAATCCCTGGTATATGAATAGTAGGGAGATCACATATATTAAAAAAATGTAGGTGGATACCAGCATGTGGCAATAGTTCTATCAGTCAGTTACTATCTATCAGTATTTATGAAAAAATTAAATTATTTATATAATATGATATAATTTTTACAAGAATACAGTTGATAGTTGAATTCTCATAGATGTCAAGGACATTTATGGACATTAAAACATCATAAACATTATGAGGTTTTAGCTGTCAGGAGAGCTGAAATTTTTATTTGAAACTTTTTAAGAAAAATTGAAAAGTTTATTAAAACATAAAATATATAAATTAAAGAGTTATTAAAAATATAAAAATATACATATGTTTTTTTTTAGTGTTGAAAAAGTTAAAAATCAAATAAATCCTAAATAAATAGACTATCATAAAGATCAACCGTTTGGATTGGAGTAGTAGTTGGTATTACTATGGTTGAGTTAGAGTCAGAATCATCATCCTCTTGATGATGTTGAATTATTTGTTGTACTTAAAAAATAAAATCATAAAATCTGATTTTTTTTAGCCCATTTTTAGAAGTGGAAGAAGGGCTAAGGGAGACCTTCTTCTGTGGTTGCTGTGGAATAAGTGGTGACGCAGTAGGCAAAACAGAGGGCACCATCAGTTGAGAACTACAATTGGAGTTAATGGTAAGGTCTTGAGACTTGCCAAACAATGTTTTAAATTTTATGTAGATCCTAAAACTAAGCTTGAATTTCTGATTGGGTAAAGGAAAAATGATCATGCTTATGACATCATTTTACATTGAATTTTTTGACAATGGATAGTGGGTATTAGGATAATAAGATTGACAATTAAATGATTATGCAATAATTCATGAAATTTCAAAGCCTATGAAAAATGTGATAAAAAAATTAAAAAAAAAAACTATTATAAAGTCTATGTAAATACTATTATAAATAAATTATAGACAAGGGGGATAAGTATATTTTTGTTTAGTTTTAGAATCGAAAAATGGGATTATTACTCTGCACCCAAAGAATTAAAAAAGAATTATGCTGTTCTTGGCAGTGGACCATTTCCTTCAGTCGCCACCTTCGCCGGTACGGTTCCCGCCGTTGTAGCGGAAAGAATTAGCCAAAGAAGCCAGTTTGATCCAAAACTTGCGCCGCTGCTGAATTTCAACAACTCACTCACCCCACGATCGACCACCAGTATAAAGGTTCTTCATGGCAGAATCCCATCCAAAACATCTCCCCCTTCTCAGATACCAATCCTCGCCACCAAGCCTCACCGCCGTACGTCCGCCATCAACCGTCTCCTCCATCGAACGTTCATTCCTCCGAGTAACAACCACAGCCGTCATCACCACCACGTCGGAAATTTGCAGGGACCTTCCAGCCATCTGGTCTCCTTTGTCTACCATAACCGCCGTGATCGCTCCACCGTCGATCCTCTGATCCCCTCCTCCCCTTTCTTGAACTATTCTCCCGTTTTTAATTTTAGTTTTTTTATTTTTTGAATAATGAACCTCCGCCTCTCCCTTTACTTGGTCAAAAACTTTTTGACCATGGCGTCTAGTTTTGTAGTTTGGATCTTTGATTTTTGCATGCGACTAAGGCCAGCCGGTGCTTTCACTCCGCCGGGAGAATGGGAGGCTTTACCCTACTTACATCTTCTGTAATCAATTAGTTGATATTTTAATGAAAATTTTTTATATTTTTAGTCGTCTTGTTGCTACCATCTTCTCACCATTAATATTTAATTTTCTGCTGGACTCCATCACTGATGCTTCGTCACCCGACATTTTCTGTCCCCCTTATTATGATGAAGATGATCGCCTACGGATTGGAAAGGATAACACGTCGTCTTTCTGCCCACAAAACAAAGTCAGTGTTGATTTCATATATTAACGGGTATATATTTGTTTTTTCACTTTACCTGATAAAATTATCAAATAAAAATATTATTGATTTAACTAAAAGTAATATTACAATAAAATTGCTCCATCCTTATCAGACTTCATTAATTACTCGAGCTTGTTATTATTTTTATTTTTTTCTGTAAGAATTGTTCAATACGTTCAACCCGTGTCTAATTTTCATATACTCCTAATATTGATTCTATGAAATATAACAAATATATGGTTAAAGGATTGGTGAGATTCACTCCCGATATATCGTATATATTTAAATCAATAATCTTTTTTTGTATAAAAAAAAAATAGATGTAAAATGAAAATATTTATAAAAATGATTTGTGATGTGCGTTTCGTGAAAAACATCTTAATGATTGAGAGAGAGAGAGTATACTTGAAGTATCTTAAGATTATCTTTTTATTAGTTTTTTTTTTCAGCATCATCTCTATCTCCTGTTGGGATTTATATAAAAATAAGGGGTAGTTAGATTTTCTTACCAATCGCTTAAGGAACAGTCTAAATAAATAAGAAGATACCGTTCGGCACGAGATTCCTAACTAGCAACCGAGTCCACTGAATCAGATAAGAGATGGGAAGCTGTTTTTTTCAATAAGTTGAAATTGGTTCTATTTTCGGATAGGACTGATAGGCTCACATACTCACTTTGAATTATATGGGCCGATTAAATTTTTATTTTATTATAAGCTAAATTATTTGATAGGTTTTTCTCTTAAGCTATTAGCAACTATAACCATCAAGTTTGATTTGACAAAATTAAAATTCTATAAAATTTAATTTAAGTGCATTAATATTATGAATGAGTAGATTCCAAAAAATTAGACAATATTAATTTTTTAAGCCTAAAAGGGTCACGGATAAAAGTTATTGTTCATTTGCCCCGACCCACCTTATGAATTTTCTTTCCAGACAACATGAAATTTTTTTTGATAATATAAATTTTTTGATAAATATTTTTTATTTTAAATAAATATCAAAATTTTACCTAAACTCAATCTATATCTAATTAATTAAGTCTAAAATTTAACTTAAAAAGAGCAATGATAATAGGTGACTTAAGTATGCCCAAGTAATCTATGCTATCATCCACTTCTCCCCCTCCCTCTCCACCTTTATTTTACCTTTTGGATAACTTGAATGTAATTTTTGAATTATTCTGTTAAAATTTAAAGATTACTATTTTAATAAATTTTTTTAAAAATTTGTATATGGGGCTTACTCAATTTATAAAAATATTATCCATAAATATAATAATAAAATTAAGCCTAATTAATTATTTGGACTGGGTACGATCATGCATGAATTTGTTTAGTTAGGTTCAGCTTGACTTGGCATGAATAATATATTTTTCTTGTACGTATTTTAAATAAATATTAAAGTTTAAAAATTATTTTAATAGATTATTTTTGTATAACTAATAATTTTTTATATAAAATTTTTTTATTAAAATATATTTTATGAGATATTTTATCCTAAATATCATAATTTTAAAAATATTATATATTTTAAATATTTTAACATAAATATAAATTTTAAATAACAATATCAAAAATTTAAAAAATCTATCGATCAGTCCGGACGAATCCAATTTAATTCATGGATGAGTACAACTAATGCTTTTAGTTGGGTGACCGGCCCTTGCTCAACTCGATTTAACTCATCAATCATAATTTTTTTTAAAAAAATTTAACCTCTATTTGTATTGGAAATTTGACACTCGAATATATCCGATTTGGTGCAGCGGAACGAACTTGAGCCCCTCGTCAATCGCCAGTCATTAAATTTGTAAACACACAAAATAAATAATGTACAATGATTTTTAATGTGAAAAATTCTTCTCAATAAAAAAAATATATATTTGACAAACTCCAAACAAGTATATTATAAATAGTGCCGGTTATAAAAATTCCTCCGAAATCCATGGACTCCGAACCCAAATAAAAAATTGTTGAATACAATCTCTTTTTAATATACTCGACAACCCATAAGAAAAATATAATAAAATAAAAAGTAAATATATGAAAATATATTTTAAAAATCACATTCAGAACGACGTATCCAACCTTAACGATGAACGGAATTTAAATCCGACCTTAACCGGATACCAAACCTCTTCCTCTCTTCTCTCTGTGTGCGGCGCCCATTGTGGAGAAAGATTTCAGAAATCAAAACCCTAAAATGCGTGAGTTACGTTTTATACCGCATACTAGCAGTCGAGTGCCCGACAAGTGCGGATCGAGTGTATCAGTCCTACATTTCACGCTCGAGTGCCCAACAAGAACAGAGCAAGCGTACTAAGTCTGGAATCCGCACCTTTGCACCGCTTGAGCATAAGGTCAGTGCCAACAATTCTCTATCAATCTCTCAAGCGTCACTCAAGCGCTTGACTTGATCTTATCTCATGGCTCATTCTGTGCGCGAGTAAACACTCTGACCCTCGCACGTGTTTCATATGAATCTCCGATGACTTTTCGTTTATTGAGCTACCTACAAGGAAGTGACTAAAAATCTCAATAATTTGTTCCAAATTTGAATCTAATAGGGCCTATATATAAGTTCTGTAAAAAAATTGTGTACTATCATGTAATGAAGAAAAATCAATTTATTCTAATTTTTCACTTATTATACAATTATAGTTAAACATAAATGCATATAAAATTATAAAAATTAAGATATTTTGATATATTTTACCAAAATGAATATTCGCTATCTAAGCTCAATTACTTCCATTCCAAAAACTGATGAAAACATGAATGACAATGTTTAAATGACAATGTTCGTTTATAGACATAATTTTTAAGTGGTTTTGGCTAATAGATCATATTTTCAAAAAAAAAAAAAAACTTTAAAATATATAATACTGTAATAAAATATAACATTTATGTAAAAATATTATCTAAAATTTTTTAAAGAATAATAGTTACATAAATAAAGTATTAATTACACCAAAATATGTTCACTAAATTAATTTTTTTTAAAAAAAATCAATATTTATATAAATATAAAAATTTAAATATAAGTCAAACAAAATCGGGCCATTTATTTTTACCTGTGAATAATATTTTGATTGGATGAAAATAAGCTAACTTGAGTTAAACCTAAATTTAAACAACCTTAGAACTATATATTTATTTATTTTCCTTATGCAAATCAATCCAATGCTATTTTTTATTAACTTTTTTTTAATTTAAGTTTATTATAAATCGATGTAATGGATTATTTTATTTTAATTTAAAAGTGTAAAGGGCATGGACATTCAATTAGATCAATTGGGGTTTCGATCTTCAAGTCACAGTGGGCTACAAGGATTAGCTTTCGTAGCTATTTTCAGGAAATTTCACAAAATGCGTAAATTAAAATTATTATTGATTAAGATTTTTAAAACTTACTCGGAGAAACATTTAAAATGAATACAATTTTACCATTTTACTTAATTTAACATAATATTTTTATATAATAAAAATAATATGAATATGTATTAACTCGTCTCTTATAAATGTAAATATCTTTGTATAATTTGTCTAGATAATATAATAAAGTCATATTTAATTTTTCTATACACTAATAAAATTAAACCAAAATTTTAAACAAAAATTTAATTATTTATCTATTATTAACTATTTTTTTTCAATAAATAATAACTAAGAATAATTTGATCTTTGAAAAAAATTTGCATATTTTATTATGTTTTTTGTATATGTACTTTCACATTTTTATTGAATAATCATATTTATTTATATTATTTTTTTAAAAAAATTCACATATGTTTGAATCAAACTTCCTATAAATAATCGCACTTGTTCGGATAAATGCTGTTGTTTATATATTTCTTAGTTTCATTTTACAACATCTAACATATGGGATAAATAGTATAACAAAGTATCGTTATAAAAAATTGTAAAATTTGAATGATTACATAAATACAACTTTACCAATATAAAATGGAAAGAAAAAACATGTTTGTTTGGATGGTAAAAATGGTCACGAGATTACTATTAATATTTATTTTGTCGTTTAATGTTATATAAAGTTAAAATTAAAATTTTAACTTAAATTTTTATTTATTCAAATTAAAAAATAAAATCCTTTAACTCTCTAAAATTTTAAGAAATCAAAATATAGAATCGGCATAAACTAACTCAGAAGATACATAGTATAGACAATGTCACGTCCAATAATAGTGAAATATATAAAGCTTCCAATCAGTTGACAATGAATAATAATATCGAGAAAAGGTTCACCATTAATAACATAAAATTTAATATTATATTGAAAAGATTTATTGGCAATCTTATAATCAATGAGCCTAGCTGAAGACATGAGATTGGAAGTATGATTGGCTTGTATCAAACGATAGTTATTAGAGGTCAGAGACACTTTAAGTTTAAGAAAGTAACAAAAAAACTTGATACCCGCCATTTCAAAGCGCTAATTTAAAAGTATTTAAATTTAATAATGACATAATTATTATCATCTATAATGATTATATCTTCAACATAAAGTAGTAGAATAGTGATGTTAATATTAGTATGATGAGTTAAAAAGGGTAGAATTATGAGAATCAGATGCAAACACAAGATATGAAATAGTAGAGTTAAATTGGGTAAAGTAAGTTTGGATAATTTGAATGATTATGTTGCTGAAAGGTTTAGGTCCGATTGAGCTTGAAGTTTTTTAATACCATACTATTGACAAAATGCTCTTTCTGTAATTTGAATTGTTTATTGTCCTTATGAAATTTTGAGTATTCTTTGTATTCTTAAAAAAATTGCAATCTTTCATTATTAATAAATGTAAAGAGTTGTTTGTAGGTCATTTCTCCCCCACAAAATTGATCTTTCCCTAAAAAGGTTTGATAATTTGGCAAAAATTTATTTATAAAATAATGTTAATAATCCGACAATAAATCTGCCTTTTTTAAAAGATTCATTATAGTCTTTTTTTTTTTTTTTCTAAATATATAGCTAACAAGGAGATCGTTGTATCATCTAAAATCTTAGAAAATTGGACATCTTAAATTTGATAAAACTAATTTATTAATGATTTCTCTTTAGGGTTACCAATAAAAGCCTGAGGGATGGTGAAAACTACTATTTTAATTGAATTATGATGCTGTTCAAACATGATAGTATCATCATCCCCTATGAAGTTGCTACTGGATAATAATTTCTGGTGCTAAATGTTTTAGAAGATTTATGAGTATTCCTCCTTTCATATCTAATTTTATCAATATTTTTTTTATTATGGTCTTGTGATTGAACATCTTTATTGTTAGTGCCTATTGTTTGAACAATTTTCATGATTATACTTGGTTGAGGATTTGACGAAGTATAGGTTTGAGAAGGTGTTGTGTCCTATAGTTTTTAGTAATAAATTTTAATAAATAATTTGTTTTGAGGCAATTGTATGGTTTTCTTAGTTGCTTACTCTCTAGTGGAAAAGGCATATTATTTCATATTCAAATTTTTCGTAAATATTCCAATCATAAATGGCTTCACCATTAAATGTTTTAGGTTGGAATTTGTTTAATTTTTTAAAATTAAATATTAGGTGGAGTTAGTCTTAAATAATAATTTATAGTATTGGATATAGTAGAAAATTTTGGAGTATTCTTCATTTGATATCTAATCTTATGAATATCTTGATTATTGTGTTGTGAAACAGTTTTCATGATTATATTTGGTTGAGGATTTGACATAGTAGAGAGTTGAGCAGGCATTGTGTCTTGTAATTTTTTAGTAATAATTTCTAATAAATTATTTGTTCCTTTTTGATAGGATTGTATGATTTCATTAGTTGATAAGGTATAAGGTAAACCTAGTGGTAGGATTACATTACATGAAAAGTGATTATTAGTATTTATTTGATTATATTGGATAAAAATGTGTACACGGGCAATTTATTTTGATATAGTCTGTATGTAAATATTAAGATTGATAATTATTTAATTAATAAATTATTTTGATATTTTTTAATTTATATTTTTAGGATTATTATCATATATCGTTTTAAAGACAATGGCCATGATAGTAATAACATTCATATTTAATTTGAGTAAGGCTAAATGTGAATGAATTGAAGTAATACTATGTTGAATTGAAATAGTCCATTGATTAGTACCCTTGTATTTACATTAATTTGATTATTAGGCTGATCTTGATCAAAGGATGGAAATTTGGGCATCAAATTGTCCCCACCCTCATATAAAAACAACCAATCAAAAAATAGAATGTCATCTTTTAATTTGTTCATAGTCTATTTTCATAAATCTTTATATTTAATAGTTTATTTTTGAGTAAAAGATTTAAAATACCATTGCCCAAGATAAGTATTTTCTTTAGATATAAACTCCTTTAATAAATAGGCCATATTTAGAGTAAAATTATTTTCTTTTGTAATAATATTAATAGATTGTATATTAAAATAAATTTGTGATTGAGGAGCTACTAGATTAATAAAATTTGAAATAGGATTTAGCTTTCAACATTTTTAATTTATTGAGTATGGATCGATTGAGATTGAATATTGGTACATGGTCCAAAAGAATCCTATTCCAATGTGATTGTATAGGGCCTTTGGAAAGCATTAAAATTTATTGACCTTGAAATTATATTTAGTCTAAAGTTTAAGATAATCCTCTCATCAAAAGTCTCAATTACATTTGAGATTTTCTTTCTTGTAATATGTTGTAGAATTTGTGGTAGGTCAATTTGTTAGATTTTTTATAGAAATATTTTATTCTATATTAATAATTTTACAATGAAGGTTATTACTTATTTAACTTATACTGTTAATACATTAATTTCACATGCCGGAGTTTGAATTAAATATTTTAGATCATATTAGATAGTTAATAATTTAAAATAGATTCGATAAAAAATAATAAAATTTTTATAGTTTTCTATTAGACAAATTCTAGAATGTATGTAATGAGTACTAAAGTATTTAATATTTCTTAATCTTTGAGATTCATAGAAAAATTTAAAGAATAGTTAAAATAAATTGATCTATTATATAAGTTTAATTGTACTATTGTAACTATAAAATCTTTATATTTTAATAATATTTGGTCTCTTAAACTTAGTAAAGTTAGAATATTAATTTTTAGCTTGATTAAGAGTTTTATAACAATTTAAACTAGACCATAATAAATATAGTTATATCTTTTTCTTCTAAATTAAACAATTGATAAAGAAAAAAGTAATCTAAGTTTTTCATATTCATTTTTTATTGAAATTATTTGATCATGGTCATAGTAGTTTTGAAATCAAATGTGCTAATTTTATAAATTTCTTCTATATGTGTAGATGAAGTGGACTATTTTGAATAATTTTTTATGCCTGAAATAATAAATGACTCTCTCAAATTAGTTTTTCAGTTCTACTCTTTTGAATTATTTTATATAAAAAATTTATAAAATTTACGGTTTATCATTACCTGAATAAAACATAAATCAAATACTAAACATAATTTAATGGACAAAAAAATCTAATAACACAAGGAATACCAATTATTGAAATCACCCAGGATATTGATTAACCAATGAATTTATCATATTTACCAATCTATCAGTAGGTTCAATGCACTTAAGAATGCCTACTATTCGAACGCGTATAATTCTACTATAAAAATTTTCACGTTTTGTGCTAACGCCAGCCTCAAAATTTTTAAAGTCTTCAAACTTGAATAAAAGCCTAAATATCCATTGATTTGGTCTCTATTGATAAAACTAAAAGACACAACCTTAAACTTCATGATCTAAGGAGTTTTCACTATTTTATTTTTAATTTTCCATTCAACTTTAAAGATTCGATTTTTGTTGGAGACGTTGGTTCGTGAAAACTCGACTACCCACGGTGATTGGAAATTCAAGTGGTTCAAGGGAAGATTGACGTGAAGCAATGCACTATGAAAATCAACTTACAAACCGGGCAAATAAGTTCCTTGGTATGGATCACGTAACGGGAGTAAGTCTTACTAGGTTAACATGTGATCCCACTAAGGAACTTAATTTTTATAGTGCATTGCTTCCACAGCCGTTGAACCGACTATTTTTCACGTCAATCTTCCTCGAACCACTTGAATTTCCAATCACCAAAAAATTCTCATTCTTCTCTAACCAATGTCTCCAATATTAGAAGGATGGAAGGTTTGAATAGAAAAGAAAAAGAAAATGGTAAGAAATATCTTTTAGATCATTAGATATTTATTTATGTCTTTTTGATTTTCTCGGAGAGACTAGATCAATGATGCATGAAAGGCTTTTCTCTCGAGTTTGAAAACTTCAAAAATTATCAATTGAGGTCCAGGCGTGTATAGGGTTTGAAGAAAATAAGGTAACAATTTATAGTTGGGAGTAAAAACGCCTATTGGAATGTCCGGATGAGAGCCTTCCTAAAATCTTTAGATGAGCGCGTTTGGGCTCGTATCGATTCTCGAGGACTCCACCCACTAGTTCCTCGATTTTAGGCTCAAAGCCCTATCTTCGTGGACCAAAGAGGAACTTTGACGCATGTAATTGGAATGGAGGGGGGTTGCGAACTATTTTTAACTGACAACCCACAACCCGACATCAATACAATAATTTCATATGGTCACTTCTAAAGATGCCAATTAGATAAATGTCTCTAAAATTACTCCTTTGGCAATTCCGGACAAAAATAGTGAAAAATAAAAAATACAAATGCTCACCACTAGATCACCGAAATAAAAATGAAAGATGAAAACCTTTGAGTGATACACAAAAAATAAATGATATTATAAATTCTACATTTAATTTAGGAGAACGGATGACAACTTGCATTGTGAGAAAAGTTCTATCATGGAACTTTTAGATTCAAAGTCAAGCAAGATTAGTACCAACAAAGCAAAAATAATAACATAAAAATTGAAGAACTTGTACATACATCAATATAACATACAACATTTCTTCCCAATTAAATAATCAATAAATCACTTGCTCTAAAATCAAGTAGGGAAGAGCGAAATAACAAAACTCCCAAAAAACAAACAAAATAAGCAAGCTGATTTTGCATTATTTGTTAAGCTCCCCCTATCAAAGAAATGAATCAAAAAAAATAACTCTCCCATCAGAAAAATTGAATGGCCAAGGGGTAATGTCACATAAATTTTCTTAACCCAAACTTGTCTCACTGAATATACTTTTGCATTCAAACTTTTAACTTGTGCTTCCAAATGTCAAGGTGATAAAAGTTTATTCATGTTTAGCCCTTGGTCTTTGGTTGTGCAAAAGATTTATGGTGTAGCACCTTGGATGAATGTGACCAACTTTCCCACATGCATGACGGTGTAGGCACAAACTTAGGGGTGGAAGAATTGTTCATAGCCTTGTAATTACCTGGCTTAGATGAGCCAAATCTATGTTACTGACACGTTGAGGACTTTAATCACTTGATGACTTTGGGTGTGTGGGCATGATTATGTGAAATTTTCGATGGTCTTCAAGAATAAACACGACAAGGTTTCACATCAATTTGTACAAAGTAAGGAAACAAAATAAAACCTTTTAATAGTAGGGTCATTTTTCCCAACAAGAAATGATCTAATTTTATAGACTCAGATTTAAGAATTGTTTCAAATCTTTGAAAGGCCTCAAGTTTAAATTACTAAAGTTGTTATTTGCTTAGTAAATGAGACTTTCTTCTCAATTTTTGAAACAGAATCTAAATAGGATTGAAGAGATCATTTCCTTTTTCCAAAAAAATGATCCTAAACAGGTTTAGGTTCTATTTAAATTTTTACAAACTATTATGAAACCTAAAACTATGTTTATTCCCGCCATCAAAAATTTCACACAATCTTGACCTCGACACACCGATTGATTGATATTTTGTGGCATTGTCACACAATAAATTATAAAGGCCATGTACTAGGTAATCACCAAACTATGAACATTTTTCCACCCTCTAAGTTTGTTCGTCATCACTTATGGTCAAAGTTGGTCACATTAAAGGATTGACCATAAATCTTTTGTTTAACCAAATATTAGGACATTCAAACCCGATAATAAACTTGTTTATCACTCTTCAACATTTGGATGCAAGGGTAGTTTTCGATTTTGAGTCCTTACTCATTCAAAGTCGACAAGTCTTAAGAAAAGTTGTGTGATACATTAAGTCCACTTCCATTCGTGATTAAAAGGGAAGAGTTATTTTTCTTTAAGAATTTTTTAAAATTCTTAACAAATAGTTTTTTTTGTTAAATCATCATTATTTCATGATTCTTTATCGTAGTCCCGATTTCGTATTGCCCTATTTGATTTTAGGGGGAGAGATTTATTCTTCTTTGATTGTTGCAATGTCATGCTCATAAGTTTGTAGGGACCATACATGCTCTTATGTTTATTATTTTTTAAATTGTTGCTATTAATCGCCGTCACTTTGGGTCTAAATACGTTCAAGCCGATCGTAGAACTTTTTCATCACTCTATTTTTTAGGATTAGCTCTCGTAAATTGAATTTGGAGTTTTTTATCTCTTTTTTGTATCACTAGGCGTACTTTTCAAATGTCTCATCATCTTTCATTTTTATCTCTTCGAATCTAGTTCAGCATTTATAATTTTTTAAATTTTTAACAAGTTTTGTGCCTTCATGAGTAATTTCTAGGATTTCCTTATTGGCATATTTAGAAGTCTCATGTATTATTGATATTCGCTTAAATTTGTCGGGAGAAAGTCCATAAAAATAGCATGTAATCCCTTACTATTCCAATTTCATGCATCAAGTTCCTCTTTGGTCTATGAAGATAAAATTTTGGTTCGTTGCCGCGAGGAACTAGTGGGTGGAGTCCACCCAACTTGGGTGGGTGCCCAAACACGCTCATCTAAAGATTTTAGGAATGCCCTCATCCGGACCTTCCAATAGGCATAGTTACTCCCATCAAAGAAGGGAGGAACGGAGAGCGATCCAACGTATTTGGCTAGATCGGGGTCGCGGATCGAGGTGAGTTTCTTCAAACAATTGAAAAAGCACGTGCTAACGTGCCTCAATTGATAAATATTTAAAGTCTTCAATAATAAATAAATATCCTTTACACGTATCATTGATTTAGTCTCTCGATAACGAAAAAGACATAACAATATATATATAATAATGAACAACAATAATAACCATTTTTTTTTTTCTTTTCCATTCAAACTTTCACTCTTCTACCATCGAGAAAAACGTTGGTTTTGTGAAGAAGGAAGCAATGCACTGATGAAAATCAACTGGTTCGAGGGAAGATTGGCGTGAAGACCGGAAGGAGTCCCGTCACATGATCCCTACCAAATCCAATTGGTTTCTTGGTAGGGATCACGTGACCCCTTAAGGTCTTCACGTTAATCTTTCCTCGAACCACTTGAAATTCCAATCACGAGCGAATCTCCTTCATAGTGCATTGCTTCCAACGCCGTTGAAACCCGGAAGGTTTGAATGGAAAAAGAAAAGAAAATGGTGAGAAAACTTTTTAGATCATGCCACCAAAATATGTGTTTTTTATTTCTATTAGAGACTAGATTAATGATGCATGATTGTTTTTCTCTCAAGTTTGAAGACTTCCAAATTATCAGTTTATATGTATTAGATATTTATTTGAAGAAAATAATGTATCAATTTATAGTGGAGCCAAAAACGCATTTGAAACGTACTTTTTCATAAATGACTCTCTCAAATTAGTTTTTCAATTATATTATTTTGAATTATTTTATCTTAAAAATTTATAAAATTTACGGTTCATCATTACCTAAATAAAACATAAATCAAATACTAAACATAACCTAATGGACAAAAAAACCTAATAACACAAGGAATACCAATTATTGAAATCACCCAGGATATTAATTGACCAATGAATTTACCATATTTATCGATTTATCAGTAAGTTTAATACACTTAAGAATGTCTAGTCTGTGATATATATAATAATCACAATAAAAATGGCTCTAATACCACAAGCATGGCCTTAGTTAAAGTAATTGCAAAATTATATGATAAACAAGTAAATAGAAAGTAAAAAATTATAACAACAATTGATTAATGCTTGTGTTAATAAGGGTGATAGTACAAGTTAATTTTTGTCTTACCAAACAGAAATTGGATACAAGAATTTGAGAAAATGAAACATAGGAAAAATTGTTGAGAGTACAAGAAGGTTAAGAAATCTTCAAGAGTTCTTTGAAGCTTGTATTAAGCTATACCTTTTTTCCCTTCTTGTTGGCCTTCTATAGACTTGAGTAAGTAACTTCAGCCCCTATATTATGTTTGATCTGAATAATTAATTCTTGATAAGTGGACAGTGGGCAGGTCACATTTGTTAGATAGATTAGGTGGATGTCAAAACATGGTACGGGATCAATTAACCAGTCACTATTTATCAGTCATTTTTTAATATTAAATTATTTCTACCAAAATGATATGATTTCTGCAAATATAATGTTGATAATGGGAGCAGTATAGATTGTGGAATTCTTGTAAACATCAAAAATACTTGTAGGTATTAAAAAATCATGAATATTGAAAGGTTTCAATTGTCGAAAGAGTTGGAGTTTTTTTGAAACTTTTTGAAAAAATTAAAAAAATTTTAAAAATATAAAATATATAAATTAAGGAGTTTCTAAAATATACGAAAAAGTTTAGAAATCAAACAGTTTTTAAACAAATTGATCACTGTAAGAATTTTTCATTTGGACTGAAGTAGTACGTGGTATACTCGTGGTTGAGTCAGAGTCAAAATCATCGTCCTCTTGAAGTTGTTGATTTATTTGATGTACTCGGGTTATAAAATCACAAATTTTGAATTTTCTAATTGATTTTTTATAAGTGGAAGAAGGGCCAGGTGAGAACTTTTATGGCTGTTGTGGACTAAGTGGTGATCAATTTTATGATTGATCATAAAATTCTGAACAACCTTTTGAATTTTATGTAAATCCTGAAAGTAAGCTTGAATATATATGATGGAGTAAAGAAAAAAATAATCACACCCATCCCACCATTTAACTTTAATTCTCTGACAATGGAGAAAGGGTATGGGGATAATATGATTGATAATTGAAAGATTATATAAGAATCTATAAAATTTTAAAGTTTCTATAAAAAATGATTAAAAAATAAAAAAATTATTATAAACACTATATAAATACTATTATAAATAAATTATAAATAAGGTGATAAATATATTTTTGGTTAGTTTTTAGAATCAAAATGTAGGATTATTACTCTGCCCACAAAGAAATAAAAAAATAAATAAAATTACACTGTTTTTGGCAGTGGACCATTTCCTTCAGTCGCCACCTTCGCCGGTACGGTTACCGCCGTTGTAGCGGAAGGAATTAGCCAGAGAAGTCAGTTTGATCCAGAACTTGCGCCGCTGCCGAATTTCAAGAACTCATTCACCCCACCACCAGCAGTATAAATGTTCTTCATGGCAGATTCCCATCCAACACATCTTCCCCTTCTCAGAAATCAATCCTCGCCACCAAGCAGCACCGCCGTCCGCCTTCAACCGTCTCCTCCGTCGAACGTTCATTCCTCCCAGTAACCACCACAACGGAAATTTACTGGGACCCTCCAGCCAGCCAGTCTCCTTCGTTCACCACAACCGCTGTGATCGCGGCACCGTCGCTTCTCTGATCCCCACCTCCCCTTCCTCGAACAATTCTCCTGTTTTTATTTTTATTTTTATTTTTTTGAGTAATGAACCTCCGCCTCTCCCTTTACTTGGTCAAAAACTTTTTGGCCATGGCGTCTAGTTTTGTAGTTTGGATCTTTGATTATTGCATGCGACTGAGGCCTGCCGGTCCTTTCACTCCGCCGGGAGAATGGGAGGCTTTACCCTTTCTTTATCTTCTGTAATCAATCAGTTGATGTTCTAATGAAATTTTTTTTTTTTAAATAATTTTACGTCTTCTTGTTTCCACCATTATCCCACCATTAATGATATTTAATTTTCTGCTGGATTGCACCATTGATGCTTGATCATCCGAGATTTCTGTCCCCGATTATGATGCAGAAGATGCCTCGTTTTTAAAGAGTGTTGCCGCGGCTCCTTCCCTGAGCTTCGGCATATCGCCAACTGATTAGAAGGCGAGCTGATTGGAAGGGACAAGACGTCGTCTCCGTCTTTCTGCCCACATAACAAAGTCGGTGTTGATTTCAGATATTAACTGGGATTAATATTTCTGTTGTTGCAATAAAATACTCCATAGCCTTATCACATTTCATTAATTAGTCAAATATATTATTATTTTTATTTTTCTCTCTACATTATTGATTTCTCGATTTAATACCCGAAGACAATATGAACTCAGCTTCATTTTATTTTATTTTTTTTGTTTTATTTTTCTCTCCATGAACTCAGACACAATGATAGAAGACACCAACAGATGCAGGATTAAAAGTCGATGGAATTAAAAAAAATAAGTGATACTTTTGTTTGGAATAATAATGCCAAATCAACTAGTTCTAAATTCGATTAAAATTAGGTCATTTGATCGATCTAATTTTATAATTTTATAAAATTTAATTATGGTACGTTAATATCATGGGTGAGTGAACTTAAAAAATTAGACAATATTAAATTTTTAAGCCAAATTAGATCACAGATGAAAGTTACAGTTCGTTTGACCCAATCCACATTATAAATTTTGTTATAAATATTTTTTATTTTAAATAAATACTAACCGTCATGCATTTCTCCCCCTCTCCACCTTCATTTTACCATTTGGATGACTTCAACAAGAATTTTGAATTATTTCATAAATATTTAAAAATTATTATTTTAATAAATTTCTATAAGATTTGGTATCTGGGTTTGGTCAATATATAAAAATATTATGAATGGACACGATTATTAGATTCGACCCATTTTCTTATAAATATTTTATATAAATATAAAATGTTAAAAAACTATTTTAATATATTATTTTTTGTACTTAATGACTTTTTATATAAAAAAATTTTATTAAAATATACTCTTATAAGATATTTTTTTAAATATTATAATTTTTAAAATATTATATGATTGGTACAGTATACCCAGCCTAGAAAACCGTTCAAACCACTTTATCTAATCCGATGACGGTTATCTTCGACGGTTGGTTTCGGATAAGTGTGACGGGCGGTTATCACCGGCGGTTAACTATGGATAAGATTCAACCATTTCAGCAGTTGACTATGGATAAGATCCTCTGCCTATATAAAGACCTCATCCCAATGAGAAGAGGAGGGGTGGAGGAACGGGAGAAAATCGCAAGAAAAACGGCCGAAAAGCTCCAGAAAGGAAGATGAGAGAAATGGCCAGAGAAATAATCTATCTTAAGGAGGCTGACCCTCCATCATCCCAGGTGGTCAAAACAACAGGCAGAGAGCCCATAGAAAAAATCTTCCCTCTTCCTTTAAGAGATCTCCCTTCTAGTGATTAATAATAATTTACAAACTCCCTTCTGAGGCATACCTTTAAACCGTTCATCGGTTGAATGCAACAAAACACTTCAACCACCAAATATGCATCCTCCATTTATCTTTCTATATTCTTGAAAAGACTTCTGATTTAAGCGTCGGAGGGTTTACGGTGGGAACAATTTTCGCCGACCTCTGACCTCTAGTTTTCAGTTGTATTGTACAGGATTCAGATTCAAGACTATGGAGACGGATCCGCATCAGATCGACTAAAATGAAGATCTCATTTGTTGTCCCGAATCCGTAGGATAATCTGAATTTCTGATACGCAACATTATATATTTTAAATATTTTAATATAAATATTTATGAGTCCATCCATATTTTAAAGTCTTTTGGTATATATTCTTGAAAATTAATATGAAATATATTTATTTATCATATTTTCAGGGAAGGTGACTTGTAACTTGATTTTTATCTTTTTTTTATAAGTAACAATAGAGTTTAAGATTACTAGTTATCATGCGATGAAAATAATTAGTTTAATCTAAAATTTTATTATTATACAATTAATAGTAAATATAGCTATAATGAAAGTAAAAAAAAAATATAATACAATGAAAGCAAGAAAATATATATATGTAGGATATTTTGATATGCTTCGCCAAAATGAATATTGGCTATCTAACTGATGCGTACCTGGATTCTACTTCGAACAAATTCGAATTCGTTTGATTGTTTGGATTCGGCTCTATTCATCGAGTCTGAACCCTGCACACCACTACAGTAAATAAAAGGTTAAGTGTCGGTAGGATGTTGTCCTACCAAAAATATTCCGATACTTAAGTCAATAACAAGATTTCGAACTTTAAGAAGGTGAACTGATAAGTAAAAGGAGAGAGAGAGAGCGAGATTAATATTGGTGGGAGTGTTGGCCTGTAAATGTAGGAGACATTTTCGTGACTCATTGAGAGTATGATTTTCTGACTCGATGTTCATAAGGAACGAGTGGGAAGCTACGTCCTGAAAGCGTAGAAGCTTAGAAGGATGGTTCTCAAGGAGCGGACGAAATCTCTGGAATCTGGAGGCTTGGAGTGGGATTGGCAAAGTAAAAAATTGAGAGTAAGTATGCTTAAAGATTTTTGTAGCAGCACTGCGTTGTATTTTACATCTGTGTTCGTGTCTCAGATCGTGTCTTTCAGAGTAGAGACTCTAAGGTTTTATAGACGGTAAGGAGTGCGACCTTCATCGGTCAAGAAGGCGTGATCCCTGCCTGGCGTTGGGCGGCCTTCTTTGAGTAGGAAGGTTTGACTGGTATAATCTGATGGGTTCGTTTCCTTTCTAAGCGGGTAACAGGTTTTCTGATTATCTGCCTTCATTTTGTACTTTTGTTACTGTTAGACTTTATCGTTGGCAGGAAGAGAGAATCTGGCGCCTTTCTCATGGGAATGGCACTGAATCAATTGATGCCTTCTTTAAAAGAAATCGACTTTAAGGAAGGCGTGAAGTCAAGGAAAAGGCAATTGCTTGTTGTGTACGGAAACATCTGCCAAATTGGGCCTAGCCCGTGTTAGGTTTCATGTATTTTTTGGTCTGTTGCTATAGTACTTTAGGTCAACATTCCTGTTGACGGTCTTGAGGGAGCGCGTTGGCCGCCTGATTGGCACTCCGTACAGTCAACGCTGGCGTTGACAGTCTAACACGCCCATGGGCTTTTATGAACTTTAGACCGTTTTTTTATTTGGCCTGCCAGCTATGGGTCTACCCATCACTAACCCAAGTAAATTTAATCCAGTGTAGAAATATGAAAGGAGAGATAATAAAAAAAAATTATATTTTTGAATGCTCATAATTGTATAATTGGTCATACTTTTATAGGATAAAACAATGGTCTAAATTTAAAAAAAAAAAGTTATAATAATTATAAATAAACAAACAACCTAAATCAAAATATATAAATTCACTAATTTATTTTATATATATATATATGTAAATATGCGTAAATAATTTAAATTAGATAATATCAATTCTTTAATTTAGAAATGATATTGAATAATATCTAAATATTCCCGCAAACTCAAAAAGGCGTCGAGGATATCTATATGAGTTGGAAAACTAAATCAATATGATGACCAAATGGATGAGTTTTTTTTTTATGTAGATATCAGTTAACTAATTAGTTGTAAAAATTTAAAAGAGACAAAAGGTATATTTCTTATGTGATCATTTTCACACAGAACTCAGTATTCTTATTCTCAAGTTAACAGAAGGTACTACATGGGATATTCAACTTTCTCAACAAACATGGATCTCTTCAGATTGGAGTAGTTGTGGCAGAGAAGAACAGAATTATACTAGAATAAGGCTGAATTAAACGGCTAAATTTTGATTGATGAAGTTGATTACATACTTTGAAAGTTGGTACAAAGAAAAGAAAATTTGAATAAGGAAATATGTACAAAGAAAGGAAATGAAAATTTACAGGGAAAGAAAGAAAATAAGAAAGGGTTTTGCTCTTTCTTCGAAGCTCTCTAAGCTTTCTTTCCACCTCTTGCTCAAGCTCTGCCTTCTACTGACTAGAGGAATCCTTTAAACAGACGTTTGTGAAGGTTCTGAACTATTGGATTGAGTAAAATCTGAACCGTTGATAATCGGCATCATCATTGCTAGGAATCAATTCTGTTTTGCGTCGTTGTCAGCATAATTATTATGAATCAATTCTGTTTTAAGTCGCCAGCATCATAATTGCATTCTGTTTTGAGTCGCCATCATCATCATAATTGCAAATTTATTTTTAGTAATTGATGAAGACAATTCTGTTATTGGTCAATTTTATAAATAGTACTGAATAGTGCTTGTATAGTACTTGCATAGTACTTGCATAGTACGCTGCATCTTTTTATAATAGGAAGCTGTACGAACGTTTCATTTGTTTTTTGACGTTGCTGCTTCATTATTGTAAATTATATTTTGCTGCATAGTTTCCAGTAGTGCATGTTTCTTTTGATAAAAGAATAATGCAATATTTGTATAGAGTCCATATGTCCTTCTGATGAGTCCTTCTGTCCAGGAAGTAGTAGGAATCCATAAAATATTGATTTTGGCTTTGGCTGTTGATGTTTAGAATGGTGTAAATCGTAGAATGCCGTTTGTGAATCTTGGTTTATTTTGCTTGACATAAAGACTGCCAAATTGCTAATGATAAATTTTGATGATATTCAGTACCTGCAATGTAACACAAATGTTATGGTTATTATTATTATTATTTACTTAGTCCATTCAAAGACTGAATGGATCTTGGGCACATCCAGTCGTATAAGGAGGTTGTGGACTAGCTGTACGTGAGGGTGGTTGAGTAGATAAATCTAATGCTGGATCGACATCTGATATGTCAGTCCATTGTGTCTTAAAGTCTTGGACTTGCTCTGAGAGTTGTTGATGTATTGGGGCCATCTGGACCATCATTATATCTAATTGGGCATTTTGGGCTTCTATTTGCTGCTTAGCTTTAGGAGAACGTTTGGAGGAAACAGATAAAGTTAGAGATCCACCAACTTGGGAACTTCTTGGTTTTGGCCTTGACGTACTTGGTATAGTTGGGTGTTCTGGCATATAATGCGTTGGTGTAGTTGGCAGGATTTTTAAGGCAAATTTTTATAGTCTGGGCTAGAGTTTGATTTTTCTTTTAGTCATCATCAATCTGGGTATAATTGATCATAACATGGTCGAACTTATCCCACCATTTGATTCTAAATTCTCGAACAATAGAGAGAGAAATATCTTAGATAGTTAATAATAGATCTTCATAATGCTGATGACAAGTAAAGTGTCATGACATAATCCAGGGAACTTCATAATCAATATGGAAATCGATTATTCGATGTTGTAAGAATATATCTTTGTGTAATTCTTCATAATACATTCTTGCATTATTAACACCACTTGGATAGAGGACTGGTAATGATCCGAAGTAAATCCACCATTCTGTAAACCATATTGGTAATATATAAATTCACTAATTTATTATATATATATATATATATATTAATATGCGTAAATAATTTAAATTAGATTATATCAATTCTCTAATTTAGAAATGATATTGAATAATATCTAAATATTCCCACAAACTCAAAAAGGCGTCAAGGATATCTATATGAGTTGGAAAACTAAATCAATATGGTGACGAAATGGATAAGTTTTTTTTTTATGTAGATATCAGTTAACTAATTAGTTGTGAAAATTTAAAAGAGACAAAATGTATCCTTCTTAAGCTGATGAGACAAATAAAAATCAATCTTGATATATTTTATAAAATATAAAATATATTGCTATAATTAATCTGGATAACACTATAATTGTTACAATAAAAAAAAAGTATCATTGGGTTGAGGTATACCGATATCTTGTAGAAGCAAATGAAGTCAAAGAATATCAAATGTAGTGTCAGCAAGTGCTCAATATTCAACTTCATTGTTAGAGCGAGTAATAACCGCCTGTTTTTTTTATTGCACCAATAAATAAAAGAATCTCTGATAAATAAAGAAAACTAATAATATACCATCGATCAATATGATCACTTGCCCCACTAGTAACAAAAAAAAAGCTTATAACTCCAATAAATAATGAAAGAAAAAAAATGTAAGCAATATAATAGGATCCTTTATATAATGAAAAATATAAAGACTAGTTGTATAATGAATAAAATATAAAGTTGACATAAATTGACTTACAAGATACACAATACAGGCAACATTAAACTTGGTAACTGTGAGACATATAAGGCTTCCAACTGTTTGATGATAAAAAAATAGTGTTAGAAAAAATGCACCAGTAGTAGTATAAAATTTGACATTATATTTAAGAGAACTACTAATCGCCTTATAATCAGTGAACTAAGCACAAGAAGTGAGATTGAAAGTATACTTGGTCTGTATTTAATGATAGCCATCAGAGGTGGAAACTACCTCAAGTCTGAGAAAGTGGAAAAAGAAATTATGATCCTTCATTTTAAAGCGCAAATTTAAAAAGTATTTGAGTTTAAGTATGTTAAAACTATTGCTACCTATAATAATCATGTCATTAATATAAAATAGTAGAATAGTGATATCAATATGACTAATAATAAGGTTAAAGTCATAGAATAAAGGCAAACCCAAGTTGATACAGGGAGCCTATTTAAGATTGTATAATACTCGTCTAAGACAATATATCTATCTAGAAGAATAAAGACAACCATGATAAGGCTTTATGTAGACATTTCCAGTCAAGTCTTCAAATAAAAAGGTATTCTTCGTGTTCATTTAAAATAAAGGTCATTGATATGTAGTGGCTATAGGCTAGAAAGAGTGAATAGAAATAATGTGAATAACATGAGCAAATATCTCCTCATAATCAGCGTTGTACTCTTGGATAAAGCCCTTAGCTGCAAATTAAACTTTGTATCATACTTTTAAATTAATGAAATTTATTTTTAATTCGTATACCTGTTTATTCTCTAGTAATGTCATATCATGTGAAAGAGTAATCATATTACAAATGTGAGTCTTATAAAGAGTATTAAATTTTTTTGAACATAACTTGATGCTAGAAATGGTTAGAGTATATTTCGTAATAATTGTGTGGTTTTTAAATATTTACAAGAGTGAAAAATAGTGATAGTGAAGAGAATGGATAGTGAAGGGAGATTCTAAGGGCATGGTTGTAATATCAAGGTTATTGAATGATCCAAATTTGTAAAGAGCGGTTGAGTTTGTAGGATTTGTATCAAAAAATTTGGAAAGAAATTGATAATTGGATCATTAAAAATTTGAAAGGAAGGAAAAATATCAAAAAGATAAGACGAGGCATCAATGAAAATTTTATTTTCCTAAAATTTAACATTTTTAAAAAAATGAAAACTTTTAATATAATATTGTAATACTAATAGCCATTAAATTCATTACCATAATTAAAAAAGTATCAAAATTGAAAATAACATTTCAATTTGGTATACTCATGAGGAGGAAAGTAGAACAAAATAAGTATAGTTAAAAATTTTGATAATAGAATAATTAGGTACATTTCTATAAAAATGTTCATATAAAGTTTGGTTTGAAATGGTAGGAGAAAAAAATAATTAATAATATAGACAGATGTAAAAACAGTTCTTCCCAAAGGAACTAAGGAAGAGATGTAAAGAGGAAGAGAGTATGAACGGTGCTAACAATATTATAATATATATGTTCAGCATATAATTATTTTGTTCGAAAATATAATGATATGATTAATGAGATATAACACCTATTTATTAAGTTTGTCTAAAAATGATATAAATATATATATTTCATAGCATTATTGAATAGAATGCTTTGATTATGCATTTGAATTAAATTTTTATCATCTATTAAAAATTACAAAAAGTGTTGAATAGCACAAATCGATTTTATAAAAAATAAATTTATATATAGTAAGAATAATTTGCGATAAAGATGACACACTAATGAGATTTTTCTTTAGTGGGAATAGAGATATGACCCAAATATCAAAATAAACTAAATCAAAAGGTATAAAAGTAAAAAAGTCACTTTTATTAAAAGAAAATGCTAATTGTTTGGTAGTTAGCAATGCACACAATGAAAAGAGTTAAAAAAATTTCCTAAATAACCATTAGGGGTTAAGGATTGAATATAAGACAATAAGAAATGATTAAATCGACCACAACAAAGATTTGAAGAGGTAGTAGCGGCAAATGAATGTAAAAAATGCATAAATATAAGCCTAAAAAAGGCAAACAATTTTACATTCAATCCCAATAAACTTGCTCTTCTTTTAATTTATACTGTTGGGGATCACTCCCATGAAAAAGTTCTCGTAATCGGAGAACTTGAGCGGAGCACGAATGTGCTATTTCATTCAGGAAAGAAACTCTGGTCAACTATGTTGACCGGATGGACGGTCAATGGAGTTGACCATATTGACGATCAACATTACCGGCCAACAATGTTGACCGGTATGGAGGTTAAGTAGACCGGATTCACTGAGAGATTTCAGACGGGCAAAGTTCAAACGGTCAACAAGGGTGTTGACCGGTCTCGTGGAGAACGCGGACAGCCAACGGTTGGCCACCGGCCAGGCAATCCAGAATAACGCCAACTCAGCAGATTTTCTAAAGATACATGATCTCAGACGGTTATGCATGAGATGTTTTTGACAGAGCATATTCATATTGTTGGAAACGACCGATCCTGTCCTTTTCTGTATGGAATATTGCCCCAAATCTTTCAGTGTGTGGTTCTTGATATTAAAATCAAGTATTGCGACTTGCTGAATAGATGTGTGTGAGATAGTTTTTTTTTGTAAGGCGAAGTGCCAGAGAAAGCAAGAGAAAAAACGGTGAATGGAGGAGAAACTGTAAGCAACCGTGCGTGTGTTACTGTTGCTCTATTTTCAATTTTTCTTTATTCTCGACTGTGTAACGGAAAAATTTGTTCCCAAATCTCTCACATAGTGAAATACGCTCAGTGGACGGATTGTCCCGTGATTTTTTTCTTAATTGATAAGGATTTTTCACGTAAAAATTCTTGTATTCATTATTCTTCTTCATTCATATTCCTTATTATATTATTCGAGCGGAAAAGTCAGACGCCCTCTTTCACAACATATACATCACAACTCTTGTAAAAAAAAAAAATTTAGCTAAGACTATATTCAATAAATTGACAAAAGGTTTAAGATTTAAGGATAAGTTTAAAATATGATAAGAGTTTGAAATATAGAAGTTGGGGATGGATATATAATTAATATAATCGACGGACATATGATAATAATCAATAATATATATAAGAAATATATTAGTTGAAGATGTCTTATATGATATTAACAAATATTTAGGCATCATGCGATTTTAGTAGACAAAATTGACAAACCGGGACAAATATATACCTAAAAAGACAGTAGTATAATAGAGGTACGAGACAGAGTCTAGTTGACAATTATCTTAAAATTAGCTGCAGTAAGAGTCAATAATGTAGAGGATGAGATAGAATCAATTAAATATGTAGACACGGCATCCATATGAAGAGATTGAATTATGTTAAAAATTACAGAAATGGTCAACAAAAAAATTATAAGAAAATAACAAGAACATACTAAAAAATACCGAAAAAGCACTAAAAAATGGCTGAATAGATAACAAAATTGCAGAAATATGCTGCCAAAAATACACCGAAAGCCATCGGAATGTCGCCGGAAATATTGCCAGGAATTTGCTGAAAATTTGCCGGAACGCCACCAGAAAAATCACCAAAAGTTGTTGGCGGTCAGTGCCGATGGCGGTGGACGGCAGCCAGCGGAAGTGGGCAGCAGACAGCGGATCAAGACCCCGGTGGAGTGCCGTGTGGGCTTAAGAGACTAAGCCTAAACATAATTCGGAAAACGATGGCCGGTGGAAGGATATGGGCTTCTGTGATTGGGCCCAATCTATGGACCGAAACGACGCGTTTTGATCGTCCTCTAAGGAGAAATATGGCAAGCAGACAATACACAAAGTTAGTCGTTTTAATGCAAACGATGGTCGCAACGCTTCGTTGCATGAACCGACCAAGCAACCATCAAATGAAGGAACGCTGCGTTTTAACCTATGAAGACCTCAAACAACGCGTTCAAATCTTCTGAGCTCGGGGTCACTGTTTCGCGAAGCACCGGCTTCGCCGACTTTTTTTCCCTTTTTCTACTATTTTTAAAAACAAATTTTATAAAAAAAATAAAAACAAGGCAGGATCCTCGGAGGAATTGAATTAAAGTTAAGTAAAAAAAAAAGAAATGAAAAAAAAATTTTCTCTCCTTTTTTTTTATTATAATAATAAAATATATATATATATATATACGAGACTGCAGTAGTATAAAATATAAATTCGAATATGTTACCATTGAGAATGATGCATAAACTTAGCTATTTAGCATGTGTATCAATAAAAATAATATTTATATACTTAATTATACACCCATTTATATTAAAATTATCAAAATTATTGTATATAGAGATGGGAGAAAAAAATTAAAATAAAGTGAAACCCATATATTTTTTAATAATTTTAATATATATAGGTATAAAAGAAAATATATAAATAATATTACTAAATAAATAGGCTATATATAAATAATTTCAATATACCCAATAGACTTGACAAGAATAGAGACCATTATAAATAAATAGGCTATAAATAAACTGAATGAGTATTATTATTAATATTATTTTTAGAATTGAAATATAAGGTCATTAACCACCACCCCAAAAAACAAAAATCAAAAATTATATTGTTCTTGGTTGTGGAAATTTCCATCAGTCACCACCTCCGCCGGAAGGGTCGCCGCCGTTGTAGCGGAAAAAATCAGCCAAAGAAGCCAGTTTGATCCAAAACTAGCGCTGCTGCTGAATCTCAAGAACGCCCATCCACCACCACCACCACCAGTATAAAATCCAACCTATCTCTCCTTTTCAGAGATCAACCCTCGCACCACCGCCTTCAATCATCTCCTCCATCGAACATTCACTCTTCCCAACACCCACCCCCGCCGCCATCACCACCACACTCGAACTTGCCGTGATCGCGCCACCGTTGCCCCTCTGCCCTCCTCCTTCCTTCGGTGAACAATAATTCTCTCTGGGTATTTGTATTTGTTTCCTAATAATGAACGTACGTCTCTCTCTTTACATGGTCAAATATTTTTTGACCATGGGTTGTAATTTTATTAGGATTATTTATTCTTGTTTACGACAAAGGCCTGCCGATTTTTTCACCATAGCAGGAGCATTGGAGGCTTTACCATATTTACATCTTCTGTAATTTTTCTTTTTTAATTTTTTGTAGTTAGATATCTTCATTTTATTTCTTAATGAAATTTTTTTTTATTATTGTATTCTTGATTGTATTTGCATAATGTAATGATGAAAAAAATTAGTCTTATTTATCTGTATTTGTATCAAGTAAAAGAGAAAATTGAAGTTCAAAGTTTGATCAATAATTATTTTTAAAATATAATTTTATATTTAATTGTTCGAATTTGATTTAATAGTTGATTGTTTTTAAGTTTTTTTTAAATAAAAATAAAAATGAAAAATTTTCCACATTTTAATTAAAAATTAAATAGGTAACAAATAAAAAAAAGGAAACGACTCTACCTCTGTTCCTAACCTCAGGACGTTGCGATGTTATATGATATTACGACAACTGTCAAATGAAAATTCAACAATGCAATCCTTTTATTTATAAAAAGTTTTTTTTTTTGTTTTTTCATAATAAACGAAGGACGTCGTTAAATTTTTATCCGATAATTACTATACGACATTATAATGATATCGTACGATAGCCACATCATAGCGTTCCTCTTCTCATCCGTTCTAATGAGAAGGGGATTCTTTTCTTTGTTCATAACAAAACAAAATAAATAAATATTAAATATTAAAAATAAATAAGAAATTTAAATTGTAGTCATCTTCTTATTGACTTTAGTTATTTATCACACGTTAGTAATGGCTAGAATTCGGCTCACGTGGTGGCAAATGATAGAGTTAGCCGACGCTGGAAGAGATCGCCCATGCCGCTGGGGGCGTGTGTTCTGGCGGCTGAGGGTGGCCCTCATGGTGGTGTTGTCGCCATTCACGATCAACGTGAATTGTAATTCTCTGAAAATCCAAGAATAAGAAACACACACCACTGCACTTACACAAATTATCCCCACTTCTCCAATAATTACAATTTCCAAAAAAAAAAAAATTCATTCCATAATTTTAAAATTTCACTTAAATAAAACAATTACAATATTTCTTTTAAATACAAACAAAATAAAATCGTAAATTATATCCAATCAAACAGCTTTAATATTATTACCACTTTATATGACCTGCATAATGCTCCGACTTTTAGAGCGTAAAATCTCCATCGAAGTTAGTCATTCAATTTACACACAATGATGAACTTCTGGACTGCATTGTGGTACTGCGTTCCCTGCACAAATAACGATCACCGAAAGGCACGCAAGTTAGTGATCTATATTGGTTAAATTTAACTCTGAATAAAAATATCGATATCAATATCAATCACAATCATATAGATATTTACTATATTGGACAATATATATTGATATCACATATGGCAAAAAAATTTTAAAAAATCGTAAACTGATATATTAATATATTACCGATACGATAGCATATCGTGATTTAATTACAATATTAGAAAATATCTATACCGAAAGGCCCAATACTAACATATATATTGGCTAATATTTTCATCCATACAAAACTATGGCCAAAAAAAAGAACCCCAAGAATTATATAATGCTGACAAAAACATGGGGTGGCCGATACTAGAAGTGTTTATCAACTTCAGTGTTGGATATAATGTCAGAAAAAACAGCATACAATAGACCCAAATTACTCCGACTATTCCCGAGCCCCACAAACAGTGGGAGATTCGCATGCCAGGGCTTCCATCGTTTGGTCATTAATTATTGCTTTTGCTATCAATTTTTTCTATAGATGCGGCACCAGCCTTAAATTTTTGATAAAAGAACAGACTTGGTTGAAACAGAGATTTTTGGGTGTGACCTTATAAACAGTACTGCACTGGAGACACATTTGAAACTCCATAGTTAACTGTGTTTGAGTGAGAATTGCACACATTTAAAGGTCTACTTTAAAATGATTTTATGTCCCTACAAATTTCTTCATATCTAATCACCACCTTTGAATGAAGAACAGATGACTGTTAATCCGACAAGGAGCTCCTCCTCACAGCAAAGGTGGACCATTGGTGCCATATTTGATCAACTGACAAATCGACCACCATTGGTATGACCACATAGCACAACTAGATCATCGAACTCAGATCGGTTTGGTAAACCTTTTTGAAACAAACTTTCAGGATTAAAAGGCTGAATCGGATCTTTCTATAAAAGCTATCCGAAAACTGGTTAATTTTCCTACAATTTCCCACTAAATGTATAATTTGTTGCCAAATGTCATCAAATTTTAGTTGAACGATCAAAATAAGCAAAACAGATGCCAAAAATGCAGAAAAAGACAGATAATATCACTTAGAAATGTGACCATAATAGTGCAAAGATGAATAATCGAAAGGGAATATATATTGGTGACAAAATGAAAGAGAAAAAAAGAGTTCATTGCACATATGCAGTTGAGTGTTACATAAAAAGGACGGCAAGTAACGGATGATTAACACAATGAAGAAGAACTAATAGTTTAGCAACCGAAGATTTTCCTGATGCAGCATTGGGATCGGATCAGTATACAGGGTTTTAGTAACTAAACTGCAAAGCAATGAATAGATTGTGGTAGCAATGAGTTACAAACATCAATATTGTTAGTATAGTTAGTTTGTTAGCAATATGGTCAGAAATATAAACAGAAGAGAGACGTGGGAATTGTCCTATATAAAGGAAGGAAATACTGAATTGTAGTAATAAACTGTTGATGTAGTAAAATCGTGATCTATTTCTTCAGAAGCTTATCAGTTGTCTGAAGCTCTTCCTTACTCTTTTCCTCATTTCTTACTCTGCTCTTCCCTTGCCTTCTTCCCCTTTCCCTTAATCCACTCTTTCTTTAACAAACTGGTATCAGATTCTTGATCCTATCTTTCCACATCCACTGCTGCAACAATGACTTCCAAGAAAGCTTCAATGGAAGATCAATTCAAGCAATTCCAGTTGGCAATTCAAGAAGAGCATAACAAATACAAATAGGCCACAGATGACAAACTCAGCCTGATGGATCACAAAATAAAGCCCTTGATGGCTGATATTAAGAAGCCTTTACTCACCAAACCAACTTCGACTCCTGAAAACCAACCAGTGTCCAATTCTCCGCATTAGGTATCATCTTCTCCTCCTAATATCCGCATTCCTATTCCCTGAAACAAATACTCAACTAAAAATCACAAACAGATTTCTTGTTTTTCATCAACCTAAACTGGATTTTTCCTCTTTTGATGATAATACACAATCATGGATATTTCATTGCCAAAAAGCTTCAGCTTCTACCACATACCTCCACATCAAAAGATCAAAATTGCTTTTGTCTACGTTGAAGGCTAAGCTGGTATCTAGTTTCAGGACTATTCTACCACCATACTATATAATTCTTGGAAAATCCTTATTAATGATCTTTGCAACCGGTTTAATGACAAGTCTTTCGTGGATACTGTTGAGGAATTCAACAAGTTGCAACAGACTTCCTCGTTAGAAATATATCAAGATAAGTTTGAAGAAATGGGAGCATTGATGCTTCATCAAAATCATAATCTCTCCTACGCTTCTTTTGTTTCTAACTTTTTAAGTGGACTCAAAGATGAGCTGCAATACATGGTAAAACTTCTAAATCCTTCCTCTTTGGCTCAAGCCTTTCATCTTGCTTCTTTAAAAAAACAGGCCATTGTGGAGCCTTACAAAAGAAAGCTAAACCATCTTTCAAACCCTTCTTCTGACATCCTGCCCAGAATGAAACTCCACACTCATTGACCAAACTAAATACAAAAATACCAGACACAGACACTTCAAATTTCTTTTCCTTCGACAAAAACGTGCTTCAGGATTATGTTACAGGTGAAATGAAAAATTCTCTTCAGGTCACCGATGCATCCATAGACAATACAATTCTATTACCATTGATTATACTAATGGCTCAAATCAAATGACAATAGAGGAAGACCACGAGACGTTACCAATATCAGAAGAGGAAACATCAGAAATCTCAACACATGCTCTTTTAGTCAATCCATCCCATAAGATCATCAAGATCGAAGAGAAGAGACACAATCAACATTTTTATATCTTGATTGATAGTGGCAGTACTCAGTTTATTGGACCCAAAAGTCATAGCAACCAAATTTCCAACTTCCACTACCATTCCACTCAATGTAACAGTAGCTCATGGCAATAGAATAATCAAGCGATTCACAATGTCATTCCCTCCCTTAGACCATTCATGGTCATTCTTTTACTATTGATTTTCATTTACTACACTTGGGAAGGTATGACATGGTTTTAGGAATGGATTGGCTAAGTCAATATAGCCCGATCTTGTTTGACTTCAATAACCTTACCATTTCTTTCAAATACCACAATAAAGACATTGAGCTAAACAGCACAACTGAGACGGCTTCCTTAGCAAGCGTTTTGGGAAAGACATTACAGAAATGATTCCAATCAACTCAAGGTTACATTGCTCGGTTTTTCTCCATCAACACACAGCCATCACAGGTAGTTAATCACCCTAATTTCCAATTCATTATCAACTCTTATAGTGACATATTTGCCATTCCAACTTCACTACCACCACCAAGACACCGTGATCATCATATCCCACTAGTCCACAATGCACAACCAGTCAATTTACGACCTTATAGATACAACCACGTTCAAAATGATAAAGTCGATAATCAGGTCAAGGATATGTTGTACACTGGCATCATATAACCAAACACTAACCCCTTTTCTTTTCCCATGTTATTAGTCAAAAAGAATGATGGTTCCTGGAGATTTTGTGCAGACTATAGACACATAAACAATTTAATCATTAAGAATAAGTTTCCCATTTCAATCATTAAGGATTTACAAAATGAATTACATGGAGCCAACTTTTTCTTTAAGCTAGATTTACGTTCCGGTTATCACCCAAATTTGAATTTATCCCTTGGACATTCATAAAATAGCATTTTGTACTCACTAGGGTTTCATTATGAGTTTGTTGTCATACCTTTTGGCCTAACTAAAGCACCTGCTACATTCCAATCACTTATGAATGAGATTTTTCAAAGGCAACTTTGCAAATTTATTTTAGTCTTTTTTGATGACATATTTGTGTATAGTTCTACATGGGAATTACATTTACTCCATGTTTTTGAAGTCCTACAAGTACTGCAATCAAATCAGCTTTTTGCCAAGCATTCCAAGTATTCTTTTGGGCTGCACCAAATAGAATACTTGGGTCACATTATTTCAGGCTCGGGAGTTGCCACAGATCCAACCAAGATAACATCAATAAAGAATTGGCCAAGACCTACAACTATCCAAGCTGTGACAAGCTTTTTGGGTCTTACTGGTTACTACGGAAGGTTCATAGCAAAATATGGCATGATTGTTAAAGCTCTAACCGAGCTCCTATGCCAACACAAGTTACAGTGGAATGATGATGCTAAAGCAGCTTTCCAACAGCTAAAGGAAATTATGACAAAGACCCCTATTTTAGTACTACCAAACTTTACAGAGACTTTTTGTGATTAAAACTGATGCTTCCAGTTTGGGCATGGGAACAATACTTCAACAAAAAGGCATGCCTATTGCTTTTATTAGCAAACCATTTGGGCAAATCAATCAAGGATGACCTGCTTACGAAAGGGAGTTATTAGCTATTTTATTTGTTGTCACTAAACGGAAACTTTCTATAACATCAGCCTTTTATCATAAGAATCGATCAGGAGAGCATCAAACACCACTTGGAGTGGAAGTTTACATCAGTTTTACAGTACAAAAGCCTTACAAAGCTTTTGAGATTGCCGTATACAATTCAATACAAGAAAGGCTCACAAAATATTGTAGCAGATGTATTATCTAGACAATTTGAGTATTCTAAATTTCATAGTTCTTTGGGAATACTGCCTTTATGGCTGCAGGAAGTGGAGCACAGTTATGAGGAGGATTAGTTGGCAGAGTCCCTGAAACTGAATCTATTGAAAACCCAACAGTAGACATCCTTACAAGCTTCAATCTGGGATTTTGAAGTACCATAACAGAATTTATGTGGGGACCTTTTTTGAGATATGTGTCAAATAGGAGGTCACTCAAGTACTGTGGCTACTCACAAAAGGTTGCACCAATTGTTTTACTGGCCTAGCTTGCATCAGCAAGTAATTCAATTCATACATAATTGTGACATTTGCCAACAAAATAAATCAGACAAAACCCCTCATCCTGGTTTTCTTCAGCCTTTACCGATTCCTATTCAAGCATGGCCAATAATAACCATAGACTTCATTGAGCACTCACCCCTTTCCCATGGTAAAGACACAATTTTAGTTGTTGTTGACAAATTTACAAAGTATGTTCACTTTCTTCTACTAAAACATCCATTTATTGCAGACGATGTGGCACAAGTATTTTTAGACGATATTGTCAAACTACATGGTTTACCCTCTATCATCATTTCAGATAGAAACAAAATATCCACAAGCAATTTTTGACAATTTCTCCTTAGAGCCTTGGGGACAAAAATCAATCTATCGACTGCATACCATCTTCAATCTAATGGCCAAACAAAACATGTAAGCCAAACATTGGAAGGTTATTTGAGATGTATCAACAACCACAAACCAAGTAATTGATTAACTTGCTTACCCTTAGCCGAATGGTGTTACAATTCTACTCATCATATTTCCCTTAAAATGTCACCATTCCCAGCTCTTTATGGCTACTTACCTATTGACTATCCCACGAACATTCCTTTTGCATTAGTCCAAACATACTTACAAAACCAACATTCCATAAACAATTTCATTAAGGAACAGTTGCAATTGTCACAACACCATATGAAATTATTGGCTGACAAACATAAGGGGGACAGAACATTTGAAATAGGAGATATGGTGAATTTGAAGCTGCAACCTTACAGACATAATTCGGTCACTCTAAGGAGATCCCTGAAGCTTGCTTCTAATTACTATGGTTCTTTTCTAGTTGAAGCAAGGATTGGCAGTGGTGTATACAAATTAACTTTACCTCCACAATGCCTCATTCATCCTGTTTTTCATGTTTCATTACTTAGAAAGTGCATTGGTAATAAGTATCATCCACAGACTTTACCACTCTTCATGGATACACATTAGCCACTGAAGAATTTGGACACTAGAACAGTTTAGAGGGTTAAGTGTAAATTGCTGCAATGGTTGATTCAGTGGACAAATATGGACATTGCTGATGCCACATGAGGAAGACTCTTCATTCATCCGTAAGCAATTTCCTTCATTCCATTCTTAAGGACAAGAACGTAGTTCAGGGGAGGATAGTTGTTATATAAAGAGGACAGCTCATGGTGAGAAGCAACCAATGGGTGATTAAAACAATGAAGAAGAACCAATAGTTCAGCAACTGAAGCTTTTCCTGATGCAGCATGGGATCGAATCAATAGACAAGGACTTCACCAACAAAACAGCAAAGCAATGAATAGATTGTGGTAGCACTTAGTTACAGCTGTTAAATTGGTAGTAGAAGTAGTTAGGTAGTTGACAGTATGGTTAGAAAGATAAACAGAAGAGAGACGTGGGAATTGTTTTAAATAAAAGAAGGTAATACTGAATTGTAGTCATAAACTGTTGATGTAATAAAATCCTGATCTGTTTCTTTGGAAGCTTATCTGCTGTCAGAAGCTCTCCCCTTCTCTTTTTCCTTATTTCTGACTCTGTTCTTCCCCTACCTTCTTCCCCTTTCCCTAATCCACTCTTTCTTTAACATTGAGCATAGTGGTGATGTTCAGCAAACAGCCAACATATTACAAAAATATGTTTTTCGGCATTAACAATTGCGGCATGAGAAAATTTATCAGTCAAAAAGACCACATTACCCTTTTCCATCAAGTGTTTGTGGGTCAGGAAATGGTACATAAATAATCTTTATAAACTTTTTTTACAACTATGAACCCCATTTTTTTAAAATTGTGAATTGGTTTTAATAACATTCGGCTAGTTATTGGCAACTTTCAATTTCAACCTGATTCACTGTCTATGTGCCCTTTCTGCCCAATGTAAAAGATTTTTTCTTAAATAGAGTTCAATAGACCCCATGGCACATCATCTAATTGTAAAAATAGCGTATAAAGATTGTCCAGGCAGCATTTATTTGAGGACAATGCATTGCTTTCGTCGACATGTCAATTTAATAAACCAAGCCCAGATCTTCACCTTGTGTATTATTTGGCTTTAGCAAGTCCTAATGTAAAAATGAATTCGGAAGCAATTTGTTGCAACTAATTTAGCATTTCAATAGAGAGGCATTTTCCCTTTGGATCCTACTAAAAAAAAATCAACTATATTTTTTATCTTGAAATCACTTCCGTTTCACTACTCTTTCCATCTCATTCAGCAACCACTAAACTACCCAACTCATTAAAAATTTGGCTGACATACATTGGTATTGGGCCCCAAAATACAAATATTTTTTGATATGAAGACAATATCATAATACTTTTGCCATATAGGTGATATATTGAAATATATTGGCCAATATTCAAAATCAGTGTAATCAAAGGAGCTATCTAAGCCAAGGCGCTAAGGCTCCATATTGCCCGAGGTGCTAGGCGCTAGGCAAGGTACTCGCTCGAGACAAGTGAGGCACTAATAGAAATACAAACATATGTTTACAAGCTATGCAGAAAAATATCAATTAAAGCTCAAATAACGAAAAAGCCTATAAATATACACATACAAATAAGTACTACGTTATACATAACATAATCAACAGAAGTACTTGTTTGCAATATGTATCTTCTAACGCATGCACAATCCTAAGATGTTTGATTCTAATCATCATCAAAATTCATTGTATCATCCTCATGAACACTGTCATCACCAAACAAGACCTCATCAAATCTATCACAATATATGTAGCTATAAATCTCTTCCTCTAGTTCCTCTAAATCAGCCTTTACTTCCTCTACTCTTATTGTTCTAGGCACAAAGGCTTTACACCTACTCTCTTTAACTCAAAGTCTTTATCGTTACTTAAGGTTTGTTGTTAGTGACTTCAACTACAAGCGAATATAATAAATATGGCGATTTTGTGTAGCGTGAATGAAATGGCAGAGAGAGAGAGAGGCTGTGCCGTGTGGATTGTGATGATGAAATGACAAATACATTTAAAAGAAATACAAAATTGCATGTTTTTTAACGGCTAGAGACATTTTAGAAAAACTAACAAAATTATGTTTCTTTTAAGTGAGTGCCCAATTGCCTTATTTTGACATTTTGTCTCACCGAGACAGCTCTGGCACCCATGCCTCGCCTCGACTCACCAAACGCTCAGAACATCTTAACAATATTGTTGAAAATATCGACCGATACGGTCTTACCATCTTACTATTCTCAATATTTTTCTCTTTCAATATATCTAATACAAATACGTATTATCTAATATATCTGATACTGATATGATCGTGAATAATACCAATATGATCCAAGACATCTTTGTTCCCCAATGAAAAATTCTTCACTTTATTTTTGAGTGACCTATAATACACCAAGCAGCTGATTATAATCAATCTGAACCTTGAGAACCAACCACATCCACCATCGATATGCCACTGGTAGTAGAGCTGAGCAAAATTCTTTTAACATGTCCAAACCAAATCAATTAAAACCATAAATGATGGTTTTACTTTTATATGGTGTGGTTGTGGTTTGATTTTTCCCTCAAAATTCTCATTTTAGTTTAGTTGTGGTTTAAAAACTCAAGCAGAACCAAACCAATCCAAATTGAACATACAAACTTATATATACATATATTGTCATGACCCAAAACTTAACAAGTCTAATTAATTATTATTCCTAAAATTTAAAATCCCAAATAAATTCAATAAATAATATTAAGTCCTGAAATCCGAATATGACAAACCAAATATACAGGATTCAACAAAATCAAAACCTACATAAGACCTCACTGGATAACCGTTTGAACAATATAAATACAACCTGCTCTACAATCATCATAAGAGATGTGACAATTCAACCCTAATCATGATCAATACATAACATAATATAACTACTCCCAAAATAAAACCATGGGTCTAAATTCGGCCAACTCTAAAATCCAATCACATTAAATACTAATTTAAACCATAACGGAACTACAATACATCCAAGCCTTCTACTTTAAAGGAACAAAATATAAAACATGAGTTTAGAATTCAACAAGTATCATATATGAGCAAACGGGTCCAACAAATCAGAGGAAAGGTTAATAAACAAATATCAAAATCAAAAAACAAATATAAATCCAAGTCACCGATATAGAAATCAATTCATCAAATCCAAAACAAAATCCAACATCCAAATCCAATAAAATCCAATAACCAAATCTAATGGTACTCTCATATTCAAATCAAATAACAAATCCAAATAAATGTCAAATTCAAAAATAGTCCCCTAGGGACACATACACACACACATATATATAAACAAAACAAAAGCGATCTGAATTGATTTCCAATAAGAAAATAGCCAATCAAAAGTCCAATCCAAGTCCAAATCCAATGCCTAATCAGCTCGTGATTTAGGGCAAAATCCGATAGCTAAATAATCCAATAGCGTACGTAAAAGCTAAAACAGCACCGCAATAAATAATCTAAAAATCCGGATCAAAACATATATTTAAAATTAAATGAACGAGACACAACAAAACACATCTGTGTGCAAAACCGATAAATCTCAAATGTAAGTCCAAATATCTAAATTTATACAGAAACACAAAAAATGCACCAAATCTGAATTTCAATTATTTAAATATTAGCTTGAGGAAAGAGTTACTGCTGACTCGATAACTTTAGGCCAAATCAAATGCAGATAAGACCAGCATGCTAGGCCACTTATGTACTCTATCTCCCGTAAGTAAGGTTGCTCACTATGTTTTGCCACCCATGACTTTAGGTGCAATTCCTCAAGTTGTCAGATATATTATAATGTTCGAATATATTATAAGATCTAATCAAATCATCCAAAGAAAAGGTTACTACGTCCAAACCTTTCCGGCCGGCGAAAAAGGATTTTTCAATAATAAATCTCTCCATCGGAGCTGGTTAGAATATCCAAAATTCAAATTTAAATGTAGCGACCACAACCCAACACATGCATGTAAAAATGCATGACCTAATGTAAGATTTCAAGCTCATTTTCGTATACACATACTGATATAAACAAATATAATGTCTAAAAATTACCCATTTTTTTAGAAAATGACAAAACCCATAAATTTCAATAAAAACATAATAAAACTCTCAAACAACCAGTAAAATTGTCATACATGCACAGGAAAATGAACAAGCTAATTAAAAGTACACACATGAGCTCAAAACATCCAAATTGAAGCGAAACATTATCAAATGCAAAATCAAATAAAAGATAAAGTTAGAAAATACCTATTTCAACCTTATATCAAATAGATTTATCAAAAGGATACTCCGAGATACCTAACAGCACTCCTCTCTCCTCTGCCGCGTGTGCTTTCTCCCACGCGCCGCTTCCTCCTAGTGCCGTTGCCTCCTTCTCCTCCTTTGCACCTGTCATCGCCGCTTCCCTTCCCCTGGCTGCGCCGACTACCCATGCATGCCTCCTCCTCTTTCTCTTCCGTATTTTTCCCTCTCCCTTCTTCTACCCCTTCCCTTGCCTCTCGCAAACTCGTCTTCTCTCTCCTCCCTCTTTAACCGATCCTACCAAATCGGTACATCCAAACAAGGATTCGGCATCAACAAAAGAAAGGAAGAGTTTGCTTGCCTCAATTTCATGCATCTCCTACAACGACGGTGGCGGCTTCCCCTTCAGCTCATGATTACACCACCTTGTTTCTTGACCGGAGATGGCAACAACGCCAATGTCTCCTCACCACTACACTCCCGCGCCGCCTCGTCCATTCGCCAATGATCGGCCTCCGTGCCTCAGGTGCGCCACCTTCCCCTTCCTATCCTTCTTCTCTTTCTTTTCTTTCTTTTTCCTTTTGTCGCCCCACAGCTACTTCCCCCTTTTATCTCTTTTTCCTTTTTCTTTCTTATTATTATTATTATTATTATTATTATTATTATTATGATATTTTCTATTCCCCCTTTCTTTTCTTTCATAATTTAATCAGCGCTCGGGTGCCAACACTGATGCGCCTCAGGCGCCAACCCAACTAATTCGAATATCCTCCAAAATTTTCACAATATAAAAATATATAATTTCCATCACATCCAAATTACCAAAAATAACAAATACACCCAAAATAATATTTTTTACCCAAAATAAATCAAATAAAAATTCAAGATATTACATATATACATATATCTGTGTGTTTATAATCAAACCTAACGTTCTATTATAACTAAAAATACACTGGCACTAAATATTTCTATTGTGCTTGTTACTCGACTTTCCCTACAAGTGGTAGATTCTTGATCCCTTCACGTCTTTGGTATATCCTAAAATATTAGAGGCTTTTATTTATAGTCAAAATTGGTCACATTTCAAGCAAATTCCCAAAATATTAAGAAGTTTTGGATGATGATGAAAATATAAAAGAAATTATATCAAGTGATATTAATTTTCCCACATAATTAATTTATTTAATTCAACATAATTTTCCTAATTGATAATATATCTTTTTTTCTCATTGGAGTATAATGGACTAAGTTTGAATTTGGCATTAGAATAATTCTTGATTTCACTTATAGAACTGTTGTAGATTTCTTTATTTTTTATTTTTGTTATATTTGTCACATTTTTAGAACATATTTAAAATAATAATAATAATAATATTATTATTATTATTATTATTATCATTATTATTATGTTAATCTCATGCTTATTAGTTTGATTTTCATATATAATATATAAAATTAAATAAATAATTTTTAGACCAATGAAATTAGTACTATAAACCATATAAATTGTCTAAACCAAACCAACTCATACATTGAAGATTTAGATAATTTGTCTTTAACTGATGGTTTTTTTATATTTGGTGAAAATCCAGACTGTGTTCAGGCCTAATGGTAGATTTTGAAGTGACTACTATAACACTGTTAGGATGGCAATGCATGGAATGGGGCAACTTTTTTCAGTTATCATCCAGGCCCCCATTGAAAAACGGAGAGGTTGCAGAGTAGGACAGGTATCCAAGTTTAAAAGGTTTCCATTTTTTATATTAAATATCATAAAACAGTTACATTATGTATGCATGTATGTATCAATGTGTATTTATATAATAAATATAATTAGTAAATATTTGGACAAAAGGCATAACATTGAGTATCAATATTATATATCCAAAGATAAATCAATCTCACTGCTTATATAAAAGAAAAATATTGCACAAAAATTATTTTTAAATTCACAAATAAAACCAGGACAGGCAAACATATACCATCCCTGCCCCACTATCTTTACGGGGTGGCAATTCCCCACAAAACGTGGTGCGGGTGAATAAAACCGCCTCAGCATACCAGGAATACCTCCTTCCTTCTAACTCTTGTTGCAACCTACTATCAGCTGCAATTCTATAGCAGATTGTCTCCACAGTCAAAACTCATTGCTCTACCATTCAAACCATTTGGACAACCACTAGTTATGGTTTCCAGATCAGTCTCTCAAGCAGCCCATAAAACACTTGCAACAACAATATCTGATTTCCTATTGTTCTTAATTTTTAGACCCCATTACTGTTTGACTCCACTATAACAATTATATAGCCATCTTTCGTATCTTTGTTACTCTACAACCCCAATAATAATGCCACATATGTAATACCCGGTTTTCATTTGATTTATTTTGATATTATATGTTACTTTGGATAAATTAGATACATTGAAAATAATTATATATTATAGAATTTTGAAGGACTTCGGAGCAGCAGGCTGGCACTTGGTGCGTGCCCAAATGTCGAATCCAGATTGGTGGCACTCGAGGGGCATCCAAGACAGCGCTCGAGCGCTGGGCTGCCTATTTAAGCAGTAAGGCACTATGCAAGCATTTCGCGCAGAAAAGGAAAAGAGGAGAGAGAAAGAGAGGAGGTAAAAGTTGAGAGAAGAAGAAAAGAAATGATAGATCGGAGTATCTTTTCATCAAATCTACTTAGTAGGAGGTTGAGGCAAGTATCCTTATACCCTATCCTTGATTTGTTTTCACATCTAAGAAAGTTTGCTTACGTTTTGGAGGTTTAATATTCATGCATGTTATTTTTATTTAGCTTATTTGTTTTCTTCGTGCATGTATGTTATTTTTACTAATAGTTTGGGAGTTTTGTTCGGGTTTTTTGCAAATATTTGAGGGTTTTGTTATGTTATGAGAAAATAGATAAATATTTAAAATTATATATTTATATATCAGTATATTTGTATGGAAAAAGAGTCATGAAAACTTGCATTGGCTATACATTGATATACATGTATTGATATACATGTATTGCTGCCTGGGCTCAGGGTCTCTACCTTTGTGATATGTGATATGATTCGATTCATTATGTGATCCTCTCTCGACAAGAACTTTGTGACCCTTTCCTAACTCCTTTTTCCACTGACAAGAAAAGGCATTGTAACTCCCTTTTCTGCCAGCTGGAAAATGCTTTGTAATGTAGATAACCCTCCCTATTTATATTTTAATGAGAACCATCGTAAGCAAATTGAATATAAATAATATATTTGAATATCCTAATATATCAAATAGACTAAAAGATTGCACTCAACGTCACAAGTGGCAAAACATAGTGAGCATATTCCTTATCAATAGGAGAGCGTATATGGAGAGCCTTACCCATGGGTCTAAATAATGGTTTGTATGGCTCAAGATTATCGAAAATATGTGTAACCCTTCCTAAAATTAGTCATTTAGTCTTTGATTCTCCGATTTGTACATGTTTTGGATTTTGATGTGTTTTTAGTATTGATTTGTATTGAGCTTCATTTGAGATTCGCAGGTTTGCCAACAACTGTGATTTGGTTAGTTTCGTATATTTGGATATGTGGTTTCATTTCGGAACATATTTCGTTCTTATGTGATTTTGTTCCGGATTTTGTTTCGTTCGTATGTAATTTTGATCAGATTGTGTTTTGTTCAAATTATATTCCGTTTGGGCTATATTATGACTTCGATTATATAATTTTGCTCCGCATCACGTTTCGTTTAGATTACGTCCCAATGGGACTATATTTCAATTTGGATTATACTTTGAGTACAAGACTATCTTGACTTTTCATTGGCAAGCATTTGAATTTGTGGCTTGTACGTGTTTTGAATGTGTTTATCACCCCCTTCCTGATTTTGGATGTATGTATGTTATCTTTTATATATACTAACACTTATTGAGATTTAGGGTCACGTTTTTATTTCTTATCTCTTTAGATTAGTGGGCTTGGATACATTGCAAAAGCTTGGACGAGATTGACCGTTGTTCGTCTATTTTGGTGAGTTTAGTTTCCATTTTGAACAGGATATGTATCAAATGTATTTTTGGTATTGAAATTGGTCAAACGTAGGCCCTCCGTTATATATTGAAAACAATTGGATTATTTAGTCATTGGGTTATGTTGTTATAATTGGTTTGTCACCTCCCTTAAAATATCTGTGGAGCAAGTTGTATTTATTATTTTGTCCGAATGGTTATCCGATGAAATCCTATATGGATTATTACTTTATGATTATTATTTTAGATCATGTGGATGTTTGTTTTGTCATGCTGAGTTTTAGGATTTATTGATTATTGTTGTATTATTTTGGGATTTTAATTTTTGTGAATTATAATTATTTAGACTTCTTTGGATCCGAGTTCGTGACAATAAATACTATACTAGATTTAATTTTAAAAGCTTGGACTCCTGAATATACAATGCAAACCTAGACAACCACGGCTATTCCTCTGAATATATGACCTAAAGTCTTGCTGCCCACGGTGAGGTTGTAATAAAATCCACCATCAGATATCAATCATCAAACAGCAATGCAAAAATCATATATTATCTGACAGAAAGAAGAAAATAATGACACGAATCAGGTAAGGAAATGAATAGTATACCTCCCAGTAGAGTTGATTGCAATCCATGCATTGCCAAAACTCCAAATTCTTGTTAAACAAACAGTCAGGAATCTTTTGAAAGCCTTTTGCAGCTTCAACAGCCTCTTCTGTTGTTAGCGGTCTTTGTATAAATCTTCCATTGCATTTGGTGCACCTCGACATTAACTGATCCTCAGAGATTTTCAGTTGAAAGGTCTCAATAACCTGCATGAATCACCTCAATTTCAGCTTTGACAATAGCATGATACAGATCATAGACCAAAATCCAAGTATCGGTATCGGTCATGGCTATTTCGATATCAAACATATCAAACAATATATATCGATATCGGATATATTAAAAAAAAATTCTAAAAACTATAAGCAAATAGAGTTATATTAACCAATATATCGTAATATATTGTTGATATGATAACATATCATCATATTACCGCGATATTAAAAAATATTAGTATCAAAAGACCTAATAACAATACATATTGGCCGATATTTACATCAATGATAGAGATGAATTGATCTTCTCATTTGTGGCCAATGATCTTTCATGTGATTTGGCCGCTCTTCCCCTTGTTTGAAGGTCTTAGCATTAGACTCCACCTTCCACAACAACTTGACTGTCATGGACCCCCACCTCTAAAAAAAATAATAATAAAGGAATTTTTTTTTTTTAAAAAAGAAAGATTATAACGATTGCACAAAAAGAAGCAACTGTATCACATGCAAGATGAAAGAGAGGCAGACATAAGGGGATGGAAATGGAAGAGAAAGCAAATTCAGGGGCCTCATAACATGCAGGCCACAGTTTAAAAGATGAAGACTTCAAAAAAATAACAATTTTTTAAGCTTTGCATTTTCAGCTCTTATTTTGTTTCATTTGAAAATGGCAGTCTCCAGCAAGGGTGTACAGAAAAAAAGGGTAAGAAAACCTTCACCAGTTTCCCATTAGGAAGAACCAAGTCAACAAGCCAGCAACCGTTCAAATTTTGAGAAACGCATCATTAATCTAAATTTATTTCTCACTGACCAAGAAAAACCCTACAAACATAAACAGTAGCTAAGATGCACGACACTAGCACAAAACACAGACACTACATGCCAACATAGAGAAAAAAAACAAGTATATAAGTGAGCTAATATTAAAAAAAAAAAAAAAATTGTTCTATTAACACTAATCCCACAATGAATAAAATATTTCTAAATTATCAAATGGCTCCAATTTTCCTAAGTTTAAAATAAGAACCCCATTTTCCTTGAAATCAAAACATAATCCGTGTCAAAAATGTGTGTTGGAGTAAAAAAGAAATAAAATAAAATATGTCTAACATGTGTAGGCCAAGTGTCGGTGTTTGACACGTGTCAGACACCTACACACTAACCGGAGAGAAGGGTTGGTGCTTCTTAGAATAGAAGACGACAATTTTCTTCCACTCCCCTTTCACCATTCAATATAACAAATGAAGTAATTATCATTCTATATCTCAGGAAAGGAAGAGTATTTGTCTCAAACATGACAGCAGGTGCATATGATCTACTTTCTATGCCAAAGCAATTTATGCCCCATGTAATAGAAGTGCTTTCTGCATCTATACTGTTGAATGGTGCCACTCATCCATTAATTCAAATTTTCAGTTGCCTTTATCTTCTAATGCTCTTTCCCCTTTGGTTGTCCATGGTTTTAGTCCCTCACCAAAGACCAAGATAAATGGACCAGACAATCAACATCCCTCCATAGAATTATTGTTTTGGTTTTACCAAACTCATTCATGTAATTTCAAATAAAAGAAAAACAGGAATACAGAAAAAAGTAACCCATATCGTGATTCATGGAAACCCCAATAAAATCATAAATCCTAAAGTTGGAGTATAACATCAATATTGTTTAACAAGTAGTAGTTGTAAGCATATTTGATTGCCGTCCCCAGCCCCACCCACAATGAACTCAGCATCTCTCTCTCTCTCTCTCTCTCTCTCTCTCTCTCTCTCTCTCTCTCTCTCTCTCTATATATATATATATATATATATATATATATATATATATATATAATCATCATTTTATCAACACATCTATAACCATGGAATTCAACCAATTGATCTTGATAACTTGTACTCATAAATGACATCCAAGGAAATGAAAAATGTTTTGATGAGACTTAAAATGTAAAAGATTTAGCAACTCTAACAGAATAAACATAATTCCCACTTCCCAAATGACTGCACATATACCTCAAGAAGCTGTTCATTCTTAAGAAGGCTCTTAATTCTATATATTTGATTTTCTACCAAATAGTCATGTCGCAATAATTTTGCATCTCGAGTCAAAAGCACCCTTTTCTCTCTTTGTATTTGATCTATTAATTCCCTGATAAGAAACAAGAGATGAAATGATATTATGTCCACATTGTGAATGCATTAGTAGAATCATTCAGGTAACTATACCAGCTGAGGTTATTAACAGGATGATACCTGCTTTCCGGTTTTTTTGAGTATGGAACTGCAGCATCAATTCCAACACAGCGCAAATGCTTTGCCAAGCCTTCCACCTAACCAAGATTGGATTAGCCATATGGTATATATGCAAACAGATGTACACGAAATAAATCTGTGTGGGCTTTAAAAATTAAATCATAAAGGCGCTTTAGAGATCAGTTCATGTAAGGAGAGGACTAAAATCACTTACCATTACATCGCATAAAAACTTGGGGCATCCATTGCCTCCCAATGACAATGCCCATGGTGGAGGGCCTTGCCAATCATCAATCATATCTAGATGTTTCACTTTGGAAGCCAAGCTCAATGGAAACTGTTTCCTTGATTTCTTTCTAGATGTTCTAGGCTTTCGGTCTGATTCCTGAAGCACAATTTTACTGCCATATTTCTTTAGAATTTTCAAAACAGACTCATCTAAAGGTCTAGCCTTTCTGCATAAAGAGACTGAAACGGCATCTGTCGAAGAGAAGCTTTTGCAAATTTCAGATGCAGCAGCTGCTCTAACTACATTGGAAGCTTCGCAGAATTTATTATGCAAGATTCTCTCAGTGACAGTAGGTTTCTCAAGAATTTCTGTCAATCCAAATCTTAAATTAGGATAATTGGGTGGTTGATCCACGTTATGCTCGGAATTGCCTGCAGTAAACATACCAAAAAAAAAAAAAAGGTTTAGGAGAACCCCAGAAACCGATGGAAATTCATCCCTAAACTGCAAGAAAAAGTATGGTAATGTTTTGCATTGGTTTTAAATGTCATTGACTGAGCTCAAGGATACCAAAAGAAAAGGCAGACATAGGATAATTCATCTATTGCATGTTGCCTCTTGCAAGATGAAAGAGTACACATATGTCAGAACCATGTACAAAGTTAACAGATCTTCTCTAAGCTGAAGAAAGGTAGTGGTAGCACTCTGTTTCTTATGCTATTTTCATCTCATTGAATGAATAGTTACTAATCTTCCTCCATTCCTTTTGAGCTCCTAATAGCCTTCAATTCTTTTTAGGCATATGCAGCTCTAGATGAGATACTTCTAGATAACATGAATCTGGAATTAAATGGTCTCTTGGGTCAGGAAGCAGGAACAACAAGTCAAGTTCCATGAGGTGGTCCATAGTGAAATTGAGTATAGAAGGTTACCAAGGGCTCATTTGGTAAAATTTTATTTTGCATTTTCTGAAGTGTTTGGTTTGTTTTGGTTTTGACTTAGTTAATCATGATTCATTAACAGAAGACATGTTTGGTAATTTTTTCATCTCCTGAACCAAAAAATACAACTAAATTGAAAAACAGGTTTGGCCCATAATTTTGGCCTACAGGCACTGCTGTAAGTCATCCAAACTCCCCCAAAATGAAAAGAAATAGAAAAGAGAAGAAGCCTGCAGTTCAACGGTCTGATCCCGAAAGTCGCCAATGAATTGCATCACGTCAACGGCATCACCATCACTGAGGTTTTTGGGAAGAATATTTTTCTACATTTATATAATTTAATAAAAATCAATTAATCAAAAGAGACTTTTTGCCAATTCATATTCTTTTTTTCAAGAAAACAGTCATTTTTGCAATTTAGGGTACGGCTATGTAACTCTCCCAGAGCACATAATGCAGAAAGTATCATGCATTGGACTACTCTTTCTATTAAGTAGGCATCACGGTTGTTTGCTCTATTGGTTGATCAATGAACATGATGAACTGTAAAATAATTGAATGACGAGTTTTATCATTTACACAAGCAGTAATTCACAGCTCTTGCAAGTAGGGCTATCCATTCTCTCTCACGATTTTCAACTTCTGGCAGTTCCTTTACCCTGAGTTCTTTGTGAATTATCGAACAATAACAATACAGATTAGCATATCTATTAAAACCATCCCCACTGTTTCCAAGAAAGTACACTGAAAATATTAAAATGGAATAATAAAAAACCAGGCACTCACAGACCTTTATCAATCCAAACTTGGAAGAGAACAAATATTTCAAGCAGACAATGTGCATCTGCAGCTGCATATGTTTTCTGCTGCTCTGTAAGTGGGCGACGTGACCAATCACTGCACTGAAGTTCCTGGAAGGAGTTTAAAACAAATTAAGAACCCTCATAGCAAATGAAGACAATCACAAATGCGTAAGTAACAAAATCATCTCAAGGAGATAGTGATCCAAAACTCCTTATTGGTAATAAGCATATCAAATAAGGGATACATTTCATATACTGCTAACTAGGGAAACGTGGAAATGTAGAAGTCTCCGTGGAATCAAAAACCCAATACAAGGATTAACTCAAAGATCAAGTAACATCCATCATAAGCAATAGATAAATGATACTACAAAGTTGGCATTGGTATCCAACCTCATTGAGCAAAAATGCATGGAATGTAACACACTATGTGACATACATATTATCCGCTAACCTCATTATGCGTTGTGACTCAGTGCATTACGAAAAATGCCACTTACAGATGTACAGGGAAACTGGAAAATTCAACTTCATTAGTAGTTTCCAAAAACAGTTCGTGTTCTTGTAACTTTCACTAACAATCTCAAACTCACTGATATTCATATTCTCATCTAAAAATGCTTTCTTATATCTTACAATATTTACTTCATGATTTCACTCCAGGAAACAAGATACCGGAGTGAAATTCAATTGTGTAAAAAGTCTGATCAGCTGAAAAAAGCATTTGATACAGGAAAAATACTATGCAATCTCAATGGCAGAGGAAAAATCCAAAATTGAAAATAATCACATGCACGTAATAGAATTTTGAAATAAACAAACCTTGGAAAGAGACACTCCCAGTAATTCTTGACAAATAGTTGCCAAACTCTTGCTTTCTTTGGATGCCTTCCTTCCCAGTTGCTTCTGTTGCAAGAGATTGTATATGCTCGTGATGTCAAGGAAGGGTTCCACCTGTACGAACTCCAATATATGTTAGCATACATATTAATAATACTGTGCGCAGATAAAAAGCAAACAGGCAATGTGTCTCCTACAACTTTAAAATTATCAAAGTAACAAGATTTCTATGGTTATGTCACCATCCAAACAACTAGAGTACTTAAATCATGGATTACCCAGGACAGTTTTGCAATAACCAGGACAGCTTGGCAATTTGAAGTTTCTCTGTCAGTAGTTAGCATCAGACAACAACAATTTTTTACAAGGATAAAATTCTGTCATTTTAAGAGCGCCAAAAATCACATTTTCATGATGATTTCAGGTTGCAAAAGAACCTAATCAAATTTGCCTTGTCCATTTCACGATAAATAGGAATTGTCAATGGTGGGATGACGATGGACGTAGCCAACATTAAATACATTAATAACAACCGATCAAATTTGGGAAATATAAACAAAACATTTTATACAATACTAAAATCCAAGTGCTTCAATCTATACTAAGCTGATCATCTTGCGTAATCCTTCATGAAATGGGTTAAGGCAAGTAATACATTCAATTCAAAATTAAGAATCAATTACCGTTTATCACTGATAGTTGGGATGGGTCAACTGACGAACTTAAGAAACTTCAAAATAAGATAAAGTCCCTAAGCATGAGAATTTGAATCCTTACCCTATCAAAGCCAGGATCACAGCCTTGAGAGCAAAAAGTAGAAGAAAGATAAACAAAATCCTGCTTAAACCTGAACCCCAGTTTCAATATATCGGGACAGACAAACATCTCCCTTAGCAACCCATAAACCGAATTCAAGGGGACAGATTGTAAGTCGACTAGAAAAACGAGAGACTCGTTATGATCAAAATGAGTTGGGTCAGCCAAGTCTGGGGGGAATTCGGCTAGTCCAGGACATAGTCGGCAGGCGAGCTGGAGGAGAGAAACGGCGGGGAAGGCGGTGATGCGGGTTTGGTGGTTGTGGCTGCGAATTGGCTTCCATTCCGCGTCAAGTGCGACGCGTGACGAGCGAGTCAATGCCCAGCTCAGGAGTGCGAACTCGGGCGAGTCAGTGCCGGAGACCCAGTGGATGGATTGTGGTGTCGGGTACATTCGATCCACGATGGAGTTCTGTACCGTCTTAGCGATGGAGACTCTTGAATGATGGCCGTCGGCTCTTGCTCACGACCAAGGCCGCACCGGCGCCGGGACTCCTTCTCGGCTGCGCTTCATTTTCGGCCTATTATATCATCAGGCCGTTCGTCCGATCGATTTCAATCGATCTGATCTTTTATATGATACTATGAAAATATGTGATTATTGTAACAAACAAAAAATAAGATCGTTTAAATTTATTTATATTTACACATAAAAAATATTTTTAAATATGTTTTTCAAAATTAAATTATTTTATTTTTTTATTTTTCTTAAATAAAAAAACTCAATAATCACAATATATATAAACTTGTTCGGCTTTAATTATGAACAAATAAAATTATGATTTTAGCCAAATTGAGCCTTGATTGGCCCAGCTAGGCAATTATAATTTTTTCTTTTTAAGGAATCCAATATCTATTAATTATTAAAAATTTCTATCTATTTTTACATTTTTCAATCAAATAGAACTAACTTTGATAATTTATACTTAAAAATTTTAGAAGTATACTCTTAGAATACTTTAAACATCAGTATTTGAATAGATATAATTAAAAAAAAAATGCTTAGAGTGAGTTTTATTTGCCCCAAAAAAATCAAAATGTATACTTAATTTCAATTTAAGTTCTGAAAATTGTTTTGCATTTTTAGTAATTAATGATGTATGAAATGGATTTAAATTTATAGTATATTATATAATTTACTTTATAAAACTTATTATTATGGCCTGACTTATAATCTCTTGATTTGTGACCATTGTCAATTCATATTCCTCCAATCATATAACTTGGGAAAAATACATATTTATAAATGAATAATGCAATTATAGAAAACTATATTTGATTTGTGGTATGTTTTAATTATTCAAATGGTATGATATGGTAATGTGATTGACTAAATTGCTATTTCAGTAGTTTAAAAAAAAGGTTTTGGTTTTTTTTTTTTTTTTGGTGAGGGAATTAGGAATGACAATATTAGAAATAATGAGCTTTTTTTTTTTTGGGGAAAATTCAAAACATGATAGCCATGGTTCAAAACAAATCCAAAAAATTACACAAAATAATTTCAAAAAATAAAATAAATATAGAAAATCCACAAAATTTCAAAAAATAGGGCACAGCGCTCCGTTCTCTCGATTTGCACCACATCCCCAAAATTAACTAATATAACAAGTAAGACAATTACTTCATAACTCCACTCAACAGTTTATCAATCCCCGATTTAACATAGAACCCTAAAGTTCGAGGCTTTCACCTCTCGAGCCGTGGCTTTGTTTTTCCATCTTCCACTCCAAAATTAAGAATACAGCCGATTCCCACAAAATTAGAGCATGCAACAAAAATAATTGTCAACAATGAGAACGCGAGGATTTACCTGCAACAATTAGAATATTAATTTTAAAGTCAAATGTTTGCATCCTATTCTAACCCCTCGACGACGGCGCGGTGGATGAAGAAACCAAGCAGAGAGAAGCATGCCAACAATCAAACATGCTTTCTTCCCCACCCTCTTCTTAAATAATGAGTCACTTGTTTAGCTCCTTCCTTTCCCCTTGTCGCAAGTCTATTGTCTTGAATTGTTCCCCTCTTCTCTTCTCCTTTTCCCTCCTTTTTCTTTGTTGATTTGCGTCCCCATTTTCCTCCATTACTTTATTATTATTATTATATTTATTTATTTATTATTATATTTATTATTAACATTTTATTATAGTATCATTCAACATTATTATTTATTAATAATATTATTATTTATTATTAATATTTATTAATATATATTATTATTCTCATTTAATATTATTATTATCATTTGTTATTAATTATTTAATACTCATTATTATTTATAATATTGATATTATGGTGCTGAACCTTTGATCAATATATTATAAGTTATTTAAATGGTTTATTTATTATTATATTAAACTTAATATAATCAGTTAAAATATCCATTAAAGAAAAATTTTGTATAATAATCACCTTTAGAGAGCCCCCTTTTCACTTTGGCCTTTTATTTATAAAGATTTTTTTCTTATTTAAATGTCTCAATATAAATTTTTCTGAGAACCTTCTAATAAATTTAAAGATTCCCGTTCAAAGGATTGGGTAGAAGTATAAAGCAACGAAGATCCAGTCGGCATTGAAGAATATCACTAAGAGAAGTGTTAAGCCTCCTAGTGCTAGATTTGATAGTTTTCAACTTAGATACAACAGTAAATATCAGAGCATCAACAATATCAAGATTTTAAGTATCCCTGACAAAAGAAACAAAATCAGGGTGTTTCATAATGAAGTTGTTAAATATGAAAATACTTCTCTTAGGAGGTGATAATAGAATCAAGGATAATTATTGGCAAGTGATTAGAGATTTTTTTGGGGAAAAAAGTAAGCTTTAGCCCTACCAATTGTGAAGAGTCATTTGTTATGATCAAGCTTCTAAAAGATATAGCCATTATTGTCTCTTTTATTACATCTAGTGAAGGAACAAATCTCTGGATAAAATCATGAACACTGTCGGTGAAGATGAAGTGTTGAAATCTTTGATGAAGGTTCTACTTGCATCACCTCCCATCACTGCACTTGTTGTTAAGTGTTTATTGTTCATATTAAAAATATAAATAATAATTTATTAGATTATTGGTAGATGTTACTATTAAGTAAAAAACAGTCAATAAAATATTTATTATTTTATTTGGGATATTCATTTTTTTTTTCATTTTATTCACAAGGGCACAAAAAAAAAAAAAAAACTTTCAATGAGACAAGTAAATATATTAACATATTTTCCAATGCACTAAAACAAAAGCCACATTAAGCTAAAAATAACATTTTAAGGAAAAAATAGAAGGAATGGGTATAGAATTTTTTAATAAATTATTATTATTATTATTATTCCAATATTAGCATCGATTTTTTAAAAATTAATTGAGTTTATTATTTTTAAATGAACAATTAAAATTGTGAAAAACAAAACTCGCTTCTTACCATGCAAAGTAGCTACCGAATCCAAGCCCAATGGAGCATGGTTGTAAAATCCAAACCCAACCCCACAAAAAATTAGACAATGGCGCCAGAACTCCTCATCTCCCGCGAAATCAAATTCACCCGCCAAATCTTCTCTCCTCCGAATTAGACAGAAGCAAAGATATCAACTGAGCCAAAGCTCAAATCATTACGATTCTTCGTGTCTATCACTCCCACTCTTCATCCGATGCTCATGGCACCAGCAGTTCTAAGGAGGAGAACTCAAGCCCCGAAGCCTCAACTGCAGAATTCATCGACAGATTATGTGTGTGAAGAGTGTGGATCTGGGGGAAATGCGGCTGAGCTGCTTCTCTGCGACAAGTGCGATGGTGGGTATCACCTCTACTGCCTGAGGCCTATTCTCCCGGCCGTGCCGAAAGGATATTGGTTTTGCCCAGAATGTTCTAATCACAAAAAACTCAAAAGTAAGTCTACAAGCTCCTCAAATTGTGTTAATTTTTTATTGGTTTGATAATTTATTTGTAATTAATAAATCATGTTGGGTGATTGATTTTAGCATCACCTATGTTGTATTTTTACTGCCAGAAAATGTGGAGTGCAAGTCATAATGTGGGTACCACGTGTGTTGGCTTAAGTTGTTTGATTGTTGTCTAAGAAGCTGAGAATTTGAGATGTCTTCTTTATGGGTTTGTAGAAGATTTTTCATTTATTTTCTTTGTTTCATTCAAATCCAAGGTACATATAGTCAAAATGACTCAAATGCTTAGTATACCTCAAATTCTTTGTTTGCCTTCCGAGTAGTATCTGACATGATATATTTTGAAATAGCCCAACACGACCCGTTTATGGACGTTTATGGTGAAACATTCCAACACGATCCGTTTATGGAGGCTTACGTTGATATATACCGACCATTTTATTCCCCTTTAGGTATTTGGATTCTCACGGAATTTACAGTGCCATGATGATGCAGATCGGCCACTTTTTTGACCCAATTCCTTACTTAGGGTTTTGTCAGTAGCTCAAAATACATCGTGTTGAATGCCCCTTAAAAGAACGAAAATTGAAGCAAATAGATTTCTTCAGCAACCGTTTAACTGGTTGTAGGAAAGATTTTAATAATGTCCCTTTTTTTCTCTTGGAAATTCAATCCTCAATTTCTTATATATGTCTGAGATAGTTGTTGGGATCCCAGACCGCTTATTTAAAATACGAGAAAATAATTAATAATACACAATAAATAAATAATAATTACTAATAATGAAGTGACACATAATTTTTATATGAAAAATTTTCATTGGAATGAGAGAAAAAAATCACGAGATAATACATTCGAAAATATCTCAATTATACAATAGTTCGATTACACGAACCATCAAATGTAAAGACGCAATACCTTACTACAAATAAGTCCAAATGGTAGAGAAAATAAGACGAAAGAAAAGAAATAAAATCGGTAAACGTTTTTCTCAATTTCAGAAGCAGTGTATTCAATGTCGGCGGAAATTAGAATACAATTCGGATTCAATCGGATACCCAAATTTTTATCTTCTCAATTTTCTCTCTTTCTCTTAAGGTCAGCGCTCTCTAAGTCTTAAAATTGCAAGTAATAGATCTTAAAAAGCTAAAATGCATATTTATACTGTGAACCGATACTCAAGCGCCCGTTGAACACGCCTCGGGCGCGGGCATCATTGGGTTCAGCGCCTCGAGCGCGCCTTGAGCCCGCACCCACTATTTGCGGCACCTCGGGAGTCCCTCGGGGGTGCTACGAGTGCTCTCTTTCTGGAATTGATGCTCATGCATTGGTCGCGCACTATATCACTACTATACCCGTGTGTCTCTATTCAAACTATCGAACGGCACGCCAAATGGGTATGTGCTCGCATAAGAATGACTTATAACCAAACAATAGTGCGATAATGAGAAATTTATTGGTTAGTCCCCCACTCAAAAAGGTGCATTGGAATGCATCGTTTCTCATTCCTCGAGAATTTTAGTTATGCCAATCTGAGGGCTCACCCCTTCATTACAAAATTCTTCTCTAAGATATTTATGCATAATAGAACAGAAACAAACCAATTTCATTTTGTCTTTTGTTGATTTTAAGTTACTCTGTTTCTATAATCTTAAGGCACTATTCATATCTGCACCAAGTTTTTTTACTGTTTCATATGTTAACGTGATATGGTTTAACTTCCTCATTATTGGTATGTTTGAATTTCCCTGAATATGTGCAGGATTTCCGTTAGTTCAAACTAAAATCATTGACTTCTTCCGAATTCGGAAGTCCTTAGAGACAGTCGAGGTGCTAAACCAAGGTAAATGTCAATAAGCTCGCGGATGTTCTATTTTACACAAATACATTGATCCTTAACCTGACTTCGCCTCTCTATTATTCTTAGATATTCGAAAGAAGAGAAAACGATCAACCAGCATAGCGGTGTCAAAGAAGAAGCGGAAGTTACTGGCATTCAATCCAAGTGAGGACCCTTCAAGAAGACTAGAGCAAATGGCATCACTAGCCACGGCATTGACAGCAACTGGAACAGAGTTTAGCAATGAGCTTACTTACCTGCCCGACATGGCTCCAAGGTCAGCAAATCGTCCTGATCTTGAAAAGGGTGGAATGCAGGTAAATAAACAAATCAGCATCTTTATTGGAAAAAACTGGGGTGGTCATTAAGAATTATAGCTTTGACCATTTATACAGCGAAAGATTGAGCTCTATAAATATTCAACACATATAAAGAATATTCACCTCTAAATGCTATAAATATAAATTGCTAATCTTACTCATTCAGTATCACCAATATATGCAATAAACAATGTGCATAGATAAATGAACACAAAATCAAGCAGTTCTTAAATAAAATACTTCTGGTTTTTTGAATTACTTATAGTAAATCCACAAGAAAAAAGTCAAATTTATAGACTATGTAATATAGACATACTAACCCCTAGTTGACTTATTTTTGACACATGACTCCTACTGAATAACTAGTTCATTGGATTTGTTTTTAACAACGGAATCGAACGCCTTTTGTTTTTTTCTTGGATTTTACTTCATTATCTTGGGAACAATTGATATTTATGAAACTCTAGGATCTAAGCTATCGATGAAATTTTGAAAACTCACGGATTTAGAAAAAGTATTTAATAATTGTTATATGATTTTGGGATAAGAAAACCTTATCTTTTGGACCACAATTCATGGAAGTTTTCTTTTTCACATCACTTTTTTAGCTCTCTTTCTTTTCTTTTTTCGTGTGGGTGGCGGCTAGGTTAATGTAAATGAAACTATTTATAAGCGAGGTCGAAAATTAGTACAAAAAAATGTAAAACTATATTTTCGTACTCTAGTGTTCGAGTGTTTGCTCAGATACTAGATCGAACGTCTGTGTGCATATTTGCGTAATCAAATGATGCATGTGTACAACTCATTTTGTTAATTTGTGCATTTGTGCAATCCAAGGGCGCATATTTGTGACACATTTTGTCATTGGTGCATATGCGTGATCCAACAGTATTTGTGCGCGACCTATTTCGTTAATTTGTTGAAATTGTATGCTTGCGTGCGCTAGAGTTCAATCACTAGATCGAACGCTAGCTTATCTTTACACGTTCTAAATGTTGGAGTATCTAATCTTTTGTAGTTTTAATGAATATATATTAAGTTATAATTGTTTCTAATTAATAAATAAAAAGATTCAAATAAAACTCGATTAGGATCAAGTTTTGTCACATATATAAGTCAATTAACATAGACTTAACATTTATAACTTACCTCTGAAAATAGATTCCAACCCAAATCTAACCAGCTAAACTAAACCAATGCAACAAAAAGACACCCTTAACAAAACAAGCTTACTGACTTTCTTTGAGCTCAACATATCATTTGAGTTTTGATGAAGGTTGAGCAAAACCCATATCATCACAGATTGGATGTTATATCAGAGAGTGGACTAGAATATATGCGGGATGTTATTTTTAGAATCGGATTTTTATTTACTCTGGTCTAACAGTTGATTATGTTTTTATGAGTCATATTTAACTTGAATAAAAATATTGTATCACTTGGTTGATAGACCCAAAAGTGTTCAACTCCAAGAATTAGGCTGTACCAGGGTGTTGAGCCGATTTAATATCTTGCCATAAATATGTTTTGAATCATGCAAATTAGGTGATATTGAAGTGCAAAAATGTAAGAAACAGATGATAAGAAGGGTAATATCCAAATTTAGAGATTAAGACACGCTTCTTTCTCATCCACTCAAGAATAAGTCATTGTTTGGTGCTACCACAGTGAGTTATTTTTCAGTACACAATATGATTTCCATATCAATGGTTAGTTATCATGTCCAGGTTCTATCAAAAGAGGATACTGAAACGTTAAATCTGTGCAAGAGAATGATGGAAAGAGGGGAATGGCCTCCACTCCTGGTTGTTTTCGATCATAAAGAAGGGTGAGTCCTGCAGTTTATTTCTATGTAGATAGATTCTTAGAGTTCTTTCTATTATGCTAACTGGGATTTGTGTGTGTTGCTTTTTTCACTCCTCGGAACAGGTTCACTGTCCAGGCAGATAGATTCATAAAAGATTTGACAATAATCACAGAGTATGTCGGAGATGTCGATTACTTGCAGAATCGGGAGAACGATGATGGAGATAGCATGATGACGTTGCTTTCTTCCAGTGATCCTTCACAAAGTCTTGTCATTTGTCCTGACAAGCACAGTAACATTGCCCGCTTCATCAACGGCATCAACAATCACACACCGTAAGCTCTCTCCTACGCTAAAATTTATGAGTAATTTTTAAGATTTGCATGTGATTTAAATTAAATTATTATAATTATTATACTATTTTATAATTTTATTATATAAAAATAAATATTTATGAATTTATATTTAAAGTTTTTTTTTGAATAATTTAGAATTATTTTTTTTCTTTTACAATTATCTCTTTTTACTTACAAGAGTTCAAAACAATTTTTATATGAAGATACTCAATGTATAGTTTTTCTAGAGTGTATCTTAAATTCAGATGCAATGAAATTTTTAGAACCCAACTCAAATTTAAATATGAAAAATTGTCCCCCATTTTTTAGTATAAAATTGCACATTATAATCCTCAATAATGATAGGTAGTTATTATTATTTATAGGATAATAATGAGATTAATTTTTTAATAATATAAATATTTTTTTAAAATTATTTTAATAAGTTATTGAATATAAATCATATCATGTAGGATAATTCACATACTTTATTAAAGTATCAGCTTATATAGGTGGTGTATTGGCTATTTGATACAAATTGTTTACCATAGTAGTAAATCCAATGTAGTTCCTTTGGTATAGCGAGAGCATGGATGAAATATAGGTATCATCATTAATCACACCCATATCAGTATAAGATGTTATGAATAATATTTTTTATAATCATATTAAAAGCGAGTTATATATTATAAAATTGACTACTTTTAATATTAATTTACATATTTGAGAATTCCTAGTTTATTATATTAAAATTAATATCAATATATTTCTATGTTATTGAAAAATGTTTCAAAATTTTTTATGTTACATGTTTTATATATTTATAATATATATCAATTTAGGCTTTTAAAAATATTTATATATATTTAAAATATATAGATTTAATTTTTATAAAATTTTTGTTTGATATAATTTTATATAAAATCATGTTATTCTTTAATTATATTATTATATTTATAATAAATTATAGATTTTAGTTAGTGTATTTCTAACACATCATGTTCTTAACTTTTGTAAAACATAATGTGCTGGCGTGCCTTATAATTCTATTATATTCGTATTCTGTATTAGTGTTTTTTCTTGTTAGCATATGAAAGGCTATTCTACTTTTATTTGACAATTTTTCGTTCGAGAACATATAAATCTCAAAAGTGCCCATCTGCTAAATACATATTTGGATTTCATCGGATTAATCAAATCTTATGCTTGATTATACACTATGATATTTTCCTCTGGTATCTGATATGTGCTCCTACATCAATATGTAAGTCTAAGTGAAAATCCTGTATTAAACCTGTGATTTGTCCTTGTTATAACTAAACAGCCTGCATATTTAGCTTGGATAAAGGTATAATATTACAGAGTGCTCAATATTCATACTTTGATGAGGCAAAAACGATCTGTTGATTCAGGGTCGGGAAGAAGAAGCAGAACCTCAAGTGTGTGAGGTTCAATGTCGATGGCGAGTGTCGGGTTCTCCTGATCGCAAACCGAGACATACCGAAAGGAGAGAGGCTGTATTACGATTACAATGGATCAGAGAATGAGTATCCGACTGAGCATTTTGTCTAACCTCTCAACTTCTCTTTGCCATTCATTCATCTTGAAGAGTAAGGTGAGAAATGATGGCATATTGCATATTTGCTTTATACACCTTGAACAAGGAATCACACTGCATAGTTTAAAATGTCAGAATTGCATCATATGAATGAAGATCAGAAGATTGGATTCAGGTATTAATATCATAATATAAAAACTAACCATTTTAAAGTAGTATTAATATCATAAAGTTTTATACAAATATGGTAAGAAAATTCATATAATGTAAGAGAATCAGTGTTATTAAATTGATCTACATTCTCTTATATTTGGTTTTGTTGGCATAGTGTTACCTTGTATCATATATAAGATAAAATGAAAAAACAATATTTGAGGTGAATTAGATATTAAAGGATGTATTTATATATATATATAAATACTCTGTAACCACATTTTCTTACTTAATAAATTTTTTTTTTTTAGCTTTTTCCCAAAAATTATTCTAAAAACAAGGAATAACAAGCCATTACAATAGATTTAACAGTGCCTAACAAGCCAGTGCAATAGATTTTCTTTCTTTTTATTATTATTTTTTGTAAAAAAAAACCCTAAGAAAGTAGTGGTTCCATTGACTAAAGGAAGCTGTAAGCATCTTCCAATAATAAATAATGCTATGCCTATGGAAAATAATATGCCTTGAAATAATGATAAATTTATTTTATTATGATAGAGAGACTATAACTTTAAAGTAATTCCTTTTCATATTATACAGGTAACTATATCTATGCATACTTATGCCATGCAATTTTAGCATCGCAAGCGTCTAAGCGATTGAGTGGCTTAATAATTTTTCTAAAGATTTTATAAAATTTTTAATATTAAATTGAAATAGTCACCTTATTGTTAAGTTAAAATGTTGCCAAAACTATCCAAATTTTGAATTATCAAAGAGTAAGACTTTCTTATTAGAACGGTACTTAATAAATAAGAGAAGTCATGCTCAATTGTTTCATTAGATAATTTTTTTAACAATTTGTGTTAAAAGATTTAAGTCGTTTAATAGAGTTAAAGAAATGGAGTTACCATATTAACTATAATTCAAATGAGGCGTTTAAAGAGTTATATACATAAAAAGTTATTCAAAAGGTTAACTAAATTAATCTTTATAATTTAATAGTTAATCCTAAAGGTATGAACTCCTTAGAAGGATATTCTTCTGTAGATGAACTCATTGAAATAAAGTTATTTTTTTTAGCTTAATCAATTAATTTTAAAATAGGCTAATTACTCGTTAGAAATATAAACTCTCTTAACACAAAAGGTAAGGCATCTCATGCAAACGGTCAATCATCAAAGAATTTCAAAATATTTGTCCATACAGAAGCCTTATGGTATTCAAATCCACAGAAAAGATTAAGAACATATTATTTTCATAACTTTTTTCTAAAATATATCAAGATACAGAGCATTACTCATCAGAAGTCCAATTTCTCTTTTAACTGAATCGACCCCAATTTCAGGTTTCTTTAGCATAGCTTGTTCTAATTTCAATTAACGCAGTTAGAGCTTTTTGACACTAATAAATCCACTAGAAAATAAATATGACATTTTGCCATTCAATCTCAATGGAATTAACACATTATTTGGTTAGAATGAATATTTATTTATTTTCTAGCTAATTTATAGAAGAATAAATAGTGTCATATTGGGTTATATTTTAGTGGTAATTTATAATCACATATTTATGGTAAAAATACAATTTTATTGGAAAAAGTAAAAACACCTTAGTTTTATTTAATTGCTTTTATATTTGAATAAATCATCCCCATGCAATTTCTCAATTTTGCCATCACATCCCTTATTACTGATCTTCTCTCTCCATGATCTTATTTATTTTATTATCAATTTTCTTTTTTAGTAATTAATTAATATATATAAGATAAAAAAAATTATATATACAAGGTAAAAACACCTAATCCTAGTGGCTGCCAAAAAGAAATATTTAGTACCTGATAAAAAAAAATGCATCATTTTATAAGTATATTTGGGTCACCAATCGACTTATCCTTAACAATAATAAAATTTTTCTTCCATGAAATAAAACAATCCAAACTAATGGACCTCTGGCTCCTTTAGCTGAACAATCCTCCACACCAAATGGGAAGTGAAAGCTCTACTACTGCTAATAGACTAAGGAAAATTATCACTAAAAAATATATTGGATTTACAAGTAGTAATCTAAAGAATGATAATTTAAGTATCAGTAAAAAATTTGCATGGCCAATATTGAATGTTATCTTTAATAATATAAGAAATGGAATAATTATTTGGAAAAACCGTAACTATATAAAAAAAAAGTTGTAAAATTATTTATTTAGAATTCCGAGCGAGTGCAACAAATCAATCCAAAACTTAGTCAATCCACCATTGCTAATGATAAAGTAGACAAATGGTCTAATATGCTTGTAAATGCCCAAGGTCTTGCATAAAATCCAAGAGACATTGCTTGGGGTGTTGAGAGATCTAAAAATTTTGTCATTTAATCTATAAGAATGAAATCAATCAACTCAAGCCAAATCACACCAGGTAGCTAGGATCCTCTATGTTGAGGAGCCAAAATAGCCTTATTTGATCTGTTGGGTCAGAAACAAATGCCCAAAGAGATTCGAAACCCAACCCACGGAGCAACTACTTGAGGGGATAGTTGAGGCCCAGCGCTCCAGAGCGGCCTAAGTGGCGGCTCACTTTTAACAGCCAATGGGTATCGTCTGCAGTTCATCAATACTGCTACCAGGAAACGGCAAAAGTGCAAGAGAAGTGAGCTAATGAGGAAACAGTCAGTGCTACCAGCCGCGGCTCAAGTGACTGGCCACAGTCGCCGAACCGATCCCAATTCGAGGGGTAGACTAAGCGTGGCCGGCAGCACCTGACGGTCTACCTGCCACCGCTAAACGACAATCGACGCTCCGGCAATCGTTGACAGCAATCAGCGGCCAACGAACCCTTGCAACAGGGATTCTTGTGCCCAAAGCCCCTCACCAGGGACCTACAAAATCCTTCTTCTTCTACAGAAAGGGGGATCGGATCCTGGATAGTCGACTCAGCGTCACTAACCTTAGGCTCCACTGCCATCTTCCAGATCCAAACCTCTCAGCCTTCTCAAACGACAAAAGTCAGCCGCCCGTCGTGGTGCATACAGGGAGCCAGGCCTCCAATTACCCACTCATTACTCTCCCATACAAGTATTCACGCACTACCCACGCATTTACAGCATATTTTCGCGCACCTCTAAACGTGCGCCCCTTTCCACTTATTGCAGGAAATTGCCGATTTGAGTATCGGAGTGTCCTCGATGAGAGAAATCCTGCCGGACCTCTAACCTCTTGTTCTTTGATTGTGTCATGCAAGTTCTAGGTTAACAGAGACGGAGGCCAAACCCTTTCGCGACCACCTCTGGATGACGAGAAATCCGAAAACTCCCTAATTCGTACGGACAACGAGAATCTAGGACACAACAAATACATTCAAATTTTGAATGCCTATGCCTCCTTCCTCCTCAGACTTACAAACATCAACCCAAGTAACCATAGCTGTAAAACGATCATCGCGACAACCAGTCCAAATGAAGTTCCTGAGAAGGGCGTCAATGTGCTTGATAATACCGAAGGAAATGATAAAGATGGAAGCCCAGTAGACATAAATGGAAGATAAAATAGAGCCAATAAACTAAAGCCTTCCAACAAAAGAAATAGATTACCTCTCCAATCTATGATACACTTGTAAGAAATTTATGTGGCTAAAACAACTACAAAAGCGGAATTTAAAATCGATTAATATACCTCCGGCCATTTGGTGCTCTGTTTTCCAACTTACGATTCGGACCGGCTCCGTGCTTCTGAACACTCCTTCACTTGTTTAGATGGTGTATAGCTTGAGTTGGGTGCTAGGGACAAAGCCAGAATGCTCAATTTATAGGCAAAACCATCACCCGCCTCAATCGAGCATTTGGTACTCAAACCGGTAAAAATTGATTAATTGACATAATGGGAGAGTTATCACCACTTAATGGACCACAAATGTTTCAGCAATTAACTGAGTTAAACGCTTGAAGGTTACAAAATTGACCAAGGAAGACGAAGAGAACGAAACCAGCAAACGGCTCGAAATCGGCTCAGATCCGACTCGATGAAGCCGTTTGGCTCTGGCTCGGCTTGGCTCGATCGGCTCGTGGGCCAGACTCAGTTAATTGGGCTAGAATTTGGGCCTGAAGCTTATATTCTCCCACTTGGTCCATATTTAACTTGATGTGATAACTAAAATCATCAATTTTTCAAACTTTAAGAAATAAATATATGAATCATGGCGATAAGTCCTCTAATAATTAGTAATATCTTCCATGTAATACAATATATTAATTTCTCAAGTCATCCTAAGAACTTTATTTTATGAATAAACCCTATGTTTATTCTTTGTCGAACTTAATAATATTCTTAAATTAATTAATGTGTACACAATTTTGAGAAATATTACAATAATAAAATAGGAATTTTCAATATCATTGTCCATACAATAAAAATTACAAAATGGAACTCAATCCCATTTCAGTTACAAGATCCTTAAACCTTAATGGTGGCATGCCTTTAGTCAAAGGATCGTGATCATCAATCGGTCTGGATATGCTCGATAGCAATTTCCTTTCCTTTAATGCGCTTCTTTATGGCTAAAACACAATGTCGATATGTTTATCCATTTGCTACTTTTGTTATTTTTAGCCGAAAAGCAAGGTTTGAATTATCACAAAAAATCTTTAATGGCCTTGAGATAGAATCAACCACTCTAAGCCTAGATATGAAATTCCTCATCTATACACCATACTTTGTAACCTCGAAACAAGCAACGAACTCGGCCTCCATAGTGGAAGTAACAATCAAAGTTTGCTTTGCACTCCGTCAGGATACAGCTCCACCGGCAAACAAAAATATGTAATCGGATGTTGATTTACGTGAATCAACGCATCCAGCGAAGTCTGAATCGAAGTACCCCAAAACGTCCAGATTGTCGGTCCGTCTATATGTAAGCATGAAATCTTTGGTACCTTGAAGATACCTCATGACTTTCTTGGCAACTTTCAGGTGTTCAATTCTGGATTACTCAAATCTTCCTAACATTCCAATCGCAAATGCTATGTCGTCTTATACATACGAGTATACATCAAACTTTTAACAACGGAAGCATATAGAATGTTCTTGATCTGTTCCCGTTCTAAATCGTTTTTCGGCATTAGCTCAATTGAGCCTATCACCCTTCACAATGGGTGCTACACTCAGTGAACAATCTTTCATCCGAAATCTCTCTAAAACCTTATTGATATAGGTCTCTTGAGACAAACCCAGCTGTGTGATGCATCTCGATATATCTTTATGCCAATGACATAGATGCATCACTCATATCCTTCATTTCAAAATTTTTAGAGAGAAATTATTTTACCTCATACAACAACCCTTTATCATTAGATGCAAGCAAAATATCATCCACATATAAGACAAGGAAACAAGTCTTACTCCCACTGACCTTCTGGTATATACATTGATCCAAAATATTCTCTTCAAAACCAAATGAAAAGATAATTTCATCAAATTTTAAATACCATTGACGAGATGTTTGTTTCAATCCATATATGGACTTCTTTAATTTGCACACCAATTGCTCACCATCACTAGAGGAGAATCATTCTGGTTGTTTCATGTAAACCTCTTCCTCTTGATCACCATTTAAAAATACTGTTTTCACATCCATTTGTTACAATTTCATATCAAAATGAGCAACCAATGCCAAAATTATACGAAGAGAGTCCTTTTTAGATACAAGAGAAAAAGTCTCATTGTAATCAATTCCTTCTTTCTGAGTGTAACCTTTAGCAACGAGTCTTGCCTTATATCTTTCAATATTGCCTAATGAGTCTTTATTTATTTTAAAGACTCATTTACACCCTATGACTTTTGCCCCTTTAGGCAATTCAATAAGATCCCAGACTCTATTGCTACTCATGGAACTCATCTCTTCTTTCATAGCATTGTACCATAATTGTGATTTATTACAACTCATGGCTTGTGAAAACGTTTCAGGATCATTTTTAGCTCCCACATTGTAGTCAGACTCTTCTAGATATACAACATAATCACTAGGGATTGCTGACTTTCTCATTCTAGAAGACCTTCTTAATGTTGTATCATCATCCTCAATAGGAGTATGTTGTACAACTATTTCAGATAAATCCTAAATTTCATGGTCAACTGGAATATGATCAACATTTTGTGGAATGACATTGATTGATTGTTCAACACCAGATTGATCTTGAGGGGTGTTGTGTACATCAATCAACCATCATATGAAGTGGAGGGTTGTGAATCCAAATGATCAGTTCTTGATCTTTTCATCCCACTCATTAAGTCATTCTCAAAAAATTTTACATTTCTTGATTCCACAATCCTAGTGGTATGAGATGGACAGTAAAATCTGTATCCCTTAGACCGTTCAGTATATCCAATGAAATGCCCACTTATAGTCCTTGGGTCCAATTTTTTCTCATGTGGGTTATAAACTCTTATTTCGGATGGGCATCCCCATACGCGTACATGTTGCAAACTCGGTTTCCAACCTTTCTATAACTCAAAAGGAGTTTTTGGAACAGCTTTTGTTGGGACCCGATTTAATATGTACACCGCCGTTTTAAGAGCTTCGCTCCACAAAGATTTTGAAAGTTCGGAGTTACTAATCATACTCCTCATCATGTCCAATAATGTTCGATTTCTTCTTTCTGCTACACCATTTTGGTCCGGAGAACCAGACATAGTGTATTAGGCAACAATCCCATGTTCTTGAAGAAACTTTGCAAATGGACCAGGCATTTGTCCATCTTCAGTATATCTACCATAATACTCTCCACCTCTATCTGATCTCACAATTTTGATATTTTTTTCAGTTTGTTTCTCTACTTCTACTTTAAACAATTTAAAAGCATCCAAGGCTTCATATTTATTATGAAGCAAGTAAAGATACATATATCGTGAGAAATCATCAATAAAGGTGATAAAATATTTTGGGCCATATGAGTCTATATCAGGACTATAAATGTCAGTATGTATAATTTCTAATATGTCCGAACTCCTCTTGGCATTTTTCTTAGTCTTGTTGGTCTGCTTTCCTTTAATGCAGTCCACACAAGTCTCAAAATTAGTAAAATCTAGAGTACTAAGCACTCCATTATTTACCAATCTTTTGAGTCTATCAATAGAGATATGTTCCAATCTCCTATGCCACAACATCGAGGAACATTCATTCATAACACATCATTTAATTCCATTATTAACATGCACAGTATTAAAATTGGTATTATTTTGTAAATTCAAACAATAAAGACCATTAGACAGTGTACCATTCCCAACAATATCAGACTTATAAGATAAACTGAATAATGAGTCTGAAAATGTAAAGGAATATCCAAATGGTACAAGTCTAGAAATAGAAATCAAATTTTTAGAGAAATTTGAAATATAAAAAGTCTTTTCCAATGTCAAAATAAAACCACTACTCAAAATTAAATTGCATGTTCCAACAGCCTCCACATGTGAACGCATCTTGTTTCCGGAGAAGATGCATTGTTCACTGCCCACTGGTTTTCTTAGGTTTTGCAAGCCCTGTAAGGAATTAGAAATATGGATTGTAGAACCAGAGTCAATCCACCATGTGTTATGTGCAACATTAACTATATTAGATTCATAACATACAAAAGAGAATGTATTACCTTTCTTTTCAAGCCAATTTTGATACTTGAAACAGTCCTTCTTTACGTGTTCCTTCTTTTTACAGAAAAAGCACTTTGACTCCTTCTTGATATCGATTGGGGAGGTATTTTCATTTCCCTTTGACTTGGCTTGCGTCTTGAACCTTCCTTCTTTTTGCGTGAAGATGCTCTCACTTTGCTCCATCACGTGAGCCTTCCTTCCTCTTGCACACACATGGTCATGAGTTCATTTATTGACCATTTATCCTTATGTGTGTTATAAGAGATTTTAAAGGCCCATATTGCGGTGGAAGCAAATTTAAAATGTCTTTGCACCATGAAAGGTTGGACATTTCCACTCTCTAGATTTTTAGTTGAGTACGATATCCTCATTTGCATTATGTGCTCACGCACACCCTTAACACTGATGAGCCTAATAGATGAAAACTTCATTATTATGGTGCTTACAAGTGCCTTATCTGAAATCACAAATTGCTCATCTATGGCCTTGATAAATCCCACACTATAGTATCTTTGTCGTCAACCAACCTACGAATACGAAGAAAATTTTTATCTTTATGAACATTAAACTAAGGCGATTAGATCGCTCACAGCGTTCATAAAGAGTTACCTCATCCGGAGTGCTGGTAAGGGTAAGAGCCAGTGGTTCGTCTTTTTAGATAGCATAATCGATATCTAGCCACCATTTATAGAATTCTCTCATTCCACACTTTATAGTTGTCACCTTTTAGTTCGGAAATTTCACATCTAATATCGGAAGATTCTGATTGAATAAATGCGTAAAATAAATACATGCTTAACATCTAAAATTGAAGCTAATAAATTACAAAATTATGTTTTACCAATGTAAAGCATACATCATGAATCAATTGACATAAAAATTACATGTAGACTAAATTCTTAATTCAAGTAGATTCATGTCCAAAAAATGATAAAACTATCAAATTATATTCCTTTCTTAATCCCTGTGGGCAAATTAAGAAAATAATTTAACATTTTATCCTGATTAATTAATTTAATATAATAAAATTTCCTGTGGGATAAATTTTATTATATCAAAATAATTACCACAATTTATGTCTTTATACCACACGTGATAATAAAAAAATAATTTTATTAATTAAGGGTCTTTGTGGCTAATCCTCAATTAATTAAATTATTTTAATCACAAGATATTATTTATACATATATACAATTATATTCTTGATATTATATTTTATACTTTATATATAATAATATAATTATATATATATATATATATATATATCTAAATATATACGTATATATAATATATATATACTCTGTATAAAAATATAAATACAATTGAAATGCGAAAAATAGCGCAATGCGCTCAGCAGCGCAAGCGACAAAAGCCGCTTCTCCCTCCTCCGCGTCCCGGGTTTGAATCCCGTCAGCCAGCGTCCGCATTTTAATTTCCGTTACATGATAATGGGCCGGCCACGCAAGCGCGAAACGGTTTGGGCATGACGAAACGGCCCATAACCGATATAATTAAAATTTTTTTAATCAAAATCGTAGAAAACGACGTCGTTTTAATAACCGAATCGTTCCAACGAAGCGGCGTGGTTGAAGCATAAAGCGAGAGCGAAAACGGCGGCGTTTATAACTACCCAAAACAAAAACGCCGCGTTCAAGTCGTCGTCTACCTTCGTCGGTTTAATTCCAGAACCCGACAATGAACGACTTCGACCCGAATTCGGACCGATTCAAACGAGACGATCTGAACACCATAAATGATGAAAAATATATGAAAATTTCAAAATTTAATTTCCCATCGATTTCGATTGCTCGTTTGAATCAAATCTTCAAAAAAATGAAGACTTTTAGGTTTTTACGAATTCGGAAAAATCGAAAATAACAGAAACAACAAAGGCGAGTTGAAGCACATCTCGATACAAAATGTAAGAAATTTATGTAGCTAAACAACCACAAAAGCGGAATTTAAAATCATTAATATACCTCCGGCCATTTGGTGCTCTGTTTTTCAACTTGCGATTGAGGACCAGCTCCGTCTTACGGACACTCCTTCACTTGTTTAGATGGTGTATAGGCAGGTTGGGTCTGCCATGGACAAAGCTTGAATAACGAATTTATAGGCAAAACCATCACCCGCCTCAATCGAGCGTTTGGTACTCAAACCGGCAAAAATTGATTAATTGACTTAATGGGAGAGTTATCACCACTTAATGGACCACAAATGTTTCAGCAATTAATTGAGTTAAACGCTTGAAGGTTACAAAATTGATCGAGTAAGACGAAGAGAACGAAACCAGCAAACGGCTCTAAATCGGCTCAGATCCGACTCGATGAAGCCGTTTGGCTCTGGCTCGGCTTGGCTCGATCGGGTCGTGGGCCAGACTCAGTTAACTGGGCCAGAATTTGGGCCTGAAGCTTATAACACTACGAAATCCACTCAACAATATTCACAATTCTTAATCTAGATGAGATAAAAGGAAATCTCAGCAACTGAATCAGCCAAAAACCATTACAAAATTTAAGAAATCTCAAACTAACGTCAACAATATAATCCCTGCAATTACAGCAGAAAATTCCACTCTTCACAAGAATAGGCTAAAGTCGAGATATCTCGGCAAAGAGCCTCAAACAATCTTTTAGAATGCCAATTGAAAGAAGGTCGGCTCTAGCAAAAATCATTTGCAAATGCCAGCATCGTGGTCACAGTAGCTTTGCACTTTTAATGGACTGAAATCATTCCACATAGGACTCCAATCACAATAGTAAAGAAATACGGAGAAAAAGGATCACTTTGATGGAGGCCTCTAGAACCATGAAAGAACTCGATTGATTTTTCATTTATAAAAATAAAGTAGGCAGTAGTGGAGATATATTGAGTTATCCAATGGACCAACTGAGGCAGGAAGCTTGTGACATGCATGGCAGCAGCAACAAATCCCCATTCAACCAAATCATTAGCCTTTTGAATGTCAATTTTTAAGGCACCTCTTGGCGATTCTATGTTTAAATGATACCTCTGGTGGAGCTAACAAGACATTATTACCAATGTTTCTACCTTGGATAAAAGCAAACCAAAAACTTTTGAATAATCTCTGGAAGGCAAGGTCGGATTCATTTATCAATAATTTTTAAAATATTTTTATAGATAACACTACAAAGCGAAATAGGCCTATAAACTAATATCCTAGCCAAAGCCAAAATTTCAAAAAGCAAGAAAATAAGAATTGCGTTAAGCTATTTTGATAAATTTCCAAAGCGAAAGAATTTACTATCGCATCACAGAAGAGGGGGCTAACCGCATCCCATGTCCTCTTAAAAAATAAATCTGAAAATCCTTCTAGACTAGGTGTCTTATAATTCCCAAATGCTACACAAACAATCTCTCATATCAATTTCAGACACCAAGGCGGCCATCTCCAAGGCACGGCTATCGAGCATTTTATGGGAGATCAAAGGAGATATGAGATCCATAGCAACTCTTCTTAGCCTCAATTTTGAACTGGGGAGATATGAAATCTTTAGCAACTCTTCATAGCCCCGATTCTGAACTGAGAAGCTTGTAAAAATAATATTGGACCTCCACCTTGACATCGTCTGAGCTCAAAGTGGTTTAACTGTTGCCTTTAGTCAAGGAAAGAATCCTCCTGTTGTTATTCCTACCAGCCACATATTTAAAGAAGAATCTCAAACATTGATCACCCTCCTTATGAAACCAAATTTAGGCTTTCTTGACAAGGGATAACTGCTCGTCCATTGCCTCTAAGAATACTTTCTTAAGATGTCACCCATCAATAAGCCCAAGGGAAAAGGGATAAAGGAGAGCATGCATTTGGCATTTCTCTAGTGTGTCTTTACCTTTCAAAGCCTCAACACAAACATTTCCTTACTCAGAATTCAGAGCCTTGAGATTCTTCTTCATAGTCTTCAACTTGCCCACCAGCTTATATGGTGGGCATCCAAATGGTCTCTAACAACCTCACCAAACCTCGAGTGGCTGGCTAATAAGTTATTGAACTTAAACAAGCCTCCCTTAAAGGCCAACGGAGTGGAATCTAGAAATCATGCAAGGAGGGCGATCAGAGACCCGGGAGGAGGGAATAGAGAGGCTGAGCTACACCACCTAACTGACCTAAGTGTTATTAACCAAAAGTCAATCCAGTTTACAGATAGAGCAGTTCGAGCCATTCCCCCCATTGCTCTAAGTGAAGAAATAACTACTAAAATATAGACTTGAAAGCCCATAGTTAAACAAATGCTGATTAAATGATTTATAGGAACTATCATAAAAAATACCACAAATTATCTCAAAATCGTTCCCAAGAGCATTGGAATCCCCAAGAATAGTCCACGAACTTCCACCAATCTCAGCCACTTAAGCATCCAAGAAGCTGAGTAATCAAAGTCTCTTAATGGCATTTGTTATGACTCTAGAACAAACAGATAATAAATTAACGACAAAATAAAATTTAACCAAATTCAATGCTGGTTAGACATTGCAAACTAAACCATACAGCAATAATTGAAAATATACTAACTGTGGTTCCAAGGACAACCAAACTATACTGATTCGGCTCCAATGCACTGCATCTACTCAACCCAAAATATACTGTAAAAAATTATCTACTAATAATTCAAATACATATATAGCGGAAACTTAAATTCAATTTTTAAAGAACAGTATTCAAATCTTATTACAAACCCAAAAAAATAAATAAAACATTCTAAACTATTCCCTTCAAAAGATTATTCGTTCAATTCTATAAAATATTCAAATCCTCTAATTGACAAGGGATTGTAGAACATTTCAAATGGGAGTTTTTATTCAATAAGGTGTATATATAATATACAAATATAAATGAGAAAAACGGACATAAATGACAAAGAATTATAATCGCATATGAAAATTTAAATTGTCCAATAATCAATAAATATGTTAAAAAAACATTGTAACTTTTAAATGGCTTGATATGTACAAATATATGAAAATATATAAAGTGTGCAAACAATGTAAGAATGTCAAAGAAATATGTGAAAAGAAATCCAAAAACATAAAAATTAAAAGATCATATTTTTATTTGAAAATCTAGGAATCAAGGATCAGCGACTTCTTCATCAACTATATCAAAGATAAATTTGAAGATTGTGTTATGCATATTTTTGATAGCCTAAATCGATATAATATTATTCAAAACCCGTAGACAAATCGTGTACATATTATGCCCTATAGATATAATTGAATGTCATTTTTCTCGCCCGTAAATATTATGTTAGATTTTTAATTTGTACAAGGTATACTTGAATATATCCGAATATAAACCGATAATTCTCTTACAATAGTTTTTATTTAATCAAAATAGAAAACTTTATAGTACATAATAAATATCTGAATATTTTTTAAATTATGAAAAAAATAATTTCTTTTTTCCATTCACAAAGTAGAATTATCTTCAAATATTTTATTACAAATGATATGTAAAATGAAATAGTTAATGATTTCATGATTTGTTAACAATATCTTAAATATAAGTATAAACCTTTAAAATGTTTAAATCTTGATAAATATAGACATCCAAGAACAAATATTTAAATGGGCAAAAAGGGTGACATATATGTATATTTAATTCATAATCAACAAAATTTAAAAATTTTAATAATAGACCAAGAAAACAAAAAAGATTCAAATTACTTTCTTTAAACTATATATGTATACCCAATCTAATACAAAATAACTTCAAGGTCAACTTTCGTTGATTTTTTCCCTTTTTTTATCTTTTCAGTCCCAAAAATGCCAAAAAATTCACAAATAGCCTTTTGTAAAAAGACCAACGCACTTCACCAATCAAGCCTATATTAGGCACAAGGCCCGCGCATGTACCCAAGAGCGTACCTCACCTCGTGTATGAGCATGACCTATATTGTCAAACCTATATATGAGCACACATTATACGCATGTCAGGTATAGTGATTCTCTTTTAAATATACTCATATGTGACTCTTGCACCTATTAGGCACCGACATTCATGCCTTCAATATTTAATTTTTAAAAAAATCTAAAATACAATTATTTTAAATATTTACAAAATACGTAATAATAATTATAATATCATAAATATAAATTAAGAGATCGAGTGTTACATTATTATTGACACCATAAACAAGGAAAGGCACGAGACCTCCAGATTCATAGGAGATTCAAACTCACAATGAATAACTTGATTCTCCACACAACTCCAACGCAGGATCATTTGAACATAGTCCCAACCCACCTAAATACGCCCGCCACTGCAAAGGTTATAGTTCATATCCCAATGCCAAGATCTAACAATGCTCGCGACAATTTCCCCAGCTTCGGAATTTCAAACTTTAGTTTCCACACACACACTTGGAAATCAAATCACAAATCAGGCTATGCACTTCCTTTATTTTAGGGATCCCATTTAGACCCTAAACATTCCAACATGCAATTCTAATCATTTAGCCCCTACTGTGGAGAAATTTCTTTCAGACCCCTTAAAGGAGGGACCGTTCCTTTTTGAAGCAGTAGGAAAATCCACATTGGTTTTCAGAGCTTGGTTGGGAGGTAGCTTATCTGCCCGAGCATGGTCCAACAACACATCATTGGACCTCTCATAGGGCCCACCTAGCACCTAGACCACACCAGCCCCAATCACACTAGGCTGAGCCATCATCAGCACCCAGAGACGCTTCTGTTACGATAGGTCACTCCATTGTGTGTGACTCAACAAACGAAATCATCATTAGGCAGCTAAATCCGATCAACAGGAGATTGTCCGTATGAGTGAAGAAACCGGTCAATTGGGGGTTGACCGTCTAAGTGAAGAAGCCGGTCAATTGGGGGTTGGCTAACTGAGGACTGCAGAAGTACTGTTGGATGGCGAACAGGCAATAGAAGACGGTCAATGGAGAGGTTGACCGGATAGAAACAAAATTCAGTCAACAGAAGGTTGACCGGTTGGAGAAGAAATCCGGATAGGATTTTCATATAGCATTTTCGGAGTGAAAAATATTGGAGCGTCTTTCCGGAGAGGTTGTCGATCAACAGGTTGATCGAAAGAATTTATCAGTTAGTATTATTGGTATGGAATTGCCTGCGGACATGATTGAGTGCATAGTAGTGTTCGAAAACATGGGCTGTGCACAGTAACAACTGAGGATATGGGATGTCCGAGGTTGTTGTCACTGCCTAGAGATCAAGGAACGTCAGAGAACTCTTATGATGGCCAAAAGGCACAGATGATCCGAAAATTTGACTGCAGCAATAACCAAGGACGTCGTAGATAGTTGGTAGCAAGTTGTGAACAGTTAACTCTGTAGAGCAGGTGGCAGACCTGCAGTATGTACACTATCTGTGCAAGTGGCAAGTTGTAGAGTTAGTGGCAAAGTTATTGGCAAGTTACAAAGTAGGTGGCAGGTGTTTATTCACATGCAACCTACCTATTGGTTGAAGGTTTTTGTGCAGATCAATATATGCTGGGCATGCTGGGCTGTGTGTGAAGATACCAAGGGTGCGGATTGCACCAGGCTGGTGTGGGAGATAACACCAGGGGTACTGTACGACAGCCACTGTGTGCGGAGAGTGTGAAACGGCGGTTATCACTTTACCAACACTTGTAAAATGTCTGTGAGCAGAAAACACCACAGTGAGATAAAAGAGAGAAGAAAAATAGTTAGATAAGAGGGAATGAGAGTTTCTTTACTCTGGAGAGGTTTTTCTTGTTCTCAATTCTCAGGGGGCTTGTGTAGCCAGGGGGGTTGCTATATTCTGTCTTGAAATTTTTGTAACTAATTTTTGCATAGTGTATTTATTGGTAAATTTTGTGACTCGTGATTTTTTTCTTAGTTGAGAAGGGGTTTCCACGTAAAAAATAGTGTACGTCTCCTTTGTTTCTTGTTCCTATTAAATTGTGGCTGACGATGACGGGGGAATTTGAATTTTTTCACTGCTGCCAGATCAGGTGGATTCGAGTTGTTCAAACCCAAGCAAGTGGTATTAGAGATGGTCAAGTATCTCCTAATACCAACAAGTGGTATCAAAGCTGGCTGAGATCGGCTCAGGCTTGGAAATGGCTACTTGCGGAGGGTATTGACCGGAGAAAGCTACCTGCGAAAGTGTTGACCTGCTACTGGGCGAAGTGAAGCATCGCAAATGGAATGCTGTCGAGTGAAGTGTCGCAGAAGTAGAGCCATTGAAGTCTGCGATCGTCGAAAAGGATCTGGAGTCATCGTGAAGGAGTTTGCCATTTATTGTGGAGCTAGCTGAAACGATAAAAAGTATAGCGAAGTCAGTAGGGCCAAGGGTAGATCTGTATAAGGTCAAGGACAGAGCTGTGTAAGGTCAAAAACAGAGCCAGTAGGGCCAACAGTGGGGGGCCAAAAGCGGAGCTGAGTAGGGTCAATGGCAAAACCGGTAGGGCCAACGGTGGAACTGAGGTGGTAAAGGCAAGGCAGAATGATTTAACTGCGGGGAAGAAGTTGAATGGGAGTTAGAGTACTCCAAGTTCAGTAGAGAGCAAAAGAATGCATTATTCTTGCAGAGGCTAATGCCTGGGTTCCCAGTCGAGAGGAAGTTGCCAAAAGTCAGGTGATGACGGTCACCAGATAATGACAAAGGTGTTCCCCACAAGGTTGTGAGGGGATGTTTGTTGGGATAAGTCACTCCCTTGTTGATGACTCAACAAACAAAATGTCATTAGGCAGCTGAATCCGATCAACAGGAGGTTGACCGTCTCAGTGAAGAAGCCAGTCAACTAGGGGTTGACCAGCTGAGGGCTATAAGAGTACTATTGGATGGTGGACGGGTAGCAGAAGATGGTCAAGGGAAGGTTGACTGAATGGAAGTAGAATCCGATTAACAAAAGGTTGACCGGTTGAAGATGAAATCCGGAGAGAACTTTCGGAGTAAAAAATGCTAGAGCGCCTTTTCGGATAGCTTGCCAGTTAACGGGTTGACTGAAAAAATTTACCAATTGACATTATTGGTATGGAATCGCCACGGGACATTGCTGAGTGCACAATAACGTCCAGAGATATAGGCTGTGCATAGTGATAACAGAAGACATGGGATGTCCGAGGTTGTTGTTACTATCTAACGACTAAGGAACGCTAAGGACTCTTGTAATGGTCAAAGGGAACAGATGGTTCGGGGACTTAACTGTAGCAACTATCAAGGACGTCGTGGACAGCTGGTAGCAAGTTGTGGACAGTTGGCTCTGCAGAGCAGGTGATAGACCTGCAGTGTGTGCGCCGTCTGTGTAGGTGGCAAGTTGCAGAGTTAGTGGGTAAAATTGTTGGTACATTACAAAGTAGGCGGCAGGCGCTTGTCCACATGTAACCTGCTTATTAGTTGAAAGTCTCTGGATAGATCAATATATGTTGGGCTGTGTGCATGTGAAGATACCAAGGGGTGCGAGTTGTACCAGGCTAGTGTGAGAGATAATACCAGGGGTGTTGTGCGCCGGCTGCTATGTGCAGAGGGGGCAAAATGACGGTTGTCATTTCACCAACACTTGTAAAATGTATGTGAGTAGATAGTACCACAATGAGATAAATGAGAAAAGAAAAATAGTGAGATAAGTGGGAAGAAGATTTTCCTCACTCTGGAGAAGTTTTTCTTATTCTCAATTCTCAGGGCGCTTGTGTAGCTAGAGTGGGTTGCTGTATTCCGTCTCAGAATTTTTGTAACCAATTTTTACATAGTAGATTTATTGGTGAACTTTGTATCACGTAATTTTTTTCCGTAGTTGAGAATGGGTTTCCACATAAAAAATATTATACGTCTCCTTTATTCCTTATTCCTACTAAATGGTAGTAGACGGTGACGGGGGTTTGGGTTTTCCCGCTGCTGTCGCATCGAGTGAATTCAGATTATTTGAACCCTAACAAGTGGTATCAGAGATAGTCCAGTCTCTTCTGATACCAACAACTTCAACTATAGTAGGAGGGACTAGACTATCCACACCCTTTGAAGAATCAGGAGTTTTCTTGGAAAGTTATGAAGAGGCAGGAATGGCATTATTACAATTCCATCTGAGATGACCATGCACGCTGGACGATGCATAGAAGGAAGGCCTCCAGGAACGCTCAAGCCCAACCTTCACAATGACCTGATCAGCATGATAAAGGGTCCAAACTAGCAACCAGCAACCAATTCCACCGGCTTAGGTAAGGTTATGTTGACTTCCACATCAATGCACACACAAGCAAAACCAACCCTAAATGAGAAAAGCAGAAAAATAGTGAGATACTAGTTACAAGAAGATTTGTCCCAAAATTTCTGCTGCAAATTGTGAAAATGGACCTAAATAGGGACCTTACTGTGTTCCTCTCTCTTGAGAACCATACTTGCTATCCAGACCTTCAAGAAGATAGGTAGGCTAGCAAACGACCAAGGCCCTCCTTTGCAGACCTTCCTCACGTTGTCTTTGTTAGAAAATTTGAAGAAGAAAAAGCCCTTGTAATCAAACAGCACCTGGACCGAACCATGGTTTTCTCACAGCTTTTTCGCAATGGAGTTAACGGTAGCAAACCCAATTTTCCTACACAGAAAGTACCCAACTAGAGTGGACTCTCATCTCTTCGCCCCTTCCCCAACAACTTCTGCCAAAAGAGAAATGATCGTGTGGTTACCAACAATAGTAGGAGGAAGAATTTCTTCAGAGGGTGTGAGACTAGAAGCACCGATGACAGTTCCAACCCAACTCATAGGATTTGGACCTAACACGCCAACACCATCCTTTAAAGCCAGTCAGCCACAAGGAGAGACACCGAACAATACCCCTAATCCAAACCAACCCTTGGAACAGAGTGTTGGATTTTTTGGTCACTCCCTTATAGATGCGATAACAAATGAATAATTATTAGGAGAACGTGTGTCATTTGTGCGAGAGTTGACCGAAGGTCGATCAATAGTCAGTCGAGCGACAAAAGATATTAGAGAATCGTGCAATATTCGTACGATGGTCGATCGATAATCAGTAAAAGGTCACCAGTGTGGCGCATAATAAGCGTCTGATTCACGCATATACACCAAGACTAGATTAGGGAGCTCAATGAGGGTCTGAAAGGCGCACATACATGCATCAGCCAGATTGGGGTAGCCTAAGGCGCGCTTGAGGGATGTTCATGTGTCATCTGCATAGTAAGCTCATGCCTGATGTACCCCCGACGGACGTTCGAGTGTCGTTCCTAATATAAAGTCGTGCTTGACGTAATTTTAGAGTATCTATAATCATTTATCATGCAAGAAACCCCGCACAAAGAAAGAGAAAAAAAAAAAAAAGAGAAAGAGAAAGATATTCGGCATCTAATTATGATCCAATTTAAGTTATGTTCTTTATCAATGTCGGATACATTATTCTAAAGTGGATTTTAAAGATATACTTCGTTTGGTTGCTATTATTTTTCAATATATTTTTTTCTTATGTGTTATTAGATTTATTGAGGGGTTTGTAATTAATAATTTTTCACTCAAGATTGTAGTAAAGTGATTTTGAAAGGAATTATTTATAATTAACACTATTATTATAATAAATTTATTCAGAGTTTGACTTGTAATTTTTTTAATTAAAAAAAATTTTTTTACGTTAAAATATTGTGTATTATTATATTTCTTGTACTCATAAATTTAATAGTTGATACTTAAAGAATGGTTCAAATTTATTCTACTACGTTAGTTTGTATGTATTCCCGTCAAATCCTAACACAGAGAAGCCAGAAGAGAGCGGCTTACCATGATTATCCTCCAAGGATGTGGACAATAACACAAGGGCGTTGCAACGCACACATGCATCGCAAGACATACGAGTCTCATATGTCCGTTGGATTGAGATCTAACTTAATATTAAAAATATTTTTAAAATATAAAAATAATATTTTTGATATTATTTTTTTATCATACTAATATTTAAATATTTTAATATTTTATAAAAAATTTAATAAAAATACTTATATATTATATTATTTAAATAAAAATAATCCAAAGGGTTGGGGCCGTGTCACACTGCCACGCAACAGACAACAGGCTTTACTTCATAACAACTGATCCAGTTATTATTACATAAAAATTACAAAAACATAGTTAATATACAAGTAAAAATAAAAAATTAATTTAATATCGACTTTTTTACTTATTCTCATATTTATTTATTTATATAAAATTTAAAAATAATAAAATATCAATATTTATTTATTTCTACTAATCAAACAATTTTTTTAAACTCTGTTCACATTTAATTCATTTTCCAATTACTATTTATTTTATTTTCTCTATGTTACTTACCATCCCACCGAATGGTTCATAAGTGGCAATAGTAAATGCAACAGCAGCTAAAGCAGTTGTCAGACTGTGAGAGATTTGCCCAAGCCCAAAAAAATTAAACAAAATTTGTTATATATATAAATGGATTATTATTATACAATTATTTTTTATTCACATCTCAATCACTATTTTTTTTGGTAAAATTTTATATATTTATTTATATTAAATAAATAAATAAAATAAGATATATTATATTACTTAAAAATATCCAAATAATTTTAAAATTCACCTTAATATACCTTCATATATAAATATCAAGGACCACTACCTGACCTATGAATAAATTTGAGCACAAAGAGAAAAATCTTGGGATGGTCCTAAATTAGGAGGGTATCCCACTATCGTCCTTCTTCGATGGCCACTAAGTTCAGATACTATGACCGGAAGTAACGGATCTACACAGAAATACTGTATCTGTTGTTAGATTTTATTAAGGTCCACATACCAATGGTTTGATCGATTTATAATTTGATCACAATGTGCTTTTGTCCTTTTTGACAGGTCGAAATATAAATCTTATTTTTGACATTATTTTTAATTAATTAAATATTTTTCAAACCAAAAGTTTTAGACATTAATAGATTTTCTTAAGAAATGTAATTGGTTATGCAAATAGTCTCAATCTTATGAAGACTACTTTCTCAAAATAACAATGTGGGATGGGGGGCTCAAAAAATTGTCTTTTAAAAATATAAACATTGTCACGTAATTGGCTTTAGAAAAACATCTTGTCAAAGATTGAGTTTTAAAAACACTCTAACAAAGGCACTGTATTAATTGATAGATAGATTATCAGTTATATCAATTAAGTCTAACCAGCCTTTGTTAATCAAAATTAATAAGGTCATCGCCAGTTGACTTGATATATCACTTGCTACTGAAACAAACTATTTGGATAACCATGTAAATGATCTTTTATATTTGAGTGACTCGTTATACCATTAAATTATAACTATTTATAATAATGATCTAATTTACCTAAAATAATTATGATGATTAAGTAAATATTTAGATAAATAATTGGTCTGAGTGATTAGAGAGAAATGATCATATAATAACAATATCAAGCCAATTAAAGATGGAAACGAGTCACTAAATTATTTGCTAAATAATCCTTATACATCTATAAATATAAACTTTTATAGAATAGAAAATGAATACATCCTGTTGAAAATAAGAGTTGCTAGGCATCTGCTATATTTTCTTACTAAACTAAGCAACCTCTTATTAAATATTTGTTGAGATATAAATTTTACAATACTCAATCTTCTAAAAAAAAAAAAAAAAAAAAATTGTTTCTATCTTATCTTCCATTTAACCTATTTTATATGAAAATTCTTAAGGCAGAAGTGTGTCATCTATAAGATTTTTTTTCCTAATTTTTCTTACTCACTTTTTAGTTTGATCATTATAATCCTGATTTAAACGTTGAATAATAGATCAGAAAATATATATTTATCTACTAAAAAATAATTTTTTTCATGACAACAGTTATTTCGTACATTTGACTTTCTATTTCAATTTATTATATGCATAGAATCAATTAGAAGATCAAAGAGTATGATCTAAAATCTCAGGATTCAAATTCCAATTCAAATATCATTTTGTATATCATAAAGTTAGGTAATCGAGAAAAGCCTATCACAAGATATTTTCCATTCTATAAGTGTTTTATCGAAATGAAGTTTTCTTATATCCCTCAGTGAAAATCCATTAATGTTTTTATTAGTATAAAGATTTGGATTTGCTTAAAATGGTCAAATAATTATATTTATTGTCGGTATGGACAGCCTGCACCTGCCTCCCAAGAAAATAATCAAAATTTTAAAAATAAAGATTACACTGACCAATAAAAATGAGTCTTTTTCTCTTGTATTTAATGTTATAAGTTGGATTGGAAACTCTACAAAAGAAGAGCAATTGATAATACACCAATGAAAGAAGTCCCCAATCAAATTTTATGGTAAGTGACATTATTAGAACAAAACTTTTATTAATTTATTTGGAACATTTATGATACTGTTTGTATTATTATTTTAATTAAAAATGTAGTACTTGTCATGTCTCTAATCTCAAGATATTATTATTACTTGAATAATCCTTAAGTAATTTGAAGTAATTTATATCCTTTTATTAACTAAAAGTACATTTGAGTAATTCTCTAACCAAAATTAAATAAAACTTTATCGGGGTCCAACCTAAAAGTATCACAAATCGATAAAAATGACTTAATTTAAAAAATAAAATATTCAAACTATAATAACTAAAATATCATACCTAAAAGTGGTTTTAAATTTTGGCAAACGTGATATCGACTATACATAATAAAAAACATATGTACTAACTCAAAGTAAACAAAAATATAGGTCAATCAAACTGTTGTAGATAACAAAAAATCCAAACTCATCCACCGATATAATACATTATCATCAACTAATTACAATCGAATTCTAAATAAATAAAGTCTATCAAGATAGATGACTATTCAATTTTAATTTATAATACATGAAAATTCATCAATTTTTTAAATCTAAATCCCAAACAGTTATCCTTTAAATCTGATCACTGACAAGTATTGTCTCAAACTCTCTAATCTAAAAATGCTAGTAAAAACTCAAACCGAAAGTGTACCAATTGTTTAGTAAGGTATGTAATATTTATAATTGAACATATATATGTTAAAAACATATTGGAATAGAATATAATCAAAGTTAAAAACAATGGTATAAATTCATAAGCATATCATGTATAATTTGTAACTGATAATTAACTTTTTTTCTTTAAACAGTACATTATCTAATTATACTCAAATCATGTAAAAATTTGTAAATCAAAAATTAATGATAGCATCACTAATAAGAGTGTGAATATCAAAACTTGAGTTATATATATTTTTATATAATCAAACGCCACACATTAGTATTCAATACTTATAAGTAGGCCGTCATATATATAACCTGTAAATTTGGGTAAATATCGCTTTTAACCCATGAATAATAAGTTTAAACCTCAATTATTACTATAATATATTAAAATATATCATAATATATTTTTTTAATTCTCTACAATAATTTATATATAATCAAATAAAAAATCTTACTCAAGTATAAATATATTTTTTATATTTTTTATATAAAAAAATATCCTTATTTTTTAATATATGTAGAGTTTTTTTAATTTTTTCTTCAAATTGATGGCATGTAAGAACTTATAAAAATATAAGAATACTTGTATGCATTTTGTTGAAATATTCATGAAGTGTATTATAAAATTACAACATACAAAAGCGATAATGTTAAAAAATTATAATAATTTAGTAAAATTAACATTGTTACATTAATTTATTTTAAATATAAGGCATACAAGAACATATGTCAAAAAATAAAGATATACGGAGGCATTTAAATATAATTTGAAAGCATATGTGAACTTGGTTTTAGAAAATCGCCCTTCACTATATATTTCTTAAAAATTTTATAGACTAAGAGTAAGATAATATTCATATAAAGTATAAAATTTTTAGTTATAAAAATGTTATATATATGAGTATTTAAAATAATAAATATTTATAAAAATAAAAAAATCAATAATAATAGAAATATATGCCTGGATGCACTTGTCATATATTTAATATCATCAAAAATCTCTTAAATCTCACTTAAATTCTCCTTCCCTAGTCTTCTTTCTCTTATTTTCGTTCTTCCTCTATTCTATTTCTTTCTATTTTTTCTTAATTTTGTAAAAAAATGAATGAAATTGGCCAAAATGAATTTTTTTTTATAAAAAGTTAGTGTATGTACACCTATCCAGTGCACATTAAAAATTGAAATAAAAATTATACGGCACATAAATATCTGTCAAGCACATATCAAGTGTATGCATTCTGCCTTGAATACGCACGTCTATCTCTCAAATGCATATGAGCGTAGACATTCCACCTGATATAGGCACGAGCACCACAGTGATAACCACAGTGTATACTTATTATTCAAACTACGCATATACACGCGTCAGGTGTTAGTCAAATATTACTTAGTCTGATGTGATTCGATCATAAAAATAATTTTGACTCAAAACTCATTTGACCTTAATGTTTTTAATAATTTAACTCAATTTATTATTATTTAAAAATAATTTTAAAATTTATACTTTATAATTATAATTTTTTAAGTTGAGCATTTTAACTCTAAAAATAATGTTGAAACTCAGTATTAAAATCAAAATAATAGTGATAGAAGGTCGAGTTATATATATATATATATATACAATTGCTGTTTATTTCGACAATGTAGAGTCAATCTTTTAAGTATTCGAGTAAGTGGGGGAGTGCGCACCAAATAATGGAAAAAATACTATTTGTGTCATTGACTTATAACTTATTTTCATAAGTAAAATTTATTTTCAATTTTTTAATTTTATAAATTCTAATAAAATAAATTTATATAAAATTAAAAATTAGAACAAATTTATAGATAAATAAAAAATAATTAAAATTTTAATTATTTACAAAGAATAGTATCTTTTATTAAAGAAATGCTACCTCATCGAGTGGGGAAAGACCCACCCACCCAACAGCTTGTTTGGTGGAAAGTGTCCACATCGATCCGGCCGTGCTACGCATGATCATGAGGATGATAATAATAGGAAAAGAAGACTTTTACTTATAATGTCACTACTTATTTATTTATATATAATGCAAAATTTATTTAAAAATATATAAATAAATAAATACTATGTATTTATTCATATTGTAAGAATGATTAAATAATAATTTTAAAATATTTTTTTAATGATGAATATGTATGAATAATATTATTGAAAGTATTATTATTATTATTATTGTTGTTATTATTAAATTTACTGAGATCTTTTTTGACAAATTAATACATATTAAATTTTACATCTGGTTTTTTATATCACGTAGTATAAAATAATAATAATAGATAATTTATAATAGTTTGCATCTATAAAAATTCTAGGAAAAATACTTTTTGTTTACTGGTTTACCAGGAGATAAATAATATCATATTATAATACTACATTTTTTTATAATATAAATGTAAATCAATTTCGGTAAGATATAAATCCCAAATATTATTCAAATAATATTTTATTTAATTTAATTGATAAATATTTAAGATTAATTATAGGTTTACATTAAAAATTAACTATTGGACCAAAATGAGTTAAGTTCGAGTGGTACCTAATGTACCTTGATTTATATATAAGCATATTTATGAGATACATCATGCTTAAAAAAAACTGAAAGATTTAATAACTGCACTTAACATGCTCTCAAATAGGGCTTGTACATATTTATATCAGAATATAAGCATATAATATGTGCCTAATAGGAGTTTGTTCGCATACTTGATTTGAATATCACACTAGATGTGCATTCGTATGTAATTGTGAGTCAGATATTGTGTCTAATGGGCGCATGAATAACTATTTGCTATTTAATAAAACTTTTGACTGATTTTATTCATTTTTTCTAAATTTTTTAGAGAAAAGAGAGAAAGAGATGATGAAAATAGAAAAAAGAATAGTGAAAACGAATGATAATGCAAAATAATGAGAAATCATGCAAAGTTTTAATAAATTTAAGAAAAAATAAGTACATCTAAATATTTGACTTTGATTATATGGTATAATATATGGTCAATTCATCTATGACTAGTAAATAGTGACATATAGTTTTCGATTTTGTAAAAATAATTATAATCTCTACTTCAATATTCAACATTTGTTTACAATGTCATCACTAATCCTTAATTATTATATTTTCTTAAAAGTTTTTATACCACATGTTTCCATAAGCATTAATCAATTTTCGTGTCATATTCTTTTACATACTTATACGATTTTGACATGATTTCTATATTTGTATAGTTTTTGATATATTCAATTATTGTAGATAGTTTATGCATATTTTATCAAAAATTTGATATCATTAGTATTTTGGTATTTTGATCATAATTATCATTTTCATATGGCTTGTTTGATATATCCACATAATATATATATACACACACACTAAGTATAAGACTTATTCTTGTCATTATTTACTAATTTTTTAAATTAGTGGGTTCGAATAGATTTGCTAAAAAATTTAGATCATAGAAAAACTTTGGGAGATTAGTTTTTAAAATATTTTAAGTATAATTAGTTATTCAAATTAGAAGTTATTTAGGTTTTGATTTTTAGGTTTTAGTTATGTTTGTATATGTATACAACCAATGATAATGTTTAAATTTAGTAAGTTGTGAAAATTTATAATTGGATACTCTAAGTTTTGTTAAAATAGTTTTTTTTCTATGTATTAGGCTAACCTGTTGGCAAGTACTCAGAATGACTTTCAGGGGTAGCTTTGGATCATTTGTTTAAATATTATATTATTATTTAGACCATTTAATGATACTTGATGTAGATTTACGTCCTGATGTATTATTTAGATTTAAGTTAGTTAATTAAATAAATAATTTTAAGTGAAATTTTAGACTCTAATTTTATGTTAATTCGGGTTTTGGGATCAGAAATGTGTCAATAATAAATAAATGATACTGAATATTTTACGTAGAAAATACTTTAAAATTAAGAATAAAAAGTTAACGATTTGTCATTCTAAACAAAAATTAAGTGCTTTCATTCATAAAAAGATTGTCAATTTCTTGCTTGAACAAAACTCATATGTGATATTTTGTTAAATTTTTGACTGATCCCATGTCACACATACATCAACCACCATGTTAGTGCAAATCTACAAGCAAAAATCATGCATCAACACCAAAAAATCAATTATTTATAACGGATCATCGGCCCCAAAAAAGATATAAATGATTTTAATAATTTTAATAACTATCGTTTGATAGAAAATAAGAACCAATGTGTATCTTAATTCATATAATTTATGATAATTTTTTTAAAAAATTATAGTAAAATAATAATGCAAGATAATTTTTCTTAAGAGAAATAAAACTTTATGCTTGAATCGAGAGATTGAGCCTCTTATGGTTTCTATTTTTAGACTATTTTTTAAGAAACTAACAGTTGTATCTTTTCGATATAAAAATATAAATTCTTTTATAAATGCTCATACGTTTTTATTTTATTAGATATATTATTTTGACGAATGATCGTACACTTTCATTCATTTTATTAAAAAATAAATTAAATATTTTTTACTATTTTAATTAATTTATAAATAAAAAATAATTAATTTAAATTTTAATTATTATTATCAGTATAATTTATATGTACAGATTAATTAAAAATTATTCTAGTATCACTATTAGTTCTAATGTGGCTTTCTCTTTAATTTAATTATGTATTCATCTAATTACTATATTTTTTTTTTCTTTCTTGATTTGATTTGGTGCTTTTTTTTTCTTTAATAATATTTTTAATTAATCATATGATTTAAATATAATAAGAAATTAACAAAAGAAAGACAGCATCAAAATGGATATTTAAATAATAATTAAAAATAATATTGTAATTATTTTTTTATTTGAATCCCGTGGATGGGTAACTATTGTGGCAAAGCAGAGATATGGATAGATCCGTTATATTGTCCAAAAAACCTAACGGTCGAAGTAGTTTTTTTATTCATCTTTCGCCCAATTAAGAAAAATTCAATATTTTATTTTTTTCCATTTTGTGTTAAATATTTTAAAATTTTAATAATTGTTAATATTTTTTAAATATCACGTACCATATTAATTATATCAATCATGCAATTGATTTTTTAGCCTTTTTTTTATTAACTCTAGCACACCATTTTAATTTTATAATCAAGTAATGTAAAATTTGAACGCATTTTTGTAATTTTTTTTTGTATTTTTCATTTTCTAATTTTTATAAAAATTTTTAACTTGCCCAACATAAATCCGATCAATAATGATGTATAAAGAAAATAAGCAAAAAAAAAAAAAAAGAGAGAGCGAAAGAGAGTAAAGTTAGGGTGCTATTAAAGTGAACTTAGATTTTTATAATCCATATAAATTTAACTGTCTTAATTAAATATTAGATTAATAAATAATAAAAATTAAATACTTAGTTAAATTATTTAATATAATTTTTATTATTTTATTTATCTAACTTTTAATTATAATTATTAGATTTTAAGGAGGCTAAAAATGAGTTTAGCTTATTAAGTCTATCTAAACTATACTCCTTCACGATCATAATTTATGCATCTTCAAAAGTTAACGCTGTTAAAAAAAAATGTTACTTCTTGCGGTGGACGACGTGATAAGTTATACAATTCATTTTAATATTATGTTATTACGAAGGAATATTCATATAGACAAGTACAGAGCCTACATGCATGGCCCCTCTGTGCTGCTTCCTATGCCATTAATTAATTATTCCACATATCGAAATTTATTAATTAGCACATATCCCAACTTAATTAAAAATAAAGCTATTTTTTAAATTAAAAATAGCATTCTGAGTCAACCATGAGGAGAATCTGGCTCCGTTTAGAGAGAGAAGAAGAAGTAAACAATCAAATCTGCATGCAGCCATGCACGATACGTTTAAATACTTGATTAATTAAAGGCAATCTCGGTTCGTTAATCAAGTTATGAAGTTGAAACAGCTCATCACATCAAGCCGATTGGCAGCAGCCTGTCCAGCAGCACGAGCACACCGCCCAACCGATCGAGCATTAATAACTCATACGTGAATTAAATTCTGTGTGCCCGAGGTGCCGGCGCCGCCAACAAGAATGAGAGCTAACAGCGTTGTTAACCAGCCTTTTCCCTTTCTTTGAGGCATTTCGTCGAACAGTTTGTGGGTAACCTCCTTGCTGCGTGCATGCATGGCACTCGCTTGAAGACTACTTGATATGGATTTTTATTCTGATGATGTATTTTATATTCATTTGTATTTGATTGTTTGGTTACACTTGAAATTCAGAATTAGGATTTAAATTTCAGACTTATTTTTAATTTTGTTATTTGATGTCATGTGAAATTAAAATTTTAATTTTATATTTTAATTATCTAAGATTGAAAAAAAGTGTAAGATAATTACTTATTATTTTTAGATATAGAGTAAAAAGATTATAATTTTGATATTAAAATTATCTGTTAATTAAATATAATAAAATTAAATATTATATATCAAATTAAATAAGATATTTTTAATTATTTGGGTCTAGTAGATGTGGAATCGATTATAATTTTATTTTTTATTTTGCTTTGAAAAAAAACTATATGATAATATTATTGAAAAAATTACAATTGAATATTGTAATAAAATATTATGTAAAAATATATGTATTTATAAAATAATATCTAAATAAAAAATTTAAATATTATACTTTAAAAAATTATAATTTAAATTGGAAATTATGAACTGTATTATTTATTTTTTATTTGTATTTATAAATTAAAAAATCAATCATATCTCAATTTTATGTTTTTCTATAATTATATCTCCTTATATAATCTAGAAAATAAAATTTAAATTCTAACAAATTTATTTCCAATAAAAATTAAATTATATTTATATTTTTAAATTTTAATTCTAATTTTATAATCTAAACGGATTCTTAATCTTTTTTAATTTGAATAAATTAATTTAAATTAATAAAAAGAATATCATATTAAAACTTTTTTGATAATGGCCAAAATATCATCTAATATCACTTGTGTAATAATTAGCCCAAGCCATGAGCCGACCCAATTTTTTGAAATAATGAATCACCACTTATCTTTCGGGTATTTAAAACTTATGCTTATTACATACATGCTGAATATTTATAATTTTAGTCCCATATTATATAAAATTTGTAATTCTCATATACTTTATAAACTTGTGATCAATTTAATATTATAACATAATAATTTTATCATCATGTCAACACTTATCCTTTATATTAGGCTTAATCAAAATCAAATTCGGACAGGTTACAAGTTTCAATAAAAAAATTGTGATTACTAAATTGGGCCTAAAAAAATATAGCCTTACCCATCTATAATTCAAATCGAGCTGAATAGTGTGAGTTTATTAAAATATATTATTTATAATTATTTTTATTTAAAAAATTATATTTATATAAACAAATACTTTAAAAGGCAAAATAATTTTAAAATTATAATATTTGGATCAGAATATTACCTATATATATATATATCTAAATGAAGAATTTTTTTCATAAAAAGTTATTAATTATACAAAATATAATTTATTAAAATAATTTTTAAATTTAATATTCATTTAAAATAAAAATATATTTATAACAAATTTATAATTCAGATTGGGGTAGATAGAATCAATACCCTAGTAGCTAGAATTCTTGATTGTAAGTAGTGCCACCAGTAGTGGTGGTAGCATGGTGTCTGTGAACAACTTAATTGAGCCGTGTAGGATGAGTAGTGAAGTGTCAACTGGAGTTTTCTCAAAACATTTCATATTATGCAGGAGCAGTCACTTTGCTTCTTTACCTAAACAGAGTGTTTGGGGGAACACCATTGTTATTTTACTGTGACAGGCAAAGCTTCTACAATTAAAATAGTTTAGTAGATTTTGTGTTTTATTGCTATACCATATTCATGTTATCTTATAATAAAATGATAGTAATTAAAGCAGGTTGTTAATCATTTATTCATTCAAAAACTTTGGTAAAAGGGATTGCTTTGGTACAACACTTTTGAAAATATTGCAAAATAGTGATATAAGATAATCTTTCCCAAATATAAAACTTTTGATTCACTCGGCTTCCTTGAATAAGTTATATGTATGTATTTATGTAGGTATGTATGCATGTGTAAGTTTCTTGGAGCTCATTTTGAAGTCAAAATATATTTGAGCTATGCCAACTTCACCTCTGTAATGATTGACACTACAAAGGAAACCTATTAAATTTAGCTTTGTCAAGGTTGCTAATAAACTATAAATATCATCTCTCTCTCTCTCTCTCTCTCTCTCTCTCTCTCTCTATATATATATATATATATATATATATATAAGGTGCGTATATTAATGTAACTGAATGAATAAAAAATAGTCCCTAGCATTTAACATTTCACTAGCGTGGAATTTAAAAATGGTTAGATTTATATCAATTTATCTATATATTATTAAGATGTTATGTAATATCTCAAATTTTTATTTAGATTATTTTAAGATTAATAATGATTTTGAATAATTTCATCATACCTGGCTTAAAAATTAAATTGAGGCTAATTTTTTGACCATGTTTGGTACATAATAGTAAACTAATTTGATCAAATCATATAAAATTTTAAACCAATCATATGATTTAATTTTGATCAAGTCTATTTGGCCTTTAATGATATTACTTATAACCCTTGTCTAAAGGAAAACTGTTGGCTTTTATCAGGCTATCAAATAAGTCACATCAATTGTGAACCAAACGCCTCATTTAAGAAAACATCTCCATAATCAAACCTTTTTGAGAACACCTATTAAATCTACAATATTTTCAATTACAATTGAATATCAAGATTAGGGAAACGTGGTGTAATAATATGTCACTATCCTAATAAATTATTATATTTATCTCTAAAAAATTAATAGAATATACTAATATGAAAGAATGTTAAAAATTTTATTCAGAATCAATTGATGAGATAGACATCTGTTTTATAAAGAAAGATTTGCATATCACTAAAGAAAAGAACCCCATGGAGTTGAGATGAGCAAAGTAGTTACACAACCAAAGAACTAACTAAGATAAATATAATGCAAAAGGGTAAAACTGTATTCGACAACTCCTATAAATGCGAAACATAATAACAAAAAATATATCCTTTCTACTTAAAATTAATGAACTATTATAGAATTAATAAGTCCCATAATACTTAGAGTTGTACTTTTAAAAAGGTTAAAAGCCTGTATTTCGAATAATATTCTATTCATAAACAAATTTTTAGGTTACAAAACACTAACATTTAAAAGTCTGTCTTCTATTTTATATTTTTTATTATTTAGTTTAGTTAAATTTTAACTAATTTAAGCATTAAATAATAAATTAAAAAATTAGTTTTGAACCTCTAAACTCTTATTCTGGCTTACATTATGTAGAATTCAAGTTATAAGATCTAAATGTCAAACAAAAAACCTCTCAGAATAAATTTAAATTTATAAAACACATCACTTAGGATGAAATTTAATTTTATTCTATTAAGTCATCTTTTATCTCTGTAAATTTATTATTTCATTTAGTTGTATATCGACACTTGAATTACTCTATGAAAGAATTGTTGCGGGGAGCTAGGCAAGAGCCGTTCCAACTCAAAGGAGTAGTTAGATCTCTAATTTCTCATTTAATGGTTTATATTTAATTTTTAGAAAAAAAAATTAAAAAATATGATAATAGATATTTTGAATTTTTTATGATATGGGTATTTAGTTATTTTTTATTTTAAAAATTATTTTATATCCATATAAAATAAAGTAGATATAAATCATTAAATCTAAAAAAAAAAATCTATTAGTCCCCATAAATTAGTGAAGCTCCTATGCGAAGCACTAATAGATGCAGTTGACATGTCTCAATCATTTAAGAAGCTGTCAAAATATTCCAGCCATTCGTCAAAGACAAGGATGCACCCACCCAATTTATTTATTTGTTTATTTTATTTTTGAGTGGCCAATGCTTTATTTCCCTATAAACAATAATATCAAACATAAAAAATATAAGAGCAAATGTAAGCATTTGGGATTTTGAGGCATCAACGAGGCAAAGTCTCTACTCGAAGAACAATGCATCGTAACTCACTCTTTCCTGTGCAGCTAGGGAGGATTCTAATCAAAAGTATCGATGGCAAAATCACTCCCACACTTAATTACTGATTGTTGAGATCAAAAATATTAAAAAAGAATTACCAGTGAACTGCTCCTGTGAACATGCATAAGACTTACATACATATTTTAGAAATTATTAAGATTTAAAAAGTCTAAGAATATGTTTCATTGCAAAATACATATTTATAAGAAATTATAATTTCTATTTTTTTCTTATAACATATTTTTATCAACTTAACCTACACATACTCTCGACAAATACTGTATCATTACACGAGTTTTCAATATTAGAGACATTTGTCTAATTGACATATTCCGTGATCATATGTATTATTGTATCGATGTCGGATTGTGGGTTGTCGAGTTACAGTCCGTTCTGTCCGTTCCGTCCTCCAGTTGCTCTAGCCCGTCCAGAGCCTCCGCGCCCTCCGTGCGCTTAATACCCGCTCGAGCCCAAAATCCAGAATGTACCCCGCTCGCCGTGCGCTCGCTACCCGCTCGAGCCCAAAATTCAAAATGGTCTCCGCTCGCCGTGCGCTCGATACTCGCTCGAACTCAAAATCCATAATGTACCTTGTTCATTGTGCGTTGTCCCGCGCTCGAGCGCACGTAGGGTTTCTCTGGAAATCCTTCGTGTGCCCGCCGAGAGCTCGAGCTGCGCTCCAGCATCGGTGCAACGGGCAAATTTTTAAATGTAAATTTTGAACCGTCTATAAATACCCGACTCATATTTTGTGAACCCGAAGAAGTCAGAAAGGACTCTGGAGAGTTTATTTTCGTGCCCCACTTTTGAGAAGAAAGTTATTCATACTCCATTGATATTACTTCTATTGAGAAAACCAAAAGCTATGAGATTGATTTTCATATTTTAAGAAGTTTTCTCCTCATTTTTTCTTAACCATTTAAACACTTCCTTCTACCTTCTTTGGAGACGTCGGTACGTTGAAGAAGGAGATCTGATTATGTTCGGCAATTCAAGTGGCCCAAGAGGGAAGATTGATGTGAAGACCGAAAAGTGTCCGATTCCATTGTCGCGGGCAAATCCAATGAGTTCCTTGATAGGGATCACAATACGGGAGTAAGTCGGCTAGGTTAGCGCGTCATTACCACCCGATCTGTAAATTGATTTTCATAGTGCATTGCTTCCCTGGCAGTTGAAACCCGGAGGGTTTTTCTTGATTACCGTGTGTATCAAATTTTTCCTTCGTCAACAAAAATCATGTCTTTTTATTACTGATACTCGTATATACTTTGCATGCTTGTTAGTATCATTAGCATCCAGAATTAAATATTCTTTACGTGTATTAAATATTTATTTTTACTGCTTCCGCTATTTTTATCGGGGTCAAAACTTAATTGTACAATCTTGGACAAAAAGTCCTTTTTCACCCAACTACTCAAGTCTAATGTGGTTGCCATGATTGGCCCACTTCTCATTCCAATGGCGTGATAAGGAACCTGTCAATTGCTATTCTAAATCTCAGCCATATCCTACCAATTTCAGCCTTCAATATGGTAAAGTAAGTTTTAAAATTACTCTTATCTTCTTATGGTAAGTAATTTGACGTGTATCTAGAAAAACAACTTGATCTGGACTAATTAATGGCCTATATTCGAGTGTACATTAAAATTTTAAACTAGTTTTTTATATATCATAAACAGAAATAAAAGATAAAATAGATCTCAAATGATTTTATTAAGGAATCTTTTTTATATTCAAATAAATAAATAATTCTAAACAATAGGTGAAATAAATATAATGCTTTGATGTTGTGAAATTGTTCTGAAAAGGAATTCATTAGCCTTAGAATGTTTAGTAGAAATTAAGGCTCATTTAAACCATGTGATTCCTATGTTAAAAATTTGAAAGGTCTTGTTTAGAGGTCATCCTTTTTACCCTATGTCTCTTTGGACTTTTACATACTTTGAATATATGACTGATAAGGTGGCACGTAGATTACAGGACAGGTACTCAATGCTCTTGCAATGGACCCTTGATGCACTAGTATTCTAGATTAGTTGATATTGTTGTTTAGGTGGCTTGCCTACAGAGAAATTATTGTAGGCCAACGCCAATGGTAGGCTATTGGGGCTAGGATAGATGGAGTTGGATGTGAGAGTGAAAAAAAAGAATTATCCATCTTTCTCCTTTTTAAGTCTTTTGCTAGCATGATCTCTCATCTTCTTTTCCTTCTAGGACCTCTCTCTCTCTCTCTACCTCTCTCCTAGAGCCTTGCTCTTGGTGTACCCTTTCTCAGTAATCCCTAGCTTTCCATTATATAGAAGGGGTTAGGGAGAACTTAAGAATGTAGTAATCTAGGGCCATTGGATTGGTAACGCGTGAGGTAGGAATTAGATAAGTAATATATCGTGAATTTCTCAATTGTCTGCCCATAAAAATGGCTATTATTGTCGGGTGACAATGACAGATTGCTCCCATTGGTCGGGTGACATGTGTGGCAACTTATAATTAGTCTTTCTACCTAGAGAATTGTTATTAATAAGGTAATAATAATGAGGGGCACTCATTAGGCAACTGATAGGTCCCATGGCCAAAGATGGATAGTCCTTCAGCAAGCCTTTTTGGCCAAAGATTGGATGGTTGTGGCCTAATTAGCACTATAAGTAGTGTTTTGTCTATGCATTAGGCTCATTTAGTTGATCAGATTTAGTAATTCAAACATCCTAATCCGAGTTTCCTATTTTAGATAATCAAACTCGCATTTGAACTTTAGTTTATTAGTTTGAATCTTATGGTCTACAATATTATTAGATTCAAGTCTTTTATATTTTTTATCTAAAATTCTTTTTCTCAGAACCTACTATATTAATATATATTTATATTAAAAATGAGACCTATAAAATTTAAAAATCAAGAAACAAAATGATTAGATGACCAAAAATTAACAAAATGAAGCTTATAAATCTCTTACTTTAAGGCAAGGGATGCACCGGTGGTTAAAGATAGCGGCATTTGAATCATCCCTAGCACCCTACATCATCACAAATTTCACAGCCAGAGTATTTCAGACGGCTTCAATAATTTGATGCACACCAAAAGATAAGGCCTTATAAAAAAAAAAAAAGGTAATTGTCATGAGCATTCCAAATAAAATCAATTGTAATTGCCAAAGTAATTTTGACAACTTTCTGCTTTAGACTTATCCTCTTCCTAAAAAAATAAAAATCACACCCGTATTGTTCAGAAGACCAAGGACACCCAACTCTCCTACAAATCACATACTAAAATATATTTGGTAGAAATACATTGAAAAAATAGATACTGAATACTATTTGGTTCCTACAAATACATATGAGCAACAAGCCCAAATGGTGCATGAAAAGCAGCCGACCCACTGTGGTGTCACAGGCTCTAATTTAAAAAGTCTTTGAAAAATTTATCATAAAAACTAATATGAAAATTAAATAAATATTTATTTTCTAATATAGTTTCTTTATGGTTCTATTTTCCAATCATGGTCATTCAATCTGTTTTTTTACCCCCACCTTGCGTGTAAATTCCCGAAATTTGCGAAATTTAGTTACCCTTTTTGAGAACCACTAACATCTTGGGCATGATTATGCATGTCCTCTTTCTATTTAATTAATTAATCAATCATTTTTTTTTATTATCATTGCTATAATTCAATTGATATTATAAAACTCTGATCATCATTTTATGAGGTTAAATAAAATTTTATGTCATTATTTTATTAGTAGAACTATATTTTAAACATATTTAGATAAATAATAATAATAATTAAATTTATAACTACAAATTTAATTACGTCATTGTTATTTATTTGAACATTGCATTGTCACTTTAGGACTGGCCCACAAACTTTTGACAAATGGAGATGGTTATCAACCTAAGTGGGGAAAAATGATTAAAAAAAAAGCAATGAATGATTGAAAATCAACCTGATTAAAGTAAGCTGTTGCATGAAATTCAAACATATATAATTTTTTCATCCTCATGTTGTTATGTTATGTAGGGTTATAATGGAGACATAAAACTTAGGCCACTCACCTGATTAAATTAAATTATTCGTCCACGATTACCATATTACCCCTCCATCAACCTAAATTATTAATCTTTTTTTTGGGGTAATGAATATATGTACCTTTTAGTACGAGGTCAACCTACATTATTAATTTTCATATTCAATATTGTCTACTTAATGACAGAATTTGTAGTGGTATAAAATAGAATATACGGGTGGCGATGGGTAGATAAGATCAATTTGAGATGCAATTTCAGGATTCAGTGGAGGGTATTTTGGGTTTTAGGTTATTTTATGGTTCGGGTAGATGTTGGGTTAGGCCGACAACTACTCGAGATATTCGGATATGGGTGGTCCGGGTCTCATTTCGCCTCTGCTAGGTGATTCTTAAATTGTTTAATTTAACCATTTAGAATAACATTTGTAGAAATTAAAATAAAAATATATTTTTCAATCTTGATTTGTAATTAGATTGAATGTTAAATTTACATTTAATTTTAAAAAATGTATTTTTATACTATATATTTTACAAATATTACTATAAATTTGTTGAATTTAATGTATGGAAGTTTCACTTGAAAAAAATAAAGTCAAATAATGTTTAAATAACTTAAGTAGACAAATAATATTTCCCTTTTGATAGTAAATTTGAATTTTTTTTTTCTTGCTTTTTCATGGTCATTTGCCCCTTGGTTCATTCAAGTGTGAGTGTAGGCTTTTTTATGTTGGGCATATTCTGAATACGACTTATAGAAAAACTAATTTTGAAAGGTAATGTTAAGGATTTAGGAATCTTACTTTTTTTTTTAAAAAAAAAAGCAAGACTCTTGTTTTTTTTATTTGAATTCTTAGATTAAAAAAATTTAACATTTAGAATTTAAATATTAATAATGTATTTTAAATAGTTATTTTTATTGATTTTTTATATATTAAATTTAATATCTAATAAATCTTAATATTATAAAAATAAAAATATATATATATTAAATATTTTTTATTTTTAAATATTGGCGATTACTAAAATAGGAAAAGTAAAATTCTATTTCTTAGATAAAGAAGCTGAATCTTCAAACTTGAGAAACCAAATAACAAAATTTTCCATGGAAGGTAAAAGCTGTTGGAAATCGATCAAAACATGCACAATCGGTGTGATGGAAGAAACTTAAACCTCAAATTAAACGTTAATTATTAAACTCATAAATATATAAAATATAATAATATATAATATTTTTATTTGAAAAATCTTTTCTTAATAAAAAAAAGTTATGAGATAAATTTTGAATAAATCTATTATAAAATAATTGCCGACTACAAATAACATCATTTAAATTATCTATGCTGCGAACTTAAATGAATAATAGTTGAATACTAACTCCCTCAATACACTTAATAATCCATAATAAAAATATACCGATAAATAAAAGTAATTAAATAGTAATACGTATTAAAAAGTAATACTAAAATAACATATCTGATTTTGATAAAAAAATAAAACTCAATTAAATGTCAAATCTCTTTTACTTTATTTTTTTTTTTTTTCTCTCTATACAATGCTCCTTGAGTAATAAAATAATTTTAGAAATTCTAAACTTGTTTGACATAATTTTATATCAGAAACAATATATAAAATCCGATTAGACACACAGTAGACATGATCTCTTTAAACAAATAGAGCATAAGTGCCCTTCAAGCACGATTTTTTCAGACAGTCCACACATATATTTCCCCCGAGCACACATCTTGCACGGTATTTTTGGATGAATTACACATGTACAATTTTTAAACACTTATTACACATTATTTTGTTAACTTTTGACTGATTTTTAATTTATTGTCGCATAATTACCGTGTAACTTTTAAAATATTTCTCATCATTTGAATAATTCTCGATCCACCGTCGGCTCATATGGGAATAATGAGTGATCAATCACAAAGTAAATTAAGAGATGGGCATAAAATATTTAAAAAAACTCATCGAATGGTGATTTTCTTTTCTCCTGTCGCATAATAAGGGTGACAAATTAATTATTGGAAATACCATAATTTAACGTGTAGGCAACTGCCGTCTATTACAATATATATAATTAATAAATGGTTACTAGCTGCACGTACGATATGATATTTTATAATAAAATAATAAATTGGGGTTTCCGGATAAGGCGATTTTTGTACATAAATATTGGTGGTTTATAGTATTTATTATTAGAGAAAAATATTTTATAGATTAAAGTTTAATTACATCTATTTATTGGAAAAAAATTATTATGCTATTGTCACTTAGGTAAGTTAAATTACTAAGTTTTGATTACTAATTTCTTGGTTTATTTAGGATAAAACATTTGCTTTGTTTATTTAATTAATGTCAGCCTTGGTTTGATGAAAAATTAATAAAATTAATGAATAAAAAATTAAATTAATAATTTTTATTTATTTGAATATTGACAAAAAATACATTCAAATAAGATAAATTTAAGTTAATAATAGCTAATTAGGTGGGAGATTTAAATATCAAAACTTACACTCAAAAAATATGCATAACTTTTATTATCATTATTCGCCCCTGAGGTCCGCGGTTGTCGTGACGGACAGAAGGCTTTTGGATTCCCTAACACGTAGCGGCGTCGGGAGAAGGATCCGGTCTCCGTCTCTATGAACCTGGACCTGCACAACACAAACAACGAACAAGAGGTCAGATGCCGACGGGGTTGTCCCCCCCGTCGATACTCCGACACTCAAGTCAGATATCTTCCGCAATAAGCGGAGGAATGCATGCGTAAGATGCAAGAATGAGGAGAGTGTGAGAGGGATGTGATTGGAGGCATGAGCTCTATAGATGCGCCCGTGGAGGGCGGCTTACCTGTGCGCCCGCAAAGGACGGCTTAGAGGAAATCCCTCTTGGGGGTGCGCCGGTGGAGGGCGGCTTGGAGAGGACCCTGCTTCTGGGTCAGACGGAATGCCCGTGGGCCTCGCTGATATTTAGAGGCTTAGTGGACGTATCTAAGTAAGCATGGAGATATTGGACCCTATCTCGCCCAAGGTTATACCGAAGGCCGCTAGATACGGACTTCCCGTCTTGTCCCGAGCAAGTTTGAATGGAACCTGTGCGATTTAGAGCTTCGGGATATTATCTTGGGAGAGTCGCATGCGGTTCGGGCGGACGAACACTGAGGGAGTGCTCTGTGCTCTTCCGACTGAGGTACTTCTTCTTTGCGCTGATGGGCGCCCATTATTAGAGCAGATGAGCATCAGGGAACCCTGGGCTCCCGTGGCGAAGGACTGACTGCTCTCGTTCGTCTAGATCTGGAGGACGGCGACCAGACGCCATGGAAGGAGCAAGGATTTGCTCCCTATTTTGAGAACCTTGGGTTCCCTGTCAGGGAAAGCTTTCGGGCTCTGCCTCCATGAGAAGCTCTCGGTGTGATTCTGGCACAGATCCGGCTGCTATTTGGGGGAGCTTCATGCTTCCGCTTCCGCCGCGGTTTGGGAGGAATAGCTGAGGGCCATTCTCAAAAGAACCCAAACCCTGGCTTGGATTTGGTTCGGGCTGAGCAGCCGAACGCCCTGGGAGGAGGTTCACGGAACCTTGTTACGGGGAAGCTCTGTCCAGCACCGACTAAAAGGGGGAATTGCGGGGTTTGGTCACCGGGATCGTTGAGTGCTCCGTTTAGGTCAGGAACGAGGGAGATGTGCTGGTTGCCATGGACAGCGAGCTTTGGGCTCCACCTAGCGCCGATTTGAGAGGGAATCGTTGAGTGCCGTCGGCGGGAAAGCTCTGCGTCTTATTCTTCTGGAAACGACGGTAGTGGGGGAGCTTTAGGTCATCGACGGAAAGGGTTCCGTGGTTCGCCTGGCTCACCGATGGGTGAATCGGGCTCATTCTTCCCTCTCCCGAGTTTCCTTCTTCTTCCTTTCACGAAGACAAGGAGAGAGAGAGAGAGAGAGAGAGAGGGTCCCTGACTCGGCTGGCCTCAGAGGCCCAGGCCTCGAGAATCAGGAAAAGTGGCTTTTCCCTTCTGCCTCCCCCTCTTTCCTGTGCAGGGGCTGGTCCTTTTAACGGGAAGGGGATGAATGTTTTTCCTCCAAAATGGGTCCCAAAATTCCTGCCAAGAATGATCTTCCCGCCAAACGAAAATATTTTTCGCTTTTGTGAGACTTCTTCTGCACGCCCATTTTCGGATACGGCATGTGCCTGGCCGCGGGCCCAAATTTCTGTTTAGTGGACAAATTTCTTGTTTACCACTGACTATTCCTTCGTCTTTATAGGCGCCTTATATTATGATCTAACAATCATTAAATTGTATTTTCAATTCTATTTAAATTTTATAAAATATAAAATTATTAACTAAATTGATAATATTTCGAGCTATATTTGGCCCGAGTGATTGGTCTAATTAAGCCCGATCTAACATGATTATCATAATTTTCATTAATTATTCAAACTAAAATAATATTATTTATCATTATATAATTTATTTTATTATTTAATAAATAAATAAATAATACTTCTAAATAGAAAATATCAAGTCTCCGTCCAACGTTGACAGATTTACAAGGACCGATGAATATGCATGAATTCAAAGTCAAGTTGTTTACCGCTGACTTCAACAAAATGGAAATCATAATTCCAAATTTACCCTCTCAAAGTTCTTGAAATAACCTAAATGTTACGTCATTCATGATGGACAACACAATACCTCATGGGAACTGTCACGGTACCCCTATTTTAACAGTATTCTGTGCTTTTTAATTATATTAATTTAATTATAATAATTTAAATAACTAAATTTAAAAAATAAATTCAATATATTTTAAAAAATCTAATATATTTTTAAAATTATAAAAATACTGATGGGGTGCGCCTCAAAATGGGCCTACCAATGGTAGAAAAACTGATCCAAACCTGAAAGCCTCGACGGTCCAACGTTTGAGTGACCAAATTTGAATTAGATTACTCACAAACGGTCAACGAAATGTTGACTGTCACAAGACACAAAGTTTGAGCCTCCGAAAGCCTTTCTACAGTCTTGGGCCCATTCCACCGTGGCCCAAGCCCAACCGGCAAACGATAGAGAAACTCCGCCCGCTCTCCACGAAGGCGACGATTCTCGACGGTCAACTCGAACGTTGACCGTCCTCTCCTTACGTTGGGCCCAAATAACGCCTTCCCTGACAGTAATGGGCCCATCACGGGGCCCATAACCTCCCAACCAACCACGGCCTTCCACGCGTCCTCTTTGATCCTAAATGGATACTAACAAGATTGCGCCCTCAAATAAGGAAGGCGCGATCTTCCCCGTATTCTTGCCCACCAAACAACCCAACGGTAATAATCCAAAGGGGAAAGAAATAACTGGGAAGTCATTAAAACCCAAGAATGAAACTATCCCTCCACCATGACAACTGAGATCTGGGCCGAGGCGGGCCGCAGCCACGGTGGAGGGAAAGGATCTCGCCTTCCAAAGGAGGAGGATCATCCACCTCTTCCATAATCGCCCCGTACCTTCTGCGTCGGCACGCTTTTCAATTAACACTAAAAACACTTGAATCGATCTCCAACTCCGACAAAACTCCGAGTCTTCTGTGATACAAGCTCTCTGCTTTGATTCGCCTGTGAGATCGCACCATAAACTTCAAGGCAACAAGCGAATCCCCACGATTGCTTACCGCCTTTCCCACCGACTCGTATACAAGAAGGACTCCTATTTCTCTTACGTCTGGGTCAAACCGCTCTCACGACAACTTATTCTTCTTTCATTCTTTTCAAGGTCGTTTCACCGATTGAGGCGTCGGAGAGTTATCGGGGATTTCTCCCGCCGTTAATCGCCGACCTCCTTGTTTTGTTTTAGTGGTGCAGGACCCGCACTCAAAGGAATCTGAGCCGGATCAACATCCACCCTAGAATCCGGTCTGCTCGGGCCTGATCACGCATCATTGGCGCCGTCTCGCGAAGCGCTAACAAAAGCTTACTCCCAATTCTCGCACCCGCTCTTTTGTCACCTTCTGTTCCTACGATGGTGAACACAGGGGCTCAAAGCTAGCGACCCCGCTAGAGAGATGCAACTAACCCCTGACCAGATTATGTCAAGTCCTGTCAACGGGCTGGGAATGCGGGCTCCACCGCCTTACTTCCAAAGAATTGTGGAGCAGATGTGCCAACAATCGCCTCGCTTTTATACTTTGCGCCTCAAAGAGTCGCGGCCACCGGGCGCTCCACCGGGGCCATCCCCTCCTCCGCCACAAAAAGGGTGGCCAGAGAAAGAAGATGCCTGCGAAAAGACCCCGTGGCCCGAGACGCTCCGCACTGGCCCTCCCGCCTCGGCCAAAATAGGCCCGCAACGCTCCGGAGCACGCCCCGAGAGAAAGCCAAGAGCGAAGAAATCCCGGTACTCGGCCGAAAACCGCACACCGTCCCGAGCATGCCTCGGACCGAGATCCACGAGGAGGCAGCAGCAGACCACCAACCCTCCAGGACAAAACAGAGTTGAGGGATTACCTCAACTCAAAAAGACGGCCACTCGCGCCCGATCCGCGAGTGGAGCAAATCTGAACTGTGTGTCCGAGAATACGAGCACACCATAGATCCGGGATATCTCCTTTACTCATGGGAAATCCCGAGCCGTCCTGTCCCTTCAAAGTTCAAGTTGCCAACTCTTGATTCATACGATGGGAGCAAAGATCCATTGACTATCCGGATCACTTCCGCACCCACCGAGTCTACAAGGGTTGGAGGACTCGCAATGTGCCGATGCTTTCCTCTCACCCCCGAAGGAGATGCCAATCTGGGTTTCACCATCTCCCCTCGTGATCTATCGACGCCTCCGTGTACTCACGGACCTCTTCCCGGCTCAATACGCATCAAGCCGACGGAAGAGAAGCACCGTGGCACCTCTCCCACATCAAACAAACCAGAGAGAACCCGCGGCGCTCGGATCGCCTGCGAGGCCGAAGGATCCCCAGATCACCAGGAGATGAAGTCGGGCGGCTTCATCTCGCGCTTACTTTGGTGACTTTTTTAAGCACCTTGCCCATAAGAATCTCAATCATTCCGCGAGGCTAATCAATCACTGGGCCTACGCCGTCGCCGAGGAGGCCAACGAGGCAAAGCGCCCGAACGGCAGGCGATCAGCCTTCCCTTCCTGGAGAAGGGAAGAGGAAATTCATGGGCGAGAACACTCCATGTAAGGCCAGGATCGGGCCGCCAGCGCAAGGATTACGGGCTCACTACTTTCACGCCGATGCACACGCGCGCAAACGTCCTCATGCAGTATCCGTGGAGAAAGTTTCCGAAATGGCCCAAAATGGGAAAAAGGACTCGGGAAACTACCCAAATATTGTGATTATCACGCTCCCGCTGCCATTCAACCGAGGATCGCAAAGAAACGCCGCAGCGGAGATTGAGGGAGCTTTGTCCGCCGCGACACCTCAATAGGTTCATCAAAGGACCAGGGCGTACTTTGGGGGCCGCAGAGCCGAGGAGCCTTCTCCACCCCGAAACAGACTGGGGGCGGGGTAAACATGATTACCACCCGATCACTAAAAGTCCCCGCGACTACAAGGAGCAAGCAGACGGGAGGAAAAGCAACGCACGGTGGACAACGTTATCAGCCAATGAAGTGTGATTCTAATCATGTTATTTCCATGTCACCTTCCTTGTATTTTCAAAGACTCGCTTTCGGATGGCAATGATGACTACCACCTGACGAGTCTTTATCGAGCAATGGAAGTTCAAGGATTTGCTTTACTTGGACGCGTTTTTAAACTAGACTAAAAAAAGAGTCAACTAAAACCGCGAGAAGGACCACTTTGACGGCCTAGATAACGAACCCGGTGCCGCTCAAGGGACAATCCAACCGAAGTGACCTTAGGCATCTACCCAAGGACAAAGACATTTGCAAACCTTTCTCCGTGGTCGACCGCGGCTTTACATAACGCTATACTAGGCGTGCCCGTGCCTAACAAATACCAGGGCGATCCGTCAATACCACATCTAAAAATGAAGTTCCCAACTCCTACGAGTCGGTGAAGCATCGGGCGCATTAGGTCACCAGACGGACCTCGCTTACATGGCCCCGACGCTCCGAGCCACAAAGAATAAAACTATGGGAGAACTCGACTATCGGACGAGACAACTTCTCCGAAGAAGGCGAGCCCGAGAAGCCACTGATCCGATCCCACCGACCTCGGGAACCGGATAAGAGCGTTCAGATTGGCGGCTCACTCACCGCCATCACAAGATTCCGAGCAGCGTTCTTACGAAGAACGCAGATCTTTTTGCTGACTCGGCAGACATGCCCTAATCCCAAGCAGAAACGGTCACAAGCCGGGCCTCGATCTCGACCAAAACCTTAGGCGAGCGAGGAACCACTCCGTCGAAAAGCCGATCGCCATCCGAGAGGAGGTGAAGAAGTCACTTGACGCAGCTTCATTAGGGAAGTCCAATACCCGACCGCTCTCTCTAATGTCGCCCTTGTTAAGAAAAGCAACGGAAAGTGGCGGATGTGCGCCGACTTCACCGACATTAACAAAGCCTCGTCCTAAGGACAAATTTCCCTTTCAATAGACTCGCCGGGACTCCACAAAGCAGATACGAGCCCGAGCTTCACGGACGCCTATTCGGCTACAACTGACATTCGCATGAATCGAAGGATGAGGAACGCATTCTCCTTCATGACTTGGACCAAGGCACCTACCGTTATAAGGTGATGCCTTTTGGCCTTAAGAACGCTGGGCAACCTACCGCACAGTCCGTCAACAAGATGTTCGAAAGTCGATTGGTGCAACATGGAGGTCGCCGATGACATGCTCGTAAAGAGCAGGGTCATCGGCGACCACATTCGCGACTTGAGTGAGTCGTCAAGTGTCAAGGCATCGCATGAAGTCAATCGACCAAATGCTTCGAGTCATACGGAAAATTCCCGGGTTCATAGTCTCCAAATGAGGGATCGCGAACCCCGAAAATCAAAGCACTCGCCGACATGACACCTCCGGAGCGTGAAAGACGCTCAAAGGCTCACAGGCGACCGATGCCTTTGTCCCGCTTCCTCGCGTTCTGGAGACAAGTACCAACCCTTTTTCAAAGCTCTTGGGAACGAAATCCAGCGGTTTCAGTGGACCGCGGATCGCCAAACTACTTTCAAGAATTGAAGCAAGATTGCCACCCCGCCGCTATTGGTATCACCAAGTGGCATGAGAGGTATTATACCTCACCTCAGGGATCGGGGAACGGCGCTGCCTGGCCCCTTGTGCGACAGATCTGGGACGCGCAGCCGCCGGTCTACTATGTGAGCAAAATGTTGGTCGGCCAGAAACCGCTACTCACGCGCAGTAAAAATCGGCCTTAGCGCTAATATCCTCCGCACGAAAACTAAGGCCTTACTTCCGTGCCCATCGTATGGTGGTCCTCACTTGACCAGCCATTAAAAACCATCCTCCGAAACCCGATGTTTCCGGGAGGTTAGTCAAATGGGCTATCGAGTTGGGCGTAGTTCGACATTGAATTTCAGCCTGTGCCCGCCCTAAAGCAAAGCACCGGGCCGATTTCGTCGAGACCACAACCCCGCCTCTCGATGAATGTACCCGTAAAGAAGTAGTGACTCGCTCGCTTGAGTCCTGCAGTGGGTATCCATGTGTACGGATCGCCCATGGACGCGTGGCAAAGGGCGGAGTTATCCTGGCAACTCCCGACAGGTTCGAGATAAAAATACTCACTCGACTCAATTTCCCAAAGGACGAATAACGTTGCCGAGCACGGCTCCCATTGGCCTGGCTCGAGACTAGCCCGAGAATGCTCTCGCCAGAAACTCGACGGTCCTACGCGACTCCGAGCTCATCGTCAACTGACACCTAACGGCTTCGAGGCAAATAACCCGCTCTTGCCAAGTACTTGGCCAAGGCAAAGGAAATGATTCAAGGTTTTGAGAGACTAGACCTTGTTCACATTCCGCGTCTTTGGCGAAGTACCAACAGGCCAAGACGCCGCCGCCAAAACCCGGAGCAGTACTCGAGGACATGCGGGAGATCCCGAGCGCTCTGGCCGAAAAACAGAGGCCATGCAGATTTCGGAAACAGATACCTGAGATGACTCATTTCTAAACTATTCAAGCTAACGGATCACTCCGAGGACGCCGAACAAGCCAAGCGGGTCAAAAGACAGCCGGTTGGTATATCAGAGTTCAAGTGACGCCTTTTATCGCCAAAGGTACTCGGCTCCATACCTCCATTTGCTGAACTCCCAAGAGGCGGACTACGCGCTAAGCGAGGTCCACCTCCTGGATCTCGGGATCTCATATAAAGCGGAAAAAACTTGGCCTTCAAGGTCATGAGGCGAGCTACTGCCCTCAATGAAAAGGACGACCGAATTTGTGGAAGAAATGTGAAAAAGCCGCCAACCAACACCACCTTCCTCACCGGCCAGACTTAAACGCTTACAATCGCCATCGGGTGGGTCAGCCGAATGGGGGGCTCGATATTCTCGGCCCTTTTCCGTCCTCGGCAACGGAAATTCATCATAGAAGGCATCGACTACTTCACCAAGTGGGTTTAAGCAGCCCGGCCCGGCTAAAATCACGTAACACAATGCCCAGACTCCTTCGCCATAGCATCGCTCCTGAGATTCAGCGCCCTGGAGGTCGTGGTAACCGACAACGGACCCACTTTCGGAAACGCTTCACTGTATTGCACCACTGGTATCAGTCGGTCCACACTTCGTGGCATACCCCCAGCAGCTGGGACGCGTGGAGGTCAAACCGCACAATACTTCCCGGGTTAAAAACTAAGTCGAGGACGCTGGGGCTCTTGGGTCGACGAGCTCCTTTCCGCCTCTGGTCTTGCAACAACCCGAAGGAGCCAACACGCGAGACGCCCTTCGGCCTCACCATGGACGGATCAAGAGGTAATTACGTTCGAGATCGGGCTTCAAGTCTAAGTGGAGTCCTTTGACCACCTGGAAAACTCCTAAAATTCTGGGAGCACTTAGACTGCTCGGAGGCACGCGATGCTGCTTAATACGACATGGACTCGCCTACCAACATCGAGTGGCCCGATACTACAATAAGAAAGTAAAGCCCGACAGCCGAGGTAGGCGATTGTCCTGCGTGGCGTCGAGGCCCACCGGGTGCTCGCCGCTCCTGTCAGAATAAGCTCTCTCCCCACCGGGAGGGACCTTCCTCGTCTCAGCCTGCGCAACTGAGCCTACAAGTTCTAACCAGACGAAAGTTGGTTCCACGAACGTGAACGCAGCCTTTTACCTTAAACGCTACTTCCAATAGGAAGTTGGGTATGAACTCACCTTTCTACGTGCATACATTCGCTTGCTTGTGTAACTGTGAGGTAAGGAGTTTACTTAGCATATAGAATACTAGGATGTATGAATCTCTTGCCTTTGGGTACCCATTCGACCTAGATCGCCTTTAAGTCGAGGGTCTTCACCTCCCGTTAAACCCCGGTCATCCAGGTGGCCAGAAATCGTCCAAAACCCTAGTCATCTAGGTGGCCCGTATGCCCTTAAACCCCCGTCATCCAGTGGCCCATAGCGTCTCAAAACTCGTCATCCAAGTGGCCCATAGCGGTCCGAAACCTTGGCCATCCGAGCGGCCCAATAGCGGCCGTCGACTAAACCTTGGTCATCCAAGTGGCCCATAGCGGTCAAAACCTTAGGGGGCAGACGGCACACGCGCCTCGACCTCCTTTCTAGGGAGCAAGAACGTCAACAGATTAACGACGAAGGAGAAGCATCTCTTCTCCCGATTGGCAGCCCAAGTTTTCGCTGAACGCGCCATCAGCCGGATCTCACAATCACCGCTTCGGCCTAAGGACCTACTCCTAGGGCAAATAACAAGTTGGCCACCCCACAAAGCAATAGCGTGGTGAGACAATGATTTGAAGCGTTCCTTCTCGACATTAACCGCCCAAGTTTCCACTCGACAAAGACAAAGCAAGGTTGGTTACTACAACCACTTGCCACGCCTGGGGGCCAGTTCATTTCCAAGTAACGGTCGCCACCAACTAAGTTAGGCCCAATGTAACGACACAAACAAACACGAAGCAATAAGAAGCGATGGATGCTAAAATCAAAAGAACTTCCGTTTTATTGCCTCAAAAAGTGTGTTACAATTTACAAACAAGCCAAAAATAAAAGAGAAAAAAAGTACAAAGAGCTGCAAGGTCACGGCCGCCACCCCGGCGTCCCTGGGCTCTCCTGCAAGTCTTCTTGCGCAGCAGACCAGCTCCTTAGATTTATAAGCTCAACAGGAAATCGGTGAACGACCAACCGCGCGACGCGACGCCTAATATTGAGCCCCTCCAATGCCTGGTAGAATGCGCCCTCAACCTCGTGGAGACTCATCCGAGTATCCAACTCGCCCTCTACGGTGGCGACTCTTATCCGAAAGACGTTTGTTGTCCGTCTTAAGCCGATCTTCCTCTTCTTTGATCGAGCGACCTCCGCCCTCGGGGCAAGAGCCGACTCTGCCTCTAAGTCCGCCACGACAACCTCGAGAGCGGCTTGTCCCATCCCGTAGCTCTCCTCCGGGCGGCCGCCTTAGGCCCAACCAGGCTATCTCGCCTCCCCTGCTCCGCACGATGCGGTCGCACGCTCTCCATTTCCTCTGGCATTGGCCGAGCCCACTCTTTTTGGTGCACAAGACAAAACAAAACGTGAGCTCGCAAACATAGTAAAAATACCCGGGAAGTCATTGCATAGCCATACTCGTAAATCTTCCAAGTGAGACTCACTTAACGGACTCGGCCAGTGCCCAAATGGTGGGATCGGAGATGTCGAGCTAGGAGCGCCCTCTTGCGCCTAACGCCGCTGCCTCCAAGAGGCGGTCCAAAACTCATCATCAACAGCGGCGGGCTGGGCTCTCCCTGACCCTTTACCGAATAATCGTGGCAGTTTTTTTCCGGCCGCCCGTGGGGCAGCTCATCGGGATCGGATGGCCGACGGCTCCCACAATATAAACCCGCGAGCTTCAGGCGCATCGCGAGCCGGCCCACCGCGATCCTATCCAGCAAAGACAGAACCACCTTCACCGCGAGTTGGGCCAAAATAACTCCTCCGGCATCCTCCTGACGGTCCTCAACGACCTCCCCGCTCCGGAAGTGCGCCGGTCCACCGCAGATCCTGGGCAGCCTACAAGGTGGGAGAGGAAGAGGAGGGGCGTGGCGCCGCCTCGGCAGCGCCTCCTCCGGAAGATACAGGCGGATAAGCAACTTCCCGAGCCGCGTGCTTGGACGTTGAGACGAGGGTTTGACTGACCGACGGACGGTGGACCCCATTCAACTTTCTGCCTCCTCCCAGAAACCAAGAAATCCCTTCTAAATTCTTCGGGATTTTCCATGTTGGTCGCGGTCGACCATGCATACGCGACGAGACTCCGCCAAGAGTGCGCGCCAAGATGCACGGAACCTCGCCCGGTTCCTCGCGAGGCATCCTCTCCCACCTTCCACGAAGAAGAACTGTTTTCGAGTTCTTCAGTCATAAATCGCCATCTTTATCTTTATCCTAGGGCCGAGCTGAGATCCACTCGCCCCCGGGTCACCTTAAATATGACCTTAAGACCTGGACATCCTAAACTTTCCGTTTGAGTTTCCGGCAAAAATGCATAAAGGTAAATGTACCTCACGGCGTTGGCATGAAGCTGCGCGACGGGAACCCCTAGGGTCGCATGATCGACTCCATCTCCTCCGGAAGGGGCAGCCGACCGCTCCTCAAAGTGGGCCTCGACAGACGGTGATGTAGCCCTCTCGGGTGAGAGGCAACTTCACCCGCTCCTGAACCTTCCGGGCCATCTCTTTCGGGATGTTGAATTCAACACACAAGGCCTTAACATCACCTTCTCTCAATTTACTGAGATTTCCGCAACTAGGCCATGATCGAAAAGGTGCTAGGTTTTCCGGGAAGGTTTGACTTGTGAAATGGAAGTGAGGAAGAAGGCGAAGGAGTGGTAACCAACTTCAAAAACGGGAGGAAGTCTTGAGCGCCAAGCTTGCAAAGGGCGTTAGCCATGCCACGTGTCGTCTCCTCATTCACCCGGTAAGCAACGCAGAGACTCCCGCATTAATGACAAACAGGTACCACGTGTCGCCAATTTACCTGCCCGGTAAAGGACGGATCTCTCATGCATTACCGTCTTGATTTCCTTCCAACCAAAAGAGGACACGTGCCACTCACCTGGCGATCCGTAGAAAAGATGGCGAAGTCGTTCTGAATTGACACGGGCCCGGTCAACAATTTGGAACTCGAGGCTTCAACCAAGGCGAATATCTACGCAAACCTCGAGATTTGATCAGCATGATCGACAAAACCGGAGAGTAAAATCGAACGATGAAGGCGAGCGGTTTATAAGGGACACCAGAAACGTCTTTGAGGTCGGAAATCATTACCCATGGGGGCCAGTGATGGTACGCCTCAAAATGGCGAGCCCAGCAGGAAAACCGAGATCAAAATCGAGCCCCCACCCATTAACGCTTTCAGTCACCACTCAAGGGCGATTATCGGCAACGGTCAAATAAATGTCGACTGCTCCGCGCACACCCGCCGAGCTCCGAGCCTTTCTAAGGCCTCGGGGCCCATTCCATCGGCCTAAGCCCAACCGCAACGGCAGAGGGAAACCCGCTCTGGGCTCTCCAGCCAAGCGACGATCTCCACGGTCAACTGACCCGGGCTGACTCCGCCCTCTCCTACGCTGGGCCCAAATAACGCCTTCCCACAAGAATGGGCCTGCATCACTGGCCCATAACCTCCGCAAAACGCAACCATGCCTTCCACGCCCTCTTCATCCAAATGGATACTACAAGATCAAGCGCCTTCAAATAAGGAATATGATCTTCCCCGTATTCTGCCCACCGTAAACAACCTCCACCCAGAATAATCCAAAGGAAAGAAATAACGGAAGTCACATAAAAAGCAGAATTATCCCCTCCACCATGGCAATCGAGATCAATGAGAAGGTGCGGGCAACCTAAAGGAGGGAAAGGATCTCGCCTTCCAAGGAGGAGGATCATCCACCTCTTCCATAATCAGCCCGTAACCTTCTTCTCGGGCACGCTCACTAACACTAAAAACACTGAATCGAGACGAACTCCGAGGCAAACTCCAGTCTTCTGTATACAAGCCTTCCCGGCTCCAGGGGAGACGAGACTATAAACTTCAAGGCAAATGCTTTAATCCCCACGATCACATCGCCTTTCCACCACTCGAGCATAAAGGACCTTGCGTTTTTCTCTTAATAGCCCTGCCAAACCGCTTCACGATAACTTATTCTCTTTCGCTTCTTTCTTCGTCACTGCTTATCAGATTGAATGATTTGGTATTTATCAGATTTCTCCATTCCACTAATCGCGACCGCTTGCTTAATACTGTGACCCGGGACTAATAACGGAGTTTGATCAATATCCACCCTAGAATCCGACCGCTCGTTTCTGGGACTGCGACGATCAAATACCATAGAAAATAGAAGAATAATAAAAAAAACAAATTAACCTGACATACCATGGAAAATAGAAGAATAATAATAAAAAAAACAAATTAACCTGACTGATTTTTCCTTATTACGTGATAAATAATTTTTTTATTATTTTACACATGATAAAATTTATTCTAATGGTTAAATTATTAAAAAAAAATTGTATTTGAATTATGGTCATTAATATTTTTTTTATATAATGAACTATCCAATTTGATTTTATTGCTCAGATACACACACAAAAAATAATTTATTAATTTTTTCTGAAAGGGAAAAAAATAATATTAAGGCACCTAGTATTTGGGATTGAGGGGGCGTCCTTCTTCCCAAATGAGAGAAGGACCATCCCTCTTCTTAATTCCCTGGGCGATGTAAAATTCGGCGATATATATTTTGAATGATTAAATTTAAAATTGAACGGTCCACGTTATATTATCCATTTAAAACGTATGGGCCGTCGGATTTTACATCTGACGGTTAAGATAAGGAGAAGGACGGTCCTTCTCTATAAGGGAGAAGGACGCCCCAAAATACTATTTTTTTTCAAAAGAAAAAATTAATTTTTTTTGTTATTATTTTTTATATTAACTTTGATATAAATAGATATATAGTTAAACATATTAATATTATTTTTCTATTTATTTTTATTTATACATCAAATTATATAATTAAAATACAGTTTTTTTTTGTAATTCAGTCAAAATTAGTGGTAAAAACAAAACTATCAATAACCTCCCATAATTTAATGGCGGTTACCCCACTTTCTTAGTAACAGGAAGAAGTTAAAGTTGGTTGTGGTGAATTTTAGGAGGTTAAAATATTTATATAAATTATTAAAATTATTATGTTCTTATATAATTTTAAAATATTAAAATAAATATTATATGCATACGTGAATTTATAATTTAAGGCCTTTTTTCAGGGTATTTTAAATTAAATTTTCTCATTTTATTCTTCTCTCTTTCATAATAAAAATACATGATTTATGAGAAAAAAATGCAAGATGTACAGTTTTTAGATAACTTATTAATTTTAGAAAAATAAAATTTTTTTAAAATATTCTTCAAATTTAAATCTAAAAAATCGTTCACTCATCATTTAGAGAAATTAATAGTCATTATCCTTAATTAATGATAGGTAATTTTTATTATTTATAGGATAAGAAGATAAATAATTTTTTAATTATATAAATATTTTTTTATCAAAATCAAGCTAATTTAAAAAAATAAAATTTTAATAAATATTTTAAAAAATCATAGAATATCATAATTGTTAAATATTTTAATAAATTATTAATATATATTATATTATTTAAAATATGTTTTTATAGACATACGTGCTTTGAGTATTTAATTTTTGCAAATTGAACATATACATATGAAGACTGCAATCGAAAACGAAGAGGCTTGTTTTCTAATTTTAGCAGTATATTTTTAAAACAGATAATTATAATTTAGCTATTTTTAAAAAATAAAAATATAATAAAAATTAATTATTAAATAATTAAATTATAATTATTTATTTAAAAATAAATAAAGAAAACTTTTCTTTATATCTTTAAAACACGAGCCTCCCTCAATTGAAAGCTATGATATTTGGTTGCTTTGCTTGTGAGAAAGCTTAAAAGTCTAAGGCTTGGAGGGCTAATTCCCCATCTATTATTTATTTATATTTACTATGCTTTTTTTTTTCCATTAAATTTATTACATAGCAAATTTATAGATCTAATGGTATTTTTTTTTCTATTAAATTTATTCCATTAAATATATATATATATATTTCCATTACTACGATGCAAGATGCAATAAGCAATGGTATTTAATGTAATTCAATGAGAAACAAAATATTGAGCCTAGGGTTAGAATTATATTAATCAAAAATAAATTATAAATATTATACATCGGCCAATAAAATTATATTTTTATTTTCTTATGGTACACCAAAAATAAACAAAAATAAATAAATAAATAAAATCTCTATTTAATTTCTAATTAATCTATTTGTAAAATAAGTAAAATAAAAAATTTAACAGTAAATAAATTTCTTTTTATAAAATTTATTATCGATTAAATTTATATTGGATGTATTTATTTACGATACTTTAATTTTATTTAATGTCTAATCTTTTAACTACATTATACCCTCTTCCTTAACTAATAATTTAGGTTAATTTTCTTATGTTTTATTTTATTATAGCTTTATATGTAAGAGATCCACAGGGTAAAAATCTTAAAATTATATGAAAATTTAAATATTAAAGAATATAAAATAAATTATTGTGAAAAAATCCAATTGAATTTGTTATACTATAGAAAACTTGTAATTAATATATAATATTATATGTCCCTTCTAAATCTTGTTCGGTCACCAGAATCGATGTTTTAGCCAGTCATCTTGCCTCAATAAAAGTAGGGTTTTAACGAGGGCATAAGTTCTTGCTGTTGTGGGGCGCGTGGGGCGCATCTGTGACAATACAGAGAAAGGTCTCTACTCTGTCTCTCTCTCTCTCTCTCTCTCTCCCTCTCTCTAGAGGAGGATAAAGGAGAAGTAGAGGGGAGAGAAGGGGCGTTACCACTCTCCAAAATCTCGGTTCTTGGGCCATCTGTTCACGGACATCAAGGCCCCAATCCCAATTTTCATCTCTTCCCCACTTTACCCCTCTCGATTCTTTGTCTATCTCTCTGCCCACATTGATTTTTCCTGTTTTTGCTGGGATTTTCCACTTCTCTCTATAAATTTTCGGTACTAGTTCCCCGTTTGCTTCCTGCAGCATCGTCTCCAGATGGTGTTAACTTCCAAAGAGAATACCGGAATGGAAAAAATGTTGGACCAATCGACTCCGTCTTCCAATTTCGCAGAATCTCCGTAGCCCATGTGAGCACCTCACAGTTTCTTAACTCGATCTGCCTTAATTTTCTCTCTCTGGCTCTTATTGTTTATGGTGGTATTTGCGGTTCTGATTTCAAAAATATTTTAAACATAATGAGTAGATGTGTAGTGTTGGTTGGCTTGTGTTTGAGATCATGGGTTTCTGTTAAGAAAGCAAGTTTTTTGTATAGACGATTTTGGCGTAACACACTAGGGTTATATATTATTCTCTGTTATTTGGAATTTTTAAATTTTAATGATAACCATTCTGAAATATTATTTTGTTATGCTGTCAAAAGGCCAGATTCAATGGGTTTTGGATCGGGATCCATGTACGATTTTTTTGGTGCTTTGTATTATTACTATAATTGCTATTGTCTTCTTGGGTTGTTTTTCATACTATTATTAATGGTTTATGATGTTGGAATTCGTGTTTTTTCTGTTTTTGTTGTTTTCTTAGAATATTTTTAGGGTGGAGGTTCCTTGCTTGGAGGGAATTCCATTACCTCTTGAGGGCTTTTAAAAGGTTGCTCAAGTGAGGAGGGGTTTGATCGGTAGACTCAATCACCAATGGCTAACTGCATTGATGATAATGATAACGAATTTTTTGATGCCAGTGAGGACATTGCTGTTGGGTCTGATTCAGATTCGAGTAACCACGATAAATTTATGCCAAATTCAGGCTCAGGGATTAGTACGTGGGTACCTAATAGTTCCCCATTTGATTTATGGATTCAAAATCCCACAAGTATCCAAGAACGGCGAAGTAAATTCTTTGGTTGGTTGGGTTTGAGTGTAGATAAGACGTCTATCGGCGTTTCAGTTGATAGTTCTGATTCTGATGGAGAGATTGATAGGATTACATGGAATAGTGGCGCAGTGTTGAGAAGCCCGAGTTCTTGTTGTAGCTTTTCATCGAGTAGGTCTTTATGGTCCTGCTGCTCCAGTGATAAATTGTCCAGAGGCTTGAGTTCCACGGAGAATTTTGTGTGCAGAATTGGGAATTCAGACAGTGGCAAGGCAGAATCTGAAGGGGGTGAACATGCTCAGGAGCACAGGATTGGTGAAGATGGAGAGATGGGCGGCCCTGACGGAGTGTTATTAATGGAGCAACTGGAGAATTCTTCTGGGTCATCTCCTTCTGGTGGAGAAGCCATGAAAGGTGACAACACAGATGGAAGCAACTTCTTGGGGCCAATGAAGAGTTTTAAAAAATGGTGGGTGACCAAATTTCGTAACTTCTCGTGCATCATGGAAAGGGAAGACGAATACCATGATACAGATTCGGTTCTCCGTTTAGGGTTTCGGAGAGTGAAGGTTCACCATTTTAGGAAGCAATCAAAGGAATTGTCAGCCCTTTACATAGGTCAAGATTTTGCCGCCCACAAAGGTCCAATCTTGACCATGAAATTCAGCCCCGACGGGCAGTACTTAGCCACTGCTGGAGAAGATGGAATTGTGAGGCTGTGGAAAGTGATGGAAGATGAGAGATCGGATGAACTTGGCATTCCTGAAATAGATCCATCATGCATTTACTTTACAATGAATCATCAATCAGAATTGAAGCCCATGTGCACAGAGAAAGATAAACTTGCTAAATCAAGTAGCTTGAGGAAAACATCTGATTCTGCTTGTGTAGTTATCCCTCCAAAAGTCTTCCGGATATTGGAGAAGCCACTGCAGGAGTTCCGGGGGCACCGAGGTGAAATATTGGACATTTCATGGTCCAAGAATAATGTGAGTGATTGCAGTCAATAAATACTGAATCTTTTGAGTTTTCTTTTTGGGCAAAAATCGATTCAAACTTACCTTGTTTTTCCTTGCAATGCAGCGTCTTTTATCATCGTCAGTGGATAGAACTGTTCGTTTGTGGCAAGTTGGATGTGACAATTGCCTCATGGTCTTTTCACATAATAATTATGGTGCGTTTCTTCCTGATATATGTAGCTGTAAATCTTAGCATGTGTATTTTGCTGAGGAATTAATCCATCCCCTAAGTGCATGTTGTTCAACTTGTTTCTCAGAATGTTTTTGTGTTTCCTAATATAAGCTTACCTTCATTGTGGTTTGGCGATGCAGTGACTTGTGTTCAGTTTAACCCCGTGGATGATAATTACTTCATCAGTGGTTCAATAGATGGAAAGGTCCGGATTTGGGAAATCTCTGGTTGCCAAGTCGTTAATTGGACTGATATTAAAGACATTGTTACTGCTGTCTGTTACCGCCCAGATGGGAAGGTTTGTCTGAGTTCTTTCTCCCATCAGAATGAGTTTGGCTTTCAAAATTCAATGATCGTTACTTTGCTTCTTGTTCAGGGAGGAATTGTCGGCTCATTGACAGGTTATTGCCGTTTCTACAACATATCGGGTATGCAAACCCTACAACTTTTCCCCATTTTCCCTCTCATATTCGAATCTTTATAGCTCGTTTAGCAGCTTTGTGATTAAAAAAATATACTATACACTTTTATTTGTTGAAATAAGGAAACTGGATTGGTCTGAGCTATAGTCTATGGAATATGTGCTAGAAATGATTCAAATCTTCTTTTAAAGGGGTTTACAACAAGAAAGTTTTGATGGGGTAAGATGTTGCAGGAAGAACACACTGTTAAACGAGAACAAAAGACATGTCTAAGGCAGTAATGCTTCATTTGAATTTCTGAAAATTTGGGGGCACAGAAAACATTGCAGGCACCCCAAAATTGGTTGTATTTTGATTGCACCTGTAAAATTTTCTTTAAATTATAACAGATCAAAACAGAGCCGTATCAAACTATGGGAGTAACTTGATAGTCTTGAAAGAGACTGAAAACAGAATCATATCCCCTGACTTTTATGCGGATGGATTCAAGTTTAATGGACACAAAGATTAGTATGGCCTTAGCTGCTCTTGTTTGAGGATGCTTTTGACTAATAACATAGTTTCTGCCATGGAACTTAACCTTGAGTTTATTTCAGAAAAGAGATAGTACTGATGAAGAGTCTTTATGTTTTGCATGGTTCAGATATTCAATTGCAGCTGGAAGCTCAAATCTGCTTGCACAATAAAAAGAAGTCATCCTGCAAAAGGATAACTGGCTTCCAGGTATGTATTCTTATCTCTTGCCATCCTCTTCTCAGCATTTGATTGGCAATTTGTTCTTTTCCATTCTTCTGCAATTTTTACTTATTTTATGTAATAATTCAGTACTTTCCACAAGACCCAAGCAAAGTTATGGTCACTTGTGCTGATTCACGGATCAGAATCCTTCAAGGTGTAAATGTGATTGGCAAATGCAAGTGTAAGCCATCTCTCTCTCTCTCTCTCTCACCGCTCTGCACACATTAATTTCTTATTCAATAATTGCCCGTTTGATTATTTGCTTTGTACTGTTGGTATGCACCTGAATATTTTCCTTTCCTCTTTTCTTGGACATGTAACACCTTACATAGGATATCCTATTCATTGATTGTGTGAATTTTACTAGATTTTGTTAGCAATGCTCAATCGTTATTGATGTAGGGAAGGGGAAAAAAGTAAATGAGGGGAAGGAGAACAGAAGGAAGAGAGACTGAGAGAGAATAGAGATAAGAGAGAGTGGTAGAGACCAGAAAGAGAGAAGACCAAGAGAGAGGGGAAGGAAAACACAATCACTCAAATTTGTTCAATTCATAAGTGCTGCATTAAATAATAAAGTTAGGGTCTTTATATAGGGAACCCTATTCCTAGTATAATTTGAAAATAAAATCAAATTTTAAAACTTCTAATTTGGAAATAACATAAATTGGAAATAAAATATCTTCTAAGTGAAAAGAAAATCAAATCTAGTTTGGAAATAAAATCAATGCTACTTTGAAAATCAAATCAAATCGAGAAATCAAATCAAATTTCTAAATTAAAGCAAATCAAATTTCTGTATCTATTTGAAAATAAAATCAGATCACATATCTACATTCATGGTATCCGCATCAGTTATTCTGCATTTGCCATTTTCCCTCATGGTTTGCACTTTGCTGTGAAATACTTGGTGAAGCCATACATGGATGAACCCTTTTCTCCAATTTTCTTTTTCTGCAGGTCTTCGTAGTGGTGGAAATTGTTTATCTGCATCTTTGACATTTGATGGGAAGCACATAGTCTCTGCATGTGAAGATTCTAATGTATATCTATGGAACTGTGGTGATCAAGGGGATCAAGATCAGTCTCAAGCTAGGAAATTTAGGTCTAGTGAACGATTTCCAACCAATGCCTCTGTTGCAATACCTTGGTACGGATTGCAAGGTGGGAATGTGGGAAATGCATGGCAAATTAATGGGTCAAATGAAGGAATTTCCAGTTCTCTTCCTCTCCCTTCGCCTGCTTGTTTCCTAAGCAGCCAAGAATTCTTCTTGGAGTCCTACCCCAAAGGGTCAGCAACATGGCCAGAGGAAAAGCTTCCTGCTTCTAATCACCTTGGCCTCATCCTCAATTCAAAAGTCAGAATACAAGTTTCTGAGGACCTCTTGTCAGAGCACGTCAAGTTCCCATGCTTGGGGTCTCGTTATTGTGACTGCTGGATGGGATGGACGAATCAGATCATTCCACAACTATGGATTACCAGTACCCTGATATCACAGATTCATCTCATATCGGCATTGATCCTCCTTGGGTTTTGCAAGATCACAAGCTCTAGCACACGGGAAAAAAACCTTTTTTTGGTAGTATCAATCATCGTTTTGAAGAATTCATCAATGACATGCTGAAAAGATAGGATTTCGGATTACTGGGTGTTTTTTTTAATGAAGGGCCCCTCTACGGATATAAAAGCTCGTACCCAGTTCAAAATTTACTAGTGGCTGAGGTTAGTTGATATGGGAAGTGAGTTTTGAGAAATCTTGCCAAATTATATTATTCTTTGCCGCCTACTGGTCTTTGTGATTGAGAATCTGTGCTCCATGGCCCAGGAAAAAAGCCAAGTGCTCAGAAAAAGCCATTTTCTGATCTGTGATATCTGAATTGTGGAAGAAGTTGTGGGGTCTTTGTGGAACTCTCTATCTCTTGTTCTTAAATCTGTGCAAAGACACTTTATAGCTGGTGGTTGAAAGTTTATCTGGGCCAACTTAGTGGGTTCCTCTACCTTTTATGCTAGGTTGGTTGCTGCAAACGATGAGTTGTTTGCTTGCTGCTTTAATGCTTCCGCCGTGGTGGCCCATCTGCACATGGAGATCGGACTGGGGAATGATCGTACACTCCAATGAGCTCACTTTGCTCGGTCCAACGGCTTCTGACATTCCTGTGAGAGTCATTGTTGTATCGGTTGTACATTTTGGTTGAAAAAATGCCTTCAAATTTGGCTAATTGTAGCATGTATACTTATTCTGTAAATGAGATTCTTATTCTGATGCTTTCCAGAAAGGTTTGGTTTTTTTTTTTTTTTATGTTGTGTTTATTTTCGTCTCTCGAAAATTGGTGAGTACAGCTACTGCTATGCAGCAGGTTTTTTTACAGTTGAGTGGCAAATTGTATCTTAATATTTAAAAATATCTCGTTGAGAGAGAACTTAAATTAGAAAATGAAGAAAGATGGGTGCTAATTGAAAAGAGATGAATAAGATTATTTTGATCTTTTCACAAATACTAACAACAAAAGCTCACAAAAAGCTTATAATGGTAGACTTATGAAAAGGTGTTGCTACTACTATTTCAACAGCATAAAAGAACAAGTGATGTCTGGTTTCCTGAGTTTTACTGTGCAAAGAGGAAAGAGCTTCTGCCATCACAATAAAACTTCCAGTTCTACTCAAGAAGCATTAAAGTAACAGTAAAATTTACCATTATGTGATATAATGGGCACGAGTTTCAATAGTTAAAGCAATATTATGATAATAAAAGTAAGATTATGTATAATAAATTTAAAAATAATGTTTTGTTTTTTAATTGAAGGACAATTTCTGAGATTTCTGGGGAGGAATATAAACCGAACCAAGGAGGACTTGGCCGCAGTTGGGAATGGCTGTTCATGTTAATGCACATTATTCAATACAAGTCTGCAGTCTTCTTTCTGGTTTAAATTCTAGTTGAATAGAAGGGCAAATTCTGCAACATCCTTTCTGGTTGCCATGAAATCCACCTCCTTGATAATTCCAACAATTCTGACAAACCACCATAGTAACAGAAGGCAGAGTATTTCTCTGATCAGCAACTACAAAAAAAAGAACAAAAAACAAAAAAGAAGAAGAAGAAGCTGTTTAGTAATGAAATTTCCTAATAAAAAAAGAGCATGCCCAATGCCCAAATATTTTAACATTGTGAGCTCCGAGAAAAGGTAATAGAGTACGTGAAATTTGAAAATTATATAAAATTAAAGCATTTAACAAATTACTGAATTCTAATATTATTTTATAATTTAAAATGTAAAATCAAATATTTATAACATATTTAAATCTATGTTTAACATAACTTGAAATTAATCTATCACTGTTTATTATTATAACTCTTTCTTAATAAGAGCCTCAGAATTTTTGTATGGAAGTTAACAAACTCCCTTTTTTATAACCAAATCTGAAAAATGCTCTCTTAATTAAAAAATCAATAATTATTATCTATAACATATAATGAATAGTTCCATCATTTATAAGATAAAAAAAATAATTGACTTATTAATTATATGGATGCTATTTTTTTAAACAAAGACTAGGTTTATTATGAAAATAACTTTTTTACTAAAATATGACAAAATTGTATATAATTATAATATTTAATTATCTTAATAAATTACAAAATGTGTTTTGTAATATGAGAAAAATCTAACAAGCTTATCCCTACATTATAATGGTTTTAGCTCATGACTTTCCAATTTGAATGAAATAATTTTTCCATTATTTCAAAGCTCACAATCTAATAAAATCTTCTGATCTTGAACCCCCCAAAAAAAAAAAAAAAAAAACAAAAAAACCGAGCTCAAACCCGTAATCCAGATGATCAATGAAGACTTGAAAATTACATACTGTTGATTCTAAGAAAATGTGCTCAGCTCTTCCCCCTTCTTCCGTTTTAAGTAGACAGCAAATTAATCAATTCAAAGAAATCCACTAAGAAAAAATGACCCAGCAGACGATTAACAAAACAAATGACACCACCAACTGATAATTCAAACATAAAAGCATAGCTTACAGCCATTCAAAAGTACACTTTCCATAGGCACATCTATGGGCTTTATTACAACCATTTAGAGTCGGAAAAAGAGTCCTTGACTAATGCCTGCCATTTCACAATTAAATTGACATGCTAGGAAACGCTCAAAACTATAATCTTATCTCTGGGAAAATGGTAACTTAATTTGAGCATGAAAATTCAGTAACATTTTATAAATAACAGGGCCACAACACAGCAATCTTCAGAAGAACACAAGCATCCCTACTTCAAATAATCATCAAATACTAAACTGAAACTGTTACGAGTTAAGGAATTAAAAGACTGCTGGCACCTCAGTTAATGCGGGTAAATAGCAGCTGCAGTTCAGATTAGGATAATCAGGATTGAAGATGATTTGTAGATTGATTGACAGAAGAAGGTAGTAGAAGTTTGAAGCTAGCAACAAGACAGTTGACGAAATGCACTTGGAAAATAGGCATTAATTTGAACAGATTTATCAAAATACTGAGTAACCAGAACTCTACAGCAAGGGGAAAGGGCTGCAATTAAGGTCAATTCATAATTGTAGATGATTTTCTGCCAACTTCTAAGTATGAAGTTGGTGAAACTAGTCCTGTGGTGGTATAATTATGTCTCTCCACCACCCAAGATTGATTTTCTACCCTATATGGCTCCAATCGTCATTTGATCAGTAACTATGAATAGCATTTCCACATCTCTCAGGTGCCAGAACACCAGAAATTAGCAAATTGTTGTGATGTTGGAAAATAAGTCAAACACGTTTCTAATCAGATTCATAAAAAAATGGATTAACAAAAATTTTGTCAAAGTGGGGAGAAAAAATTCTAAGATAATTTGTGAAGTGTTTGATAAATGCAGCAATTAGCACCATGGATGACTACCACAGAAGAATGAAGAACCAAATTCCTTAATGCTGTCCTAATCCCAGATGATAAAATGATTCTTTAAGCTTTATTATTAGTGGCCTCGAATACGAACTAGGATCTATGGAAAACAAGTTTAAAAACTTCAAAGCTGCAACCCGCACCTGATCCTGTGGACAAGCCAAGTACATGAACTCTCAACTGGAGCAATGAAGGCCGTACTCCCAGAAAACACAAATCATCCAAACACAACAAGTACAACCTTAATACACTCATGCATTCTAGCAAATAACCCAAAAACCACATGTTTGTTAAACCCATTAAATATTACAAAAAACTGATTCTAAATACTACTTACCCCACAAAAAGAAGATTCTAAACTCTCTTATCAATATTTATTGAACCAAATAATCTCAAAACTGCATGATCCCTTGAAACCAAAAGCAATCAAGAACTTGTTCCAGATCCAATGGAAAATTATTTTCCCAGTTAGCGCAAAAAAAAACAAAGTTAGATAGGCTCAATGCTCTAGAAAAGGAAGAAGAAATTCAAAATGAAGGATTTGACAAGGAGGGTGAAACAGAAAAGAAGAAAGAAGAACACAGATTTCTATTCATGCTCTATTGGCGGCATCCCATGATAATATTAAGAACAAAGTATGGTTATAATAGAATCAGGGGAAAGACTTGCAATTTCCTTCATCTGAAATTGCCAAGGATATTAACTGCAGCACCTTTGGTCGTCCTTTTTTCTTTTTTTTTTCTCTGGGTCAGCATCTTTGGTTGTCGCCGTGGCAAGAACAAAGAATGAAGCCAAATACAATACATATTTCTCACTATCCGAGGTCATCATTTCAAAGATGAACTAAGGTTATTGAATCAGAGGGTTGTGATGTGGGTTTTTTTTTATTTGGGGGGAACTTGTTTATAACTTAGCACTATCTTATTTGAGTTTCAACATCTCAAGCAGTCTGCCAAGAAAGAAGTCCACATAAGTCTCTAAATCTCATTACTAGCTAAAAAAATGCAGAAATTTTCCTGGAGGGGCATAACCTTACAAAAAATTACTTGGTAGGTTTGAAGATCTCTCAGCTGAATCCAAGTTCCTTCGTCCAACAATTAACAATATCATAACTTTACCAGCAATTTTAGTTTTAAAAGGAGGAAACTAAAACCTGAAGGATTCATTTAATCATTCATACAATACTCAAATGGCTAGACAAACAGATCAGAATTAGATTTCCTGATACATACCCTAGAATAATGACTTGAGAAACTCATTTGATGGTGAGAAGGAATACCCCTAGTATAATAGCTGTACAACCTTTCCGTGCAGCTAAGATCACCAATCCAACACACCCAAAACAAAAAAAGGGAAACTTTTAGATAATAAACAAAACGAAGCTTTACAGAAAGTCGACAATTTCATTAACAATTCGACCGAAACAACTTACACATATATTAACATGATGAGACATGATCCAACAAAGATAATTACGCCTCCCAAATACATAGCAAACTCAAAAAAAAAAAAAAGTCTCAAGCAACATAATATTAATATTTAAAACAAACCCATACTCTAAATCAACCCCATCCAAATACCCATATCAAAATTTCCCATGAAATCTCATACCAACCGTCTCAGGGGAGCCAATTCTCATCACACCGGGAGGGTATCCACAGAGGCGGGCTGAGAAGCGGCGGGCGTCGGAAGGGCCTGGCGACCGGAACTACGGAACATCAAAGGTCGGTCTTTGGCCTCTTCTTCATCGTCATTATCGGACGTGCTGAGATTGATGCAAGAGCATCGTTCGAGGGAGGTGAAGAAAGCGGAGACGACGCTCGTGCCGACGTAGTTTGCGACGGTGCAGATCTTCCCGTAAGGGCATACGCTGTTGTTATCCTCCATTTATTGTTAGACGAAGAATTTCACAGATGTGGAGAGAAAAACAGAAAGGAACCTCAAGAAATGAGAGAGGAAGCGTCGTGGTTTTTCTCAAGAAAGAGACGGATGGGTTTTTTCAAACGAGGGGAGTACACGTCTTTCGGCAACTAATACGGTTCAAGCACAGCTTCTTTCGGATCGGACCGGGTTCTCATTTTGTCCATAATTATTTAATTTGACCAAGTCCAGCTACCAATTTTAGCCGGTTCTGATTTAAATCCGGGTGTCAATTTTAGGATGTTCTCCATTTATTTTACGAAAAATATTTTCATTTAATAGATATTTTCTGTAAAAAAAGGTTATTTTGAATATTTAGAAAAATATTATTTAAAAATATTTTTCTATATTAAAAAAAATTATTTCTACCTATTTTTTAAAAAATACAATCTGTATTTAAAATCAACTTATATACTTAATCATGTAAAATGAGACCAAAATGGACAAAACCTATGGTTTCATGAGATCTTCATTTGTGGCCATCAAAAATAATCTAAGATTAAATATCATAAAAAATATCCAAGCAAACACAGCAATAGTTTAAAGTAGCACAAATCTTAATTGAGTAAATAATGTTTAAACCTATAAATACCTAGGAGAGTGGTGAATAAGAGCTTTCTACATAGAAGTACAAATAGAAAAATTATAATTTTAATATTGGTAAAAAAAATTATAAATTTAGATACCTTAATAATCATAAGATTTGCATACTATATTTCTTAACTTTAAAATCAATCTTGATGTCTTTGTCTTTAATTTTTTTAACCCCTAACTTTTAAGACTGAAATAAAGTATTAATATTTTAAATTTAATAAGGGTATAATGTCTGATATCTAAGTATAAGTAGAAGAAATGAAGTAAGAAATATTGAGTCTTCTTTAAAGAAATGAGTGAAACGAGAATAAAAGTTATGAATATAGAGATGATTTGAAAAGAAATATAAATCCTCACTATTTATATGCTTATAAATTAAATATCGGGTCAAACAATAAAATTAAACATAAAATTTTAATTTCAATGTAGATTTGAAATCTAATTTTAAATGCCCTAAACACAACCCAATAGAAAAAGACACATTTATCAGATAAATAGATTCCTAACTTCACACATTGTCTACACCAGGTCAAAATATAACTAATGTTTTGTACTAATCTGACTTATTATATTTAAAGCTATGTATATACATATATGCTCATATAACAGTCCCTTTTTCCAGTAATTAATATGTATTGAAAAAGGCTATACACCAAGGACCCAGGGACCAAATCGAAAAGAAGTTCTACAGGTCCCAAAAATCAATCACCAAAAGCAGGTGGATCAACTAGACAAAAACACAAAAATCTGGTCCCTAACAAAAATCAAGACCAACAGCACTGTTAAAAAATGACCAAATCATATAACATCTGAAACTTAAAAAACCCTGTAGAAGATTATCCAGCAGAGTCAGTCCCAATAAAAGAATGCCTCCTAGCAACAGAAAAGGCAAACCCCATTGCCTAATAATAGACTGAGCATGACTGGTCGAGGAAAACATCACAGAAACAAGTCTACCACAAACAGTTTATAGGATGACTTTTCCAACTAGATTAGGGTCTGGGACCTAGTCCTGTCAAAAACAACATTATTCCTCGTGTGCCAAATAAAGTAAATGGAAATGTAGTATGACGAAATTTGATTGATTTACTTAGTACAGTATGCAGGAGAACAGATCTACCTGGATTATTGCTGATATGAGACTTAGATTGGGTGTTTTGTTTAGTCCGACTACCATCATCATGGCCAGAGAGGGTTATTTTTTTTTTACTGTGCCATAGCTGCTTGGCATTTGTTTAGCTGTCATCTTTTCAATCAGTTGGTGATCTTTTGGTTTTTCAATGGACGATTTGTTGGTCGTTGAGTATTTCGTATTGAAGTTGTGGTCGGAAGGTGCCCATAACTTTGTTATTTTTGACTCAAGTGATGATTAATATTTATGGGATTTACTCAATTTTGTGCCTTTGGTCGACTCCCTTGGTGCTTTTTATATTTGATTTCTAGTTGTAAGAATTCTAGACAGCCACAAGCCGGCTTCGTTTGTATTCCACAAGTAATTGGTATGTATAACTTTATAAAAGATCTTTTTCTTGTAAGAAAAAAGAGTCAATGTTTCTACAATGTCTCTGTATTAAACAAAAATTTTCAAAAGCATTTGTGCTTGTTGGTGTCAGACAGGTGTTCAGCACCAAAATGCTATCCTTAAGGAAGTGCATATGCTTTCTAGTTGGACTGTAAGATCTCTATCCCTCTATTTTTCTTGGTTGGGGAAAATAGCCACCAAAAATGCTTTTCTAATCTCTCTTGCTCTCCAATTTTTAGTTGGAAGAATTACGGCTAGTGATTTCTATAGAGAGGCCATGTTTGATTCTTTTTCTAATTAGAATAAACTAAGTTTTTTTATTTGAAAATTAAATAAGAGCTAATATGACTCTAATTCATCCGAATGTGTTAAAACGTGTTCTAACATCGAATTGTATAAAAAATATTAAATGTGTTTGTCATATCTCACTGTCGTTGGTGTGTCTCAGTGTCGGATGGTGTTCAATACCAATAAGTTACTCAAGATGAAATTTTTATATATCTTAACGTTATTTTATTATGATATTTTCCAATTGGGTATTTGAGGAAATTGGAATGATATTGACTATAGCAGATAGGATGATACAGAATCTAATTTGAAAAGCACCAAAGTTAATTTGCTAGAAGTTCTATACAACCCTTATTTATTGAGTGCCTTCTTCAACCTAGGAGTGCCTGTTTTGGAGGATCTATGAAAGCAGAGGAACTTGTCTAATATTTGGGAGATTGGGCTAATTATTGACTCCTAGGTTCTGGCAGTATGTGAATGCAGGTTTGGGTCTGCAGTATTCTCATGTTTTTCTATAGTATATTCAGTGTAAGTTCGTAAAATGTCAAGGTGGCTGATAGTTGTTTTTTACTTCACGATTATCAAGAATTTATTGGGGTAAACTAATATTATTATGTTGATAATCCAAGATAGAGTATGGCGATGGAAATCACGGAAGTGCTTCTAAATGCACAAGCAGTTGATGGGACAGTGCCGAAGCATGCTGAAGACGGTTTGAAACAATATGAGGAGCAAAACCTCCCTAGTTTTCTGCCCTCCCTCGCAGGGGAGATAGCCAATGAAGAGAAACCAGTTGAGAGTCGGAAATTAGCAGGTTTTTACTTAAAAAATGCCCTGGATGCCGAGGAACAACACAGAAAATATGAGCTTGTTCAAAGACGGTTGTCACTGGATGTGGGTGTGAAGAACCAGATAAAGACTGTCTGTTGCAGACCTTGTCTTCTCCAGTACATGATGCCTGCTCAACTGCATCACTAGTGATTGCCAAAGTTGCCGGCATTGAGTTGCCTCAGAAACAGTGACCTGAGCTGATAGGATCACTGTTGTCAAGCATTCTCTTCGACATGTTATGAGAAACTTGGTCCTTACATTAAGGATATTTTTAGCATCACTGCAAAGTCTGTGAGGGAAGATGAGGAACCTGTAGCTCTTCAAGAACTCAAGTTCTGGAGATCAATCTGTGATGGGGAGATTGATACCCTGGAGGAATATGGAGGTGGTTTTACAGGTGAATCCGATGTCCCTTGCTTCTATTTCATTAAGCAGGCTCTGCTTGCCCTTGTGCCGATGTTGTTGGAAACATTGTTGAAGCAAGAGGAAAATCAAGATCACGATGAGGGGTCATGGAATCTAGCAATGGCAGGGGGCACTTACCTAGGCCTGATTGTTAGGTTCCGTGCCCCTTGTTTAAACCGTGAGAAGATAAATCGATAATACACAATAAACTAATAATAATCACAAATAATAAGCTACACAAAATTTTACGTAGAAAGCCTCTTTTTCAAACGAGGAAAAAATTACTAGATAATAAGTTCAAAAAACATCCATTAAGCGGTGAGTTCCAATTACAAAACTTTTAATAAATACAATAACACAATACCTTGTAGTTAATGAACCCGAGTAATAAAGAATACAAAATAAAATAGAAGAAATATGAATAATAAAATATCATTCACAATTATGAGAATAACATAACCAGGTTGAAAGAGAATGAAACATGATTCGGAATTTAAACGGTTGAGCAAATCTTTCTAATGTTTCTTTTCTCTCTCTTTCTGTTGGGAAGATCGGCCGGTCAAACAACAACAATTCACACAATGGAGGGAAGTAAGGGAGTGAGTGAGAGAGCAATAAGATATCAAATTTTTACGTGAAAAATCATTCTAAAATAAGAAAAAAATCATGGGCACTAAGCCTCAAAACAAGTTTTCACTATATGAATCCGGTTACAGAAACCACACGGCTAGACAAGGCCTGGAAGCGTAAACTGAAGAACTGAGTATGAGAACACACACTTTATTTTTTACTCACTACTTTCTTCATACTCTTTCACGCCTTTTGCACTTGCTCTCCACTTACAAGTTATAAAGACACTCACATGCATCTGCATGTATGCACATATATATATACAAAATGGAGAGCAACCTAATCAACCTAATTAGCATGGTGGTGATGTATGCATATGCAACAACAGCGCATGCTTCTGACCTCTGTAGCAGACGTTGGATGCAGGCTTCTGCAGATTGACTTTCCATTTCCAAGAGATGATATCAACCATCCATTCTACAGTTTTAGAGTTGACCAAAGACTATCAACAAAATCGAAAAGTCATCAAACACTATTAGCAAAAGAAGACAACCATTCAGAAAGCCTGTCATTTCCCTCCTGACCGGTCAACTTTTTCGTTGACCGGATTCTGCACTTGGCCGATCAATCCTACGTTGACCGGATTCTTCACAAGGGTCAGTCAACCTCGTTGACTGGATTTTTCATATGACTTGTCAATCCTGCAATGACCGGATCCTTTACAGGGGCCGGCTAACCTCCGGTTGACTGGCATTCTAAGCAGATCATTTCAGTCACTCCGGCTAAATCTACTCTGGAATTTCACTCCTGCAAGATGCTCTTCGAAAATTTTTCACATTGGAGTGATTCCAACACTTTCTCCTCGTTTTTTCACTATGTCGGAGCTCAAATAACTCAGCACCGTGAAGAATTAACCCTAAAAACCCGTCAAAATAATTTTATATCAGGAACGAAACTCGAGTGTACATCAGATACACATTTAGCACGAGCCCACTATGCAATTAGGGCACGAGCATATCTCGAGCGTACATCAGGCATTAAATAATTTGAACAAATTGTACTCGTGCAGCCCTTCAGTACTCCTTAGGCACCCCAAATTTGGACAAAGTGCGCATGTGCTCCTCTTAGACGCTCATCGGGTACCGCTAATATGTAAAATTTATGCAAATGCGTGAATCAAGTGCCTGTTATTACTGACTCAACAGTTTTTCCTCTATTAAGTCAAGGCACGTGCGTCATTGTACATATTACCAAATGATACCTCAAATAGGTATATGACTCACAAAGGAATGACCCATAACCCAACAATTGCACGACCAATCAGAGATGATATTGTCCCATTTGTGATGCCGTTCATCATCGAAGAGAACGTTGTAAAGCTTGACTGGAGCCAAAGGGAGGCAGCAACCTATGCATTTGGTTCTAAATTGGAGGGTCCTTCCCCTGATAAATTAACGTCAATTGTTAACGTCGCGCTCAACTTTATACTCACCGTGTTAACAAAGGATCCAAACAGGCATGTGAAGGACACAACAGCTTGGACTATTGGACGAAATTTTGAGTTCCTTCATGGATATGCTATGGAGACATCTTTCGTCACCGGGGAAAACTGCCAACAGATTGTCACGGTGTTGCTGCAGAGCATAAAACAAGCTCCAAGTGTTGCCGAAAAGGCGTGTGGTGCCATGTATTTCCTTGCCCAAGGCTATGAGGATGTTGGCTCAACATCACCCTCGATTCCTTATATCCAGGAAATTGTCCAGGCCCTTCTTACTGTTACCCACAGAGAAGATGCAGGCGAGTCATGGTTGCGCACTGCCGCTTATGAAACTTTGAATGAAGTGGTCAGGTGTTCGACTGATGACACTGCTGTCATGTTGTTGTAGCTAGTTCCCGTCATCATGATGGAGCTTCATCAGACCCTCGAAGCACAAAAGCTCTCATCCGATGAAGGGGAGAAACGGTATGAATTGCAAGGCCTTCTCTGTGGGTGCTTAAAGGTGATCATTCAAAAACAAGGGTCAGAGTCAACAACGTATGTGGTGATAATTTCGATAACTACTTGATGTTTGCGGTGCCAATGCTCCAGAACGCAGCAGAATCGTCTGCACAGACATCGGCTGCTGGTGGGAGATGGCAAGAGTACAATAATCTTTTGCGAAATGGGATTTCAGAGGCATATTTTAGGATTCTCCATGGATTCAAGAATTCCCCGAAAACCAAGCTCCTGATTCCCTACGCATACAGCATCCTCCAGTTCCTCGATAGCATCTACCAGGAGAGAGATAAGTCAGTTCTCTGGAATTTGTTTGTTTCTTATGTTTTGAGTGATCTGATTTTAATGTTAGAGATGTTTTAAATGATCTCATCATCGTCTCTATCTGTTTCTTGGAGATCTAGCTGATACCCTGGGAGTTAATGCAACTATTTTGATTCAGCAATCTCTGCCAAGCAAGGAGTCTTTGGATGAATGTCTGTCCTCGGAGGACCATTCGATTAATGAATCTGCTAAGTGGCCCAAGTGGGCAATCGGTCATATAATCTTTGTCTGCGGCTGCACTCACCCGGTATATTCTTTACCTTTCAGAAGTCTCTGCATACATCCGGTGTGTCGATTCGGATCTTAGATTTGGGATTTGCTCACGTCGAGTCCGGTCATAACCAGTTACACAATCGAAGTTGTCGGTCTTTAGGTTATCACTAACTCTTGCATCTGCACTAAAGTCCGGTTCTTTCTTTTTTTTTTTTTTATCATGGTAGAAGTGATTGATAGGACCGTGGCGGTCCAAATTATGCAATAAATATTTTGACCCCCCAAAATAAATTAGCGGAAGCAATACAAAATCAAATATTTAATACACGTAAATAATATTTGTGTCTAAATGATACGAATGATACGAGTATAAAAATAAAGAAATAATAATAATAATAAGACAAGCTTTTTGATAACGAATGGAAAACTCGATACCCACGGTAATCGAGAAAAACCTTCCGGGCTTCAATGGTCAGGGAAGAAATGCACAATGAAAATTAACTTACAGATTGGGTGATAACGACGCGCTAACCTAACCTACTTACTCCCGTCTTGTGATCCCTACCACGGAACTCCTTGGATATGCTGACGGCAACGGAATCGGACGCCTTCTGGTCTTCACATCGATCTTCCCTCTCGAGCCACTTGAATTGCCGAACTCACTGGATCCCAATGTTAACGCCATCGACGTAGTCATAAAGATTACACAACAAGAAGAGATGTAAATAGGAGACCACGATGAGAGGAGAAAACTTTGTCAATGGAGTACGAGTGTTGGAATCAAATTTTCTCAACAATGGAGTATAAGAGCGATGGTTTTGCAAGAGAGAAAAGCTCTTAAAAATTCTGCTGGCCAAGTTTTTTTTTTTTTTCAAAAACATTAGACATATATATATATATGGAGCCAAAAAGGATTTTAAAAATAATGAGCCGTTGACACAAAGACCCGTGCCGCTCGAATGGCGCTCGAGCGCGTGGCGAGAGTAGGTTAGGTTTAGGAGAACTCGGGTGCGGGAACTCGAGCACAAACAGGGTGCATAGTGAGCGCTCGCTTCTATTAAATGTGCTCGATGTGCGCCTCAGGCGCTCAACGAGCGCATGCGGTATTGGGCGCGCCTAGATAGCGCCGATCCTGGGAGGGGTTGAAATAGAGAATAATACAGCGTGAATGCTGAGATGTGATGATAATGATCCACTAGCATGAAGCAGATGAAAATCTTCCAAGCACGGGTGATGTTGCAAATAATCAAATGCCCCCACGAAGTCATGGAATGTGCCAATACACAATGCGACTAACAATCTCTCCTTTTGACAATTCCGTAACAAAACCCCATAACAAAAGGAAAATAAAAATACAGGATAGGCACGGATTGAGATACCACCGAGATAGAACTCGTGTATATCAAAATCTACACCTAGTAAAAAATAAATATAATATAAGTGACAAAGAAACTACACTATCTCTACGGTGTCGATGCTGTGACTGTTGTGTCTGATACTATAACGGTGTTGCCTGGTTAAATATAGTTAGTACAAACAGATATAATACAAGATGATATAATATGACGATAACAATAGTACAAAACCACAAAAATAGTATAAATCCAAGAAGAACTCCCCATAATCAAAATAGCACCGTCTCCCTCTATCAAGAATAGAAGAACTCCCCCTAATAGAAATAGTACCGTCTCCCCATATCAAGAATAACCTCTCCCTATCTCCCCCTTAAACCACATGGTGAGACATTTTTAATTAGAGGAGGTCTACTCCCCCTTTTTGTCACGAATGACCAAAGGGTAACGGATCTCACTCTTTTTTATCCATAATTTCTTGCCACATTTTATAGCGTTGATTAAGTTAATTACTTGATCATTTAAATGTTGGATGTGGTGAATGAGATACTCTATTTTAGAATTTTGCCGAGACTTATTTTGTCGCAATGATATAGGGCGGTAGGGATGAATATTGCCAATAATTTCACATCCATGACACGTTGGAATAAATTTGGCATAGCCATCAGAAGTGCATATTGGGTTCCTAGCGCATTGAATACCACACTGTTTCATATTTGTGAGGTTTTGACAGTCTTTAGTATTAGCACTCTTCTTTGGAGAATCTTTGGACAATTTGTTAATATGAGTAGACGATGGATTATTTTGTCTTGGGAAGGACGTGGGTTGGACAAATATAGTTTTAGAATTATTAGTGACTTTCAAGTCATTTTTAGAATAACCCAATCCGATTTTATTTTATCTTATTCTTCCCAAACTAAGCATATGTTCCAATTTTTTGGACACATTTGAGAATTGTTTTAAGTCATTTCAAACAGCTTCTAGATTAGACTCAAGATTTGTGATTTTTTTAGTAAACGAACTTTTTAGTTTCTCAATTTCTTAAAATTTTGTGTCTAACTCAGATGTTAGGGTTAATTTTTCTTTTTCTATTTTAGTCAGTTTATGTTTGAGTGACACATTCGTTTTTTTTTAATTTGAAGGCATTCTTTAAATAATTTGTCATAAGCATCTTGAAGATCATATAATTTAAATTCTGACACGTTCTCAGAGTTATCGGATAGCTTAAGACTTGCTTTTAAGTGATCATTATTTTCACACATTGAAGTCATAAAGGCCATGTACTTGACAGGCCGATCCTCAGAGCATTTTTCAGCCTCTTCTTATTCATTATTGCTCAAGGTCATATTAACTTTGTAGGCTTGACCTTGTTGGCGTTTAAAGTTGGCGGCATTCGCACGATAATGATCAAAACCTTTACACTCTTGGTATTGAACACTTTGGATATTTTTAGATTTAGAGTCTTTAAGATCATGTCGACCTTTCTTATCAGAATTTAGAGTTCATTTTTAATCCAAACTTGGTAAGTCAGATGAAGATTTATTATTCTTTAAGAATTTCTTAAAATTCTTAACAAATAAGGTAAAATCTTCATCGTTATTCGACTCCTCATCAGAATCACAATCTCGCTCTTCCCTAACGGATTTTAGAGTAATTGATTTTTGCTTTCATAACTGTGAAAGTGTGTGCTCATAAATTTGGAGGGATCCTACAAGTTCTTTGATCTTTATTTTATCAAGGTCTTTACTTTCTTCGATAGCGGTGACCTTAAGACTAAATTGTTTAAGGAGTGATCTAAAAACTTTTTTAACAATTCTATTTTCAGGAATCCGTTCTCCTAAATTAAACTTTGAATTCACAATATCATTCAACTAAGTATAGAATTTATCAAAAGTTTCCTCATCTTTTATACGGATTTCTTCAAATCTAATAGTTAGTATTTGTAATTTTAAATTTTTGACAAATTTAGTTTCTTCATGAGTGATTTCAAAAATATCCCACGTATCTTTTGATGTCTTACACATAGAAATTTGCTTAAATTTTTCAGGTGACACAGCCATAAATATAGTATGTAAACCCTTACTATTCCAATTGCATGCATCAAGTTCATCTTTTGTCCATGAGGATAGAGCTTTCAACTCATCACACTTTTGGGTTTAGTCCACCCGATTTGGATGCTAGCCCACACGCGCTCATCCATAGATTTAAAAAAAGCTCTTATCTAAACCTTCCAATAAGTATAGTTGCTCTCATTAAAGAATGGAGGTATGGAGAGCGATCTACTCCTATACATCTAGATTAGGGGTCGCGGATCGGGGTAGGTCTCTGATACCAATTGATAGGACCGTTTCGGTCCAAATTGTACAATAAATGTTTTGATCCCCACAATAAATTAGTAAAAGTAGTACAAAATTAAATATTCAATACACGTAAAGAATATTTGTATATAAATGATACGAGTAATACGAGTATGAAAATAAAAATAATAATAATAAAAAGATAAACTTTTTGGTGACGAAGGAAAAACTCGATACCTACAATAATCGAGAAAAATCCTCTGGGTTTCAACGGCCAGAGAAGAAATGCACTATGAAAATCAACTTACAGATCGGGTGGTAACGACGCGCTAACCTAACCGACTTACTTCCGTCTTGTAATCGCTACCACGGAACTCCTTGGATTTGCCCACGACAACGGAACCGTACGCCTTCTGATCTTCACGTCGATCTTCTCTCTCAAACCACTTGAATTGCCGAATTCACTGGATCCCAGTGTTCACGCCACCGACGTAATCATGAAAATTACACAATAAGAAGAGATGCAAATAGGAGACCACGATGAGAGGAGAAAACTTTGTCAATAGAGCACGAGTGTTGATATCAAGTTTTCTCAACAATGGAGTATAAGAGAGATGGCTTTGCAAGAGAGAAAAGCTCCTAAAAATTCTGTTGGCCAAGTTTTTTTTTTTTTGTTTCAAAAACATAAGACATATATATATATGGAACCAAAAGGGATTTTGAAAACAATTAGCCATTAGACATAAAGACCAGCGTCGCTCGAGCGCACGACGAGCGTAGGTTAGGTTTAGGAGAACTTGGGTGCGGGCGCTTGAGCGCAAACGGGATGCACAGTGAGCGCTCGCTTCTATTAAATGTACTTACTGTGCGCCTTGGGTGTTCACCGAGCCACACAACATGGGGCGCGCCTAGACGATGCCTCGGGCGCCCAGTGGGAGCCGATTTCGAGAAAAATTGAAATAGAGAATAATGTGGTGTGAACGGTGAGATGTGACGATAACGATCCGCTAGCATGAGGTAGATGAAAGTCTTCCAAACACGGGTAATGTTACAGATAATCGAACGCCCCCACGAAGTCACGGAATATGCCAATACACAATGCGACTAACAGTGATTATTATTGATACCTTAAAATCGATATATTCTGACTAGTCTATACAAAAATAAATAGATGAATGAATTTGTAATGGTTACTCGAACATTAATATCATGGAGTAACATGATATTACATTACATTATATAAATTTCTCCATAAAATAACATATTTTATTAAAAGGGTGTTTGCTGAAATGAAAAAAAAAAAAAAAAATCATTACCACCATCACCCTAGAAGAAACAACATTGTTCGTGTGAAATCCCCAGTTTCCTTATTGATGGCTTTTGAATTTCCATTACGTAGCTGGGAGATTTGATTACTCTTATGTTCTTCAACATCCTATGGAAATTTTCTCCTCTCCCCCCTTTCCTTTCCCTTCCCTTGAGATGATGACTGTGCAGGTAGGGCAACAGAGAAGTGAACTTGAAATATGGAAGCCTTACAAAGCAGCCTTGATATATTTCCATTGGAAGGGATCTGTTAAGGTCCTCCCATTCAAATGCCTCCTTAGTTCACCCATCCAAGGGCCAAGATTCATTCTCATAAAATGGGTGATGGATATTAAAAGTAGATGGGATGCAATCTTTTTTGTTAGGCCACAAATATTAATATATACATGCATGGTTTTGTTTTGTTTTTTTTTTTTTTGAACTTTTTTAGTATAATATCAGTTATTATAAAGATATTTAAACCTTATTATAAGAGGCATCTATTTTCTTTTTCATAGTATATGAGATCCTAAATACCAAAATCCACACTTTTAACCTCTACTATTTATTTTATGAAAAGCAACTTTTACCCTTAAATGAGCTGAGGAACCATTTGAATGAAAGAATCTTAACAGGTTTTTCTTCAAAATTAGTATTAAGTTTCCAATAAAATATATAACTCTGAGCAATATTCTAGTCTTATGTGCACATTATCCTAATTTTAGCTGCGATAAACAAGCTGACTATGCTCCAATATCATATAGAAATATTGGCAAATCACATTAGGGATAATTCAATTGATTTAATATATGGGCGGCAAGAAGCTTTCTATATTGTAGGCTCTGTGAAGGATTAGATGTTCAAAACTTTCATATATGTAATGAAGAGATGCAGTTTTTGTGACAGGATTTTGATTCAGATAACTTCTCCCATTCTTTTCTTCTTTGAAAAAAAAAAAGAGGTTTTTACATTTGTATTCAATCAATTTATAATTCCTGATTATTCATTTCTAATCTATAATATTATTATTATATATATTAAATTGATTTAAAAAATAATTTTTTCAAATTTTTCGAATAAGATCCGTTAAATTAGTAGTTTAAGATAAATATTTATTAAGTCATTCTTCAATCCATTTTTAGAGCCCTTTAATTTTGTTTATATTTCTTATTTGATCATATATACATGTCACTATTTATATTTCATTTTGAATATTATTATATACATATAAAATTTGCCAAATGTTTTGTAGTTTTGTTAGATTCTACCAAATGTTTGAAAGTTTAGTTTGTTTTTTTCTCAAAATAAATTAATATTTTAAATATTATGTTAATATATAAGAATATTTATTAAAAAAAAGTCATGACACTAGTATATATGGCATTGTATATTGATAGTCTATGCAGGTACTCGATAAAGACTCAATTTTAATTTAATATAAGTTTATACTTTTTTATATTGTAAAAATTTTACATTTGTAATTTTTTTCATTGGGTGAAAAGGTTTTAATATTTATTATATAGTCATCCGTTTATTATTTTGTTGAAACCCATTAAAAAAATTAACAAAAAAAAATATATTTAAATATCTTAATATATTATGCACATTTAAAGACTATACATATTATTGGGTCCAAAACAAAGACCGTAAGAAATTAGAAGCCCAACCCATGGGACAGCTGCCTGATGGGCCCATAAGGCCCAGCTGTAGAGTAGTCTATGTGGCAGCCCGCGCTGAATAGCCAATTGGCGACATCTGCAACTCATCAATGCTGCTATTAGGGAATGACGGAAGCGCAGGAGAAAGTGAGCCAATAGGAAAACAATCCACTCTACCAGCAGCAGCTCAAGCGGCTATCCACAATCACTCCACCAATCCCAATTCAAGGCAGAGACCGAGTGTGGCCAACGGCGCCCGACAACCTTCCTGCCATCGCTAAACGATAACAAACAAGCCAGCAATCACCGGCAGCAATCAAGGGTTGACGAGCCCTGGCAACGGGAGTTCTTGCATCCAAAGCTCCTCCTCAGAGGACTTATAAAATCCTTCTTCTTCAACGAAGAAAAGGGGCGGATTTTGGATAATCGACAAAGTATCACTTACCTTAAGCCCAACAGCTATCTTTCAAATGTCATCTCCACCGCCTCCTAAGACAACAAGAAGTCAGCTTGCCCGCTACGGTGCATATAGGGAGCCAGGCCTCCAAGCCGTCCTCCGCAGGCGCACCTCTAAGCCGTCCTTCACACGCACACTCCCGAGTAGGGACATCTCTAAGCCGCCCTCCGTAGGCGCACCTCCAAAAGGGATTCCTCTAAGCCGCCCTCCGCGGGCGCACCGGTAAGCCGTCCCTTTGTCGGGCCTTTGTCGGGCGCATTCATGGAGTTTAAGCCTCCAAATACATTTCTCTCACACTCCCACCATTCTCGCATCTTAAGCATACATTCATCCGTTTATTGCGGGAGGTTTCTAACTTCGGCGTCGAAGTGTCGGTGGGAGATAGCCTCCCGTTGGCGTTTGACCTCTTATTTATTAGTTGTATTATACAGGTCCTAGGTTAATAGAGATGGAGACCGGACCTGCTCGTGATCGCCTCTAAACGACGAAAAATTCGAAGGCTCCTTAATCCGTGTAACAATCGAAAAACTTGGGACGCAACACATATAATTTATAAATAGCAAAAAAAAATATTTAATCCTATTTATAAATAATAATTTATAAATGACTCACTTACATGACTAAATAGTAAAATTTAGATATATAATATTAAAAATTTTGTTTATTTATATTTGTGTTTAGATTTGTATCTAGGCAAATATTTAAATCTTATTATATGTTTCGATTATCACGATTTATATTATTTGAGAATGCTATATTGAATAGATTTTAGAACAAATTTTATATTATGATTGTTAGATATCGATTTGATACTTTTCCTGAAAAATAAGTTTGAATTGAGTAAATTTTATTATTATCTGAAGATCAGACAAAATTTAAGTAGATCAAATTATATGCCCACCCTCATTTATAAATATTAAGTAGTATTTGAATTTTGGGTATAATAAGTTAATGAATCCACTCCTTCAATGGCAACTTGTTTGGCAAGAATAATGAATCCACACATAAGATTCAGCAGATTCGAGATTTTTCTTAATTGGCTCAAAAATTCAACGATAAAAAAATCTTTTCAAAACACTATAAATGCTGTATACATATGAATCAGATAATAATAATTATGTTTATCGTCAAATTTGTGATTATAATATCTACTCAATAATAACCAATCACATAAAATCTGAGCCAATAAGAATCCTCACCATTCAAACTATTCATTATTTGACAATTTATATCCAATCATGCCATTCAAATGAGTCTAAAATAATGGTAATTATTCAATCTTTTGAAGCAATTGAAGAACCATTACATATTTTCTATTTTTACATCAATAGCAAAGATAATCAGGTTAGTAAGAAATAAACTACTAATATAAAATAAACTTATTCGTTAGATCATAGATTATATTTTCAGTACTTTAGGTAAGAAATCAGAAAAGTTTTATATGTTTATGTATTAGCTTATTTTTTATATTTTAAATTCATAATCTTTATATAATATACGGAGTAACTTTACTATTGGACAAAGCGCGTTATCACACAGATGGTGATGAAGCATTCACTGCTCAATATGGTTCATGAATGGTCCTTCCATAGGCCACCTATGAAGGCACTATTTGGGGAAGAAGTTGACCAAAAAATTGATGCTCAGAGAGGGATGATGCCCTTCAATTTGCACTACCACGCACCAAAAAGCCATTCTTCATTGACAAACTTCTCAGCAAGGAAGCATACTCCTGTTGAGAGGAACCCGAGTATGCCAGAGACTACCGTTTCCCCCCGTAGGAGATCAAAGTGGGCAAACTGGACACGACATATAATAGTATAGTTACGAATATGTAAGGCAATTACAAAAATTGATAAACAATTTCAAAGATCACTACGACTTTTATGTAGAAAATCTTCGCGTGTGGAAGAAAACCAGGAACTAGAGTCCACTCAAATCTTCTGCTAATAGGAAAATCAATGAGTTTATCCAATGGATTCTCCCTTTATGCAGATCGAAGTGCAAATTGAAAGCCGTGGTGACTTTCAAGACCAGGTCGAGTGCTGGTCGTAAGGAATTAATCTATCTATCTGCTGCTCAAGAGTAGGTCATTTGCAAATCAAGTGGCCGGTGTCGCATTCACACTCTCATCGAACATTCAGCAAGTACTAACATTCTGCCGATCCATCACGGGTCCCATCTCTAATACAAATTAACAATAAACAGTGCTTTGCACAAAGGGTCATGGGACCCATATGGAAATGACACACCCCAACAAGTCACCGGAATTCTGCAGCCTTTCAAATAACTGAACATCAAAGTGCAACGTCACGAATGAAATAGTGTAGCCCACTCTTCACTGATGTTGGAATCACAGAGCAGGTGATAAGAAAGGCAACATGGCAAAGGAAATCCTACCAGAATCCAAAGGAGGACCATAAAAAGGGCAAAGCCACTAGAGATGTTTGGTGATATCAACACCTTTACATGACATAGCATGTATTTATTTATTTATTCTTTTATAAATCTACTAATATAAATAAATAGATGAGATGTCATATCAGTCGAGTGTGTCCCAAAGATATCTAAAGAGAGCCTATTTTGAGGAAATTCAGAAGAAGGAACAAAGAGCTTTAGTTGATAGGACTCCCACTGCCTCCAACTCAGAAGGCAATTGAGTCATTTTCACTAAATTTTTAGGCCAAGTCAATCTGAGATCTGTTGCTCCAAGAACCATTCAATGTGATGACTGAGAGGGTGAAATTTTGACTAATATTAAAAGAAAATAAGAGCAAAGGGAATTATTTATTTATTTTTTAAACAGATAGGGTGAGCTACAGATATGCATAGCCCTCTCCATTAGCTGCAGTTAGTGAGCCAGCTGTTGAAGGGCACTTACTCTGTTTATTCTGCATTTACAAACTCCGAGCAACAGATTCATTTCTGGGCTTACATAGACTAATTAACCTAGCATTGGCAACAGTTGGGATTGGCTATATGTTAGAAATGTTGGGGACCAGACCAATTATTTGACCCATGAAGAAATAATCGACAACGTATAACAAACAATTAATAATTACAAATAATAGAGAATACACGATTTTATGTGAAAAACTCCCTTTTCAAATGAGGGAGAAAAACCACAGAATTATACATCCGAAATATATCTACTAAACAATAAGTTCGGTTATACAAACTCTAAAATACAAAGACACAAAGCCTTATAACAAATAAGCCCAAGTAATAATGAGTATAAAACGAAAGAGAAAAAATAAGACCGGTAAAACGTTCATTCTCAACTTCAAGAAAAGCGTATCCAATATCGATGGAGACTGAAACACGATTTAGAGCTCACTCAGATGTTCAAATATTCCTCTTCTCCATTTTCTCTCTCTTTTTCTTCCTTTTCTTATACTGTCAGCGCTCAGGGTCTCAAAAATTGCAAAGTGGTAATCCTAAAATCGATGTCAAACATTGAGCGCCTTTCGGGTGCACATAGCGAGCAAGCCCACTGTAATCGGCACACGAGCACCTTCCTCAAGCTCACATTAGGCGCTCGGCGGTCTAGAAATCACACTTATACATCCCTCAGGCACTCCTCAGGCGGCCTCCAATATGGAATCGGCACATATGCGGCAATCAAACACCTGTCGCAAGCCACTCTATAATTTCTCCAGATCAATTCAATGCAAGTGCGTCCTCATACGTGCTATCGAACAACACTTAAAATAAGTATGGGACCTATATGGGAGTGACTCATAAACCAACAAGAAATATTCCACATGATGTGACATATATATAATAATTTATTAAAATGATTAAATATTACGATCTCGTATAATTTTGTTATGTCTAATTGGAGAAATTATTTTCTTAGTTAATTAAATCTTTGATAGAAAGAATCACGTTTATATAATTAAATAATCGATGCTCTTTCTATTCCATAAATGGAAAAAATTAACCTCATATTTGATTGGATTTAAGGGATAGTTTTTCCCAAATTATTAAGGAACAGTTTTTGAATTAGACGATGAAATAATTATAAAGGAAACTCAGCAAGTTTGAAATACAGAAACTAGATATTACAGAATAGTACATTAATATAGCCTGCAATTTCAAGCTTAGTCTACTGCAACAACATTCAAAAGCTGGAAGAGAAGACCAATCATTCATTATCACAATACTCCAAGATCTTAATCCCCTACTGCTTATATATATATATATATTTTTTTTTTTCAGAACATCTTCATCTTGTCAAAGACCACCACAGATCAGTTGTATAGACCACTAGTTGAAGGCTTTTTCTCCCAAAACCAGCTATCTTCAACCATCATAATAAACCCACAGATAGTATATCCAAAGGACGATTTGTCCAACCTTTTATCTTGGTAAATGTTAAATGAATTTGCAGCCAGATTTTGTGATGCCTACTTTTGCTAGTGCACCCATTAATGTCCTCAACAAAATTCAATCCTCACACTTTCCTGTTGATATATTCTGTTGGTTGCACCTCATGTTTTATCTCCCTCTTTTGACTTTAGTTCATAAGCGTCCAATATCTCAATATCAAAGGTACCAGGCCTTTAGTACCTCAAAAGTAGTAGTACCTATAAAATTTTATATAACAGCTACTAGATCCGCTAGAATTTATAGAAAAAAAAATAATTTAACATGTATAAAAAGTAAGCGTTGTGGAGATAATAAGGTAAAAGAAAAATAAATGGGGTCACTCTTAAAAGATGGAATGATTACAGATTAGAGAGCCCTTTTGCACGGACTACCTAATATTTGTAGCCATATGAAAGTTGCACTTGCAGGTACATAAGAAAAGGTAGGGAAAAGACCATCAAGCTGTATACAGAAACTCAAAATATAGACCAAATGATGCGTCAATGAGAAAAGGTAAATTGGTTGAGCTTGGAGGCAAGAAAGGGAGAAATAGGCTAGAAAAACTAAGAAAAAAGTGATAACAAATGACATGAAATCACTTCTACTATCTAATGATATTGCACCAACACGAGTGGAATAGCTTAAACAAATTCATATAGCCTACTCTGTTTTAGTAGAATTTAAGGATTTATTATTGTTGCATTGTTTTTGGAAGGGTCGGGAAGGAAAGATGGTAATTTGAGAGAAATGCAAACTGCTATTACCTATCAAAGAGAATGGGACTTTCAGGAAGATAAACATAACGGATATTTTCAAGTCATCTTTCCACATGAGAAGCACAATGACTTATGCAAAAGTTCAGAAATCTAAAAGCCAAGCAAACTAAAAGTGGCAAATTCTTTTTAAAAGCTGAGCAAGTGCAAGTGATTGATTGTTATGTCAATATGCCTACAATTGCTTATTTCTCACAGAAGTTGACTTCAGGCTTTATGGGTAGTGGGTAGTGCATTAAATCACCATCTTATTAGGTGGACTGCATGATGCTGAACATCACAGAATTCTACGAGGTGATGATTTCCATGGAAATTCATCTAATTTTCAAGTCAATTTTTTTGGATTTTTCAGCTAGGAACCTTATTTATTGTTTTAAGCTATTTTGTAATATAATTATAAATAGGCATGCCTTGTAGACCTATAAAAGGAAATTAATCTATAAATAATCAACTAAGTTTGAATTTGAGAGTCCCTTTTTTTTTTTTTTGTGGATCACAATACATATGTTAAGTAGTACGATAACATGTCCGACCACCATGCCTATCCATCCCACGTAAGTACATCATGACAACAGCAATATCCAATTTCTTCCAATAAATGTTCATTTTCAGCACCTTCAAGTATAAAAATGGACCCTTCTATCCTACCAATAAAACTCAAGACTACACAGAAAGGTGAGAGGCAGCAAAGAATAATGGCCCATACCAAAGTCTGTATTCTGTTCCTACTCTTGGTTTCCATTTCTTCATCATCGGGTAAGAAAAGTTGTAATTAATCCATAGTGATCCATTTCCTGACATTTTCAAAAATGTATTCAACTCAAGGATTAGCAATTTAGTATCGGAGTTGGTATCAATTGCAACCCTATTAGGTTTACGCAATAGTATCAAACCTATTAGTTGTAAAAGTTTTTTAGTGAATCAAAACCCGGTAGAGCAATGTTAGCTATATACTGGGTGTATTGAGCAATATTTTGAATATCGGCTAATATATTTCGATACAGCAACATATCACACTTTTGCCGTAGTATCAAAAAATATTGGGATTGGGAGGCCAATACCAACAGATATATTGTCCTATATTTCTTGTGGTTTTAGGCTGCACCCTTCCCCGAACCCCACACATATAGAGAGGTTTATGCACCGGGCTACCCCTTTATGGTTGCAGCTGTATTTGACGCAAGAATCTCTTGTGAATCTAAACCTGCAGAAAATATCGGGTACATCACTAAATTTTGTTGTGGTATGGGCATGTCTGATAATGGTATATTTCTGTAGATATTTAACTATGTGATTCAATCCAGTTGCACCTTGCTTTCAGGCATCTCTGAAGGTTTCAATGACAGCATGAACCAACTTGGCTACCTCCTCAAGGTTTCTTATAGTTAGAATATGTTTAATACTACTGAATCTTTGAGATTATCCTAACGCAGCATATTGTTTTTTGAATTGTTTAGGATGGTATGCAAACGAACTCAAGAAAGCTTCTCGATGATGAAATAGTGCAGCTAGACTACGACGATGCGGGACCTAACACTAAGCATGATCCTAGAAAAGGAAAAGGAGGTGGCAGCAGGAACCCTTGAGGCTACTGTTATATTGGCAATTAGATCATTGCTCTTATAGAAATGTCTTCATTTTCTTCACCGTTCAATGATCAAGCTTTCAGGAAGAAATTTGATCATCTTAGGGAGAATAGCATAGTAGAATGTAGAAGATTCCTACTAAGGATAGTAGGATCCTGAAAAATAAGATAGTTTTAAGTACTGCATTTTACAATTTTTAAGGACAGAAGATCAAACATAAGCCTTTTCCACCACAATAATTTAATCACTGTTGGAATCCTAATCTTTACAACATATGTAAATGTTTTTGTTATTAATGTATGCTATTTCAGATTTTGAAATTACCTTCAAAAGCTTGCATCACTTAACATGCCAAGTTATGGTGGAGGGTAAAATTTCAGCATCAGTATAATGGTTTGATATTCATATGTGACAGATACGAATGGCGACAAAGCAACACTTTCTGTTCTGCACTCAACAATGATAACCTATTTTAGGTTAGGTATGTTCAAGACTGACAACCTATTTTAGGATACTATTAATAATCACAGAACAAACAGTTTAATTTGCAGATTTCTCAATTGAGAAATCCAAGCACATTTTTATTGAGAAAACGGACCCATTAAAGACAAATAGACAGCGGTGGCAGATAGTGTTGTTAAAGGAACATGGATTTGCTACCTTACCTGGTCCTATTGAACAAGACACTATACACTGTACCTGGTCATTAGTCTTTTTTCAGGGCATCTCAGGACTCGAGGGGGTCAGGGTCTTAGATTTTTGCTATTGTAGAATAGGTTTGTTACTCTATAGATGAGAAGTTTTCGACTCTCAATGGCATGAAAAGCCAATAGTATTCTATATGAGCAGTCAAAAGACAATAACATCTGAAAATATAAAGCACCATTCATAAATATGGCACTTGGTACAATAAAAGAGTATCTTTAAGATGGTTTCATTATTGCCGGGGGAAAAGAAAGATGGTAAATTCATCTTCTTCATGAAGTATAGACAATGTTTCAAGAAGAATTCAGGATGCCAATTAATCGAATGGTGCAAGGGAAATTAAGTGATTTCTTAGTGTTGTGCTGGCATCCTAGTCCCTTAAGAAATAGACAAACTCGTGTGTTTAAGTTGTTGGAGCCATCCATGACCGCTATGCATAGTTATAAGAAAATGAAGACCAAGAAAAGGAAAGGATTTTACATCATACAAGAGTGATACTTTTCAGGAAGTTGAAACATAAAGATAGACTTGCCAATGTTTACCCACAGGCATGAGAAGTGTAGAGACTTGAGTGAAAGTTGTTAAATACAGGAGCCAAGTTGAAGAAGGCAAAGTTTTAAGTCTTGATCATTGATGTAAATATCGGCCAATATACATTATTATCAAGCTCCTAACGCCGCAACAATATCACAAAATGTAATCATATCGATAATATATCGATATATATCGACTGATATTCAAAATATTGTCTGATATAACATTGCTAACTTACGATTCTTGAAATTTTTTTCTTCGGACATATCGATACCAATATGCACTGTCTAATATATTAAATGTCAAGATAGCCGCAACCAATACCAATACCGATATTGATATTTTCATCCATAACCTTGATAGGAACTACTTAACGTCCCATATGCAGAGAAATGCCTCAGGCACAGTCAACTTCAAGCATTGCAGTTGGTGGGGGATTCATTTTATCTTCGTTCCTCGGTATAGCATATGGTACACGGTCTAGGGACATGTTAAAATACTCATAGAAGATTACTTTGGGGGTTTTGTTCAATCTATTAAACAAAGAATACTAACTAAAGCTTGTTCAAGGTCAATTAGTGATACTGAATGAGCCAAGCACAATCAAGGTTCTTAAGTTGGCAGGCCAAGTTTTGATTTACTAAGCTTAACTTAGCTTGTAATTGTATCATTGTAATATCTCGAATCACCATTTGATTTATTTTGAATAAAAATTATTATTTTGAGTAATTTAGATATGATAGAAGTTATATATATATTGTGAAATTTTGAAAGATACTCGAATTAGTTGGGCTGGCGCCCGAGGGGCACCGATGCTAGTACAGTGCCCGAGCACCGATTAGATTATAAAATGAAGGGTAAAGGAAAAGAAAAAAGAAATTGAAATAATAATTATTATTATTATAATTATTATTATATTAAAAGGGGGAGAAGGCCGCGTGTGGCAGAAAGGAAAGAAAGAAAGAAAAGAGAAAGGGAAAGAAGAAAGAGAGGGAAGAAGGAGAGGAAGGGGAAGGCAGCATGGGAAGTTGTAGCGACGCCGACTGAAGGAAATTGGTGCAGAAAAATGGCAGACCGACGAAGCCTCTCTATGATCTACCCCCTAATATTCACAGTGGCATGGGTAAAGGAAGAAAATTGAGAGCCGAACAGAGGAGCCATTGCCATCACTGGAGAAAATAGGTGAAATTGAGGCAAGCAAATCTTCCCTTTCTCTTTGTTGACACCGATTTTGTATTTGCACGTGCCGATTTTTGGAAAAAATCGGCCAAATCGTGAAATGGGTAAACAGGAGAACCAAGGGAAGGAGAGATGTCGACAGTGCTTGCATGCACCGTCGTTGCCGGAATTGTCGCAGTTACAAAGCTACCATTGTCGTGGCTGAGGTTGTCGTTTGTGCCGGAATCGCCGTCGGCGAAAGGGAAATCTAAAGGGCAAAACAGAGAAACAGCGCAACAAGAGAGAGAAAGAGGAAGAGAGAGAAGGGATGCGTGTGAAGAGGAAAGAGAAGTGCATGATTTAGGTATCTCAGAGCATCCTTTTGGCAAACCTGCTCGGAATAATGTTAAAACAAGTATCCTTTTGCCCTATCTCTGATTTATTTCAGCATCTGATGTATTCTGCATGTATATTTTATATCAGTATGTGGTCTGAATAATGTGTGGGGTTTGAGACCCGGTGGGTCGGTGCATGTGTAAGTCCATGGCAGTCCGAGGTCCTAGTGAATCAATGTATGATGGCCGAGAATTGCAGACCTAAAATGTAACCATTATTGAAAATAGGATGGTCGAGAGCTGCAAGCTTAACATGCAGCTGATATTGGAAATAGGATGGCTGAGAATTGCTAGTCTAAAATATAGCCGGACTGATAACCAATGATGTGAGATGACCGAAAGTTGCAAGCTTAAAATGTAGTCGGGCTAATAGAGCCAATAAAATTTCATGGCCAAGAGCTGCAAGCTTAAAATATAGTCGGGCTGATAGGCTATGATGTAAGATGGCCAAGAGTTACAAGCCTAAAATGTAACTAGGCTGATGGAATAAATGATATGAGATAGCCGAGAACTACAAGCCTAAAATATAGCTGGGCTAATAACCAATAATCTAAAATAGCAAAGAGCTGCAAGCCTAAAATGTAGTCAGGCTAATATAGCCAATAATATAACATGACCTAGATCCGCCAGTCTAAAACGTAGCCATTATGATATGCAAATTTGGATTCCATTTGTCGTTGGCCTCTTTTATGTGTGTATGTCGTGACTTCTATTTACGTGGGTGTGCCGTAGCCTTTAATTATGTGCCAAGGATCAGAGCACGATTTGTTATGCATTCGTATCAGTTGGATGGCATGATGAGATTCTGCTTTGGGTGTGCTGGTGATTTGGCTTCTAATATCAGTGATTTGGGATTTGTATCTATCATATGTTTCGATATTCATTTATGAATTCTCTCTCTAATTTGCAAATGCTATTTTTGTGAGTATTTATGACGATACTTGTTGAGCCTCCAGCTCGTGTTTTCATACTTCCATTTCTTTAGATTCATAGAGGGCTGAGATGCTTTACAAAAGTTGAACAAGATCTAACACGGTGTCACATGATCCGATGGGTTGGACATTTGTTATGACTTAGGTGACGTTGGTTGTATTTTTCTATTATTTGGATTAAGTTTATTATGGGTTGTGTTATTTTTGGATAATGAAAATTAGCCGAGATAGGCCTTTAGATTATATAATAAGGACCATTTGATTTAATATATATATATAATGTAGATGAGTTGTTGTCCTGTTTAAATATCTCCCTTACGATATTTTAGAGCAGGTTATATTTATATTGTCTAGACAATTGTTCGATGAGGTCTAGTGCGAGTTTAATTTTGTTGGGTCTTGTTTTTGGGATTGGTCACACCCGAATTTTTAGGATTTTTAGTTTCATGCATAATGATTAATTAGGCATGCTAAATTTGGGGGCGTGATAATAATAAACTTACATACTTTTGGGGTTTCCCTCCTTAACATGCCATTGTACTCAAATGTCTCTAGAATGATTCTTATTCGATGCCTATCGGAGTTGCCCTTCTATGGAATAAAAGTTGTTCTAACACTAACATTATAGCTAGCATTATTCTGCATAAGCAATCAAAAGTACTTATTTTTAGTTTGCCTTTCTTGATAAAAATCAATCTAGTGAATAATACTTCTCAGTTGACAAATCAACTCAAATTAGTCTTTTGATGCTTTAACTCTCAAGTTATTGGATCAATTGTTCTGTGGTCATTCTGGTTCTGTGTGCAATGAAATGAAATATCTGCCCATATCCAATATATCGGACGATATATATCGGTATCAGAACACAAAAATATCTATATTTTCCGATATCGAGGCAAAATAGCAATATATCGCCATATCAACAATATATAATCATATATTAACTAAAATACAAGATATTTAGTTGATATATCGGTCTATGTTTGCCCGTCAGTTTACAATTCCCATAAAATCTTTTACATATATTTAATGGCAATATATATTGTCCAATATATTTGATACTAATATAATTATGACCAATACTGATACTGATATCAATACAATATTTTAATCCATGGTATGCATATAGTGGCAAATACCACCCCTATAAAGATCTAGTGCAGGACATTTACCTAACAATCACCGTCATGAAGCCATAAATCAAACTATGTGGAATAGGCTATATCACACAAAAAGGTAGCCCTCATAAATATTGGAGATTTGACATCTCGCAAAATGGTCTCCTACAACAAAATGGAATCTGCTTTTTGGCTTCATTTGCTTTATCTAACTTCTAATAGCTCTCACTCAATCTTGCATTCCATATATCGTCATTCTGTTAGATGCTCCAATTTTCACTTGAGATATAGAATAGCCTAAATTGTAAACCAGTAGAGACAATAGACATCAATGAAGCACTTACTATTTGGTTTCCACTTCAGTCATTCCATGACAAAAAGTGGCAGAATGGATCATATAATATCCTGTGCCATAGCAACTCTAAGGTCTTAGAAAAGTGCATGTAATAAAGATTATTTGACCTAATTTGCTTCAGTGAAATTTCAGCACTAACCATGATGCATGAGTTAGAGACTGAGAGCTCTTAATGTTCTTCTATTTTAGAGTCATTCTATATTTTGAATAGTGAACATTTCAAGCTAATAATTTAGACAGCTGGAATTATAAGATGAGTTCAACATATTTTAATGGATGATCATGATAATAGCCATCAAAATTGCCATAATAAAATCCTCACTATTGAGAATATGAGAGAGGATAAAAAAAGAGGACACTAGCAAGACTCTCATAGATAGGAATAGCAAAAACAGGATCCAGGGTTTCGTAAATATGTCAAGGATCAATGTTAATTTTCCCATTTCAGGGTCAGATGTGTGAAAATAGCCAAATTTTGCTGGTATTTATCTCGATTTCAAACAACTATCAATATTATCATGACCAGGATTGATTTAAACTGATTTAGTCATGTGGCAATTGATGTAAATATCAACGGATACCTATTAGTATTGAGCCCCCAATACCAATGTTTTCTGATACTACGACAATAAAGCAATATGTTGCAATACCAGTAATTATCACAATATATCGGCTGATATTCAAAATTTCGATCAATACAATTAATATCTGGTCGATATATCAGCCTATATAGCTTTGTCAAGTTAAGATTTTTTGAAAAAAAAATTTTTTTCTGATATATTTAATATCGATACGTATTGTTTAATGTCTAATACCGATACAACCGCGACCAATAATAATAATAATATTTTCATCCGTAGGAATTGGCAAACATCATTGCTTTAGGATTATACTACTGCAAAAATCAGAAGCAACCCCAATTTAAGTTTTAGATGGGGATATTGCCTGGACTAATTTTCTGAAAATAAAGGGAGTTGCCGGAACAAGTTTCTTCCACCTGCTAATTTTTCTGAGTTTCTCTGAAAAATGTAGATGAAGAGCCCATATAGTCCCTTTTCAATTGATATGAATAGTGTGTATGGTAAATTCTTTTCTCAAATGGCTCCTAGTAGAATGAACATGTAACAAAACTGTTGAGACCCTGTGATTTGTGTAGTACGAAAGATTTAGTAGCATCCCGGATCAGAGTTCCACCTTACTATCATTCTCATTAGAACAATTCTCAAAGAGGTTAATAACTGTGATTTCTAAATCTATGTTCTTGTAATCAGTCAAATCATTTCAAAACAACAAAAAAATTTCAGAAAAAATCAATTAAGAACTTCAATATGCTACATGGAATAATGTGTATTAACAATTGCACATGTACAAAGCAGAAAAGGAAATCATTATATTTAAACACAAGGCATGTAAGCTATCCATTTATACAGTAAGAAAGGAAGATATCCATATTCCAAGAAACACAATACCAATAGTAGCAAAAGCTTGGCCCAATTCATACAGAAAATTTTGTTGCTCCTCGGGCAGACTTTGCCAATCTGTCTGCCTGAAACACAAGTTAAAGTCAAACAGGATAAGCAATTAATTAAGAACATAGTAAGAGGTATTTGTACAGAGGCATTATAGGTTGAATGGAGTCTAGAACATTGATATAAATATCAACCGGTATATATCGGTATTGAGCCCCCAATACCCTTTTTTCCGATACCGCGATAATATCATGATATATTTTCGTATCAGCGATATATTACAATATATTGGGCGATACATCTGACAGATCGGCCAAAATTTTTTCTATCCAATATATCCAATAAAAATACATATTATCTAATATATCCGATAATAATATTGCCACGTCCAATACCGATACTGATATTTTCATCCATGATCTACAAGCATACCCCCCTGCCTTTTTCATGAGGACACTCTTGTTTTAATTCTGATTTTACTTACCCAATTAGGGTATGCCAGCTCGAAACCACACTCACAGTTTATTTTACTTCATGCACCTACTCTTCTACATTTACAAACACAGTTTAAGATAAAAAGTCATAAACACCAAAACTAGCAAAAACTGAGAAGCATACCCTAAGTCAGCAATCACGATGCTGATGTTATCCTGCGAGCATCGATCCTACAATATATAAATATATATACAAGTGTAAGTCTTGGGGATTGCTAATGACCACAGGATAGTAACTAGCATACGAAGAATACACAAAGGATCCAGGCAATTCATTACCAGAGCTGCTTCTGCAAGAGATTCGCAAGCTAACTGAAACGGGAAAGCATTTTGATTCAGAATTATAAGAGTAAGCCTAATATTTGGATGAGGAAAATCCCCTTAAACAAGACTGGTTGTTTACCTGAACATTTCCATGTTGACGAAGCTGATTCCTCACGAAAGATACTGCCTCTGAACTGAAAATTAACATAGCATGTTCATTAATTCTTTTAGAACAGATCGTAAAGATCATTGCATGTGTGGGGGGGAAAAGCTGATGGGTATTCTTTATGGTAAGAATCATGAGTCATCAAACCTGTTCATGTAATCCCACAAACCATCAGAGGCTAAAAGTATGAATTCTGCATCTGATCCAAGTGGTGCTTGAAATACATCAGGATGAGCAATAATCAAGTCTCTGCTGAACTTTAGCCTGGTAGAAGTACATTATAACACACAACATCTGATAAAGCTTCTAGTGCTAAAATTTAATCCAATTGAAAGGCATAGATAGTGTTACCTGAACTATCTTCATCTATGTAGAAGAGAAGTTATCAGCTTTTCCATTGAGGATGATGAAGTTAAAATTTAATTCATAAAGATTTTTATAATGGCAAAGGCAAAAACATGTACCATTTATCCTAGGGAGTATAAAGAACCTCATTCCCAAAAACTTGGAGAACCCAATACAAATGCTAGCAATGAACCAATGATGTGCATTCCATGTAAGCAGAAACAGGCTTGCAGATAAATTTTTGGAGAGGCTACCTAGAAATGAACTTGCGTGACCATCTCCCTTCCTCAACTCCCTTCTCCAGCATTCTTTCCATACAACAAAAACAGGTCAATTGTCAAGATACACAGAAATGGTAGGCCATGATAAATTTGTCATAAGAAAAACTCTTATGTTTTGAGGAAAAGAGAAACTAACTCATTCTTTTTTGTCTTGAATCTGATATCACCAAAAGCACGGGATATAGCAATATCTCCGCAAATTCTTCCATCCACAATCTACAAACAGCTTATACATGTCATTCTTAGCAAAGAAAATGAAGACTAGATGAAATCCAAATCCAGTTGAACATGCAATAAGAAACTAACAGTAAAGATGTATAGTTCTATTGTGATGTTAAAACATTACAAACTAAGCAGACACAAGGAGGAAAAACAATAGATTACCTAACAAACTGATAACAAGGAAAATGAAAATAAAAAAGGACAAAAAGTTCACACCAAGAAAAAAACTGAAATAAAAATAGAAAGACACACCCATCCACCTGCTTCTCTGATTCGTCTGATTTCTTGAAGAGACACCTTGTTCTTTCCATAAGGTCGATGAGGATTGGTTAACATTTCTGGTCGTCCGGAGCGTGAAAGTACCTGAAAAGTTGGAAATGGGATGCTTATAATTTTGGAAAGAGAAGTGATATAATCTTAAATTAAACGAGAACAAGAACTCCAAGAATCCTTAGGTCCAATTACATACCACAGAGGAGTCACCAACATGTGCAACGAGAAGCATGTCACTTCCAAGGAACATGGCTGTTGCTGTTGCCCCAGATTCATCTTCCTCCCCGCTAGTTTCGAGCCTTAACATGATTGACAAGACACAATCTAAAAATATATTGAATATAGAGCTACACTTAGACTACAATCACAAATGAATAAAGTCACAATTGATCATATATAATTCATCTACCAATTTAACAATCTTGTATCAACATTTTTAAAAGCCTTCTCTAATGCCCTCATAATGGAATTGAAATCTCTGCTACTCCATAGCATCCCTCCTTGTAGAGCTGCAACACACTCTCTGTATAGCTCCTCCCTGCATGATATGCCTACAGTCAATAGTGGAAATAGAACTAGAGGATGCTTGCATCTTGATGTGGCCTTCCTATCACTTCAAGGCAAGAAGAAACACTAAAATTGAGTGATTAGGCAGACACAAAGAGATATGATCCACAGGGCTCATGATTGGCAATTGTCTGATCATCTCAGATGCAACATTTAGATAGATTCATGTCATGGCATGAACTTTTCAAATGCTCTAGGAGATTGAACTTGTGACCGAACAAATCTAGATCAAGATCTTGCATGGTATAATTTGAAGAAGATAAAGGTTCTTTATGTTATCTTTTGTCTTGATTCTTCAGGAGATATAATGGATGTTGCAGAATCCTTCCACATCAAGAATTGAGGAAGTAATACAAAATAACAGTCTGTTTTTGTTTCACAAACCCTCAAGGTCTAAAATTATGTACTAAATACTTAGCATTCGGGATTACTTACAATCCCACACCATTAGGTATGAAGACAGTGAGATTTGCATAGATGCTAGAAATGAGAAAGGATTAGGCTATGACAAGGTGTCCTGAGGTTTTCAATGTAACAAAATTCAATTTCAAGGTCTTCCTTCCATGAAAACCATGATAAAGCATTTCAAGAATGCATCTATAGCACCTCTTAGAATTATTCTCTCACTTATAAAGATTACCATATACTTCATTTTAGAGTGCTAAAACCTTGAAAAGGTCCACTCCTTTATATGGTAATGGTAACCTAACCCATGGAATGGAAGAGATAGTGCGCAACTTTGGTCCTTATAAACTGGGTTCAATTTCTTCCCATCTCCAATGCTTGACGGGGTGCCGGGGTGGTTATACTGTCTCTTTCCTTCATTCCTAAGCCCTTCTGTCTATTTTCACTGTTTTTGTGGAAGTGATTTAGAGTTAGCATTCAGAAATCAAGAATCTCCCGATTTATTCATGTAATTCATCAATTAAAACAAAAGGTTCAGAAGGGCATCACTCTCTGTCCACACCACAAATTTTCGATGATTCAAGTACTATCTAAAATGATACTAACAACTATGGAACGTCCCTAATCAGGAAAATGACATAATAGAAACCTGAGGAATTTGACAGAGGAAAGCCCTCCATGGCCATCGAAAACTGCGGCAAAGGAGAAGCCGTCGAGTGTCTCGGGATGAACGATGACCAAATCGTCTTCCATCTCTTCGCGAGGACCTTGTAATTTGGTTGACCCCCATCTGATGCCGGCAACACCAGTTAACGCTGGCGGCGCGTCGATAGCAATCGCTGAGCAGCTGCCTTTGCTTCTCTCCTTGAGATTGAATACTAAATTCTTCTTGTTTTTAATGGGATTGGTCTTATAGACAGAGTTGCAGCCAATTTTGGTTAACAGAAAGGTCTGCAACTGCTGGCTCAATAAAGCCATTGATGGAGCTGAAGCTTGTTCAGCTTGGAACACTGCACCGGAGGAGGGAATCGGTGATTGGAATTCACTTTTCATATCAGCAGGATAAGAGACCGAACCTCCACCTCTGACTGTTTCAACGGCTGAGATTCCATATCTGCTGTACTTTTACCATGCCGATACAGTAGCGCGCTGGAGGTGCTCCAATGACCGTCAATATTTAGTTTTTTTTTAATTAAATTCAAATATAAAATAATAGTTTTTATATTTTTTATATGACATAAATATTTTAATATTTTTTAAAAAATAACAAAAAATATTTTATACTTTTTTTAAAAAACAAATATAAATTATTGGATCGGGAGAATTCAACAGCTTTTTTTTTACATAGAATTCTATAAAGGTCTATTTGAACAAGATATTTATTTATAGTTATTTTATAAATCACTCTATATATAAGTTTTTTTTTATTTTTCTATTTAAATTATAGTGGGTCATTTACATATGAAAAATTAGTTATATATGGTGTTGCGTCATTGGATCCTTACTCTGATAAGGATGAGGATCCGTCAGTAATATTAAATATTGGACTTGTGAAGCAGAGAGAGAAAATGAGGACGATACATAAAGAGTTTTTACATGAAAAATTTTCTCTTGAATGAGAAAAAAATCATGGGTCTTTTATTCGAGAACTATTTTACTATCTTATATTTTGCTACAGAATGCGCTCAAGTACAGAAGGTTGAGAACTAAGTGTACAGGATCTCTGGAGAGTCGCTCTTGCAACATGAACCCTTTCTTTCTCTCTCTATTCTCCCTCTCTATTACGGGTAGCAAGAGTAAATACTTAATCCATTATCTAGTAAACAGTTAATATATTTATAATGGTTAAACTTCCTACTAAGAGGAGTCCACGTGGAGTTGGCGTGTGTAGTAGATCCTACCACCAACTCTACAAATATCTTTTACTGTGTCAGAAATATTGTGTGCACGCTCGCCTAGTGTGAAGTTTCCTCTGCAGGGCCACGTACTCTACTGACCATCATTCTTCTTACAGTTTGACATGATCAACAACTAAATATCTGTCACACCGTTTTTATAGGCAAAGTAGCATCTGAGACCCATCTTGAGTCCACGAGCCATAATGTGCTTTAAGCCCACTATACCTCGTGGGCCAACCCTGACACCTAGACCTCTTAGGCCCCTGTGGCATTACGGCCCAACTCCAAAAAAATGGATCTTTAATATAGGTATTGGGTATCAGTACCCATCACTTGCCCCTATATCAATGATTCGAAGATTTCAACCTTTGGTATGTTTGCTGTCCGCGAAAATGATCCAACCATCAAATGAAGGCATTCCTTGCTAAAATCTGTTCACGTCCTTTACTCTTTGCAAATGTCCACAAAAATTGTTAGAACCAAAGTTTAGGGACATTTGATGAAAAACGTCTGAGAACTCATTTAAGCTTGTACTTTATCTAAGACGTCCGGGGGATTTCTAGGTCTATCGCATGACCATGATGTTTGAGGACTTTTTTAGAGTTTTAGACACTGCTAGACATTCACAAGTGATCGTTGTCTTTGCATGTTTGCCTGAGACCTAAAGATATCCTCGGATCATTCTTTCCTTGATGCAGGGACGTCCGTGTGCGTTAAAGCACGTTTGCATTCGAGAATTTCCTTTGAATCCGAGAACTTGGTGCACGCCACTACTTGGTGCATTTAAAGCGCACTAAATGCACAATTAAAGAGATTGACATCACTTTGGAAATTGAAAACCACTATCTCTGGAAGCATATGGTTGATTGACACATGGCAAGGGTAATGATGAGCATGCCTTTTAGCCTTTTCGGGCATTTCAAATATGATTTTCATCCTTCATTTTCACCACGTAACCTTTAGAGTTTTCTCTCGAACTTCTTCGCTGCCATTTTCTCAAGTGCTTTTCATTCCTACTTCCATCTTCTTTGGTTTTCATGGCTCTCACTGTTAGAGATATCACTTTTTCCCTGTCTCTGGACAACCTCGATGCCATTCGTACAAAGTACGATGTCCCTAATACGATGGCAATGGTGGTTCCTGGGCCCGATGATAGGGCGTGTAGCCCACCTGATGGGTTTATTACTGTATACGAAGTTCACCTAAAGGGTGAGCTTTGTTTTCCTGTTTCGCTGGAGTTATACCACATCATGATAAAGCTTGGCGTTCCGTTTGTGAGACTGCAACCTAACACCATCAGGTATCTCGTTTCACTTTGTGTTTTTGCACGTTGTCACAAGAAAGTGCTAGAGGTGTTGATGATGAAGATCATGTTTCACTTCACTCATAACTTGGACTGGATCACTATGACTCCACGTCCTGAATTTGCTGTCATGAGTGGTGGGAACCCCAATTCCACCAAAAGGTGAAAAGACAAGTTTTTTTTTCACCGTCCGAGAGATTTGGGCCATTGATAACATTTGGGAAAATATTGCTGAGTAGCATCACTCGGACGCCTCCAAAGGGGAAAGGGAGGCCACCGGGGAGGTCAGAGGCTTGGTGATGGCCAACCTTGGCGGTTTTAACGAAAATAAAAATAATATTTGGCTAAGATCTGAGAACTTGGAGAAATCCAAGTGGGGGTCTCAGGCCGAAGGTATTGGTGCTGCTGCTACTGCTCGGAAGAAGAAGGAGATGAAACTGATAGAAAAGGAGGTGGCTCTAAGGATCGAGGAGCCAACCGAGCACCCAAAAAAGAGTCGTCAGACTCAGGTTTCGAAGAGTCTGGAGGCCATCGTTGAGTACTCCTCGTCTTATGACGACATTGTTGTGATAACACCTCTCCTCAAGAGCCCGAGACCTCCGTAGGTAGCACCAGTCCGAGAGCCTGAAGGTCTCATACCTTTGCCCACATCTGAGTCCTTAGGGCAATCGTCTGGGTCTGTGATCTAGCCCGCGAAGCTTCCCGCTGCCCAGCATTCTCCTAATGAGTCAATGCCCGACATTCCTTATGAGTTCACTAGTGAGATCTTGGATTGGATTGACAATCCACCCGAAGTCGTTGTTGAGGGACAGGCCTTGAGGGAAGCTGAGGTGGCTCAGGCTAAGAAAGCAGTGATGACGATGATTATGACAAGCACCACTGATGCTGCTGAGGTCGAGGAGTGTCATTCCACGGAGTTGCCCGTCGTAGAGGCTTCTGAGCCCCCATGCCTAGCAATCCAAGTTTATAACCCGATGATGACGCCGCCTGCGGCCTCTGAGGAACCCTTGGACGAGGACATTGCAAGGGCTTCACTTTTATGGTGTAGGAGACCACAGCCACAGGATTCGGGGAGCATGAAGCCCCCAGAGAGGAGAGCTCTTCTGAGAGTTCTTTTATGACTAAGGTATTCCTCTATCATCACCCTGATTTTGTCATCTTTTATTTATACTTTACTGACTTGCTTTTCCTGTACAGTTTCAAGATATGGCCAGTGACCTTAGCACAATCATTAGTGAGACTTCTCAGGCTTACACAGAGCTGGAGGCTTCCAAGTCCTTGGGAGGACGCATCCAAAGTTTAGAGCTCAAGCTTGCAGAAGCTAAGAGCCACATTTTCACCCTAGAGGACCAGTTCAAGGAGTAAGAGAGGTTGCATGTTGTCATTCGAGGAAGAAATCTCTTGCTTGAATAGGAGCTCAGAACTTCATTGAAGCCTAAAGATATCGCACCAGCTCTTGAGCATAAGTACCGGGATGCCATCCATATGTGCCACCGGGTTATGAAGCTTTTGTTCCCGAGGTTCCTAGTCACTCTCTTTGATCTGAGGAACTCTAGTGTTCAACGTAAGAATGACCTGATCGGTCTTCCAGACCATTGGAGATCTTCGAGCCTTCCAGTCGGGTTATTCAGTCAGCCAGAGTCCTCGGAGCGAGTAGGACCTTCGGCCCCATAACGTCTTTTGTTGTATATATTTATTATTTTTATTTTATATATGTGCATGATGTTGTACACATATCGATTTTATGAATAAAATCCGAATTGTTTAAGTGTAAACATCTCGTTTGTCTTAGTGGTTCTCTCTTAGGTCTAGGCTCTTAGGAAACTTCATTCCTTTTGAGCTAAACGGCCGAACCCTTCGACCATTGTTGACTAAAGGTGCAACCTCTTGAGTCTTTGCACGCTTGCCATTCTAAGCCTCCAAAGTTTTAGGTTCAACCTCTAGGGTTACTTGGCATTGTGGCTAAGTTTTAAATTTGGTCTCCTGGGTCGCCGGACTTAACCGAGTTTTAATACGACCTCTTGGGCCGCTCAAACTTAGCCAAGTTTTGATACGACCACTTGGGCCTCTTAGACTTAGTCGAGTTTTAATAAGATTTCTTGGGCCGCTCGGACTTAGCCGAGTTTTAATACGACCTCTTCGGCCACTCGAACTTAGCCGAGTTTTAATACGACCTCTTGGGCCGGTTGGACTTAGCCGAGTTTTAGGACAACCGAAAGGAGTCCTATCTACTTGATTTAGGGCAGTTTAGGTCTCATTACTTCATGAGATGGTGTGTGATCACTCAGTATGATTCAAAATGATAATTTGAACGAAAACTATCATTTTATTAATGAAATGCGATACAAATATGTAATGTAAACAACATACCCGTGTGTTTTACAAGCTTATTGATAATATCTCTTGAAGTGAGTAGCGTTCCATGTTCATGAGACAAGTCTTCCCTCTTGGGTGCGTACCTTGTACACTACATTTCGTAGGATAGTCAAGGTTAGGAACGACTCTTCTCAATTTAGAGAGAGCTTGTTTCGACCGGTGTTCTTTCCGGTGGCCTTTATGCTTCTCAGCACTAAGTCCTCTATCTCAAATTGGTGTGTTTTTACCTTTCTATTGTAATATCGGGCGACCCTTTGTTGGTATGCCGCATTCTGCAATCTTACTGCGTCTTGGGCTTCTTCAGGAAGGTCAAGATTCTTCCAAATTCTCTGTACATTATTGAGCGGATTGAAGCTTTCCACACGAAGGCTTGGCAGCCCAACTTCCACTGGGATGACTGCCTCGACCCCATAATACAGGCCAAAAAGAGTTTCTTGCATTGGCTCCCTCAGAGTTGTCCTGTAAGACCACAATACTGATGGTAGTTCTTCGACCCACGAGCCACCAGCGTGCTCCAACTTTATTTTTAGCCCATATAGTATTGTGTTGTTCGTGACCTCCACCTGGCCATTGTATTGCGAGTATGCGACCGATGTATACAGTAACCTTATTCTCAGACTAGTGCAATACTTGGTAAACCTTTTTTTAAAAAAAATTGGGTCCTATTATCAGTCACAATACATTTTTGGACCCTAAATCTGCACACAATGCTTTGTTGAGCGAAGTTTGTAGTGTTCCGCTCGGTTGTGCGAGATAATGGCATGACCTCAACCCACTTTTTGAAGTAATCAATCCCGACAATTAAAAACTTTCTTTATTCGGATGCTATCGGCAATTGTCTGAGTATGTCCAACTCCCATTGCGGGAAGGGTCAAGGTGACTATAGAGCTCTGAGTTTCGTATGTGGCTGGTGGGAAAGGTTACCGCGGACTTGACCATTCTCGTATTTTCATACAAAGTCTATCGCGTCACACTTCATTGTTGGTTAGTAGTATCCTACCTCATAAGCTTGAATACAAGGTTCTTACCCCCAACGTGGGATCCACAAATCCCGATGTGCACCTCTCCGAGGGCATAATCAGCCTCTTCTAGGGTAAGGCACCTCAAGTAGGGGGCAAAGAATCCTCGACGACATAGTCGGCCGTCCATGATAGTATACCACCCGGCCGTCTTCTTCAGCTTTGTGGCCTTTTCTGCGTTCTCAGACAGTGTCCCATCAGACAAACACCTGATGTAGGAGGTTATCCAATTGTTAGTTTTAGATACTGCATCACTTTTGTTTTGGAGTCTTCCACACTGTGTTTGTTGAGCACCTCGTGCATTCTTCGGGCATATTACTCTGAGTCCCCGAAAGTTGCCGCTTTTGTAAGCTGGTTAGCCTTTGCGCTTTCTTCTCGCGGGATGTGGACCATTTCTACCTTCTCAAAGATTGACATAAGCTCTCGGACCTTCAAGAGGTATTTGGACAATTGCGGGCTGTTGGTTTCGAAGTATCCATGGACATGATTGACGACCAGCTCAGAATCGTTGTAGGCAATCATGTCCTTGGCAAAGCACTCCTTTGCCAATCGCAGTCCTGCAAGTAGGACCTCGTACACTGCCGCGTTATTAGTCGCCGGGAATCCGAGGACTATTGTATATTTGATCTCTGACCCTTTAGGCATCTTCAGCACAATGCTAGCTCCACAATCATCCTTCATTGAAGAGTCGTCCACACGCAGAGTCCATGCTGTCGGGTTGTGTAAGTCCTCGTCGTCACAAGTGTCCGAAGAGTCCTATGTTGCTATCATGGTTTCGAGGATAAAGTCTTCCAAGGCCTGACCTTTTAAGGCAGGCCGCGGACGAAACTCTATGTCAAATTCATCCAACTCAATAGCCCGCTTGGCCAACTGTCCCGACATTTCTAATTTTTGCATGATCGCTTTCAAGGGTTGGTCAATCAAGACGACTACTTTGTGCACCTGGAAGTATGATTTTAACTTTTGAGTGGAATACACGAGTACCAGGGCTACCTTCTCTGCGTGAGAATACATTGTCTTAGCGTCAACCAAGATCTTACTAATGTAATAGACGGATTGTTGCCTGCCAATTCTCTGACTTATCAAGGCTGAGCTCAAAGCTTTGTCCGAAATCAAAAAATACAGGTATAACTCCTCGCCTGTTTGGGGAGAAGTCAACAAATGGGGGTTTGATAGATACTCCTTCAGTCCTTAGAAGGCTTCTTCGCAGTCGGTCGTCTATTGAAAATCATTACTCTTTGTCCCTCTCAAGTCTATGAAGAACAGCAAATACTTCTCGGCCGACTTGGTCAAGAATCGTAACAGTACTGCTAGCCTTTCAGTGAGTTTCTAAACTTCTTTCATCGTCCAAGGGAGCTTCATGCCAAAGAAGGCCTTGATTTTTTCTAAGTTTGCTTCAATCCCTCGGCAAGAAACAATGTAGCCCAAGACTTTTTCAGACGTTACACCGAATGTACATTTGGCTCTATTGAGTTTCATTTGGTACATTCTTAGGACGTTGAAAGTGTCGTTGAGATCTTGGATATGGTCGTCTGTCATTTTACTTTTAATGAGTATGTCGTTCACATAGACCTCCACGTTTCTTCCAATCTAGCCTTTGAACATTTTATTCACTGATCTCTGGTAATTAGCACCCGCGTTCTTGAGGCTGAAGGGTATAAATTTGTAACAATATGTCTCCTAATCCGTGATGAATGGTGTGTAATCCTTGTCTTTAGGATTCATCATTATTTGGTTATAACCCGAGTACGCGTTCATGAAGTTTAGAAACTCGTGGTCGGACATTGAGTCTGCCTATGAATCGATCCTCGGGAGTGGAAAGTTATCCTTTGGGCATGTATTATTGATATCTGTGAAGTCTACGCACATCCTCCACTTCCCGTTATTCTTTTTGACCATCACAACATTGGATAGGCAGTCTGGGTAGTGCACTTCCCTTATGAATCCTGCGTCTAGAAGTTTTTTTACCTCCTTCCGGATTGTCACCAACTTTTCCACGAAATAGTTCCTTCTCTTCCACCTAACGGGTTTATGATTGAGATTTAAACCCAATTTATAGACCATTATTTCAATTGATATCCCCAACATGTCACTCAGAGTCCAAACAAAGACATTTGAGTTCTTTTGTAGGAAGTTGACAAGTTGGTCTCGGAAGGCTTCGGGCAGAGAACTTTCTATCTGGACGATCTTCTCTGGGTCTCTAGGATCCAGGAGGACTCAGTCGATGGTTTTTTCAGACTCGACTTGTTGCAACGTCGTTTCGTTCACGAAATTCAATTCTTCCATGTCCTGAGGAAGAAGATTCTGAGTGACTTGGAACAGATAGCACGTCCATTCGACAGCCTAGTCTCTGAAGACCTCCGTAATCCCATATGGTATCAAAAACCTCATCTTTAAGTGTGGGATTGATGTCACAGCCCCGAAGGCAACCAGACAAGGACATATGAGGATCATGTTATAGACCGAGGGCAGGTCTATCACTAGAAAAGAGAGGATCTTCGATGATGTCCTCAGATGGGTTCTTAGTGTGACCTCAAGTTGGATGACTCCTTGCATTGACAATGGCTCGTTATCCGGTCTAATAGAGGGGTCCCTCTATTGCGGTCATTTGACTTCTTCTAAACCATAATTTTAAAAAAAAGTATCAAGATAGAGAATATTACGCGAGTTTTCATTATTGATGAATACTCATTTTATCTAGTAGTTTAAGCTACCGTCCGAAACGAGAGATGTTACAACCAGGGGGTGTCAGAATGGGGGATGTTACATGGGTCATATTTTTGTTATAAAATCTAGTTACCTCATCCCTAAATTCTACCATCGGTTTCTTATTCTTTGCTACTGGATCTTCCCGAACGCCACCTTTGGCAAAGACGGTGGAAATCATGTTGACCGCCCCCGTAGCCACCCTACCTCTTAGTTGGTCAGCCTCACCTACCTCTGCTTTTTCGGACGACTGTTCGGGTCTTTGAAGGAAGTAGTTGAGGTGACCTTTCTTGATCAACTCCTCAATCTCCTTCTACAATTCCTACAGTCTTCGGTATCAAGGCCTCCACAATGGTGGTAGTGACAGTATTTGGACTAGTCATCACCTTCTGGGTTCTTCAGTACTTTGGGCCATTTTAAAAACTTTTTATCTCGAATTTGTATCAGAATATCGGTACGCGGGTCATTTAAGGGAGTAAGGTTGATGGGCCTGTACTCCCTATGAGTGTTCTGCTCAGACATCTGGTGCTTCCTAGGCGCCCAGAATCCTTGTTAGTCTTCGCACCTCCTTTTCCCCTTCATTTTCCTCGGAGGGAGGCTTTTCACCTAGACGAGCTTCTTTGCATCGTTCGCTTCTTCGACCACGATATAAGCTCTGGCTATATTCTCAGCCTCCTTGAACATCCACGGACCTTTATGCACGATGTGCTTAAAGAAGTTATCTCCTTCCAGTGCGGACAGGAAAGCAGTCAGCTTGACCCCATTAGTCAACTTCGGGATCTGCCTTGCCTTGGATATGAAGTGGGATAGAAAACTCTTCACGCTTTCCCTTGTTCCTTGCTTTGCATGAGTAAGGTACCATGGTTACTTCTCAATCCTCCGGTTGGAAACAAATTGGGAGAGAAAAGCTTCCGCCAACTCGCTAAATGAATGGATGGAATCCGCAGGCAACCCATAGAACTCGATCCTTGCATCACCCTTAAGCATTAAGAGGAAAAACTGGCACATTGTCATTTCATCCAAGCTTTGAAGGCTCAGATGCTTACGAAAGTGGTCCAAGTGATCCATTAGATCTGCACCTCCATTGTAAGCGTCGAGGTTTGGCATTTTAAATTTTGGGGGAAGAGGCTTTATCCTAACCTCTGTTGTGAACGAAAACCTGCGGAGGTTAGCAGCTCCTCCCTCAGTATCGCCAAAAACTCGGCGAAATACTTTCTCGAGCTTCCCCTCCACTTGAGGCAATGTCGTTATTTTCTTTTTTGTTGAGGTAAGTCCTTAACTCGTAGGGGTCTTGCGCAACTTGTTGCCATGGACGGCTCCTAGTCCTCAGAGGGACCTCTTGCGCCCTAAGCGGCGCACTCCTAGCCATCACGGACACAATAAGGATTTCGCCTCTCTGGTCTCTCCTCCTGTATCCGAAGGCCTGGACGCCCTTGGAGGCGCGATGGGGACCTACTGCTCGAAGCAGCCTGCGTTTGAGGGTCCTCGTGTTGAGCAGCTTGTTTATTTGGGTATTCTTTCCCTTTTGCCCTCTTTTAGAACGTTGCGGTTTGAGAGGCTTTAGATGGCGCCTCCCTTATTCGTGCGTCCATCCTTGAGTGAAGTCCCTGGACAGCCCTGGACTTATCGTCCATTCTCGATGCCAACGCTCATACATAAGGATCAGGGTGATCCTCTACTTTGACGCAGGGTGCAGGGCCGTTGGCGCCTGAGCATACTTATCGGACAGGAGCACTGGTTTATCCTCAGGTATTCACCATTTGTGTATAAGGGATTGAGTCTTTAAGAAGAAACGTTGGATTTTTTGTCATGTTTCCACAAACAGTGCCAAATATTGTGTCCTCGAATCCTTACTCTAATAAGCACGGGGATCCAACAGCAACACTAAATAATAGACGTGCGAAGTAGAGAGAGAAGTACGCAGACTGATACACGGAGAGTTTTTACGTGAAAAATATTCTATTAAATGAGAAGGAAAAACCACAGGACTTTTGTTTGAGAACTATTTCACTATCTTGTGTTTTGCTATAAGATGCACTCAAATATAGGAGGCTGAGAACTAAGTGTACAGAAACTCTGGAAAGTCACTCTTGTAACATGAGCCCTTTCTTTCTCTCTCTATTCTCCCTCTCTATTACGGGTAGTAAGAGTAAATGCTCGCTCCTTTGTTTGGTAAACAGTTAATGTATTTATAGTGATTAAACTTTCCACTGAGAGGAATCCACGTAGGGCTGGTGTGTGTAAGGAATCCTACCACCAACTCTACAAATACCTTTCGCCGTGTCAGGAAGGTTGTATGCACACCTGCCTGGTGTAACGTTTCTTCGGCAGTACCGCGTACTCTGCTAGCAATCATTCTTCTTACAGTCTGACATAATCAGTCACCAAATCTCTATCATGCCATTTTTATAGGTAGAGTAGCGTCCGATGCACATTTAGAGTCCACGGGCTATAATGGGCTTTAGGCTCATTGTGCCTCATGAGCCGGCCCTGATGCCTGGACCTCTTAGGCCCCTGTGGCATTACAGTCCAACTCCATAAAAATGGATTTTTAATATAGGCCTTAGGTATTAATACCCATCATATGGGTTATAAATAAATTAGATAAATATTATTAGTTACGCATAATACCATAATGTTGAATTTTGGAAAAATTTTTAACATAATATAAAATTATCACTATAATTTATTTGGTATAAAACAAAACAATTAAAAAAATATGAAAAAAGAATTGGTTTGGCATTTTTGTCCTCCCATCATCATGGAGTATTATGGTTCTTTATCAGATTATTTGGCAAACAATTTGTGATTCAGATTTTACACTAAAGTTTTTATAAAAAAAATTTCTGAGTAATTGCTCTGCTAAATATTTTTTAAAAAATAAATAAATTTATATAAATTTATAAAATTATTATGTATACAATTATTTCTTATATTACACGAGCAGATAAAAATTCAGTAAAAGTAATCTAACCAAATCAACAAAAGCTTAACCCACACAACAAAACCTCAATCAACTAAATTGCTATTTATTAACACGATCTAACTACAAAATTCTATGTCACTCTTGCCTTTTTCGCTGTCCATGGGCCAAATGTTCTATACAGATATTCACTTACTGAATATATGTCACTTATATCTGTTTCATAATTCATTTACCAAATTACTTTACTACGTAATGATAAGTCATTCTTACTAATTTTTATTACACGCTATATGATAATAAAATTATTAAGGTAGCTTTATTAATTTTGAGTATTTGTCCCTACCAACAAAATAGATTACTCCAAACTATATTTGACCATAATTAGAGTTATCAATTTTTGAATAATGATAAAACTTAGGATAAAAAAAACTTAATTTGATGAAATTAAAAATTAAATAGACACAGGATTTTACTGTAATTTAGACCCCACCTACCAATATAATATACCCACCTTACTAGTACAAAACTCAACCCTAGCTATTTAGTAAGCTATCTGAATTTTGATCAATTTTCACCACCAATTGATAAGTGAAATGCTTAAAATTTTTGAAAATTCCATTATAATTGTGAGTTACAATTATTTATACTATTTGCATTTTTAATCGAGATTGGCAAGTTTTTCTCTTAATAACGATGTAAGATTCAAAATTTTTTAATCATACGAATCATAATTAATTAAGTAATATAAGTAGAATCGAGGTTAAGAGACACGAGAAAAATTTAGATTGAAGGGTCCAAGATCTCGAAACCACTAACTATTGAATTAAAATAAGCAAACTTGGAATCTCAAATGCAATCTGAAAATTCAGGACTTACGACAGGTTAGGAGTAAACTTTAAGTTAATTAAAACTTGAAAATTAATTGAAACTTAGACACGTTAATAGGAGGCCACATTATTAGACTATGTTGCAACACATTATTTGATGACAGCAAAATATTAAGTATGCAAAATCAGCAGAGGAGGCCATGTTTTCAAGGCTGCAAATTATAAAAGGAGGCCACGTCATTTAGTAAGGGAGATAAATAATGGTAGCAGCATACGGCAGAACATAAGGCACATGGCAGCAGCACGGCAAAATGGTGGGGCGGCAACACGTTGAGGCAGCAAACAACAAGACAAAACAGAAACAAAATAAGACAGCAGCTTGCTGATGATTCAGCAAAATCAGGAGGATAATTTGACAAAATTAAAGGACCAACAGAACAACAACATCGGCAGCTGTTGGGAATCACTACCGTGTGAAAGTCCTTATGGCCAGGAGACTTGGACGGAGCACGAGTGTGCTACTTTAAGAAGAAGGAATTCCGGTCAACTATGTTGACCGGAACCTTCTGAACGGTTAACCTCTGCCGATCAATATGTTGACCGGCAAAAGTCGAAAGACAAATTTCTCTGCTAAAAAATCGGGACGGACTATTTCGATCGGTCAACAATGTGATTGACCGACCAAAAATAAGATGATAGTCAACAGAGTTGACCGACTGAATTTGGAAAGTCTAAATGACTCTCATATCCCGAAAGGTGTACAATTGACCTATCGATTGAGTAGTTAGTAGACATCATTCTTGAGACTCCAAAGGCTAATTGGTCTGCAGGAGCAAGCATGCACCGCCTTTAGTAAGATAGGACGTGCGCATGCATATATGCAGACCTTGGAAGTCGAGCACCAACCACTAGCGGGCTATAGGGAGGGACGCGTGTATATATATGTGTGTGTATATGCACACTAAAGATATGAGGTAGCAGTGAGAAAAATAAAGGAGAGAAATTGAAAAGAAAGAGAGTGGTGGGTAAAACCAAAGTGTTGAAGTTTTGTTTACATTTGCTCTATTCTTGTTTTCGCCTTCTGTAATTTGTGTAACAAATTCTTATACCTAGTGATCTTTTGTGGATTTATTATCCCGTGGTTTTTTCTTTAATTTCGAATGGCTTTCCACGTAGAATATTTGGTGTTCATTTTTCTTCTCTTACCTCTATTTCACAGTGCTTATATGCTTTTGTCAGTTGGCCATCCATTCCGGGCAACAGCAATTGTTCCTGAAGTACTTGTCAGTAGGCCGCCTATTGATGCCAACAGCAGCAGCATAGGGAGCCGATTCAGCAAAAATAGGGAGATGATTCAGCAACATTAACCCGATATACAGCAGCCACATTGAAGCAGCAATAACACGGGGCAGCAGCACGATGATGAGGATACAAAATCAGAGGAATGATTCAGCAAATTTTACAAGAGATTAGCTGATAAATTCAGAGGAGTTCAGCACTTACAAAAGGTGATGTAAAGTTACGGATCGAAAGAGACAAGAGAGAGGAGACGAAGGAAGAGGGAGATTCAGCATGCTCTTCATTGTGGTTAAAAGTCCGAATTGAATATTCTTTTTGACTCATGCCTCCAATATGGAGGATCGGTAGAAAACCAAAAAGGAAAATACAAAAAGGAGAAAAAGGAAATACAACGCGGAAAAAGTAAAAAAGAAAATATACAATATTTCCTATGCATATATACACCCTATATATTTACTTGCCATATTCTAATACCCCCTGCATCCATATTTAGGATGCAAATAAGTGAAGAGAAAATCTTGGTGAACATATCAAAGTTGATTATGAAACGAAAAGAAGAAGAGGATAAAGGAGGTTAGTTCCATGGTTTCAATAGCTAAAAGGATTGAGTAAAGAATTTTGGCCAAGTGAGTTCGCGGCAAGTAGTAGTCATGGATCGATATTCATACTGGCGGCCCACGAACGAAATAACAGTTGTTTCTTGCATTTCCAAGGAGATAAGGGAGTTGCCAATGAAGGTGCGGTAGAGCTGATAGATCTTCGAGTGTCCCGGACAGAAAGCCCAATCTGCATCACAAAAAGCTCGAAAGTTGAATGTTAGAAGTGGAAGAGAATAATATACCTTGCCACGGATTACTCGAGGTAGCGCAAGACTTGATGGGGCTGCCCGGATGACTAGAGGTGGGTTGAGTCATGAATTGACTCAAAATATGGACAGCGTAATGAGATCGAATCTAGTAACGTTGAGATAAAGGAGTCTACCAATCGATCTGCGGTAAACACTAGGATCTTGTAAAACGGTCCGGTGTCTTGGTTGAGTTTACATTACGATCCATTGGAAGCTTAAGAGGTTTAGAAAGGGATCTGAATCGGCTAAAATATCAAGGGCATATTTTCGTTGACATATATGGATGCCCCGTTGATGGCGCGCAACTTCTATTCCAAGAAAGTATCGCAAAACACCGAGATCTTTAATTTTGAAAGCATGATTGAGATATGACTTAACGAGTGAATAGAAGTCAAAGTACTACTAGCTACGATGATATCATCAACATACACAAGAAGTACGATAAAGGATTGATCATCTTGTTTGGTAAAAAGATGTCGGCTTTAGATTGAGTGAAGCCAAAGGTGATCAAGGATGTCGACAGCTTGGAGTACCACTGTCTAGAGGCTTGTTTAAGACCATAGATGCTTTTTAAAAGTCTACAAACTTGGTTCGGTTTTCCTTTGGTATATCCAGGGGGTTTCTGCATATAGATCTCTTCAGTTAAACTACCATGAAGAAAGGCATTATTAACATCAAAATGATACAGGTGCCATCCTTGGATAGCTGTTATGGCTAAGAGACATCGAACTGTGGTTAGTTTGGCAACAGGAGAAAATGTTTCATGATAGTCAATCCCTTCTTGTTGCGTATATCCTTTGGCGACTAATCTACATTTATATCTCTCAATACTTCCATTTTTTGAATTTCAATTTAAAGACATATCGGCCGACCTATGGTCTTCTTAAGTTGAGAATCAGTCTTGTTTTGTTCTAATGAATTCCTTTTGGATGGCGTCACACCAATTTTTATCACGAATGGCTTGAGCATACGTTCGTGGTTCACTGTGGGATGTTATAGTTGCAGAAAAGTGACCAAATGAGGGAGATAATTTTTGGTATGATATGTGATTTTCAATGGGATACGGTTTTCCAGGAAGAGTTTGTATGTTCGATTTGGTGTGTGGAGTTTGAGATACTTGGTGACAGTGAAATTCTTTCAGGTATTCGGGTGCCTTGCGAACCCGAGTGGTTCTCCGAACAGGTATTTGACTAATGACAGTAGTTTGTGTATCATTTAGTTCATTTTGTTCGGAGTGATTATTCATGAGGCGTTCCTGGTCTTGATTGTGAATGGAGACCATAGGAATATCTTCATCATCGTGATCCATAGGTTCAACTTCGAGGGTTAGATGGCGCGGTTGTGTAGGCCATAATTGTTCGTGATAGGTAGGAGATGGTTCTAATGAGAGTGCGTCGGGTTGAGTGTTGGGACTTTGGTCAAGGCCGTCATTTTGAAAAGGGAATATATTTTCATGGAAAATCACGTCTCTTGAATAAAAGGTAGTGTGGCTATCTAAGTCAATTAGTTTGTAGCCCTTGACACCAAAAGGGTAACCTAAGAAGGCACATTTTCTACTTCTGGGATCGAACTTGGTACGGCCTTGGGAGATGGTGGTGGCGTAACACAAGCAACCAAAGACACGGAGGTTGGCATAGTTGGGTTTGACTCTAAATAAAATTTCATATGGAGTCTTGTTTTCAAGTATAGAGTGGGAATCTATTGATGATGTGTCAAAAGAACACAATCAACACAATCACTCCATTTCAAAGGAGTCCCGATTGAAATCTAATGGCCTAAGCGACATTTAATAAATGTTGGTGTTTGCGTTCAACAACACCGTTTTTCTTTTGTGGTGTTTCCACACAACTCGTTGGTGAATAACACCGATTTTTATGTAAAAATCTCGGTTGAATTCTTGTTCCATTATCGCTCACAATTACTTTGATTTTGACATTAAATTGTCGTGACAGTTATAAAAGGCTTCGAGCACAATTTTGTATCCGATTTTTGTTTAATGAGGTAAATCCGGTATACGGATGCATCATCAACAATAGTCAAAAATATTTATATCCATCATAGGATACCTGCGAACAAGGTCCCCATAAGTCACAATGCACCACGTCGAATAAGGTGTGTGACTTATGAGTCTTGGGGAGAAAAGGGCGGCGTTGTAGCCATGTGGCGGAAAGTGCACGGATTATTATTAATAGAATATAACGGCACCTTTTACAAGAGGTTCGTTTATTAATTTCATCCTAGAGTACAAGTATGACCTAGTCTAGAATGCCATAAATCGAGAAGGCAACGAAGCAAAATTAACGGAGGGTCCCTTGCTATATTTGAGGAGAAGGCTCTCAATGAATTGGAATCAATCATCTCATCCATCAAACAATACGATCATTTTTCTTTACCCATTCCAATCGACGTCCAAGTAGCAAGGTCTAATCAAGCAAACGTTAGGAAGAAAAACATACATATTAAGTGTATCGGTTAGGCGTTTTAGAAATCAAATTAAAAGGTAAATGAAGGGACGCCTTGAGGGCATTTTGCAATATCAACTTATCAGTGAGTTTAATATTTCCAATATGTGAAATTTGCTCTACTTCCATCGGGAAGTTTCACGAGCATGAAATGTGCAACATATAATCACGGTATAACGAGGATCACATATCATATGATCGGTGGCTCCGAGGTGTCGAATCCATACATCACGATTATTTTGCGATGCTTATATAAGGAAGAAACAGTAAGGATATTACCAAGTCATGTTGGCAGCCTTGGGGTCGCTCAATCATTAAGGTCAACACGGGTTGAGCAAGGCGTCTTTTGGTTGAATCGATCCGAGGAGCCGTTTGAATTGGCTTTTAGTCTTCATCATGGTTTCCTTCATTCTCGGTACGGGGTTTAAAATCTGTGGGCCAGTTGGCCAGAGGATTTGTATTCCCGGTTTGCCATGAAACTTGTGATTGGGAGGAAATCCATGTAAGAGGTAGCATTTCTCAACAACATGCCCGATCTTGTTACAGTGCGTACACACAGGTGCATCAGAATTTCCAATTTTAAAGCACTGTTGAATTGAGTGCCCAGCAATCTTACAATGAACACAGAACAACCTCTCTTTCTTGGCATGATGATTTATTTTTGTATGACCTTTAAAGGGGCCAGGTTGCCTTTTTGCGCTAAAGCCATTGAGTTTAGATTAAGGCGGCGGCGAACGACATTTGATCTTTGTTGCTCTTCTTCTTGAATAACCGAAAATACCCGGTTAACGAGGAAGGGGATCCATCATCATGATTTGGTCGGGCATTTGAGTAGGAATCATTTAATCCCATCGAAATTGTATAACACAATCACGTTGGTATTTGGCGTAAATATTTTCATCTCGCCACAATTGCAATTTGGAAGGGGATCATAAATCAAAAGTTCGTCCCACAAGTTTTAAGCTTACCATAATAGATGCTTCTTGGATCGTGTTCTTGAAGCGAGGCTTGCCAACGATTTCTTCATTTGAAAAATCTGTGGCCCATTCCCGCTTGAGTGAAGCGGTCACGAAGCTCATTCCAGTCTCGAATGCATCCTCAACGAAGACAACACTCGATTTAATTGATGGGCTAACCGAGTTTTGGATCCGAGGAGACGACCGTGTCGTTGCAACGCCCCATCTCAAAAATGGGTCTTTTGGGTCACTCGGTTTATGGATGGTGCCCTCGATGAACCTGGAGCTTGTTTTTGGCTCTCAGCGCGCGCATGGCCCTAGACCATGTCGCGTAGTTGTCCCCGATAAGCAAGTCGGTGACGAGGGTAATAGCAGGGTTGTCACCGATTTCCAGCCGGTAGGGATTTGTAAGATCGGTGAGGGTTTGAGGATGCATGTGTTCGTGTGAGTGGAGGGTAGGTGATTTGGCTGGATTTGATGCGGTTTCAAGTAACGTAGATGGAGGTTCCATCTCTGATACCATGTAAAGTTACGGATCGAAAGCTAGGATGAAGGAGAAGAAGGAGACGAAGGGAGAGGGAGACGGACGCATGCTCTTCATTTCTGTGGTTAAAAGTCCGAATTGAATATTCTGAAAAGGCGCCTCAATATATGGAGGATCAGCCGAAAACCAAAAAGGAAAATACAAAAAAGGAGAAAAAGGAAATACAACGGGAAAAAGTAAAAAAAGAAAATATACAATATTTCCTATGCATATATACACCCTATATATTTACTTGCCATATTCTAATAGGTGAAAAGAGACAGAGGAGAGGAAGCTGAAAATTCAGCAGCTTCAGATAAGTTCAGCACATGACTCCAGGAACTAATCTGATTTCCTTTCAGCCGGCTGACGGAAGCTCTGGTTTTCAGCCTCCTGCATCCAGCAAAACGTGGAGAGAAGAGAAAGCAAAGAAGGGAAAACCGAAAAGAAGAAGAGGTAAAGGAGGTGTTCCATGGTTTCAATAGCTAAATTGAGTAAAGAATTTTGGGTAATTCAGTTTAAGGCAAGTGCACTTTGGCTTTCCTTTCCTTTGTTGCAAATTCTTGCTGTTATCTTTGGAGTATTGTTGGTCTCATACTCACCTTCCCTGCTGTATCACCTTACTAATTCCCTCAATCTGTTTTGCTGATTTTCTATACACCATATTTTTTTAAATCTGAATTATGCTATGCTGATTTGTTGATTTCATATGTGCTGTCCATGATTCTGAATTTTAAGCTGCTGTAGCATGTTTCTGAATTTTATATTTGCTGTTTCTGAATTTTAAACTGCTGTCCATGATGCTAATTTCATATACTATTGCTACATTAAGACACGTGCTGTTCCTGAATTTATATTGCTGAATTTCTAAACTGAGCCATGATGTTGAAATTAATCTTTGCTGATTTTGTAAATCCGATTTTTTTCTGAATCTGATTTTTATTATAAACTGGAAGATGGGAAACAAGTTTAATCTGAAATTGTGCTGATTTTTCTGATATTGATAAAACTCTCTTGCTGATTTTATTGGTGTGCGGATATTGGTGGAATTTTATTAGTGAAATTTTTAGAACTGTGGGCTTGCTGATTTTACAGTTGTAATATGTCTACTAATTTTGACGTTGTATAATGAAATTTTGTTGATTTTAATTCTAAAAATATGATGCTGGAATTTGAAGTACGGATTTTGTTTGTAACAAATTTAATAATCAAATACTCTACCATATATTATGAATTATATATATTTTTTTTTTCAAAATTAAAAAAATATTAAAAAAAATTAAGAACATGTGTGGTGTTTTCACAAAAAAATTTATTAAAAAATTAGATCAAGAATTTATTTTAGAGGATAATATTTTCTGACATATCTTAGGATATTATAATAGTGATTCGAGGATTGCCTCTAGGCCGTAGGGATACTTTTGGCGGCATTTCTGTTATTGGCCTCGTATATTAGGTTAAAAGGATATCGCTCACCACGGGGTATTGAATTGCGTAGATCTAACTTAAATTATATTGAAGTATATACAGTCCTTTCCTCAACTATCTGTTCTGTTAGCTGGTAAAATCTATTTGCCCTGATTCCTCAAATTAAACAAGTTTTCAAGTGTTAACAGCTAAGAAAATATAATAACAAGATAAAAATAATAATTTAAATGCATTATTTATTTTTGTTTATGTTTTCTGCCTACGCTTTCGTTCATGATTTGTGCACATATATACATTATAACTCATGTCTCTCTTGACAAATTATTTTAAGTATAAAAATATATATTTTTGATATATTATGCATTATTGAGCATTTGACTTACTCTTTTACTGCTTTCTATCTTTCAAATTCCTTGCACATGCCGATGACTGATATACAAGAACGAAGATGAAAATTTTAAATTATATCTTATATTTAGAGGATGTATTTAGAGATGTTCAAGACTTGATGTAGCTTAACTTAAGTTGAAATATGTATGTAACATTGTGAAAATTCTAAAGGTATAATATAATGTATCTTATTTTTGGCTTTATTGATTTAATATACTTTTGCATATTATTATGAATATTATGTATGCTTTCGTAAGTTTTTATAGAATCAAATTTGATTTTTAGTCCGCATATTTCCTTAACAAGATCCGACGCCGTATTCCTAAAATACGGTATTGACGCCACTTATGATATGGTAAGGTATAGGGATCCTGTGTACCATTATAGATATATTACATTTAATTATTATAATAAATGATTAATCGCAAAAATGAGAACGCGGTCCGGGACAAACAATCTACAATAATTGTGCTATCTATTAATATTTATAGATAGGGAATATAAAAACCCTACTTTCACTTGGCAAGCATACTGTGAGTTTCAATGGGTCATCATCATCATATTTGTGCCTTATTAAAGGTCGAGATTAATGGCATAATCATATTTACAGTAATTATTACATGCAGCACACAAGCAACATTCATACTCTATTAGTTTGCAAGATTTGGTGTATAAAAAAATTATAAAAATTATCTCTGTCATTGAATAAAAATTTAATATTCAATGAGATTTTCTAAGTTTTCAAACTCTTACATTAAATGTTTTTTTATCAAACAGATAAAAGAGATATGTACTTGGTGCAGCTCACTAGGGAGATGCACCAGTCCCAAATGCATAGTTTGTATATCATCATTTAAAATCAAGGGCCAGAGTAATTAAGACTAATTGAACATTATATACTTTATATATTAAAATAATAATAATGTCTTTTTTTCTACTAAATAATGCCATCTACATAGTTTGCATATCTATTTGAATAAATTCGTTATTGAAACAAGTTCTAATTTTCCTTAATTAATTAAGCTCTTGCACAGTTGAATGCAATTGACAAACATAATATTTTTCATAAGTAACTGCTGTATAAATATTCAAAATTGGTTTGTACGACTAAAGATATCACTCATCATCATGGATTTGAAAAAATATAAAAAATTAAGATGACATAAAAATATGAAAATACAAAAAAATTATTAAAACCCAACAATGATACAAGAAGCAACAAACCCTCAAAACAACTCCAAATAGGCTAACGATGGAAGATTTATGTATTAATTTTACCCCTAGATTTCTTCCTAGATAAAAATTTCATCTACAAAACATTTTATATAGCAACAACTGTATGATTTATGTATGAGATATTTATGATGTAACACGGGACTCTTAATTTATACTTTATGGCATCAATAATTTGAATGAATTGGTCAAATTATTGATAATTATTATATATTTAAATAAAAAATCAAGTATTTGATATAAAAAGATCAAAACTTAACCCACACTCATAAGACGCTTGGGCATGACTAACAATCTAGATAGAGTTTATGCGTGGTGGATGCATGCTCATAACACTAATATTGGCACCATACGATAGAGTTTATGAATGTGTTTTGTTTGGACATGCTCATGCTCAATTTAATTATAACTATTTAATATAATTTTTTATATTTTTAGGTTATCTTTGGTTGAAAGCTTAAGATGAGAGAAAAAAAAGGGAAGAGAGAATAGATAATAAAAAAATATATAAAAAATTAATTTTGAGACTATTTCTCATAAAATTTTGATAATATTCACAAGTATATCTAAATCAATTATTTTATTTGTTGTCAATTTAATTTATTTCTATTTAATATAATTCTTTTATATTTTATTTTAGGCTTGTATCTTTGGTTTGAAAGCTTAAGATTAGATTTGAAAATTTATCAAAAACCTTAAAATTATTGGACATTTGTTCTTGCATATTATTTTATAAAGTAAAAAACTTCTCTTGATAATAAAAAAAGTTAGATTAAAAATATATAAAAAATTAATTTTGAGACTATTTCTCATAAAATTTTGATAATATTCAAGTTAATACAAGTATATCTAAATCAATTATTTTATTTGTTGTTCAATTCCGATTATTATTCTTATATTTTTTTTTGCGTGTTTTTATTGCTATGTTATTATTTTCAATTTATTTTTAATTGTTTATTATTATCTTTATTCATGTCTTATATATTAGTAAAATATATATATATTCTTATATTTTTTTGCATTTTTAATTTATATTAATTTTATTAAACTTATTTTTATCATATTTTCTTATAACATTTTAAATATATTATACATAATTTATTAAATATTAAACTTGGACTTTTTAAATTAACAGATTATAAATTATAAAAATAGTCATTTCTAAAAAAATAAATATAGAATATTTTTATTATTATAAAATTTGTAGTCAATTTGAACTATATATAAACAATTAATTAGTTCTTGGGTCATATATTTGCAACTATGACTTATGATGTTTAATGTACGTTTGTTTTTAACCTTTTAAATGAAACAAATCATAACCACTAGCGTGATTCTTGTCACTTTTCACTTGAGCATGTCCCATTTTCAAAAAATAGATGTCAATCTAATATCTCTTCTTCGATCAGTAAATAATCAAAAATATTTAATCTTAGCACAAATTAAATACCAAATTTATTTCATAGTAAGGTATTATAAGGACAAATGAAGTGTGAGATATTTTTACGATACCTTTCACAAATGATGCTAATATCAAATGACTAGAGACAATCTAAGGTGCTAAGCATTCCCCTAATAACAATCCAAAGAATAAGGTATTGATAGGAATCTGGTCCAACATCTCAAACTAATTCATACTAATAAATCGATTTAACCTCTAATTAAATATACAACATGCATGTCTAGATTAAAACTTATGATAAATAAATAATGCATAAGTTCAAAACAAGCCCAAGAGCTCATAAATACTACTCTAAAAAAAACGAAATGAAAAAAAAAATCCAAAAAGAAAGTGAATTAAAAAGCAACTGTGACAAGAGTTCATCACTAATAGCTAGGGCAAAAGGAAACCCTAATTAACTGTGTGAATTAACCATCTACTTTGTGATCTAGAAAAGAAGGGCATCCTGTGTTAGGACTAAATCACTGTGGGGTAACCCTAATTAAGAATGTTTAGGTTATGTGTGTAGGCCGGGGATGGGTCAGTCTAAGGTGGCTAAGGACCTTCTCTTCTTGTAATTGGCCTTGAAGCAGGCCTGCCTCAGCTTCTTGGTCCTCTCGGTTAACTCCATCTGCGGCAATCTCTGCAGCATCCTCCTATGCTCTTCCAGCATCGCCACTTCATTCATCAGTCCCAATTCCTAAGCACGGTAAAATAATCAATACTCACACCATAAAAATCTCAAATTTATATAAACAATTCATGCAATGAAAAAAATTACAGACAAAATTGAAGATATTTTACTATTTTTGCAATGGTAATTTGAAATCTCATAAGAGAATTTAGAGTTTTAATGTCATATTTATAACAAAATTAACATACTTAATATTTTTATAAATCTATAATAGGACAAACTGTAACCCAATTTTTATATTTTAAAATCTGAAAAGAAAATCTAGAATTACAATATTATATATATAATAAAATTAATATACTCAATATTTTCACAAGTCTATGAAATAACCCAATTTCTATACTATCGCAATTAATATCTATTCAAAATTTATATCACATTGAACACTGCCCCATCAGAATAAAATTTTGGATCTGTTAGAATAATATACCCATCTTTAAGATAATAGCATACAATTTACTCTTTTAAGTCTTAAAGTTCCAATGTACCCCAACACCATTAAGATACCTCCACATATATTTCAGCCACACAAAATGCTTTAAAAATTATTTATAAAATTCTTAGATTACCCTAAATCATCTAAATATTTACTCAGAAAACCATCTGCAATGGACATAGCCTGTGTTGTAAAGACCACAACGATGCCAAATCACTTAATAATTTTTCAACATTATGTTAATACATATTTATAATTTCATTTTGAAGAGCAAATTAAACTAATTATGAAATTGAATTATAAGGTACAATGTTCATCATTAAAGCATTATTATGTAAAAGTGTCCCTCTATTCACAGCTAAGCATCTCATATAGTACAATATGCAGACTGAATCTTCAACAAATTCTAACCCAAAGAAAAAAAAAACTAAAATTATTCTCAAGTGTTTAATTTTGTCAATTTTAATTTCAACTTCTTATTTTTTCTTAATTTCACAACTTAATAACATTTAAACTAAAATAAAAATTTAGAACAAAACTATGAAAACTGCAAGGAAGAACAGAAAGTAACAAATTGAACAACTTGAAAATATTCTTCATAATTATTTCATATTTTTTACCTATGACTACTCATCCAATTAACTAGGAAGTAACAGAAAATAATAACTTATGAAATTATTATTAAAAAAAGATTTGATAATTTATGCATGAATCGATATAACATATATTAAAGCGATGAACATGCACACACCTTGACGTTACGAATGAGAGACTTCAAGCTCTTGATCTTCCGGTGCGGCCACCGCCTGATATTCAGTTCCCTGCACCTTTTCTTCAGCACCGTCAGCCCCACGTTCAGCTGCTTCGCCGCCTTCGAGATCGGCATCTCGAAGTGCCTCTGAATCTCCTCGTACTCTAAGCACTCCATCTTCGTCTTCCCCGCGGTCATCTGCTTCCTGAACCTCTCCGTCACAGTAACACCATGCTTCGATTCATGATCATCAAGGCTCAAACTCTTAACCCCACTCATGATCAATGCGTCTCCTGCGCCGACGATCGTGTCGCCGCTGCAGAAACGATCAGCCATCATGGGGTTAGGGTTATTGTTTATAACATTGGTCCCGCGGTATATGTCGATCAAGGGAAGATTATTCATCAGTTGGTTGTTATTGTTGATATTGGCCCAAGATTTATCATCAATGCTGAATAGGGGGACGTCGAGACCATCCAGCCACCGATGATAAGCATACAGATCGACATCATCAAAGCCGTTGGCTATGATTTGATTGTTCAGTTCGTATGAAGAGTAATCCATGAGCGAGTTTTGGGGCAGCTGATCAGGGCCAACATCTGGGATGAGCAAGCTGGTATAATCCAGTGATCTGTGGAAAACAAAATGCAGGGAAAATAGTCAGAGAAAATGAATGGAAAATGATAAAATGGCGAGGAAATAGCAAACTAAATGCCTGGCCTGCTTCTGGAACCCTAGAAAATTTGAAGGGCAAGGAAAATTTTCGAGGACAATAAAATCACCATGTAAAAACAGTTTTTCACAAAAAAAAAAAAAAAACCTCTCTCTAATTTTCTCCCTTCTAGCCTTGCAATCATCGGGATTCGGAAGGGGCACAGAAGAAAATAAGAGCTGAAATTAAACAAATGATTTTCCGGCATTTACCTTCCGAAATCTTTGTCAAAATTTGTAGAAAGATAATAACCCAAAGGAAATTTTGAGCAAGAAACTAATTTTGCAGCGAAAACAACGATTTAAAATCTTCCAGATTTTGATTTGCAAGCAGTGTTAAGTAACGAAACATGCTTTTCCAACCTCTGGAGTTGCTCTTCGATAAGCCAGTCAAGCTGAAAGGGATTCATATCCACCATGGTTGAGAAACCAAGTTGATTTGGCTCCATCTTCACTGATTGACTGATTTGCAGAGAGAAAGCGATAGAGAAAAGAGTCATGAACTGATGATTATGGAGAAGGGATTAAATAAAGACGGGGGGTTGGTGTTTGTGCACACGGACCATGGGCGTTACAATTTAATTATTATTTTTTTCTGGGTATCTAAACTAAATAATGATAATAATTAATTATATAACAATTACCAAGTAGAAATTAAAGGGTGGGGAATGCATGCATGATGAATTCGTATTTAATGTGTTGCCATTTTGTGACGAATTTTCCTCACATATATTGCTAATATTCATGCACATACATGCCTTTATGTCATAATTTTTTGCATTCACACATAAATGGGAATATATATATATTTAAAAAAAAATTAGTTGTGAGCTTTGGCAATTAAAATGGAAGTGTTATGGCATATTTTGGATAGGTACTTTACCATATTTGGGTCTATGTAACTTAGCATGAAAATTATATTTTAACTAAAATGTCTTGTTATTTCTTGTTACGGAAAAGGTGGGATTTTAATGCGGAATATTGAGATAAATTTTCTAGACTGATAATTTGAAATCAAGTTTTTTTCCCCAATTTCTAATTATCTATCAAGTCTCAGAAATAGTACTTTGCTATAATTAGAGCCAATATTCAGCAATTTTGTTTTTAAGTTCCTTTGACGCTTACAATAATGAAAAATAAAAGAGTGTATTCGTTTAATCTATATTTATTAAGTATAAGTACTTATATGTTGTCTATTTTTCATGGAATTTGACTTAGAAATTTTTTTACTGTATACAGTATTTTATATCGAGACTAGCTCTAGACAATATTCTAATCAAAAAATACAAAAGTAGAATCTAATTTGAGAAATTTGTCTGGCTCAAGTCTTTCTAAAATATGATATAATATTTTTTTCGATTTCTTAATACTTAAAAGATAAGAATATATATACCTGTATTTTAAAAATATCCCAAAATATTATTATTCGATACCAACATACTAATATAATACACCGTAAAATTGGATTAACTCTGTACAATAGATTTTGAAAATATATTTTAACTCTCAATCTCTATGTAAATAATAAATAATACCTCCTAAAAGGTCTCTTATGGTGCTAAATGAAAGGTTAGGGTATCAGAGAGGTCAAATACTTATAATTTAAACTAATAAAATGATCATTAAAGTTAAGAGTTTGCTATATTTTTAGATTTATAAATTTCTTGATCCTTCAATGAAGCTAGGCATAGGGCCGGGACCTACAACTCAATGTTTTATTTATCCTAAAATAAATCTATGATTTATAAATATACCTCAACTGACTATATTCAATTTGTGCTCTTGTATACGAGATAGCCAGGATTAAAATATAAAAGGTGGTCAAATTATATTAGTATTCATTATTAATAATGAATAAACATAAGCATATGGACAATGTAAGCATGTTGATATTAAAAGTAAATAATAAAATAACTTTAATTACTTGTATTGAATCTATGGAAAATAATAATAATAATGGGAATGGAAGAATATTTTGATATTATTTATTTATTAAGTAACTTTGTTATATTTATAATGTCATTTTTAAACAAAAAGGTTGATTAAATATCATTATTATAGTAGCATTATTGGTCACTTGCTTTGACATTTATTATATATAATTATTAGAATAAATAAATAAAATTTAGGGTAATCATTTTAATAATACAGACAGTTTAACTATTGATACAAATACAAACCTAACTTATAATTTCACGATGGATTATCTTCTAAACTTCACCAGATTAATCACTTGTTAAAAGAACCATCATGAAATTAAGGACTTGACTAATCAATAGTATAAGATATGGTTCTGATTTAAATCAAAACCTAAGAATAACTATAAAAATAAATTGGATAATTTTAAGAAGTAATCTCCTCACCGCATAGTATAAATGATATAATGTTTTGTTAATTATCGACATAACGATCTAAAAAATTAAAACATTAAACCATATGGTTGTAAATATAATTTGTTCTATAGCATAATAGCACCCAAAAAAGTTATAAAACGAACCATTTTAATTAATTTTTTATCAAATTTATAAGATTAAGAACTATATATATATTTTTTATGTCAGTGGCTAACTTATTAAAATTTCATTCAACGGGCATATATTTAATTAATTAGAAACAATTAATTACAACTTAATTAACAGCACTCCTGTACAATTTCACTCAGCAAGTTTTGTGCCTTTTTTTTTTTTTGGGGTATCAATCAACTACAACTGGAAGTGGAGGAATTTGATCTTAGATTATTGAATTAACACTAAAAATATCTTACCAACTACACTAAATGCTAAATTTGTCTTAATAATTAATTAAGAATACGTTTAATTACAATCTTAACAGATTATTTGATTTACATTTTTTTATTTTTAATTTAGTATAAATTGTATTTTAGTTAAAAAAACTTACTCCCAATTACTCGCGTTGGAACTCTAAATGAACCTTCAGATTAATAATTTCTTTTAACTTTTGAACAAATTTAGCATTGCTTAAGCATTCACGTAAGACTAAAATTATGATTAATTTAACACAATTTATCAACAAATTTAAACTGATATTACATGCAAATATTAGAAAACATTAAACACATATAAGACATGCATGAATATTCATCATACATGCATGCATGGACGTGCATGAGAACAGATCGAAACATGCATGATTACATGCATGCAACGGTGGACCTTAATTGCTGAGATAAGGGGAGGTTACAAAAATCGAGGGTGTGGGAATTAATTACACATTAAAAATCAAAAAACTCAATGAGTACATGTTCTTATGGCCATCGTGACTTTGGATTTTCTTATGTTATGTATATTCTGGCCTACATGAATAATTATATCTCAACTACATAAATTTATAATTATCATTTTAAATTACATGCCCTAAATTATTTTTCATAATCCATCCTCTGACCTAAAAAATTTATGATATAATTTGATATAAATTTTATGTAAAAATTAGTGAAAGGCTCATGCGGTATGAATTTATTATTTTTAATTAAAATTTTTAAGTTTAATATTCTAACACAATTGATTTAATATAATAACATTTAAAAATATAAATAATTTAAATTTATTTTTTTATGATATCGTTCTAAATTTTTTAGATTTAACCATTTTTTTTATTTTTAGAACCATAAATAGTATATATTTTTCTTCAATTTTTATGTTAAATATCTAAACCGTGTTAAAATATTATCTTGTTATCTTGTATAATATTGAAGTGAACGGCTGCCCATCAATGAAAGCGAAGGGAAAAACGAAGCTAATGTTAATTAATTTATGAGTAATAATTTGGGATTAAGATGCGTAACATTAATTGAGATTAAACAGGCATGAGCCGCCATTGCCGATCAGTCGGCCACTGCAGATCACGCCGTGTTCTTGATTTCTAGGGTTTTTGCTGGCGGCAGGAAATGCCTGGAGGATTGTGCACTTTTGACTCGGGAATTAGACAGCCGATTTGACTCATCTGATTAAAAGATCATCCTAATCATGACTCGTGAGTTCATTGAGATTGCAGAGAGAGACACAAGAAGAAAGAGAGAAGGACTATTATAATAATAATAATAATTATTATTATTATTATTATGTAATATGATATTGATTTATAAGATATAGTTATTATATGATATTATAAACTGTGTGTTTTGGTATTTTAGAAGATATCATTAAATATGTTTTATGAGTTTTTTTAATAAACATATTTTTAAATAAAATAAAATATATTTTAAAAATATCTGATTGCCCTTGTTATAATTTTAAAAATTGACGAATAAAGTGTGCATTACCCAATTGTGAAATTTAATAACCATATTTTTAATATCGATTTGGGCCAAAATACTATGCATTTATGTGTATTAAGTATGGTTTAAAGTCTATTAATTTGCCTAATTATATATTAACTGATGTGTTAATGTATTTTTAAAATATGTGATCATAACATCTCTCTTAAATGTAGTATTTTTTAGATAAAGCATTATCTAGGGTAAAACGGTGCCGTTTACTGAAAAAAAAAAAAAAAACTAAACGTAGGATTGCATGAACGGTCACAGTAAATGATGTATAATGGGCGGCGCCACCTCTCTTCTCACTCACTTCAACCTCTCATATTTATATAGATTTATCATTCCTAATAAATTTTCTCCTTACAAATATTTGTAATTAAAAATAATTAGATAAAATTAAACGGCTATTTTTTTTTGTGGTAATTTTAATAATATACCAATAAATTTATATTTTTTTATTATTCATTTAGTACCTGATGCGTTATTAGATCTGGGTTCTCATTGGGGACTAGGGAGCCTTCGGATTTCTCGTTTGGGTTGGATTGGAAACGAGTCCAGTCTCTACGTCTTTTAATTTGGGCCATGCACACCACAAATTATGAATAAAAGATCAGAGGATGGCAGACGGTTATCTCACTATAAACAATTTGATACTCAAGTTAAAAATATTTTTCTGAAAATAAAAAAGTACTCATGTGGAAACAAACGTGGTAAAAATGCAAAAATATTGGGATGAGGGGAGTGCGTAGGATGCTTGAAGGAGGCTAGTGTTCCATTTGATACACTGCTAGAAGTTGTTCACTATCGTTACTGTAGAGAGGCGGCGACTCAAGGAAAGAGAGTTAGTTCTTTCTCATTATTATTTTAAGCGTTGGGTACAAGGATTATGATCTTGATCTTAGGTCACTGCTTTGACTCTTTAGTGAAAATTGGAATCCTCTCATCTCAACTGATGGAGAGGGTATTTGTAGGCTCCTTTAAGAAAGGTTATGGAAGCTCGGATCTTTGATAAATGGCTTACGGAGATTCGGCCCATGGTCGAACACTAACGATGGCAATTATCGATGTGTTGCCTTATAGAGGTGTGGATGTCATTATCGGGTGTTGCCAACACAAGCTTGCTTGATTTCGTTGGAATTGGCTGAGTTGTTGTTGGCGGGTACGTGTTGCGGTTTGTCAGTGTTGTCCTTATATCTCATTGGCTGACATTATCTTAGTCGGCGCTTCCTGCGTTGGCAGCCCATGTTTGCCTTTACAGGGGTATGAATAACGTTGATCGACTGCGTACCCGGGGCAACAAGTGGGCCTGATTTCTAAATTTTCTAGGACACCATCGCTAGGCTAAGTCCATTGCTAATTGAACACGTCTTCTTCCAGTTGAATTTCGTTTGTTCCAATCCAAATTCATATTGGACCCATTAGTATCTATAATGGATGAATTATAATTGGACATGCATAATTGCATATAGTAATCTATTATAATATTTGCACTACAAATTGTACAATCTTCTCTCAATATGATGATATTTTGTTTTCTTGTAGAAAAATACACAAATTTTTACACTATATATGATATATATTTTGTTTTATTTATGAGATAAATATAATTTTTTGTGCCTTAGGTGCTTTATATCTATATAGTTCAGAACACAGTGAAAAAGTCAATTATATCAACTATTAATTTTTTATAGTTTTTTAAAATTATTTATGCATTAGACATTCTTATAAAGTATATTACGAACTGAATAAAATTTTTGCTCACGTCCCCCCCATGACTTCACTTCAAAATTTGATGTCAACATTGACTCAAGGAAAGTTAATCTTTTATAGAAATAAAGAAACTCATTTTTTATATTTTGATTATTTAATTTTAAATATATAATTATAATTTTATTATTTAAAAACTAAAAAATTAATTATTTTAAATAATTAAATTATAATAATTTATGTAACAATAAATAATTAATATTAAAAAAATAACTATTTCCATCTTCTTAATGAATGGAGCCTTTCTTAATCCGTCTCATGCAGTATAATTTTTCAGATCCCAACATAATTTTTCAAAACGAGAGCCCATCTTTAGTGGGCTATTATATTTTTTATGGGCCCAACCAGAAATTCTCACGGTGGGCCCAACAGCCGTAGACCCAACCCCGCCATTCACGCCGCTGATTATCATTAAACAACTATTTTTTAAAATACCAACAATTAAATAATTCACAGTAATATTACGGAATATTTTCAAACTTTTATTATATCTATTAATTTATTTAATTTTTAGTAGATAATATATATAAATTAATAAACAATACTATATTAATTAAGAATATCTCAATAATATTAAAAAATATATTTAAAGTTTTTTATTAATTTATAATAACCGTGCCTTCAAATTCAAAACTTAACAAACCAAGCCTAGGTGGTAAGGCTTGAAAGGCAAGTTTCCCATCAATCTTCCGTACGGTTGCAGGTGCTATATGGTACAATACAATGTTAAGTAACACTACAAAAAAGAAAAAAAATTTACTGACCTTTATAATTTTTTAAAATTAATTATATGAAAATTATTTATTTATTATTGTGACTCATTTATATCTATAAAATAAGATAAATTTTGACAATTTTAATTAAAAATACTAAAATAATTATTAAAATCATAAATTTTGTTGGCTCAATTTAATTTTTATCCTTTTTATTTAGTTGAAGTTTTACTAATTGGAATATTAATTAATAAAACAGTAAATAAAATTTTGTATATTTAAACTTTTATTTTATTTTATGATTTACTGTAAAATGCCATTTCAAAACCTCTTCATCTCAGATACTGATTTATGATAAACATAAATATATAATATATGTTGATTTAATTATTTTTCAAAGTGTAAAATAGTGAATATTTGTATACATGGCTCTATTTTTTGAGAGTTATGTTTCTTATTTTCTTAGGCTATGTACTCTGTATATATAGACTCATTATAATTTTTAAAAAATTTTAAAATATTCTATATATAAAAAAATACGGTTATTGATATATTATTAATAGATATAACTAAAATTAAATTCGGTGTGATATGAGCTGATTTTTAAAAAAAATTTACAATTGCTAAGTAACGTTGCATTGGACACAACCCCATCTGGGCAAAAATCATGATTGTGTCTGTCCATAATCTAAATTATATTTGTTTGGACCGATTCATAGATATTTTTAAAATATTTTTATTTAAAAATTTATAATACACAAAAAATAATTAAAATATAAGATATCTTAAAAATTATTATATTTAGAAAAAAATATTAACTTAATGCGTCTAGATAATCCGAATTGATGTACAAATTAAGGAGTCATTTTGTCATTTTTAAATGTTCAAATAATAACGGGTCCAATTTTTATAATTTATAGCTTGTATCATATGCACCACGAGAGAACAAATAATAGATAAAATGTATACGATAGTTATTTTTTGATATATTATTTAATACTTAAGTCAAGAATTTTTCTATTGGAATGTAAAAGATACTTAAAAATAAATATAATAATTTAGAGATGATGAAAAGGAGTGTATATATGGAGGATAATACTTTTTTTTTTTTTACACTCATTTGGTCAAGTGGCTTTTATGTTTATGGACTTGTTTAATGGAATGACTTTGGTGTTTGCATGCTCGTCCGGTGGAGTGCTTTGGTGTTTGTGCACTCGTTTGGTGAAATTGTTGTTTTCTTTTTCTTCGTTGTCTAATTATGTTCTTCCATCGTCTTTGAAGAAGTGGATTTATTTATAATTAAAGGCATTGTTTGGTTAGGTGGTGCCTGGAATCAATGAGTGTGTATGATATTGTTTCAAAATAGTGGTGAAGGGTATTACTTGTACGTGTAACAATTGTCCAAATTCAATAGTAAGAATTTTGTTTTTATGTAATTGTTCGGTGGAGTGGCCTTAGTGTTTGTGCATTCGTGTGGTGGAGTAACTTTTTCATTTTTTTGGTTTTCTGACCATGTTCTTCCAATCTTCTTTGAATAAATAGATTTATTTATAGTTAGAAGCGCCGTTTGGTTAATTGGTGTCTAAAATCAACATGTATGTATGATATTGTTTCGAATTAGTGGTGATGAGTGTTACTTGCATATGTAATGATCGCCCAAATTTAACGGTAAGACAGTCTAACTATTAGCTATTAGGTCGACTCAGTGGCCCCCTGTTTCTAATTATTAAGTAGTTCATTGTGATAATTTAATACTGATTGTTTAGATCGTACATTTTAATTTATGCATTTGTGGGTTATTTGCCTGATGGGTTCTGTGGTGTATTCTATTGGGCCATTAGCATTTGGATGTCTTATTTACTAATATTTTAAGATAATTCAATCTTGGTTGTACCAATGATAATTAATATTTATTTAAATGAAGGATACTTAGATTAAAAGTTATTAATTTGTAATTATTAAAAGTATAAAAATATATTTTGAAAAAATTATAATTCATGTATGGAAATATAATTGGCAAATTTTATCCTAATTATATCCTAAAAATGGATATTTTATTTTTTTAATTATATTTATTTATAATACTTATATATATTGATTAATTTATATAAAATTTTAAATTGATAAAATTAGATCGGGAAAATAATTAAATTTGAATTAATCTATCATATAAAGTTGTTGTGATAATTAAATTTATTGTTATTTCTAACTATCGAAGAAAATCAGGGGAGAGTAAAGGTGGACTCGTCAAAGAATAGTAATGATGAGGTTTAGCATATGACCCACTCTTCGCAGATTTCTATATCGTAATTCATGTATTCAAATTCCAAAAGTGGACGACTTTTGTTTGAAGATTAAAAGAAAACCACTCCATTCCCTACTTGATAGTAGCCATTATAAAGACGTGCTCTCCTCTAAGCTCCGTCCATCTCTCTCTAGCTCTTTCGCTGCTATTTTTTTTCCCCACTTTCTCCCTGCAGGAAATTTTGATTTCTGTTGTCGTTTTCTAAATGGGTCTTGTCAAAATTCCATGACAAACCAAAAGGTACTGTGCCAATGAAGGGCTTATTTAATCAACAATTGGCTTCATCTTCAAAATTTGTCAGCAAAAGTAGAGCTGGGTGTTTGGTTACAGGTTTTGAATTTAAAAGGAGGAGGGCCAGCAGAAGGAAAACCACAGGTTAGGGTACTTTACTGTAATTATAGACTCTGTTATTGTTGTTCGCCCCATTTTAAGAAATGGACAGTCGATGGAATTTTCGTTTTTGTAATCTGAGTGCCTGTTTGAGTTTGGTCTGTGTATTTTGAGCTTCCGCGTTCGCTTTTTGGATGGTGAATTCCTGTAATTTGGAAATAGTTAATCGGGTTTGTCTAGTTTTTTGTGGTAATGGAGGGGAATTTTCGTATTTGAATTTGTAGGAGGGAAAGAATGGTTGAAGAGAATCGATTGGTGTTATTTTTTGATAGTTTCCCTTTTTTCTTGATTGAGGAAAACTAAAGATAGATTTCAGTTTTAAGAATTGGAGAAATTTAAGAGCAACTGTTATTGTTAAGTCTCAGATGCATATGTATGCTCTACAGAGATGGGCTTTTCGAAAGTGATTCAATGAATTATCGCGAATTCTAATAATTTGGGAGTTTTGAAGAACCCTTCTCTCCTTTTCAAACAAACAGAGCGCTATCAATCTTCCGAACGTTTATGTTTTTCGAAGATTAAGTATTCTATTATTTATGATTTGTAGCTTTGAGTTGGCATTTAATAATAAAAGTATTGTATTGATGAAGGCTACGACAAATTGGGGACAAATTGAGCTTTTTCCGCAATGTTAGTACGGAAACATGGAAAAGCATTCGGCTGACATTACTTTACTTTTGAGTTTGTCTTACTGAATTAGCCATTTAGAAAAAAACCAAGATTTTACCATGGGGTCTGCTCTGCAGCAGAAATGGTCTTCGTTTATATGCATTTGATCTGATTCTGAGTTTCTCTTTCTCGGTTTTGGACATTGAAAAGAAAGGTGCTCAAATCTAAGCAGCTTAAGCTTAGTGTTCCTTGCATCCTCTTTTCCCTTTTAGCTTGGATTAAGGGCTTGCTTACTCTAGCGTTTGTTTACCTTAGCTTTTGAAACAACGTTTCTAATCTTGAAGCAGAAGATGGCTAAACAAGAGATCTACAGCAGATAGCTTTTTTGCTTCTCAAAATATTTCTGAGTTTTTAAAATGCTTTTAGTTGGAGTTCCAATTTTGAGCTTTCATTTTTGAAGCTTTTTTAAGAATTTGAAACAAAAAACTAATGAAGATCTACTTAAATAGAACTCGTACAAAAGCTGAGCCGGGCTAAACAAATTAGAAAAAGGGTTGTTGAGCCGTAGCTATCCACGAGCAACTGTTTGAAGCACAACTTAATGGATAACTATAAAATTTGAATCCGTGAAATTATAATTAAAAAACCTCCGAGTCTTGCTATCTCTTAATTCTTGTCATTGCTTTTTATTTTTGGATTTTTATGGGTATGAAGAACTCTTTTCATAATAAGTGGAAGAGCTTGTTTTGAGGACAATAAAGTGCCTGGTAGAATCTCTTGTGCTCCCCTTATCATGATTTCGTTTGGGATATCTGTTGATCGTGTAATGGTTGTCGCAGAATAAAGAATTAGACATTCAGTGTTCTTCATGGAGACCTTGACAACAGCTGCCTCTCAATCCATCTATCACCAGCCATCCAATTTTGATGAGATGTCCATGCAGCAAAGCTTGCTATTTTCGGACAGTCTCAAGGTATTCAACGTATCACTCATTACACATTTTGCTAGCACTTCTTGATTTGCCAACTACTGGATAGTTTTATCCTGGAGTTTTTAGTTGGGATTATGAATAATTTTTTTCTGTAGAATTGAGGCCCATAGCTTCACTTCTACTAGTAATTTGATTTTATTTCCATTACTGATACAGATGATACTGTATATTAGCTATCACCTAGTCCTGAATACATATTCATTCAGGAAAGGGCAGAAAAAAGAGGTTGCCCAAAGTTGCAGTATACCAAGTTTTGTTGAGTATGAAACGTTTTGCCAACTATCGAGCTTTTGAAAGAGTGTGATGTTTGTTTTGAATTGCCATTTAGGATTTGAAGAATTTGAGGGCACAGTTGTACTCAGCAGCAGAGTATTTTGAGCTATCTTACATTCATGATGACCAAAAACAGATGTAAGTTAACACATTCTTTTTGAGATTGTTGGATGTGTGCCATTTTTGGAAGCAAGTCATTGATATTTGTAAATATGTCCAAAACATACAGAGTGGTTGACACGTTGAAGGATTATGCTCTTAAAGCTCTTGTGAACACAGTGGACCATTTAGGTTCTGTGTCATATAAGGTCAATGATCTCTTAGATGCAAAGGTTGAAGAAGTCTCTGGAACAGAGTTTCGTGTATCATGCATTGAACAGGTGCACACGTCTTCTCCTTTCCAGTGAATTAACTGTTTAGATTAGAATAACATCATAATTTTGGGGATAAAATAGGCAAAATTTTGAGTGTTTGTTTGAAGTTATATTGGTGTGCTTGCAAACGAAAACCAGACACATGAACGAAATCAAAAACCTAATAAAGCAACTGCAAGTAGGCTATCAAGATAATCATATTTTTTACCTTGTTTTATGCCACCTAGGCCCTAGGCCTGGAGAAAAAACATCATCTCTGGCCTAGAATTTTTTTGGTTTTTCTGGTAGTGGGGTTATGAAGACTCAAATCCCCCCCCCCCTTTTTTTTTTAATACGGGCTAACTCCTCTTGTACCCTCATAGAATGAAGTTTGGAGGGTAGATGCTATTAGACCGAAGGGCTATTGTGCGGTTGATGTTCAGAGAAATTTCTGGGACAGCTCAGTCATAAGGAAACTTATTTTTAGCAATTTCTTTCAATTGGGTTAGCTATAAAATGGCACAATTAGACAGAAATACCTTTTCTGCACTATATAAACACGATAGAGTATATGAAATAGAGAATCGACGAGTTTCCAAAACAAAAAGATGGATATGATGCAAAGTTTCTGTCTCCTGAATCTGCAGTCAGCTACTTAACTTCTTGTGAGCATTATTTTTGCTGAAAATGAAGCAAGAAAGATGTATGAAGCATTGACAGACTTCAATTTCATGTTGCTTTATGTTAGAGACTGCGGACATGCCAAGAGTACATGGATCGGGAAGGCTTTGCCCAACAATCATCAATCATAGATACTCCCCGATTCCATAAGCGATATATTTTGCCAGGCAACAAAGCTTTTCCATTCTCTTGATTTATTGAAATTATATTTAAGGCTTCATTTTACTGCAAAGGAAATGGGAGTGAAGAGTCCATTTTCCATTGCAACAATGGTAGGGTATTTGTTTCATTGATTGAGATAGGTGAAGAAATTATCTTGATATCCTAAACCCTCCAATACGGGTAACTTGGTTACCTAATAGCAAAAGGTGAGCACTTGATTCTTAGTGTTCATGTGAAACGAGTAAACAACCCATGGGCTATTTCACCAAAGATCCCTCATGATGAGGAGCTGTCAGAGTCCTCCTGTAATCCTACAGGTTAGGATTTCAATAATAACTTGGATGATTATGATTATAAGAACGACTCAACACATTTTAATGCGTTTTTACAATCCTAACGATGTAAATTCCTATGATGAATCCTCACCGTTAACCTGGACTCCCATCAAACATACATAGCCTAGCTTTGTTATTTCTTTTCATTAATGTTTGTTCTATGTCATTCATATTACAGCTGGGGACACGATGAAAAATTCCAATAGCACAAAGTTAAAAGGATGCAGCTTTGATGATGAAGATGACTGGCATCAATTTAGGAATGGTAGTTTTGCTTGTTTTGACGTTATTTTGCAACTGCTTCTTTTTAATTCGACTCCTTAATTTGGCTAGATACTTAGTTTATTGTGACCATTGGTTTCAGCAATTCGGGCAACAATTAGAGAGACGCCTTCATCAACAATTAGGTAAATGACTATTCTATAATTCATTGATACCAGTGTCTTTGATTTTGTGTAGTTTTCTGCAGTTGCATTACTGACCTTTTTCAGTGACATACCTAATAGAAAAGGGCATTCTCCCTCACCTTCTCGGCAATCTTCCCGACTGCCCAGAACTTTCTCCTTTACAAGCACCACACCCAAGAAGGCATCTGGTAAATGTCTCGAGGCTTATATTTTAGATGTGTCCTTTTTTGAGTGATAATTATGATTTAATGAGTCAATATTCCATATCTCTAACGGTTGATGTTAAGGAGACATTTGGACACCTTGGGGTACTCTCGTGTGACGTGGTGTCCTAATTATTCATCTACACTAGTGGGTCCATGCAAAAATAGATGAATGGACGTCATATTATCTAATGGTGTCCCAAAATGCTGTTCATCTCCGATGATACTCACTGGTTTTGAATTTAAACAACAGATAATAGAACAGTTTCTCCTCATCGGTTTCCTCTCCTGCGTTCTGGATCTCTTGCCACGAGGCCGATAACCCCCAAACCTAGCAGGCCGACAACTCCAACCCCTGCTGTCGAAAGACAACTGGTAAGCACCGGATTTTGGAATTCAAAAGATGTCGTTCGCCTTATTGAATACTTATTTTTCATAATGTCACTTAGAAATTACAATCATAGTTTTTTCTTTTCCTTTTTCTTTTGGGGGGTACTTTTAGCACTATCCTTTGATGCACCAGAAGTCATCTTCGATGCGTGTTCATGATGAGAAGGGCAATAATGTGAAAGACGTGGAACGACATCCCAGCAAAAGCAAGCGTCTTCTCAAGGCATTGCTAAGTCGACGGAAGTCAAAGAAGGATGACATGCTATATACTTATTTGGATGAGTACTGAAGCAAAAATACTGGATAACAAAAGAACAGCAGAACCCTCAGAAGCTGTGGAATTTATCAAGCAAATTCCCAGAAGACCAGGGATTTGGCATTTTCTATTTATTTTCTCTTCTTTCACACCCAGAGTTGCAATTTGTAATCTGTTTATCATTCTGGTGCGTTTAATGCATTTGTTACAGTCATATTATTTATGTAAGTATGTTTCATGTCTTGCAATAGTAGCAATACAATACCATCTTTAGACACTTATTTACTGTAGCACTTATTTATTTATTTTTGTGTGATACTACTAGCATAGATAGATAAAATATCATATTATTTAAAAGTATATGGAGGATGTCCCCCAAGCATTTATTTACTTGTAACAATGCCCGACGATCCTTCACAAATCCTTGTATTTGCAAAAACTATTGATGTGAAAAACTAAAGTTGAATCTACCAACATTGATAAGATTATGGCATTATATTTTCAAAACATGTCTATATTGCTGCTTGAATTTCGGGTGTCTATGCAAAAGGTGTGCAGATAAAAATATCGGCTAATATGGTATATATTAGTCAATATTTATCAGCATTAATTTTTAATATTAATATTTCTTAATATTACGATAATATTGTAATATAGTTCCGTATTAGTTGATACGGCCTTATGAACTTACTATTTTTAAAATTTTTTTCTATTTGATATATCTGATATCCATACGGATTGTCCGATATATTTAATACCGATATGATCGTAATAAATATCAATATCAATAGTTTTATCTATTGTATACCCTGTGAGAGTTCTATGAATCTGCAAGGATATTAGAAGCCCTCGCCTTTTGGAGAAAAGGGCATAACAAAACGTATTGAAAAAGGATGTCAATGATTATTCTGTGTCTAAGTTGTGGCTTCCATTATGCATACCTTTGCGTTTGAGTCACAAGCGACCCTTAACAAATTCGTGAGATTAGCCTCATTACCCCCAATAAAAAAAAGTATTAATATTATTCGGGGCACTGCTATGAAATTTCTAAAAATAAAGCCATCGTTAAATTTTGAAGTATACCTCTGCTCTTATTGAGTTATTGTTCATTTTAGATGTATGTTGTCTTATCTAAAGATTACCACTAATTATAAGACGTAGGTTACCTCATTACTTAACTACATGTTAAATTAAAATGAAACTAACAGTGGATTGTGCCATTTATAATCGCTGCTAAATCACTGTCCTTTTAGATATTATATATAGGTTGGGTATGAATCCATAAAGAGAAATTACAGCGCAATAAACTTCAACATTATATGATGCCGAGAGGAAAAAATATACACAATCCTCCCGGCTTACTTGAAACGTTATGAATAGCTTTACATTTGACAGAAAATTAATATTTCAGGTGGGTATATTGTGTCCTACTTTGACTTTGTAGTTAAGATCATGCAGTATATTTGTCTCTGTTGAAAGTTAGACGTCAGCCAAGTTTCTTTTGTAATGCAAGAAACATCAACATTACATGATATGGAGAGGAGAAGATATATACAATCCTACCAACTTATTTGGAACGTTGTGAGTAGTTTTAAATTTGACGGAGAATTAATATTCACAGCAGGTATAATGTCACAATTTAATTTTGTAGTTACGATCATGCAATATATCTGTCTCTGTTGAAAGACAGATGACAGCCAAATTAACCCTTTAGTACACTTACGTGTGATGGTCAATCTTAGGATGCATTCACGAGAAAGTACATAGTATTAAAAATATTGAATGCAAGTAAGTTATCAATTAAAAGTATAAAACTACAAATAAACAATTAACAATAGATGAAAATAAAATATGAAAACGAGCGCTTCATATAATCTTATGGCTATAAAAATCGAACCTTGACACACCGCAGAAGAATATATCCCAAGTTAAAAAATGTTACCATTTTTAAATTTTGATAAATTTTATGACAAATTATATTCCTCCTATGTATCCATATGTATTTAAATTTTTGGATATTATAATATTGAGATAAATAATATATATCAAAACATAAAAAGTTTCATTTGTTTATAAAAAACTAAGTATTATATAAAAGTCTATTTTTGTAGTATATAAATGAAATTGGACCAGGGCAAGGTAACCTAATGCCTTGCAGCTTACCTGTTTTCTAGGATACCAGAATAACTTAAATCAATATCATGTCATGGAGAGCTATGATAGTCCCCGTGAAATGACTTCAATTTTACTCAATAATTATAATAAATAAATAAATAAATAAATAATAAAAATTAAGTAGCTATTTAAATTACTATTTATCACCTAACTTTTAATCCTAAATATTAGGCAGATATAGAAACCTCCTCACTAAGAGAATCATAACAGCACTCCATATAAGGCAGTGATCAGCAGTCAAACAGAGGATAAATGACTAGCTCACTAGCTTCCCCGGTCACCCAGTGCAGTGGTAGAGTTGTCTATAATTTGATGGTTATATGCTTAAGCGGTGAACATAACATTTAGCATAATACAAGATAAATATGTATACAATAGATTTGAGGTAGTTCAATCCTTAGTTGGACCTCGCACACAGCATGAGTTCCATTGTCAACCTGTACTTTTTTTGTTTTTTGTCAGCAGCTTTCCTAAAAGGCAAGGAATTTGGACTCTACCCTCAAACTGGTGGCATTATCATATTCGGAATCACACATCCCAGTTTGAGAATGAAAACAGAAGAAAACAATCACAATCCATTTAAAAAAAGGGATGTCATAACTCCATCCCTGGGCCACACTCTTCGATTGTTCTGGTCGCCAGGGTAAGAACGTCTACAAAAGAGCTAAATGATGCACGAAGAAATCTTGCTTCTACTGCCTCAAAATGCCTGCATTGAAGCAGTGGAAAAAGTTGGGAGTCCGTTGAAGTTAGAAGCCTAGGCAAGGTGCAGAAAAATCGAGTGCTTTTGTGTTTTCAAAGCATGATAAGCAGAGATTAAAAAAATATATAATGAATTCATATCTGCATGTCAAATGTCGAATGTTTTTCATTTGAATTCCATTCAATTTCTTTTATTTGGGGAAAATTTAGCATTATATATTTCATGATAATCTTCTCAATCTCCAGTAAGATCACAATCAGGTCCTAAAACTAGGCAGCAAAATATCATTTCATCCCTTTTCGATAAAAGGGGAAACACAAACTCATATACAAAAGATGACCAATGTGTGCAACTGGGGACGTGTAGAGATTCCAACGTAAGTTAGTTGTCACAACATACTGACTATTCTTTCTATGTTTGTGGAAACCTCAAGAGTAATTGGAGCTTTTCAACTTTAAACCAACCCATGATACAAGTGATGTGGGCACAGTGCACATATTTTCAAAAAAGTTCTAGGTTTGCAAGTATGGAGCTACAATGTTCTAATGATCAAGTGTAGAGGAAAAACTCACACTGAAAGCTTCCCATTGGAGACTAACATCTTCCTTTTCACTTTATCTGGTTGCAACTGCAAATAGAGAAGAATTTAGGTAAGAATTGATAGAACCACTGCTAGTGGATCAAGAAGCAATTTAGGCATAAATCACCTCTTTATCAACAGCTAATGCTGAATACACAATAGAAGCCTTCTCATCAGACTGATAATCCACTTCCAAGTCGCTGCATATCAAATTGACAAATTAAGTAACTTAGAATAGAAAGTGTGGTTAAAAAGACATCTCCACATCCTCAAAAAGATCTTAAAGTTTTTTTCTTTTTTCTTTTTCTTTTTTTGGTGAGGGTGAGGAGGGACAAGTAAGAACATTCTGGAGGTTGATTGCAGGAAGTGCTAAATACATGTAAAAGGAGCTTACGAGAAATGAGTCTCTCTACTCATACAAACCTTTTACAACCTTTATATAACACCTTTTCATATATAAAAATAAAATGATAAAAGTAAAAGGGGCCCACAATTTCTATCTATACATAGTTACAGAAAGATAGTTACAGAATGGTTATATATAAGTTGAATGAGTATTATGCTATTACTCTCTTTAAAACTGTTTTCACATCCAGTGATCAGTAATTCCAGCTCAAGTAGGTACCGTCCATTTAAAAACACTAATACTACAGATTGTTCGAAATAGCAAGCACCTAACCAAGCCAATATCCATCACACAGGTTTCAGGAGGTATAGCATGAAAATCTTCTTCAAAGTTTCTTAAATTTTGTGTTTCATAATCATCTCAGACCAACCCATGAGTGCTAACAAGCTTTACATATTGTTTTTAGATACATTTGATAGGCAAGTTGGGAGGGCTTAGAGATGGAATTGAATCCTAGGTTATTGGACCAGGAAAATGAGCAGCCAAACACCAGGTTAACCTTGATTTCCCCAAAACCTCCAAACGTATGTCAAAAAAGATCCATAACTTCTATGAAAGAATTCAAAAGTGAATTTGATACAGGAATCTTCCAATGTTGGGGTATTTTGATGGCATTGTGCAGACTTTTTGTTGCCCGTGTCATTGTCAAGGTTTCCATGATCTTTTTGTGTTTTTGCATTTGTACTTTCGTTGATTTTTCATGGTTTCCTTTTCCCATTAAGGTCACTCGTCTCTTTGTTCGTACAGAATTTTTTTGAATATATATACATCAATTACTCATTAAAAAAAATCAATAGCTGCTATTATAAGAATAAGAGTTAACATTGTTAGATTTATGCAAATGGATAGCCTCTTGCCAATCAAGGATTACTGGGCGCAGGCTTGAAGAAGATTTTCCTATCCCTAATTTTTTGCCCTAAGATATGAATTTTGTAAATAGGTAAAAAAAACCCTAATCAATCGCTATCGTCTCTCAAAGCACATTTACAACATGGATATCTCCTAACTGCTTCTCTTGAAAGAGAATTAGCAACATCATGCCCACAAAAGTAACAATAGCCGACGAGATCCATATCTCTATAAAACTATCACGTATTCCCACATCACAATGCCCTAATTTATGATTCATACTAACTACAGTTAGCAAATTAGTAAAGTTTGAGCAAAAACTTTATCATTCTACGAGGCAAACACACGCATACCAGTAGTTTACATCATTTTCATTCTCTCAATCTACTCAAGCAATTCAATTGCCGATTCAGTTCAAAGCTCATAGCTTCAAGGACTATAAAATCACCTTCTAACAGATAAATTCGGAAGCCTGAATCTCAACCAGCTGATTATTGAGTAACAAAATGAAACTATATTACATGTAAAGTAAAATAATGATCTAGAACTTCATATTTTAATAAAACGCAGCAGTGAGAGAGAGAATCTGACCAGCTGAAGTCCCATTCAGAAGGGAGCGTTTCTCCATCCATATCTCTCTGCCTCTCTTTCCTCCGACAGGCTAAACGCGATGCTCAACAGATTACTCGTGATGGCAGCCCTTTGAAGGTTTGCGAGAGTTAACGACCAAACGACGGCGTGTCGATGGAGTCAACTGAGGACCAATTTGAGGCGGATAAATGGGCCGCTAGTCCAGTCAGTTGTGGTGGGTGATTGGGCCGAAAGTCCAGAGAAAGGGAGGAAGGCCAACCCAAGGCCCAATAACAGAAAGCCAACTAAAGCTAATAGCATATCACTTGGTATATTCCAGCACATTATTATTATTTATTTTTCTATTTTACTAATATTTTGAAAAAATACATAAATAATATTTTAAATAATACTATGTTTTATATATCGATATTTTTATGTACAAATTTATTAATACAAATACATAAATAAAATATTAAAATTTATAAAATTATTCCCTAAAATATCGTTCCTCTATTACGTGTATGATTGACGCATTTCTTTCCACTCCTCACTATCTCCTCCTCCTCCTCTCTCGCTCTCGCGCTCTCTCTCTCTCTCTCTCTTCAGTTTCCTCTCCTCTCTCTACCCTCAATGCGTCCTCCATCAGCAGCTTCCGGTTGCTCAGTTGTTTCAGTCTCTCAGAAACAAGAAGCAGCTGGTAAGCTATTACTTCAGCCATGGTAGTTTAATTTACAGCTCATTTATGCAAACTCATCCTCATCCTCTTATTCTTCTTTCCCCTTTTCCAGTTTTTCCAGTCTAGATCTGTTTTTTGCGGTTAACGGTTATGTTTGATGTTCATTGATTTGTCATAACTTTACAAAAATTGTTAATACAACCGGATAAATGATCGTTTATTCCTTCGTAATGCAAGGTTGTAGCGTGAAATCGTCGGTTTAGTTCAATTGTTATTGCTTTTTCACAATTCAAATTCTATTGTTTTTGAATTTTTTTTTTAAGAATTAAGTCCACTTTAATTTTTTGTTTTCTCTGAGCCCTCACATTTTCTATTTCGCTTGTTATCTGCCAACCGTTCGCGTTTCTTTAATCCTGAGAAAGATTTTTCATGATTTTCTCAAGGCCTATTTGCTGATAAGATTTAATTATAAAGAGGTAATATTTGTCATTTATTTATTTAATTTTTAATCCTAATAGTTAAGTGGAGGACGGTGATTGGGAAGCTAAAACAGAAAATTGAATAAATTCATTTTTATTAGAAGATCATAGGCTAGGTTAGATTGATCTATATCCAGAAATGAAAAGAAAATAAATTATACATTGAATATTGTTTCAAAAAATGGAATGTTTGCATTAAACAATCATACTTATATTAAAGAATATGTTCTGCAAAAGAATTAGAATTCAGTTTTGATAGGGTCGATTAGCTTCGTTTGTTATGATGTCGATATGAAATTTTAATCGGGTTTATTTTTCTTCTTGTATAATACAAATTTGTGTAGTTTGAATTCATTTTCACGGAATAAAAAATTGGACTCATGTAAACAGAATTTAAATTGAATCTATAATTTTGATGCCTATGTTTAATTCTGACGTTTACCTAAATTGAGGTCTACTTAGAGTCATTCAAAAAAAAATGAGCCTAAATCGAGATCGACTTACGATATGTTTGGTTGTTAAAATAAAATAAGGCGGAAATGGAATAGTTATTCTAGGGAATAGAATAGGATGAGAATAGAATTAAAATTATTATTTTCATGTTTAATTGTTGAAATAGAATAAGGTGAAAATCAGTATTTCATTATTTGATTTGTAAAATAGTACAATGAATAAGGTGAGAATAATAATAATAATAAAAAAATATAATAATAATAATAATAAAATAAAACGTAATAATAATAATAATAATAATAATAATAATAATAATAATAAAACAAAAAATATTATTATTAATATATGAGAATTGTTATTTCTATGTATATGTGAGAATAATAATTCACAGGAAATATTTATTTTTGATTAAATTTATAATCAAATAGAAAAATTTCTATTTTTAGGGAATAAAAATTTTATTCTCACATTATTTCCTTCAGCCAAACGTAACCTTAGAGTCATTTAAAGTGGGATTTGAGCTCAAATTTTGTGACCTGGACCCTTTACACTACAAATAATAAAATCAAGGAGCTCTAATTTTTCTCTCAAATAAACCCATTCAATTTCTAACTGAATATTGAATTGAGTAAAGTAAGAGGATTAGGAGATTAATTAGTACTTGAATTTATTTGCAAGGCTCCTACGCTAGCCGCCTGTCGTGAACGGTTGAGCGCTCTAATGAGCTCAACGGGAGATGATTGATATTTGTGAGATATTTTCCTTGTGGCCTATATTGCCAAGGGACGCTCGGTCTTTTTCGGGAGATGGGGGATATACTTTGTCACTTCCTCGTCTCAGGATTGAAATTATATTAGAATTTTTTATTTCTTATATAAAAATTATTTTAATCTGATTTTAAAAATTAATGAGTATGGCTGTTACTGTGCCCACATGAAGAAAAGCCACCAAAGCCATAATGCAAAATGGACTGGATAGTATTGAGACCCGAGAACACATGCCCAACGAAATCCCGTTCATTGAACTGTTGGGTCATGTGCATGATCACGCGTTCGGAGACCATAACCGCTCAACTTAATTTTGGAGATCTTTAACTGTTACAGTTAGTCCTATCCAGTTAGTCTTATCCATGGTGACATCATAAATCATAAAAAAAGGACATCCGGATTTGATATAAAAAGGATGAGCGTCCTAGATAAGAGATAGATCGAAAAAAGGGACCAGATCACTCTTCAATAACAAATTCCTTACTTGGATTATTGCATGAATATGAACTGCACTTGAACCAAAAAAATTCAATTTTATTTCTTTCCTTTAAAACTTTTCTCTTTATTTTTGGACGAAATCTGACTTGAGCGTTGGAGTGTTTTTCGGGGGACAAGTCCCAATTGTACTCTGATTCTTGGTTTAGTTGTAATGCGCAGGTCTTGGATCGTCAAAGACAGTGTGAGATCTTACTTTACAAGAAAGGTGTAATCAAGACTCGTCATGAATTCTAATCCTAGTACGCATAAAAAATAATACAGAAAAATAAGTTATTTCATCGATTTAATTCAAATTGGTACTTGGGCATAAATCTGCATCAAATACCATTACAAGCCAAATAACATTTAATAATTAAATCACATAATCCAAAAGTTGTTCTTCAAAGTGACCAAAATATTGATAACTGAAAAGATAACAATCAGAACTGCACTAATAATAAAAGTAGTAAAATTAAATATTCAATACATGTAAGAATATTTATTTACAGATCTTAACGAAATAACAAGATGCACAATATATATAATGATGAGTAATAATGAAAAAAGGCACGATTTTGGTGGATGAAGGAAACTTTTTACCCACGATAATCGAGAAAACCCTTCGGGTTTCAACGGCCAAGGAAGAATCGCACTATGAAAATCAACTTACGGAGGATAACGACCCGACTTAACTTCCCTTACTCCCGCCTTGTGATCCCTACCAAGGAACTCCTCGATTTGCCCAACTGAAACACCTTCCGGTCTTCACGCCAACCTTCCCTCTCGTGTCACTTGAATTGCCATCTACGATCGGATCTCCTTCTTCAATGTACCGATGTCTTCAACGAAGGTAGAAGGATGTAAGAATTTAAACGGTAAAGAGAAATGAGGAGAAAAACCGTTAGAACATGAGGCACAACGATGTAGAGTATAGTAGGTTCGATTTTTTCAAATGGAGCAATATTAAAGAGTAAGAGGAATGCTCTTCTCTCAAGTAGAATGGCTCCAATAATATCAGAAGAGGCGCTGGACGTCTTGGGGTTTCAAGAACATAAGATATGTATTTATAGTGGTGCAAAAATCATTCAAAATTTTTGCTGTTGTATCATTTCGAGCGCATAACCATTCTGCTTTTGGGCTCGAGCGGGATCGGGCGAAAGAAGGTAATGGTATATGTTGATCCGAGAATAAGCTGCCACTGGAATGTGTTGATGCAGCACTTCAACGAAGTATAACCCGACACTAACAAAAACAAAAAAAATTACATACGGTCACGGAAATGCCAACTATAAAAATGACCCTAACAATAACTAAATAACTTCAAACCATTTGTAAAAAAAAAAATTATATTAACTAAAAATCAAAATTTCAAAACTAAACTTCTAAAATTTTAAAATCAAATTTAATCGTAACCATCCTACATCATCATTGGTTGATGATCGAAAACAAACACTAATCGAAATAAAATGAAATTTAAGCAAAATACCAAAATAAATCAAAACATCATCTAAAAGCTACAATTCTGTTTTATTAATTTACATTAACATTAATAAATTAAAATATTTCAGCATCCTAAAAATTAATTAAATGAACATTTTGTATTCTGATTCTGATAGATAATCTGATCTCTCTAATATGAAAGGTTAGCAAAATTAAGAAAAGAGTGAGTCAATCGCTAAGTAAGATATATATAAATTCGTATGTGGATATATATTAACAAAATATATTGGAATTATACAATGATCAAAAGTTTCAATTCTTGATACTAATAATCAATTATGCCAAATATGTATGAATACATAAAACATGCCACTTTATGTTATTTGTAAAAATAAAATATTAAATTATATAAATATATAAAATATGTTGAAATCATACTAACATGCAAAAAAGGACTAAAGATATGATAATATCATTAAAAAATGACAAATATTAAAGTTTGGGTTATAATTATTTTTATATAACAAAAGATTATACATTAATATGCACAATCCGTAGGTAAGCTGACTAATATAATTTTTATAGTAGGAGTTAAATGTCACATTTTTTATTTGCAGATGATAGATTCGATATTTGATTTATTAATAATATTCTAGAACATTGTAGAATATATTTCATCAATTTTTTAAAATGATTCATAATTGTTCAAATGAAAAATCCTATTCAAATACGATCATTTCTTAATTATTTTCATATCAAAGAAAATATTTTCTTTATCAAAACTAATATAGAGTTTTTCTTAATTTTTCATTCAATTTAAAGACATGCAGAATAATGGTTTAAAAGTTGTCAACATATAAATTCATTTATGCATAGAATTTTATGAATGCAGTATAGTTCATGAATTTTTTCATTTTTAATAAACATGTGACATGGAATAATAACTAAGCATCTAAGGACGTGAAGAAACAATAGGCAGAATTATTAGCATGCAAAAGTTTAAGTATGGATTTTAACAATAAACAAAAACATACATTTAGGATTTAAAGAGATGTAATAACCTTTAATAGAAATTCAATACTTAAATATAATTTGAATAGATTTAAGACATGTATTTTATAAAAATTTATAAAATGAAAGTAATTTCTATGTATTCAAAGTTTAAAGCAGTTTAAGTATAAAATTAATACATGTATGAGTATTTAGAATAAAAAATATTTAAGAATTATAGATAAAATTAGTAACACGATAATAAAGGTTTCAATGCACTTATCTTTATTTGATTTTTAGCAAAATATTTTTGATTTCACCTTAAATTCTCGTTCTTCTTTCTCTTTCTTTCTCTTTTCTTAAAATTCCAATAGAAGTGACCCAAAATTGACCAATGGGCTTACTTATAGAAAATTGACGCATAAGTGCTAGCCAATTGTTAAAGCACAAACTGCACCATGCACAAGCACTTGTTAGACTGTTTCAAGCGTCAACATTTTATTCCAAATACAGATGTGTACTGATCGAGCGTGCATTAGGTGTGAATATTTTGTTTAAAATATGCATAAGTACCCCAAGAGCCCCCAATCAGACACATCCTTATTGTCTAAAATATACATATATATATGTAACAGATGCTAATTAAGTATCTTTTGGCTTAACTAAATCATATTTAAAATTTAATTTTTGATCAAAAATTTAAATTAATTTCAAAAATTTATATTTTTAGTTAAATTAATACTCATTAAAATATTCCTTAGAGATTCATACCTTATAAACTTTGCCCTTAATAAAGTGTCTTCTCCTCAGAGTGTTTCATATTTCTCTCTTGGAACAATTAGAAACAATTGATAGTGCAATCTGTCCCGATCTAGATCATTAACATAAATATATCATCCTTATTATAGTGAAATAACGTGATGGTAATAAATATTTATTCAAATATGAAATCACATAAGGTGGAATTAATATTGAATCATCAAAAGATAGTAAAAGGCGATTCCACTATGCATCTTTGATACTATCTCTCTGATTTTTAGAACATCAAAATATAAACATGATATCAAATATAATCTAGGACACAATACTGTAACCGCTAATAAATTTTAAAATATTTCCAAAATAATATTTATCCATCTCTAGATATAGCCAAATCTTTATGTTTGGCTTTAATCTCTTCTCTTGTACTTGTTTATATTCATCAAAATATCTCCAAAATGCCTAATTAACATATATGTAAAACGGCCACAAATTCAACCTATGGGTATGGTCCACTAGTCACAATTATTTTGCCAAATATATCATATATGCCAACGTTGAAATATTGTAAGTTGTATCTATTATAGTTATACATATCCACAAGTTGGTAAATTAATCAACTTCTAATAAATTTCTCAGGAAACTCCAAATAATTCACCATAGATACATAATAAAAGCAAATATCAAATCAACATGAAACTAAGAATTAAGGACGAGTAATAAGTTTCCTTGAAAAATTGAATATCAAATGTCAAACTATGTATGCTTACCCCTATAGATTGGACTAGACACTACTATTTAAAATTTGTGAATGGGCTCTACACTTTATTAATCTGTGGATATTAGGTATACGGTATTCATTTACAAATTAATATATTAAAATATATTAAAATATATTTTATTAATTTTTTACAATGATTCTTGTTTAAACAAAAGAAATACTTTACAAAAATAAGCAAATATCTCGAATATGAAAACCAAATGACTTGATTTAAACTTTATTGTAGAGTTTTATCAAAATCTAGCATAAGAATAACATGCAAGATATTATTAAAAAAATTTTAGGATTATTATTCCATTAATTAATGAAAGTAAGGCATATACTTTCAAAATCTCATGATTTATGAATGATTTTACAATATATAATTCAAGGAAAGTAAAAAAGAATACATGCATGTGACTTTAAAATATGAATCAAGAAGAATTTCATAAATTTTAGCAACAAAATGAAATAAATTGTTTATAATGCATTTGCATTAAATCAGATCTCGAAGATTTTTAAATATTTCTTTCAAAATCTTTCTTCCTTCTTCTCCTTTCTCTTTTTTTTTTTTTTTTTTGTTCTTTCTCAGTCATTTCTTAAAAAATATAGGCTAAAATGAGCTAAAACGAAACAAGACTTACTTTCATAAAGTAACTGATGTATGTGTATCTTTCATACTTGTGTTAGGTGCAAGGCTTCTACTCTTTCCAAGCTTGTGCATCCATTAGGTTTGCCTTAAGCATCTTAAAAGAGCTAATATTTGAATTTTATTTGAAATTGCACTGAACTTAATAATTATTACGGAGTCCTCTATAAAATATCATATTTATCCAAATTAGTACACAAGTATTGAAATGTCCTCTCTACACTTTCTTCTCGATCACGAGAGAATTCTTTTGGCTAGCTTGATGGCATTCTTTCAAGAGCTCTGTGTATCTCTCCTTTTTTATAAACTTTTTGGATCCCTATGTGTATTGATAGTGTGTCTATAATCTAAATGCTAAAAGTAGCTGTTGAGATGAAGTTGAGTGTTAGTTGGCTGTATATCTTCTGTTAGAGAGCAACCATACCTTTTTTTTTTCGGATCTTTCCAGAGCACCACCGCATTATTCAATTAACACCTATTTTGTCAGCCTTCTTTTAAGGTTTATCGGACGTCTTTTCTGTGTATAAGGTGTTATAATGTATTGATTAGAATCTTCTAGTTGGCCGGAGGAAGACCAATGGCTCTCACCCACAGTTACATACTGGCATGTCTTTTAGACTTTGATTTGATCGTTACATCCTTCTGCTGCGGTCAGACCCTTATTCAGTGCAAACCCGGGTTGGCTGATTCTAACATCTTTTGAGCGCGAGTTCTTAGGGGAGTACCTCTGTTCAATATGCTTTCTGTGCAAACCCGGGGCACCACTTCCCAATAAATTCTGAAATCCAAATGAACCAAATAGAATAAGTAAGAAAGGAACAGATAATTCTGTTTCTTTTTTGGTCTGCTCTAGAGGATAGAAATAATTCTATATTATCATTGGTATATTTTTTATAACAGAAAATATCTGTAAGAGCGCAAGGTTGAAGGAGACGAAGATGAAGATGAAGTGGGCAAAGGGAAAGCCAAGAGCGGCAGAGCACTCAATTGCTCTTCTTGGGAAAATAAGAAAACTGACAATTTTATTTAATTCATTTACAGCTTTTTTTTTTTAAAGAAAATATCCAAAAATAAAATATACGCTAACCTAAAATACACTAACACAAATATTCGAAAATAAAAAATTACAACTTAACTAAAATACAATATTCTAATATATTTATAATATTATAATATAATTATATTTCGTAATACGCCCCCTCAAGATGGAGCATAGATATTGACAATGCCCATCTTGGATAAGTGTGCATTCAACTGCTGTGAGGGTAAAATCTTGGTGAAGATGTCGGCCAGCTGATTACGAGTGTTGACATGATGAGTCTGAATGCTTCCTTCTTGAATCTTGTCGCGTATGAGGTGGCAATCCAACTCGATGTGTTTGGTGCGTTCGTGGAAGACAGGATTGGCAGCGATGTGGATGGCCGCCTGGTTGTCACAATATAGGTGCGCTGCATGTGGATGGGAGACCTGCAAGTCATTAAGAATAAAACGTAGCCAAGATAATTCACAACATGCGTTAGCCATAGATCTATATTCTGCTTCGGCAGAAGAGCGAGAGACCACCGACTGTTTCTTGCATTTCCATGAGAGGAGAGAATCGCCAAGGAAGGTGCAATAGCCAGTGATGGATCTTCGCGTGTCAGGGCATGAAGCCCAATCAGCATCACAAAAGGCCTTGAGTTGGATATTGGAAGTGGCAGGAAGAAGAATGCCTTGGCCGGGATTCAGTTTGAGATATCTCAAGACTTGGTGAGCAGCCCGCATATGGTGGGAGGTGGGCTGTTGCATAAATTGGCTCAAAATATGGACAGTATAGGCAATATCTGGTCGTGTGACAGTAAGATACAAAAGACGACCAACTAGTCGTCGAAAAGGACGTGGATCCTGTAAGGGGTCTCCAACATGTTGACTCAATTTCGTGTTTTGATCCATAGGTAGTGTAAGAGGTTTAGCTCCAATGGTGCCAGAATCAGCCAGAATATCAAGGGTATATTTGCATTGACAAAGGTGTATACCTTTTACTGATCGGGCAACTTCGATGCCAAGGAAATATCGTAAAGTCCCCAAGTCTTTGATTTTGAACGCTTGATTAAGAAAAGTTTTGATTGAGCTAATGGCCTTTAAGTAAGTACCTCTTTCACGATGATATCACAACATATACAAAAGCGGGACGGTAAAGGATGTGTTGTCTTGTTTAGTAAAGAGGTCAGAATCGGCCTTGGATTGTACGAAGCCATATGTAATGAGGGAAGTGGAAAGTTTTGAGTACCATTGTCTGGAAGCTTGTTTAAAGCCATAGATGCTTTTCAGCAATTTGCATACTTGGTTAGGTTGTCCTTTCGTATAGCCAAGGGGCTGTTGCATATAAATATCTTCGTTGAGGGTTCCATTTAAGAACGCATTATTTACATCAAAATGATACAAATGCCATCCTTTTATGGCAGCGACAGCAAGGAGACATCGAACGGTGGTGAGTTTTGCGACAGGGGAAAAAGTTTCGTGATAATCCACCCCTTCCTCTTGGGTATACCCTTTAGCTACAAGCCTGCATTTATGCCTTTCGAGACTCCCATCACTTTTGAATTTCAGTTTGAAAACATATCGACATTCGATGGTTTTCTTTCCGCGAGGTAAATCAGTAATGATCCAGGTTTTGTTTGATTCTAAAGCATCCGGTTCATCTTTGATAGCTTTGCGCCAGTTGGGATCTCGTATGGCTTGCGCATAGGTTTGTGGTTCGGTTTGGGATGAGATGGAAGAAGTGAAAGATTTGTAATTGTGGGACAACCTTTGATGTGATACATGATTCTCAAGAGGATAAGGTTTGCCAGGTGAAATGGGCTTTGTAGATTGGATAGGGATAACGTGAGATGCTTGATGGCAATGGAAATCTTTCAGGTACTGGGGAGCTTTTCTAATTCTGGTGGTTCTGCGAACGGGCATATCATCTCCTGTTGAGGGTTGAATATTTGTAGGAGAATTGCTAAGCTCCTGATTATTGGCTGGTATTTCTTGATTATGGTCTGGTTGATTGTGTATTGGAGTCTTGTTTTCAAGCAGTGGAGTGGGTATTCTGTTAATAATGTGGGCAGCGGTCAGAATACAATCACTCCAAAATTTTAGAGGAAGCCCTGATTGGAATCTAATGGCTCTAGCGACATTTAATAAATGTTGGTGTTTGCGTTCAACAACACCATTTTGCTGTGGTGTTTCCACACAAGTGCGTTGGTGGATAACACCTTTATTTCTGTAAAAATCTCCGAGTTTAAATTCAGTTCCATTATCACTACGGATAACTATAATTTTGACATTGAATTGTGCGGCAACCAGATTGTAAAAGGCTTCCAGGCACAATTTAGTATCCGATTTTTGTTTTAGAAGGTAGATCCAGGTACTTCTGGAAAAATCATCAACAATGGTCAGGAAGTATTTATATCCATCATAAGACTCTTCGGAACACGGTCCCCATAAGTCACAATGCACCACGTCGAATAAGGTGTGTGACTTATGGGTGCTGGGAGAAAAGGGAAGACGACGCTGCTTGGCCATGTGGCAAATAGAACAAGGATTATTACTAATAGAATGCATTGTTCCTTTTACAAGAGGATCACTTATTAATTTCTTCCTAGAATGCGAAATATGACCTAAACGAGAATGCCATAAATCAGAAGGCAATGAAGCAGCATTAGCCGTGGGCTCCCTGCGAAATTTAGAGAGAAGGCTTTGCAAAAAATTGGGATCAACTTTAATGTTCGTCAGATAATATAAACCATTTTTCTCTTCACCCATCCCAATCGTTCTCTAGGAGGAAAGATCCTGAATTAAGCAAAATTTACCAAAGAAGAATAAACAACAACCAAGATCATTATCAAACTGCTTCACGGATATCAAATTAAAGGTAAAATAGGAAACACATAAAACGTTTTGCAATATTAGTTGGTCGTTCAATTTGACTGTCCCAACGCTGGAGACAGGCGCTTTACTCCCATCCGGGAGTCTCACAGAACAGGAGACGAGCGTCTCCTTGGCTAAGTACAAAGATGGATCACATATCATGTGATCAGTGGCTCCTGTGTCAAGGATCCAGGTGTTCCTCCTACTGCAAGAAGGAGATATAGAGCTAAAAAAATTACCAGCCATATTTGCTGCCTTCGGTGGGTCACCCGTAAGATCAAAAATTGGGGAATTATTTTTAGTCGTTTGAGAAGGCAGTGAAGTATCCTTTGGGTGGAGCAAGTTCATCAGTTGCTGGAATTGCATCCTTGTTAATTCAACTTTGTCATCCTCATGGGTTTCATTGGCAGGGACGTTCGTATGATTCGGTTTATTAGCCAAGAGGGCTGTGGCTCCAGGTTTGCCATTCGGTCTACGACCGGGAGGGAAGCCATGAAGCTGGTAGCATTTTTCAATAACGTGTCCAGATTTATTACAGTGGGCACAAATGGAAATTTCTGCATTCCCAATTTTAAAACATTGTTGCAAAGAATGTCCTGGAACACGACAGTGAGAACAAAAGGGACAGTCCCTTTTTGTCGTCTGAATGTTCTTACCAGAGTTATTGACGGACCGCTTTGTGAACAAAGCAACAGTTTCGGAGGGATGGACGGCAGACAACATTAGATGTTGCCGTTCTTACTGTTGAACAATGGAAAATACCTTGTTGACAGAGGGAAGGGGATCAATCAACATAATTTGGTCTTTCACGTTGGTATAAGAATCATTGAGACCCATAAGGAACTGCATAACGCAGTCCCTTTGATATCGCTCATTGAGCACCTTGATATTACCAATCCCATGACAATCTTCTAGGGAGACGGTCGTAGATAAGGAGCTTTATGTAATCCCAAATTGTCTTCAACTTTCCATAATACATACTTACCGAATCGTGCTCTCCCGTAGAGGCACGAAACCTCAAGAGATGAAGTCTTATAAAGAGGAGTTATCCTCCAAAGATGGGTCGGAGGAAAAATAAAAGGAAGGTTGAGAAAAATTCTCTTGTCTCTAAAAATACTATCTAAAGAGAACAAAAATATATCTTTCCTTTGATTCTCAAAAAGATCATCGACAAACGTCGGAGAGCGCTAGACCTAATGGAAGGGCTAATCAAGTTCTACTTTTGTGTTGCGGGGAAGATCTAAGAGACAACCATGTTGATGCAACGATTTGCGACCAAGCCAATCCGAAAGGTGGATATGAATCAAGAAGAATTTCATAAATTTTAGCAACAAAATGAAATAAATTGTTTATAATGCATTTGCATTAAATAAGATCTTGAAGATTTAAATATTTCTTTCAAAATCCTTCTTCCTTCTTCCCCCCTCTCTTTCTTTTTTTTTCTTTCTCTCTTATTTCTTAAAAATTCAGGCTAAAATGAGCTAAAACGAAGCAAGACTCACTTTCATAAAGTAACTGATGTATGTGTATCTTTCATACTTGTGTTAGGTGCAAGGCTTCTACTCTTTCCAAGCTTGTGCGTCCGTTAGGTTTGCCTTAAGCATCTTAAAAGAGCTAATATTTGAATTTCATTTGAAATTACGTCGACCTTAATAATTATTACGGATTACTCTATAAAATATCATACTTATCCAAATTAGTACACAAGTATTGAAATGTCCTCTCTACACTTTCTTCTCGAACACGAGAGAATTCTTTTGGCTAGCTTGATGGCATTCTTTCAAGAGCTCTGTGTTTCTCTCCTTTTTTATGAACTTTTTGGATCCCTATGTGTATTGATAGTGTGTCTATAATCTAAATGCTAAAAGTAGCTGTTGAGATGAAGTTGAGTGAAGTTGCTGATATCTTCTGAAGAGAGCAAAGGGATCTTTCCAGAGCACCACCGTATTATTCAATTAACGCCTATTTTGTCAGCACTCTTTTAAGGTATATCGGACTCTTTTCTGGGAAATGTATTGATTAGAATCTTTTAGTTGGCCGGAGGAGGACCAATGGCTCTCACCCACAGTAACATATTTCTTTTAGACTTTGATTTGATCGTTACATCCTTCTTTTCAGACCCTTTCAGTGAAATGGCTAAATATTGGCTGAAATAACATCTTTTGAGCGCGAGTTCTTAACCTTCTGTTCAATACACTAACTGTGCAAATATTCGGCACCAAATAAATTCTGAATTCCAAACAACTTAAGTAAAAAGGAACAGATAATTCTGTTTCTTTTTACAATATAATATAATATCATTATATTTCGTAATAATATCTTATACTACAAATTTAGACTAAACTTTAGATGTTATGGGTTTGGTCTGCCTGATCCAGGAAAAGGGACCACAAGTACAAGGGACAAGTTTAGGATCCGAACAGCGTCTTAACCAGCCTAGACGGCCTGATCAACCAAAATGACCTTGTCGGCCCAATCAAGACGGTCCACGATTATCTTTCCGCATACTGAAGAAACTTATTATAATTGGTCGGAACAGCTTGTCAAATATTCCAAGAATATTCGTCAACGTTTATACAATCGCTCACAAAATAGCAACAGTAGCCTGGCAGATCTCCTCCAAAAGGTAACTGTCATACTAGGCGCTTCTTATGATTATATTAAAGAAGGAAGGAAACCATTAACCAAACGAGATTTTCTTATCCATCCGGACAGCTTCAGTGGGTGGTTGTCACCAATTAGGGAAGGTTGAACTGCCCGGCAGTGCTATAATTACCCCTTCACTACAACAATGAGAAGAGAGGCTGAATCTAAAGAAGAGAGTTCTAAGCATGCAGATAGAATACAGAGAGGAGAAAAAAAGGGGAAAGAGAGACCCAGCCTCTAGTAACGTGGAGAATGAAGGAGTTCTTTTCCTTCATCTCTCAAAGCCATTTTCTAATCAACACAACCTTAATCCATCGATAGCCACTCTCCTACGAGTACAGGCTCTCCTTCTAGGAGGCCACCCCTCCATCTAGGCGCATGCTTTCTCTAGAAGGCCCTCCATCTAGGCGCTATACTTTTCATCCAAGAGGTCCGCTTTCCTTTTAGGCATCCTGCTCTCCATCATCGGGGCTAAGTTCCCCATCTTTAACTTGCTTTCTGGCCAGGCATACCTTTAAGTTACCTCTTGGTTGGGCGTACTTCTAAGAAGCCCCTCAGTAGGGCGCATCTCTAAGACGCCCCACCACCGAGCACACCTAAACACTCAGTCCCTCATTATATGGAACAATTTATTCTCTTACATTATCGTATTTTTCTATTTGAAAAGAAAAATTTTTAATTTGAGCGTCGGAAGATAAATTTGGGAGCGAATCTCGTCAATATTTTGACTTTTTAGTCGTTAATTGTGTTGCGCAGGTTGCAGGTCAAAAAGTACGGAGATCGGATCGACTTTAATTTGACCCGACACGGAAAATAAAACAGATCTCTAACCTGTCAAATGATCCGAATCTAGGACGCATTAAGATGTATAATTACACTATAATAACCATATATTAGAGGAATTAACACAAATATAAGTAAAAATATAATTTATAATACAAGTTCAATCACAATGTTTAAAATTATTTGTGACATGCAAATTTATCATATCGTAAGTGTTTGTAATTATCTAGAGTAATGTACCTATATAAAGAAGAAGAAATAAATCCCCTAGTCTGATATACAATAGTAGGTGTTGAACCTGATTTTTGACATTTAGAAAAAAAAAAAAAACATTATTTATTTAAAAAATAAATAAATGTTCTGCATTGGGGGAATCCCTAGTCTGATATACAATAGTAGGTGTAGAACCTGATTTTTGACATTTAGAAAAAAATAAAAAAAACATTATTTATTTAAAAAATAAATAAATGTTCTGCATTGGGTGGGGGGCTCTGGGGCTCTGCAGAAGTCTATGGGAGCTCCCCTCTTCCCATAAGTTGACCCATCCAGAGTAATTTCACACCATTTTTTTGACAAGTGATAGTTCGATTTATATTATCTTTTCTGATAATATAATTTCACATATTTTAACCTTTTGGAACCGAGTAGTGTTGATTTTTAAAATTTGAAAATTATTTTTGTTAAAAAAATTATAATTTATATCAAATATTTTTTAAATGTATTTTTTCAAAATATTAAAAATTATAACTAATGTCAATTTATTTTTTAAGAAACTTTTTTTTTAAAACAAATTGTTCTAAAACATTACAGGGATGTAGCCCTAGCCCATAATAATACTAGAATAGGATATCCAATGCTGGCGAAGATCTTTAATTTACGAGAATAAAAACCATATACTTTTAATTAATATCATATTATAATTATGTCTAAATTGCTCATCCTATTATGTCTCGTTTCCTTTCTTAAATGACATATTTATTCATTTCTGGAACACTGTCCTTGATAAAGCACTAATTTAATCCCCAAATCGTTTACAAAATAAAGATTTATGTGGACACGCATACTTGGTAATAAAAATTTGGGACAACAATGATTTTTACTACCTGCATGGTCTCACCTTATCTATTTGTTTCAAGTCATGAATATGAAATTTACACCATAATTATGTCGGTATCATTCCTACTTCTGTAATTATGTTTGTTCCATTGTGTTTTACAAGCATCATACGTTAAATTTTTTTTTATATATCAATTAGTGTCTTTTAATTTGGATCCTTGGGGTTGCAGAAGGCGGCAGCAATGTTAAAGAATCAGACTGAGGAAGTGACTGAGGAGAGATGAGAGAGAAGCAAATAGCCAACAGCAAGAAGGTCTAATCTTATTTCAATTGCTTTTTTGTATAATTTTGCTGTAACATTTTAGTTTAAACGATATGTGAATTTAGATGGTGAATTTGAGAAATTTGGCTGCTTGTTTATGTAGTCAAGCAAAGTATTTGTTTCTTATAAATGTTTTTAAACAATGAGAAATGTTCCAAGGACATCTAAATTGACATTATATTGATCTATTTACTATTATATGGATTGGTAGTGTGGATAGGTAGATAAAATGCTATATTATCCAAAGATATTTCATCATATCAGGTTTCACATCACAAATTGGGTCCTACCTGTAAGCCCTTAATATTTCAAGCAAACCTAAGAAATTCCAATCCTTCCACTTCAATCCTTCAACTCAAATTGGGTCAAAAAGTACTTCAAAATCCACAATTGTATTTCAAAATTCACAATTATGATTTGAATGCAAAATGAATTTGAATTTCAATGTAACAGCCGACAAATTCAACAAACACTTGCATTTGGGGGAAAAATGTAAAACGTATAGCGTAAAAGGAAAGGGAAGAACAAAACTATCCCCCCTCCCTTCTTTCACAGATCCCTTCCTTGCAAGCAAAACGACCTTCCAAATTAGCCGTTCAACCAGCTCACTTCTCGTTTTTGACTGATCCGTTGTTAGCAGCCATGACTCCTGTTTATGAAACTTCTGTTGAAAAATTCCTCGGGGCTTCTTGTTCTGAGGTCACTGCTTTTGTTAGACAGACCCAAATTGTTGGGTTTACTGATTAATGGAGCCACCTGCAGAAGTAAGAGACAGCAGGACTTTCAAGTTCAAATCATTTGTAACAACACAGTTCTTGAGAGAGAAGAGAAGAGAATTAATTCTGAGCTGGGAGATGGTAGCATACCAGTGCTCTGTTATGAATCAGCTAATGCGAGAGATGGTTCGACTCGGACTGGCTTCAAACTTCTCACGACTCTTCGTACATACTCAAAAAACAGCAAGAAGAGCCCAAAGAAGTATATCAAACAACGGTTTAATCTTTCTATAAAATGATACGTGTAAGATATGCCCCTTCTTGACCCTGATCTTCCTACCATTATCCAGGTTCCAATCCATCCTGAGAAATAACATAGTTTATCAGCACCAGATACAATATAATGTTTCAAAAATTAATCTCAGAGAAAGTATAGATATCATCATGATAAAATGACATCCTAGTGCATAAAACTCCAACTATGTGTCGGGTTTTAAAAGGGTCAAATCACTTGGGGTGTATAGTACACGGTATTACTTTGCATTATGCAAGAGGCAATTACTGCGACTCGAATCTATGAAATTTGGGTTACGCTGCAACAACTCTACCAGTTGCACTAAAATAACCTTTCAAATATCTTCAAGACAATGCTAGATTATTTAAGTTCACAAGAGTAATGAGGGAATTTGATTGAGGTCGGTTAATTAAAGCTTGTTGAAGCACATTTGGGAAATTCAACAAAAACTCATCAAATTTTAATGAGGCAAACTTGAGAAAGGTAGTATTCAACTTAACCCAGAACATTTTTTTATGATGAACTAAACCACTCAAAACTGACTCCTAATTGCTCGGTTAGAAGCTCATTTGAACTCAATTTTGAAAGTTTAAAAAGCTAAACTCGATCATAATTTTCTGTAATTTAACTTGACATTGGAGACTTGGCATGAATTCTTCAAAATCCTCATGAGAAAAAAAGAGGTCAGTAGACAAGACACTGATGCTTACCAGGGGTCTCATGAGGCAAATTTGTCCAATCATGTGGGCTAATCTTGCTTTCTGATGCCCTGATCAGCGCCGTAAGTTCTTCATTAACCTGAATTTGGCCATAAAAGTTGATTTAACAACCAGACCATCGAAAAGTTACTCTATTTATGTGTGAATATGATGACTACGAGAGTATCCAGTGAGTTTTATTTCAATTACTAAGTGGAATTAAGAGTAGTGTTGATAGCTTAACCCTGGAGGATGGGATTTGGCACAATGGTAATGTTGCTTTATTAAAACCTAGAGGTCATAAATCCAAATCATAGAAACAACTTATCTATAATGTAATGTTTAAACTTTGTGTATCTGACTTTTTTCAAATCCAACGATTCGTGATTTTGTGTACTTTGCTCTCATCTTTTCTTGTGGGGGACTTTACCATTCAATGCTCCACTCTCCTTTCCTATCGTACACTTCCATGAAAACCCATTTTATATGAGAACCCATCTTAAGATGAGAAACTCCTACTCAAACATTGCATTTTAACCAAGATCATGGCCACAAATGAATAATAAATCCCTAAACCAAATGCTAGGAATGGAGATTGCTCACATTGATTTCGATTCTATACTCAAAAACAAACATAATTAGGAAATTCATTATTCTGATTTCCCGTTCCTCTTCCGGTTCCAAATGCCCGAACTGAATAAGAATTTACATCAGTTCACATTTGAGATGCAGGCGGCTTTGTGTGTTACCTCATCACGATGTTTAGGATTCTGGATTAATTGGAACTAGAGTTATCCATGGTACGGGCCAAATAGCAACAGTCGGCTATTATCCTAGTAATTTATGAACAATTAACATACCCACAACAACTATAACAAAGCCTTAAGTTTCATTTAGTAAGATTAGCTAATGAAAGGGCTCGTGGTGCACAAAGCTTATATTATGCTTGATGACCTAAAAATGGTCGAACTGTTTTTGGGCCTTCTATATGCAACCCCTATATTATGCAAGATGCCATTTGACCATTCAAACCTATAACCATTAAGTAAGATATCTAGAGCACAAATTTCCTACAGATAAATTTCAACAGATGCAGCATGCACCCATTTGCCTGTTTGGCATTTTCTAAACCTACAGCCTCTCAGAGATTTTTGTTGTCTTTAGGCAGATTTCCCTTAGTTACTGATATGTGAATCTGTAGGCAAATACAAACAAGATCAATACCTCATCAGTCTTCTCATGACTCACTAGATGCCCTCCTTGTAAATCAACCATTCTAGCAGAAGGGTGCAGCTTCTGAGCCAGCCGCTTTGCATGTCTAATTTGAGCTATAATGTCCTGCCTGTTGATTGAAGCAGCTTTTGTTTATATCTTAGTGGTTAAAAGCTGAGTGTTGTTACATTACTCTAAGTGGACATGTTTCCAAATTCATCCAACAGCTAGAATTAGAAGTTGGGTGAATGCAATAGCTCTCATAAAAAGATAAGGAGAGTAGGGACGGTTGTTGATAATAGCTCTCAGTAAGTACCTGCCATGAATGACTGAAATGAGGAATCTGGCTGATCGGATTGATTCGATCTCTGCTTGGGTCATTTTATGGGTCCAACATGCATTAATTTGACCCTCAAAACCATGATTTGATTGCATCCCACTGGCTGATATACCTTTGACATATTTCTGCAAGGATTAGCCACACGTCAAATGAAAATGTTTTGCTATCATAATTCTAGCAGTTAAAATTGTCAAAGATAAAGTTCTCACTGTTGGGAATATGAAAGAGATGATCCTAATAGGACTCATTTAGGGAGTTGTTTGAGACCTCCCATACTACAATCAATGAGTTTTTATACTAGTAATTTGGACGATTAAGATCATAAGACGTGTTCAAGACATTTGAATGTGACACTATAATTTTAGTCGTCAAAATTATCATTATGAAATCTTAACCTTTGAGAGTATGAGAGAGATTAAAAAATCGATGGACCGTAATATGACTCTAATAATAAAAATTGAACAGATTTCTCAAGTCCTTACAGGATAGAGAATTGATCTTCTTGTACTAGTTCCAACATGCTCTTCAAGATACTTCTGCACAAAAGTGAGGTTTGTGAGTTATCACAATACCTGATAGTAATGAACATACTTCAGTCTAACCTTAATTTAGATAAATATTTTTGCAACAGAGACCAACCATAACCTTAAATTTGGAGGAAGTAATTCAAATATTCTACTGCTAACTATCGGTCAATGCATTGCAGGAACACATTTCATAAGCCTTGGATTTCAATCCGTTGAAAATCCTAAGAAGCATGGATATCAACATGGAATACGAACAAACATAAAATCAAATTTGTTATTTTTAAAAAAATGAGAATGTGACACATTAATTAAAATTCATATGTTATTTATAGATATGAACATATAATTAATTAATAACAATTCTTTAAGTTAGATCAGCAATAAAAATGCATTTCTTGTTTCATCCAAAAAAAAAAATGAAAAAAAATCATAGGAGAAGCAACATACAATGGAAGCAATATAAAATAACCGTGCTATAGCATATCTTCTAAAATGAAAAAAAAAAAAAAAAGGATAGAAGAGAGATTTATGGTTTTAATTATTTCTAAATAAAGGAATCACTTTAATTTCTTTAATTTATAATAAGAACCTATTTTCTAAAAATTAAAAAAAACATTACAACCTATCCAAACTGTGTCGGCATATATCATAGTCAAAAAAATAATTAAACATTATGATATGTTCCGGACACCGATACGGCAATTCAGATTAAGTGTAAGCTCTTTTTAGGGCTAAACAAGTTGAGCCTAGATAAACTTGAAGAATAATAACGCCTATATAAAAAGACAAACAGGATTTTGCTTCTCTCGAGAATAAGTAAGAACCTGCTTTTTTCATCTATGTTATCAACTTTAAAAAATTTAATGATTAAAATTTAAATACTATATAATAAAATATAAATAATTATTTTTATTAAAAATATTTTTAATAGTTAACTTAATATTTAATAAATATTAATATTTTTAAAAAAATAAATTAACAATATAACTATATTTAATATTTTTTATTTTTTAAATCTTGACCATTGGATATTAATCCAATGGTCCTATAAAAAAAAGTAGGAGAGAAGCAGGATTCCCGAATCCTACAAACCCAGGAACGAAGTGCTTTAAGCTCCTCGGACAACTACGTTCTTCGTATAAGATACAAAAATTTGAACCATCGATAGGTAGTCTAGAAAGAAACCTTTTACCTGAGTGTAGTGGGCGTCTAAGTCCACACCCGCCCTCTCCTTGGGGCTCCTAGCCATCACGAACCGGATAGCAATCGATACGGTCATTCTGTCAAGCTGATAGGAAGGAAACAATGAGGACATGCTGCACACTTAATTCAAGCACTAACACACAATTCACACTGATTTTCCCCAAATAGTTCAGGCACAATGCTTGTCATCACAATCACGAATTTCAGAACTTTCGCATGCGCAAAAGGGAAATAAATAAATCTTTCGTGTCAGAAAGACCTTTGCCTGGCCCCCCAAAACGTATGGTAGACAATTTGCCAAGTGCTTACAAACATTTCAATTTCTCTTTGTCATTAAATAAATCTCACTAGATAAAATCCATTATATAGATTTAATTTTGTCATTTTACTTGTTTTAAGATAATATTATTTAAAATATAAAAAAATTAAATTATTTTTATCATTTTATTTTAAATTTTTAGGCTTTTCTCTCCGTTTTTTCTTTAAACTTGGACAAACTCATCTCCCCTTCCTACCTAAAGTTGAAAGCATTGACACTGTCATTAACATGGAATTGAAAATTATCAATTCGACCATTGACTCCAAAACGGCTTTAAGCTAATGAAGTCAAATAACGTTCAGAAATGCTGGCTACGATGGGGCTCTATCTAGTGAAATAGTCAATACCAATGACTTTTCCCTCATTCTGGCCTAGGCTGCACACTTTGACTCGTATTCTATTTGACTACTGCTACGTGGTTTCCTCTAGGATACTCTTAAATCACTCTAATTTATTTATTTATTTTTATATAGGTTTAATAATATAAATGGACAAATTAAATATCATTTCAAAGAATATAGGAGTTTGTATAAAATAGGGTATTACATTCCATTTATTATAATGCCCAAACAGTTATCGCTAAAAGAGATGTTAGCATATTTACACCTGCAATATGTCCATGCTCGAAATGAACCCATCATTCTTAACTCATGAACTATTAACCCTGTTGATGATTGAAATATATATTTTAAATATAACTTAATTATTTTAAAAATAATTTTTATATTTACTATACTTTATGGATTAAAATATTGGCCAAGCAAATAACATATGGGAAGAGTAAGTATTGCTGACATAATAATTCTAACATGCGAGTTGTATATAATAATACGGCCGTGACTAATACCGATATTTTCTTTTACGGCCTATTCTCTTGGCCAAGAGATTCTCTATGGCCAAATCAAACACTCCAAAAGCAAAGCCATTTTCCACTAACTTTTTCTGCACTGTTTAATAACTCGATTTCAATCTCACTTCACAAAACAATGTATTTCATACATGAATTCCTCTAGCTGGACACTGAGATTCTTAAACAATTTCGTTATGGAGACATGAGGTTTCCCAGATGACGACTCCTTCAAAACTGCTCAAAATCTATCGTTCTCGAGAAAAAATGGAAACAGTAATAGCCATGTTGAATAACAGAAGAATAAAAATACCTTTGGAAAACACTCAAATCCTCCACCAGTTACATTTATTAGAGCCAAGGACTGAATCCTATCAGGTACGAGTGCGGCTAACTTGCAAGCTATCATTCCTCCTGTTCGAACCAGAAACAGAGTAAGACAAATCATTTTATAACAGCAGAACTTAACTAATAAGCAAAATTGAAACAGTGTTCAATAACATGATATTTTATCTATCTATTTATTTATATTAATGGGTTTTCTTAAGAACACAGACTTTATATGGCAGTTGAATTAGTATGAACTCACCCATTGAGTGCCCGAAAACATGGGCTTTTCTCCAACCCAAATGATCCATTAAAGCTATGGCATCTTTTGCCATGGTCGTCGTGCTGCAAGCAACAATGGTTTTGGATAAGAAATAATTCTTAACAATTTCTCTCAACTTGTGATTACAGAAACTATACGTTGGAAAATCCAGATTGTCATTAGCTGAGCTTGGCAGCTGGTCGTTAAAGTTGCAAATGCAGATATTAATGGCAATCGCAACAATTAAATGCTAAAACATTGACAAAATAAACAATCAAATTCTAATTAAAAGCATAAACTGTGTTCAAAATTGAGGGGGAAGAGAAATAAATCATGAATTCCATCATTTCTTCCTGTTATTTCTTCTTCGAAAATGAATCTTAAACAAATGGCTTCGTAAGACTCGTCGGAAGGAGCAAATCAGAAAAAAAAATTAAAAACAAAAAAAACAAAAGTGAAATCACAAATTCAATGAAGAAACTCACGTGTACTCGGATCTTTTGGTCGGAACGGAGCTCCGACCCATACCACGATTATCGAAAGCGCAAGCTTCAACCCCGCAATTGCCCTCGTCGGCCGAATTCCAGGCGGCATTCGCCGATTCGGCATCGTTAGGGACATCGGTGCCTGTCAATCCTTTGATTTGAGGTCCCCAAGAATCGTGTGTCCCAGCTAAACCTGCTCAAAGATCGCCACAAATTCAACATACCCAGAAAAATTAATCCAAATCCCAAATCATTATTTGCAGAAAACAATAAGAAAAAAAGAACCCAAAGAAAGAAAATAATATCAACGAGAATAGTACCGATTATGAAGAGCACTTTGGTAGGTCCAAGCCCATATGTTCTATAGAAAATCTTGATTCCATTGTCGCCGGTGGCACTACCGCCGGTCACGTTGCAATACGGCATCTCTGGCCGTTGAATTTTTGCAGAGAGGAAAGAGAATTGTGACTATCTCCACAGAAAAGAAGGGAGGAGGATGAATATATATGTTGGGTTGGCGTTTTTCTTTTGTTTTTTTTTTTCAATTTTTTTTTTTTGCATATTTTATCTTTTGACTCGAGAGAGAGAGAGGGGGGCATGTTTTGTGTGCAAAATTATGTAATATGTCAAAATATAATTTATTGATCCTAACCATAAATATATGGTGTTTATATTTAAAAAAATTATTTTTAATAAATAATTATTTTTATTAAAATGATAATATGATAATAATCATATCATTATTTTAATAATATATATAAATAATATAATGTATAAATTATATATATTATTTATATATTATCCCATTTTCCGTGGAAATTGGGACGCTAAGATAGGACAACGCGTAAGATGATAGGTGGATAATGCCAAGTAGGATGGACGGCTGGGTGACACCGTCTGAATGGAAGGGCAAGAGTTTCAAAATTATTATTTAATTATTATAAAATAATTAATTTTTAATTTTGTTTTAAAAAATAAATAAATTATAATTATTTATTAAAAAATAAATGAAAAAGATATAAAAATTAAAATTTTTTACTTTTATAAAAATATGTAGCTATTTTAAATCCCTACATGGAAAGCAGACGGCCGAAAGCTGTTGAAACTGTCAAGAAACTTTATTTTATTTTTAAATAGCCTGTTTTAATTTCAAATTTTTATATTAGTAATTAATTTTGATTATTGGTATGATTAACAAATTAATTAATAAAAATATCATAACATTAAGTCAAAAGGGTCACCTAATCCTTGCTTTAGTAGTAGACTCGTAGTGGTCTAAAAATAGGCTGGCTCTTTTTAATTGTGGTTGGCCAACAAATACTTTCTATTAATTGTTTATTTTTAAAATTTATTATTAATTTTAATTTTCAATGTTTTTCAAAAGTGTCCAATTTCACATAATTATAATAAAACATAAAAGTATATTTTTCTATTTTAATTGAATCATAAGTATTGGTGTGCATAAATAATAAAATCTTTTTAATATTGTTTTAATTAATATTCTGACTGATGATATTAGGCCTTTTGTTACTTTGATGGTTCTATCCTATATGTGTAATCTTCTTATGTGCCTTAATTTTTAGGAGAATAAAGATACTCTCTTTATCATTAATGACTATAAAGTTTGGATTTTGATAGTCTTAATTCAGTCTTTTTTTTAAAAGGGTTTGGGATGCCACTGGCCTTTCATTTTTAAGTTTAATTTTGACTTATTTGTTAATAGAAAACTATCCGTACATATTTTTAAAAATAGTCCAAAAGTCTGGATCCAATATACTTTTAAAATTAATATATGAAAAATATAAAAATCTATCCGTATACAAAACCAATAAGTCTCAAATTAAGTCTAAAATTCAAGTCTAAATATTCAAATTTATATAGAAACACAAAATATGTACTAAATTTGAGTTTCAACTGTTCAAAAAATAACACGAGAAAAAAATTACTGATAACCTAATAACCTTAGGCTAAATCAAATGCAGGTAATGCCAACATGTTTTGCCACCTATATACTCTACCTCTTGCAGGTAAGATTACTTGTTATACTTTACCGTTAGCGACTTTGAATGTAATTTATTAAATTATTAAATATATTAAAACGTTTAAATATATTATAAATTTTAATAAATTATCTAATTGAAAAAGGTCGCTACATCTAAACCTTTCTTATTGATAGAAAGAAATTTTTAATAATAAATATCTTCCCGTTGGGAGATGGCCAAAATATCTAATAGTGAATTTGAATGTAGTGATCATAATTTGGCACATGCATATAAAAATATACGGCATAATACAAGTTTCATTCTAATTTCAATACATATATATTTATATAAAAATATATAGTATCCAATAATTATCCTTTTTTTTAACAAATAACAAAGTCCTTAAATATTAACAAAAATAGAACAAATACCTCAATCGATTAGTAAAAATATCATGAGTGTACAAGAAAATAAGCGGGCTAATTAAAAGTGCACCAGCAAGTTTAAAATCTCCAAATCGGAACAAAAATACATCAGATGCGAAATAAGACAAATGATAAGGTTATAAGATATTTCGCCGATATTATACCAAATAGATCAAAAAAATGATGCTTTGAGATACCCAAACGACGTGCCTCTCTCTCTTGTCACGCGTTACTCATGCCACTGTCCCTTTTCTCTCCTGTGCGAACCTTGCTTGCCGAGTCGCCGTTGCCTCTGCCTCCTCCTACGACCGTCGCAGTTGACTCTTACGGCCGTCACTGACCTTCCCGGCATCGCCCCTTCACTGCGCGCCACTGCAGACCTTCCTCTATTCTCTTCCCTCGGCCATGAGCCTCCTTCTGCTGCGCATTTCCGCCGCACCCTTCTCATCTTCCCCTCCCCTTCTACTTCTTCCTTAGCGCAAACCCTTTATCACTTTCTCACTCTCACATTCTTTCCTCTCTCTCCTGTATTTCTTTCTCTTTCTCCGCTCTATTTCTCGGCTGCGGCATATGCCGCAGACCTTCCCCTTCCCATTATTTTTTGTTTTTTTCTTTTTCTACACAAATATATATATTATTTCACCGGTACTCGGCCCACTCTTAGGTGTCCTTCAAGTGCCACACTACAAATTTAATTTTTTTAAAAAATTTATAATATTTAATTAACTTTTATTACGTCCAAATTATCCAAAATCATAACTAATATTAAAATAATAAAATGAGGATTTGAGATATTACAGTAAGGTACATAATTTCATAATTAAATTTATGATTTACATAAAAATATGTTGAAAGGAGTAATAAATCAAATTCAAATGAGATATCATAAATTTTTATAACAAATATGTACAACTTTACAAATTCCTTTTTTCTGTTTTTGTGCAGATTGCACAATACAATTTAATGTAATTAAGAAAATTATTGGGGACTAAGGGTCAGTATAGCTTTACCAATTAAAGGAGTAGATAATCAAAACTCAAATTATATTTATTTTTACGTAACTAAAAATTTTACACTACTATTCAAAACTCATAAATGAACCATTATATATATCACATTGTAGAAGAGGTCAAATGTTCTTTCATCGGTGGATGATAGGTTTCAACATCGATCACTATTATAATATATTAAGATATATCATAAATGTTACCGTTAAATTTATTACAATAGTCTGATACTTAAGTAAATAAAAACTCTATACAATTTTACATAATTTTTATATTTTTTAATTCAAAAAAAAATATTCTTAATTTTTTAACAAATTATAGAGTTTTTATCAAATTTATTATCATACAATATTTCTACGGAAACTTGAACATGCTTATATTTAAATATGTAATGCCACATTATCAAATCTTTAAACAAAATTACATAAAAACCAGTAAAAATCAGTAATATTATAGAATTTTAACACTTTATTTTAAATAACATGCATGTAGGGATAATTTATGAAATTTCAGAACATGCATAGTACATACTTAGTAAATTTAAAAATGTAAAATGATTATATACGACTTTAAAGTATACATGAGTTATTTAACTATGAATTTCACACATGGATGAACATAATTATAGAAGTAAACTTAATAATACTAAGTATATAAGATTGAAGGCATGAATTTTATAAAAATTATAAGGAATGTGAATAAGACTTCATGTATGAAAGTACCGTAATACCCTGAACCCTATGGGGATGATTTTGATATTAATTATAATTTTTAAGTTAATTGGATGTGTTTTGAAATACTTATATTATAAAATTTTGTAGGATATTTGGTTCGGTAGCGTGATATTTGATGCACGATCGAGATGCCGATTCTAAAATGTTAGCGCCTAATGCTCGCTTGAGGCGTGCTCGAGTATCGATTCTAGAAAGTCGGGTGCCCGAGTTGTACCCGAGGCCCGCTCAAGTGCCAATTGGGTATAAAAGGCGCAAGGGTTGGGCTTCGTCATTTCGCATGAAGAGAAAAGAGGAGAAAGAAAGAGTAGGGGAGGAACAAAGAGAAGGCGCCATTTGAAAGTATTCTTTCATCAGATTTATTTGGTATAAGGTCCAGACAAGTATCCTTTAATCCTATCATTTGTCTAATTTCACATTTGATAACATTTTGTTTCAAGTTGGAGGTTTTAAATCCATGCATACACTTTTAACTAGCCATTCATTCTTGTTGTGTCTGCATAATAGTTTTTTGAAATTTATTCTATTTCTTCTATTATTTAAGGGTTTTATAATTTTTTTAAAAAATAAATAAATATCGCATGTTGTATATTTTTATATTTATATAAAAGATAAAAATGAGTATGAAATCTTTCATGTGCCATACATTTTCACATACATATGCAGAATTATGGTTACATTTTTACATGCATGGGCCGACGGAAAGATATTTTGTTATTGAAAATTCCTTTCTACCGGTATGAAAAGCTTGTATATAGTGACCCACCCTTTTAGATATTTAATTAAAATTGATAATATATTTAAATATCCTAATATATTTGACAAATTTGATAATTATACCCAAAATTATGAGTGACAATATATAATAAGTAACCTTACTTATGAGACATAATTATATTTGATTTGACTTAAGATTATTAGAAGTATGTGTAATCTTTCCTTAAATTAATCTTTAAATAACCGTAACTTAAATTTTATACATGATTTATATTTGTATGGATTTTTATATTTAGATTTTGATTTGAACATGGATTTGGGATTTATCGATTTTGCATACATATGGGTTTTGGTATGTCTCATATATTTGATTTTAATTGTATATTTTGATCCAAATTTTGATTATCTATTTACGAGCTACTTCAACTTTTGCGCACGCAATCGAATCATTTGACTATTGAATTTTGTCCCGCATCACGATTTGATTGGGTATTGAATTAAACTTTTGATTTGATATCCACATCACTTTTGATGTATATATATATGATATTGGGTTTTCTCTTGGATTTGATAATTGGGCTTTGACATCGATGATTTAGATTTATATCTATCATCTGATTTGATATTTATTTTTGAACTATTTTTTTGATTTATTTGACTTATTTATTTTATATATGATACTTATTGAGTTTTAAAATCATAGTTTATATTTTAAAATCATATTTCCTTCAGAGTAGAGGATTATGATTTATTGTATGAGTAGGATAATATTCGACGTAATATCGTATTTTCTGGTGAGTGTTATATTTATTTAGTATAGATGAATTTTGTTTAGGCTGTCTTTGAATTTTAAGGTTGGCCAATTGTAGGCCCTTGGACTGTGTATTGAGGATGTATAGATTTATTTTATTATATGGATGAGTCATTGTTACCTTTTTGATATTTTTTCTTACGATTGTTTGGAATATGCCATATTTATATTGTCTAGACGATTATCCGATAAGATTTTGTGCGAGTCATATTTGGTTATTATGTATATTCTATTTGTCACACCTTGTTTGAAATTTATTCATTTATTATTTTAAATTTAATTGTTTAATGTATAAGTTCATTAGTGTCCAATTGTACATTCATTTACATTAATCAAATACATTATTATTCATCAAAAAAATAAAAAAAAAATCATGGGAGGGTAAAGCTAGTGATATTTGTTAAAATATTAATATTATATTACTGAGTTTAGAGGTCGAGTTTATTTTTGTTTGATGTGTCATTAATTTTGAATAATTTATAAGACATATTAGGTCGTTAACTCCAATCATACACTATTTTATCCTTTAAATAACTCTTAAAAGAGTAAATGAAGCCTCCATAGTAAAGGAAGATTGACCCTAGTATAGCAGTATAAACACATTTTTCCTAAAATATTGTATTATCGAAGTAAATTGCTCTATATTAATTAAATAAAGATGGGGTCTCATACTCATAAATGTAAAAGCTTCCTTCTCCCATTGAGGCCTCTTTTCAAACACGAATTCATACAGGACACTGCTAAATGCCCGATGTCATCTATGTTTTTTCGAAAGCGGACAATATTTCAAACAGAATTAAATCCGGTCTCTGAATTCAATAATAGTGCCGTATGTGGAAAATTCATTCTGATGCCTCCAACATGGTAACATGACCGTCTTTTCACCATGATAGATTGTTACACTGGTTAAATGAAAAGACAGTATCCTGTTTGTAAGTAAAAATAAATCCTTTTCCATTTTAGAATGCGAAATAGAGAATACAAACTGAATGCGTCTTAGTCTTTTTTTAAGGCAAATGTACCCTAAATAGAAATGAATTTGACATCAAAATTTAATTCTAAATTTTAATATTATGTTAGAAAAAGTCAACTTAAATCGGTTCAAAACAGAATTATTGTTCAATGAGAGCCTCACATTAGGTTTATAAGGCACTTTATTGAATTAAATAACAACATAAATGTTTATTTTCTAAGAATTTTTATTGTTTCATTTGATTAAAATTATTAATAGGAAATATTTATTTATTGGAAAAAACTTTCAATGAAAAAGTGAGAATGACAACTAACATCACTGGATGTGGTGAAGGCCAAAGAATAAATATTTCTAGCCGGCCGTCGCCAAGACTGCCGCCACCAGTTGCCACCTCTAGACCTATAAAGTAAGTATTCTAGCCTTATATAATATAAAATATATTTATATATTATTTTCACATAATATATATTTTTATACGTCCTTTTTTTAATATCCTTATTAAAAATATATAATTATAAAAATTTTATATTTAAATACTGTAAAATTAAATACGCTTTAAACTCAGTTAAAATAAAAATATGACTGATGAGTATGCTAAGTCACCATACACTCGTTCGGTTTAATTTCACCGGACTGAGCTCGGTCATGGCCACCTAAGAGGCTTTGTCATAAGGGGCCGAGGTCACGGGGCCTGACGTGTTTATAATATACTACATATTATCTAGATAGTTATTTTATTATAATATTTATTTATTTATTAAAGATTTTGTTTTTATATTTATGAAATTTGATAAATGTATGTTTTTTTAAGAAAAAAGCAAAGTTAGATAGATTGATAATTTAATAAAAAATATATCATTACTTATATATTATATCAAAAAAATAATAATAATAAATGAGACAGCTCTTTGTGATTAATTTAAACAACAATTACTATTATTATTTTAAAATTCTAACCTAAAAATTAGATCCTTCTAGCCTAAGAGGAAAAATAAAAATTGCCTATCTTTCAAACTAATTATGTAAGCCTAACATCTAGCTATTTTTATTTTTTTAATAAAAACATAAAAATCATAAAAAAAAATTAATATTTATATAAGACTAACAATGCTAAATTAAAAAAATTATTTATGTATGAATTATTACTTAAAGAATAAAAATAATTTTTTTATGTAAAATCACATATATATTTATTTAGAAATTTTATTAAATTAAAAATTTATGGGCCAAGCATTTTTACTTAGGTCAAAACTCATCTGTATGCTTCTTCATAATCTAAGGCTAGGCTGGCCGGTGAACATTTTTCTTTTTAGACTTTCTTATGGAATTATATTTACATAAAACAGTTTTATAAAAATATAAAAATTGAATTTTTCATTAAAAATTGATATTTCCTTAAAACCCTAAAAATAAAAAAAATAATACATAGAACATGAATTTTTTTTTTTTTGAAAAAGTTATATTCTTTAATAAAACTACATATAAAAAAAATAAAATTTGAGTTGAACTGATTGTTCCCTTTAATTACTATCTTATGGTTAAAATTTGATCAGACCCATATAAAGAATAAAATAATATATATATATATAATTATATTATTTTAAATTTTATTTTTATCTTATTCTATTTTTTAAAAATAATTATTTTATTTTTATATTATTTTATTTTAATAATCAAACGTAATATATTTAGTTAGTAGAAATAAAGTTTATATTTTTACCTTATTCTTAATAGAATAAATATTCTATCGTTTAGTTATAATTTAAATTTTAAAAAATAAAAAATATTTTATTTTATTTGATATTTTTTATTATTTAAGAATAATTATTTTCATTCCACGTCCCAAATTTTTTATTCCGATTTTGCCCTCTCCATTTCTGCCGTCAGCTGCAAAACCCTTTTCTTCCCACGTCCCTTTCCCTTGCTCTCCTGCAAAGCCCATTTCTCCTGCAAAACTCTCTCATGTTCTCTCAATCAGTTGCTCTCTTCACTCGAAACCCTTATTCCTCCTTCAACATCGCTTTGAATTTGTCTCTTTTATCTGCATCCCTTTCTTCTCTATCTTTCTATTGGGGTCACTCCCTATGTGAGCATGAGTCTGTGGACTTGTTTGGAAAAATGAATACAGACTTGTCCGAGAATCTTTTGTCTGGTCTGAGATACCTGGAGTTGAGGACTTAAAGAATATACGTGACCCACGAGATACATTGTTGATATTTAATTAAAATTAATAATATATCTACAAATATCCTAAGATATTTACTTAAATTTGTTAATCATTATGGAGCAAAATTAGGGTGGACAATCTATTTCTGTAACGCCAAGTATGTAACCTTACTCGAAAAGAGATCCCAGCCACCCTATAGCTAGGGTGGTTGACCCCCCTCCACTGACCAATATATATATGTGTGTGATGAGTAGAAGAGCGTGTAGAGAGGTATTATTTTAGAGAGATAGAGAGAGACACATAGAGAGGTCAAGAGAAAAAGAAAATAAGAAAACTTTGAGCTGAGGACAAAGTGTGTCTTTGTACTCTATCTTTTGTTCTTCTTCTTATTTTGATGCTGTTTGGGCTTGTATAGCCAACAACTCTTTGTAACCGGCCTTCATACTTAGTGAATTCTTTGGTAAACTGAAATCCCGTAGTTTTTTCCTTAGTTAGAAGGATTTTTCACATAAAAATTTTATTGTATTCTCTCACTTTATTTTATCTCCTCTTTTTTTTGCCTCTCTGTCCTTATGCCAGATTTCGTTGGTGTTTGAGCGTCTCTGAATTTTGCCCCGCATCCCTCCTTTTGCGCATCAAGTGGTATCGAATCGACTTCTAATATGGTGACTTTATTGAACACTTTTGGATATTTATAAAATGATTTGTTTGAGGGCACCATTTTTTAATGCAAAGCAAGATGTCCATTTACTTTTGTTAAATCCATGCACAATCCGGTGTTCGCCGCTCAAAAGTTGGCGGAGAAATCGGACGAACTGGGTGTTGGAGCACAAGCGGGTATGTGGCTAATACGGCGTTTTGAACGATGACGTGTATAACCACATTAGGATCAAACCAATGCCAAGACATTTATTTTTAAATTATTTCTTTGATTTATTTGACAATAACAAAATTTTAATCGATGATGTTTATTGAATTTTAAAATCATATTTTATATTTGCCGATCACTTTTGAGTTCTAGAGAGATTATGACCAATGTATGAGGCATGGGATTAAATTTGAAGATGAAGTGTTGGGATTATGGCTCTTATTAAAGCTTAGGACTCATGGGAGGTAATGAGAATCACCATTTCCAACACAACTCTTGATGGCGTTGTGACACTAGAGATGGCCAAAGAAGCCGTGCTGAAGGAGAAAATGAGATTTATTTTATTAGGGAACGTCCACCTCTCAACTTCCGAGGTTTTTGGCCATTGTCCCGGGAAAGGCAGGGACGTGGATCAAAGTTATAGAAAGACGTAATAAGTCACGTTCTCGGTATCAGAATATGGAATGTCATCACTGTGGAAAGAAATGCCACATAAAAAGATTTTATTATAAATGGAAGCTAAAATGTCACAAAAGAGAAGGTGAAATTTATTTCCTCGATCTTATTATTTTAAATTTAATCTCCTCTTGGCATGTGATTTGACTTTATTAACATGTATTCATGATAAGTGCTATTATCTTGGATTATGAAAATATTCTATATATAAGCTCTTTAGAATAATAAATATTTAAAAAATTAAAGAATGTAATATGGAAATGAAGATTATTGGCCGTGGTGATGTCTCTTTTATTACAAACGTTTCAAATTAATTAAAATCTTGTCCGGATGTCCTAAAATTTGAATGAATATCATTTTCTTGGGAAGATTTGATGATGCTCTACTATAGTATCTTTTGTGAAAGTGATTCAAGTTCACGATAGGATCTATGGTAGTTGCCCGAGGAAGGAAGACCTGCGGCCTTTATGTGCTTTAGGCCACTACCAAGTCTAGAGGTAAATAATACAAGCAGTTTGGCGTCATTGAATTTATGGCACCGAAGACTCGGACACATAAGTGAGAGAAGGATAAATCACTTGGCAAAGAAAGGTCTCATTCTAAAAATGGATGAGGACAGGCTGAAGATTTGCTCTCACTGCATGGCGGGGAAGCAAAAGAGAGTCTCCTTTCAAGGACGCTCATCTTCCAAGAGATCCGAGGTACTTGAGCTTGTTCACACCGATGTGTGTGGACCCTTTAAAGAAAATTTTTTTGGAGGAGCTCAGTATTTTGTCTCTTATATTGATGACTACTCAAAAAATTGTAGGTATTCCTATTTAAGACCAAGGACCCGGGTATAAATTTTTAAGCATTTGAAACTCTTGTTGAGTGTAATCTTCCTCCCAAATAGAGCCTTCAACTGAAATGGTTTTTATTGGATTATCATTTTGCTATGGTCTCCTTTTTCTTATAGGTGATGATACCTTCCAGCATCCTCTGCTTTTAAATTTCGTGGATTTTTTTTTTTGAATTATTGATGAAAAGGGTCTATGCTTGTATAAGTTCATTTTCTCTAAGTGTCCCTTGTACATTCATTTGATCATTAATCAAATACATTTGAATGGTGAAGTCATCAAAAAATATGGAAAAAAAGGGATGGGAGGGTAAAGCATCTTGATATTTGTTGAAATTTTAATGTTATATCAGAGATGAAAAGTTTAGAGGTCAAATTTATTTTTGTTTGATATGTCATTAAATTTGAAAATTTCATAAGAGAAGAAGGTCGCTTAACTCGTGATGTGATTTTTTGTTTTATCCTTTGAAAGACTCTTGAAAGAATAAATGAAGTCTCCATAGTAAAGGAAGACTGACAAAGAAAATGTTGAAGCTATCCATCCATTCCTAAAATACTGGATATTATCAAAGTAAATTGCTCTGTGGATTAATTGAATAAAGATGTGGTCTCATGTGATGGTCATAAATGTAAAAGCTTCCTTTTCCCATTGAGGCCTCTTTTCAAACACGAAATCATACAGATGATGCCATAAATGATGCTTAAAAGGAAAAATGGTTAGAAGCAATGGAAGTCGAAAGAGATGACAAACAGAATGAGAACTATACCTTGAATTGGCTAATTGCCAAAGGGAAGAAATTCATTCTGAACAAATGGCAACATGAAAGTCGTCAGAAGCGACACTATGATGGATTAAGGTAAGGCTTGTAGTGAAGCGCTTTAGTCAACGCAAAGGTATAGACTTTGATGAGATCTTTACAAATAAAAATGTCCTCCTATTGTGCTTAAGACACTTTTTTTAGATCTAGAGATAGAGAAGTAGATGTCTGAATATTCCTCCATGGTGATTTTTCTAAAGAAATCATAGCCTAAACAGAAATAAATGAAGATCAAAGGAAAATTGGTTTGTTTTAATAAAAAGTTAAAAAAAAAACAACTCCAAATCAGTTCAAAACAGAATTATTGTTCACATGGATAGCCAAAAGACCACTTTTATAAGGCACTTTATTGAATTTTTGAACAACTTTAAATCTTTATTTTGTGGAGAATGCTAATTTTGTTTCATTTGAATAAAATTATTGAATGAAATATTTATTCATTTTGTCATGAAAGACCTTTTAATGAAAAAATGAGAATGACAACTAACATCATTGGATGTGGTGAAGGTCCAAAGAATAAATATGTTAAAAAAGTGTTGTCGCCAAGATATGGAAAGCTCACCAGTTGCCACCTCTAATCATAAAGTAATTATTCTAGCCTTATATAATATAAAATATATTTCATACTATATTATTTTCACATAATATATATTCCAAATAATATATATTTTTATACATCCTTTTTGTTATCCTTTCTTAAAAATATATGGAATTATAAAAAAAATTTTATATTTAAATATAATAGAATTAAATACTCTTTAAACTTGATTAAAATAAAAATATGACCGAAGAGTATGCTCAGTCACCATACACTTGTTCGGTTTAATGTCACCGGACTGAGCTCGGTTATGGCCACCGAAGAGGCTTCATCATAAGGGGCCGAGGTCACGAGGCCTGACGTGTTTATAATATATTAAATATTATCTAGATAGGTATTTTATTATAATATTTATTTATTTATTAAAGAATTTTTTGTATATTTATGAAATTAGATAAATGTATGTTTTTTTAAGAAAAAAGCAAAGTTAGATAGATTGATAATTTAATAAAAAATAATCATTACTTATATATAATATTAAAATAAATAAATAAATAAATGGAGACAAATGCTCTTTATGATTAATTTAAACAACAATTACTATTATTATTTTGAAATTCTAACCTAAAAATTAGATCCTTCTAGTCTAAGAGGAAAAATAAAATTAAGGATCTTTCAAACTAATTGGGCATGAGCCTAAGATCTAGGAAAATTTATTTTTTTAACAAAAACATAAAATCATAAAAAAAAGAGATTAATATTTATATAAGACTAACGATGCTAAATTAAAAAATTATTTATGCCGCTATGAATTATTACTTAAAGAATAAAAATAATTTTTTTATATAAAATTACATATATATTTATTTAAAAATTTTATTAAATTAAAAATTTATGGGCCAAGCATTTTTACTTAGGTCTAAACTCATCTGTATGCTTCTTCTTCATAATCTAAGGCTAGGCTGGCCGGTGAACATTTTTCTTTTTAATTTAATTTATTTTATTTTATTTTTATATTATTTTATTTTAATAATCAAATGTGATATGTTTAGTTAATAGAAATAGAATTTTTATTTTTATTTTATTTTTAATTTAAAAAATAAAAAATATTTTATTTTATTTGATATTTTTTATTATGAGAGAATAATTATTTCCATTCCACGTCCCAAATTTTTTATTCCGATTTTGCCCTCTCCATTTCTCTCGTCAGCCGCAAAACCCTTTCCTTCCAATGTCTCTTTCTTTTACTCTCCTGCAAAACCCATTTCTCTCCTGCAAAACTCTCTGATGTTCTCTCAATCAGTCGCTCTCTTCACTCGAAACCCTTATTCCTCCTTTAACATCGCTTTGAATTCGTCTCTTTTATCTGCACACCTTTCTTCTCTATCTTTCCACCCCACGGCGTGTTATTTCTTCGCGAGGTTGTCTTCTACATCTTCAATCAGTCGTCTTCTGTAGCTTCGATTCCTGTCCAATATCAAGGTCGATTCACATCACAAATTAACTCAATGTAAAAATTCCGAAAACTGTTGCGAATCTCTAGCTTTATTGAGTCTCCGAAACCCTAGTTCAAATTCGTCGTTTGATTTATCAGATTTATGGTAAATTATTCGACATATTTGCAGTTGGGATGTGCGAAAACTTTGTTTTATTTGTTCATTGCTGCAATCGGCAATAATTTATTGCCGAAAAATCGGGGGGCACAACACGCAGGATGGAGAGCGAAGCACGAAGCTTTGTTCTATCACCCGTCTTCCGATTTCCACCAAAAAACGAATGTGATTTTGGTTGTCATTGTGCCTATTGAGTGTGATTGTGCTAAGAAATAAAATTTATCCCAATGCAATTGCCTTATTGTTGGTAAGAAATCAAGGCTGTGTTGTGAGCTAACATTGTTGTAGTTCATTTTTGTATTTGGAAGGCTGCTGGTCACTTGTTTTTGAGGACGTGTGGTTTTGTATCAATCCACTTGCCTCCTGCCCATATAGTTTACAGGCAATTTATATGTTCAGCATCATTCTTCTGCTATCATACTGATGAGCTTGTAGACAACTTCTATTCTTTATATTTGTATATGCTGTGATTTTTTATTGTAGTTCATGGATCAATTACACTTTAACTTAATGAGAAGAAGAAGAAGAAGATAGCATCCATACTAATGGAATGGACTAATATTTGTTACCTTATTTGGTAATTTTTATGTGTCCTAAGTACAATTTCAATTGTTGAACGATCTAAACTTATAATCACAGGGTCTTACAAACTTCATTTTTATAAAAAATGAGGATGTTTTAATAAAATTATATACGGTAATGATATTATCGGGTATTTTGCTTTAAATGCCCCCAGAAGCTTGCTATTGCTTAAACTGCATCTTTAAACTGATGCACCGAATCCAATTGTGTTATTATGCAAATTTAACCTGTTGTTTGGAAGAAGTCGTTTTTATATTTTAAAAATTTATCAATAATTTATAACAAAGACCGTATAATAGAGACAGTGTCTTAGGCTATTGAGACAGTTGAGATAGATATGAATTCTAGTAATACTTAAAACAACAAAAATAATATTTTTACCTTAAATAATTACCTGTGTTCTTATTCAATAATATATGCCTTAAAAAATAAATTTAAATATTTTATCTTGATAGGGATCTCTTTACTTCATACAAAGAGAAATATACTATCACTTTTTACTAATAAAAAATACCCATGTTCTTTTTTTTTCTTTTTTTTGCCTTTTATGTTTCTCGACGTACAATCATTTTACAGTTATATTTAATTATTAAAAATATTATTTATATATCTAATTATATATAAATTTTACAATAATAAATAATAAATTTATTTTCATTTTTAGTTTCTATTTTCTTCTTTCCACACCAAAAATAATAATTTCAATACAAACTGATTATAAACAAAATATTTTTATAAATAATAAAATAAGACATTTATACTAACTAGAAAACCTATTAATTATGGGATATATATAGTCAGTTTGAGTGACTTTGATTTGAAAATTGGTAACTCAAAATCAGACCAAAAACCTTAAAAAAATTTATTTTGACCCAAAATCAAACTGTTTGGCTGGGTTTTAACAATTTTGATTTGGGTTTTGGGTCAACCACATCAGACCCGACTCAAACCCCGCCAAAAAAAAAAAAAAAAAAGAAAAACAGTAATTAGATGCAGCTAAAAAACACACATTAGCTCATCACACCAGATCTCAAAATACCAACATTAATTAGTTTTCCCAAGCTGGAAATTAACTTACCATGAAGCAATCTCGTGTAAAAAATTGAGCACTTCCCCTTCAAACTTGAAAATTTTACCTGGTTTACAAAGCAAACAAGCCACAAAGTGAGATCAACACTCCCATAATTTTACTATTTCTTTACATCTGTGTAGATCCGCCCGTCTCCATCATAAAAAAAAAATATTTATTAGAGTAGGAATCAAACACCTTGATTATCCACAGGGAGTGAGCTTCTTATTGCCCGCACCCCGGGGATTATCGTCTTTCCAATCATCCCATGCCCTTGCTTTCTCGACAGCATTGTCGTCGTCACTGTCTTCGTTGGCTGGACTTAACTTTTGATTATCCTTGTACCAAGAAGAGTTGGCTTCTTCCATGAGCTTCCGGTTTCGTTCTTGCCATTTATTCATCATCTCCATCTCGGTTAAACCAGCTTCCTCTATGCTCATGGTTGGCAATCTAAAGATTTAAGCAAAAACCAAAAACATAAACGGGGAAATACCAATACATGAAGCCTAAGAAGAAAGGAGAATGACACAAGATATGAACATAATGTCAACATGCTATTCTTTTAAAAATGAGGACATGAGATGCTTTGAGCATGTTGATTAAAATCATAGATTATTATTTTTCAAATTGATGAAGAATATAATTTTATATTAAATCAGCAATCAAAATGCATATTGTTCCTTTATTACAAAAAATTATAAGAACGTAGACAACTTAACTAATGTAAATGAATTATATTATAATATTTTTAAAAAGATATTATAATAAAATACTAATAATATTAATGATGATACAATTTAATAAACTAAAATAAACTTAATATAGAAAAATTTTATAAATCAATTAACATCTACATTTTAACTTCACTACTTTACACATTACAATTATCAAAAGATAATAAATATAAACAAAAACTCTAAATGAAAATGTGTTACAAATGTGTCCAAACATATTGTAGCGTGTCACATGTTGGGCACATGTCAAAAATGTCTCTGTTTCTTGGCATGAAACGAACCCTAACACCATTTACAAAAAAATTGGGAACTCAGTAATCACGGCCGCTTCCCTCCTTTTTTATAAGTAATTAATGATACTAATGCAGGAGTATGGCTGTGTTCTTAGCCAAGGACATATCCAAAACTACAAAAGAGAGCAAAGACAATGGAACAAGGCTCCAGAACAAATGGCGCAAAACTGAAAGGGGAAAAAACCAGGGAGAACAAAACACAAGGGGAAGATGCTGTTCCAATCAGAGGAACACATTTTGGAAAACTATGAAATCTAGGAAACAAGGGGAGAAAAACAAAATCAGGAAGGTTGCAAGGCAATCCACACACTCCAAGCAGCAAAATTAGCAACAAATGCAGAATAAACATCATTCACATTCAATTGTCCTCTCCGCAGGGAAGACCCCAACATCCTAGTCTCACTCTTGCACATAGAACTCCTAGAGAATCGGATAGTTGTGAGATTGGCATGAATGGTTTATCAGAGGATCTAAGGGAGCCATCGTCAAATAAACAGCAATTTCTCCCTCTAGGAAAACATTTTCAAATAGACTGTTTTTATCTATTTTCTTAAAAAAAAAAAAAAAACTGAGCCAGATGGAGAATCAGGAAGTCCATAGGTTCGGTTTACCCCAATTCAGCAAGTTTGATTCACAATCACACTGATTTTCAATTTTCTTTTTCAGTTTATCAAGCAAGCATCAAGAGGTTAATTCACATTTGTGCGTTCTTTCTTATGGTTTAATTTCTTGTTAATATTTCTTCTGACATTGGTGATAAGACGCATATAGATATATATACCTGTGACTAGGCTGAAAAACTTGTGCTGCCATCCTTTCCCTCTCAGTGGTAAGGTTTCCTCCAATGAGACTAGCTGGCCCAAATAGTAATGGCTGATGCTTATGTTCATGTGCTTGTGAAACATTTGCTCTCCCTTCCAGAACATCTTGAGCAAAAGTGGCACAGGTTATCGGCTCTGCAGGCTGCACATATTTAGCACGGGCTGCAGCATCACGATGCCGGCCTTCTGCTTTCTTCATGTGTTCATCTAAAATTGATTGAGAAAACTCCTTGTTCCCATCCTGCTAACATGGTAAAACCTCAACTAGCTCAAAATTCAAAATGAAAATACCACGCTCTATGTTTTTTTATTGAGGGAGAAGTAGATCAAATCAGGTTTAATTGTGACACAAATGCACAAGGTTTTTTCAGAACAAGATCAAATTTAATTTTTTCTATCTGTCTAGCAGCAATCCATTTTTTATCATCATTAGAGAATCAGACGAGCACCATGGAGGAGAATCCTAGTCGATGATCTTTTAATTATGACAAATCTGCAGGTTTTCCTGATTGGAGAACTTTTCCATGCTTTGTTTTGTCCATATGTCTTTAAGCAAATGGTATAGTTATTGACAACGTGAAAATCCCTTGAACTCTTGTAACTGCCTATGTTCATCAATTTGGTTTTCCTGGGAATGGCCCTTAAGTGATGTATTTCAGGACACAATGTCCTCTTGACTTTGTCAAAAGAAATCAATTAAAAGCTATTTTATGCTATAATCACACCTGAAAAAGTTCCTTTTTTACAGCAGAGAGCATTTCTTCCTCCTTCTTGAGCATTTCCAGAAGATCAAAGGCCTGAAAAATGATCAGTAGATGGTAAAGAAGATAAAAAACCGAAAGAAATTGCATTAGATGAAAGTTGAAAGATAACAGGACAGCAATAGAAATGCGATCCCTTACACAAACCTTACACAATGCCAATGAGATCATGGCAAGCCATGCCTGCATAAAGAACAATAAGAGCATGATCAAAGAGGAAATACAACATACTAAATCCTGAGGAATTAAAGAAAACAGCAAGATTCAAGCAATTGCCCTTAGAAAATGGTCTTTCAATATCGAATCTGCCACTGGAGGAGAATCAACTATAAGGCTCCTCCAATATTGACCAAAGAAACAAAACGAGTCAGACTGGCAGCAAGAAGAGAGGCTCCTAAATCTTTACTATCTTGATACAAACTAGCAAAATAAGTAAAGTAATCCACATCAGCATGCACCAATCTAAGTTTATATTTATGCAATCTCATGAATTTATACAACATCAAGGCATTGAAGATAACAATTACAGTGACAGTGAGGTCGAATCTGATTGAAGTGATTTGGCTACATTAGGCATGCTTTAAAAGAGGTGGTCAGCACAAGAGGAACCGCAAAAAAAAGAAAAAACATCAGATATATTGAAGTGATGAAGCAGAAATTGTGCTTAAGTCACTGGATAAGACCATATGTGAAGGCCATAGCTAGATCACAACTATGAAAATGTGAAAATGACAACAGCAGCAGCAATAATATTTGCAGGTTGAAAAATATTCAAACTACAATAACAATTGTCAAAAAGGCAATATTTTGCCATTTTGTTTGACCTAATCCAATCAATTCACAGCAGCTACAACCTATTACAGGTAATTTAAAAGATGGATAAAAAAGACTCCAGTGAAGACACTTTGAAGTGGGAGTCATGAGCAGTGAAAAGAATTACACAAGAAGAAAGGAGAAGAACAGAAGAAAGATATCAAAAGTTGAGGTTGCTATCAGCATTCTAACCATATTTGAACTTTGGCAAGCCAAGATGATCGAATAGCTTAGATGTTATGACTAATGAGTAATGAGTGAAAATCATTCCACCTTCACAGCAGGCTGTTGGAATGTTGCCACCACTCTAAATTACCAAGCCCAAAGCTAATCTCCAAGCAAGGTGCATACTATTTAAGTATCGACTCTACACACAATATATGGCTAATTCAGCTTCTACACACTATGTAGACAATTCAGGTTCTACAGGACCATGTTTTTATATGCATCCAAAAATAAGCAAACTACTAACCTCCCTCTCCTCTTCCCCATCTTCATCTAGCACATCTTCCTCTCCAACCTCAACAGGAGTAGACAGTGCAGCTGCTTTAGTTGAACGCCCGCGTCGCTCCTTGTGCTCCTTGATTTCTAGCAGCTTTGACTCTGCAGCTTTCTGGCGTTTAAACCGAGCAATCTAGGTATAGAAATTTAACAGAAAAATCAATTCAGTTGCTCCAGAGGCATATTTTAAAAGCTATCATGTGCAAAGTTGCATCCAATTGAGAAAAGACAACTGAAAATCCAATATCACAAACAGCTAGTAAACCTACTTTTCTGGCCCTTCGATCTGCAAAAGAATTCGAACCACCTTGTCCAGATAATTCTAACTCTTCTTGAGGTAGAAGCTCCATGGTGTCACAAAATGAGATAAATTCCTAGAAAATAGATAATTTCAATAAGAATAGTAGACATCTTAAGAAGTCAAATAGTGTGCGTTTGATAGACAAATGGAACACCAACATAAGTTTTATCTTTAAAGAGATAAGGAGTACCTTTAATTTTGCTTGAGAAGCCTTAAGAATTTGTATTCTATCATCCTGTGCAAGTTTTTCCGTCAACTCACCCAGATAATATGGAACCTGCAGGAACAAATCATTAGTCATTTTAGCTTCAACCAACTAAATAGCCCCCTCATTTACATCCCTCATTTCTTGCAAGAAAAACAAAGACCAGACAACTGGAAAGTGGGAAACCATGTTTACATTTCTCTATAACAATCCAAATACAATGGATCTAACTCAGCAAATAAATAAGTTGCAATTCATTCACATCAAACCTACTGTTTTGAGAATAGAAAATATGCCAATGGGATGGCCAACTCCAATGCATAGGCAAGAGGCAATACATAGCTGCAGAAATACAGTAAATGATTTATCTTAATTTTGTTTACCTGTTACATCTCTTTCAGGAATAAACTATGTTGCTCATTAAACTGCTACAGACCAACACATTTCTAGGCCCACCTACATTTTAATCTTGCCATCCACCGTGCGGTTACAGGCACTTTAAGATAGCATGATATAGGAAGAAATGAGAACAAAAACTAGAAAGAGAATATCCATCAGCAATGATAATTAATTCTAACATCACACTTCCAACATGGAGATGCTAATGTGAAGTACCGAGGCTATGTTTGGCAAATGGAAGTTATGTTGTTGATGTTCATCAGCAATGCCATGGCTATATTGAGAAGTTGGGATGGTATTTCATACAATTGTGTTGGTATATATGTTAGTTCTGCTATGAACAAGGATATTGTTCTGAAAGCCAAAAGAAGCTAGCTATTGGGCTAGTCTTACAAAATTTGTATCTTAGGAGCAAAATCAGCTGTGTCAAAGCTGCACATGTGGGAAGGTAAAGAATACCTATAGGTTTTTGCCAATGACCATCAAAGGTTTTTGGTTAGCAATCAGCATCCAATGGTTCATTAGACTGTGAAAAAACAGCTGCAAGTTTTGAAAAAGTTGGCCAGACTCTGGCTTACCAAGCAGTCTAAATTCTATGACACCATGAGATCACAATGGGTTTCTACGTAAAAAGTGCAAGTGACATGCCAAGCCTACTTTCACACTTGCCCAGGCCAATTACATGGCCTCAATTCTCTTCAACTCCTCCACCCCCTCTTGCCTGTCCAAAACCAAACAAAAAGGGAAAGCAAAAATTACACATGCTAATCCTAAACTGAAAATTTTTAACCTAATTTGTCAAATGCAATGTACAAGTTCTTGGTTCAGTTTTCTCCAATGATATTCCCGGTTCATGCATATCCATATGTAAAACTATTTTGTTTTTCCAAAAGATATAGGTCATGAATGTGTGATAAAGAGTATAACCAAGGATTTATAGTTTTTCAATGCCCTTGAACAAAGCAAGCATTTGCGGAATGAGCAGGCTACATAATTTGAGAAATGTTGGCAAAATGATTCAGCCACCATGACTAACCTAAAATACACAGGTATATTCCAGCTCAACCTACAGAAATTCAGCCAGTTAAAGAAGAGCACAAAAGCTAAACTCATAAGAAACTCCTCCAAAACCTAACAAGATCGAGGATTATCTCTCCAGGATGCTGTCTTCGTCGTTTTAGAATAACAAAATACAGGAAATTGGTTCAGATATGGGATTAGAACATCAATCCACGTTATTTAGAACATGCTAACTAAATAAACTGAAATTCTAATATGGCGAAAAGTGGGAAAGGAATTACCAGAAGGTATTTGAGATTGGTTGTGCTAATATCGTCCTTATTCTCGTTCGAAGAAAACAACCCCAGCTTACTTATCATATCTTCGCACTTTTGCAATGCTTTACAACCCTTTTTTATAACCTCCTGAAACATGTTTTGAAAATTACACAAAAACAGAAAAAAAAAAAATCCCAACAATAAATTCAATTTTTCGCGTTTCAAATCAAAACAAGATCAACAAACTCAATGAAGTACCTGATCAACAGTGGATTCTGATGCCACTTGATGAATCTTTCGAGCTTGTTCAAATAGAGATGGTAATGTCATCTCTTCCATCTTCGGTTCTCCCATCGTTGATTTCCAGATTCGACCGAGAGAGAGACAGCGCTTAAGAAACTGAAATTGAGAAGCTTAACTAGGGTTCGACGATTTCAGCATATATATTTTGGATTTCGCAGAAGGATGCCGATAATTCGATGAAGAAACTAGAAACTGACTGTTGTAAAAAGGGTTGAATCTTCTATACGGCGTCGTATTAAAGGGTTTTTTTTAATTAGAAGCTGCATAATTTAACATAGATATTTTGTATGAAATATTATCTTGATAAGTATGAAATATTATCTGATAATCTAAAATAAATTTTTAATCATTCAAATACATATTTCCATCCACAAAATAATAACAATAATATTATTTAACATTTTATTGTATTATCTCTATTTTCAATTAAATGATCTTAGGATATACTTCAATTCATCAAAATCGGCCCAATGCATAGAAGTCACGAGTTGACTTACATGTTACCCATTTGATTACGAACAATAGTAATAATAATTGATTCGTTCTTAAATTTAAATTATTATACAAATTAGAGAACTATCTAATTTCTGCTAATAGGTCGAATTAAAGCAAGTTTGATTTTCACTCTCATGATAATTTGAATCCTATACACTATAACAAATCAACAAGAGGTTAAAGGACGGTGAAGTTCACTTCTTGATATATTATTCAACGTTCAAATTAAAAATATTTTTGTGACAAAGAGAAAGATAGTAAATATAAGGAATGTATGGATGCGATAAGAAAGGAGGCATTGAATGTGGGCTGGAGGGTTAGGATCCGAAAGATATGTTCAATGAGGAGCGACTTGAGCAAGCGTGCACTCGAGGATTGAGTGATTTGAGAGAGCTCCACGATCTTTCTAGGGTACTTGAGAGCAAATATTGTTCTTTCTCCTTCCCATAGGGGTGAAGGAATATTTATAAATTTAAGACCTGTGTAGCCTTTTGTGACTAATGTTAATTGCCCTAGCAGATCCATTAAACTATTCTATGATTATGTGCGGGGTGCATATGATAACTATATCTATCAAGGAACCTTCCTTCCCTTTGTAGGACAATGTTAGAAGTCACTGTATGGCAATTGCCTTTTGAAGAGATTCACTGAATAATAATTGCCGTCCTAAGGTGATATCAATTATGGGTGATATTTTAAAAATATTTATTAAGCTATTGAGGCAATTACCATGGCCGTATTATGGCAAGTTCTTCCTGATTGCCTGTACTGTGCTATTAGGGTGTCGGCATCCATCTAGGAGGGGCAATTATGGACGCGTTACTGTGCACATTTCTAATCGCCCGCTATCTATTGAACAATTCCTAGTCAACCCATGTGGACCACACCGCTCAGTTATCCGGGCCTTTTACTCAATAGTTTGTGCGATGGGCCACTGACATTTGGGCTTCTCTCCCTTCGATGGGTTGAACTACCCTTTGCCACGTCTCCAAGGCCGTGACCTTAGAAAAACATCTGCTAGACCGCTATTATCCCCTCGTGTTGGGCTCTAGATTGGCCCATGTTTTACCGGATTGAATAATAATAATAATAATAATAATAATAAGGTAAATTGTTTTTAATAAATATAAATATTTTAATGCATAGAGTTAAGTAATTGCTGGATAAGTTAATTGAATGAAAACATATTTTTTGTTGTGATCCGTTTAAAGTGTGAAATTAAAATTAAATTTTGAAATGATAAATTTGAAATAAAATTAATATATCATTAATTTTTAATCAATATATAAAAAATAAAAATAAATTACTCAAAATAAATTATAATTTTTTTTCATGTATGAAATTTGACATAATATAATTTTATAAAATCATATTTTTAGATATAAATGATATTTTATAGATACATATCTTTTTATACACCACTATTTATTAGATTATTGACTTTTAGGTTTTTAAAATAATACTTATACATATAATATAAATTAAAAAATAAAATTATGATCCATCCACCTCTATTTGATCCAAATAATAGAAAAATATTTTACTAATGGGAGTTGCCTTATTCAATTTTATCATATTTAATCAATAGATAATTATCAATAACAAAATTATAATTCTTTGCTCTGCTCTAACAATCACAAAAAATTATCATACATTATTTTTCAATTTAAAAAAATTAAAACAACTAATAAATAATAGAATTAAAATTCAACCTGAAAATAAAATTCTAACTCGAAATTTCAGATATAACCAAACATAACCATATAAATTATAAAATTTAAGTACTAAGAAAAACAAATACGAATAAAGCAAAATTTGGGAAACTGACAAGAAGTCTTTTCACAAAGTAGGATTGCATTTGACTCGCATGCTGATCCATCTATGTAATTCCTTGTACGCAGTACAAACAATATCAACTACAAATTTGACATGAAAGTCCGCTGGAGATTCCTAACTACAAATTAAACAAAAGTTCAAGGAAATGTGTATTCAGAAGATGCTAATCTTGCTCCAGAGATTCAAATTCTAGCTATCATACTAGATCAATATCAACAAGATAGGAATTATTTTCTGCCATTCCATATTAATCTAAGGAAGCACTAAGCTACAATAATGGCTATCTTATCAGTGGGAAGACAGAGTGTTTTACTGAAAAGACAAGAATTACAATCATAGATACAAGGAATGATGAACATCATGACCTCTACACTAACAATGGCTGGTATACACAGTTCAAAGAATTACAATCAAACTGATCTTGAAGTTGTATGAGCAAACCACATGAAAATCTCAGAAACCATTAGATAGAGTCTCTCAAGGAGATATGAAGAAGATTACCCAAATAATTTGCAGCAGGTATCGACGAACTCAGAAACATGAAATTATGCCTTTGCCATGACAAAATGCCGTAGTTTATCACTAATGATTTCAGAAACAGGAAATTATGCCACTGCTATTGCAAAAATGCCTTTGTTCATTATCAATGAATTTGGAAACACGAAATTGTGACATTGCCATAGCAAAAATGCAGTTGCTGTTCTGCATGCAGCATTGGTGTCCAACAAGAAAACCCAGCTTGAAATCTGACCCGCACCCAATTTACCCATCTTGATGCATTCGAAGACACGACAAATCCACATCCCCAAACAAAATCAAACACACAGTAAAAGAATTGCAAACCTAATATCATTACCCCTGCATTAGTAGCACAGGAGTATATATTAAGTTTCAGAAACAAGTAGAGGAGATTTCTTCAAAGATATGAAGAAGACAGCCTAAAGATTGTGCAGATGATTCAGAGAATTCATCGACATGGTATAAAGAAACCTTTGGATAATATCAGTCAACTTCAGATACATCATCATTTAACAATCCAAGATTATCAAATAACCCCAAATTTTTACCCATCAATGCATTGAAAACCATGACAAATCCACAACCAAACCGCAAACAAAATCAAACACACTGCCAAATCCAATACCAGTACCATCCACACATGTCTCCTCCAAATCTTCTTTGCCCACTGTCTTCCTCCACGATCAACCGAACACAAACCACCACCCTTTTGGAAGATCAATTCTCTGCTCGGGATATTTCCATCTTCAGGAAAATCAACCTTGTCCTCCCCTAGCACTTCTTTGCTCTCCCGGCTTTCTCCAAGCAACCTCTCCTTCGACTTCTCCAACCCTTCGCCCGCCTCCGTGTGCAGTGGCACAGATAAAATCGTCCTCCCGTTGCTCAAACCGGAAACGAGATGCTGACTACTGTCGTCATTCAACCCATTGGCCTCCGAAGACTTCAAAGCATCACCAAAGTCGGCACGCTTCGACATCAATTGATGAAAAATAGGATGGAGCTCCCCCTGGAAACAATGAGAGCTGAAGATGCCGTCGGCCCCATCACACGATTTATTCTTGCTAATTAGGTCAAGAAACGCGTCCTTTAGGCGATTCAGGAAGCGGATTCGACCGGTTTTCTCCAGGGATCTGTGGAAGATTGCGAAGAATACGAAGGGATCATCAATCAAGAAGGTGTAGGTCTGATCCCCGAGGGTGTGAGAGAACATTGAGTGGTGGGGTGGGGTTTGCTGTATGCATTGGTGTGCTAAGATCTGGATGGATGAATCGGCCGAGTTGAACTCAGCCAGAATCGTTGAGCCGTGGGCAATGCATGCGTACCTGATCAGACTTGGATCGGAAACCATTAAAGGTGCTTCAATTTACGATCAAACAGAAAAAAAAAAAAAAAAAAAAAGGAGAATAATCGATCAACACAACAACAATAATCCGAAATCTCTCTCAAATGCTTTGGTTTTCATACATCGCAACAACACGTTCCCTCTCTGTCCCTCTCTCTCTTCAATCGGAGAAGTGGAAGGTGATTTCTTTTCCTGAGATAAAATGGTTGGAATTTTGAGTAATCGGCAGCGGAAGCAGAGGACGTTGCATTCCTGCAAAGAATGGCGTGATGATCTGCCACATTGCCCCCTGTTGGAGTCTTCTTCATGTCAAAAATGAGCTGTACGGCCATATACTATGGTGCTGCGTACGCTCCAACTAGGGGCAAGATATAAAACAAAATTTTATTTCACATTAAATAAAGTTTCTGATTAAATCAATAATATTCTGAGCTGTCCTGATGCAAATTAATGGAGACTTTATTTTTTTTAAAATAAATAAATATTATTTTAAAAAAATTAAAAATTAATTAAAATTAATTTTTAAATCATAATTAATTATTTAAAAATATATAATTTAAATTTTAAAAAAATAACATCTATTTTTTTTAAAAGATAAAATTTTTAATTCCTTACAAAGACATGCACGTGATTAAAAAAACATATATTAAAAACCTAAATAAGGGTTATTTTATTTTATTTTATTTTTGTTTGTATTACTTGGCACTGAAATACAATAAATTTTAATTTTTTTTTGCATAATATAAAATTTGTTATAAAAAATTAGGATATAATGTAAAACTTAATAAAAACTTTAAAATAGTGTTATATTTTCCATAGCACTTAAAGGGATTAAAAAAGCCGAGTAATTAAAATTTAAAAATCACATAGAATAATTATCATTGATATTGCTACTATTATTTATATCGCTGTCATCAATCAAATAAAAAAAAACATTAGACTTATTATCTGATAATTTATTCAAAAATACCTACCAAAAGGAATATATAAGCTTATTACTAGATCTTCTAACACCCATAGAATATTACTAAAACACCCCTAGGGTAATCCTAAAGGCACCTTTGGGAACAACCAAAATATAACCCTAAGACATGCTACCACCGATGAGAAATAATATTTAGAGATACCCTGAAAATAAAATTTAATACGTGATATCTTATCTATTTATATTAATAATCTAAATATGTTACGCCAAACCGCATAAGCATATCACTTCTACACTCGAAAATCTGAGTATTGATCAGAAATATAAAAATCTCCTTATTTTAGAGAGCAAATTTCTCAAAGTTGATCACAGAACACCAAAAACCCAACTCAAACACGGCTGAGAAAATCGATTTCTCTGCCATATTTACGTCAAACCGCATGGGCATATCACTTCTATACTTGGAAACCTGAGTATTGATCAAAAGTATGAAAATCTCCTGCTCACTTGAGAGAACAGAGTTCTCATGGTTGATCACAGAACATCAAAAACCCAACTCAAACACGGCTGAGAAAATCGATTTCTCTGCCACCCGATCCACTTTTGTGCTGGTAGCAATTATCGATACACGAACTAGCCATTCTCGAGATCCAAGATTTTGCATTTTCGGCAGTCAATCCCTCCTTATCAATGTATATAAGACAGGTTGATGAAGGCCAATTGGAAGACCTGCTTGAATTGCGCTGCAGCTTTGTCCCACGAATAGTCCTACTCCTTGCCTCACTTCATTCAGTCCCAGGGATTTTGCATTTTCAGCTGTCAATCCCTCCTTATTCATCAATCCCTCCCATGATCACTTGAATTCTCCGTATGTTCTGATGCCGTTCCCCAAGGCCTGACGAAAAACAACCATTTATACAAAACCATTTTAACTCCTACTGTGCTTCCCCTGTAATACCCGGATATTTTTATGAATGAAATTAAAAGATTTAATCGGGTGAAATTAAATTTATTACGAAATAAAAATATATAAATACTTATGGTGATATAAATAATAATAAATTTAAATATATATATAATATATATATATATATATATTTATATAAACGTTTAATAATAATAATAATAATAATAATAATAATAATAATAAAATAAAAATAAAAACAAAACCCAACCCACGTCACCCCCACCTTCTTCCCGAAAATCCCTCTGCCATTCCTCTCCCATTTCCCCACTTTCCCGTTTTCCTCTCGTCTACTCCGTTCGCCGTCTTCTCTCTCTCTCTCTCTCTCTCTCTCGCAACGGTTGCCAAAACCGTTGTTAAAATGGTGCTTGGGGTCGGGTGTGTGCGGCCGAGTGTGAAGGAAGCAAATCGCGTAGTGAGTGGAAAGAAAAAGGGGCGTGGTTCATCACAAAAGGCGTCGTCTTCCATCGCCGTTGCCGTTCGTGGTGGTTGCCGTCGTCGTTGCCGGTTCGTGAGTTTGGAAGCCGTCGAAGCCGAGTTCCAAGAATCTGAAGCCGTTTCCCCAAAATTGAAGCCGAAGTCGAAGCCGAACTCAAGCCGCGTTCCAAATCTGAAAAATCAGGCAAGTGAATCCCCATCTTTCCTTTCTCTTCAATTCGCAAGTGACCTTCTCTGTCATTTCTCTTCAATTCGCAAGTGAATTCCGTTGCTGTCATTTCTCCTCTAATTTGCAAGTGATCCATTTACTGTCATTTCCTCTCTAGTTGCATGTGAATCCTTCCACCGCCGTTCCTCTCGAAATTTCAAGTGAAATCATCCTAATATTTCGTCTCTTGCTCACTAATTTCCCGAATTTCTTTGTGCTCTGTTTCTAGCCAAAAGCGGTGAATGAAGAAATTGTAAGCCTGGGGTTAAATTGTTGTTGTGCTGCTTTGGTGGGTGTGAACGGCTGGGTGAAGCCGTGTGTGTAAGTAATTGTGTGCGTCTGAAGCAGTGTGTGTTGTGTTCTGTGTACGTGTGTAGAAGCAGCAGAGCTGCTGTGCGTGGGGTGCTCTGTGTGAGCCGTGTGTGTGTGTGTGTGTATGTGGAGAGTGCAGCAGGAAGCTGCTGCGTGAGGCTGTGTGTGCGTGATGGGCTGCCGGGATGAGTTGGGCCATGGGTTGTGTGTGTGTGTTGGGCCGTGGGCCCAAGTGTGTGTGTGTGGGTTGTGAGTGTGTGTGTGGTGTCGGGCTAGGCCCAAGTATGTGGGTGTGTGTTGGAGTGTGTTGGGCGGGGCCCAAGCGTTGGTATATGTGTGTGTATAAGTGGAAATTGTGTGTATATATATATATGAAGGTATATGTATATATAAATATTGATAATTAAATTGTTGAAACTTTATAAAATTAATTGGGGATAAAATTTGAAATAAATTATATTGTTGGCGCTTGAAATAGATAGCGTATTTCCGAAATAAAATGAAAAGAATAGTGAAATGATTGGTTAGATCCTTTTCGATCCTTGCATTCTTTGGATGTCCTGAGGCATACAATCGCTTTGTGTTGGATTTGATGGTGTGAGTACTGCAGCCAGTCCCACGAATGATGTTACCTGTTATACCGTTGCCTCACTTCATTAGTCCCAGGGGAGGCTTTGGACTTTTGCATTTTCGGGATGCTTATCCCTCCTCGATTCATCGGGAGATCCTCCCTTCCGTCTTGGTGTAGAGTCGGAAGAGGGCATGATGAGCATGCTCGAGACGCGTGTGTATTCTCTGTATGTTCTGATGCCCAAACCCAAGGCCTGACGAAAAACAATATCCATTTATACAAAACCATTTTAACTCATTTGTTGTGGTGGCTATCTGTGGGATTTGTGATACCCGTGTGTATCACCCCGACATATGGGCCGGAAAATAATTGTTGAATCATGTTCGGGTCTTGTGGGACCCATTTGCTAGAGGTCATATCGATATATAGGTGTCGAGTATGTAGATCAATATTGTTGATAATAAATATCGCTTGTGTTTTCTTGGCTCAGATTGAGTTGGCCATTTATTTAACGGATGAAAACGCATGAGAAGATGATCCTGATAGTATGATGAGATTTAAAGCTATTATTTTCTTTTTGTTGAGTTTATATCTTCTTTTAAATGATGGATGGATTATCAGTGATGATATTTTTAAAACTCTAGATTATTGAATGGTTATATTTGGTTTTAAATTTTTATTCCGTGTGAGCGGCTCGAGCCACGTGTTTGCGTATTCAGGCTCGGGTGCTCACATCCCCCACCCCTACCCAAATAAAATCAGACTCAGCAATGGTCATATCGATATAAATGTAAATCAATATAATAAATATCGACCGATAAGTATTAATATCGAGTCCCAAATACCGATATTTTTAATACTTTGACAATATCGTGATATGCAGCCAATACAATACTATCAATTTGCAATCTTTTAGAATTTTTTTCTTTCAAAATATTCAATACCGATATATATTATCTAATATGATGTAACCATGACAGATACTGATACGGATATTTTCATCCATGGTCATACCATTTTGTACCCTCCCCAAACTCTAAATGGTGAAGATTTCATCACAACAAACTTATAAGACTAAGATTATGACAACATGCCAAAAAATATTCAACCCATCTCGTAAACCTAGCAGTCAAAATTGACAGGATATGAAACTCTCAAGGTCGGAGTATGGGTCGACTCTAACGGCTTCCCATATAAAATCACCATTTTGAATTTTTTGTCATACCAGGGGCATTGTGGTCGTCTTCGGGTGGAAGTGGAAACTATACGCTGATCCGATAATTTTGAGCAGAAAATAATTAATCCCTTTCTTCATTGGCAGCAGTAAATAGTGATTGTTTTTGCAGAATGAACAGAACTTACTACTAACAAACTCTCGCTTGTTAGCGGGGAAAACGTCTACCTGCCAGAATTTTGCACAATGGAGCAACAAATTGAGTTTCCATTAAAATGGAACACAATCCAGCAGCAAATATAAGCAATAACTCAATGACTTCAGCCTAAGACTCCCAAAATTTCATTTTAGGCTAGAAACTATAGTAAAAAAGTGAACTTTTTACAGTAATCTCATGTTTAGAGCCCAACTGATGCAGGGAAGGAAAAATAGGAAAAGGGAAGAAGAAGAGATTAGGGAGAAGGGAAAAAACAAAAGAAGGGCACAGATTAGGAAAAACAGATATTACCAAAAAAGAAAGGATAATGAATGAATATTCAAATGATAAAATTAGGATCTTTATATAGAAATACACTACTGTTAAGTTAATTAGAAAATAAATATAATTTTCTAATTAATAAGAATTCAAAGTAAGAAAATAATAAAATATAATATAATTGTTGCATCCCTGAGTCAGGATTCTCCAACAGATTAGGGAGCCTTCAGATTCCATACTTGGGTTGGATCTCGAACAGATCCAATCTCTGCTCTCCTTAATTTGGGCTCTGCACAACATGAACTACAAACAATAGAATAGAGGTCGGTGGGATGTTCTTCCTCCCGCCAAAATCATTCCGATGTTCAAGTCAGATATCTTCCACAATAAACGGAAAAATACAGGAGTGAACGTTTGAATGCGGTGGGGAATGAAAGGATGCAAAAATGCAAAATTCGTTAAGCGATTTTGGGAGGTTGGGCTCCTTAGTTTGTACTGCAAGGAGTGGCTCACTAAAATTGCTCGAGAGAGGCTTTGGATCAACGCCCTTTGATTGATCAGGAATCCAACTTAAGGGGATTAAGAGTTAGGATCAGGAATCGAATCCCTTTTCCTATCGAAGGAAGAGGTAATTTATAGGCTCCCTAATGGAGGACCTTGGGTGTGTGAATCTCCGACATGTGGCAAGTTGAGATTCACTGGCTGCTAATTGCTAGCGGTGGCTTGCGGCGTCATTTGTCGTCTTGCGATGGCGCAGGAACAATGGTTAGGCGTGGCTAGCACAGGTTCGTTTGACCTTACTTGGATTGGCTGGGTGGCTGCCGGGAGGTGCACGCTTTGGCTGGCCAACGTTGACTTTGCTTTCCATTGGCTCACAGCTTCTCTGCTGGCGCCCCCTATGTTGGTAGACTGTGAGGGCGGTGGTAGGGATGCAAGCGAAGCTGATTGGTCTTATCGTCTGGTGCTCTGCATGCCTTGTCACTTCACACCCCAGTTGGCCCCCGTGACTGGGCCTCTTGGCTGATGGGCTTTCTTCTCCCAATTGGACCTAGCTGATCTCGGCCCAATTATGCGTTCAACCTAGCAATAATATTCTTAAAATATTATAAGACTATCAAAATTATAAAATTTTAAAAAATTATAGATATTACAAAATCAATAATCAAAATCAAACAAAATAAAATATTTCTAATTTTAGAATATTCTTAATGTCCATATCAACTCTCAAGGTAGTTGGAACTCGACCCCATAAACTAAAATTTCTATCGTCAATTCTATAATCACAAATTAACTGGTTGTATAGTCTTGCTCCCACACCTGAAAACATGTGTAAATAGTGGCTAAACTCTGACAAAGCCACCAACTCCTCCTGAGTGATAAGAATTCAAGCCTGATGATGGCCAATTCTGCTGGCTTTAATAAAACTCTAAAATATTTGAATCTAATTATTGGAGTGACTATCTAGAAATCTAAACATCTTTTAAATTCGATTGTCTAACCCAACAAATAGGGAAGTGCTAAATCACTACATCCCTAATAAACATAATTTCTTTATCTAAAATAGTATTAATTTTATTTTCGTGTGCCAATAAGGTTGAAAATTGCGTAGGAGTGGGTAAAGTTTTAATATTTGGCATATGTGGGGGTATTCCAAATAGATCATCTGGTGTATTCAAATTACCATTGTAAATGATTAAATTCTCGATATTAAAAATATGATAAAAATTAAAATAAAATGGAATGTCAATAACATATGCAAATGATTCAACCGCTGTAAAATTTTAAATGGACCAGCACTATAGGTCTACAATTTAGAAATGGGCCTATGTGGGCGTTGCTCTAGTCTAATCCAAACCATAAAATAATTTTCAATATTAAATTCAATATGTCATTTATGTATATTAGCTCGAAATTTATATGATATATTATTTACTTCCAATTGTTTATCGATTTCGATATGCAAGTTATGAAGGTATTACACAAAACTTTTGGTTGACATAGACATACTAATAAGCGGGGACATCAAGATAAGATCTAAAGATTTTCTAGGTTTGCAACCGTATACAACCTCAAATTGATTTATATCTATAGACCTATTGATAGATATATTATATGTAATTTTAGCTGTAGGAAAAATCAAGTCCTAATTCTTAAAACTTTCTTAAACTAAACATCTTAATATTGACTTATAGATATAGACCTATTGATAGATATATTATATGCAAGTTTAGATATAGGAAAAATCAAGTCCTAATTCTTAAAACTTTCTTAAACCAAACATCTTAATAAATTTCCTAAATATCGATTAATAATTTCAATTTGATCATCTGTTTGATGGAGGTAGGCAATGAAAAAATTTAGTTTAGTATCAGCCATGTGCCATAAGGGTCCTTCAAAAATGATTAGTAAAACAAATATACATATTAGAAAAAATAGTTTTAGAAAGACCATATAACTTAATAATTTTATCAAAATAAAGTCTAATAATCTGATAAGTATTAGAAGTTTTACTATAATAAATGAAGTGAACTATTTTAGAAAAACGACCCACAACAACAAAAATAGAATCATACTTCTTAGGTTGCATAAAAGTCCTAACACAAAGTCTATAATCACGTATTGCTAGAGGAAACAAGGTACAGGTAAAGAGATATAGAGGCTAATGTTTTGCTTTTATACTTTACTAGTTGGCTATGTTTGATAAATACTAATTATTTTAACCACAACTTTCTTCAAACAAGACCAATAAAATTGTCACTCAAACTTCTTTGTTGTTTTATCACGTCTAAAATGGCCAGACAAGCTATCGACATGAACCTTCCAAATTATAAAATCTAAAACAAATGTCCTAGAGATATAAAGTTAATTGACTAGAAATAAATAGTCATCGTGAATGTGAAAATCTTTTGTGGTGTCTGTTGTCTATTCTGTAAAGTTAGAAAGATCTTACTAAAATAGGGACAAAACTCATTCTTCCTTCTGTCTTTCAAATCTAATGATCTTAACTTGAACAACATATAATAAGGACACCCGACGGCTCAAGGCATCTGCCGTTTAGTTCTCAGCTCCTTTCTTATGTTTTAAAGAGAGAATAAATTTGTAAATATTCAACCTATTAATTATAACTATGATTTAATTTCTTTTTTGAACTAAAAAAAATAAAAAGTTTCATCGTTAGAGTAAAGAGCAAACTATTAAGATAACAAGTAGTGGCACCAGTAACGTAAGACCTATACAACTGCCTATAGTTTATTATCGTAAGTCGAATACCATTATTTGGTATCATTTAACTTACTAAAGTGAGCAACAAGATGGTGTTCTTGGTTAAGAATTCTCCCTATTTTCATACCTAATGTATTACATTTTACCTCAAACACCTTAAAAAAATCAAGGAGTCGTATGATAGGAGCTATCGTAATCCTCTCTTTTATATTCTTAAAGACTTTAGCAATTTTAAGAAACCAATTGAATTCACTTTTTTTAATACACTTAAGGAGAGGAGTCATAGTTGTACTAAACTCCTTAATAAACTGACAATAAAAAATAATTAAGCCGTGAAAACTTTGAATATTGTAGATGGATTTGGCTTTAGGCCAATCACAACCATGTAGTCAATCAATTAATCGGCAAATAAATTGACAAAATTACACTCATGAATTTCACATCATCTTGCATAATGATGCGGACATTCAAATTATAACAAATTAGAAAAGATTTATTTTGATTCCCTTTACTTTTATTTAAAATATTATGATTTTATTATATTACGATTTTATTTGATTTACTTTTATTTGATTGAAATTTTCTTTTATTTTAAGAACTTAAATTATATTTAGTTAATAAGTTATATTTCTTTTCAATTTAGTCTAGGATTCAGATTTTTTTATAGAAGAATCCTACTTCTATTGTTTAAGATATTGATAAATACTTGAAAAATTGAATGTAATGGAGTATTGTGATTTCCTTCCCCCTCTCTCCCTTGGTCTATTCTCTTTCCTGTCTCTACCCCTCTGATCTCTTTCTTATCTCTTCCCTTCCGATCTCTATTCTTATCACTACCTCCCTGATTTCTGTTCTTATCTCTATCTCTCTTCCCTATTTTTTCCCTTCCTTCCCTACATCAAATTGGTATCATAGATGAAATTTCAACCCCACTGCCCCACCATCCACTGTCCACCCTACAACGTTCATCCCTGTGCAACCACATCCCCTTCCCTAACATCACTACCTTCCCATGCAATCAGCAACACCACCACATCACTAACTATACCATCCCACCGACCCGTAGCACACAGTTGTATCTTCTCTGGCAAGCAAAATTCCAATCAATTCTGCCCCCTTTTCTTCTCATCTGTCAAAAAAAAAAAAAAAAAAATACAAAAAAAAAATTTGTTGAAAAAAAAAGTTGTGTTTGTAGAAAAAAAAAAGCAACAGAGACTTGCTCTTGAAAAAAAAAAATATATAAGAGGCAGAGAGGTCCTATGAGGCAGCAACCACCGTCAACGAAGTCGAGGCAGCCAGCGCCGCCGCAACAGCAAGAAAAGACCACGGCACCACCGAAACCATCCTCCACATCGCCCAACTCAAAAAGGGTCGTGAGACACAAAGCGATAGCCACAGCCGACGTAGCCCAGTTGGTGCCGCCGCATAGCAGGAGGAGCAACCCGTCGCCACTGAAGCATCCCTCCACGTCACCGCTGACTACCATGACCACCACCTCCTCAGTCACCGTCTAGTCAAATCAAACCCCAAAACAACCAAAGCCCTAATCGACCACTCCCCCTCAAACCCTAATCAACCCCTTACTCGAAAGCCCACCACCCGAGTCCCACCACCGCCAACCAAAGTGAAGCCCTGAACCAGCCACAACCTAGTCAAACCCTAGCCACCACCTTTTTGTTTAAAAAAAAAAGAGTGGAGAGAGAGAGAAGTCCCAAATTGGATTATGCCGATTCTTTGTTGTCATCCTCTTTGCCACCTTCATCGCTGTCTTTGTTGCCGTCACCATCGCCATTGGAATGATCGTCTCTGCCTCCCAACTTGGCTAGGGCAGAGCACAGGGCAGGGCATGACTTTTAACATATAAAAAAATAGAGGGAAAACAACAATTGATAAAAAAAGAAAAATAAAAAAAGAAAAAAAAAGGAGAGGAAAAAAAGAAAAAAAAAAGGAGAAAACAAAAGGAAAAAAAAAATGTGAGAGAAAAAAAGGAGAAAAAAAGATAGAAAGATAAAGAACAAAAAACACGGCAGACAATATCTGGTCAGTAGAAGATTCTCATCATAAGGCAATCTCATACAAGCGGGTCAGATCACTTCCAGATTATGTTTACCATGGATGGGGCAATTCAACGCTATCTTGTCTGTTGAGTTAGCCAACAAGAATTCGAGAATGCCTGGATCTCTCGAGAGGCATTACAATAATTCCACCCAAATCTTTTGGAATTTTATTAAAGTCAGCAGGATTACACTTTTCTAGGCCCAAGTCCAGTCCCTTCCGAAGATATTTGTCGCTCCGTCCACTTTTGGCCTCCACTTACACGAGTCTATTACCGTCAACGGAGAGTTGTACAGCCACTCAACTTATGATTGGGGGATTGATTATAGAGATTTTACTGGACGAGTTGAATACCAACCATCTGGGGAGAATTGATGCGGATATCCAAATTATACCAAATTAGAAGAAATTTACTTTGATTCCCTTTGCTTTTATTTGAAAGATTACGATTTTATTATACTGTGATTTTATTTGATTAAGATTTTCTTACATTTTAAGAACTTAAGTTATATTTAATTAGTAAATTATATTTTTTTCCAACTTAATCTAGGATTCGGGTTCTTTATAAAAGGAACCCACTTCTATTGTTTAAGATATGAATAAATACTTGAGAAATTAAATACAATAGAGTATTGTGATTTCCTTCCTCCTTTTCCTTAGTCTCCTCTCTTTCTTATCTCTATTCCTCTGATCTTTTTTTTATCTCTATCTATCTCATCTCTATTCTTAACTCTACTCCTTTATCTCCCTTCCCTGCTTTTTCCCTTCCTTCCTACATCACATAAGCTCTGGAGTGGCTGATTGAATTAAATCAAAGCCTTTCTGGTAATCCATCCCCCTAATGTACCAAAGTTACATAACCAATTAAGGTCACTATACAAGAAAGAGTGCACTACAGATACTCTTTCGATGTAAAATTAGCATTTCATCTCTCACCAATGGGTAATCAGGATTCACAGGAAGACCTAACTCCTCCTGCAATGCTGACTTGCATTGAACCTACAAACACAGACAGTTAAGAAAGTTATGCATGAGAATATGCAAATCAAGAGACGTCAATGCTGTGCTACCTTTCCCAAAAGATCACCAAAAGAATAATGGACCGCAATATGTCCAAGACAAGATGGGTCCCACTCAGCAACCTTAATGCCACTTGTGATCCCTAACCACAACCATAGAACTTTAAGTGAGTCTATAATAGCACCAAGAACAAATTCTAATCCTAGGTTATAAATAACTGCCAATATTTGGAAATTAAAAGCATGGTCACCACCCTCGGGGTGGCATATCAGAGCCTAATGCACATCGGACACCAACACCTTCTGACATGTATTGGATATTTTATTTCTAGTATTAGTCCAGGCACGTTCAGAATTGTCACGAATTTAAATCAATCAAGTCAATTTAAATAATTAATCATAATTTTTAAAATGTAAAATTCCAAATAATTTTAAACAAATAATTCTAAGTCCCAAAATTCGAGTGTAACAAACAAATAATAAGACTTGACATCAATCAAAATCTACACGATCTCATCGGATAACCGCCAGGATAAAATAAGTACGACTTGCTCTCTAATCATTGTAAGGGAGGTAAATTTCAACCAAAATTATAAATTAAACATAATATAATATCCAATTAATTTCAAAATATATCTATCGGTCTACACCCGACCTATTCCATAATCTAATCACATAAAACCAATTTAAACCATAATAGAATCATAACTCACTAAATCAGACGAATGATTGATAGATCACGATCATACACTGCAATGTATCCTAATCTTTTACTCTAAATGGATAAAATAGAAAAAAGTGGGTCTAATACTCAACAAGTATCATATTTTTAAATAAAATGAGTTCAATAAATCAGAAGAAATGTCAATTGGATAAAAATCCGTTCAGATGACAGAATAAATTCAAATCGTCGATAAAAGAAATTCAATAGAAAAATCCAAGATCCAAAATCTAATGGTAGTCTCGTACTCCAAATCAAATATTCAAACCCCAAATAAATATCCAAATAATAAAATAATCGTCATCGAGACGTGTGTATATATATAAATATATATATATAAAAACAAAACAGAAGTGATCCAAACCAATTCCAATAGGCAATTCGTCAATTTTAAAGTCCAATCCAAGTCTGAGTCAAAGTTCGAATCCGAATTCAAATCCAAGACCCGATCAGCTTGTAATTTGGGGTAGAATCTGATAGCCGGATGATCCAATAGCTTGGGCAGAAGCCGAAACAGTATCGCAACAATTAGTCTAAAGGTCCGAATCAAAACATATAATCTAAAATCATTTAAACGAGACATACCAGGCCCAATTGAGGGCAAAATCAATGAATTTTAAATTCAAGTCCAAGATTCAACTCCAAATCAAAGTCCAATATAAATAAATACAGAGATACAAATTATATATCAAATTTGAGTTTCGCTTATTTAAATATTAGCTTGAGGAATGGTTACACATAATCCCAATAACTTTAAGCAAAATCAAATGCAAATTAGGCAAACATGTATGGCCACTCATGTACTCTACACCCATGGGTAAGGTTGCTCACTATTGTTTGCTACCTACGACTTTGGGTGCAACATTCAAACTTATCAGATACATTAGAAAGTCCAAATATATTCTAAGGTCAAATTAAATTATCCAAATGAGAATGATCACTTCTTCAAGCCTTTCCTACTGGCGGAAATGGATTTTTAAATAATAAATATCTCCCCATTGATAATTGGTCAGAAAATCCAATATCCAAATTCAAATATAGTGATCACAACTCGGCACGTACATGTGACTGCACGACCTATACAAAGTTTCATACTTGTTTTCATACAAATATATTGAAATAAAAATATACAGTGTCTAATAAATTATTCAGACTTTCAGATAAATATTAAACCATTCAAATTCATAAAACCCAATTCTGAAACATCCAAATTAGCCAATGAGCTACACATGTATATTCAGATTAAACAGATCAGACAGATAAAATTATATGCATGTTAGTAAAAATTTCAAACAGTATCTAAAATACTTCGAATATTAAATCAAACCAAAGAGATGGTTTACAGATATTTGCTTAGGCCTCATACTTTACAGATCTGAAAAATAGATGTCCCAAAGTACCCGAATGGCACCTCTTTCTCTCCTGTCGACTCGCGGCCCTTCCTCTCTCCTCCCTTCCTCTCTCTATTTGCGTCGCGTTTTGGCTCTCTCTCTCTTCACCAACGGCGGCTCCGGCACCAGCGATAGCGGCGAGCACGACGACAGCACCCGACGACGGTGACACGTTGGTGAACAGTGGCTCAGGCAAACATCGGTCTTCTCTCTCTCCTTCGACCGTGAGTCGCCTCCACCACAAATCACCAAAATCACGATTTTAACCAAATTTCCTCAAAATCTACACATACAAACAAGGATTCAATATTAATTGAGAGAATTGAAAGATTTATTTGCCTTAATTTTACTGATTTCTTCCGAAAACGACGGCAAACGGACGATGGCCGGTTATGCTTCGGCTCTTGATTCCGTCTTCTACAAACACCGATAAACAAAATGGAGGGTAGCACCGCGAAGAGGGCTTCCCCAACTTCTATTCCCGGCGTCGAAAGCTCAGACGACGGCGGCGGCAATGACGACGTTGACCTCCCTCTCTCTCCCCTCTTCTCCCCCTCCGCTTTCTCTATCCCCAAACCCTCATCCGATCCATGTTATTATCACTTTTTCTTTTTTTTTTTTCATTATTATTATTATTATATTACATTTTATTATTATTTTTTTATTCCAAAATTCAAATCGATACCCAGGAAATAACACCGGCGTACCTCGGGCGCCAACCCAATTGATCCAATTATCCTTTCGAATTTCATAATATTATATCAATTTTTTGCCATGTCCAAATTACCCAAAATCAGAATTAATATTAATCCGAATAAAAATTCAAAATATTACAATCTTCCCTCATTACAAAAATTTCGGCCTCGAAATTTACGCCTCTTGATCTTAACCTCAATTATCATACAATGAGGACATTCTTTCGAACTTCATCTTCGATCTTCTTAATTGATTTCTTTGATCAAATAATTTATCTAAATCTGATCCTCAACAAATAGAAATATTTTCTCGAACTTATCCTCAAAATCTCTTAACATTTCTTCAACTGAAAGATTCCTCAAAAGTATAATGATCGATAAAAACATCTTATTCTTTACATCAGATCCTTCCTATATTAAAATCGAGATCAAAACTTTAACCTAAAACACTTCCCGTCGATCAAAAACGACTTCAACTCAATCACTTGCGAAGGATCATTCATATAAAATATATTATATTCAACAATCAAATTTAGAAGTAAGGTCAATCTAAAGACCACTTCTCTAAGCTGCTAACTACTTTGAATATCCTAATGACCCTACACTTCAGACTACCATTCGATTTCAAAACTTAAAATTTTTCTCTTTAAGATGCTTCCAGAAACATCTGACCACTCTTCTCGATCTTCCAATCAATTTGCAAAATCGATCTCCTATTTCAAGCCTCCAATCAAATCTTGTGATCAATAGTCGTGAGTCCATACGCTTTTGCTCCGCCACTCTGATCGATTATCAGTCTCAACTCAAATCAAACGCCTCGAAGTAGAAATACCTTACAATCTTCTCATCTCGAAAATATACTGACGACCAATCTCGGGAATGGCTTCCTGATAGATAAGCAATAAGCTGACTTCATCAATTCATCGATCATTTGCCCCAAATCTTGGCAAACAATGAACCGTCTTCATTAGCTAACCCCAAACTTATCCAAATGGTCACCAAAACCTTTTGCTATTTGAGGCAGACTCGAAATCTTGAAAGCGTCTTCTAGTCAACCTCCTCCTTTAAGCACGGATATAACTTGTCAGGAAAATTGCGATCTCACGCTTCATATCCTGCCTGCCAGCCTTGACTTAAGATCAAATCGCCATCAAACTCTCTCTCCACTTCACTAGATGGAGAGTCTTTGACGTTTTTGCCGAACTTGGACAACTCCAACTCAATCACAATCTGTAAATGACATCATTTGCTCACGAGCTTCTATTCAATCAACTTTCGACCTTTCATCCAATTAATTAAGACTCTAATACGAGAATCCTCATTAGCATGTTTCCTCTCGAACGTGCAATGAAGAAAACACTTTACATCGAAGGCACGAGGTTACTGGCTCGATCGCGTCCAACTTTATAATGGCTCGTCCAGTAAGGACATCACCTCTAATCTTCACAAGGGCTTCTCCCGCAGGTAGAAGTTTCGTTCAAAATCCAATCCAGATAGCAAAAGAGGAAATCCCTCTAGCCCAGTCTTCCCACTGGCATCCTCAACATAGCACTTCCACGCAAAATCCTCCATATTGTGCAGCATCCCAAACTTTCCTTAGATAATGTGCCCAACAATGCTAAATCCATACGAATCTAGATCTTCCTTAGGAGCATTACTGAACACTGCCAATCTTTCTGATCCATCAGGGATCGACAAAATCGACACCAACGACAATCTATTCTCGAGAAACATTTAACGAATTTCCCAACACCACCAATTAGATCGAAGAAACTCGGCACACCCGTGACCTAAGTCGGTCCCTTCCAATTGCCACCGTTTCCATCTACGACAGATTTTCAATTGTCACCTTAAAAACCATATGACCCAAGATAACACCTCAGAATTTGTAGCAGACTTTCTAATCGAGTTTCATACTCCTCAAAATTCTTTAAATAAATTAGAACATCAATAACAAAACCATCACAATTGATCCAAAGACGATCAGAAATCCAATCGAAAATATGCATAAAAGAATACTAAAATATTTGACAATCCCAAAAGCACCATCAAAACTTCGTAATGGCCACACATTGGCCTGAGAATTGTCCTATACATATCCTCACACTAATTCTCAATTAAGGATACCTCAAGCACAGTTCGATATTAGAGAAACCCCAAATTTCTTTAAATGGATCCAACAAATCTTCAATCTTTGAAAGCTGATACATATCCAATTCTCAAATAATCTAAATATAAATCCATCGATCGATCTTTCTTCATCGGAGAGCAATGAGGCATCCCACGCCATGACACTTGGCCAAACAAAACCCTTCTCAAATAGATTTTGCAATTGCTGTTTTAATTTCTTCAGTTCAAACAAGACTGCTCAATATGAAACCTTCGAAATAGACGCAGATCCAAACATAATATCGAAAATAAATTTGATCTCCTAATCCAGGAGCAATCCAATTAAATTCTCTGAAAAATATTTTTAAACTTGCAGATAACTAAAATGTTTTCAATGGTCACAGAAATAGCTCCCAAATGTGATCATATGTGCCAAATAGGTTTAGCACTTATCTCTCAATAGATGACTCGCTACACCAAGATCAACCCTAAAACCTTCTTACTGATTCTTCCTTGGAATTTAGAAAACTCATATCCTGAATGCATAATAGAATAGACTTGCCGAAATAGTCTTCCACGACTGAGGATCCGAATCTGACTTCATGAGCTGTATATGCAAAATCCTTTACTAGAACCATCTGACTTATATCTAGATGTCTCGAATCTGGACGCCTGAAATTTGAATAATCCATTGACAAATGGCCTATCTGACCCCAATTGAAGTAGACTTCATCCTGACAAAGAAAACTCGTCTCGCGTACTTCTTCCCGCTAAACTTGCAGGCTGATCCTGCAAACGCGAACTTTAGGGAAGAAGACTTTACTTCATCTGACTTTCCTTTACCTATCTCTTGGAGGAAAAATGAATCCATCATTCAAGTTCTAGCTTCAATGTTCTGATTTCTTCAGAAAATGCTTCTCCCGAAACTGCTCCTACTCGATCAACAAAGTCTAGTCCAACTCCTCGCCATAAGTCAAGAGTCGAAACGGCACCGACAGCTTCCAAATTGAATCTTGAAGTCCTCAACTGCTATCATACTTCAACAATTCTTTCAAATTCTTCAACATCATCCTGAGTATTTACTTTAGTGGCCGAATAACAAGCTCTTCGTCCATCGATTCTTCAATCATGAAAGATTTGTGGGGATGACTGTCTACCCGATCACAGTGACAAGTGGGAATGGACAATCTTGAGTCTTTCTCTCACTCCAACCGTAGCTTCAAACCTCAACACGATCAACATCTTTGCTACCAATAAAATCAAACTTGCACTTCATGTCCTTTCTTCTAGCAAAGATTGACCGCCAAAACTCCACAGTTTCTCTTGCGAAGAGAAACAAATTGACTTGACTTGAGCTTTTTTATCTTTATCTGTGGCATCCAATCTTGACGAGCTTTTATTCATCTCCACTTCCACCGCTTACCTTTCTGCCGGTCAAAAATCTCCTTCTACCCCGCGAGATTTCAAACCGACCAACTTTATCACCTACCCCTCAGCCAACTAAAATCTCCTTCTACTCTACGAGATTTCAAACCATCCAAGGCCGCTACTTCTCTTCCAAATTTGCAAATCACAACAAAACTTTCACATATATGCAGAAACCCAATAAATTTCTAATTCAACCGCTACACCAAACCAAACATTATGTCGCCCGCGCAACTCATCATGATCAGGTCATTATCCTTCCAATTTAAACCCAAACCTCCACAACTCGCCTTTCCAATTCACCAAAGTCTCCAACAACCAAACTTTTCTATCATCTGCCAAAGACAATGCTCATCTCATTTAAAAGTTTAGTCCATCATTTATCCAAAATAATCCAAAATACATCTCCTTACGACTTTTCTCTAATACTACTTCTGTTATGAATTTGGATAAAACAGTCAATTTAAATAATTAATTATAATTTTTAAAATGTAAAATCCTAAATAATTTTAAATAAATAATTTTAAATCCCAAAATTCAGATGTGACAAACCAATAATAAGACCTGACATCAATAAAAATCTACATAAGACCTCATTGAAACAGTTCCGGATAAAATAAGTACGACTTGCTCTCTAATCATCGTAAGGGAGGCAAATTCCGACCAAAATCATAAATCAAATATAATACAATATCCAATTATTTTCAAAATATATCCATCGGCCTATTCCCGGTTTAGTCCATAATACGATCACATAAAACCAATTTAAACCATAATAGAACCAAAACTCACCCAATCAGACGAATGACTGATATATCACGATCATACTCTGCAATGTATCTCTACTCTGAAGGGATAAAATAGAAAAAGTGAGCTTTATATTCAGCAAGTATCATGTTTTTAAATAAAAGGGGTTTAATAAATTAGAGGGAATGTCAATTGGATAAAAATCCGTTCAGATGACAAGTTAAATCCAAATCGCCGATAAAAGAAATCCAATAGAAAAATCTAAGATCCAAAATTTAAAATTTAATGGCAGTCTCGTATTTCAAATCAAATATTCAAATCCAAAATAAATATCTAAATCATAAAACAGTCGTCATCAGGACGTGTGTATATATATAAATATAAATATATAAACAAAACAGAAGTGATTCAAACCAATTTCAATAGGCATTTGCCAATTTTAAAGTCTAATTCAAGTCCGAGTCCAAGACCCGATCAGCTTGAGATTTGGGGTAGAATCCGATAGTTAGATGATCTAATAGCATGCGCAAAAGCCAAAGTAGCGTTGCAACAATTAGTCCAAGGGTCCGGATCAAAACATATAGTCTAAAATCATTTGTACGAGAAATACCAACGCCCAATTGAGGACAAAATCAACGAATTTTAAATCCAAGTCCAGGATTTAAATCCAAATCAAAGTCTAATACAAATAAATGTAGAGATATAAATTATGTATCAAATTTGAGTTCTGCTTATTTAAAGACTAGTTTGAGAAAGGGTTGCACATAATCCCGTTAACCTTAGGCAAAATTAAATACAAATTAGGCCAGCATGTATGGCCACCCATGTACTCTGCACTTACGGGTAAGATTGCTTATTATTGTTTGCCACCCGTGACTTTGGGTGCAATTCTCAAACTTGTCAGATATACTAAGATATCAAAATATATTCCAAAATCAAATCAAATTATTCAAATAAAAATGGTCACTACTCTAAGCCCTTTCTACTGGCGGAAAGGAATTTTTAAATAACAAATATTTTTCTGTCGAGAGCTGGCCAGAAAATCCAATATCCAAATCCAAATATAGTGACCAAAACCCGGAACGTATATGTGACTGCACGGTCTATACAAAGTTTCATACTTGTTTTCATACAAATATACTGATATAAAAATATATATTGTCTAATAAATTATTCGAGTTTTCAGAAAAATATTAAACCCTCTAAATTCATTAAACCCAGTCCAGAAACATCTAAATTAGCCAATGAGCTACACATGCATATCTAGATTAAACAGATCAGGCAGATCAAATTACATGCTTGTTAATAAAAATTTCAAACAGTGTCTAAAATATTTCAGATATTAAATCAGACCAAAGATGGGATTTATAGATACTTGCCTGAACCTCATACTTCACGGATTTTGATGCGTAGGCCCATAGCAGGTAGGCCTAATAAGAAAAACGGTCCCAAAGTCCAGAAAAGCTCAGATGCGCGTTAGACGGTCAACGCTTGCGTTGGCAGCAAGAAGCGCCAACTAGGCGACCAACGCGCTCCCTCAAGACGATCAACATTCATGTTGACCAGAAACACTTTAGCAGCAAGCCATGAAAAGATAAAAATCTAATATGGGCCAGGACCAATTTGGCGGACATTTCTGTACACGACAAGCAACAGTCGTTTTTCCTAATTTCACGCCTTCCTTGAAACCAATCTCCTCTAAATAAGGCATCAACAGATTCAATGTCCTTTCCATGAGGAAGGCACCAGATTCTCTCTTCCTGCCTATAATAGACCCTAAGAGTAACAAAAGCACAGAAGGAAGGCAAATAATCTGGAGACTCATTACCCACTCAGAAAGGAAACATCCCATCAGATTGCACCAGTCAAATCTTCCTACTCAAGGAAGGTCGCCCAACACGAGGCAGAGATCACGCCTTCTTGGCCAATGAATGTCGCCCTCCCCACCATCTATATAACCCCACAGAGTCTCCACTCTAGAGGGACATGAACATAGAAGCGAACAAAAGATAACACAGTATTACTACGGAAAAATCCTTGAGCATACTAACGCTCATCCTAAGCAGGCAATCGCTTACTTCGATAATCCCACTCCAAGCCTTTAGATTCCAGAGACTCCGCCCACTTCCTAAGATCCGTCCTTTTAAGCTTCCATGCTTTCAAGACCTAACTTCCCACTTGTTCCCTGCGGACATTGAGCTGGAAAACCACACTCTCGACGAGTCACAGGAACGTCGGAGGCTTGTTCCCTGCGGACATTGTTCCCTACCAATCTTAATTCGCTCCCTATCTCAATTTATATTTCGATTTACCTTTTTGAAATTCGAAGGCTTGTTGCTGACTTGAACGTCGGAGTATTTTCGGTGGGACAACATCCCGGAGACACCTGACCTCTTATTTATTGTAGTGGTGTGCAAGGTTCAAACTCGGTGAATAGAGTCGGATCCAAATAATCAAGCGAATCCGAATCTGTTCGAAATCGGATCTAGGTACACATCAAATCTGAAGAATGGATGTCCCGAAGTGCCCGAACGTCACCTCTCTCTCTCCTACTGACTCGCGGCCCTCCCTCTCTCCTCCCTTCCTCTCTTTGCTCGCGTCCCGTCTTGCCTCTCACTTCACCAACGGCGGCTCCAGCACTAGCGATAGCGGCGAGCACAATGGTAGCACTCGGCGACGATGACATGGTGGTGGACGGTGGCTCAGGCAACCGTCGGTCTTCTCTCTCTCCTTCAACCGTGAGCCGCCTCCACCACAAATCACCAAAATCACGATTTTAACCAAATTTTCTCAAAATCCACACATACAAACAAGGATCAATATCAATGGAGAGAATGGAAAGATTTAGCTGCATTGATTTCACTGATTTCTTCCAAAAATGATGGCAAACGGACGACGGCCGGTTATACTGCGGCTCTCGATTCCGTCTTCTACAAACACCGATAGATAAAATGGAGAATAGCACCACGAAAAGGGCTTCGTTGGCTTCCATTCCCGGCATCGAAAGCTTTAGCAACAGCGGCAGCGGTGACCTCGACAACCTCCCTCTCTCTCCTCTCTTCTCCCCCTCCACTTTCTCTATCCCGGAACCCTCATCCGATCCCTGTTCTTATCACTTCTTTCTTTTTTTGTTTTTTTTTTTATTTTTTTCATTATTATTTTTTCTTTTATTCCAAAATCTAAATCGATACCTAGGAAATAATACGGACACACCTCAGGCGCTAGCCCAACTAATTTAATTATTCTTCCGAATTTCATAATATTAAATTAATTTTTTACCACGTCTAAATTATCCAAAATCAAAATTAATATTAATTCGAATAAAAATTCAGGATATTACAAGAACACGCTAAGGGCATACTTAGGAAATGTCTGGGCTAATTTTTAAACAAAAGACAAGAATGGGATGAGAGAAACGACCACCACTAGTTTCTATTCACATTCAATCAAAGAGAGCAGAAGACCTAATAGAAAAGAATGGAGTAATTGTGAGTCGTGCTCACGATGATACTGCTTGTTCTATTTATTCTCTTTTGATAAATTCATCCCGCGTGCGTTCTAAACAAAGCACTAGCCCTCCTTTTAGTTCTCAACTTCTACTTTGTTGTATAACTTTTTGCGCATGTCCTGACACTGTGGATGTTATATTATTGCTATTCTATGCTGATCCTTTTCTGAATACTTTTCGATGTTTGTTTTTTTCTTTGTTGTTCTGTTGTGAGCAGTAGTAAACCATCACTACTGTTTGTTTTTTAGTTCTGCTGTTTTTCTCCAATTTTTTGTGGTGATCAACAACAATATTTTTTCCTGAATGCCCCTTCCACTTTTTTCCTTTCACAAATTGTTTATGAAATTTTGCTTATAATTAAATATCCTGGGTAAATTAGAAATTGCTAAGTGAAGTATCGATTTCTAAATTCGTGCAAAATATAATTGTTTGATCAATTACATTTACATACTTATAAAAACTATAAATTCAATTAGTGCATCACTAATGTGACATGTCCTAATTTTTTTGAAAAAACGTCAACATGTCATGCCATGTTGTAGTTATATCCAAAGTCTGTGTCCAAGCTTCTTAGCTAGCAATGTGGGAACCTCGTGCACTGCACTATTTTATTTTGGGACAATCAAATTTATGCAGTCCAATTCAGAAGTGGATAACATATTTATCAAAAAAAAAAAACCCCACAGTTTGACCAATTTATGCAGAAACAAATTCGCTAGGAGTCCAGTCACAAGCATAAGGCAGTCTTGAGATGCAGCAGCTAGATAAAGCTGAATTAATGATCTCTTAATTCTTCTATTTTTTAACTACTATGCAAGATGTAAGTTTGCTTTTGTTTCTTTCCGTGAGTATACTCTCAAGTCCCAACCAAATATATTGACAATGAATTCACTCCCTTTGGTATACACAACTCAAATGCTCACACCATTCAGGACAAACTTTGGTCACTCAATAACTCTTGCAAACCATATCCCCTTCAACAGTTGTTATTTCCCATGAATAGCCCTGTTAGCAAATGGTAAATTTTTTCAACATCATTTGCGATGGTGAAATCCATGGCACTTGTATGGAAGGAACAAAGCGAATATACAATGCATTTTTGTTTAACAGCAGACATAGACTTTCCTATAAGCTGACGACTCAATATCAATATAAATATATATATATATATATATATATATATGACATATGAAACAAATATTACCTGGCTAGCTGCAAGTAATCTATCAGCTGTTACAATGGCTCCCTTCAGAATATTGACAGCTTCACCCGGGTTATGGGTGTGTTTCTTGCCCATTCTGGAAACACCCATTCCAACGCACCATACCACCCCGGAGCAAGCCTCGGATTGTCGTATCCTATTGCAGGCTCCACACCCTTGCACATGTTTGAGAATTAGCATGGATAAAATATCAATATCAGTTACAACTGTATAAATATCGGTCATATCAATTGATACATATTGATATTGGGAATATTGGATGCAAAAAAATATTTCCACTGGAACATAAGGGGTAAATATAGACCAATATGTTACGATTTATCACAATTTTGTTGTAATATCAGGAATATATTGGTTTTGGGGGCTAAACTAATATATTTAGCTTAGCCAAATTGTATTTTAAAACTATTGATGTAAGAATTTCCAGATCTTTTATGTACTTTTTAGGCAGGCGTATTGGCCTTCAGATAAAAATCATGTTTAATATCTAAGGTTCATATCTCAACTGCTGAACAGTCAATTCAAGGTGAGATACTGTACGAGGCCATAGCTTTACTTTGACCTGAATTGAATTCTAAAGCATAAAAAAATAGACCTGGCAATAAATTAACCACTTGCAATCTCTCAAAGATCCAGAAATACAATAAGTTGTGTTGGGCATTACTGAAGATTGCTGGGTTACCTTGCCCGACAAAGTGAATGGTTTTCACTCAAAATCTACCGACCTAATGCAAAAGAGCGAGTATTTCTAAGGAGATAGGTGACAATGGAAACAAATATATGGCACATTTTCTGAGCTATCAAATTTATAAGATAAATTTTTAATAGAATCAATAGCATAGTAGCATGAGACAGGCTCATACTTCTGATTATAACAGAAATTAAACCAACTAGTTGTCGTCATCTTAAGCAATCTCATAGGCACCACTGAGTAAATCAATACCCAATATTATTTCATCAAGCAAGCTAGCAACATCGTAGATTTCATTCTTTCTAAAGAATGACATTGCAAGGAGCAGCAACCATGATACTCACATGAACATCTATCCAGTCATCCAGAAACAAAGCTAACAAAGAACAGACTGCAGCTCATGACCTGTGATGCATGCACAATCGGTGATGGCACCACCGAGCGAAGGACAACGACGGAAACAAAAAAGTCAACAGGGGAGGGGGAGTTCAGCAAAGGAAAAAAAATAGAGGGAAAAGAGGGGGAAAAGTTGAAAGAGAGAGAGGCAACGAGGCAAAAGGAGAGGAGACAGTGAGAGAGAGAAAAGTAGAGAGAACAATGAGGGGGGAGAATTGAGAAACCAGGAGAGGGAAAATATCTTTTGCTTACCTTTCAATAACCACACAATGGCCTATATACAATAGCTACTATAACCAAAACAACCATAGGTATAACAATATAACAGAAGAAGAAACCAGAAGCATAAAAAGTTAACCGAATATGGGTAACCAACAACCGACAGGGTAGGGAACTGAAAATAAGTATAGGTAACCGAAAATAATAAATAGAAATTTAAATATAATTCTGAAATTTGAGCGGTCGTCGAGTCAACCGTGCACCCCTCCAAGAACGCCAACGAATCGGTTGCCGTTATGGTATCCGAATTGACAAGACCCATAACATTGTCGCCGTCATTAAAAAGAACATTGTCCTCAATGTTGAATGAGGGAAAGCCTTGGTAACTGTTGCTGCTGCCCTGATCGGCCCTTCCTATGGATCTTGCTAGCTCAACGGCTCTACTAGTCTTTCTATAACGAAGACACTTATTCCAATTTGTGGAGGGTTTCATCCGCAAACCGTTTGCGAAGAATGCTAGTGCCAACGAGCTGCGCATCAAGAGAAATAGAGGGCAACAAATCCACAGCAAAAGAGACCATACCCCTCCGTAAGCCATCAAAATAGTCCCAGCGATTTCACTAGCTTGGCCAGACAACCACCCCCTTTTACTAGACGATTTCATGCCATCATGATGTTCATGTCTACCACTACCAGTAAGTTGCATGCTGCAGCCTCTTGACTGAGCCAAGTCACGAGCAGCCTGTAATTCTTTCTCTAATTTTGCATTGTGTAGTGAAAGTTTTGTAACTTTACTAGCCAAAGTTTTCAGTTCAACAGCTGCAGCCGATGCCAGCTTATTTGCATTATTAGCTTCCTCAAGGTGTTTTTGCGTCTGTACTTAGAGTCCACTTTTTTCCTCCAACAGCAGGACATGTACCAGCTACAATTCCTCATGTTCAATCTCCTTCTTATCACACAAAAAGCCTTCAATATTACGTCCTCCTGCTAGCGGTGCTGCTCGCCTCATAGTTTTTGTGCCATTGCCCAACTTAATCTCTAGCGCCAGCCCATGAGTTCCGATCAAAGTTTCCTTAAACTTGACCAGACTAATTGTATCTCGATTTCCGCAGTAAGATTCATGATCAGGGTGCCCATGGTCATTCCTAACATCATTACCTTTCCCGCAAATTCGAATAAACAGATACTCGAGTATAAGATGCCTCCTACATAAGTCAATTTCCCTTATGCAATCAACTTTTCCCAAACGAATACGCTTGCTCATGATTTTCGCAGCTCTTTTCCATGAAGGTGTCGACGGGTGCTCCAGGGGACACCAAGGAGCGTGAATATTAACAACCAAAATCTCATACTCATGAGCAACACAATCAAAATTATAAGCATTGAGGACAACAGAGTCTTTAGCATATCCATCAGCACTTTTACCATTAGGCTTGATGAATGTAACAATTGGTCCAGGGTGAAACTTGGAGCCCAGTGGTCTTAAAATTGAATCTATTGAAAATGTGAGAATTATTTTCGTTATGTTCAACCTGTTCGTTCCTATTACATCACCCACGTCAACTGATGGAAATTTACAAGACAACACCGGAAAACTAATATTGAATTCTATGTGCAGAAAATTCTCATTAAAACTTTGACCAACAGCTATGGATGCCGTGGCGCTCATGGCCAAATAATTATTCAGTTCGGTTCCAAATAAGAAAACCATGGACAATGCGAAGGGATAGATAACCTTACAGCTAGGCATGGGCAACTTCCGCATCGTTGAGCTAATGTTGGCACTTGTCCATCCCCCACCAACTCATCCAACTCTTCCTTAGCTACTCAATTGTGGCTTCATAACCCAATAAATCAGTGATTCCAATAGGTGCTAGAACTGCCTGGTGTGTCATTACTGCCTGCTCGATTTCAATCACCATTGAGATGAGCAACTTTGACCTCGTAGGATTATAGGGAGGAGAATTAGGTGCCAAGGCTGGCCCACACTTGTAATTGGTGAATATTTTCCTCCCATTGAGCTTGTGCATCTAGGCTATTATTTGCTCATCTCCCAGGATCAGCTTCTTTGCATCCCAAGCACACCAACAATTTTTGTCTCTCAATGGAGGAATTTATTTATTTTCTTGGGCCCGCAATGTGTTGAGGTGGAGAAATTCCAATAAAAAATCAGGTTCAGTGGGGACGACAATTTGTACTATAGTCTCGACAGAGCTGTCCTCGCCAGCTATCAAACCGAAAACTGTAGAGGTAGGCTTTGAGGAGAGGAGTTTGTGAGTAGATAAGTGGGGAATGTGGGTGGCTGGGTAAGTGGGGAATGTGGCGAATAGGGTCGACCCGCACCCAGTGTTTCCTCCCTTGATTTTTCCATATCGGTGATTTTGGTAACGACACAGGCGTCAATAATAGGAGCTCCAGGCGGTTTGCCATTTCAGCAAGAAATTGTGGAGAAAAAATGGAGGAAGAAGGGGATTGCAGTGGTACCTTCAGGGTGTGTACCGGCTGCTTGGAGGGCGGCAGGAGGTGGAGGTGCAAGCATCCAGCATCATCGGTTCTATTAATTGGAAATGGAACGAGAGTAATGATTTGGATATCGATTAAGGGTTGGGTCTAAGTAGTTTGGGGTAAATTTTCGGAGGTGAGAATCGTGAATGATGAGGGAGTTGGAAAAACAGGGAGATTTGTGGATGGCAAGATTTGTCGATTGCTTCGGTTTAAGGTTTGAGGGGTTTCAGTGAGGGGTTTTTGGAATGGTGCCATGGTGGAGGCAGAGCTGGTGATGGTCTGCATGCGATTATTCAGACACTTTGCAAGAAGGAATGGCAGGTTGGGGTAAATGAAGTGGAAAAGCGACTTGGTTATCGGTGAGAGTAGAATTGTGGGTAAGATTTGGGTTGGAGTTTGAGGTGACAATTGTGGAATCGTGCTCAAAGGCGCCATGAATGAATTAGTGGTTGAGGGCAACGCGGGAGGATGGACAACTACCGTTGGAGAAGCAACGAATAGTGAAGGATTCACTGGCAACAAAGTTTTTCTCTCAAGTCTTGTGAGTGATTGCCAGATTTCAGCCATGGAATGTTAGATTTGTGCCGTGATGGAGGCCATGGAGGAAGTGTTGGCGACGATTTTGTTTGTAGCCCCCAGAAGTCCTTCATCGCGTTTGCAAGCATGGTGAAGGAAGCTTCGAGTGCGTTGAGCGCTTGTTCTTCAGTCATCAGAGCCATTTCTTCTGTCATGTCTCAATGAAAGCACCAATGATGCATACACAGTCGGCGACGGCACCAGCGAGCGAAGAACGACGACAAAAATAGAGAAGTCGACAGGGGAGGGGGAGTTCAACAGAGGAAAAAATAGAGGGAAAAGAGGAGAAAGAGTTGAGAGAGATAGAGAGGCAGAGAGGCAAAAGGGACAAAATGAGAAGACAGTGAGAGAGAGAAAGGTAGAGATAACAGGGAGGGGGAAGAATTGAGAAACCAGGAGAGGGAAAATATCTTTTGCTTATCTTTTAATAGCCATACAATGGCCTATGTACAATAGCTACCGTAACCAAAACAACTAGAGGCATAACAGTATAACAGAAGAAGAAACCAAAAGCATAAAAAGCTAACCGAATGTGGGTAACCAATAACCACGAGGGTAAAGAAACAAAAATAATAAACAGAATTTTAATTATAATCCTGAAATTTAAGTGGTCATTGAGTTAACTGTGCACCCCTCTGGGACTGCCAATGAATCGATTAACGTTGTGGTATCTGAATTGACAATCCCCGTAACAACCTAGCCTCATGGTTGAAATAGTTGACTGTCAAGAAATGACTTCTAGCTCCCTATTTGCTCAGAGTACGATCATCTTTAACTGCCTAACCTTGATCAATTCTAAATTCCCTTTTTAAGTGCAATATAATCAGAATCACTACTAAATAATCGCATTTCAGCCAATAAACAAAACTACAGGAAGCGCTGACATGATTATTCAGCCCATCAGAAGTAAATTTGATCACGGAGAAAGATAATGATGATGACCCTTGAGAAGGAGAAGGCTCTCTTAACCCAGTGTGATTCAGTTAAATATTTAGTTATGACTGATAAAACGTAGTATAGATAAAGAAATGAGAATAGGTTTATATATACATATGGCATCAATTAAAGCAAAAAATCAGAACCAATCGTCACCTAATAAGCAAATTACAGCATAACGTAGAACAAAAGTCTCCCAAAATTAGGCAATATAAATTACTTTATCTAAAACACAAAAAAAAAAAAAAAAAAAAAAGGACGACAGGATTAACAAACCAGATTGAAACATGGATTGGTAGACAACAATACGGCCAGGACTGTCTCTCTCTGAACCAAGAACAAGAGCCAGCTCCTGCTTTTCTTCTTCAATCAATGAAGACCTGCCGTAAGAATTTTGAAACCCACCTTCATGTCTATCAGCAATGGCTCTTCTTTGAAGTGAAACAGCCCGTGTTTTACGGCTCTTTCTCCGTGAATAAGAAAGGGCCACTTGCCTAATTTCCATACAATTTGAAGGGCTCAAAGAATTTTGAGGGGATCTGAAAGGGCTAATCTGAGAAGAGGGCAGTGAGATGAGCTCCATTGGAGAGGGACAGGACAGGGAAAGACCGAGACCTGGGCCCAATGCGAGACGAAAGAGAGAGATCGGGCTTGGGCAGCCACCCTGTGTCTTTTTGCTACTGGAGAGAAGCTAACCTCATGGACGTATTCTGTGAAAAAACCAAAAGAAGTTTGTCATGCAGAGAAGAAATAGTATACGCTTCACCTATTGAATCATTTGCATTATACTATACTTATTTTAAAAATAATGATCATCCACTTCAAATAAATAAACAAATTTAATATTTATTTATTGGGATGGGTAATCTATACATACAAAAACCAAAAGTTCATACACATGGTTAAATAAAAGTAAAAACGACTATAATAACTATAACATCAATTTAAAATAAAAAAATATTCATCAATTAAAAGTATTGAAAATTAAAAATAGCATTGATACTTTATAAATTTAAATTTTGAATAGATTCGAATCAAATTGGTCTATTAGATTTCGCACACTGTTCTTTGAGTTTGGGATCCTGCACGCTATAATTTTAAATGAGAGGTCATGTGACAGTAATATTTGATCTTGTTAAAAATATTTCAACGCTCAAATTAGTAAATAACCTTTATAAGGATGATAAGATAAATACATAAATGTAAAGATGAAAGTTGTGAGTGATTTTTGAGAATGATGTGAGAGATGTTCTCGCAGAGAGAGTGACTTTGGTCGTGGATACTTGTGGAAGTAGTTTATTTGAGTATTGAGCTCGTGGGGAATTAGTAATAAAGAGAATGTTTGCGTTGGATATTTGAGAGCTTAGAGAGTTTATATTAGATCGAGTATACAAGAGAGCATGTTTTTGGAATGAGTCTTTGTGGCTTTTTATAATCGCGGGCTTCTACCGCCTTCCTTAGGTAGCGAGGCGGGATGCCCGTTTTCTATGAAAATCATTACATTTCTCAGCATGGACGCGGTCAGCATTCTGGGTTGCAATAGTCAAGAAGAAAAATTCCCTTCATTTTGTGAAAATACCGTGTGCAATGACTATTAAAGTGTTATTTACGAATCGCGCACTAATTTATGTGTCTTCATTTCGAAATGTGCTCTGATTCTGGGAAATAACCATTACAGATAAAATTGCTTTTCTTAGAGTTATAAAAAATTAGGGTAGACAACCGTTGAGACTTAAAAATGTGTGCGTAGGCTGATTTTGATCTCTGTCATGCTTATCTTGAACTGCGTCTGGCTTACACATGCGTTCTATCGGTCAATGGCAGCGTTGATCGCTCCAAGGGTAAATGGGTTACTATTACTTTTAGGCCATTTATCCCCATTTGGATCAATCTGCTACTGATATTCTTATCAAGTATTCCAGACATTCTCTACTATAAAGCCCCATATATGTTTGATGGCCACGGTTAACATTGTCCAACAAATTTTAAAATATTGTAAACTTTTCATCAAAAAAATTTCAGATAACTCCGCCAGTAAAATTCATGCTAAAAGAGCAACAAAAATTAAACATTTACTCAGCTATATATTAATGTCATAGACTGAAGCTGCAGGATCAGGGGATCCTGCTTCTCTAGTATCCACCATTGGATTATTTTTAATCCAATGGTTGATATTTAAAATATTAAATAAAAATATATAAATATAAACTTTTATTAATTTTTTTAAATATTTAATTTAATATTTACTAAATATTAATATTATAATAAAAAATATATAAAAATTAATTATATATAATATTTTTAATGTGAAAATTATTAAAAAAGAAAATCATCTATGTTCCGAATAAAAATCATCTATGTAATAAACATTCATAAAAGGCAATAATTTCAATAATTAAAGATGTGAAATGTAACCAACTTTAATGTAAATAGTAGTCTAAATAGCTGCAGAGTACGGCACTAGGACAATTATATACATATATATTTTTAAAAATAAAAATATGTCTTTTTAATAATAATAAATGCCGTAAAATGTAGGGCATGATTGATTGATGATGTTATATAATATTTTTTCTAAGAATAAAAATTTTATCTGATAATAAAATCAGTCTTTATATATTATTTTTTATTTTTTAAATTTTACATAAAAAAAGTTTGTCTAATAATCTTATTTATCAATTATAAGCTTTCATGAATCACTAATGTAAATATTTTTTTTTATAAGTAATTGGATTAAATATCGAGATGATTATATCATACTATAAATTAAATAGGTTAATATTTAAAAATAATTATTTTAATATTTTATTATAATTTAGAGACCTAATAATAATAATAATAATAATTTATTCATGATGTCAATAAATATTAAAAATTTAGACAAGTCAGATATGAACTGTGACCAAATCTTACATGTCTGCTATTGAATAAAAAGTTTATAAATATAAGATTGTTATATGTAGAATATTGTTATAAACCAACCCCCCAAAAAAGGGATAAGTAATTATATATACTTTATTTAATTATTTTATTTTTATTTATTAAAATAAAAATATGCTCATTTAATTTAATAAATTTAGTATAATATTTATAAATAAAACATAACAAATATGTTTTTTGGCATTTATTTTAAAAATTTAGTTGAAGACCGAATTTATACTTTAAAATAAAGTTAAGAAAATATATTTTATAAGTAACATCTCAAATTTCATAAACCAGATAAACTTAATTTTAATTTATCAAAAAGAGATAATAAATAAATAAATAAATAAATAAATAAATATATATATATATATATATACATAATAATTATAAAAAAATATGTACAAATTATATTAATATTATTTCCCTTTTTAATTTTTTTTTTCTAAAAAGCTGATTTTGGACGGTGGGATAGATTATCTGGTACACTGCAGGAGTGGGTACCACCAACTAAGACGCTGTCTCTCTGCCTCGTACGCTTCCGCCACCGTGCACAGAAACACGAAGGGGGTACCACTTCTACAACGCTGACTCAGCGCCGCCGTACTCTTCCGGCACAACCACTCAAAAGACGGTGGGGCCACCACCCCAATTATTGTGTACAACTCTCGTGTCACCGAGTTCCACCCAACTCCCACCGCCACCGTGGACTCTTCGTTCCCCTCCGATTACGAATTTATGATAGATTATTTATCAAACAACGTATACACTTAAATTGTTTGATCAAATATACTTGATATTAATATTTTTTAAAATTGCAAAAATTTAAACAATTGACTGTTAAAAATTTTCAGCACGACCCAACATTAAAACATGATAAATTTGATAATTTTTATAATATATGATTAATATTATAAGAAAAAATTAAAATTAAAAAATATTAAAATAATAATTTTAAGCACATTTTTAATAAATAAAATTATAAATAATGTAATTGAGGGTACTGAAAAACGTGACAGCTTGCGAAAATTGACGGCTGGATCACGTACGATCAAGAGTTAGGTTTCCACGTGATTGATGCAAATCAAACATCGATACCCACCTCTTCAGTTCGCCGTTTCCACTTCACCTTCTACGCTTCAGTTGCGAAAACCACAGAAGGGGGGAGGGGGAGAGAGAGAGAGAGAGAGGGCGAACGGTCTCCGAAAAAGACAATTTCATGCGTTTGTTTCTGCCATGGAAACCTGTGACCGTTCTCTCTGTCAAATCCCTTTTATTGTTAGCAGAATTCTTTATCGGTTGTTTTTCCAGCCCACTGGTTCTTTGTTGGTTTTCTTATTCAAGGTGAGTCAGCATTCTTCTTAGCGGTAACGAGGTCTCAATCCGTTCAACGGACTATTCTATTAATTTGTTGGATTCTGTCTCTGCTGCTGATTTTACTTCATCCAAAGATCTCAATCATGGCTTCTTGAAAATTTCAATTGCCATTTAGTACCTTGAATGAATTATATCTACCAAATTTGTACGGAGAGAGGACGGCGGCGGAAGGAAGGGAGTCGGAATGGAAGAGTTGCCGGTGGAGAAGAGATGCAGCAGAACTGGAACGCCCAATTGGAGGTGTCCGGAGAGAGCCATGGAAG